>CM050893.1:4444469-6844469 GCA_027726005.1 Juncus effusus
ATATATATATATATATATATATATATATATATATATATATATATATATAGATATATATATATATATATGTAGGTATATATATACATACATACATATATATATATATGTAGGTATGTATATATATACATATATATGTATATATATACCTACATATATATATATATATATGTATATATATATATATATATATATATATATATATATATATATGAGAGGGACTAAATAACATACGTATGCAAATTTCAGTTTTTGCTTACCCTCGTCTACCGTTGGATTTGTTCCAAGATCCGCGCAAATAATATAGAGGAAACGGAGCCTCATTTTCCTTCCGTTCCCCTGTTCCCCTTTATTTCCATCCGTCCCCTCTCTCCTTCCTTCTCTCCTGCATGAAACTTCTCTCTCCTTCTCTACTGCACGAGAAATAAAGGGGGCAAAGATGGCCGCTTCTCTCTCTCTCATGCCGTGCCAGACGATGGCCGTCTCTCTCTCCCAGCGTGCCAGACGAAGATGGCCGTCTCTCTTCTCTTCTCCTCCTTTCTCTCGCATGTCGCCTCTAGAGCTCGAGCTCCCTATCACTCTCTCCAGTCGTTGTCCCCTCACTCGTCGAGGCCAATCCCTCTCGCACGAGAGTACGAGACAGACAGACATGAGACCCTTCTCTGCTCCAGTCCACTGCACGAATCCTTTGTCCTCTTTTCCTCACTCTCAAGGTAATTAATTACACTTTTTTGGGGTTGATTATGCGGATTTAGACTAATTTCTACTTAATTAGAGCTCATTTTGTTCGATACGGTGTTATTATGTCGTAATAGAGACTAGTTGAGGTTCATGTAGCCTCAATTGTTGTTCAATTAAGGCTAATTGGATATAATTGTGACTACTGAATTTTATTGGGTCTTAATTAGTTTCAATTAGGTTTTAATTAGTTTTAATTGATGCTAATATGAATGTTTTATTGGGTCTTAATTCAGCCCAATTAACCCTAATTAGGCAAAGTCAGTTAATTAAGCTGAATTTTGCCTGATTAGGTTTAATTAATTTGGCCTACTTAAGGTTAATTTAGCTAAACTTTGATATACACCTGTTTTATATTGAAAAAATTAGGGTGTTGCGCCGAATGCATCAGTTAATCCTTTTCTTTTAAATCCAACAGAATTTCAGTACAATTCTCTCTGAAAAGAGGAAAAATAAAAGGGAAAGCAGAAAACAAAGCAACAAGTATACTTTCAAACTTTAACCAATTAAGTTGATCTTTGAGGCAAAGTGTCTGCGTAGCTTTATCCAAGAAAGAAAACCAGAAACAATGACTAAGAAATCCAAAACAAAACGGGGACATTGAAACAGATCTATTATTAATCCCTATTTGACCATTATTAATCTACAAATCAAGGTCAAAGGTAGTTTTTTTTTAAATATTCCAAAAATAAGGGTTTTTTTTATAAATTTGAGAAAATATAAGGGGTTTTCATTTTTTATATTTTATACAATATTTGACTTCATTTAAAAAATAGACCACTTTGATATAGACCTGTTTTATTTATTTAATTATTTAATTATTTATTTATTTTCTGCTTTTATTTATTATTTATTTATTTATTTATTTCAGGTTATAATTTATGATTGCCCTCAACATGGATTGCAAAAGAAACTTGGACTTACATGAAGACGATGAAAAGTTTTGGCTAATTGTTGAGGGTTTAGGATTGAATTGTTAGGGTTTGTTGTTATTTGAATAGAATTTAGTGTATAAGGTTTATATTTTAGGGTTTATGCCTTTATGGTTTAGAGTTGTTGAATGGTTTAGGGTTTAGGGTTGAATTATTAGTGTTTAGGGTTTAGGGTTTGGGGAGCGATCGCTTGTATTATGTATAAGTTTAGGGTATATCTAATGTCAATGTAAAATATTATTGCTATGTAATATATATTAATGAAATTTTTTGTGAAGATTTTTTATATTGTTCAATGTATGTTTTAAATATTAATGAAATTCTTGTGGGAGATATCTATTGCAATGAATGTTATTGTGGCAAATTGTCGAGGGTTTAGGGTTGAATTGTTAGGGTTTATGTATATGTTTGTATGCGCATTAAATATCATTGTAATTATAAAGTAGTCTCCAAAAAATCCTAAAATTGCAAATTATACTATAGGGTTTCGGGTTTTTTTCTTTTTTTAATTGTACTGTTTTTTGCTGTTTATTTTGCTGAAATTTACTGTTTTTTGTTTTTGTTTTTGGCTGAAATTTTCTGTTTTTTGCTGAAATTTACTGTTTTTCGCTGAAATTTACTGTTTTTTGCAGAAATTTATTGTTTTTCGCTGAAATTTACTTGTTTTTGCTGAAATTTACTGTTTTTGGGTGAAATTTACTTTTTTTGCTTTTTTTTTTGCTGAAATTTTCCTTTTTTTGCTGCAATTTACTGTTTTTTGCTTTTGTTTTGCTGAATATTACTCTTTTGTGCTGAATTTAGCGGTTTTTCTGTTTTTTTACTGAATTTTTCTGTGTTTTGCTGTTTTATTGATGTTCTTTTGGCTTTTTTTTTCCTTTTTTTGGCTGTTTTGTACTTTTTTTTTTCTGAAATTTTCTGATTTTTGCTTTTTTTTGCTGAATTTAGCATTTTTGCTGTTTTTTACTGAATTTTTCTGTGTTTTGTTGCTTTTTCGTTTTGTTTTTTTTTTTTTGCTGAAATTTTCTGATTTTTGCTTTTTTTTCCTGAATATTACAACAAAAACTCCTCAATTCATTCTAACATAACTTTAACATAATTTACAACAAAAAGTCCTCAAAATAAGACTTTCACAAAATATTTGTAAATGGACTTAGTAACCTAAAAATCACTAAAAATCTCTGGATCCGACTCGCAATCTCCATCAGACTCACAATCTTCTTCGCCTTCATAATCTCCTTCGTGCTCCTCATTCACTTCGGGTTCGGGATTATGATTGGGATTTTGAGAATCTTTCTTTCCGCATGTGCGAGAATTGTGCCCCTCTTTCTTTCCGCATGTACTACATGTCTTCCTTTTCTTATCATCCATTTCATAAGGAGGCTTCATCCGATGAGGTTTTCTCTTTCCCATACATTGAGACACCAGTGGATCGCGTAAGGACACGTCACTGCTATTGAGTACCATGTGCTCACACGTGGTGTTTTCTTTTTCGGCTACTAAATGTTCTTTCTTGCCATTAATTGAAATGAGTTTATTAACACTTTCATCTACCATTACACAAGCCTCCGTGTAGGCATCATCAGATTTATGTGCTTCTTGGATAAGTCTCTTCAACTTCGAGTTAAGTGCATCACAACCCTCCGATTCTCCCATCACAACACTCTCCTCACAAAAGGGTACCTTTGCACTCGCATTCGCATCTTTGGTCCATCTTTTTAGAATGTAATGATCTGGAAGTGTATGCATTCCAATACTTCGCATAACTTGTAGGGAGTGCGGGCAAAGAAGATCTTCGTGTTCAAAACCCTTACAATCACATGAAACTTTAAGGCTTGGTTTATCTATATTGACCTTGTACAACAATCCGAATTTCAGAGATTTTACCTCATATAATACGTCATTTTCTAAGACCTTCACACTATAATTGCTACCCTCCTCTAAATTCTTCTTAAACCGTGTGAAAACATTTCTCGTGTACACTTGACGTGCATCTTTTTCTATTGGATCTTTCGACCATAATTGAGAAATTTTATTTTTGGTTTGAATATCTTGTTCACTTTCTCTATCCATAATAGTTTGCCTCATCTTCTCCAATTGAATAGCAAACCTATATATTAAAGTAGTTGAATTAACCCACATTTTCAGCTTTGCATTTATACTCTCACTTCTTTGTGAAGTGGACATATCGGCAGAAAAAGTATCCCGAAAGTAAGCCGGGGCCCATTGATTGCGGGTGCTAAACATCAATTTTAGATGTTTAATATTTTCCAAGTTATGCTTCGTTACCATGTTTCTCCAATTTACTTCGAACTCTTCAACCGTTAAACTTTGGTTAATGCATGACTGTAAATCAAATTAAAACCCTTCTTTTTGACCATATAACACAGCAAAATGTTCCTTTGCCTTCCGCATCACATGCCATTGGCAACACCTATGAACGGTATTAGGAAATATTTTCGCAATAGCACCCTTCATAGCCGGGTCTTGGTCGGTAATAATAGAAGTAGGATGTTTTTGATCCATGGCTTGTAACCATGTTTCAAACAACCACTCAAATGTGATCATTTTCTCATCTCTAATTAACGCACAACCGAAAAATATCGATTGCCTATGATGATTTACCCCGATAAACGGTGCACAAGGCATTGAATATGTATTAGTTGCATAGGTTGTATCGAATATAACAACATCACCAAATTCTTTATATGACCTTCTCGACCGGCCATCGATCCAAAAAATAGTTCTCAATGCATTGTCTTTATCAATTTGTAGGGCAAAGAAAAAATCCGGATCTCTCTCTTTAATCTTATTAAAGTACATAATGGTGGTCTCTACATCGACTCCTAAAAGTTTCTTGTTCTCACCACCGATCAAATTATTGACATCTTTTATCGCAAAACATAGTTTACACCTACTCCCTGTCCTTGCTACTAAAATCTCATAAATTTGTGATGCTCTTATACCTTGCTCACTCAACAACTTAATATCCTCTCTTTGTTCCTTCGTAATAAGTTTATGAGATTTTAGATACCAATTTTTTGAAGGACTAAGAATTAGTTCATGGTTATGATCTTTATTGAAAATGCTTATTTTCCAAATTCCGTCCTTTTTACCCAACTTAAAGGACAATGAGGCCTTACACCCACATTTAGTAGATGCGCTTATTCTTTCCGGCGTTTTTTCATTGGTTGGTGGTTTTCCTTCTTTTGAGCAAACGTATCTATAGGAAATGGGTGGCTCATTTGTTTTGGGCTTGTATTGATGATTCTTGCGAATACTAAATCCAATTTTCAAAGCATACGCGTTATAAAATTGGTACGCCTCTTCTGGATCACCAAATTCCTTGCCAACATATGGTTCGAGAGGATTGATTTCTGTATCTGGTATCGGATCATCCGGAGACATCTAGTGTATCATATGCCAAAATAAAACATGAATAAGTTTCAATATCCATGAAAAACTTGTAAACCTAAATAAAAAAAGGAAGAATACAATGTAAAGAAATCTAATTACCTCGTTTAAATCTTCATTGTAGTCAGCGAATTGCTCATCTAAATGCACTTCAGTTTGGGAAGACGACGGTACATTCGACATCATCTATTAGAAGGGGAAAAGAGATGAAACAAAATATATTCGAATTGTTATGATCTTGAATATTTTAACAAATTAAGAACTTATATAGTCACATGATATACATTAGCATTAAAAAATTTACAATTTTAAAAAATTACTTATAAGTTGATAGAGTTTGGCTGAGTTGGTGAGAATATAGGTTGAGTTGGTGAGAGCTGTGTGCAAAGGGTTCCGTAAAAAGATGGACCAAAGAGCTGAGGCTTGAATTTCATAAATAAGAGCTGAGTGTTCCGTAAATTTTTTTCAGCAATTTTGGGGCTGAGTTTGTGCAAGCTTCTTTCCAGAAGCTTCTGCAAGCGGGAAAAAAAAGAGGAGAAAAAAGGAGCGGAAGGAAGAAGTGAACAGCCGAATAAAAATAAGCCTTCCGTTTACTCTCCTAGCGCCTTCCGTTTACTCTCCGCGCTGTACATATTTTGGAACAAATCCAACGGTAGACAGAGGGTAAGCAAAAACTGAAATTTGCATACTTATGTTATTTAGTCCCCCTCTCTCTCTCTCTCTCTCTATATATATATATATGTATATATATGTATGTAATATATATGTATGTATATGTATGTATGTATATATATGTATGTATATGTATCTATGTATGTATGTATATGTATGTATATATATGTATGTATATATATATATATATGTATGTAGATATATGTATGTATGTATATATATATATGTATGTATATGTATGTATATATATATATATATATATATATGTGTGTGTGTGTGTGTGTGTGTGTGTGTATGTATATATATATGTATATATGTATATATATGTATGTATATATATATATATATGTATATATATATATATATATATATATATATATATATATATGTATGTATATATATATACTATGTGGATAGAAATATCACATGTTATTGGTGAAACTAAGTACTTAAATTTATATAAAATAATTTTCAACAACTTACGAAATACTTTAATGTTGCGGTTTCACGAAATCGAGGATATAATACAAAATATTAATCTAATTGTATACTAAAATGAAAATATTCGCAGTTGTAGCGCGAATATTATCCTAGTATTTGTCAAGAGTATATGCCATGTCTTGTCTACATGTCAAGTTTAACGAACATGTAAGCATTTAATGAATGGAATAACAAAAAATATACTTATTGAATAATGAAGCGACTAACATTAGACCAAAAAAAGTTAAAGGACGAAAAATGAGTTATTCAATAGTTGAGGGGGTAAAATTGATTTTTTTTTCTTATTATTAAATATCAATATTAGTATTAATATTACTAGTGTTTTTGTTATTTTATTATTCATAAGAGAAAACTACTGTTTTATTATAATTTGAATTAAATGTTTTGACTCTAAATTTTTTGGTTACAATGGCAAATATATATTTTAGCTTTAAGAAAAAAGTTGAGATGTTGCCGATGTAAATCCTGGCCTACTAAATTGCCGTCTGATTTCACATCAAAGCCCATTGTCCATCTCCTCATTCATTGTAATGTATGTTGCACGGATACGAATACGGGTATCGTATCCGATACAATACGGATACAGCGATACGGTAAATCTAAAAAAATATAGGATACAGAAACGGCAATTTTATATATTATTTAATTATGTATTAATTATATTTTATATATTTAATTATTTATTAATTATATTTTATATATATATTTAGATATTAAGTTTGATGTAGGAAACATTAAAAAATTTATTATAGAAATATCTTGATACAAAATATTTCTTTGTTGTAGTTAGTTAAATAATTAGATGTTTTAATCTTATTTTATTAATTTTATATATGTTATCATATATTTTAAGAATATATGTTCTTATATTAGAAGTATCCGTATGAAATATCTGTGAAATATTCGATATTATTTTGCAATAAAATATTAGGATACGTCACGTGACACGTATCCGATACGGTATTCGAGCTTCCAATACATGTATAAGTTGTTGGATCATTAATCCAACATTGGATTTATATGTAAAATATTTGTGTATAATATTACTGTCAAATATACTTATAATAAAGTGATCAAATTTAGTTAATTATAGTAAGTATTAATGTGTCAAATTAGGATGTGGCCTTTGATGTGTAGAATTGTGGGTGATGTATTTCTATTTTTATGATGGGCTGAAACAGAAAAGTCCACATTATGAACCAAAATGTGTCTCTTCATGAAAAGAGTGTCTATATGGCTATATAAGCAATTTGGTCCCCAATACACAGGAACTAAGTCATTCTCTTATCTGCCACATTAAGAAGAGAAAGAGGGAGAAACCAAAAGAGAAAAGAAAACAAAGTAATCTCAATTGGCGTTCATGAAGTATTTGAAAGACCATATTTGCATATTTCAGTGTTCATCACTCGAAATAAAATCATAAGGATTCATCTTCTTATCCGGTATTTAAGCATGGACTAGAGCTACGCTTCCGCTATTAAGTTACAGTTTGATTTACATAGTTTCGATCCGAGTTTTGGCGGTACCGGACGGTATCGCCCCAACAAGTGGCATGATAGCGGGGCTACGTTGAATCAAGGAATTAGAGTTTAACATATTTTGGTTTTTAGAATTTCAAACAATAAAATTCGGACAAAATCAATTTGAACAAATGAGGGTCAGAGTAAGAAAGAAAGAGGGTCTATTATTCATATTTCATGTCACCCCTTGTTCATGAAATTAGAGGAGAAAGAAAGGGCTTTATTGCATTTGTACTTTCTCTACTGTTGGTCTACGAGTTTCGTGTGGCGGTCATCTCATTTCCGTTGATCCGCCGCCTCCTTCGCCGGTCGTGGGTCTCCGCCGCCACATGGAAGCGCCGGCTCGAACAGATGCCAGATCCGAACAGGCGCCATGAAGAGTGCGTTGAAGGCTCTGGATTGGGTCTTTTGGAGGAGACGGGATTTTCTTTACCGGTTTTTAATTCATTAAAAAACTGGGATCTCAAAATCAGGAAAAAAAACTCTGAGAACACAAATTCGAATTTATGTTTCTTTTCATTATTATGGGCTGGGCCTGATTCAAGGTTAGAGTATTTATATTTATATTATTATTTAGATTCATGGGCCTAATAATACATAAATAAAGAAACAAATAAAGAAATATGGGTTTAGGATATTTTGGAAATAAAATAAAAGGTATTTGATATAAGTTGTATTGTTCAATACGGTTAAGTAAATATCAATCATTAAGGAAATAAAATATTACATTTAGGCCCAAAATTAATTAAGTTTTAGGAAAATAAGAAAATGGTTTTGGTGGATTTTATTATTATAAATAAAACAAAAGGTTTTACTAATATTTAAAATATGTTTTATTTCTAATTAAACCCATTAGGCATTTATGACTCGTAAAGTTTATAATAACATATTCAGGCAAAATTAGGTATATTTTGGTACTAGCCTGTATCAGAATAATTTTCACATTAATTGTGAAATTTTAAGTATAAAATGAGTTATCAAACGAGTTAAAGTTATTAATGCAAATTCAGGACAATAAAGGGTCGATTTTATAACTTGACCATAAGGGCTTGTAAATATAATTGGACTAAAATTATATATATTTACAAATAAGTCCTAAATAAGAATTAATTTGCGATATTAAAATACAAGATAATTTATGTAAAATTGATATAAAGGGCTTGAATGTAAAATTAGGCATAAAATATTTTTATATTTATAAATAAGGATCATTTTGTAACAATCTTGAAAAGTTAAGGAAAATGCCCATCTATAAAGTTATAAATTCGACTTTAAAGTATAATTCTAAGTTCAAATAAAGATATATAAGGCATATATTATGAAATTAATTCGTTTCAGCATCATGTCGCCAAAGTGACATCTCATGTTGAGATTAATTATATTTTGGAATATAAAAGGTCGTGTATGTATTGTTATATAAATATTGATCGGCCCAAAGGAAGACAATATTTATTTTAATTATATGTGCATATGAATAATATCAAGTATGTGATAATTATTTGGTTTTACGTGTGACAAATTTAATCGGCCCAAAGGAAGATAAATTTGTTAACACGTTACATTATTATCAAAGCTTGATAATTACGCCAAGATATCAATCAGAAATTATTATTATTGTCCAAAGATAAGATATTAATGGAAACCGATATCTTGTGATGGGGTTTACCTTTATTGAATTTATTATTATTTGGTTATTTGGGTGAGCTTATAATAATGAAATATAGTTCTCTATATAATAGTAAATATCGCAACTAATATTGCTAGCATCGATAATAACTTCAAGTAATAATAAAGAAGAATTTTAAATAGTTCTCAAGGTTAATGATCTTGACATTGTGATAAGAGTGACTTTCCATTAACACATAAATATAAGAGTACATCTAATTAAATGATGAAGACTGAGAAATGTGGGAGAAGTCATATCGCATGTGTATGACGATCAACAAAGAATACCATTCCATAGACATTCGGGGCATAATTTCGGTTAAAAAGTTATTTAAGAATATTGAAAATATGTTTGTTAAAATTGAAAAGGTTACATTATGTATCATCTCGACAAATTTAATTTCAATGAGGAATAAAGGCAAAAAGACATAGGAATCAGAATAAGATAGCTGCCAGATTTGTTTCTAATTTTGGTTTGTTCATTGTTTAATTTAATTGAGTCAATAGACTTGTGTGATGAATAGATTTCGGTATAATAATTTACATCACATATCTATGCAAGGTTAGCAAAATTGCTAGAAACCCATGATGGTGGAAGATACAACAATATAGATGACGGCAAAATAGTGTAAGTTGAAGCAATTGGAAAATTTAGATTATCCTTAAAGACCGGATTTTATTTGAATCTACATGAAACTTTGTTGTTTCGTCTTTTAGATGTAACTTGATTTCTATTTCCGTTTTATATGAAGCAGTTTTGCTTGTTTGTTTGGAAATAGAAAATTTAGTTTGTTTCATGATTCAAAATTGGTCGAACCGGTTCTTTGTCGGTTTATGATAATCTTATTGTTGGGTACTGTTGCTTCATATGGTGAAAACCTTGCAATTAAGTACATTCTATGAAAAGTGTAAATTAACCTATGACAATTATGGTATTTTGTGACAAAAAATATTTAAATTGTATCTCCAATCGGAGAATTAGAAAGACTTTTGTCACATGAAATTTTCTACTTTTAAGTTTCACAGACTTAAAATGTTAATTGTATTAAGGGAAACAAACCAATAAAAAGAGATTTGAAGTCAAAATGTCAGATATATTAGAACTGATACATAAGGATATATGTGGATCATTTCCTACGGTTGCTAGTAATGATCAACATTAAATATCATGTTCATAAATATTTTATTTTAGATATGACTACAATTATCTCAATTATGGCATGGCAATGGTAATGGATGTGTTCAAAGATTTTTAAGGTTATAGTTAAGTTGATCATGGTGGTATATATCATGGTTAATATGACGATTCAGGTGAACAACATCCATGACTATTTGTGAAACTCCTAGAGTAAAGTGATATTGTCTCACAGTATACATTGTCGGGTTTTCCCGACATGAATGGCTTAAAGATAAAATAGTTACATTGTTGGTGTGGAGTATTATTTGTAATACTATTTTACTGTCGTCGCTCGGGGGAACACTTAAAAACTGCAGCTTATATCCTAAATACAATTCCAACTAAAGTAACTAATAAACAACAATATGATTTTCGATAGGTTGATAACCTTATTTAGATCATTTACGTGTTGAGCTTGTCCGGCTAAGGTAAGCCTTAAAGGCATAAGTAAGAGAAACTGGACTCAAGTTGTTATTTTGTTGGATATGCCAATAAGTCTAAGGGGTACAAGTTTTACGATCCCACAAATAAGGTTGATTTGTTTTAGTATTTGGGAAATGCGCAGTTCCTTGAAGATGCCCAGTTTGCGGGGGGAAATACGGCTATAGTCTTGAAATTCAAAACTTATGTTTTGATTATGTTTAAGATACAAATTATTAAGACTTTGTAGCCGCAGAGCAAACTTTGACATTTCAAGAACGACAACAAATATAATTAAGACAATAAATTTTAAAGAGACTTTCTCTATGGTATAATTGAAAGACTCTTAAGGATTAACTTGACAACAGTGATGCATTTCAATCTTGAATCATATTAGATGGATATGAAGAACTCATTTCTCAATGGTGTCATTAATGAGACAAAGGATGTGGAGCAACTAGAATATTTTGAATATGCACTACAAACTCAAGGAGTATATCTGAAGACTCAAATTTATATCTCGACAATAGTATTATAACTTTCATCAATAGATTATCTCGTTCAATGAGGTGAATTTGGTAGATGATTGTATATACCATAAGTTATGTGGGTTTAATTATATTTTCTAGTTTTATATGTCGATGACATATTACATGCTACTAAGGATATAGTTTTATTTTATGACACCAAAAATATTTCTATTTAGTAATTCAGACGAAATATATTGGTGATGGTTCTTTTGTATTAAGTTCAGAAATACTTCAAGATTATTCTTGTTGTATTTTCAGTTTATGACAAAAGAACTATATTGAAATTATTTCAAAAGAAATAGCATGAAGGATTGTAAACCAGGTTATACCCTTGTGATTAATGGAGATATGTTTTAGTCTCAAATAGTGCCCTAAGAATGTGTTAGAAATATAGTAAATACAGAAGTTTTTCTTATACTTTATGTAATAAAGAATCTAAGGTGTAAAATCAGATATGTATGCGTTCGGTTATTGCGTACATTATGGTGATGTTAGAATGATATTTAAGTAATTCTGAAATAAATCATTTGGAAAGCAGCCAAGAAGGTTTTGCGATATTTAGAGAGAACAAAAGACTTAATGCTCATGTATCAGAGTTCAGATCAGTCTTTAAGATAATATGGTGTACTGACTCTGATGTTAGTAGATATCAAGATAATATAAAATATGTAAAGAGCTGCATTAATAGGCGAGCTGTATGTGTTATTTCATTTATCGAAAGAGTGCTAACTTGTTAATTATATAGCATCTTTCATAATGACAACAAAATTATATTATACTATGGGACATCTAATTATGGGATATTACTGTAGAATTTTGTCACGGGCTGCACATAGTGGATACGGTATTATAAGACCACTCAAGATATTGTGACAATAAATTAGCAGATATATATATTCCAACAATAGAAACTTAGAGATTAAGTTTCTAGTTGTGAAATAAGGTTTCAGAGTAAATAGTTGTCTATTTAACATATTGGTGTGAACTCCAAAATTATGGATCCATTCATTAAAGTCGTCACCCAAAAGGTTATATGAACTAGCTACTCGTATGGGTGCAATTTTAATTAAGGATATTCAGTTCTAGTGGGAGTTCATATTTGTACCTATATAACATAGACACATGATACTGACATATGTCATAGGCATATGATATAGTTATCACGTTTTCTAGTATATTCAGATTTCAAGTTATTTCTGCAGAAATAAAATTCAAGTTATCATATACTCTGATTTTAATAAAGTTCGCCTCATTATGGGAGATTGATTTATCTCATTAAGGTTTTAAGGGAGACGGTTTTATCTCATTAGGAAATGAGGTTTGATCTCACTAAGGAGAACCAGTTGGAAATAGGCATGTTAAGATCACATT
Organism: Juncus effusus; assembly: GCA_027726005.1. Taxonomy (NCBI): domain Eukaryota; kingdom Viridiplantae; phylum Streptophyta; class Magnoliopsida; order Poales; family Juncaceae; genus Juncus; species Juncus effusus. The sequence continues at coordinate 4,457,404 of CM050893.1, forward strand.
GCATGAAATTTCCATGCTACACATCCACATCATGATTCATGTCATTCAGTATATCGAGTACGTGATCATTGAAGGTTTAGTTACACTAAATGTGACGAAAACCGCTTTGGTCCTATATCGGTATGCTAATGGACAGAATTGTTAAGGGACACGTAAAAGTCAGTGACAGAAAAGATACGCATATTTTGGTTATATTTTATACACAATTATAAGGTTCTGCATATAGTCCAAGTGCGAGATTGTTGGATCATTAATCCAACATTGGACTTATATGTAAAAAATTTGTGTATAATATTACTGTCAAATATGTTTATAATAAAGTGATCAAATTTAGTTAATTATATTAAGTATTAATGTGTCAAATTAGGGTGTGACCTTTGATGTGTAGAATTATGGGTGATGTATTTCTATTTTTATGATGGGCTGAAATAGAAAAGTTCACATTAGGAGCCAAAAAGTGTTTATTCATGAAAAGAGTGTCTATATGGTTATATAAGCAATTTGGTCCCCAATACACATGAACTAAGTCATTCTCTTATCTGCCCCATTAAGAAGAGAGAGAGAGAGACCAAAAGAGAAAAGAAAACAAAAGAATCTCAATTGACGTTCATTAAGTATTTGGAAGATCCTATTTGCATATTTCGGTGTTCATTACTCGAAATAAATTCATAAGGCTTCATCTTCTTATCCGGTATTTAAGCATGGACTAGAGGTACGCTTCCGCTATTAAGTTACATTTTGATTCACATAGTTTCGATCCGGATATTGGCGGTACCGGACAGCATCGTCCCAACAGTATCCGATACGATACGGCTGGATTTTTGAAGTATCTACGTAATATAATAACCGTAATGATAAAAAAAAAAATGAAATGTCATCCAGTTAACGGCCTATGTCAAATATACCAAAAGGAAAGACGAAACACAATGATAAGTAAAAATATTATAAAATGAAGTCGTAACAAACTGCAACATATGTTACTCTGATTCAATCGCTAGTAGTTGCTTCTTAAATTAGCAAAATTAATACTGATCAGATGACTACATAGTGAGGTAATCTAAATCATTAAAGCATGCAAAATATAAAAAAGTAATACAGAAAATGCTACGATAAACAAAAATTTGCTAACTCATTAAAAACTCATTTAGGATAATATTTCCATTTTCAAACCACTTCACTATTTACAATAAACCAAAATGGCCGGACCCCTCGAAATTAAATTAGCACTCTAAAATTCAAACATAAATTGAAAAATCCACACCAAGATTCAAAAAAGAAAAGATAAACTTTAAATAAAATATAAGTCGTAAAAAACCCCTAATATATATCAATATTTAGCCATGTGTATATAATCTAACTCAAGAAAAACATAGCATTTCTGGACATTCTACAATGCTTTCTAAACTAGGTTTCCATCCATCAAACCTTCCATTTTCTCTTTCTCTCTCCTTACTCATCTCTGCCAAGACCTCCTGTAGCTTCTTCTCTCCACTCTTGAGCTCTGCCATTAGCCATTCTAGCTCAGCTCTCGTGAGCAACACCTTGACTTTGACGCCATTATTACCACCTCCATCTCCCTCTAGGGTTTCTTCTTTTGGTCTCACTTGAGGCATATTCTCATCTTTTTCATGGATTGATGTTGCCCGAATCTGGATGCAGTTGCCCATTATCTTTTAAGCTTTTTGGGTCTGTGTGTGTGTTGGAAAGAGGCACAAGGTACCCAAATGGGAGTGATTAATTGCTGAGAGCATTTTCAAAGTAGGAAGGTGAAGGGCACTTCAAAGAAGAGATACCCCTTGTGGGCTCTTTTGGTAGAACTTGTCTAGCATTCAATTTGTGGGTTGAATCTAATCAATTATGTCATTTCTCTAGTTTAAAGTAGAGTATAATTATTTAAAAATAAAAAATAAAATAAACTAGAGTATAATTTTATTGAACTTCCACAAATAATGTAATTTTACTTATATAATCGAATTTTGTCCTAACATATAAAAGTAAAAAATATTTTGAGAAAATAAAAGTAAATTTGTTTTTTTTATATGTCTTTCTTTGATTATCAAAATAAAAAATAATATAAAAAGGAGACATACCCACTAGCGCTTATAGTTGAGTTGGAGTAAGATTGTCTTGGATATAAAATTTTGAGAGAAAAATAATGAGAGTGTTGCTTATACCATTGAACTAATTAGTTGAGTTGGAATAAGATTGACTTCGATATAAAATTTTGAGAGAAAAATAATGAGAGTGTTGCTTATACCATCGAACTAATTAGTTGAGTTGGAGTAAAATTGACTTGGATATAAAATTTTGAGAGAAAAATAATGAGAATGTTTCTTATACCATTGAACTAATTTGACAGTCACTAATTAATAGATTATGTATGACAGATATCAATATCTGTTGTGAATTCCATCCGTCCAAAAAAATAATTAAATAAGTAAATAAGTGAGCCGAAAAAATTTGATACTTTTTTTTTTCTGATTGACACAATTCACAAAAGAAAAATATTTTTGTTCGGTCTCCACGTTAAATAGTAGACCAAGTCTACAAAGCAACAAGGGATGAATAATACCGGATTCATTCGGGAGACCAAGGAGCACATGGTAGGGCCTGGATCTGGTATTCGGGACATAACAGCAAGGCAAACTTTGGGTGGATCAGGGCTTCTAAGAAACCTAAATGCCCCTACCACCTCACTCTTTAGTTTTGGGGTAAATTCGGGACATAACAGCAAGGCAAACTTTGGGTGGATCAGGGCTTCTAAGAAACCTAAATGCCCCTACCACCTCACTCTTTAGGGTTGGGGTAAATTCGGGACTAAGCCAACAAGCCAGACAGCAGATCCATAGGCGACAGAATACTCTTTGTATGTTCTTCTGTTTTAACCCCCCTTGATTAATGGCATATCTTTTGGATCAATAAATGGATTATGAAAATCCTTCATGTATTGCTTCTTTTGCGGAAGTGTTTTTTTCCCCTTTATATGTTTTGTTTTACATAGGGAAGGAGACGTGATCAAGTTTCTTTCTGGTTACATTTATATTTTTGTTCTTTGTTTTCGGAAAGCTACAGTTGAATCAAATTCAACAAGAGCCCATTTTTCTAGGATGAAATTGAATGGAAAATAGTAATCTATAGTAAAATAACGCTTTATTTCCAATATTAATAAGATAGTGAAAAAATAAAGGGCAAAATTTCTCTCTTATTCTCAATAAAAATCCTCATTTTCATTCAACTATTGCTATCAGGATAAAATGGAATTAACTTCCCCCATTTATTTTTCACAAATTTTGGGCATTTTCACTTTATCACATTGTCAATAATCTAATTTTTGGTTCAATCGATCAATAATAAAATGTAGATAAATCTTAATTATCATTTAAATAATAAGATATGGATAAATTTTAATCATTGATTGACTAATGATTTTTTTTATAATTGTAATATTTTTAGACTTCCATTGGTACAATCTTCAAAACAACCTTTTTAGTATGTACATCACTAGTTTTGACATATTGATTATGTTTTTATTGTTAATCCATCAATTATATGGAAACCTTGTTTCTAGTTTTCCTATATACATGTCATGTCTAATATCGTTGTGAGTCCTATTTCAAGTCCTTGATCGAATTAGGTTTATATCACCTCTCGGCACAGTAAATTATGTGAAGACAATGTGTGAAGTCTTGGATACAATTCAATTAAATCATGTTTCTTTAATTTGGTTTAAGAAGGATTCAAGAAAATTGTAAGTAGCTGGTTACCTAGCATGCACCCTTGGATTGTATCTATTTGAGCATGAGAGGGACCTTTCTTTGCATGCTGTTGACCCCATTATTGATCTTTTTCAGTCCTTGGCCTAATGTGTCCTTTGATGACCCAAAAGTTACACATCAATACTATTCCTTCTTTTATATTATAGTGATTTAGTCTTTAGACCACACCCATTATTTAAACACACGTGTCCCAACCAGTAAATTATATTTTTCCTTGTTCGTAAACCAAGATTTAATATAATTACCTAGGGCGTATCTGGCTCATTTTCAGTTTTATGTTTTTATAAAATTATATATATATATATATATATATATATATATAACAATGTTAATATTTTCAAAAAATTATAAATGATGTTAATTTTACAGTTAATTATATTTCCGTACCATATAGATATTTGAGATTTTGCAGTGTTGTATATGGAAATTTTGCAAAAATACTAAGTTGGGCCGAATATATGAACCGTGACTTAAGGACGGGTCTGTTTAACTTTTCTCCAATCAAAAAATATGGAAAAAAAATTCTCTGTAATTGAATTAGATATATATATGTGTAATTGTTTGCTTTATATTATTGATAAATAGATTAATAGACATGCGACTTTATATCTATTAACTAGGACTTACTTTTTCATACAACCTTAAATAAGAAAATGTAAAACTAAGATCTCGTTTGGCATCATTTTTGTTTTTTTTATTTTTTGTTTTTTAAAAACGAAAAATCATTTTTTGTTTTCTTATTTTTGTTTTTAAAAAACCGTTTTTGTTTTATGATTGATCCATTTATTTTTAATATATGTTTGCTAGTCAAAATTAACACATTCCAACTGTAATATTTCTTGAAAAAAATAAAATTGTTACAAATAATAATAATAATAATAATAATAATAATAATAATAATAATAATAATAATAATAATAATAATAATAATAATATAAGACAAGATATACATATTCAATTTAGAAATATAATTTGGTCTGTGAGTAGTGGCTAAAATAATAATATGTGTAATTATAACTAGCATGACTGATTACATATTGTTCTCATAATATAACTTCCCTTTATCAATTTCTACGTCAAAGTTGTAGCTTTGGCTAATAAATTATTATTATTATTATTTGTAAGAATTTTTAAGTAGTATTTTTTTTCTCTATTTGTAACAATTTTATTTTTTTCAAGAAATATTACGGTTGGTATGTGTTAATTTTGACTAGTAAACGTATATTAAAAATAAATGCATCAATCATAAAACAAAAACAGTTTTTTAAAAACAAAAATAAAAAAAACAAAAAACGGTTTTTCGTTTTTAAAAAATAAAAAACAAAAAAGATGCCAAATGAGACCTTAATTTTTGAGAGTTTGAAGTTACCTTTGTGATTTTCTCCATGATTTGTGTTGAAATTTTTTATTTCAAACTCCTTCGAAATAGATAAACAAATATCTTTTAACTCGTAAATTTTGAAGATGCTATTTGTATTAATTCAAACATAAAAGCATAGTTCAAAAAAAATTGGAATCAGAATTGGTCTTCTCAGGATTCCAATTCATAATAAGTTTAATCGGATTAGAATCGGGTGAACCGGACCAATTTTTATAAAAGTTCAATTTATATAATCAGATATTAATCAGATCAGTTACCGATTCCGATACGAGTCGACTGAATGGGATCAGAATGGACCGATGCTGCAAACTCTGCGTAAAAGTGTTATATTTTTGTGAAAAGTTTATTATAAGGTTATTTCAGTAAAGAATTTACTAATTAGTCCTATATTTTTCCTCAGAAAATCCCTAAAACGCAATTATATCTCATATACATGTTGATCTCATTTACATATTAGGTGGGACATGAATTGGGTTGCGTTAACAATGAAGAGGCAACACAAATTAGATATGATAAATGGAAGATCATTAAGTTAATAATAACAATGTTTAGGTGGCAACGAAAAGACAAGCTTCGTCTCTCCAAGTCGATTGCAGATGGGGGTAGCAAGTAGCAACACGTGAATGCGCCTAGATGTTAATGTACCAACTCTTCTTTGGGACCGTTTTATGACCCACGTGTACTTTATATTAGTCTATATTCTTTTTTTGGGGGGGGGGGGGGGGGGGGGGGGGGGGAATTGTATTAATCAAATGGCTCAAGGCATAAAAGAAGAGATTTTTACAATTAAATTAAACTTTTCAAAACATAATCATCTTTCCTAAAACGATAAACACAATCATCTATTTTCTTATATTTTAATGAGAACATAAAACTTCATTAAATATTTTTTGTCTTCGTTTCCAAAAACAACGAAGTCGAAAATGCTATTTAAGACAAAATGTTTTTCTTTATTAGTGGAAAATGCTAGCAGAAACAATTAAATTTGATAATAGATTGTATTGTATATTATCTCATGTCCTGCACCAAACATACAACCAAAGTTTTTATTATTATAAACTGAGAAACGAACAATAAGAGATTAAATACTAGAAAGAAAAGGAGCATCGCTAGAGACATATAAGATGCTCATTGTTTTGGACTTCGTAAGCAACCCATTCCGTGAATTACTGAATACAACATTCTCCTCCAAATTAATTACTAATTTAGTTGTAAGAAAAATGTTGAACATATATATAGAAACCCAAATTAATTACTAATTTAGTTGTAAGAAAAATGTTGAACATATATATAGAAACATTGAGACTCTAAACTGCAAGTATGTATGTGGGAACTGCAATGATTCCCTAAGATTTTTGGCAATAGTATATTCTATATTGAGACTCTAAGCTCTAGTATCTTATATTATGATAAGATTCCGAAATATGTATTTTATCTCCATATTAATATACAAGATTAATAAGTAATTAATCCCAACCTCTTATTTTTCATGTATTTTTGAGCCTCCTCAAAAGAACATATCATCACTTTTATTTTGACCGTTCGATCATTTTTTATTAAATTTTAATCTTTTATTTTCTCAAATTTATTAGTATTTTATGGTAACATATATGTATGGTTATTAAAATATAATCATGTGACATTTGGAAGGGGGATTCAAGCCCTCTCCAAATTTGCTCAAAAAAAATATATATATAATCATGTGATTGGTTGAATTGGTGTTTTGTGTTCCATTCCCTATTTAGTGAGAACCGTTGTAAATTTATTTCTCACCATCAGATCTTAATCAGATAGTTTCAATGAATCATAGTTCAAAGTTGTGTTCAGTTGTTAATACCAATAGTTAATGAAGAGTTCACTCATAAAAATATAAATAATTTTTTTCTTCTTTAAAAAATTATAATTCTTAATAAAATATTTTACTTCTCATGTTAAAATCATCAAATATTAATTTGTTGAAATATTCACTTTATTTTGAGTTCCATATTGTTATGCTTCTAATTTATTTATTTATTTTCTTGCTAAAATATGTGAATAAATATTATATAAAGAATATGTACAAAAATGATATGCTCATTAAGTTATATCTTATACCTTATTTTTCATCTCTCTTTGAGTATTCTCAAGAGAGACCTATCGTCAATTTTATCTCGACCGTTGGATCAAATTTTTTCAAATCTTAGCTTTTTATTTAAATTACTACCACAATATCACATGGTTAGTTAGATTAATATTTCGTATTATATCTCCAATTATGTGAGAACTATCATATCAAATAAAAGTGCAGAGTAGTAAAAAATATATTACATTACTTAATGTATTACGGATAATCTGTATCATTTTAACAACTAACAAAATATAAATAAGAAAAATAGTGGTGGCAATTTTTTTCAGAAATGAGTAATGTTACATTTTTATTATATATAGTAAACATATTTTTTCCATATATATAATAGCATATTTCATTTTTACAAATCATGTTAAATATAATAATTATTTTTATTTTTTTAAAGTTAATTAACTATAATTAAGTCTTATGGGGTTTCAACTAAAATCTATAAAATATATTATCGTGTCTTTTTAGTTTTTCTGATCTCCTTCATCGTCTGAATAATACTTGACTTTTTTTCTACTATAATATGTCAATAGATAATGGACATAAGAAAACTAAAGAGATAAGAAAGATGATATTTTAATATTAGAAATCTTAATACAAACATAAATTAAGATTGTAAATTAATAATCAAAATAATTTTTTGGATTTTTTTTATGAATTTATTATTTATATTATTTTATTTCTTATATGTAAATTTATTTGTATAGAGTTATTAATCCTTATAAAATTAGATGTGATATATAATTTTTTTTGAATGAATAATAAATTGATAGAATATCTTATGATGTAAATTAAAATGATTTTAAACATAACCAACTTACATAACATAATTATTATATATTATTTATGTACTCAAAATTTACTTCAAACCTTTATTTAGATTTTTCATAATTGTAATTTATATATAAATTCAGATGAATAACAAATATAAATATTCACAGCAAAGCACGAACATTATTCCTAGTAAAACTAGTTTTTATCATCATTATTGAATATTGATGATACCATCCGTCACTAATTGGGATAAAAAAAAAATGGGGCTAATAACTAAAAAACGTCAAAAAGTTGAAAGTCAAGAATGGCTGATTTTTTTCTATAAAAGTTAGAAGTCAACAAGTAAATCAGTTACGCTAATTTCATCTATATTCTCGGTCAATTAAGATCAGTCATTGGCAAATAGAAACATTGGTGATTAGCTATTAGAAACATTTATCATGTATGCATGTTTATATAATATCAGATTTGATTGCTCCACACTGAAAACATCGTTTTTATCGTTAGTGTAGCATTTAATTAAGTAGGGTTGACAGGGTCAACGTCTCTTCTCACCCAAATAGTGACATCAGCCAGGCGTCAAGCTGAGGTGTAATGGATAAGGCTGCTGAGTGACTTTTTTATTTTTTTGAACTGACAAAAAAAACGAGATTAATTAAAAAAAATGACTAAGTTCTTAAATTATTTGCGAAAATGGACATTTCGCCCAGCCACTGGGCTAAACAAAGCTTGTTTCGCCTGGCAGCGGGGCGAAATAAATGTTTATGCTAATTCTGTCGTAAACTCGTACGGAAAACTATGTTTCGCCCATTGGTGGGGCGAAACATCATTTTTTTAATATTTTCCCATCTAAACTGTGATTAGCAAATATTTAGCCAAAAATAAAAATTGAAAAATAGGTGTTTTGTCCGTGGTGAGGCGAAACTGACTTTTTTTTTAATATTTCCCCCTCTAAACTGTGGTTAGCAAAATCTTTAGCCCAAAAAAAAAAAAAAAATTGAAAAAATAGGTGTTTGGGGCGAAACAGCCTTTTGGACCAATTTTCCGGGCAACGGGCTAAGCCCATCATTTTTCAAAATTTTCAAGCAGGAAGCCCTAAATTTTGAGAAAATGCTTGTTTCGCCCCGTGGTGGGGCGAAACACGTTTTTTTTTCCATTTTTTTTCGCGAAATGGGCTGAGCCCAGAGAAAGCGAGCCCAAAGCCAAAAAAAATACAAAAAACGTGTTTCGCCCCACCACCAGGGGAAATAGCCTTCAATAATTTCCTTGCCTCTTCCAGATTCATTCCGACTTTTTTCGAAAAAAATCAAAAAACGCAAATCTGTAGGCGAAAAAAAAGCCGAAAAAATTCGGGGAAAAAAAGGAGAAGAGAGGAGAGGGAAGGAAGAAGAAGAAGGAGTAAGGAGCTTACCAAATTACAAGGTATGTTATATTTTTTTGAGTTTGGGTTTAGTTAAGTTTGGGTTTAGTTAATTTTGATTGTTTGTTGGATTTGTTTGATTTGTTTGAAATTGGTATGAAATTAGATTTATAAACTAAGTTATTTGTTCAAAATTAGTTTTCAATTTGTTTGATTTGTTTGATTTTGTTGATTTGGTTAGAAAAAGAAGAAGAAGAAGAAGAGGAAGGAGGAGGAGGAGGAAGAAGAAATTTGATCATTGAAGGTAAATTTAATTTATTTTAATATTTTGTCTAGTTTAGTTTATTTACATATTTATTTTTGGAATTATTTTTTTGTAGTTTAGATTATGTACATATTTATTTTATTAGTTATTTTTCTAGTTTAGGATTATTTATTTATATATTTTTTTGGATATATTATTTATAGGTTTTTTTGGAAAGTTAAAAAAATCCTATGTATGTTATGTATTTATTTATTTAAAAAAGTCCTTATGAAGTGTTATTTGTATTTATTTTTCGGGTTATTTTATTTTATTGTATTTATTTATTTGTCTAGTTTAGTTTATTTACATATTGTTTTTGAAATTATTTTTTTGTAGTTTAGATTATGTACATATTTATTTTGTTAGTTATTTTTCTAGTTTAGGATTATTTATTTATATTTTTTTTGGATATATTATTTATAGGTTTTTTTGGAAAGTTAAAAAAATCCTATGTATGTTATGTATTTATTTATTTAAAAAAGTTCCTATGAAGTGTTATTTGTATTTATTTTTAGGGTTATTTTATTGTATGTATTTATTTATATTGTTTAATTTATTTATTATTAGTTTAATTTATTTTTATTATTTAATTTATTTTTATTATTCTATTTATTTATTTAATTATTTATATTGTTTTATTTATTTTTATTATTCTATTTATTTATTTAAACACCCGTGGTGGGGCGAAACACCTATTTTTAAAAAAATATTTGGCTAAATATTTTGCTAACCACAGTTTAGAGGGGAAAATATATATAAAAAAAAAAGGATGTTTCGCCCCATCAATGGGTGAAACATAGCTTTCCGTACGAGTTTTCGGCAGAATTAGCAGAAACACGTATTTCGACTCGCTACCGGGCGAAACAAGTTTCACCCATTGGCTGGGCGAAATATCCATTTTCGCAAATAATTTAAAAACTTGGTCATTTTTTTAATTAATCTCGTTTTTTGGCCAGTTCAAAAAAAAAAAGTCCTGATGAGGCTGTAATTAGGGAACGACATGTTGCAGGCATTGGCACCCCACATGCACACATGTGTGGTCTAAATATTCATGTGCATGTAAATATATTAGAACGATAGAATGATATTAAATGACAGGTATTAAATTATGAATTGATTAAATAAAGGTGTCTTTTTTTTAATATATGAGACACACAGTGCGGTGCACATGTAAATGCTGTAGGACCCTATCACTATCAGTTATCAGCGACAAGGGCACGTACAAGAGGCTCGAATAAATAGTTTCAAGCTTCACAAAAGAGGTTCCAATATATACAGACACAGTATTACAGTGGGAGTTCGTTGTTTTCATTTCTGAGATCTTAGAATTTTCTTTTTTCTTCTATTTAATTTTGTATACTTAGATATTCTCATTAATACATTCTTTTGTTGCCGCAGGTAGGAAAGTTTGGAGGATATGTTCCTGTTGAGACATATTTTTTCTCTACCAGATCCGAAATTACTTTGTTTGAACTTTTAAGTATCAATTTATATATATAATGAAGGATTTTTTCCCCATGCACAAGTTTCAGTTATTTTTGGAACATGCCAATTGGCGATTGCTGGAACAGTTAAGGCCAATTTATTATTACTGTTTAATGGGAATTAATATAATAATGTCACCAGCATTTATCGTTGATAATTGTAGTTTTGAAAGAGGAAATGTGATAGTTGTGTAATTCAAAGATAAAAAATTAATGCTTAATTAAGCTTGGAAAGTAGGATATGCAAAGGAAATTCAGCCTGAAAATGGGAGCTGATACTGTGCGACGGGTACTGTAGCGATAGTATATAAAAACTGAAAACATTCTATATAAATATATGAACTGAAAACAAACTGTATATAAAAGTTCATTCGATAAAACAATATATATTTAAAAAAAATGAAAACAGTATATACAAACATATAAACTGAAAACAAACAGTATATAAAAATTCATTCGGTAAACAATATATATTTTAAAAAATGAAAACGGTATATAGCGTATATAGAAACCCGAAAAAACAGTATATAATTTCAATCCATCGTTACAGAATCGCTACAGTATCCCCACGTGATTTCCAATTTCCCCTTGAAGATAGCTTGAAGGGGGAAGTTGGTACCAGTGCCGTTCTTTTTATATTGTTTATGGACGAGCAAATTTGAGATATTTTTTAGTTTTATTATTGTGTTTCATTTTTAGTAGAATTTTATTTTTCTGACTCTTTTATTATATTTAATTATAAATTTAGTTGTAATATTTGATTGAAATTTATTGAAACTTATTTGTGATAAGTACATTTCATTATTAAATGAAATCTATTATCTATAATTGTGAAAACAATTTTGATAAATAAAAATCAAGGAAAAGAGTGTTTTGGTCTTTCACAACTTTTTATATCATTTTAGCCATCCTTCTCATTCCAGCAATCTTCCACAACACTCATGGAATAAAATGGATTAGCGGGTATTCTCCCTTTTACTATTAATTATTTCATGTGTAATCAAGCATTAAGTTCGGCCAGAATTATTTCTAAATCAGTTTGGTATTTATGATTAGCAAATATTTACGCAAAAATGATCTGAAATGCTTCGGAAATTTGAAATCACCAAACAAAGATAAGAGAGACACAACACTAACACACTAGGCATTTATAAAGATGTTAAAACGTATAGTACAAATATTAAGTTGCAATTCTTTTATAGTATAGGGATTAACAGTGCAATTATTTCTTTAGAAAAATTATTTACGCATGCTAATGCCTGTGGTCAGACAGCAGAGTAAACAAATTTCCATTTAACACAACACACGCACACACATCTAATTTATTTAACATGCCTCCGGGCTATTGTCACCAAAAAAAAATCCATAACAGAAATGTTTTTTGCTAATCTTGTTTAGTACTTTCTAGCACATCACATGTGAAGAAAAAGCTGAGCTTACAGCAACAAGAATCCAATTATTAAGGGGTCAGTAACTATAAAAATATAATATGCACATCATATTCATGTGACACAAACTCCAGTAAACATGACTTTACATATCACGGGGTCATCCACGATATATTTCAAATTATATTGTTCTTTCTGTAAATTGTGATGCTTGGATAAAGAAATGACGGATGCAATGTCCAAGTCAGAATAGTTGCAAGTACTGTTCAAAACTTTGTACATTCGTGGGGAAAATTGTATTAATAGACCTTTTAGGGAGACTTAACTTTCTTCTGATAGTTACAGGTAATTTTTTTTTCTTCATAGTCATAATATATACAAGCAACAAATATATACTTTGCTTATAAAGCCTCACATTATACTATAGTCTATGTTGCGCGGATACTTTAAAAATCCGGCCGTGTCTGTGTCGGACACGACACTCCTCGGACACGTATCCGACACATCACGTGGCGTGTCAAATATTTTATTATTAAAAATCATCAGGACACTTCTCGGACATTTTTCGGACACGTGCATTGGGCTTGTTGACGCAATTATTGCACTATGTCATCCTCTTATTTTAGAGATTAATTCATCTTACTTTTCTATTCCAGTAGTAATTGTGGGACTACACATTTAAAGTGAATTTTAATTATTTAGTACCAAGTTTTCATACATAAACATGTAAAACGTCAAATATCTTATCTGTACGTATAAAAGTGTAACTTCAGATGTTATGTATATTGTATCAATTATAAAATATTACGTATAATTTTCTAATTATAAGATAAAAATATTATGTATAATCCTTTAAAATAAAATAAAATTAACATAAATAATATATACAATAATTAAATTATATTTTTATTCATAAAAATAATATATAAAATGTATTGTCTTCTTTGAATTTTGAGATTCGTCGTCGTACAACATAGACTATAGTACACAAAACTAGACGTGTTTTTAGCCCAGGCAGAACAAGGGTGCTGACACACATGTCACAACCTGTGATTCTTTTGCGTCCTATCTAACACGTCTCAAGTTCTCATTTTACTACAGGCCATTGAACACAAACCCGCAAGGTCCAAGTTCTGCCATCAAGCCCAAGCTCTGCAGGCTATAATACAATGAAGATTTATATAACTTCAAACTTATATTGTTTCTCCGTGGTGGGATTATTTGGAAAGAAAGTACCGGATAAGAGAGAAAGTTTTTTCGCCCATTAATTAATAGACCTGGTCCATGTAGACTCCTTTGATTGCTCAACATGGTACATGCGCACTAGGTTCATGCATGATACATGAATCCTTTCATCTCACATGAATCACTCACCATTTTAATTTATGTATGTGCTTTCGAAATATATTTTCTGTAACGAGTCACTATAACATAACAAATGACCCGTTTATTAGTAGAGTATATAACAAGCATAGGTTATAAAGTACAATAGAAAAAAAATAGTACAGTTAATAAAAGAGGTGTTGCCAGCCACTGATCCTACATTATTATTCTACTTTTTCATTCTAACAAATCAATACGAGATGGATCAATTATTTTAAAGTTAGACCCGTACCAGATATGCTATACACAACATATGCAATGATGAGAAAAAAGAATTTGTGAGTAAAAATAGGTATATTGAAGAGAAGAAACATAATAAACTAGAGAGAATCCTCGCTTCGACTTCGGAAAAATTATTCTGATAATTTAATGTTTTATATAGATTTAATAATTATAAACTAAATTTAAAGTATTGTTAATATATGTTATATTATTATTAATCCAATAACATGATATGTTATACTATTATTCCTTTATTAATATATTAAACTGTTATTAATCCAAGTCATAATATCAAAAAAATATTATTTTACAAAACTGTTGACAATTATAAACTTATAATGGTATGCAATTAGTCAATTTTATATTATTATTAAAATATATGTTAATATTATTCAGAATAATAAGTTGATGATAATTCTTATTAATGCTAGATGGGTGTAGAACATTCAAAACGTGATCTTCTTTAAGATTTTCTGTGATAGTTTTGTTAGTCAAATGTATGAAGCGGGATATTTTTTAATTAAGACAAATACCCAACACATAATTCATCACACCATTTTTATTTCTTATTAACGCTGAATGAGTGCAGAACATTTGACATGTGGTATTCTTTAAGATTTTCTATTAAATTTTTTATTAAATTTTTTATAAATAATTTTTGTATAATAATATATAGTGATATTAGATTTTATATAATACAAAATAAAATACATTGCGTATAAATGAAATTATATTCAATGTTCCGAAGCGGAGCGAGAACTCCCCTAGTTATCTTGACAAATGAATCAAGCCCTTAAAAAGATTCAAGATGAAAAATATATGAAGCCCTAGTTACTGCATTTTTCTAGATTAGACCTGGGAATAACAATAGAAATATCAGGCCCATTAATACATATTTATAGATTGGGCTTTACACAAGTTAGTTAGGCTAAAAACAAAAGTAAAATCCAGCAGAACTATTAAAAAGGACACCCACTAACAAAAACCCTAACATCAATTCAAAGCCGAATTAAATTATTAATACAGTCAAATCTTCATAAAAGTGCATGTAAAACACACATATATTTAGCGCAACAACATATACAACAAACATATTATTCCATTCATTATAACTCCTAAGCATCCAACTCAAACTGACCATAATACTCACGAAAAAATCACATATTAAGATGCAGTAGCAACTGCAATTTGCGACACTACGTTTTTTCTATTCAGAGACTCCTCTCCAGCCTTCTGCCCATCCTATCAAAACAAAATATATGTTTTTTGAAAAAAGATTCATAAAAGTTTATAAAAAATAAAATATTACCATTTTACTGGAAGCATAGACACTCTCCAGCTCTCTCTTAGCGAAATTAGGGAGAGCAAATGCAGCCTTATGCACCTGTACAATATTCAAATGTAAGCAATCAAATACTCTCAACAAAAAAGATAATTTCACACCACAAAAAAGAAATTTTAAAAAATATATACCTGTGAATTATAAAATTTAATTTCTCTGCCGGCTTCAGTTGCTCCCTCTAAATCCTCAATTGGATTAATCGGATTGATAAAATCCATTTCCGCCCCATCTTTAGCGCACAACAAAAATCCAATCACCCCACTACATTTTCCACTTTCTTTTTAAAAAAATTGAAATTCAAAATTCAAAATTCAAATATAGTTTGGGATAAAATTTAAAACCTAGGATAGGTGGGGACACTGGTCCAAGCATATTTGACAGAGCCTTGGAATATTTGCTGGCAAATGGAAAGCATTTCTTGAATTAAATGAGTGTGAAGGAAAAAGCTTTCCGCCATATTGCATAAAACACCACCGGGTTTTAAAGCTCTTTCTATTGTCTGGAAAAACGGCTTCTCTACTAGCTCCTGTGCTGGCCCTGAATAATTATAAGCATAACAACAATATTAATTTTAAGGGTAACTTTTAAAAAAAAACCTCCTTTTTGAGAAGTTTGAAGAAAAAACCTACATTTTTTCTGAAAATCTCTTTTAGCTGTTAGGGTATGGCACTTATTTATGCAAAACAATATGAGATGAGAGGTATTTACTATTTTGTTCGTATATAAATTATTATATTTGACTCCTAATCATAAAAAATCTCATACCATAGGGACTAAAACAAAATTTCTCAAAAATATAAGGGGTGCTCTCAAAATTTCTAGACAAAATAGTATAAGATTAAAAAAATCATGATAAATCAATAATAATAATAGATTAAAAAAAGATATACCAATGGGATCAGAAGAGTCCACAATAATGGCATCATATTTTCCTTCAGGAGCATTTTTTAAATACTCCACCGCTGGAAATTAAAAAAATAATTAATATATTATTTAAAAAAAATAAAACAAGAAAAAATTAGAAAACAAAATTTGTTAAATACCATCTCCAACATGGAGCCTGACTCTTGGATCCTCAAACCCGACCGCCAAATCAGGAAAGAATTGTTTACTAACCTACAATTTGTAAATTACATTCAAAATAAATAATAATAATAATAATAATAATAATAATAATAATAAGGAGGAGGAGAGGAGGAGGAGGAGGAGGAGAGGAGAGGAGAGGAGAGGAGGAGGAGGAGGAGGAGGAGGAGCAGAAGAAGAAGAAGAAGAAGAAGAGAAAAGTTTTTGTAAATTACATTCAAAATAAATAATAATAATAATAATAATAATAATAATAATAATAATAATAATAATAATAATAATAATAATAATAATAATAATAATAATGATGATGATGATGATGATGATGATGATGATGAGGAGGAGGAGGAGGAGGAGGAGGAGGAGGAAGAGGAGGAAGAAGAAGAGAAAAGTTTTTTGATCCCTCAACTTTTTATTGGTCTAATTTTAGTCCATCAATTATTCAATAAGTGCATTTTTGATCCTTCCATCCGTTAACTGCTTATGTGTCAGTTAAATTTGACACGTAAGTAATGACATGACATTAATAACGTGACAAATATTTCAAAAAAAAATAAAAAATTCATTAATTCCCCTTTTTCTTAAAACATTATTTTTATTAAAAAATGTATATTTTTTATGCATGTTTATTTGTTAAATAAAAGTTAACACGTTATTGCGTATGTGTTAATAACGGACACGTAAGTACTTAACGGATGGAAGGACCAAAAATCTATCTATTAAATAGTTGAGGGACTAAAAATGAGTTAATTCAATAGTTGAGGGGGCAAAATTGGACTTTTCTCTAATAATAATAATAATAATAATAATAATAATAATAATAATAATAATAATAATAATAAATAATAATAATTAATTAGTGCAATACTGACATCGATGACTAATTGGTCAATTTCACAAATTTCAATAACTTCAACAGATTTATGGCGAGAAATTTCCCTCAGAACCCCTCCATCTCCACCTCCTATAACCAAAACCTAATTTTCAACAAATTCAAAAAATTAGTGAATTTTTTTATTCAATTTATCAAGTATTATGAGAAAAATTGATAAACATATTTGATTATTCTCTTTTTATGATTTTACTCAAAAATTATTTTTCTCTATTTCTGGAATTTGAAATTCATCCTTTTTTTCTTAACTATATAAAAGATAAGAAAAGATGAAAAAATAAATGTTGTTTAAATTTAAAGTAATAAGTTGTGTAAAATCACAGATTTAGGGTTTGGAATTGAGCAGAGTGGTAAATGAGCAATCATTTCCTGGTAAGCACATTCGTCCTTTTCTGTGAGCTGGACTATACCATCCAGTACCAGTACTTTCCCATAATTTGCAGACTGTATATATTCAAGTAAAACAAATATAAAATTAATAAAATGTAAATTAAAAATGTTTCAATTTAATTATTATTTTTAAAAAAGAACAAACCTGAAAAACTAAGACTTCCTGGTAGGGAGATTTCCCCTGGTACAGAATCTTCTCAACCTTCAGTGAATGAGCCTCTCCTATTTAAATTAAAAAGCAAATTAAACGAACATAATCGTATTCCATTATGAAAAACGGTAGGAAAGATAATTAAATTACCAGGCCACATGGGATTATTGTAATACTGTCCCTTGCCCCCTTTCCCTACAAAACAGACCACAAAATCGAAAATCAAATCAAGACCCAATCTTTACAATAATCAAATCAACCCATTCAAAGGTACGAACCAGGTGTCGGTGTGAACCAACCGGAAACGACGGTGGAGTGACACGTGGCATCTGACTCAGCAGCAGAAGCCAGGGCTTTCATGCAACAAGGGGGCAAGAGCGCCTCAACCCCACTCATGTTTTTCTCTTCCGCCCTTTGAAGTCCATTTTTCGTGCCTCCACCCTCCATGTGCCCTTTTCCTCTCTGGATTTCCCAGCCTCTGAAAAGAAAAGATGAATAGGAATAGTTTAAGTATTGTTTTATTTAGTAATTGACGAAGAAGAAACTATATGATCAGATGAAAATTTCCAGACTCTAACATGACTGAAAGAGCACCAATAGACAATCTTAATCCCTCTTGCATGCGTAAGGGCATCAATTGAAGGGGTATAGATGCAAAATAAACTGGCAATAGCAGATAGAATGAAGAAGAAGGATAAGAGGGCTAATACCGTACCTGGCTCTGTAATCCAACGAGTATGAAAGCGAAGTCGGAATAGAGAAAGAGAGACAAAGAGGGTTTAAAAAGGAAAAGAGTGCAGGTGTCTTCTCCAGCAAGCGTTCGACGACTGCCTTTGAATTTGATTCTGATTTGATTTCTTTCCAGGATTCTCTCTTGCTCTGCCTCTTTCCAATTTTCTCTCTCTCCTCAGATTTAATTTCCAGATGTTTGGAGTCTAGGGGATGGTTGGAACGGCATTTATATCATCATTAGTAACAGTAGGACTAATTCACGCCAACACTAATCATCTCTCTCTTCTCTCCTCCTATGCTGTACGGACGGGTCTAGTATCGCATACGATATAGATAAGGAAATAATTTGACACAAGCTGATTCTGACAAAAAGACGACTTTTTTTCTGAAATGGCCAAAAAAAAAAAATTAATTAAGGAAATGGCCAAGTTTTAAAAATATTTGCAAAAGTAGCCATTTCGCCCAGCCGCCGGGCGAAACACAAGTAGTTTCGCCCAGTAACGGGGCGAAACAGAACGTAATGTGAATTTGCTTAATTAACCCTATTTCGCCCAACAGTGGGGCGAAACAAGGAGTTTTTAGTATCGGTTTTTCAAAATAACCGTTACAGAATAAACGATTTAGTATCGGTTTTTCTAAAATAACCGTTACAAAATAAAGAGTTTTAGTATCGGTTTTTACAAAATAACCGTTACAGAATAAACGCTTTAGTATCGGTTTTTTAAAATAACCGTTACAGACTAAAGACTTTTAGTATCGGTGTTTAGAAATAACCGTTACAGAATAAAGACCTTTAGTATCGGTTTTTTTATATAACCGTTACAGAATAAGGACATTTAGTATCGGTTTTTATAAATAACCGTTACAGAATGTTCTTTCGCCAATTCGCTGGGCGAAACAGCTGTTTTTTCGAAAATTTTCCAAACAACCAAAAAAAGGGCGACATAGAGGCGAAAAAACACAGAAAAATAAATAAAATAAATCTGAGGACAAAAAAATAATAATAAATAACTTATTTTGATGGAGAATTTCTTTTTCATATTAAAATGACATGTTAGGTTATTAGTACATAAACAGAAAAATAGGGTACTAGAGAATATTAGTACATAAACATTGATTTAACATGCTAGAATATAGGAGGAATCTGATGATTTTTAGGTGTTTAGGGTTCAGATATAGGGTACTAGAGAATATTTACTTTTTCAGATTGAAATGACAATTTGGCTTTTTATTTAGTGGGTAACATTGATTTAACATGCTAGAATATAGGAGGAATCTGATGATTTTTAGGTATATGATTTAGATTTCTATTTAAAGAGTCCTCTTATTATACTTGATCATCAAAAAATTAAATCTCAGAAGTCTCTTTTGCAAACTTCTTCTCTTTATATCTTTCTCCTTATCAAGAAAATGCCACAAAATTCAGAAATATTTCTATATTACAATGGTCAAATTGTTCAAGATTCGAGCGGATACAATTACGCTCCACAACAAGGTGTTCTTCTCCCGTGTAGTAGAAATAGAAATTATTATAGATTGTGTTTAGAAATTTATGCTACCACCGGTTGGCCTAATAGTGACGATCTTAAAATTAGTGGTAGGTTTCCTTACCGTCAGAATGATTGTTTGTGTTTTAATATAGTCAAAATTTCGAATGATTCACAGTTAGCTAGTTTTGCTCAGTACATCAAATATGGTGAACACGGTTGGCCTGAATTAGAAATATACGTTAAACGCATCCAAAGTAGAGAATACTATGTAGGAACTAGTAGTAGATCAAATGTACCTTTTAATGATGACGAGCTTGAGAGGTTAGAACCTGTAATAAATCGTGATGAAGATGAAGTGCCAGAAATGGAAGAAGGCGACGAAGATGAGTTTGAAAATGTAGAAGAGGACGAATATGATGAAGATGAAGTGCCAGAAATGGAAGAAGGCGACGAACCAGAAATAGATGTTATGAACAATTATACGGAAGTGGGTGAGATGGTTAGTGTAGGAACTTTCGGTAATCCTCCGGCGAAAGAGTTTGAAGATACTACTATGTGGGAAGAAGCGAAAATCGATATCTTGTATGGTAAGAGCATGCATGTGAGTAGCGATAATAGTTTGTATGAGGGACAGACGTTCGACACGAAAGCAGAGCTACAATCGGCCGTAAAATTATACAGCGTCATGCATCACCGAGAATTTGTAGTCTCCAAATCGAACAAAACGATCTACACTGTAGTCTGCAAGCTACAAGATGACCGCGCTGGCTGTGATTGGAGGCTGTATGCATGCAAAAATAAACGACATGTGTTTGAGATTAAAAAATTGACACAACCACACGTATGTGTTAATCAACAACCTAACAACGACCACAAACAATTAACAAGTGCATTTATTGCGGGGCTAATTCTAGATGTCGTTAGAGCAGATTTAGCAATTAAACCAGTAACCCTAGTGGAAACCGTCAAATTAAAATTTGAATATACCATATCATATTGGAAGGCTTGGCACGCCAAGCAACACGCGCTTAGATTCTTGTTTGGCGATTGGAAGGGGGCATATAATTTGCTTCCTGAATTGATGGCAGCAATATATTCAGCAAATCCTACTACTGCATATGCATTTTGGAGAGGTCCCAAAAACCGTGCTGGTGAGGAGGAGTTCGAAGGTCTTTTTTGGGCATTTGGTCCATCACTTAAAGGATTTGAGTTTTGCAAGCCTGTCATAACAGTAGATGGAACATTTCTAACCGGAAAATATCAAGGATGCTTATTGATGGCAGTCGCTAGCGATGCAAATGGTCAATTATTTCCCTTAGCTTTTGCTTTAGTTGATAAGGAGAGGGTAGAAACGTGGGGTTGGTTTTTTGGGTGTTTGGGTACTTTGATCGGCCATCGCAAAGGTTTATGTGTGATTTCGGATAGGCATGCCGGAATAATTCGTGCAATGAAGGATGACAGATTGAAATGGAAGGAACCTAACAGCTATCATCGTTATTGCATGCGGCATTTAGAAGCAAATTTCAGTAGCGCTGTATCAGACAAAACATTGGTTAAATTGATTGTACCACTAGTTAAGGCGCCCACCAAATTTAAATTTAAGAAGCTATATAAAATATTAAAGGATAAAAATATAAAGGCGTGGGAATGGTTAAATAACAAAGATAAATCAAAATGGGCGTTCGCGTATGATACAGAAGGTCGCCGGTGGGGTATTCCTACTAGTAATCATGCAGAAGTGATGAATTATGTTTTCAAGGGTATGAGGAAGCTTCCCGTTACGGCTATTGTGATGGAGACATTCTACAAGCTGAATAGTTATTTTGTCAACAAGCGCGAGATAGCTGCAAATATGGAAATGAATAATAGAATGTGGGGAAAGGAAGTGATGGAAAAAATGGAGAATAAAACAGTTAAGGCGCGTGCGCATCGAGTCACTACCTTTCATGTCGAAAACGGTGTTTATGAGGTGATAACAGGATCTACTGGTTCCAAGGTAGGGGGAAAGAGCTTCCATGTGAATTTCAATGAAGGCCAATGCAGTTGTCAGAAACCGATGCTATATCACTATCCTTGTTCGCATCTGGTAGCAGTTTGCATACGCAGAGGTGTTAGTCCCGAGTATTTTATACATCAACATTTTTCGCTGGATCACCTTAAACATACATATGAAGGAAGTTTTTATCCGATAGAGGATAGAGAACAGTGGCCTGAACGTAAAAAAGTTTTTAATGGTGGTACGTTAGTTCCTCCTGAGAAACTTATGAGGAAAAATGTCCGTGGAACCAACAAGCGTGGAAGAAGACAGGAGAAACGCTTTCATAATAGTATGGACGTCATGGACAACGCAGATCGTAGAAAACATTGCAGTATTTGCGGAGTAGCAGGGCACACGAAAACAAAATGTCCGAGAAGGTTGTAGTGTTTTATGTATGGTAGTTTATGTTTATTTATTGTGGGTTGTAATGTTTTATGCTTTGTATTCTATGTTTTATGTACTGTATTTTATGTTTATGTATTTTAATTTGTAATATTTTATGGATTGTATTCTATGTTTATGTATTTTGATTTGTAAATTAAAGACACATAGTGAGCTCTCTAAAATAGTTTAAATATCAATCTAAATTAACAAAACATAGTCCAAAAAGTAAACATAGTCAGTAATGCCAGCGGCCTCCTCCTCCTCCTCGTGTTCCCCCGCGTCCTCCGTGTCTTCCTCTCCCCCCTCCCCCTCCTCCTCCGCGTGGTACTCCTCCGCGTCCTCCTCCGCGTGGTACTCCTCCGCGTCCTCCTCCGCGTCCTCCTCCGCGTCCTCGCTGCGCCTGAGGCTGAACCTGAGTAATCTGACTAACTCCTTCATCTCCATCTCCTCCTTGGCCTCCTCCTTCCCCTCCTCCGTCTCCTCCTTCGGCTCCAACCTGTTCGATGATCGAACCCCAATCGAAGTCGCCCTCATATTCATTACTTTCCTTTATGCTGCTCCGGATGCACCCTAACAATTTTTTCAATTTCCCTGGTACATCCTGGCACTCGGCTTTTAGCGCTTCGAACCCATGTTTGCAGGCCTCCAAAAGAAATGCATGCTAAAAAATAATATTTGAGTAATGTTAAAAAACTAAAATAATATGAATAAATAATAATATAAATAATAGTCAATTATTTTCATTACCGCTTTCCTTTTTTGCGGAACCATCGGATGATACGATACCGTAGCATGCGGGATATCAGACTGCACATAAGGATCGGTTGCCGTTCTATACCAATTCCAGTATGCATCATACTGGCTAGGGTCATACGGCCGCCATGAAGGAATATTTATTTCACGTCCCAAGCGTTTCTCTTCCCACTTAGCCAGATAAGCTGAATGTACGGTAGGCCAATCATTTCCACGGTAATTTGCGATATCGTGCAATCGTTTGTCGTACTCGCAATTTGGGGGTACTTCCATCGCATACCCGAACTGACGCAACACCCGCTCCGGACGATGCATCTCGACAATCCAAAAATAGATCAATGGCACTGTAAGAAGCCCCATAGTTTTTTCGTGCGCAACTATCGGCGGGAGTATATGACGGAATGCGTCATAAGGTGTCCAAACCACCTGAGTGTCGACCAAACTGTCGAACTGATCGCGATGTGTCGGCAAATGCCGATGAGGTGTTATATCCGCGTATTGAGTACAATCTTTCCACAAAAAACCAACCGTAGGTCTCTCATCTTCATCACCATAATTCGCCATATCCTGCAGTTCCTTGCGTACATCTTTAGGAACGGGTCGTCCGATAGTGATATGTTCCCATGCCCACAGTTGCAGCAACATGATACACCCTCCCATATTTTTCCGTTTCTTATGCGTACCTTTACACAATGCCCTGTAAAGGTACGCAAGAACTCCACTACCCCATGCCCATCTATCTAAAACCGACATGTCCTGTAATAAAAGCAGAGGCAGTGCTGAAACACAATCTCCCGAAGCTTCCGTAAATAATACATCCCCACATAATGCAAGCATGTAGGCTCTACAATACTGCTCGACTTTCTGTTCCGGGGCATCAATTTCCAAATCGGAAAAATTATTTTTCAACCATGTTCTTTTCAATAAAATTTTGCTTCTCCCCTTTCCCTTAAACTCCAATTCCGGGATTTCTTTCCCGAGTAGTTGCGTGACCTTTCCCTTCCAATCAACATCTTTATTATTTAAACACATTGCCTCACCGTCCGTCCGCATTCCCAACAAACACGAAACGTCATCTAGCGTTATGGTCATCTCACCAACAGGCAGATGAAACGTGTGTGTTTCCGGTCTCCAATGTTCCTGCAGAGCGCTTATCAGTCTGCTGTCGTAATCCAGCCAACCCATCCTGGCAGTTTGTAGTAAGGTTGCTTTCTTCAAAAAAGGGGCATACCGATCGTCCCATGGAACTTGCAGAAACATAAATAAATAAAATAAATAAATAACATACATATGATTTTTTTAACTTTCTAAAAAAATTTCTAAGTAATACCCTAACAAAAAAAAAATTACCGGAACTTCATGTTGTCGGTAGCGCATGGGTTTGATAGTTACATCTTCAGTGTTGCCAAATTCGTTCGTCCGATGCATGTGTTGTTGTGACTGAAGCGCATAATTTGGCCGACTAGGTCCCGCGTCAGATGACATCTTTATTTAAAAAATAAAATAATATAAATAAATAAATAAAATAATATTAATAAATAAATAAAATAATATTAATAAATAAATAAAAACTACTAATAAAAACTAATAATAAACATACATACATAAACATACATATAAACATACATACATAAACATACATTTGATTTTTTAAACATTTGATTTTTAAAAACATAAATAAATAAAAACTAATAATAAATAAATAAATAAATAAATAAATACATAAACATAAACATACATAAATAAATAAATAAATGCATAGCATACATTTGATTTTTTAAACTTTTAAAAAATAAAACTATAAATAATATACTAAAAAATATATCTATAACAAAAAAAATATAAATAAATAATCCTAAACAAGAAAAATAATTTATAAAATAAATATATACATTACCTAAACTACAAAAATTAATTTCAAAAATAAATATGTATCTAAACTAGAAAAAATATTACAAATTTACTTGTAATTATTATATTTTCTTCTTCTTCTTCTTCTTTTTCTAACAATATCAACAAAATCAACCAAATAATAAATCTAATTTCAAATCAACCACACAAATGGAAAACTAATTTTGAGCAAATAAACCTAATTTGAAACTAATTTTGAGCAAATAAACCTAATATGAAACTAATTTTGAGCAAATAAACCTAATTTGAAACTAATTTTGAGCAAATAAACCTAATTTGAAACTAATTTTAAGCAAATAACCAAAATTAACTAAATCTAAAGTCAAAGAAATCAACATACCTTTCCCTCTCCTTTTTTCTGTTTTTTTTCGCCTCTTTTTTCGCCTCTGCGTCGCCCTTTTTTTTGCTGTTTCGAAAATTTGCGAAAAAACAGTCGAAGTAACGGCAGTGGGTTTGAATTATACAGAGCTGTTTCGCCCAGCGAACTGGCGAAAGAAGTTTCTGTAACGGTTATTTGTAAAAACCGATACTAAAAGTCTAAATTTTGTAACGGTTATTTATGAAAACCGATACTAAATTTCTATATTCTGTAACGGTTTTTTATAAAAACCGATACTAAAAGGCTATATTCTGTAACGGTTATTTTAAAAAACCGATACTAAAAACGGCTTGTTTCGCCCCACTGCTGGGCGAAACAGACTTAATTAAGCAAAACGTGATTCCGCTCTGTTTCGCCCCGTTACTGGGCGAAACTACTTGTGTTTCGCCCGGTGGCTGGGCGAAATGGCCACTTTTGCAAATATTTTTAAAACTTGGCCATTCCCTTAATTAATTTTTTTTTTTTGGCCATTTCAGAAAAAAAGTCCAAAAAGACCTATTTAGTTTTGTTTCTGCGTATCAATCAATTGAGTTAAGAAAAATAAGAATATATTATTTTTTTATTGTTGATTCCTTCTCTCTTCAATGTAATTATCATCAAAATCTTCAAATTTATGAATATTCATTAAAACCAACTAATTCTTTATAATATATATTGTTAACTTATTAATATTAATTATAATATATATTGTTAACTTATTAATATTAATTATTTTTGTTCATGAAATCTTTAGAAATTTTAATATTAATATACTTATTCAAATAAAGGTTGATTAAGAAAATATACTGGCTAAATACTTACAAACATATACAAGAATCAAAAATAAATTTTCATGCAATTTCATGAATTCATAATTCCTCCATAAACACGAAATAACAAGTACATAAAAAGGCCAAAATGACTAACTAATATTTTTTATTTATAAAAAATCTTATAACGGACTAACTAAATTAAAATTGAAAAACAAAAATAACATATTAAGTGTCAAATGCTATTTGATAAAAAAAAATAATACTATATTCAAATACTAACGAATTAAAATAAATGGCGCGATTGATAATTTTGAAAAAAGAAACGGCTTTCTTCTACAAAAAAATAAAATTTTAATTTAGTTAGTCCGTTATAAGATTTTTTATAAATAAAAAATATTAGCTAGTCATTTTGGCCTTTTTATTTACTTGTTATTTCGTGTTTATGGAGCAATTATGAATTCATGAAATTGCATAATATTGAAAATTTATTTTTTATTCTTGTATATGTTTGTAAGTATTTAGCCAGTATATTTTCTTAATCAATCTTTATTTAAATAAGCATATTAATATTAAAATTTCTAAAGATTTCATGAACAAAAATAATTAATATTAATAAGTTAACAACATATTTTATAAAGAATTAGTTGGTTTTAATGAATATTCATAAATTTAAAGGTTTTGATGATAATTACATTGGAGAGAGAAGGAATCAACAATAAAAAGTGATATATTCTTGCCTTTTTTAACTCAATTGATTGATATGTATAAACAAGGGTAAAGAAGTCTATTTGTCATAATTTTTCCTGCTCCTATCAAATCATTTCCTACCCATATCACTTCCCTATAGATAATATTATACGATAGGAATAGAGAGATACAACAAATCTTAAAAAAATTTAAGATATGGATACTGACTACATATTCTTAATTATATTTATATAATATAACAATAAAAAAATTAAAAATTTAATAATAAATAATCAACATTTTTAATTTAAGATCAAAATATGTGTCCAGCAAGCGTTCGAACAACTTGCTTCGGTTCCTCCTTATTTACACCCGAGAAGAACCGTCATGGGAGCATTGCATTTTTGTTGTGTGCGGTAACAGAGACCGCACTTTGGGACATCTCTTTCTTTCGTAATGTGGTCCTTGTAAGATCGTAGCCGTGCGATTCTCTCCCACTTTGGTGGCTTAAAGAGATGGATGAATGGAGGAATGAAGTGGTTATCACATATAGATGGATATAGGGATTAAGGGTTGACTCGTTAGGTAGGGTGCGGTTGGTTGGTTCCTCTTGAGGATGTGCATAGGTCCTCGGGACAATTTGATCGCTCTCGCGGGCGTACTAACCCTTCTCTCCTGAAGTCCCGACGGATGGTTTATACGAGGGAGCTCGATATTTACGGTCGCATGTGCGTCTGTTTCTGTTCATGTGAGTATAATCTACAAAAAATAAAGGACAATGGTTTGGCCTACCACCAATATTTTTGTTTATAATTTTTTTTAAGCAGTCTAAATACTAAACTAAAATAAAATGCAAATAAAGTTAAAAGAAGAAAATAAAAAGATACAATGTAGATGAGATGCATGCAAGTAATATAAAAAATGACTTGACTCCCCTCCAAATTTAAATTGAGCACCGTCCCGGTGCACTTCGCTAGCTAATGATTTAAAATTAAAAGAGGGAGAAAAAAATTGTACCGCGACTTAGAACTGGTCCCCGCCGGGTGGCAGGTATTGCTGACTTGGGTAAAAACTCCAGAGTTGATTTATCATCTCTCCATATTGCGCTAGCTTCCTTTGCATGGTGCTTAGCTAGTTCTCGATCCACTGCACGGACGTCTTTATTTCTTCCACTGAGTTGCGGACCACTTCAAACGCTGAGGTCATGGTTGATGTTTGCACTTGAAGCTCCCCCATCCCCCGGAACACTCGTTCGAAGGTCTGGACCCAGAGGTCCGGTCCCCCCCCCCCCTCTCAGCCTGTCGTTGCTGCTCTGCAGGTTGCTGATCGGCCGCTGTCGCCGCACCTTGTTGCACTAGTGGCGGCGGCAGCCAATTGTCCGCGATGCTGATCCGGGTGATCGCCGGGTACGGCAAATCGATTGCTGGTTCAGATATTGTTTTGAGTGTCCGGCCGTCACGCCTCAGGATTTTGTACTGTATTAGTCGCTCGATATTAAGCGGCACAGCCACCACCTCGTAGTCTTGTTCGGTCGGGTTCATGAGGTAGTTTGCTATGTTAGTGATAAGGTGACCGCAACATAGCGGTTGGTCGTGTCCGCTTTCGTTCTATTTCTACAAGTGCATCGCGATCAACTCGTGTAATTTCATTGGTATTGTCGGCTCTTGCAGTGCACCCCAGAGCATCCTTAGTTCTCCTGCCGTGGGTGTATCCTCGTTACCCCTCAGAAATATAATCGTTGCCAGACCTCACAGCGTCACCTTGAAGGTCAGATTCCAAACCTTGTTGAGCTTTTGCATGTTTATGGTTCCCCGGTGATTTGAGATTGTTTTCCCGAAATCCTCCCTCCCATACCCGGGTGGCATGTCAACCCCTCTTCCATTATTCATGATGGAGAGCACGTTTTCGAATTCGCACAGTGACAACTTATAGC
Organism: Juncus effusus; assembly: GCA_027726005.1. NCBI lineage: Eukaryota > Viridiplantae > Streptophyta > Magnoliopsida > Poales > Juncaceae > Juncus > Juncus effusus. The sequence continues at coordinate 4,486,509 of CM050893.1, forward strand.
GGATCTAGCACAGACGGAAGGTCACTAGTCTATCCTCCTTACTAGATGCGTAGATGGCCCGGAATTCCGCCGTTGCATTTCAGAATGCGGATTCATTTGTGTAGATTAGGTACTGGAGGCTCATCTTCTCAAAGAGCTCCATTATCTCTTCTACCAACTCCAGTTGGCGCAACGTTTCTAGGTCAAGGTAGTGAGGCTCCTGAATCCTTTCCTTTATCTCTGCCACCTTTGCCTCATCCTCCGACGACAATGCAAGCTCTGCGTCCTTGTTGTGGAACCTCTCTGAGAATTCTTGAATGTCGAAGTCTCCCTCCGTCATTCGACGCTATCTTCTAGGTGGCGGTGGCTGAGGAGATCTAGTCGGAGGCACTCTCCATCGAGCCCTTGTTGCGCTCTTTTCTGCCTGGGTGTCCTCTGGTTTAGAGAGTTGCATCGCCTCCTCTCAGCCGTGCCGATAGTGTCTCGTCCACTAGACATTGTCAAGGATTTGAAGGTGATATTTTTTGAGGTTTTGAGTTCTAGGGTAGAATGAAGGTTTAGTATTTTTGAGTTCTGACTAGGAGGACTGGTTCTTTTATATAGGTGCGAGTGTACGGTTATATAGAGACGAAGGGTCTAAGTTTTAATGGGATAGATGGAATGAAATGCCATAAATGGTAGTTAGTGGGCGTGATGGGCGGTTCCATTCTAAGCATTTTCCCAAGGCACGTCTTTTCAACTTCTTGACTGTTGCGCTGTCACGATTGAAGTAGTCTCAGCGCGCGATGGTACATCCTTGTACTTACTTGCGATACATAAAGGAAAGAAAGAAAAAAGAACAAAGAAATAAAAAGTAAAGTAAATAAACCCTTGGGCTGCCTCCCAAGAAGCGCTTGTTTTAGGTCACAAGCCTGACCACTACAATTATTGTTATTCTCAGGCCTGGTTCCCCAAGTTGCTCTGCTCGCGTTTGCTTCTCTTCTCATCTCTAATTCTCTTGTTGTGGTGCTCGTAGGGGTCGGACTCTGGATCTTCATCCGCGTACAGTCTAACTCTCTCTTATAGGCTTTCAAGATGGGGCCTTTCTTTTCGCTCCATGAAGTACAGGTTGAATCGTTGAAGGAAGTTTATCCACTTCATCATTCTCGGTCCTTTATCTATCTTGTTACAGATATAATTTATCACGGCGTAATTAGTGTAGGTGACGATCTTCGATCCAAGATGGTAGGACTCAAACCTCATTAGGGCATGTACTAGCGCGAAGATCTCCTTCTCGGCCCTTGTGTACGACGTTTGTTCTCCTTCGAGGGCCTTGCTCCCGTAGAGGACATGGTAGGGTTGTCCATCTCTTCTTCTCGCGAGGGTGATTCCTATCGCGTTTTCCGCTATGGTACTCACAAGGTCATAGGGTGCTAATACTAATGCCGAGTCTAGGTCTCTCATCCCCCAGAAGTGATTTATTCTAAGGCTAGTTTTTTTAATGATGGGATATTCTTCAGGACCTAGGTACGCATACAAGAGTCCCGGGGGTAATGGAACTGGTTCCTCCGTTCAATCTGGTTGGGTTAGCCTCTTCTACTAGTACAAGATTATTGAATCACAGATGGGAGAACTTGCCTCTTGGTATATGGGATTGATGATTATGTCAATCAGCTCCTCTCTAGCTCTTCTACAAATGTCTTCGGGCCTTAGTTCTCGATTGGGAGGTTCCTCTGGTTATTCTGGTTTCGACCCTCCAGTCTTGTTTCCTTGGATTCTCCTCGTTCTTTTGATATGGTCTCTCCTTCGCTATCAATGGTCTCTGCATTCTCCACTCCAATGCGGTAGCATGTTTGCGTCCACGTCTTGCGGAGTTCTTTATGAAATTGAACTCCACCTTGTCATTCCCCAGATTAAAAGATAGTTGCCACTTCTTTACGTCTATGATCGCCCCGAAAGTTGCCAAGAATGGTCTCCCCAGTATAATCGGACAGCGGCGGTCAACTTCCACAAAGTCTACTGGAATGTGAGTTTCTCCTATTTGTACTGGTACATCTTCTACTACTACCTTCGTGACTTGTCCGCCATTGTTAGGGTCATCATTGTTTCTTCCAATTCTCCTAACCCTAATCTCTTGTAGACAGATAGCGACATCAGGCTAACGCTTGCTCCTAAGTCACACAGTGCTCGATCGAATCTCTCTCAGTCAATGTAACATGGTATGGGGAAACTACCCGAATCCTTCAGATTTTGGGGCTACTTGTTATGGATTATCACACTGCACTGCTCCGTGAGTGCGATATTCTCGAAATCTTCTATCTTCCTTGATTGTATTATGCCTTAGGCCAAAGTATTTGGGACTTAGGTTTACTGATTGATTAAGAATATTATATTGATTCTAAGATATTTCATATAACATGTGCGTATAGGTTATTTTAATGTAATTAAAATAGACCATGAATATGCAATTTAGCTTTATATTATAAAAGTGCATGACTTTGATAGTAAAACCATAAAGTGTTATGAATGCTATTCTAAATCGTCACTAGTCATTTATAGGATATTTGTGGAGACAAATATACTTGCGGAGACAAAAAAATATATATTTGTAGATAAGCTATAAATGTACACTATTATGTTAGTTGACTAATGATCATGTTTTACTGATCATGGATAAAGAGTTATCAAGTCATTAATGTAGGTATATGTTAGAGACCATATACTGGACTGACACACCATAATAATGCTACATGTTTTTTTAGCGATTATTGTAACATAAAGTATTTATAGTCCTTTGTCCTGAGGTTGTCTCGGCTCCCAACATGAGGAATTATATACTTTAAAATAATCTAACACTGTCTTTAACCGGATAGTCATAACGGTTATGATTAGGTATATAATCAATCATGTAGAGGGAGGAGTGCAATCAAGACAGGTTTTGTTCCTCTCATAAACGAGATATATATCTTTAGGCCTCTTGATGAATCGAATTGAAGAAATCCATGGCCATGGTCAAATGAATAATAAGAGGTATTAATGTCATTTGTTTTGTTCAATTTAATTCGGGATCAAGAAATATTAATCGATTAAATAAGGATTACGTATTACATGCCTTATGATCAATATAGATATCGCGTGACAAAGGGACTAAATACGTGAATGCTGACTAAGTAAATCGGATCAACGAAATTCACTTAATTTGGGCAGTCATGATGGCTTGCTAGAGTCCACTCATGATTTATAGACTGTCAAGTCTATTGCCAACATTAAGTGAACCTACATGGTCACACACAAAGAAGAAACTGAAACGGGCGCAGAAAATCCTAGCGACTTATATGATGAGTTGCATAGGAATGTCACAAAAGATATTGTTATCTTATGTGATAAGATGTGATACATATATATATATATATATATATATATATATATATATATATAAAGACTATGATCACAAAAGATATTATCATCTTATGTGATAAGACGTGATACATATGTATATAAAGACTATCGACACAAAAGATCAGTTATCTAGAAGAGTCTAGATGATGATATGTGGATAATGATGAAGAATGTCATACGCATCTCTTGATGTGTGAGACGCAACTATTCAACCCTATATAAGGATATAGAGGGGTCCAAAATTCTGTATCACATCATTCTCTCTCTCATTATTTCCCATTCTCTTTTGTGAGACAAAAGAGAGAAGATCTACTTTCTCATTTGTATGACAAAATTATAAAAAGATGCTTTCTTTTTGTATGACAAAAATGAAAGAGTGCGATTATATGAGAGGAATTATACATCTTTTGCGAGACAAAATAAGAAAAAGAAAAAGAGTTTTCTTGTGCAAGAGAAGAACAATCGTACTAGCATATATTGTTCTTCTTCCCATTTTAAGAAGTTTGTTCGTGTGGATACCGGTAGAGGCGTTCGTAGTTTCGGCGCTTGTGATCTGTTCGGCCTAAGAAGATGAGAACGGGTTGTTGAGAGTTTCTGTGGAGATCAACGGACGGATAATCGGTTTGAATGGTAACCGATTGAAAGGCTCTTGATGGCACGCATGATTTGAGCGTCATGGATTAAGAGTAATCCAAAAGGTATCTTAAAGCTTTTTTCTTTGATTTAACCGATACGGACGGATCCTTGGATTGATTTTTGACAAAATTTTTATTTTTCGCTGCATTTAAGTACGTCCGAAACCCAACATTCCTTTTATTGGACAAGATCTCTTTTAAGAGTTTTGAGTAGGCCGGCATCTGAGTGAGTACATCTGTGAAAGGTAACGTGACATGGAGCTTCTTCAGTACTTCGGTGAATCTTGCGATATGCCGGTCTAGTTTGTGTCTTGCTAGCCTTCGTGGGAAGGTGGGGGTAACTTGTATGGTGGTGGAGGTTCCTAATCTGATCCTGGTGGTGATGAAGGAAAGTCTCAATTTGGTTCCTCAGTTGGAACTGGTCCTGTAGGTTGCGGTGTGGGTCCGATCGTCTCTTCCTCTTGGTTTTCGTGAGTTACAGGGTTTGGATTTGCCATGCCTTCAGTTTTTGCGGGGGTAGAGCTTCAGGTTATGGTGGTGAGTTTGAGGTGCGCTTGTCACAACTCTTTCCTTGATCAGCCCTTGGTATACTCATCCACTCCTCAGCGCCATAACCTCATTGACTTGTTCTTTTTAGTTTTCGATTCTTCTCGGGAATTTGCCTTCTTACTAGAATTCACTACTCGCTACGCTATCTGCGTCTCTAACACCTTGTTGTGAGAGGCTAGTGAATGCACTCTGCTTGTTAACTTCTGCAATTAAGTGTTCAATTCTTGGCCATGGGACCGAAGTTCAGCGGAAACTTTAGCTTGTTCCGCCATAAAATTTGTTAGCATGGAATAAAGTCCTTGTCTTTGATAGTTAAACCCTTGATTTGGCGGGAAATTTTGAGTTTGACCAATTTGATTACTCCTATAAGACATGTTTGTGTTTCTCCAGCTATTATTGTTTGCGGGTGTGTATTGATTTGTGACATTAACTTGTTCACTTTTATCTTCTATTACCATCATGACGTAGTTGGCCGCATACTACACAAGTAGAATTGGAATTGTTTACCTGACTCACGGTCAAGGGTTGTGTTTCCTTTGCCTTGGCGATGTCGTCGATTTTCTTGTTGAGCACATCCAATTTTGCTTCTAGTAGAGTCACGTTGTCTACTGCATGGATTTCTCACGTCTATGATTGTCGCTCATTGTTTCAGCTTTGATAATTTGCCGACATGTCGTTAATGAGTGCGAATGCTTCTGTCGGAGTCTTCAGCATGAGTTGCCCTCCAGCCGATGTATCCACATTCCCCTTCGATGTGTCATTCAGCCCATTATAAATGGTATGAATGATGAGCCATTCCTAAAGTCCATGGTGCGGGCATGTCCTCATCATGTCTTTGTAACATTCCCAGGCCTCGTATAGAGACTCTGAAGCTCTCTGGCTGAAACTTGTGATCTGGCTTCGTAAGTGTGCGAGCTTGCTCGGTGGGAAGTAGCGGTTGAGAAACGTCTCGGCCAGTTAATCCCAATTGTTGATCGACCTTCTTGGAAGTGCGTGAAGCCATGATCTCACCTTATCTCATAGATAAAATAGGAATAATCACAATATGATCGTGTATGGGGTTACTCCATTTAGCTTTAAGGTGTCGCAATATTCTTGAAAAACTAACAGGTGAAGCTTCGGATCTTCGGAGGGTAAACCTCCGAACTGGTTTTGTTGCACGATGCTGACTAGGGAAGGTTTTAGCTCGAATGTGTTAGCTTCTACGTTCGGTGCCAGGATGCTAGATTGTGGAAGGATCATGCCTGGCGAAACATAGTCGCACAGTGTCCTTCATTGTGGCGGGGGGTTCGGTTGGTTAGGATTGGGTGGTCCATTGTCAGGATTCAGTTGTCTTGGTGTATTTGGATCCTGCGGTCCGGTGGTTCCTTCCGGTCTAGTTTTTGTTGGGTCGCCCGTCTCTCTATCAAATGTATTGCTTCCTGCCATCATTGGCTGTAGCGTATTCACAATTGGGCTCTTCCTTTGTGCGGTTCGTCTTGGTGTGGTTGTTGGTAAGGTGGGTGGATATTTCTTCCGGTGTCATAAGTTATAGTGCGAGCTTTTATTGGCCAGTGTCACTTCCTGTAATTGCAAAAGAAAAATCCGAGATTAAAAAGAAAAAGAAAATGATTTGATCTCACTGCCAAAAACTAGATTTCCAATATTCGCGCCTTCCCGGCAACAGCGCTAGAAAAGGGTGATGTGCCAGAGGTGTATCGGTTAAATCCACGTCCTAATTTGTATTTGTAGATCTCCGTTTACTACGTGGTCGCCCTCATGACCTTGCATTTGTAGTAAGCTGGGGTCCCCAGAGAGGCCAAATGTGGAGTACCGGACTAGAGTTTGGTATGTAATCCAAACCGGATCTATTTGGTAGGTTGGTTGTGCAGAAAAAGTAAATAAAGTAAAAGAAACATAAAATAAAAGGCCGCGCTCGCGTTGTCAATGCTCATGCGGGGCGTGATCTGGTGTTTGTTCCCTGCAGAGAAGAGTATAGAGCTTAGTAGTTTAATCCATCTCCTTAGTCTTTCCTTTTAGTTGCCTCTCTTTTACTTCTTGCTGCATCCTGTGAGGGGGATCCACCCTGGTATTGCGAAGTTGGCCGTCGTAGAGAATCACTGTGTCCACGCCCCCGGGTAATTGCCCAACCATGGCGCAAACCCTTTGAGATATGTGGCGTTCCTTGCTCCCCTCGCACTTCCCGGCTACTGTCTTGCCTCGTCGGTCTAAGTCGTGCTCGTGGATCTGACTTTGGACTTCTCATGTCGGTACTTCATCTACTTGCTTGATTATCTAGAGATGTGGGTGTGCTTCACACTTCAAGATAAGAATTAAAGCGCACAAGCAAAATAACAGCAATAGCAATAGATAAAGGATTGAACAACTAAATAGAAATACTAAGTTGAATAGCTTATTAACACCGCATCCTAGGGGGCGGGTTAGTTATTGTACATAACTAAATCAAAATCAAGATACATAGAGGTACAAAAAGTAACAATCCCTAATACAATTTTGTAGTTTCGCGTTGTCACGCCGCGCTTTTGAATTGTCCCCCTTTTAGCTATCCCATGAAAGGTCCTTTTATAGGAGTGAGACTTCTAGGATTTCCAATGTCCCCAGTGTTGGGGAACCCGTAGACATGTATGATATATGCGCAGCAGAACCTTTGCGTTCAACCCTCCTTGTGATCATCGTAAAGGAAATAAAGGTATGAGATTAATAATTTAAAATTTATACCTCGGATCTTCCTGATCCAGGAGAGAGAGAACGGATGTAGGTGTGAACGATTCCGACTCGCAAACTTCTCCTTTCTGAAGCTCGAATCTGTGAATCTCCTTACTCTTCCTAGGGATGAAGAACTTGATCGCTCCCTAATCTCCGAAGTAGGAGATCTTTACTCATATCCACACGAACTCCAGACAGGCGGAATTACTAGGCTTCGCTAGAAGAGTTCGAAAATACTTTCCGAAAATACCCTCACAAAACTCTCTCGCTATTTGTGTATACCTGCTGGCTCTAAGGCTTGAATTGTGTGTGAAATAAGGGGATGGGGGGGGGGGGGGGGGGTGGGGAGGAGGGGACTGCCCCTCTATTTATGCTAGAGAGGGAGGCGAAAACCCTAATAACGCAGTTGAGTTCAAACGAATCTGACATCAGTTCGAATGGATGAGTGCCGATAGGCAAAGACCTAGCGCCTTGGTGTTAGACCGCGTGATAAAGCCTTATGAGTATGTTGACGTGGATGGAAAGGTATAAACCTACAAAGCAAGGCTTGTGGCGAAAGGTTTCAAACAAGTTCATGGTATTGACTATGACAAAACTTTCTCACCTGTAGCTATGCTTAAATCCATCATAATTCTATTAGCCATAGCAGCATATTATGACTATGAAATATGACAAATGGATGTCAAAACAGCTTTCCTAAATGGAAATTTGACCGAGGACGTGCATATGATGCAACCCGAGGTTTTTCGATCCTAAGAATTCTGGTAAGGTTTGCAAGCTTCAGAAATCCATCTATGGATTGAAGCAAGCGTCTCGAAGCTGGAACCTTCGTTTTGATGAAGTCATCAAAAGTTTTGTTTTTACCAAAAGTGAAGGTGAACCTTGTGTTTACATGAAGTTCAGTGGGAGCACGGTAGTATTCCTGGTGCTTTGCGTAGATGACATATTACTCATGGGAAATGACGTCCCAACATTATTGAACGTCAAGAAATGGTTGGGAGATAATTTCTCGATGAAAGACCTAGGAGAATCCTCCTACGTGCTAGGAATCAGGATCTATAGAGATAGATCTAGAAGGCTTATAGGTCTGAGTCAAAGTACATACATAGACAAGGTCATGAAACGGTTCAGAATGCAAGAATCCAAGAAAGGAATTTTGCCCTTGTCACATGGCGTTTCTCTCAGTAAGACATAGTGTCCTACAAGTGAGCAGGAACAAAGATGCATGAATAAGATCCCATATGCTTCGGCTATAGGATCTATCATGTATGCCATGATATGTATTATACCAGATGTGTCATACTCATTGAGCGCAACAAGGAGGTTTCAGTCTAATCCAGGTGAAAGTCACTAGATAGCTGTTAAAAGATTCCTTAAGTACTTACTTAGAACTAAGGATCTGTTCCTAGTCTATGGAGGTATGGAAGACGAGCTCGTTGTAAAGGGTTACACCGACGCAAGCTTCCAGACAGACTCAGATGACTTTAGATCACAATCAGGTTATTTATTTTGCCTAAATGGAGGCTCAGTGACATGGAAGAGTTCCAAGCAATGTACTGTAGCAGATTCTTCAACGGAAGCAGAGTATATAGCCGCTGCAGAAGCGACTAAAGAAGCTGTTTGGATAAAGAACCTTTTGGAGGAACTAAGAGTAGTTCCGAGCATCTCGGAACCAGTGGATCTATATTGTGACAAAAATGGAGCGATCGCACAAGCAAAGGAACCGAGATCTCACCAAAAGTCCAAGCACATACTACGACTACTAGATAAAAATATATACTAGTGTTGGCGCTCTCTGCTATGCTCCCAAAAGAATCTACGTATGCCACCACCTCCTGCCTCAAGCGCTACCTGGGAATATTGGCTGAGCGTCAGAAGAGTCCGATAATAAAATATTATCCACTACTACAGCTACTACCCTACTGGAATGATAAATACTACACTTCTACGGAACACTGCCACCACTTATAAGAACTACCACTTGCTACAAAAATTACTACTTTTATAATATAAGTGGTACTACTGAAAATATACATATAAGTATATTTAAAAACTACGATAAGGTTGGCAACCACACGGGACTCACTCATAGACTGCAATCTCGGATCTACTTGAGATAAGTCAGTCTGCTGCACTCTCAACCACACGAGAGTGGTGTCTCCGACTTTGCCACAGTGGAAACACGCCCCCTCTACCCACCCGAGGAGACCGTACTATCACGTCTAACAGTTTGTAAGTTTCGGTAGCTAGCCGAAAATCACTCTCTGGTACCAGGCCCGCTAAAAATGTCCGTACATGTGTCTTCCTTATCCACGTGTATAAAAATAATATTTTTTACCACTACCATTTAAACACCAAGATTTACTACTTACTACATATTCTACTGAAAATAACTACAGTTATATAATATATTAAAAATAAAATAAATAAGTACATAAATAAATAAATAATAAGATCTTTTAAATACTACCATTAAAACTGCCTCGGAATAAATATTCTAATGACTACAAGAACACTGAAAACGGATACTGAATGGAGTAGTTATGAATATTTTACTGAATCTCATTCAACTGATCAGACACGTCAGTCTAAACCTGCCTAATTCTACCGATAGCAACTACAACTACCTACTGAATAAAGCAAAAATAACTAAATACTCAAATACTCAGCCATGTATTTTATCTTGGCCAAAAAGCTTATTAATCCAACTATTAATTAATTGGATCATTATAAGTAAAAGGCGTAATCCATTTTAATTAATTACTACATGGCCCAACTCCAAATAAATACCCAATTCAAATTTGGTTATTATTCTCAGTCCAAACTCGAAATATAATTTAGCCCACAATTAATTAAAATCCAACCTATTAAACTCAGCCCAATCCAGATTTTATTTAAAGCTTATTGGATATTTACTCAATGGATTTAAACCAAAATAAGAACCCGACCCGTTTAAACCCATACCCGACCCGATAAGGCAAGCACCTTAATTCTCTCTCCTTCCTTCTGCCTCCCTCCCTTCTCTTCCATTTCATCTTCTCCAAACAGATCTCCAATCGAGCTCTCTTCTCTCCCATGAAAGTGAGCCAATTGATGGTCGGAACGCCACCAATCAGACGCCCGAACCACCCTCGGTTCATATCTCAACTCAGAAATTCCATTCCCCATCTCTCTACTCAATTTTGGCTTAACCCCCAAAACTAGGTTTCCATTATTCCAAGATTCAAATCCGATTTTAATGGCAATATACGAGTTTCTAACTCATATTGAGGATAAATCTGAGCTATTACCTCAAAAAGCTCAAGAATTGTGAGTTCGATGACTACTCCTTCTCTAGTATGTGAATTCCGGTGATGCCGACCTCCGACCCGAACTTCTCACTTGACGCGCTTCTACTCGCGCTCTCTCTTCAGCCACTGCTCTCCTCTCTCTCTCTGCCTTACTCTCTCTCTATTGAGAAGATCGTTGCCAGGCACTAGGGTAGAGACTAGCGCCTAGGGCGCCTAGTCGGCGCCTAGGCGTTTTAGGATCATAATAGAAGTTTTCTCATTAATATACGCACATATAAAATAAAGATATGAAATTTAGGAAATTTGGGACAAAAATTATTGGAATTAGGTGGGTAAATCGGAATTAATTGGAAAAATCGTGATCTAGGCGGACAAATCGGGATCTAGGTAGAAAAATCGGTAGCCAGGCGAAAAATATCGGCACCCAGGCGGCCAGAAATTAGGTGGAATTAATCAGTAAAACCAAAAATTAATCAGAAAAATCGCTAATAAATCGGAAAAATCGCTAATTAATCGGAAAAATCGGAAATTAGACGATTCTTGGCGACAAATCCGATTTTTTGGGCCGATTTGGCCAAAATTCCTCGGTGGAGGGGCGATTAGTGCCTAGGCGCAATTTTTAGAACACTGGTCATGAGTAACCTTTAGACTGATGTCATGACTGCCCATGTTAAATGAAATGATCAGCGAACATAAACCTATCTGAATAGACGTTTGCTTATTCCTTTTATTCTACGATATATGTCTTGATCACAAGGCACGGTAATATGTCATCCTTGAGTTTGATCAAAGTCTCTTTCCTGATCGAGAATTAGACTAAGTAAATACAAAATGATATTAACAACACATGTTAATCCATTTTGAGCATGGCCCTGCATTTCCATCAGTCATAGTTCATCTGGGGGCCCAGAGATATCTCCCTCTTAACGAGAGGAACAAATTCCATCTTGGTCACTCACATTCCTCGTCATGATTCAGTGCATACCTAATGATGACCCTAATGATCATCCCGTTACGGATGATGTAAGATCATATTAAAGTATGAAGTTCCTCATACAGAAATCCATAGTGACCTCAGGTCGTAGGAACAAGCACACTATTCATATGAGAATCTCTAATGACATATACCATGCATATTCTCACAGTGTGGTCAGTCCAGTACATGTTCTCTAACAGGCACCTATATTCCAGACTTGGCATCCCTATGTCCATGATCAGCAGAACATGATCATCCAGTCTGCGAATATACTAGTGTAAATATGTAGCTTCTTACCTGAAGTATATTTATCTCTATAAACATCCCACATATCACTAGGGACGGTTTAGAATGTCATTCGTTGGTTCACAGTTCTACTATCAGAATCACGTATTCCGATTACGTGAACCCGAAGTGTCATTCATGGTCGATCTAATATATGTAAATATATTAGTCACCCATACACTCAATCATATATGAACTAAATAAATGTGTTTCTCATAATCTAATCTCTATTCTAACACTTTGGCCTAGATCATAATTCCTTCAGTCTCCTGCTAAGCATCCAATGCTCATTAGGCAACATGACCATCATGTTCTACTAGCGGGAAATATATGCCTATTAGATTATAGAAATTGAAAACTTGTAATGTCTACTATTGATCTTTATCATTAGTCGAGAATCTTTTGAAATGGGTACTTGAATCCTTATAGCTTTAGTCTGAGCGATTCTTTGTTCACAACATAAATCGTCAGGCTTTAAGAGCACTCGGGACGACTCCAAGTTCCAATATCAAGTTTTCATCCAAGCATACCTATTGTTTGCTTCTAAAGCAAAAATATGGGGTCTTGTTTCAGTTATGGTATCTTATTTGGAACTCTTTCCAAATTATTGTATTCGAAATAAACGAATAGCGATAATGATCCATGTTAGGAAAGTGTAATCTCTTACCACTACCTAGCTCCTCATAGATCGGGATATCTTAGTTCTTCATAAGAACTTACATATTTATTCTATTCATCAAATGACTATCATTTGCTCTTTTATGCTCCAAGCATATTGCACAGTACACTGTAAGGCTTGAAAAAGCTGTTGGGTTTCTACCGTTCATAACGCAGCGGAAAAACAAAAATGAAACAAAATCGAATTCGAAACCCAAAAGAAGGATCCGTGAATTACAATTAAATCAAAGAAAATTTCATAACTTTGTACCTTCGGATTACGCTTAATCCGTGATGATCAAAAGCGAATTTGGTTGACGCTTTTCTTTGCCCGATTCCAAACCGGTTTCCAAACCGATCCTTTGTATGTTTCGCCTAACCGGTCTGACAAACCGATCTCCAAACGAACGGATTCTCCAAGCAAACCGATTCTCCAAACAAATCGAATCTCCAAACAAATCAATTCTCCAAACAAAACCACGGTTTTAACCCGAATCACAAAGACGTCGCACTTCGCTTCATCCTCTACCGGTATCCACACGAACAACCCCTTTGAACGGATAAAGAACGATATATGCTAGTATCCGTTCTTCATTTCTCTCACAAAAATAACAAGAGAATAATTTTCGGATTTTTCTCTCCTTTTTGTCTCACAAAATTTGGACGAAAATATTATAATCCTTAATCTGATTTTGGGGTGTCTCTTGTGCCTATATAGTCCATAAGTTTCATATCCTATGTGCATGGTAACTATGTAACCATATGTGCAACACACCTTATCATATAAGATGTAGGATTGGATGTGTCACTTGACTATGTAGCTCTCCATACAACTTATCACATAAGTTATGATTTTTCTGTGTACGTCTCAATAGTTGTTCTTTGTGTGTGACCCTGTAGGTTTACTTAATGTTGGCAATAATCGCAATGGATTATAAATCATGAGCGGCCTCTAGCAAGACATCATGATTACCCAAATTAAGCAAGTATAGATGATTCGATCAAACCTAATTTATGTCATGCATTGTATCCCTTTGTTACACAATATCTGTATCGTCCATAAGGCATGGTATGTGTCAACCTTATATTGGTCGATAAATATTTCTTGACACCGAATTTGATTGAACATGAAATGACATTAATAACACCTTATTAATTCACTCGAGCACGGCCGTGCATTTCTTCAATCAAATCATCAAGAGGCCTAAAGATATCTCTCTCAATTTATGAGAGGAACAAATCCTATCTTAATTAAACTCTTTCCTCCGCATAATTCATTATATACCTAATTATAATCTTTATGACCGCCCGGTTAAAGACGATGTTAGATTATATTAAAGTATAAAATTTCTCATGTAGGAAACTGAGATAATCTCAAGTTTAAGGATTACAGATTCATTCTTTACTGAGAATAACTAATGACAAGAACCATGTAGTATTCTCACGGTGGGTCAATCCAGTATATGGTCTCTAACATATACTTACGTTAATGACTTAATAACTCTTATTCATGATCAGTAAAATGTGACCATCAGTCAACTAACATACTGATGTCCATTTATAGCTTATCATAAAGTATGTTTGTCTCACAAACGTCCTATGAATGATCAGGGACGGTTTAGAATATCATTCATAATACTTTATAGTTTTACTATCAAAGTCACATACTTTGATGATATAAAGCTGAATATCATATTCAAGGTTTATTTTAGTAATAAGAATAAAATAACCAATACGCTTTTATTATATAAAATATCTCTAAATAAACACAATGTTTGTTTAACACAATCCATACATCTAGGTCTCAAATATATTGGCCTAGGTCATACTACTAACAAAAGCTTATTCATCCCATTATCAAGAACTGTTTCTTGTATATTGAACCTTTCAATGAACGGATGATAAGCGCATGTCTTCATTATGTGAACTCATAGGCAAGAATTCTTTCTTGTATATTGAACTCTTTTAATATATATTATTGAAAGCATAGAATCCAATTCTTGTGCCTTTCATTGTTCATATTAGTGTCACAAACAAGAACTCTTTCTTGCATATTGAATATTCAATATATGCTTGATGGTATAATTCTTATATCCTTTTATTGTTCATGTGAATGTCATAAGCAAGAACACTTTCTTGCATGTTGAACATTTCAACGTATGACTGAAAGTATTGAATCTCATTCGTTTATCTCTTCATCATTCATATGAACACCATGAGCAAGAACATTTCTTGCACATCGAATATTTTACCAATGTGCTTTATCTTACAACCAGAAATCTGTATAAACTACAACTCCTAACTATTAGGATGTGTAAGTTGTTGGAATGCAGGAAGATTATTATACTCTCACTGAATTTCTTGAAATCAAGGTGATCGCATCTATTTTGATTAAGTCAAATTCTTCAATTTACTTTGTCAAATAGATTCATCCTGAGATGCTTGCTTTAATCCATTCATGAATTTGAAGCATGTAACCTTTCAGAATTCTTGCGATCATAAAACTCTTGCCATGTATCAAAGATACATGCACAGTAAAGTTCCTATAAAGGAATGTGAGTTTTATATCCTTGTTCCATCATTAACAATCGCATTGTGCTATGAAAGTGAGAAAGTCTTTTTACTATAGCCCATACTATAGCTACTTTCTTTGCTATTTTTAGGTTATCCATGTACTGTATGCAATGGTCATCAAGCCATTGGATACTCCAATCAAGTTCCAAACATGATTTCTTGTATATGCGTTGCATCTCAGTTCTCTTGGTCCAACCATTTTGAGAACATTGTCTCTTCACAGTCTCCTCGGTAGAAAGTCGACTCATCCTCTATGAGCATCTTTTATGAGAGATCATATCTCTCAGCCTAATGTCTACCAGGTCTGTGAGGAGGACCTTATGTTTCAAGTATAGCCTTATCAACTACTTGATAGACTCATTAATAGTTCATCACTAGTATGTGGACCTCGAACCTTTCGAGATGTATTTCACTCCCACTGCTTCTTTAGGAGATGAGATCTCTTTTAAAGAAGTCTGAATTATGAGTAGCAAACAATTTGGACTCATAATGGATGTAAAACAATATCGAGTTGATATTCCAGAATGATTGTTGTGTTGATATTGTCAAACCTTTTGACACGAGTCGTACTTCAACCTTTAAAGACAACTTGGGACTATCCAAAACCTATATCACATATGGTGTCCTTTTGAACCTTATGATATTCAGTATTTAGTATATGCAAGAGTATAAACCTATAAGAGTCTCGGAGGCATATACTGAATCTTATCCAGTAAGTTTCATCTTCTTCTTTATGTGCACATGGTGAGATGCTGCATATAGAATTAATTGTGAAACCCTTTTCACAATTTCTAAGATAATTGTCAAACTATTGACTCAAATACTTGCCACTTCGACCTGATCGAAGTGCTCTTATTATCTTGTATCTTGTCAAGGTGATATCAAATTTCATTCTTAAATACTTTGAAAATTTCAAACATTTTGTGTTTTATTAAGCAAACCTCTTACTTAAAACACTTTAATATGAAATTCTGATATTCCTTATTTCTAGACGGTTTGTTTTTTGTCTCTTGTACATCTATATGCATGAAACTCAATAAAATAACCCATCAACTTTGTGATGGTTGCCCATTCTTATCATCTTGTTCGATAAATAAAATTCGCACGTCTCAATTGATCCTAGATCCAATGAGTCTAAGATTCCACATAGGGTGGAGTTTAGAAATGTGATTCTCATTCTGTGACTTAGATGACATTGCTAGAAGTATGGAATCAATGGACTTATTATTTAGCATATAAAGGTTATTTTCTAAGTGAACATTTCAAATAGACAAATCTAGGAAAATTTTATTATTCCAAATAATAAATTTTACAACCACTTTAACGCTAATGTAGAAATAACATTTATTTCATTACAAGTCCACAATGGCTAAGTCAATAAAATCCTAGAGCTAATGTAGCAACTCTTGCTTCATTCTCCACTTGTAGGTTGACTTCTCCTCTAGCTAATCTTCTACTTCTGAGTAATATCCTGCACATTCAAAATGTGAGAATTACAATGGATATCCAACATCCAAGTAGAGATTTAGGAAGAGAAATACCTGAAATGGCAGCCATTGATTCTTCTTCTTGACATATCTTACATCCTCCTTGTAAGAATGTGCATTTGTCGTTTTTTAATTCACAACTTAACAAAGATATTTTTAAGTCCCCTAATTCAATTCAATGTATAAGTGGTGTTTGAGTTTAGGGTGTCGATCCACTAGGAGGTGTGGCCTTAAATTTCAACTAATTAATCAAATATTAGTTCTAGTATTTTAGTTTTTAAAGATTTGAGATGAGTTTGCTTTTGAAATAATAAAAGGAATTAAAAGAAAGAGGTAAGAATACGATAAGTCAGGAGAGTGAAATGGGTGTAGGTCTGAAATGAATATCCGTCTGGCAACCTTGTCCTTCCTCTTCTGAATCTTGACTCTGAGAATCTAATTACTTCTTTTAGGATTGAAGAACGATCACTTACAAGTCTTCAAGACAGAAGACCTCTACTCGTATTCACGCGAAATTCAGACAAATGAAATTACCAGACTCCGCTAGAAGAGTCTGAAAATACTTTTCAAAAATACCCTCACAAAACATTCTCTTTCTCTTTGAGTATTACGACATCATCTAGGGCTTGTATTGTGTGTAGAATAGAGGGGGGTTTCCCCTCTATTTATACTAGAGAGAGAGTTGAAAGAATGGGTAGTTTACATAAGAGAACCCTAGCTACCATCAGGGTTCCGTTCGAACGGAAACGGACCACATGGTCTATTCGAACATACCAGTGTTTCCAAATCTGAAAACGCGTGAATCAGATTCGAAATCTGAATTTCCTTGCTGGTTGGTGCGTTCCAACACACCAAACAGTGCATTCCAACGCACCAAACAGTGTGTGCCAACACATTGTGCACTATTTCACCACCAAGGAACTTATGCTTGTTATTCTTTTACCAATTTTATACATCATTTGTGTAGGATTAGTCCCCTAGGCCAAAGTATTTGTGCTAGGAAATAGATTATGTATTCAGACATTATTATTTATTCAATAAAGGTTGTTTCTTATATATCTGTGTGTATGAGTTGTGAATGTGCATTTACATATCTTATATCAACCATGAATGACACTTCGGGTTCACGTCATCAGAAAACGTGATTCTGATAGTAGAACTGTGAACCAACGAATGACATATTAAACTGTCCTTAGTGATATGTAAGATGTTTATAAAGATAAACATACTTCAGGTAAGAAGCTACATATCCACAATAGTATATTCGCAAGCTGGATGATCATGTTCTGCTCATCATGGATATAGGGATGTCAACGTATTAGAGAACACATACTGGACTGACCACACTATGAGAATATGTGTGGTATATGTCATTAGTGATTCTCATATAAATAGTATGCTTGTTCCTACGACCTGATGGCACCATAGATTTATGTATGTTAATATGATCCTACGTCATCCGCAATGGGATGATCATTAGTGTCATCATAAGGTATGCACTGAATCATGACGAGGAATGTGAGTGTCCAAGATGGGATTTGTTCCTCTCGTCAAGAGAGAGATATCTTTAGGCCCCCTGATGAACTAGGACTGAACGAAATCCATGGCCATGCTCAAAATGGATTAACATGTGTTGTTAATATCATTTTGTATTTATTCAGTCTAATTCTCAATCAGGAAAGAAACTTCTATCAAACTCAAGGATGACATATTACCGTGCCTTGTGATCAAGACTTATATCGTAGAACAAAAGGAATAAGCAAACATCTATTCAGATAGGTTTATGACCGCTGATCTTTTCATTTAACATGGGTAGTCAAGACATCAGTCTAGAGGTTACTCATGACTTACGATCTTTAAAAAATCGTTGCCAGCGTTAAATGGAACCTACACGGTCACACAATGAACTCCATTCATACGGGATGAAAATACCTCAAAACAGTTATATATGTGATGTATAAATTGGTGAAAGAAATAATCAATTATCGGATAATTGATTGTGCAAATACAGCACTATTCCGTTCTGAACGGAACTATTCCATTCGGAACGGAATAGATATGATAACTGCACTTCCTTGGCTGCCAAGGTTTTATACATGGAAATGAAGGAATTATGTCCTAGGCCAAAGTGTTGGACTAGAGATTGAGAAACACGTTTATTTAGTTCATATATGATTGAGTGTATGGGTGACTAATATATTTACATATATTAGATCGACCATGAATTATACTTCGGGTTTACGTCATCGGAATACGTGATTCTGATAAGAGAACTGTGAACCAACGAATGACATTCTAAACCGTCCCTAGTAAAATGTGGGATGTTTATAGAGATAAACGTACTTCAGGTAAGAAGCTACATATCTACACTAGTATATTCGCAGACTGGATGATCATGTTCTGCTAATCATGGACATAGGGATGTCAAGTCTGGAATATAGGTACGTGTTAGAGAACACGTACTGAACTGACCACAATATGAGAATATGCATGGTATATGTCATTAGTGATTCTCATATAAATAGTGTGCTTATTCCTACGACCTGAGATCACCATGAATTTCTGTTTGAGGAACTGCATACTTTAATATGATCTTACGTCATCCGTAACGGGATGATCATTAGGGTCATCATTAGGTATGCATTGAATCATGACGAGGAATGTGAGTGACCAAGATATAATTTGTTCCTCTCGTTAAGAGGGAGATATCTCTGGCCCCCCTGATGAACTAGGACTGATGGAAATGCATTGTCATGCTCAAAATCGATTAACATGTGTTGTTAATATCATTTTGTATTTGTTCAGTCTAATTCTAGATCAGGAAAGAGACTTTGATCAAACTCAAGGATGACATATTAACGTGCCTTGTGATCAAGACATATATCGTAGAATAAAAGGAATAAGCAAACGTCTATTCAGATAGGTTTATGTTCGCTGATCATTTCATTTAACATGGGAAGTCATGACACCAGTCTAAAGGTTACTCATGATTAACAATTTTAGAAGATCGTTGCCAGCGTTAAATGGAACCTACACGGTCGCACATAGAACAACGTCTAGTCGGGAAGGAAATTCTCTCAAAAGAGCTATACATATGATGTATAAATTGGTAAAGGAAATAATCAAACATTAGATGTTTGATTGTGCAAAATCAGCCTTATTATGTTGCCAACGGAATGGTTCCGTTGGGAACGGAATAAGTGATTCCTTGGCAGCCAAGGTTTCACATATGGAATGCAGTCTTATTCGATTGTCGACGGAATAACCCCGTCGACAACGGAATAGGTCTGGAATTAGGTTTTTAGTTATGGTAACTGACCAATCCTTCGCCTATCTCTCTAGTATAAATAGAGGGACAGCCTACTCTATTAGACACACAATATAGAGCCTCTAGACGGCCATAATACAAAGAAAAAGATAGAGAGAATTTGTGAGAGCCTCCTGAAAGTATTTCCGGACTCGTCAAGCCGAGTCTGGTTATTCCGACTATTCGAAGTTCGACGTGGATACGAGTAGAGATCTACTACCTTGGAGATTAGAGAGCGATCAAGTTCTTCATCCCTAGGAAGAGCAAGAAGGTTTGCAGAGTCGAGCTTCAGAAGCCAGGAAGGAGAAGGAAGTTCGTTCAGACCTACATCGGCTTCTCTCTCTCGGATCAGGAAGATCCGAGGTATAAATTTTAATAGCATAATCTCGTACCTTTATTTCCTTTACGATGATCCTAGGGAGGGTTTAACCCGTCGGTTCCGCTGCGCTTGTAACGTACATGGCTACGGGTTTCCCAGCAGTGGCATCAGAGCGTTCGTTAACAAAATAATCGTCGATTATATTTAAAATTTAGTAAATTCTAGTATAATAAATTTTAGGGTTTGAAAATATTATTTCAAAACATCACGGAAATAGTTTCTAGGAATATAATATTGGATATTATGATTTCCTAGAGTTTCGAGAAATAGTTTTTCGAAATCTTTTTTGGAAACGGAACTAAAATAATAGGAAACTGAATTTTCCAGCAACATTCCGTTCCCAACGGAATAGTTCCGTTGAGAACGGAATAATGCAGGAAATTCTCAGTTTTTTAGTGCAGGTTCCGTTGAGAATGGAATAGTTTCGTTCCCAATGAAATAGTTTCGTTCCCAACGGAATAAGGCTAAATTTTGCGGAAACTCTAATATTTGTTATACATGGAATTTTATTTAAATATGGTATGAGTCTTAGATCTGTGATTGTTCTGTGATGTAATCTAGGTGTGTGAATGCTTGTAATTTTATTTAATATCTATGGCAACCGGTGAGCTGTCCAAAGTTGTAATTATGATAACCTGTGAGTTGTCCAAAGTTGTACTTTACTTTTCTAGCAATAGGATAATTGTTAGGATAGATATTATATGAAGACTACGAAACAAAGATCCTGGCGCAATTTTCAAAAGATGGCATTGGATCTTCGCACACACACAACAAAGGGTTCGTTGAAGATTACAGCTACAATTTGGAGATAGATCTAAGATTAGGAACCTCATGATCCCTCGTGAGGAATAGGCTCATACCATATTTGTCTTGTTTCTGTGATGTTTATATTTATAAATCTAAAAACAAAATCTTTCAGAATATTAAGTAATGAAGTGCCTCCCATGTCGTTGTAACCCTTAGTACTCAGACAATTTTCCACATGGATCATGCCGGAGCTGGGTGTTTGGGGGATTGTCTTTGGAAAGGGGCACGCGGGAAGTAGTGACTAGCACAGGTCATGCCTGAGCTGGGTGTGCTGAAAACTGCTTTGCCGATACTCATACATGGTTAAACTTAACTGAGCAAGCAAATCAGACTTGGGCTCAGGGCACAAGATGGGATAATACACCGAGTATAAGATACTCAATCCATAAAAGGCTAGAGTTGCATATGATGCAATTGGAAAGTATTCCTACCTAAATAGTTGAGCATTAAGCGTTGCGCCGGAGCGCACTTACTGCTCAATGAAATACGGATCTTGAATCACTATGAAACCTCATTTAATTGAAGTTTCCGAATCAATACTACTGAAGGTGTTTGATTTGAAGAAAAATAGTGGGAGTATGATATATGAAACAAAATTAGAATAATTCTAATTTTAAATATAAACTTTACATTGCATATTAAACTTGTAGAATGAGTTCG
Organism: Juncus effusus; assembly: GCA_027726005.1. Classification (NCBI taxonomy): domain Eukaryota; kingdom Viridiplantae; phylum Streptophyta; class Magnoliopsida; order Poales; family Juncaceae; genus Juncus; species Juncus effusus. Next base: position 4,508,178 of record CM050893.1, read on the forward strand.
AATTTTACGGACTTGCGATCTATCCTTAGGAAGGATAAGCTCGATGGCACAAACTTCCCTGAATTGTTCAGGACTCTGAGAATTGTTCTCAAGAGTAAAGGAAAGTTGTATGTCCTTGAGACACCCATCCCAAATCCACCGCCTTCATTGCTTCTGGAGTCATTCAAGATACTTATGAGAAGTGTATTGATGATTCTGATGAAGTAGCCTGGATGATGTTAGCAGGAATGAAACCTAAGCTTCGGAAGCAGATAGGTTTTATGGATACCTATGATATGATCAAGGCGCTTAAGGAAATGTTCCGAAAGTAGGCTAGTATTCAGCGCTACAAGGTCACCAAGTTATTAATCAAGAGAAAGATGGCTCAGGCCTCCTCTATGGACACTCATGTGTTCAAGATGAGAAGCCACATTGATTACTTAGAGAGACTTGGTTCGCTTATTCCAAGGGAAGCGCCTCGATTCAAGCTAGAATCGACCGTGTCGAATTTTCCCCAAATCGGCCCCAAATTGCTTGTTTTCACTCAAAAACGAAAATTAGAGCTCACGAAAGCTTGAAACTCATTAATGGAGATTCTAGAGGTTAGAGAAGATGAATGGAGAGTGGTGTGTTCATTGAAGAGGCTTGAGGCATGTTTTATAGACCGAATTGGACTTGAGAGTCCAATGAACTGTTCAAGATGGAGAGGAGAGTAGGGAGCGAATCGAGAGCTGTGATTGGTTCAGGCGGATCAAGGTAGGTGTACTGAAGATCTGGTCGAAATTTCGTTGAATTCGTTTCAGATTTGATCTGGTTTTGGTTGGAAAATCATTTCCTCTGTTTTGGTGGAAACGATCAGATTTCGATCTGAAATTTCAAAGCGCGAGCGGTTGAATTCGTTGATCACTGACAGTGGTCCCCACTTGGATTTGCTGTGCTGAAACGGGTCATAAATCGCGTGAAATGAGTCGCGTGCTGTTCTTCAGAATAGTGCTGAGTTTTTGAACGTCTTTTTGATCTTTTATGGCGGAACGGGTCGAACGCGCATGAAACGGGTCATTTCTGAGCGAGAATGGCGCTGAATTCATTTTGAACGAAGATTGCTTGATCTTCTGTGGATCGCGAGCTACAACCGGTCCTAAAACGAAGCTCTGACAGACTAGTGTGAAGTAAATACGGATTTTGGATCCAATTTTGCTTTGTTTTCCAGACCCGTTATTGCTTCTTCTTCAACCAATAACTCAAGCTTGCTCTACTCTTCGTTGCAGCTCATGATTTCACTCCCAGTGACTTCTCCTCGTCATTACGAACCTACAGGGTTTTGAAACGCAGAAAATGGTTGAACATTCATCAAGTTTTCTTCATTCTTGCTCGGTTCAGTCCCTTTCCGCCATTGTTGACTGTTTCAAGCTCAAACATTGTTCTTTGAGCCACAGCAGCTCCGTTCAGTACACAGGCTTCGTTCCTCAATTCCTCATGACGCTCTGCATTGCGTTTGACGCATTAATCCTTTCCGTAATTCATGAATTTCCGCCATTAACCGAACTCAGCGGAAATAACCCATCAGAACACAAAATCGTGAATCAAAACGAGATTTCAAGTTGTTTTTCTATCGAATTGAAGCTTCTGAATCCATTACGAGACCCCACTGAAGCTATTCGACTCGTCAAACATCATCACTTTGTGAGAAAAATGCGAGAGGACCGATCGAATTCATCTCACTGCCGAAATTTCGACCGTTGGATCATCCAGTCTGAAAAGTTCACTAAGGATTTTATCGAACAGGTTGTTCAAACACGGATTTCTCACTCGATATCGCACCATTTGACGAGTTATGCATACGGTTAGAAAGGGTAGACGAAGGAGAAGAGAATGAGATAGGTTTTGGCTCGAATGGATGACTGTAGACGGCAAGGCAAGTCTACCTTGGTTTCAGCTCGTTGTTAGCACCTGTTTTGGCCGAATTCCGGCGATCGCCGGAATTTTCAAGACCGGAGAATGGTACCGGCATGTTCCTCTCTTCATGCGGAATCCATGGCTGACTTGTTTGTTCGATTTCGAGCAGAATTGTGAATTATGAGGTTTGAAGAAGACGAGTTTGACCTGGTCAATTCGTTGACTTTGACCAGGTTTGACCTGATTTTCAATTGGTGATTCTGAGAGTTCTAGAAGGTTTCTGATCACGAGGTTTGTACCGTTGGATTCGTCTCGTCGAGCTCTTCGTTTTGATATACCGTTTGACCCATTTTGCAGAAGTTGACTTTTGGTCAACTTGGCGATTTTTGGCGTTTGGCTCGGTTTGACTTGGTTGTAGAAGGTTTTTGAATTGTCGTAAAAGTTTGGGGAATTTTTTTTAGAGTGTTTGAGGTTTTTAGTTGGCCATCTTTGGCCCATTATTTGCGTTTTGGTCCAATTCTTCATTTTACGGCCTTTTCGCCCGTAAAATCACACAAAAACGTATTAAGAGGTTTCAAATTATGTTTTATGAATTATGAGTATTTTTCATACATTTGATGTGAATTATGATTGAATTTGAGATGATAAAACCCTAAAAATGTGTATAAAAATACACATTACAAATTCCACCACACTTAAACCAAGCTTGCCCTCAAGCGTAAATAAAATCAAGTTTTAGAGTTTTTAGAATCAGTTTACAGCATTTTGAAAAGAGATTTAGTTATTGCCATGAATGTTATATACTAATATTTGATTATTATAATAATATACGAGGGTCGATGAATATCCATTAATAATTACAAATTCAAATTTATTTAAAATTCCCCAATCCTTCAAATACGAACCTTTTTCCAAAAAGTAATGTCCTAATTTTGTTTTTGATACTTTCTCCCCCTAAATTTAAAATGGTGAATTTATACAATTTACCCCAAAAGTTTCAACTAACTCAACTTTTTCTTTTATAAACACGTAAAGGTTGGTATGCTATCCACTCATGTTATCAAAAGACAAGCTGTGCTTTGCACGTACAAAAAATCCTTCATTTTCTATTGCGGATATGTAAAATTTTTCTTTTTCAAGGGTTTAAGCGGTAGACATACGGTGTTGTACATGGTAATTTCTCAACAGGTTTTCCATGTATTTGTTGTTAAAATGGGAGCCCCTATCACTTATGATGGCTTTAGGGACTCCAAAACGCTGAAAAATATTCTTTTTGAGAAATTCTATCACCGTTTTGGAGTTGGCATCCCTTGTAGGAACTGCCTCTACCCATTTTGACACATAATCAACACACACCAATATGTAAAGATAACCATTGGATTGGGGGAAAGGACCCATGAAATCTATCCCCCAAACATCAAAAAGCTCACAAAACAATAAAGTTTTGAGAGGCAGTTCATTTTTGCGGGTTAGATTTCCTGTCTTTTGGCAATTTTCGCAACTCTTTACAAAGGAATGAGCATCTTTGTAAAGAGTTGGCCAGTACAAGCCACTTTGAAGCACCTTGTGGCTTGTACGTTGCCTCCCAAAATGACCCCCACATTCCAAAGAATGGCAAAAAGAGAGTACCGACTGTTTTTCATGGTCAGGCACGCATTTGCGCACCATTTGGTCAGAGCAAATCTTGTAGAGATGAGGGTCCTCCCAAAAATAATAGCGCGCGTCGCTTTTTATCTTGTCCTTCTGAGCTCGAGAGAGAGTGTTAGGGAGCTCCTGAGTCTCCAAGTAGTTGACGATGTCGGCGTACCACGGCATCACTCCATGGATGGCGTAAAGTTGTTCGTCAGGGAAGAGCTCGTTTATGGGAAGTATATCGCCTGCTTTTGTCGGGAGTCGGCTGAGATGATCGGCCACCAAGTTTTCGGCGCCTTTCTTGTCCCGAATCTCCACGTTGAACTCTTGCAGGAGAAGGATCCATCGGAGAAGTCAAGGTTTGCACTCCTTCTTTTTCATCAGGTGTTTGAGCGCCGCATAATCTGAAAACACAACAACCCTCGTCCCGACCAAATATGATCGGAACTTTTCCAATGCAAAAACAATTGCTAATAATTCTTTTTCAGTTGTGGTGTAATTTCTTTGGGCTTCGTCTAGGGTCCTAGAGGCATAGTGAATTACATGAGGATCCTTACCAACGCGTTGGCCCAAGACGGCACCAACGCACAAGTCGCTAGCGTCACACATGATTTCGAAAGGAAGATTCCAGTCGGGAGGCTTGATGATTGGAGCCTCGCACAATTTCCCTTTTAAGATGTTGAATGCCTCCTTGCACGCGTCATTGAACTTGAATTTTACTTCTTTTTGGAGAAGGCGACACATGGGTTGGGCGATCTTGGAGAAATCTCGAATGAATCGCCAATAGAAACCCACATGGCCGAGAAAGGAGCGTACGTCTTTCACATTGCGAGGATATGGAAGCGTCTTTATTACGTCAATCTTTGTCTTGTCGACCTCCAGGCCTTTTTCTGATATTAAATGCCCTAAAACAATTCCTTGGCTCACCATAAAGTGGCACTTCTCAAAATTCAAGACAAGATTAGCTTCCACACACTTTTCCATTATTAGGCCCAAATTATGGAGACACTCGTCAAAAGAGTTGCCATAAATGGAAAAGTCATCCATAAACACCTCAATGAATTTAGAAATATATTCAGAAAAAATAGAGATCATACACCTTTGAAATGTACCAGGTGCGTTGCACAACCCGAACGGCATCCTTCGATAGGCGAATGTACCAAAGGGGCACGTGAAGGTTGTCTTCTTTTGGTCGTCGGGGTCGATGGCGATTTGAAAATATCCCGAATAGCCATCCAAGAAGCAATAGTAAGGTCGCCCTGCTAGTCTTTCGAACATTTGATCGATGAAGGGAAGAGGGAAGTGGTCCTTCTTTGTCGCCGCGTTAAGTTTTCGATAGTCGATACAAACTCTCCATCCGTTTTGCACTCGCGTTAGCACTTTTTCCCCTTCGGCATTCTCCACAATCGTGATTCCTGTCTTCTTGAGAACCACATGGATTGGAGATACCCATTCCGAGTCTGCTACCGCATAAATGATCCCCGCATCAAGAAGCTTGAGAAGCTCCTTTTTCACCACCTCCATCATGACGGGATTCAATCTCCTTTGAGCTTCCCTCGAGGGTTTGGAGCCTTCCTCGAGCGAAATCTTATGCATACAGGTTGAAGGACTAATCCCAGGCATATCGGCTAGGGTCCACTCAATCGCCTTCTTGTGTTGTTTCAGAACGTCGACCAAGCGATCTTCTTGCTCGGGTGTTAGGTTGGAGGCAATGATGAGAGGTAGGGTCTCCTTAGGTCCAAGGTAGGCATATTTGAGATGCTCGGGTAGCGTTTTGAGCTCGAGGTCAGGTGCCGTCTCGATTGATGGAGGCATTCTTTTTCCTGAAATCTTAAGTTCGCTTGAAGTTGGACCTGAAAAAGAATAAACCTCTTCTTTTCTACAAATTTCAAGATTAGGCAAGTTTTTATTTTGTATTTCTTCTATCACTACATCACTTTTAGTTGGATTTGTATCTTGTAGTAATTCATTTTCATTCACATTTTCTAATGCATTTACATGTTCTAAATCATACCAAAAGTCATCAAAATCTGAATTAAGTGAATTTAAAGAATTTAAATACTCCCCTTCGAGATGCTCTTCTACTAACTCGTCGATTTCGTCAATGACACAAATGCTAGAGACATTGTAATCGTCGGGGTATTTGATTGTGTCGAAAATGTTGAAGGTGATCTTCTCGTTGTCGAATTCCATGGATAATGTGCCCGAGTGGCAGTCAATCCTTGTGCGAGCTGTTCTTAGAAAGGGTCTTCCCAAGAGAATGGCGGATGAATCGGCGTTGTCGCCCATTTCGAGTATGTAGAAATCCGCCGGGAATACCAAACCATTCACTTTAACCAGCACATCTTCTGCAACACCCAAGACTGGGGCTACAGAGAGATTGGCGAATTGAACCATCACACGCGTATCTTTGAGCTCGCCTAAACCCAAGGTTTCATAAACGGATCTGGGCATCACATTGATTGAGGCGCCCAGATCAAGCATGCACTTCGCAAGTTGTTGGAGCCCGATGGTGCAAGGAATGGCGAAAACTCCAGGGTCTTTCCCTTTTTGAGCTACTCGTGTATTGATGCTCATCACCGAGGGTAGGTTTATCGTTTCGTTTCCCTTTAACTTCCTCTTGTTTGTACATAGGTTCTTGAAATTTTTTGCATAAGGAGGGTGCATTCGGATCGCGTCGATGATTGGAATATTCACCTCGACTTTCTTGAACACTTCAAGGATATCCTTGTCGAGTTCATCCTTCTTGGTATTTACCGTCAAGCGATGCGGAAAGGGTGCTTTTGGAGTATGAGACTTCTCTTTTGGTACCTCTTTTTCTTTCTCTTGAACCTTTTCCTTGACACCTTTTCCTCTTTCTCTCCCCTCATTAATATTTCCATATTCAACATCGTGTACCTCCTTTGTGCTCGACTCGTCCTCCTTTGACCTTTGTACCATCACTTCCTCCTCTTCTCTAGGGAATTCCACTTGCTTCCCACTTCTCAATTGGATCGCGTTGATGGGCTTGAGATTTGTAGGGTCCGATCCTTGAGAAGGTAACTTATTCCCCATTTGTCCCTTGAGCACGTTAACTTCACTCGCGATTTGTTTGACTTGCATTTCAAGGTTTTGCATTTGTCGACCTTGGGTGGCTTGACTTTGGGCAAGAGTGGTAATTTCTCCTTTTAACTCTTCTTTAATGTTGTTTATAAGCGAGGTTTGCCCCGATATTTGTCCTGACATCCCTTGCATCATGGCAAGAATTTGAGCAAATTCGGTCTTTGAAGATGAAGCTTGAGGAGTTGGAGGTGGAGGTTGAGGTGCTTGTTGTTGAGGTTGGTGTTGAGATTGCGCGTTAGGATGAACATAAACTCCAGACTTTTGATAACCTTGTTGGGGTTGTTGAAATTGAGGGTTGTCGCGCCAACGGAGGTTAGGGTTTTTCTTCCAAGGTTCATATGCGTATTGAGGGCGTTGGTAACCGTCTACATGGTTCACATCTTGAAGGGTATCACACTCATCGATGGCGTGATCCGTGCTTGCGCAAAACTCACATGGTGTGGGTTCCATTTTTGCCCCTACCGCTTTAAGCACTTTGTTGAATTTCGTCTGAAGTTTGCCGTGATGCGGGATTCCATTGCTTTGAGATCCACTGTGCTTGTTGTATTTACTTGCCCCAAGATTCCCTCCCAACCTAGGTTTCCTTCGGCCATAGTTTCGATGAGGGTACGCACTTCGGCAGGGGTTTTATCGTTGAAAGATCCCCCAGCCGAACATTGGAGAAGACGGGCTTCTAGCGCGTTCATTCCTTGGATAAATTGGTCGAGTAGCGAGGTCTCGGTGAGGTTATGGTTAGGACATGATGCGCACAATCTTACGAAGCGCTCGTAGTATTCTTGAAGGGTTTCGTCGCCTCGTTGTTGAATTTGGTAATCTCCTTGCGTATCTTAGCGGTAAGCGTGCTTGGGAAGTACCGCTTAAGAAATCGCTTCGCCACGTCGTCGAATGTCTCGAATGGTCCACCCTGTAAATGATTAAGCCAATCCCTAGAGGCAGCTCCTAATGTATGAGGAAAAAGGATCAACTTAATGTTGTCCAGATTGTCAGTTTTACCAAATAATGCTGTGCATTTCATATGAAATTCATCTAAATGTGCATATGGATTGTCATTTTTATGCCCTTCAAAAATTGGTAAAGCACTTAACATGGATGGACTTATCTTGAAATTTGGTACCCTAGGTATAACAATGTTTCCAGGATTTTCTTGAATCTTGTGCTCTAAAAATTCCCCTAATGTTCTTTGTTGAGCCATTTGTACGTTTATTAATGTTTCTTTAAATTCCTTTTCAACTTCTTGATTTTTAAAATGAGATGAAGATGATGATGTTGGTGAAATAGATTTAGAATGAGAAATAGAAGGAGATGGAGAAACGAATCTTGGAGGTGATGATGAAGACGGAATGGCGAGAGGTTGACTTTGAGCTTCTTCTTATGGCTTTTCTACTTGGTATAGCTCTTCTTGTCGTACTTGAGGCTCTTGCGTGAAAGGAGAAGCCTCTTCTTGTTGCGTTCCTTTGTTTGACGAAGTTGCGCCTTGCTCGCTTTTCGCCTTGTTCCTCTTGATCTCTCTTAAATGCTTGTTGATGTCCTTCTTGCGAGGAGTATGTACTTCACCTTGTGATCTTGTCTTTCTCATAAACCTTCAAAAATTCAAGAGACAAAAACACTAGAGAAAATATGAGATGGGTTAGTTAAAAACTTGATGCAAGCCGCCTCCCCGGCAACGGCGCCATTTGTAAATCGTGCAAAACCATTGTTGAATTTCACACAATTTAGCAAAACAATTTATATTTCCCTATTAATCAATTTACGAGTATGAGCGGTGACTGAGTTTAGGGGTCGAATACAAGGAGGTGTGGCCTCAAGAATTAACTAGTCTCAATGATTTATTTCTAGTGCAAAATCTTTTAATTCAAGGTTTATTAGGTAAATTTCTAAGTTCAAATTCAAATATCAGTTTTGTTTCAAAAATTCAGCACGTCACACTTTAGTGATTTAATTCGTAACTAGTCAAAATAAACTCCGCATCTAACACACGAAATACCGTTGGAAACTAGAAAGAGAGATCTATGATGTGGTCTTTCACTGGTATTATTAGTTTATTCGAGAATTTCGAGATCTTTGCAGTTTAGTCCAGAACTTATTTCAGAATTAAAATCGGTTCAGCAGCAAGTTTAGAAAATTATAGAAAATTCACCAAAGCTTAAAAAACCCAAAATTTGTACAGAAATTCAATTATCAAGTTTTGGATTAGTTGTTAAATTTTTGTAGAATTGTGTTTTGAAGTTTGAGATTTATAATGAGATTTCAGATCTGGATCAGAAACTGGTTCTGACAGACCAGCACTCACAAAAACTGTTATATCTCCTAATCTGTTTTAACAACTACTCTTTCAAAATTCATGTTTGGACTCTACACCTCAAAATACTTCAAGTAGGACTATTTTTGGATTTTTATTATTTATTTTTATATTTTTAAAAATTCAGAAGAAAAGAAACAGTGAATCTGGACAGAAAGTTCAAAAACAGAAATATTACAAACTTAGAAAATTAATATCTCACAAATTATACATCGGAATTGGGCAAAATTTGATTTGAAAATTATCTACTAAATGAGAACTGAATTTTAAAAATTTTTATTTAATTTTTCTGGTTTGAATAGGACACGAAATTAAGGAAAAATTACTGAAAAAGAGAGAAAGAACAGCAGCAAGACAGAAACTGGATTAGGGTTTGATTTTCGGTTTAAAAATAGGGATTTATAGGAAATTTATGATGTGTAACAATCATTAATCACTAAATGTATAATTTTTCAGATTTAGATGATGGATTTGAGCAATCTAAGCTAAGATTTACTCAAGAAATTGACTCAAGAACTAGTTTATTCTAAAACAGCTATTTCAAAACAAAACTTGATTTAAATCAATCACAACTCCAAATTAATCACACAAAATACTAAGCTAAGTGTTTCAAATGATTAACAAGCCAATAAACTCTAGATTTAATAGATCAATTGATGAAAAATACTAAGCTAAGAAATTTTTCCCAATTTATTCAAAAATGTGTATGTTCATGACTATTCATCAAATTCAGCAAAATTACAAGATTATAAAGCAAGATTTCATGTATACAAATCACAAATTCCCCTCCCTATCTAGATTTACTCACACATATTCACAAGAACAAGAGTTTGACAAGATTTCATCATGATTATTACAAAATTGAGTTCTTGTGATCTAAAATTCAAATCTAATTATTTAAAGAGAATTGGACTAAACCGAGAGTTGGAGATCCAGCCGGTAGCTCCCTCGAGTCGATTTGAAGCTCCAATTGCGCCGCGATTCAAGCTAGAATCGACCGATTCGAATTTTCCCCAAATCAGCCCCAAATTGCTTGTTTTCACTCAAAAACGAAAATTAGAGCTCAAGAAAGCTTGAAACTCATTAATGGAGATTCTAGAGGTCAGAGAAGATGAATGGAGAGTGGTGTGTTCATTGAAGAGGCTTGAGGCATGTTTTATAGACCGAATTGGACTTGAGAGTCCAATGAACTGTTCGAGATGGAGAGGAGAGTATGGAGCGAATCGAGAGCTGTGATTGGTTCAGGCGGATCAAGGTAGGTGTACTGAAGATCTGGTCGAAATTTCGTTGAATTCGGTTAAGATTTCATCTGGTTTTGGTTGGAAAATCATTTCCTCTGTTTTGGCGGAAACGATCAGATTTCGATCTGAAATTTCAAAGCGCGAGCGGTTGAATTCGTTGATCACTGACAATGGTCCCCACTTGGATTTGCTGTGCTGATACGGGTCATAAATCGCGTGAAATGAGTCGCGTGCTGTTCTTCAGAATAGCGCTGAGTTTTTGAACGTCTTTTTGATCTTTTATGGCGGAACGGGTCGAACGCGCATGAAACGGGTCATTTCTGAGCGAGAATGGCGCTGAATTCATTTTGAACGAAGATTGCTTGATCTTCTGTGGATCGCGAGCTACAACCGGTCCTAAAACGAAGCTCTGACAGACTAGTGTGAAGTAAATACGGATTTTGGATCCAATTTTGCTTTGTTTTCCAGACCCGTTATTGCTTCTTCTTCAACCCGTAACTCAAGCTTGCTGACTGTTTCAAGCTTCGTTCAGTCCCTTTCCGCCATTGTTGACTGTTTCAAGCTCAAACATTGTTCTTTGAGCCACAGCAGCTCCGTTCAGTACACAGGCTTCGTTCCTCAATTCCTCATGATGCTCTGCATTGCGTTTGACGCATTAATCCTTTCCGTAATTCATGAATTTTCGCCATTAACCGAACTGAGCGGAAATAACCCATCAGAACACAAAATCGTGAATCAAAACGAGATTTCAAGTTGTTTTTCTATCGAATTGAGGCTTCTGAATCCATTACGAGACCCCACTGAAGCTATTCGACTCGTCAAACATCATCACTTTGTGAGAAAAATGCGAGAGGACCGATCGAATTCATCTCACTGCCGAAATTTCGACCGTTGGATCATCCAGTCTGAAAAGTTCACTAAGGATTTTATCGAACAGGTTGTTCAAACACGGATTTCTCACTCGATATCGCACCATTTGACGAGTTATGCATACGGTTAGAAAGGGTAGACGAAGGAGAAGAGAATGAGATAGGTTTTGGCTCGAATGGATGACTGTAGACGGCAAGGCAAGTCTACCTTGGTTTCAGCTCGTTGTTAGCACCTGTTTTGGCCGAATTCCGGCGATCGCCGGAATTTTCAAGACCGGAGAATGGTACCGGCATGTTCCTCTCTTCATGCTGAATCCATGGCTGACTTGTTTGTTCGATTTCGAGCAGAATTGTGAATTATGAGGTTTGAAGAAGACGGGTTTGACCTGGTCAATTCGTTGACTTTGACCAGGTTTGACCTGATTTTCAAATTATGAGTGTTTGAGGTTTTAGTTGGCCATCTTTGGCCCATTATTTGCGTTTTGGTCCAATTCTTCATTTTACGGCCTTTTCGCCTGGAAAATCACACAAAAACGTATTAAGAGGTTTCAAATTATGTTTTATGAATTATGAGTATTTGTCATACATTTGATATGAATTATGATTGAATTTGAGATGATAAAACCCTAAAAATGTGTATAAAAATACACATTACAAATTCCACCACACTTAAACCAAGCTTGCCCTCAAGCGTAAATAAAATCAAGTTTTAGGGTTTTTAGAATCAGTTTACAGCATTTTGAAAAGAGATTTAGTCATTGCCATGAATGTTATATACTAATATTTGATTATTATAATAATATACGAGGGTCGATGAATATCCATTAATAATTACAAATTCAAATTTATTTAAAATTCCCCAATCCTTCAAATATGAACCTTTTTCCAAAAAGTAATGTCCTAATTTTGTTTTTGATACTTTCTCCCCCTAAATTTAAAATGGTGAATTTATATAATTTACCCCAAAAGTTTCAACTAACTCAACTTTTTCTTTTATAAACACGTAAAGGTTGGTATGCTATCCACTCATGTTATCCAAAGACAAGCTGTGCTTTGCACGTACAAAAAATCCTTCATTTTCTATTGCGGATATGTAAAATTTTTCTTTTTCAAGGGTTTAAAAATAATTTTTCGTAAAGAATGATAGTAAATACTAAATTACTCAAGTGCAAACCAAAATTTGAATTCAATTTAAAATATTTCTCCATAATCTTTGTTTGCACCTAAAACTCATGTTTCGTGTATTTGTTTGCTCATTTCATTCAAAAAAAACTCGGATAGATTTTTCGTAAAGAATGATAGTAAATACTAAATTATTCAAGTTCAAACCAAAATTTGTGTTCAATTTAAAATATTTCTCCACAATCTTTGGTTGCAGCTAAAACTCATGTTTCGTGCATTTGTTTGCTCGTTTCATTCAAAAAAAACTCGTTTAGATTTTTCGTAAAGAATGATAGTAAATACTAAATTATTCAAATGCAAATCTAAATTTGTACTCAATTTAAAATATTTCACCACAATATTTGTTTGCACCTAATACTCGTGTTTCGTGCATTTGTTTCCTCGTTTCATTCAAAAAAAACTCGTTTAGATTTTTCGTAAAGAATGATAGTAAATACTAAAATATTCAAATGCAAATCTAAATTTGTACTCAATTCAAAATATTTCTCCACAATCTTTGTTTGCACCTAAAACTCATGTTTCGTGCATTTGTTTGCTCATTTCATTGAAAAACAACTCGGATAGATTTTTCGTAAAGAATGATAGTAAATACTATAATTATTCAAATGCAAACCAAAATTTGAATTCAATTTAAAATATTTCTCCATAATCTTTGTTTGCACCTAAAACTCATGTTTCGTGCATTTGTTTGCTCGTTTCATTCAAAAACAACTCGGATAGATTTTTCGTAAAGAATGATAGTAAATACTAAATTATTCAAATGCAAACCAAAATTTGTATTCATTTCAAAATATTTCTCCACAATATTTGGTTGCACCTAAAACTCATGTTTCGTGCATTTGTTTGCTCATTTCATTGAAAAACAACTCGGATATATTTTTCGTAAAGAATGATAGTAAATACTAAATTATTCAAATGCAAATTAAAATTTTTATTCGTTTCAAAATATTTCTCCACAATTTTTGTTTGCACCTTATACTCGTGTTTCGTGAATTTGTTTGCAGGTTTCATTCAAAAAAAACTCGGTTAGATTTTTCGTACAGAATGATAGTAAATACTATATTATTCAAATACAAACCAAAATTTGTATTTGTTTTAAAATATTTGTCCACAATCTTTGTGTGCCCCTAAAACTTATGCTTCATGCGTTCGTTCGCTCGTTTCATGCTAAAAACTCGCCTAGATTTTTCGTGAAGAATGATGGTAAATACTAAATTATTGGAATGCAAACCAAAATTCGTATTCATTTTAAAATATTTCTCCATAATCTTTGTGTGCCCCTAAAACTCATGTTTCATGCATTTGTTCACTTGTTTCATGCTAAAAAAATCGGCTAAATCTTTGTTTGCTCCTAAAACTCAAGTTTCGCGCGTTTGTTTACAAGTTGCATTCAAAAAAAAAACTCGGATAGATTTTTCGTAAAGAATGATAGTAACTAGTAATTATTCAAATGCAAAACTAAATCTGTACTCAATTTAAAATATTTCCCCACAATCTTTGTTTGATCCTAAAACTCATGTTTTGTTCGTTTGTTTGCTCGTTTCACCAAAAAAAAACTCGGATATATTTTTCGTAAAGAATGATAGTAAATTCTAAATTATTCAAGTGCAAACCAAAATTTGTATTCAATTTAAAATATTTCTCCACAATCTTTGTTTGCACCTAAAACTCATGTTTCGTGCATTTGTTTGCTCATTTCATTCAAAAACAACTCGGATAAATTTTTCGTAAAGAATGATAGTAAATACTAAATTATTCAAATGCAAATCAAAATTTGTATTCGTTTCAAAATATTTCTCCACAATCTTTGTTTGTACCTAATACTCGTGTTTCGTGCATTTATTTGCACGTTTCATTCAAAAAAAACTCGGTCAGATGTTTCGTAAAGAATAATAGTATATACTATATTATTCATATACAAACAAAAATTTGTATTTGTTTTAAAATATTGGTCCACAATCTTGGTGTCCCCTAAAACTCATGTTTCATGTGTTTGTTCGCTCGTTTCATGCTAAAAACTCGCCTAGATTTTTCATGAAGAATGATGGTAATACTAAATTATTGGAATGTAAACCAAAATTCGTATTCATTTTAAAATATTTCTCCACAATCTTTGTGTGCGCCAAAAACTCATGTTTCATGCATTTGTTCACTTGTTTCATGCTAAAAAAACGGCTAAATCTTTGTTTGCTCCTAAAACTCAAGTTTCGCGCGTTTGTTCGCAAGTCGCATTCAAAAAAAAACTCGGATAGATTTTTCGTAAAGAATGATAGTAAATACTAAATTATTCAAATGCAAAACTAAATCTGTACTCAATTTAAAATATTTCCCCACAATTATTGTTTGAACCAAAAACTCATGTTTTGTTCGTTTGTTTGCTCGTTTCACCCAAAAAAAACTCGGATATATTTTTCGTAAAGAATGATAGTAAATACTAAATTATTCAAGTGCAAACCAAAATTTGTATTCAGTTTAAAATATTTCTCCACAATCTTTGTTTGCACCTAAAACTCATGTTTCGTGCATTTGTTTGCTCATTTCATTCAAAAACAACTCGGATAGATTTTTCGTAAAGAATGATAGTAAATACTAAATTATTCAAATGCAAACCAAAATTTGTATTCGTTTCAAAATATTTCTCCACAATCTTTGTTTGCACCTAATACTCGTGTTTCGTGCATTTGTTTGCACGTTTCATTCAAAAAAAACTCGGTTAGATGTTTCGTAAAGAATAATAGTATATACTATATTATTCATATACAAACCAAAATTTGTATTTGTTTTAATATATTGGTCCACAATCTCGGTGTCCCCTAAAACTCATGTTTCATGTGTTTGTTCGCTCGTTTCATGCTAAAAACTCGCCTAGATTTTTCATGAAAAATGATGCTAAATACTAAATTATTGGAATGTAAACCAAAATTCGTATTCATTTTAAAATATTTCTCCATAATCTTTGTGTGCCCCTAAAACTCATGTTTCATGCATTTGTTCACTTGTTTCATGCTAAAAAACTCGGCTAAATCTTTGTTTGCTCCTAAAACTCAAGTTTCGCGCGTTTGTTCGCAAGTTTCATTCAAAAGAAAAAACTCGGATAGATTTTTCGTAAAGAATGATAGTAAATACTAAATTATTGAAATGCAAATCTAAATTTGTACTCAATTTAAAATATTTCTCCACAATCTTTGTTTGAACCTAAAACTCATGTTTTGTTCGTGTGTTTGCTCGTTTCCCCCAAAAACAACTCGGATATATTTTTCGTAAACAATGACAGTAAATACTAAATTATTCAAGTTCAAACCAAAATTTGTATTCAATTTAAAATATTTCTCCACAATCTTTCTTTACACCTAAAACTCATGTTTCGTGTATTTGTTCGATCATTTCATTCAAAAACAACTCGGATAGATTTTTCGTAAAGAATGATGGTAAAGACTAAATTATTCAAGTTCAAACCTAAATTTGTATTCAATTTAAAATATTTCTCCATAATCTTTGTTTGCACCTAAAACTCATGTTTCGTGCATTTATTTGCTCATTTCATTCAAAAACAACTCGGATAGATTTTTCGTAAAAAAAGATAGTAAATACTAAATTATTCAAATGCAAACCAAAATTTGAATTCAATTTAAAATATTTGTCCACAATCTTTGTTTGCACCTAAAACTCATGTTTCGTGTATTTGTTTGCTCATTTCATTCAAAAAACTCGGATAGATTTTTCGTAAAGCATGATAGTAAATACTAAATTATTCAAGTTCAAACCAATATTTGTATTCAATTTAAAATATTTCTCCACAATCTTTGGTTGCATGTAAAACTCATGTTTCGTGCATTTGTTTGCTCATTTCATTCAAAAACAACTCGGATAGATTTTTCGTAAAGAATGATAGTAAATACTAAATTATTCAAATGCAAACCAAAATTTGTATTCGTTTCAAAATATTTCTCCACAATCTTTGTTTGCACCTAATACTCGTGTTTCGTGCATTTGTTTGCTCATTTCATTCAAAAAACTCGGATAGATTTTTCGTAAAGCATGATAGTAAATACTAAATTATTCAAGTTCAAACCTAAATTTGTATTCAATTTAAAATATTTCTCCACAATATTTGGTTGCACCTAAAACTCATGTTTCGTGTATTTGTTTGCTCATTTCGTTGAAAAACAACTCGGATAGATCTTTCCTAAAGAATGATAGTAAATACTAAATTATTCAAATGCAAACCAAAATTTGTATTCGTTTCAAAATATTTTTCCACAATCTTTGTTTGCACCTAATGCTCGTGTTTCGTGCATTTGTTTGCTCGTTTCATTCAAAAAAAACTCGGTTAGGTTTTTCGTAAAGAATGATAGTAAATACTAAATTATTCAAATGCAAATCTAAATTTGAACTCAATTTAAAATATTTCCCCACAATCTTTGTTTGAACTTAAAAGTCATGTTTTGTTCGTTTGTTTGCTCGTTTCACCCAAAAAAAACTCGGATATATTTTTCGTGAAGAATGATAGTAAATACTAAATTATTAAAGTGCCAACCAAAATTTGTATTCAATTTAAAATATTTCTCCACAATCTTTGTTTGCACCTAATACTCGTGTTTCATGCATTTGTTTGCTCGTTTCATTCATAGAAAACTCGGTTAGATTTTTCATAAAGAATAATAGTAAATACTAAATTACTCAAGTTCAAACCTAAATTTGTACGCTATTTAAAATATTTCTCCACAATCTTTGGTTGCACCTAAAACTTATGTTTCGTGCATTTGTTTGCTCATTTCATTGAAAAACAACTCGGATAGATTTTTCGTAACGAATGATAGAAAATACTAAATTATTCAAATGCAAACAAAAATTTGTATTCGTTTCAAAATATTTCTCCACAATCTTTGTTTGCACCTAATACTCGTGTTTCGTGCATTTGTTTACTCGTTTCATTCAAAAAAAACTCGGTTAAATTTTTCGTAAAGAATTATAGTAAATACTAAATTATTCAAATGTAAACCAAAATTTGTATTCGTTTCAAAATATTTTTCCACAATCTTTGTTTGCACCTAATGCTCGTGTTTCTTGCATTTGTTTGCTCGTTTCATTCAAAAAAAACTCGGTTAGATTTTTCGTAAAGAATGATGGTAAATATTAAATTATTCAAATGCAAATCTGAATTTGTACTCAACTTAAAATATTTCCCCACAATCTTTCTTTGAACTTAAAACTCATGTTTTGTTCGTTTGTTTGCTCGTTTCACCCAAAAAAAACTCGGATATATTTTTCGTAAAGATTGATAGTAAATACTAAATTATCCAAAATGCAAACCAAAATTTGTATTCGTTTCAAAATATTTCTCCACAATCTTTATTTGCACCTAATACTCGTGTTTCGTGCATTTGTTTGCTCGTTTCATTCAAACAAAACTCGATTAGATTTTTCGTAAAGAATAATAGTAAATACTAAATTATTCAAATGCAAACCTAAATTTGTACTCAATTTAAAATATTTCTCCACAATCTTTGTTTGAAGCTAGAACACATGTTTTGTTCGTTTGTTTGCTCGTTTCGCCCAAAAAAAACTCGGATATATTTTTCGTGAAGAATGATAATAAATACTAAATTATTCAAGTGCAAACCAAAATTTGAATTCAGTCTAAAATATTTGTCCACAATCTTTGTTTGCACCTAAATCTCATGTTTCGTGTATTTGTTTGCTCATTTCATTCAAAAAACTCGGATAGATTTTTCGTATAGAATGATAGTAAATACTAAATTATTCAAGTTCAAACCAAAATTTGTATTCAATTTAAAATATTTCTCCACAATCTTTGGTTGCACCTAAAACTCATGTTTCGTGCATTTGTTTGCTCATTTCATTTAAAAAACAACTCGGATAGATTTTTCGTAAAGAATAATAGTAAATACTAAATTATTTAAATGCAAACCAAAATTTGTATTCGTTTCAAAATATTTCTCCACAATCTTTGTTTGCACCTAATACTCGTGTTTCGTTCATTTGTTTGCTCGTTTAATTCAAAAAAGACTCGGATATATTTTTCGTAAAGAATGATAGTAAATACTAAATTATTCAAGTTCAAACCTAAATTTGTACTCTATTTAAAATATTTCTCCACAATCTTTGATTGCACTAAAACTCATGTTTCGTGCATTTGTTTGCTCATTTCATTGAAAAACAACTCGGATAGATTTTTCGTAAAGAATTATAGTAAATACTAAATTATTCAAATGCAAACCAAAATTTGTATTCGTTTCAAAATATTTCTCTACAATCTTTGTTTGCACCTAATACTCGTGTTTCGTGCATTTGTTTGCTCGTTTCATTCAAAAAAAACTCGGTTAGATTTTTCGTAAAGAATGATAGTAAATATAAAAAAAATAAAAAATTAAAACATCTAATTATTTAATTAGTTAACTAATTACCAATATCAAGATCATGCCATGGATGAGAAGTAAGATGAATTGAATGTATTTTTTCACACTTAGTTTCTTTCAGAATATTATCTGCGACATGATCTTCAAACATGGAGATATATGTAGAAATTAAACTAAATCAATATGTCATCTGGTTATTAAAAACGACCAAGATTAAAGAACAAATAAATATAAAAAATATAATAAACATCCAATTCAACAGGAATAAAGGAGACGGTTCCAAATCTGTTGGATACAACTTTCATTCATTAGATAACATTTTAAGATAAATAATTTAGTAAAATTTTTGTTAATTAATACTGTCAAGTGTTATCATCTAATAGAAGGGACCAAAATACAGTGATCATGCCTCACGAGTCCATTCTACAACAATTGAACCAAATTAGAAAGCAATTAAAATAAACATCAATGTGTCCTAAAAGATTTAGCATACCAACTGAAAATTACGAATTAAACCATGTCTGTAAGATCTTATTACTCTAGAAAACCTTCATTGGTCCATGAAGAACTGGAATGCAGATTGACAAATGAGTCTAGGATTGAATGAGATTTTTTCCTGAATATGTGAACACCTCAATTTTATCTAATCCTTAGACCATAATTACCTGATGAAGCCTTCCCAAATTGAATAGTAAAATTGCATAGAACAATGACACAGTTGCAGCCATAACAGAGCTGTCAAATCATATAGTGAGAAAAGCAATATTAACTCATTACCTAATTATCCAAGAGCTAGCGTTTGAAACAAAATTATCCTACTGTTTACCTATACTTTAAACTGATTGGAGCAATTCAATTCTTTACCAATTGATATGAATACGAACTAACAGATACCTTGGGATGCTACTCTTTTTGGCCCCTCTTTGATCTAATTCATCACTCGATTTGGTGGCCACTACATCAAGGACTCGGTGCTGGTGATTGGAGTTTGCGGGTAGAGAAAAATGTGCACCGATTCGAGGAAAATGTGAACCGATTTGATTGATTTGGGGCTGAGAAAGGAAGATCGGTGTGCGATTGAGAAGAGGGGAGATGGCGCGAAGGTGGAGCAGCGGAGGCCGGGACGGAGCGGGAGCCAGCGAGTTAGAGGAGAGAGTGGGAGAGCGAGAAGAGAGGTGAGGCGATAGAGAGAGATAGGGGGGCGGAGAGATAGAGGAGGAGAGAGTGGGTAAAGGGAGAAAGCTGATTAGCTTAGAAGCGATATTTTGTTTCTATTCAAGTATACGGAGAAATGAAATATCCGAAGTAAAGTTAATCGGACGGACGAAAACGAAAATCCCTTTTAATCGAACGGAAAGAGAAAAACAGAAGACGTGGCTCACTCTCCTGGAAGAGGACCGTCAGGATTAAGTATATAAATAAATATAATATGTGGCGGGTCAAAATTGGAAAAATTCATGTATACCCATATAAATATCAAAATAAAATATCTAATAAAATCTAAGAATATATATATATATATATATATATATATATATATATATATGATTTATGATTAAGTTAAGATGTTAAAATCAATTTCGATTTGATGTTAAGACGTTACTCATTCTAAATTTGGGATTAATTTAAATTATCTATCCGTATATATTTATATATATATATATATATATATATATATATATATATGATACCTCGCGCGAGATTCTTAAACATTAATTGAAAAGGTAATTTCACTAAAATGTATTAAATGTCATAACAATGTTTACACTTCACATTAAAGCATAAGAAGATATAAACTTCAAAAAACAAACATGGTCTCAACTCCAAATAGTCACATTTGCCCATCCATCACCACACCATTAATATCTTCCTGTAGTAAATAAAAAAAGCACTCTAATCAAGGGCCATTGTGCAAATTTTCAAGGACCATTCATGATTTACAAACTTCCAAGGGCTATAGTGCATTAATGCAATAAATTTAGTAGCAATAATGGGCCGGAATTTTACATAAAGCCTACTGCAATCCAGAATCTTACGTGTAACATAAAATTAAAAGATTAATATCACTTCAAAATAGAGCTAAACATTTGCAGTTTTCTTGTCATTATTAAATTGGGTATTATTCCCAATTTAATTTGCTTGGTTGATGTTTAAATATTGTTTTCAATTCTCCTCCATCTTCTATCTCAAGCTAAAATATAAATTAAAAAATTAGAACAGCGAAATTCATTTATATCAAATGATCATTTCAAAGTGAAAAAAGAGATAAAAAAAATGTAGAATTGCCATAAAGTATTGAAAATAAATATGACACTCATGATTAAAGTGTAAATTGAAGAAGTATGAAAATTACAGTTCCCAATTTTGTAATTTTTCTCAAATTAGCCCCTATTAATACTCAGTTAGCACTCAATGTAGTTTTTCCCAATTGCCTGCCTCAATTGTGATTTTTACAAATTCACTCAACATGGGCCGAGTTTATTTTCAGTTGCGATTTCTTATACAAAATCAAACAGACTGGAAACAAAGAATTAAGGAAATATTGATAAAAAAAGTGAAAGATGGCAGTCAGCCTATAAAATGAACCCACATTAAAAAGGGGAAGTAGAAAATTCTAAATTTGACATTTACAGTGTAACATACCGCCTTCACCTCGTGCCAATTCTTCTATTATAATGCGTCTTTACATAAGAAAGGCCCTAACATATAAAGGGGTTAGTTTTCACTAAATTGGATGAATTTTGTTGCATATTGTCCTTATAGTTTAGATATATCTATCCCAATTTCTAAGATAGAATTATATTGCTAAAAGTGAGTTAAGAGAGAGAGGACATACTTTGAATATTACATTCTCTATCTCCTCACTGCTTAGCTCTACAAAGAAAATACAAATTTTTTATATTATATCATCTCAAAATAAAATACAAATTTTTATATTATATCATTTTCCATATTTTTCTTCTAGCAATGGAAATATAAGAAAAAAGTAGCAAAAATGCTTTTGATGGCTAATTTGCAGTGCTATTGGATATATCCAATAATTTTAAATGGCTAATTTGAAGACATAAATTTTATTAACTTAAGACACATCCCTACCAGCCAAAATATCCCAAAAAATTATTTCTCAAGTTTCCTCGAATAAAATAATATTAGGAAATGCCAAAGAATAAAAGAAAAAGGAATTTAATTAATTATTGTATCTATTTTATCATCAAAAAGATAAGTCAGAAAATAAATGTTAAAAGAGTAGCAAGAAATATTTCATAATATGAATGTTAAAAGAGTAGTTAGAAATATTTGATAATTTTTATGAATATTATTATATGATTTGTTTTATATCTACTTCACTTTGTGTTCGGGACAAATAAAGTCAAGAATTATAATGAATTGTAAAAGGAACTGTCTCAATTACTTTAAATGACCAGATTAGTTCAGCATCAACTTGAGTACTGCAGAAATTAGCAAAGAATAGAAAAAATGAGTATTACAATTTCTCAAGTTCACGTCCAGGAGCTAAAGAAACCATAAAGAGAGAGGAGCTCATGTACAAAATATGGTATATCACTACTTCCCTAAGCCAGTCAATATTGGATTGATCAATAAAAATCCATTTATTACCTGCTATTTAGTTTTGTGAAATGCGAGATGTGTATAGCTGAAAGCCCTTCCTTAGTAGTCTGCATTCATAGAATGACTCTGCCAAACTACAAAGCAGCTTTGTATTAATAGATCTAATTGATTATATAGAATTGGCTCTAAACATTTAATTGTTCGAATTTTCAGGTCCCATGTTTTTGCATGTTGACTGGCTCCAGATCAAAACTAAGACCATATCATGGGCCTAATATTTTTTAGCAAATAGTTTTAATTTGCTCTCTTAAGCAATATACCATCTGATGTGTCATTTAGATTTTAACCAATCTTTCTTTAGGAGAATCTGCTGATAAAAATACAAAATTATAAATTTCATAATTACTTTGTGTCAAATTCCCAAATAACATGGAGCATCAATGAAGAAATATATCATCTAGACATATAATCGAGCAGCGTCGCCTTATCAAATCTCAAATCATACGCAATATCCATGAAGCACAGTCATCTCAACATATAAGCGAGCACCTAGTGAGCTCTTTGCAGGAAAGGGTGCAAAGCCTCTGTAATGGAAATGGAAAAACTGGTTAAAGTAAGGATAAAACTGGTTAAAGTAAGGATTTAAAAGTCCTTAAACTTCAAATCAAAAGAACCTTTATATATGAATTTAGCATGTTCTAACAGAACTATTATAGAGATGCAATTGAAATTGGGAGAAAACAACCTTTAGACTAATTGAAGAGTTGAAACATGAAAGCTCGCAAGTTTTCTCCCAAGAGCCTCTGTCGTCATCCAGCAGTGGCAGTGGCGGATCGATGGAGTCGGAGGTGGTTCGCTCCCAATCCAGCATCGGCGACGAAATCAGTGCCTCCTGAGCTTGGTGGAGCAGTTACTTTCTCTTCTACTTTTTTTTATTTTTGAAGAGAGTGATGGAGTGCGGGAGAGAGAGAGAGAGAAGGGAGGAGAGGAAACGGGTGAGGTTGTGAGAGGAAAGAGAGGTGTTATAATTTCACTCTTCTTTCTTTCTGCAAGAGAGCGAGAGAGATGGAGGAAAAAAGCTCTCATCCTGGGAGAGGAGACGGACGGAGAGAGAGGTTTACTGTTTTACATGTGTAAATGTAAATGCCAGGTATAATATGTAAAAAGTGAAGGGCTAGAAATCATTCTAAATTTGATCCAAGGGTTTGAAAAAAAATTACTGTCGTAGCTCAATTTAGTGAGATGAAAATGTTTAGAAATAGAAACTATTAATAATAATAATGTCTTGATCACAAGCCATAAAAATATGTTTAATGTCTTGATCACAATGCATAAAAACATGTCATACATGAGTTCGATCAATGTCTCTTTCTTGATTGAGAATTAGACTGAATAAATTCAAAATAGTATTAACAACTCTTTGTTAACCAATTTTGAGTATGACCACGAATTTACTTCAGTCCTAATTCATCAGGGGCCCAGAGATATCTCTCCCTCATGACGAGGAGAATAAATCATATCTTGGTAACTCACATTTCTTATCATGATTCAGTGCATATATAATGAAGACCCTAATGGTTATCTTGTTAAGAATAACATAAGATCATATCAGAGTATGTCATTCCACATATAGGAATCAATGGTGACCTCAGGTCATAGGAACATGCAAACTATTCATATGAAAATCACTAACGACATGTCCCATGTATATTTTCATAGTGTGGTCGGTATAGTACGTGGTATCTAACACATACCAATATTCTAGACTTGACACCTCTATATCCATGATCAGTAGAACATGATCATCCTGATTGCGAATGTACTAATGTGTATATGTAGCTTCTTACTTGAAGTATGTTTATCTCTATAAACATCCTACATATGACTAGGGACAGTTTAGAATGTCATTCATTGGTTCACAGTTCTACTATCCGAATCACGTATTCTGATGACGTGAACCCGAAGTGTCATTCATGGTCTATACAATATATATGTATATATTAATCACCATATACTCATTGATATATGAAAAGAATAAACATCTTTCTCACAATCTAATTTGCGGTCTAACTCATTGTCCTAGGGCATAAATCCTTCAGTCTCCCACTTGAACTAGGCCAACTCTAAGCATCCCATGCTCATCAGGCAACATGACCTTCATGCCTAATAGATTATAGAAATTTACATTACAAACTTGCAATGTCTACTTATGGTCTCTATCATTAGTCGAGCACCTTTTGAAACAAGTGCTTGCGTCTTTGTTGCTATAGTCTGAGTGACTCTTTGTTCACAATATAGATTGTCAGGCCTCTTTTGTGCCTCTTTTGTCGTCACTTTTGGTATTTTTGCTCCAATTTTCTGTAATCACACATGATCTTGGCCGTAACTTGATTCTTGGACTAAAACATAAGTAAAATAGTAAAAATAACACGTAAAAGTATAGAAAGTAAGATACAAGATAGACGGTAAACATCTATATGAAATACCCCTATCAAATGTCGACTCATCTTCAATGAGCATATATTATTATACATGAGAGATCACTTCTCTCGGTCTGATATCTACCAGTTCTATGTGGAGAACCTTATGTTTTAAGTATATCCATGTCAACTACTTGATAGCCTTATGAAAAGTTCATTACTAGTAAATGGATTTCGAACCATTCGAGATATTTTACACTCTCACTGCTTCTTTAGGAGATGAAATCTCTTTTAAAGAAGTCAAAATTACGAGTAACAAACATTTTGAATTCCTCGTGATGGATGTAAAACCAATATCAATTTGATATTACACAAACATGTATAAGATTGATATGTTGACATCGTCAAATTTTTTGACACGAGTCATACTTCAATCTTTAAAGAAAACTTCGGACTATCCCAACTGATATTACATATGGTATCCTTTTGAACCTTATGATATTCAATGTTTAGTAAATACAAGAGTATAAGCCTATATAAGGATCTTGGTGGATCTGCTCGATTTATCGTAGAATAAGGTTCATGTTCTCCTTTATGAACACATCTTGAGATGTTCCATGTAGAGTTAATTGTGAAACCTTTTCACAATTTCTAAGATGATCGTAAATTTCTTGACTCAAATACTTGCCCCCTCGATCCGATCAAAGTGCTTTTATGATATTAACAAGGTGATGATATCTTACTTCATTCTTAAATGCTTCAAACACTTCAAAGATTTATGTGTTTCATTAAGTAAATATTTTACCTAAAATACTTTAAGACAAAATATTAATATCCTTTTCTAGAAGGCATGCTTATTGTTTCCCATACATCTATATGTGCGAGTTTCAAAAATCCATAAACCTACTCATCAACTTTGTGATGGATGCCCATTTTTTGTCAGCTTGTTTGAAAAATGAGATTCGCGTGTCTCAAGAGATCCTAGATCCAATGAGTTGAACGTTCCATGTAAGGTGGAGTTTAGAAACGCTATTCCCATTTTGCATCTTAAATGACACTGCTAGAAATATATGTCATGAAAATCAATGGACTTACTATTTAGCCTATAATGGTTATTTTCTAAGTGAACATTTCAAATAGAAAAAGTAAAATTTTATTATTCCAAATAATAAATTTTATTACCATTTTAACTCTAATATTGAAATAACACTTATTTCAGTACAAGTCCTTAATGAATAAGTCAATAAAATCCTAGAGCTAATATAACAACTCTTGCTTCATTCTCCACTCGTAGTTTGACTTCTCCTTTAACTAATCTTCTACTCCTGCACATTAAAATATGAGAACCACATTGGATATCCAATATCCAAGTAGATGAATTAGTAACAGGAGTTCCTTAAGCGGTAGTCATACTACTCTTTTGTTCCTTTCGTGACATATCTAACATCCTCCGTTTCAGTGATCTCGGAAGCAATATATTATTACTTCCTCGGGTTAAGGCAATACCTTGCTTTTACTCTTGATCCAACTCTTCATCCAGCTTACCCTTTTAATTCCCTTTCCCTTTCAATCCTGAGGATTTTGGAGACAACTATGGTCTCCATGTCCTCTTCCGCCCATTTTAGCATCTTATGGAATTTCTTGATCGGATGTACAACCGTCGCTTGTCAACCATTCAAATCTCGGGGAGGTGATATAATTCTTAATTCTCTCGGAATAAGCTCGGAATAAGCAAACCCAGTTTCTCTAAATGATCATTGTGGCTTTTCATCTTGAATAGAGGAGTCCTGAGTCAATATACTCATGAATAACAACTTGATGAAGCGCTGAACTCTAGCCTGCTTTCGGAATATTTCCTTAAGCGCCTTGATCATATCATATGCACAAATAAGTCCTATAAGCTTGTGAAGCTTAGGTTTCATTGTTGCTAATATCATCTAGGCTACTTAATTAGAGTCATCAATACACTTCTGATAAGTATCTCAATCGACTCCAGAAGCGGTCGAAATCGGTGGATTTGGGATGGGTGTCTCAAGTATGTGCAACTTTCCTTTACTCTTGAGAATAATTCTCAGATATCTGAACCAGTCAGGAAAATTTGTACCATCGAGCTTATCCTTCTGAAAGATAGATCGCAAGTTCATAAATTCCGAACTCATTCTAAAAGTTTAATATGCAATATATAGTTTAAGGTTTATTCAAATAAAATTATCCTAATTTTAGTTCATATATTGTACTCCCACTATTTTTCTTCAAATCAATCACCTTCAGTAATATTGATTCGGAAACTTACAAATCAATGAAGTTTTATAGTGGGTCAAGATCCATATTTCATTAATCACTAAGTGCGCTCTGGCGCAACCCTCAATGCTCAACTATTAAGGTTGGAACATTTCCAATTGCATCATATGTAACTCTTGCCTTTTCATGGGATAAATATCTTATACTCGGTGTATAATCCCATCTTGTGTCCTGAGCCCAAGTCCGACTTATTTGCGCAGTTAAGTTTAACCATGGATGAGTATCGACAAAAGAGTCCCCAGCACATTCAGCTACGGCATGACCTATGTTGGTATCTATTTCCCGTGCGGCCATCCTCTAAAGATAATTCCCCACATGCTCAGCTCAGGCATGACCTATGTGGAATACTATCAGAGTACCAAGGGTTTCAGGAACACGGGAGGCACTTTCTTGCTTAATATTCTGAAGGATTTTGTTTAGATTTATGAATATAAACATCACAAAAACTAAGTAAAATATAGTATGAGCCTATTCCTCACGAGCGATCATGATGTTCATAGTTCTAGATCTAATTATAGCTCTAATCTTCAATGAACCCTTTGTTGTGTATACGAAGATCCAATGTCATCTTTTGAAGATTGTGTGTGAAGATCCTTGTCTCGTCTTGTAGTCTTGATTTAATTTCTATCATAAAAACTATACTATTTCTTGAAAAGCAAATTACAATGTAGGACAACCCACTGGTTGCCATGGATATGAAAATTAAAATTACAATCCAAGCATTCACACAGCAAGATTACATCACACAACAATCACAGATCTAAGGCTCATACTCTATTATATTCAAATTCCTTGAAAAATAAAATTAGGGTTTCTATCTGTTCCCCGCAGACTTCCGTTTGAATGGAACAAAATCTGCGCTAGCTCTGTTCGAATGGATCAGCAATCCATTCAAACGGACCTGGCCAGATTTTCCTTTTTTTTTTTATGTTTTCAAAAAAGACTGAAAAACTATTTTTGGAAATTCCGGGAAATCATAATATCAAATATTATATTTCCTACAAATTATTTCCATGATGTTTGAAAATATTTTTCAAAACCCTAATAATTATTTTGCTAGAATTTAATAAACTTTAAAAATAATCGACGATTATTTCTTAACGAACTCTCTGATGTCACTGTTGGGGAATCCGCATCCATGTATAATACATGCACAGTGGAACATACGGATTCAATCCGCCCTAAGATCAATTAAGGAAATTAAGGTACAAGAAATACGTATTTAAAATTTATACCTCGGATAATATTTAATTAAAGGTAGGGACTTGTATGATAATTTGATTAAGCACGTTATCATTAACCATCAAATATTTCAATTTTAAGATTTGCAAAATAAGTTCAAGTACTTCAAGCTAAAAACATCCAATTAATGACTTAATTTAGATCTAAACACAAATCAGCCAATTCGA
Source organism: Juncus effusus (assembly GCA_027726005.1). Lineage (NCBI taxonomy): Eukaryota > Viridiplantae > Streptophyta > Magnoliopsida > Poales > Juncaceae > Juncus > Juncus effusus. Next base: position 4,536,458 of record CM050893.1, read on the forward strand.
TATTCAAATACTAAATTCAACCGAAACTTCAATTAATTAAACAAACTTAGCCAAGTAAATATTTAATTAATTGGTCCCAAATATTTTCAATTTATAGAGTTTAATCTAACCAACTTAGCCAAGTATTTAAATCAAATATTCAAAATAAACGTTTCATGACAACTTTCACAAATCTCCAAATCAAATCAATTAACACAAGGTTTCAACCAAACTTAAATAAATCATCACATCCCTACTAAAGATCTACTCACTCATATTGATAAAAACTATATTTACACAAGACTTGAACACGCTACTAAAAGAAGAAGAGATAAAGAAAAATTAAGGAAAATAAAATCAAACCCCAAAGTGAAGAGCGAAGCAAGAGCCCCTCCTTCTTGATTGATTTTGCCTCCCCTTCAACCCTTGCTCAAGCTAGATCAAGCGTCTTTCTCCTTGTTAAAATTCAACCTCTTTTTCTACTCTCTAAAATTAGGGTTTTGAGTTTAGGTCATTAATGGTGGAAGAAGAAGAAGAAGACGAATATGGATGGTGTAGAAAATGGTTGTGGTGGATGTATGAATATTTGTTACAGAGAGAAAGAGGGTGTATTTTTATAGAGAGATTTGACCTAAAAAATATTTGGAAATAGAATTGTGGGAATAAAATAAATGCTTATTTCGGTTTTGGTTTTGGGTACTAATTTGGGAGATGTATAACATTCTTTTCCCTTCCTTTCTATTCAAATTCTGCTTGGGTGCAATTGTCTGGGTGCATTTAACAATTTTCACCTAACTCATCCACTTTCAACGGACTGTACACGTGTCACACTCGGATTGGGGCTGAAAGAAACTGAACAGCCATGTGTCTGCTGATTACTGGCTAGAAGGGAATCCTCATACTGATTTGTTATGATCCTCGTACTGAGCATTTCAGAATACGCATGGATTCACCCCTCTGTTTCATCACAATGGATGGTCCATTATCATTCTTTTCATGTGCAAATGGGAGAATGGAGGTGTCCATTCAACAAATGAATTGAGGGAAGATTTCACCGTTACTGTAGAACGCGGTTTCTGCCTTAGTGGAGCCATGTGTCAAAATCTGAATGGGTGAAATGGCATCTCGTACTGAGCGACTGAAATTCTCTCAACGCGTTTTCTGATTCGAGTCGACACGTGTCTCCACTGGATTGGCAAAGCGGAGTACTGAGAATTGTCAGTGGCCTGCAGAAGACGCGTGAGACTTTTCCTCCATTACCCTCTCATTGGCGCGTCCAGTACTCGCCAAAACAAGTGTTAGTTTCCCAACAGAGGCGTCCGTTCGAGTTAAGACCGGAGGAACGATTGAGCGGAGGATTCGAGAAAATGCATTTAGCAGAGTTTCATGCCACGCGTCTGGACCATATTTTCTCGTACTGATCCATCGTACTGAAGTGTCAGCAGTGTTCCCCACTCAAATTCCGCCACGTGTTTCATCTAAATCAGATCCCAACTAATCAAGCCACGTGTTGCTTCTTGGTTCGCTGATTTCTAATGGAATCTGCCACGTATTAGCCTATGATTGGTTGAGAGAGATATTCTGGAAAAATTAGAGAGAGGGATGGGATCACGTGTTGCATTCTGATTGGCTGAGAGAGGGTTTGACTTGGTCATAGGTTGACTTTGACCAAGTTTGACCAATTCTTGTATCGCATTTTCTGGGAGTTAAGGTCTTTTTTCGCGAGGTGTGTACCGTTGGATTCGTCTCGTCGAGCTCTTTGATTTGGTATCTAGTTTGACCCCTTTTGGAACAGTTGACTTTTGGTCAACTGGGCCATTTCCCAGGTTTGACTTTTCGTCTTTTTGTGGATTTTTAGATTTTGGCTTGGATGGTCAGTGCATAAGGGTTGTAAGAGAATTGGAGAAGCGTGTGTAGGGTTTTCACAGAGAATTGTCGATAATTCGGCACTCTTTGGCCCAGGATTTTATAAGTCGGCCCTTTATTTGGAGTTGACTTTTCACCAAAGTCATCCAAATGTCATTTCCTTCATCTTTTTACCTGAAAAATCACACAAAAATGTATAAGAGTTTCAAAAATAATTTTTATTAATTTTAACATTTTTTCAATATTTTATGTGATTTAAGGGTAAAATTTATATGAATAAAACCCTAAAAATATGTATAAAAATACATATTGCACTCCTCTCCAGCGATCACGCGTAGAACATGCAATCACTTCTTCCGATTCCTCAGGTTTAGGCAACTCTTTGCCATCACTCTTGATCCAGCGCTCCCATACGGCCTGTCTATTCAACTCCCCTTCCCTTTCAATCCTGAGGGCATCAATGACAACTTTTGCCTCTATGTCCTTCTCTGCCTGTTTAAGCATCTTATGCAATTCCGTGATCGTCGTCTCCATGTGACACTTATGATATTCAGTAATGAACAAATCAAAGCTCGGAGGAAACGATCCAAGAATCATGTCAGCCGAGCTTCAAATCGACTCGAGGGAGCTACCGGCTGGATCTCCAACTCTCGGTTTAGTCCAATTCTCTTTAAATAATTAGATTTGAATTTTAGATCACAAGAACTCAATTTTGTAATAATCATGATGAAATCTTGTCAAACTCTTGTTCTTGTGAATATGTGTGAGTAAATCTAGATAGGGAGGGGAATTTGTGATTTGTAAAAATGAAATCTTGCTTTATAATCTTGTAATTTTGCTGAATTTGATGAATAGTCATGAACATACACATTTTTGAATAAATTGGGAAAAATTGCTTAGCTTAGTATTTTTCATCAATTGATCTATTAAATATAGAGTTTATTGGCTTGTTAATCATTTGAAACACTTAGCTTAGTATTTTGTGTGATTAATTTGGAGTAGTGATTGATTTAAATCAAGTTTTGTTTTGAAATGGCTGTTTTAGAATAAACTAGTTCTTGAGTCAATTTCTTGAGTAAATCTTAGCTTAGATTGCACAAATCCATCATCTAAATCTGAAAAATTATACATTTAGTGATTAATTATTGTTACACATCATAAATTTCCTATAAATCCCTATTTTTAAACCGAAAATCAAACCGTAATCCAGTTTCTGTCTTGCTGCTGTTCTTTCTCTCTTTTTCAGTAATTTTTCCTTAATTTCGTGTCCTATTCAAACCAGAAAAATTAAATGAATATTTTTACAATTCAATTCTCATTTAGTAGATAATTTTCAAATCAAATTTTGCCCAAATCAAGACATATATCGTAGTACAAAAGGAATAAGCAAACGTCTATTCAGATAGGTTTACGATCGCTGATCATTTCATTTAACATGGGTAACTCGGTTAGATTTTTCGTAAAGAATGATAGTAAATTCTAAATTATTCAAATGCAAACCTAAATTTGTACTCAATTTAAAACATTTCTCCACAATCTTTGTTTGAACCTAAAACTCATGTTTTATTCGTTTGTTTGCTCGTTTCACCCAAAAAAAACTAGGATATATTTTTCGTGAAGAATGATAGTAAATACTAAATTATTCAAGTGCAAACCAAAATTTGAATTCAATTTAAAATATTTCTTCACAATCTTTGTTTGCACCTAATACTCGTGTTTCATGCATTTGTTTGCTCATTTGTAAATCGTGCAAAACCGTCATTTCATTCAAAAAAAACTCGGATAGATTTTTCGTAAAGAATGATAGTAAATACTAAATTATTCAAGTTCAAACCAAAATTTGTCTTCAATTTAAAATATTTCTCCACAATCTTTGGTTGCACCTAAAACTCATGTTTCGTGCATTTGTTTGTTATTTCATTCAAAAACAACTCGGATAGATTTTTCGTAAAGAATGATAGTAAATACTAAATTATTCAAGTTCAGACCAAAATTTGTATTCAATTTAAAATATTTCTCCACAATCTTTGTTTCCACCTAATACACGTGTTTCGTGCATTTGTTTGCTCGTTTCATTCAAAAAAAACTCGGTCAGATTTTTCCTAAAGAATGATAGTAAATACTGAATTATTCAAATGCAAATCTAAATTTGTACTCAATTTAAAATATTTCTCCACAATATTTGTTTGCACCTAATACTCGTGTTTCGTGCATTTGTATGCTCGTTTCATTCAAAAAAAACTCGTTTAGATTTTTCGTAAAGAATGATAGTAAATACTAAATTATTCAAATGCAAATCTAAATTTGTACTCAATTTGAAATATTTCTCCACAATCTTTGTTTGCACCTAAAACTCATGTTTCGTGCATTTGTTTGCTCATTTCATTCAAAAACAACTCTGATAGATTTTTCGTAAAGAAAGATAGTAAATACTAAATTATTCAAGTTCAAACCAAACTTTGTATTCAATTTAAAATATTTCTCCACAATCTTTGGTTGCACCTAAAACTCATGTTTCGTGCATTTGTTTGCTCATTTCATTGAAAAAATACTCGGATAGATTTTTCGTAAAAATGATAGTAAATACTAAATTATTCAAATGCAAACCAAAATTTGTATTCGTTTCAAAATATTTCTCCACAATCTTTGTTTGCACCTAATACTCGTGTTTCGTGCATTTGTTTGCTCGTTTCATTCAAAAAAACTCGGTTAGATTTTTCGTAAAGATTGATAGTAAATACTAAATTATTCAAATGCAAATCTAAATTTGTACTCAATTTAAAATATTTCTCCACAATATTTGTTTGCACCTAATACTCGTGTTTCGTGCATTTGTTTGCTCGTTTCATTCAAAAAAGACTTGTATAGATTTTTCGTAAAGAATGATAGTAAATACTAAATTATTCAAATGCAAATCTAAATTTGTACTCAATTTAAAATATTTCTCCACAATCTTTGTTTCCACCTAAAACTCATGTTTCGTGCATTTGTTTGCTCATTTCATTCAAAAACAACTCGGATAGATTTTTTGTATAGAATGATAGTAAATACTAAATTATTCAAGTTCATACCAAACTTTGTATTCAATTTAAAATATTTCTCCACAATCTTTGGTTGCACCTAAAACTCATGTTTCGTGAATTTGTTTGCCCATTTCATTGAAAAACAACTCGGATAGATTTTTCGTAAAGAATGATAGTAAATACTAAATTATTCAAATGCAAACCAAAATTTGTATTCGTTTCAAAATATTTCTCCACAATCTTTGTTTGCACCTAATACTCGTGTTTCGTGCATTTGTTTGCTCGTTTCACTCAAAAAAAACTCCGTTAGATTTTTCGTAAGGAATGATATTAAATACTAAATTATTCAAATGCAAATCTAAATTTGTACTCAATTTAAAATATTTCCCCACAATCATTGTTTGAACTTAAAACTCCTGTTTTGTTCGTTTGTTTGCTCGTTTCACCCAAAAAAAACTCGGATATATTTTTCGTAAAGAATGATAGTAAATACTAAATTATTCAAATGCAAACCAAAATTTGTATTCGTTTCAAAATATTTCTCCACAATCGTTGTTTCCACCTAATATACGTGTTTCGTGCATTTGTTTGCTCGTTTCATTCAAAAAAAACTCGGATAGATTTTTCGTAAAGAATGATAGTAAATACTAAATTATTCAAATGCAAATCTAAATTTGTACTCAATTTAAAATATTTCTCCACAATCATTGTTTGAACTTAAAACTCATGTTTTGTTCGTTTGTTTGCTCGTTTCAACCAAAAAAAACTCGGATATATTTTTCGTAATGAATGATAGTAAATACAAGATTATTCAAATCCAAACCAAAATTTGTATTCGTTTCAAAATATTTCTCCACAATCGTTGTTTGCACCTAATACTCGTGTTTCGTGCATTTGCTTGCTCGTTTCATTCAAAAAAAACTCGGATAGATTTTTCGTAAAGAATGATAGTAAATACTAAATTATTCAAATGCAAACCAAAATTTGTATTCGTTTCAAAATATTTCTCCACAATCTTTGTTTGCACTTAATACTCGTGTTTCGTGCATTTGTTTGCTCGTTTCATTCAAAAAAAACTCGGATAGATTTTTCGTAAAGAATGATAGTAAATACTAAATTATTCAAATGCAAATCTAAATTTGTACTCAATTTAAAATATTTCCCCACAATCATTGTTTGAACTTAAAACTCATGTTTTGTTCGTTTGTTTGCTCGTTTCAACCAAAAAAAACTCGGATATATTTTTCGTAATGAATGATAGTAAATACAAGATTATTCAAATGCAAACCAAAATTTGTATTCGTTTCAAAATATTTCTCCACAATCGTTGTTTGCACCTGATACTCGTGTTTCGTGCATTTGATTGCTCGTTTCCTTCAAAAAAAACTCGGATAGATTTTTCGTAAAAATGATAGTAAATACTAAATTATTCAAATGCAAACCAAAATTTGTATTCGTTTCAAAATATTTCTCCACAGTCTTTGTTTGCACCTAATACTCGTGTTTCGTGCATTTGTTTGCTCGTTTCATTCAAAAAAAACTCGGATAGATTTTTCGTAAAGAATGATAGTAAATACTAAATTATTCAAATGCAAATCTAAATTTGTACTCAATTTAAAATATTTCCCCACAATCATTGTTTGAACTTAAAACTCATGTTTTGTTCGTTTGTTTGCTCGTTTCAACCAAAAAAAACTCGGATATATTTTTCGTAATGAATGATAGTAAATACAAGATTATTCAAATGCAAACCAAAATTTGTATTCGTTTCAAAATATTTCTCCACAATCGTTGTTTGCACCTGATACTCGTGTTTCGTGCATTTGATTGCTCGTTTCATTCAAAAAAAACTCGGATAGATTTTTCGTAAAAATGATAGTAAATACTAAATTATTCAAATGCAAACCAAAATTTGTATTCGTTTCAAAATATTTCTCCACAGTCTTTGTTTGCACCTAATACTCGTGTTTCGTGCATTTGTTTGCTCGTTTCATTCAAAAAAAACTCGGTTAGATTTTTCGTAAAGAATGATAGTAAATACTAAATTATTCTAATGCAAATCTAAATTTGTACTAAATTTAAAATATTTCTCCACAATATTTGTTTGCACCTAATACTCGTGTTTCGTGCATTTGTTTGCTCGTTTCGTTCTAAAAAAACTCGTTTAGATTTTTCGTAAAGAATGATAGTAAATACTAAATTATTCAAATGCAAATCTAAATTTCTACTCAATTTAAAATATTTCTCCACAATCTTTGTTTGCACCTAAAACTCATGTTTCGTGCATTTGTTTGCTCATTTCATTCAAAAACAACTCGGATAGATTTCCCGTAAAGAAAGATAGTAAATACTAAATTATTCAAGTTCAAACCAAACTTTGTATTCAATTTAAAATATTTCTCCACAATCTTTGGTTGTACCTAAAACTCATGTATCGTGCATTTGTTCCCTCATTTCATTGAAAAACAACTCGGATAGATTTTTCGTAAAGAATGATAGTAAATACTAAATTATTCAAATGCAAACCAAAATTTGAATTCGTTTCAAAATATTTCACCACAATCTTTGTTTGCACCTAATACTCGTGTTTCGTGCATTTGTTTGCTCGTTTCATTCAAAAAAAACTCGGTTAGATTTTTCGTAAAGATTGATAGTAAATACTAAATTATTCAAATGCAAATTTAAATTTGTACTCAATTTAAAATATTTCTCCACAATCTTTGTTTGCACCTAATACTCGTGTTTCATGCATTTGTTTGCTCGTTTCATTCAAAAAAAACTCGGATAGATTTTTCGTAAAGAATGATAGTAAATACTAAATTATTCAAATGCAAACCAAAATTTGTATTCGTTTCAAAATATTTCTCCACAATCCTTGTTTGCACCTAATACTCGTGTTTCGTGCATTTGTTTGCTCGTTTCATTCAAAAAAAACTCGGATAGATTTTTCGTAAAGAATGATAGTAAATACTAAATTATTCAAATGCAAATCTAAATTTGTACTCAATTTAAAATATTTCCCCACAATCATTGTTTGAACTTAAAACTCATGTTTTGTTCGTTTGTTTGCTCGTTTCAACCAAAAAAAACTCGGATATATTTTTCGTAATGAATGGTAGTAAATACAAGATTATTCAAATGCAAACCAAAATTTGTATTCGTTTCAAAATATTTCTCCACAATCGTTGTTTGCACCTGATACTCGTGTTTCGTGCATTTGCTTGCTCGTTTCATTCAAAAAAAACTCGGATAGATTTTTCGTAAAAATGATAGTAAATACTAAATTATTAAAATGCAAACCAAAATTTGTATTCGTTTCAAAATATTTCTCCACAGTCTTTGTTTGCACCTAATACTCGTGTTTCGTGCATTTGTTTGCTCGTTTCATTCAAAAAAAACTCGGTTAGATTTTTCGTAAAGAATGATAGTAAATACTAAATCATTCTAATGCAAATCTAAATTTGTACTAAATTTAAAATATTTCTCCACAATATTTGTTTGCACCTAATACTCGTGTTTCGTGCATTTGTTTGCTCGTTTCGTTCAAAAAAAACTCGTTTAGATTTTTCGTAAAGAATGATAGTAAATACTAAATTATTCAAATGCAAATCTAAATTTCTACTCAATTTTAAATATTTCTCCACAATCTTTGTTTGCACCTAAAACTCATGTTTCGTGCATTTGTTTGCTCATTTCATTCAAAAACAACTCGGATAGATTTTCCGTAAAGAAAGATAGTAAATACTAAATTATTCAAGTTCAAACCAAACTTTGTATTCAATTTAAAATATTTCTCCACAATCTTTGGTTGTACCTAAAACTCATGTATCGTGCATTTGTTTCCTCATTTCATTGAAAAACAACTCGGATAGATTTTTCGTAAAGAATGATAGTAAATACTAAATTATTCAAATGCAAACCAAAATTTGTATTCGTTTCAAAATATTTCACCACAATCTTTGTTTGCACCTAATACTCGTGTTTCGTGCATTTGTTTGCTCGTTTCATTCAAAAAAAACTCGGTTAGATTTTTCGTAAAGATTGATAGTAAATACTAAATTATTCAAATGCAAATTTAAATTTGTACTCAATTTAAAATATTTCTCCACAATCTTTGTTTGCACCTAATACTCGTGTTTCATGCATTTGTTTGCTCGTTTCATACAAAAAAAACTCGTTTCGATTTTTCGTAAAGAATGATAGTAAATACTAAATTATTCAAATGCAAATCTAAATTTGTACTCAATTTAAAATATTTCTCCACAATCTTTGTTTGCACCTAAAAGTCATGTTTCGTGCATTTGTTTGCTCATTTCATTCAAAAACAACTCGGATAGAATTTTTGTTTAGAATGATAGTAAATACTAAATTATTCAAGTTCAAACCAAACTTTGTATTCAATTTAAAATATTTCTCCACAATCTTTGGTTGCACCTAAAACTCATGTTTCGTGCATTTGTTTGCTCGTTTCACTCAAAAAAAACTCCGTTAGATTTTTCGTAAAGAATGATATTAAATACTAAATTATTCAAATGAAATCTAAATTTGTACTCAATTTAAAATATTTCCCCACAATCATTGTTTGAACTTAAAACTCCTGTTTTGTTCGTTTGTTTGCTCGTTTCACCCAAAAAAAACTCGGATATATTTTTCGTAAAGAATGATAGTAAATACTAAATTACTCAAATGCAAACCAAAATTTGTATTCGTTTCAAAATATTTCTCCACAATCGTTGTTTGCACCTAATACACGTGTTTCGTGCATTTGTTTGGTCGTTTCATTCAAAAAAAACTCGGATAGATTTTTCTTAAAGAATGATAGTAAATACTAAATTATTCAAATGCCAACCAAAATTTGTACTCCTTTCAAAATATTTCTCCACAATCTTTGTTTGCACCTAATACTCGTGTTTCGTTTATTTGTTTGCTCGTTTTATTCAAAAAAAACTCGGTTAGATTTTTCGTAAAGAATGATAATAAATACTAAATTTTTCAAATGCAAATCTAAATTTGTATTCAATTTAAAATATTTCCCAACAATCTTTGTTTGAACATAAAACTCATGTTTTGTTCGTTTGTTTGCTCGTTTCAACCAAAAAAAACTGGGATATATTTTTCGTAATGAATGATAGTAAATACAAGATTATTGAAATGCAAACCAAAATTTGTGTTCGTTTCAAAATATTTCTCCACAATCGTTGTTTGCACCTAATACTCGTGTTTCGTGCATTTGCTTCCTCGTTTCATTCAAAAAAAACTCGGATAGATTTTTCATAAAGAATGATAGTAAATACTAAATTATTCAAGTTCAAACCAAACTTTGTATTCAATTTAAAATATTTCTCCACAATCTTTGGTTGCACCTAAAACTCATGTTTCGTGCATTTGTTTGCCCATTTCATTGAAAAACAACTCGGATAGATTTTTCGTAAAGAATGATAGTAAATACTAAATTATTCAAATGCAAACCAAAATTTGTATTCGTTTCAAAATATTTCTCCACAATCTTTGTTTGCACGTAATACTCGTGTTTCGTGCATTTGTTTGCTCGTTTCACTCAAAAAAAACTCCGTTAGATTTTTCGTAAAGAATGATATTAAATACTAAATTACTCAAATGCAAATAGAAATTTGTACTCAATTTAAAATATTTCCCCACAATCATTGTTTGCACCTAAAACTCATGTTTCGTGCATTTGTTTGCTCATTTCATTCAAAAACAACTCGGATAGATTTTTCGTAAAGAATGATAGTAAATACTAAATTATTCAAATGCAAACCAAAATTTGTATTCGTTTCAAAATATTACTCCACAATCGTTGTTTGCACCTAATACACGTGTTTCGTGCATTTGTTTGCTCGTTTCATTCAAAAAAAACTCGTTTCGATTTTTCGTAAAGAATGATAGTAAATACTAAATTATTCAAATGCAAATCTAAATTTGTACTCAATTTAAAATATTTCTCCACAATCTTTGTTTGCACCTAAAACTCATGTTTCGTGCATTTGTTTGCTCATTTCATTCAAAAACAACTCGGATAGATTTTTTGTTTAGAATGATAGTAAATACTAAATTATTCAAGTTCAAACCAAACTTTGTATTCAATTTAAAATATTTCTCCACAATCTTTGGTTGCACCTAAAACTCATGTTTCGTGCATTTGTTTCCCATTTCATTGAAAAACAACTCGGATAGATTTTTCGTAAAGAATGATAGTAAATACTAAATTATTCAAATGCAAACCAAAATTTGAATTCGTTTCAAAATATTTCTCCACAATCTTTGTTTGCACCTAATACTCGTGTTTCATGCATTTGTTTGCTCGTTTCATTCAAAAAAAACTCGTTTCGATTTTTCGTAAAGAATGATAGTAAATACTAAATTATTCAAATGCAAATCTAAATTTGTACTCAATTTAAAATATTTCTCCACAATCTTTGTTTGCACCTAAAACTCATGTTTCGTGCATTTGTTTGCTCATTTCATTCAAAAACAACTCGGATAGATTTTTTGTTTAGAATGATAGTAAATACTAAATTATTCAAGTTCAAACCAAACTTTGTATTCAATTTAAAATATTTCTCCACAATCTTTGGTTGCACCTAAAACTCATGTTTCGTGCATTTGTTTGCCCATTTCATTAAAAAACAACTTGGATAGATTTTTCGTAAAGAATGATAGTAAATACTAAATTATTCAAATGCAAATCTAAATTTGTATTCAATTTAAAATATTTCCCAACAATCTTTGTTTGAACATAAAACTCATGTTTTGTTCGTTTGTTTGCTCGTTTCACCCAAAAAAAACTCGGATATATTTTTCGTAAAGAATGATAGTAAATACTAAATTACTCAAATGCAAACCAAAATTTGTATTCGTTTCTAAATATTTCTCCACAATCGTTGTTTGCACCTAATACACGTGTTTCGTGCATTTGTTTGGTCGTTTCATTCAAAAAAAACTCGGATAGATTTTTCTTAAAGAATGATAGTAAATACTAAATTATTCAAATGCCAACCAAAATTTGTACTCCTTTCAAAATATTTCTCCACAATCTTTGTTTGCACATAATACTCGTGTTTCGTTTATTTGTTTGCTCGTTTTATTCAAAAAAAACTCGGTTAGATTTTTCGTAAAGAATGATAATAAATACTAAATTATTCAAATGCAAATCTAAATTTGTATTCAATTTAAAATATTTCCCAACAATCTTTGTTTGAACATAAAACTCATGTTTTGTTCGTTTGTTTGCTCGTTTCGACCAAAAAAAACTCGGATATATTTTTCGTAATGAATGATAGTAAATACAAGATTATTCAAATGCAAACCAAAATTTGTGTTCGTTTCAAAATATTTCTCCACAATCGTTGTTTGCACCTAATACTCGTGTTTCGTGCATTTGCTTCCTCGTTTCATTCAAAAAAAACTCGGATAGATTTTTCATAAAGAATGATAGTAAATACTAAATTATTCAAATGCAAACCAAAATTTGTATTCGTTTCAAAATATTTCTCCACAATCTTTGTTGGCACCTAATACTCGTGTTTCGTGCATTTGTTTGCTCGTTTCATTCAAAAAAAACTCGGTTAGATTTTTCGTAAAGAATGATAGTAAATACTAAATTATTCTAATGCAAATCTAAATTTGTACTAAATTTAAAATATTTCTCCACAATATTTGTTTGCACCTAATACTCGTGTTTCGTGCATTTGTTTGCTCGTTTCATTCAAAAAAAACTCGTTTAGATTTTTCGTAAAGAATGATAGTAAATACTAAATTATTCAAATGCAAATCTAAATTTGTACTCAATTTAAAATATTTCTCCACAATCTTTGTTTGCACCTAAAACTCATGTTTCGTGCATTTGTTTGCCCATTTCATTGAAAAACAACTCGGATAGATTTTTCGTAAAGAATGATAGTAAATACTAAATTATTCAAATGCAAACCAAAATTTGTATTCGTTTCAAAATATTTCTCCACAATCTTTGTTTGCACGTAATACTCGTGTTTCGTGCATTTGTTTGCTCGTTTCACTCAAAAAAAACTCCGTTAGATTTTTCGTAAAGAATGATATTAAATACTAAATTACTCAAATGCAAATAGAAATTTGTACTCAATTTAAAATATTTCCCCACAATCATTGTTTGCACCTAAAACTCATGTTTCGTGCATTTGTTTGCTCATTTCATTCAAAAACAACTCGGATAGATTTTTCGTAAAGAATGATAGTAAATACTAAATTATTCAAATGCAAACCAAAATTTGTATTCGTTTCAAAATATTACTCCACAATCGTTGTTTGCACCTAATACACGTGTTTCGTGCATTTGTTTGCTCGTTTCATTCAAAAAAAACTCGTTTCGATTTTTCGTAAAGAATGATAGTAAATACTAAATTATTCAAATGCAAATCTAAATTTGTACTCAATTTAAAATATTTCTCCACAATCTTTGTTTGCACCTAAAACTCATGTTTCGTGCATTTGTTTGCTCATTTCATTCAAAAACAACTCGGATAGATTTTTTGTTTAGAATGATAGTAAATACTAAATTATTCAAGTTCAAACCAAACTTTGTATTCAATTTAAAATATTTCTCCACAATCTTTGGTTGCACCTAAAACTCATGTTTCGTGCATTTGTTTCCCATTTCATTGAAAAACAACTCGGATAGATTTTTCGTAAAGAATGATAGTAAATACTAAATTATTCAAATGCAAACCAAAATTTGAATTCGTTTCAAAATATTTCTCCACAATCTTTGTCTGCACCTAATACTCGTGTTTCATGCATTTGTTTGCTCGTTTCATTCAAAAAAAACTCGTTTCGATTTTTCGTAAAGAATGATAGTAAATACTAAATTATTCAAATGCAAATCTAAATTTGTACTCAATTTAAAATATTTCTCCACAATCTTTGTTTGCACCTAAAACTCATGTTTCGTGCATTTGTTTGCTCATTTCATTCAAAAACAACTCGGATAGATTTTTTGTTTAGAATGATAGTAAATACTAAATTATTCAAGTTCAAACCAAACTTTGTATTCAATTTAAAATATTTCTCCACAATCTTTGGTTGCACCTAAAACTCATGTTTCGTGCATTTGTTTGCCCATTTCATTAAAAAACAACTTGGATAGATTTTTCGTAAAGAATGATAGTAAATACTAAATTATTCAAATGCAAATCTAAATTTGTATTCAATATAAAATATTTCCCAACAATCTTTGTTTGAACATAAAACTCATGTTTTGTTCGTTTGTTTGCTCGTTTCACCCAAAAAAAACTCGGATATATTTTTCGTAAAGAATGATAGTAAATACTAAATTACTCAAATGCAAACCAAAATTTGTATTCGTTTCAAAATATTTCTCCACAATCGTTGTTTGCACCTAATACACGTGTTTCGTGCATTTGTTTGGTCGTTTCATTCAAAAAAAACTCGGATAGATTTTTCTTAAAGAATGATAGTAAATACTAAATTATTCAAATGCCAACCAAAATTTGTACTCCTTTCAAAATATTTCTCCACAATCTTTGTTTGCACATAATACTCGTGTTTCGTTTATTTGTTTGCTCGTTTTATTCAAAAAAAACTCGGTTAGATTTTTCGTAAAGAATGATAATAAATACTAAATTATTCAAATGCAAATCTAAATTTGTATTCAATTTAAAATATTTCCCAACAATCTTTGTTTGAACATAAAACTCATGTTTTGTTCGTTTGTTTGCTCGTTTCGACCAAAAAAAACTCGGATATATTTTTCGTAATGAATGATAGTAAATACAAGATTATTCAAATGCAAACCAAAATTTGTGTTCGTTTCAAAATATTTCTCCACAATCGTTGTTTGCACCTAATACTCGTGTTTCGTGCATTTGCTTCCTCGTTTCATTCAAAAAAAACTCGGATAGATTTTTCATAAAGAATGATAGTAAATACTAAATTATTCAAATGCAAACCAAAATTTGTATTCGTTTCAAAATATTTCTCCACAATCTTTGTTGGCACCTAATACTCGTGTTTCGTGCATTTGTTTGCTCGTTTCATTCAAAAAAAACTCGGTTAGATTTTTCGTAAAGAATGATAGTAAATACTAAATTATTCTAATGCAAATCTAAATTTGTACTAAATTTAAAATATTTCTCCACAATATTTGTTTGCACCTAATACTCGTGTTTCGTGCATTTGTTTGCTCGTTTCATTCAAAAAAAACTCGTTTAGATTTTTCGTAAAGAATGATAGTAAATACTAAATTATTCAAATGCAAATCTAAATTTGTACTCAATTTAAAATATTTCTCCACAATCTTTGTTTGCACCTAAAACTCATGTTTCGTGCATTTGTTTGCTCATTTCATTCAAAAACAACTCGGATAGATTTTTTGTATAGAATGATAGTAAATACTAAATTATTCAAGTTCAAACCAAACTTTGTATTCAATTTAAAATATTTCTCCACAATATTTGGTTGCACCTAAAACTCATGTTTCGTGCATTTGTTTGCCCATTTCATTGAAAAACAACTCGGATAGATTTTTCGTAAAGAATGATAGTAAATACTAAATTATTCAAATGCAAACCAAAATTTGTATTCGTTTCAAAATATTTCTCCACAATCTTTGTTTGCACCTAATACTCGTGTTTCGCGCATTTGTTTGCTCGTTTCACTCAAAAAAAACTCCGTTAGATTTTTCGTAAAGAATGATATTAAATACTAAATTACTCAAATGCAAATAGAAATTTGTACTCAATTTAAAATATTTCCCCACAATCATTGTTTGAACTTAAAACTCCTTTTTGGTTCGTTTGTTTGCTCGTTTCACCCAAAAAAAACTCGGATATATTTTTCGTAAAGAATGATAGTAAATACTAAATTATTCAAATGCAAACCAAAATTTGTATTCGTTTCAAAATATTACTCCACAATCGTTGTTTGCACCTAATACACTCGTTTCATTCAAAAAAAACTCGTTTCGATTTTTCGTAAAGAATGATAGTAAATACTAAATTATTCAAATGCAAATCTAAATTTGTACTCAATTTAAAATATTTCTCCACAATCTTTGTTTGCACCTAATACTCGTGTTTCGTTTATTTGTTTGCTCGTTTTATTCAAAAAAAACTCGGTCAGATTTTTCGTAAAGAATGATAGTAAATACTAAATTATTCAAATGCAAATCTAAATTTGTATTCAATTTAAAATATTTCCCAACAATCTTTGTTTGAACATAAAACTCATGTTTTGTTCGTTTGTTTGCTCGTTTCACCCAAAAAAAACTCGGATATATTTTTCGTAAAGAATGATAGTAAATACTAAATTACTCAAATGCAAACCAAAATTTGTATTCGTTTCAAAATATTTCTCCACAATCGTTGTTTGCACCTAATACACGTGTTTCGTGCATTTGTTTGGTCGTTTCATTCAAAAAAAACTCGGATAGATTTTTCTTAAAGAATGATAGTAAATACTAAATTATTCAAATGCCAACCAAAATTTGTACTCCTTTCAAAATATTTCTCCACAATCTTTGTTTGCACCTAATACTCGTGTTTCGTTTATTTGTTTGCTCGTTTTATTCAAAAAAAACTCGGTTAGATTTTTCGTAAAGAATTATAATAAATACTAAATTATTCAAATGCAAATCTAAATTTGTATTCAATTTAAAATATTTCCCAACAATCTTTGTTTGAACATAAAACTCATGTTTTGTTCGTTTGTTTGCTCGTTTCAACCAAAAAAAACTCGGATATATTTTTCGTAATGAATGATAGTAAATACAAGATTATTCAAATGCAACCCAAAATTTGTGTTCGTTTCAAAATATTTCTCCACAATCGTTGTTTGCACCTAATACTCGTGTTTCGTGCATTTGCTTCCTCGTTTCATTCAAAAAAAACTCGGATAGATTTTTCATAAAGAATGATAGTAAATACTAAATTATTCAAATGCAAACCAAAATTTGTATTCGTTTCAAAATATTTCTCCACAATCTTTGTTTGCACCTAATACTCGTGTTTCGTGCATTTGTTTGCTCGTTTCATTCAAAAAAAACTCGGTTAGATTTTCGTAAAGAATGATAGTAAATACTAAATTATTCAAATGCAAATCTAAATTTGTACTCAATTTAAAATATTTCTCCACAATCTTTGTTTGCACCTAAAACTCATGTTTCGTGCATTTGTTTGCTCATTTCATTCAAAAACAACTCGGATAGATTTTTTGTATAGAATGATAGTAAATACTAAATTATTCAAGTTCAAACCAAACTTTGTATTCAATTTAAAATATTTCTCCACAATCTTTGGTTGCACCTAAAACTCATGTTTCGTGCATTTGTTTGCCCATTTCATTGAAAAACAACTCGGATAGATTTTTCGTAAAGAATGATAGTAAATACTAAATTATTCAAATGCAAACCAAAATTTGTATTCGTTTCAAAATATTTCTCCACAATCTTTGTTTGCACCTAATACTCGTGTTTCGCGCATTTGTTTGCTCGTTTCACTCAAAAAAAACTCCGTTAGATTTTTCGTAAAGAATGATATTAAATACTAAATTACTCAAATGCAAATAGAAATTTGTACTCAATTTAAAATATTTCTCCACAATCTTTGTTTGCACCTAATACTCGTGTTTCATGCATTTGTTTGCTCGTTTCATTCAAAAAAAACTCGTTTCGATTTTTCGTAAAGAATGATAGTAAATACTAAATTATTCAAATGCAAATCTAAATTTGTACTCAATTTAAAATATTTCTCCACAATCTTTGTTTGCACCTAAAAGTCATGTTTCGTGCATTTGTTTGCTCATTTCATTCAAAAACAACTCGGATAGAATTTTTGTTTAGAATGATAGTAAATACTAAATTATTCAAGTTCAAACCAAACTTTGTATTCAATTTAAAATATTTCTCCACAATCTTTGGTTGCACCTAAAACTCATGTTTCGTGCATTTGTTTGCTCGTTTCACTCAAAAAAAACTCCGTTAGATTTTTCGTAAAGAATGATATAAAATACTAAATTATTCAAATGCAAATCTAAATTTGTACTCAATTTAAAATATTTCCCCACAATCATTGTTTGAACTTAAAACTCCTGTTTTGTTCGTTTGTTTGCTCGTTTCACCCAAAAAAAACTCGGATATATTTTTCGTAAAGAATGATAGTAAATACTAAATTACTCAAATGCAAACCAAAATTTGTATTCGTTTCAAAATATTTCTCCACAATCGTTGTTTGCACCTAATACACGTGTTTCGTGCATTTGTTTGGTCGTTTCATTCAAAAAAAACTCGGATAGATTTTTCTTAAAGAATGATAGTAAATACTAAATTATTCAATTGCCAACCAAAATTTGTACTCCTTTCAAAATATTTCTCCACAATCTTTGTTTGCACCTAATACTCGTGTTTCGTTTATTTGTTTGCTCGTTTTATTCAAAAAAAACACGGTTAGATTTTTCGTAAAGAATGATAATAAATACTAAAATTTTCAAATGCAAATCTAAATTTGTATTCAATTTAAAATATTTCCCAACAATCTTTGTTTGAACATAAAACTCATGTTTTGTTCGTTTGTTTGCTCGTTTCAACCAAAAAAAACTCGGATATATTTTTCGTAATGAATGATAGTAAATACAAGATTATTGAAATGCAAACCAAAATTTGTGTTCGTTTCAAAATATTTCTCCACAATCGTTGTTTGCACCTAATACTCGTGTTTCGTGCATTTGCTTCCTCGTTTCATTCAAAAAAAACTCGGATAGATTTTTCATAAAGAATGATAGTAAATACTAAATTATTCAAATGCAAACCAAAATTTGTATTCGTTTCAGAATATTTCTCCACAATCTTTGTTTGCACCTAATACTCGTGTTTCGTGCATTTGTTTGCTCGTTTCATTCAAAAAAAACTCGGTTAGATTTTTCGTAAAGAATGATAGTAAATACTAAATTATTCTAATGCAAATCTAAATTTGTACTAAATTTAAAATATTTCTCCACAATATTTGTTTGCACCTAATACTCGTGTTTCGTGCATTTGTTTGCTCGTTTGATTCAAAAAAAACTCGTTTAGATTTTTCGTAAAGAATGACAGTAAATACTAAATTATTCAAATGCAAATCTAAATTTGTACTCAATTTAAAATATTTCTCCACAATCTTTGTTTGCACCTAAAACTCATGTTTCGTGCATTTGTTTGCTCATTTCATTCAAAAACAACTCGGATAGATTTTTTGTATAGAATGATAGTAAATACTAAATTATTCAAGTTCAAACCAAACTTTGTATTCAATTTAAAATATTTCTCCACAATCTTTGGTTGCACCTAAAACTCATGTTTCGTGCATTTGTTTGCCCATTTCATTGAAAAACAACTCGGATAGATTTTTCGTAAGGAATGATAGTAAATACTAAATTATTCAAATGCAAACCAAAATTTGTATTCGTTTCAAAATATTACTCCACAATCGTTGTTTGCACCTAATACACGTGTTTCGTGCATTTGTTTGCTCGTTTCATTCAAAAAAAACTCGTTTCGATTTTTCGTAAAGAATGATAGTAAATACTAAATTATTCAAATGCAAATCTAAATTTGTACTCAATTTAAAATATTTCTCCACAATCTTTGTTTGCACCTAAAACTCATGTTTCGTGCATTTGTTTGCTCATTTCATTCAAAAACAACTCGGATAGATTTTTTGTTTAGAATGATAGTAAATACTAAATTATTCAAGTTCAAACCAAACTTTGTATTCAATTTAAAATATTTCTCCACAATCTTTGGTTGCACCTAAAACTCATGTTTCGTGCATTTGTTTCCCATTTCATTGAAAAACAACTCGGATAGATTTTTCGTAAAGAATGATAGTAAATACTAAATTATTCAAATGCAAACCAAAATTTGAATTCGTTTCAAAATATTTCTCCACAATCTTTGTTTGCACCTAATACTCGTGTTTCATGCATTTGTTTGCTCGTTTCATTCAAAAAAAACTCGTTTCGATTTTTCGTAAAGAATGATAGTAAATACTAAATTATTCAAATGCAAATCTAAATTTGTACTCAATTTAAAATATTTCTCCACAATCTTTGTTTGCACCTAAAACTCATGTTTCGTGCATTTGTTTGCTCATTTCATTCAAAAACAACTCGGATAGATTTTTTGTTTAGAATGATAGTAAATACTAAATTATTCAAGTTCAAACCAAACTTTGTATTCAATTTAAAATATTTCTCCACAATCTTTGGTTGCACCTAAAACTCATGTTTCGTGCATTTGTTTGCCCATTTCATTAAAAAACAACTTGGATAGATTTTTCGTAAAGAATGATAGTAAATACTAAATTATTCAAATGCAAATCTAAATTTGTACTCAATTTAAAATATTTCTCCACAATCTTTGTTTGCACCTAATACTCGTGTTTCGTTTATTTGTTTGCTCGTTTTATTCAAAAAAAACTCGGTCAGATTTTTCGTAAAGAATGATAGTAAATACTAAATTATACAAATGCAAATCTAAATTTGTATTCAATTTAAAATATTTCCCAACAATCTTTGTTTGCACCTAATACTCGTGTTTCGTTCGTTTGTTTGCTCGTTTCACCCAAAAAAAACTCGGATATATTTTTCGTAAAGAATGATAGTAAATACTAAATTACTCAAATGCAACCCAAAATTTGTATTCGTTTCAAAATATTTCTCCACAATCGTTGTTTGCACCTAATACACGTGTTTCGTGCATTTGTTTGGTCGTTTCATTCAAAAAAAACTCGGATAGATTTTTCTTAAAGAATGATAGTAAATACTAAATTATTGAAATGCCAACCAAAATTTGTACTCCTTTCAAAATATTTCTCCACAATCTTTGTTTGCACCTAATACTCGTGTTTCGTTTATTTGTTTGCTCGTTTTATTCAAAAAAAACTCGGTTAGATTTTTCGTAAAGAATGATAATAAATACTAAATTATTCAAATGCAAATCTAAATTTGTATTCAATTTAAAATATTTCCCAACAATCTTTGTTTGAACATAAAACTCATGTTTTGTTCGTTTGTTTGCTCGTTTCAACCAAAAAAAACTCGGATATATTTTTCGTAATGAATGATAGTAAATACAAGATTATTCAAATGCAAACCAAAATTTGTGTTCGTTTCAAAATATTTCTCCACAATCGTTGTTTGCACCTAATACTCGTGTTTCGTGCATTTGCTTCCTCGTTTCATTCAAAAAAAACTCGGATAGATTTTTCATAAAGAATGATAGTAAATACTAAATTATTCAAATGCAAACCAAAATTTGTATTCGTTTCAAAATATTTCTCCACAATCTTTGTTGGCACCTAATACTCGTGTTTCGTGCATTTGTTTGCTCGTTTCATTCAAAAAAAACTCGGTTAGATTTTTCGTAAAGAATGATAGTAAATACTAAATTATTCTAATGCAAATCTAAATTTGTACTAAATTTAAAATATTTCTCCACAATATTTGTTTGCACCTAATACTCGTGTTTCGTGCATTTGTTTGCTCGTTTCATTCAAAAAAAACTCGTTTAGATTTTTCGTAAAGAATGATAGTAAATACTAAATTATTCAAATGCAAATCTAAATTTGTACTCAATTTAAAATATTTCTCCACAATCTTTGTTTGCACCTAAAACTCATGTTTCGTGCATTTGTTTGCTCATTTCATTCAAAAACAACTCGGATAGATTTTTTGTATAGAATGATAGTAAATACTAAATTATTCAAGTTCAAACCAAACTTTGTATTCAATTTAAAATATTTCTCCACAATCTTTGGTTGCACCTAAAACTCATGTTTCGTGCATTTGTTTGCCCATTTCATTGAAAAACAACAAGGATAGATTTTTCGTAAAGAATGATAGTAAATACTAAATTATTCAAATGCAAACCAAAATTTGTATTCGTTTCAAAATATTTCTCCACAATCTTTGTTTGCACCTAATACTCGTGTTTCGCGCATTTGTTTGCTCGTTTCACTCAAAAAAAACTCCGTTAGATTTTTCGTAAAGAATGATATTAAATACTAAATTACTCAAATGCAAATAGAAATTTGTACTCAATTTAAAATATTTCCCCACAATCATTGTTTGAACTTAAAACTCCTTTTTGGTTCGTTTGTTTGCTCGTTTCACCCAAAAAAAACTCGGATATATTTTTCGTAAAGAATGATAGTAAATACTAAATTATTCAAATGCAAACCAAAATTTGTATTCGTTTCAAAATATTACTCCACAATCGTTGTTTGCACCTAATACACGTGTTTCGTGCATTTGTTTGCTCGTTTCATTCAAAAAAAACTCGTTTCGATTTTTCGTAAAGAATGATAGTAAATACTAAATTATTCAAATGCAAATCTAAATTTGTACTCAATTTAAAATATTTCTCCACAATCTTTGTTTGCACCTAATACTCGTGTTTCGTTTATTTGTTTGCTCGTTTTATTCAAAAAAAACTCGGTCAGATTTTTCGTAAAGAATGATAGTAAATACTAAATTATTCAAATGCAAATCTAAATTTGTATTCAATTTAAAATATTTCCCAACAATCTTTGTTTGAACATAAAACTCATGTTTTGTTCGTTTGTTTGCTCGTTTCACCCAAAAAAAACTCGGATATATTTTTCGTAAAGAATGATAGTAAATACTAAATTACTCAAATGCATACCAAAATTTGTATTCGTTTCAAAATATTTCTCCACAATCGTTGTTTGCACCTAATACACGTGTTTCGTGCATTTGTTTGGTCGTTTCATTCAAAAAAAACTCGGATAGATTTTTCTTAAAGAATGATTGTAAATACTAAATTATTCAAATGCCAACCAAAATTTGTACTCCTTTCAAAATATTTCTCCACAATCTTTGTTTGCACCTAATACTCGTGTTTCGTTTATTTGTTTGCTCGTTTTATTCAAAAAAAACTCGGTTAGATTTTTCGTAAAGAATTATAATAAATACTAAATTATTCAAATGCAAATCTAAATTTGTATTCAATTTAAAATATTTCCCAACAATCTTTGTTTGAACATAAAACTCATGTTTTGTTCGTTTGTTTGCTCGTTTCAACCAAAAAAAACTCGGATATATTTTTCGTAATGAATGATAGTAAATACAAGATTATTCAAATACAAACCAAAATTTGTGTTCGTTTCAAAATATTTCTCCACAATCGTTGTTTGCACCTAATACTCGTGTTTCGTGCATTTGCTTCCTCGTTTCATTCAAAAAAAACTCGGATAGATTTTTCATAAAGAATGATAGTAAATACTAAATTATTCAAATGCAAACCAAAATTTGTATTCGTTTCAAAATATTTCTCCACAATCTTTGTTGGCACCTAATACTCGTGTTTCGTGCATTTGTTTGCTCGTTTCATTCAAAAAAAACTCGGTTAGATTTTTCGTAAAGAATGATAGTAAATACTAAATTATTCTAATGCAAATCTAAATTTGTACTAAATTTAAAATATTTCTCCACAATATTTGTTTGCACCTAATACTCGTGTTTCGTGCATTTGTTTGCTCGTTTCATTCAAAAAAAACTCGTTTAGATTTTTCGTAAAGAATGATAGTAAATACTAAATTATTCAAATGCAAATCTAAATTTGTACTCAATTTAAAATATTTCTCCACAATCTTTGTTTGCACCTAAAACTCATGTTTCGTGCATTTGTTTGCTCATTTCATTCAAAAACAACTCGGATAGATTTTTTGTATAGAATGATAGTAAATACTAAATTATTCAAGTTCAAACCAAACTTTGTATTCAATTTAAAATATTTCTCCACAATCTTTGGTTGCACCTAAAACTCATGTTTCGTGCATTTGTTTGCCCATTTCATTGAAAAACAACTCGGATAGATTTTTCGTAAAGAATGATAGTAAATACTAAATTATTCAAATGCAAACCAAAATTTGTATTCGTTTCAAAATATTTCTCCACAATCTTTGTTTGCACCTAATACTCGTGTTTCGCGCATTTGTTTGCTTGTTTCACTCAAAAAAAACTCCGTTAGATTTTTCGTAAAGAATGATATTAAATACTAAATTACTCAAATGCAAATAGAAATTTGTACTCAATTTAAAATATTTCCCCACAATCATTGTTTGAACTTAAAACTCCTTTTTGGTTCGTTTGTTTGCTCGTTTCACCCAAAAAAAACTCGGATATATTTTTCGTAAAGAATGATAGTAAATACTAAATTATTCAAATGCAAACCAAAATTTGTATTCGTTTCAAAATATTACTCCACAATCGTTGTTTGCACCTAATACACGTGTTTCGTGCATTTGTTTGCTCGTTTCATTCAAAAAAAACTCGTTTCGATTTTTCGTAAAGAATGATAGTAAATACTAAATTATTCAAATGCAAATCTAAATTTGTACTCAATTTAAAATATTTCTCCACAATCTTTGTTTGCACCTAATACTCGTGTTTCGTTTATTTGTTTGCTCGTTTTATTCAAAAAAAACTCGGTCAGATTTTTCGTAAAGAATGATAGTAAATACTAAATTATTCAAATGCAAATCTAAATTTGTATTCAATTTAAAATATTTCCCAACAATCTTTGTTTGAACATAAAACTCATGTTTTGTTCGTTTGTTTGCTCGTTTCACCCAAAAAAAACTCGGATATATTTTTCGTAAAGAATGATAGTAAATACTAAATTACTCAAATGCAAACCAAAATTTGTATTCGTTTCAAAATATTTCTCCACAATCGTTGTTTGCACCTAATACACGTGTTTCGTGCATTTGTTTGGTCGTTTCATTCAAAAAAAACTCTGATAGATTTTTCTTAAAGAATGATAGTAAATACTAAATTATTCAAATGCCAACCAAAATTTGTACTCCTTTCAAAATATTTCTCCACAATCTTTGTTTGCACCTAATACTCGTGTTTCGTTTATTTGTTTGCTCGTTTTATTCCAAAAAAACTCGGTTAGATTTTTCGTAAAGAATTATAATAAATACTAAATTATTCAAATGCAAATCTAAATTTGTATTCAATTTAAAATATTTCCCAACAATCTTTGTTTGAACATAAAACTCATGTTTTGTTCGTTTGTTTGCTCGTTTCAACCAAAAAAAACTCGGATATATTTTTCGTAATGAATGATAGTAAATACAAGATTATTCAAATGCAAACCAAAATTTGTGTTCGTTTCAAAATATTTCTCCACAATCGTTGTTTGCACCTAATACTCGTGTTTCGTGCATTTGCTTCCTCGTTTCATTCAAAAAAAACTCGGATAGATTTTTCATAAAGAATGATAGTAAATACTAAATTATTCAAATGCAAACCAAAATTTGTATTCGTTTCAAAATATTTCTCCACAATCTTTGTTTGCACCTAATACTCGTGTTTCGTGCATTTGTTTGCTCGTTTCATTCAAAAAAAACTCGGTTAGATTTTTCGTAAAGAATGATAGTAAATACTAAATTATTCAAATGCAAATCTAAATTTGTATTCAATTTAAAATATTTCTCCACAATCTTTGTTTGCACCTAAAACTCATGTTTCGTGCATTTGTTTGCTCATTTCATTCAAAAACAACTCGGATAGATTTTTTGTATAGAATGATAGTAAATACTAAATTATTCAAGTTCAAACCAAACTTTGTATTCAATTTAAAATATTTCTCCACAATCTTTGGTTGCACCTAAAACTCATGTTTCGTGCATTTGTTTGCCCATTTCATTGAAAAACAACTCGGATAGATTTTTCTTAAAGAATGATAGTAAATACTAAATTATTCAAATGCAAACCAAAATTTGTATTCGTTTCAAAATATTTCTCCACAATCTTTGTTTGCACCTAATACTCGTGTTTCGCGCATTTGTTTGCTCGTTTCACTCAAAAAAAACTCCGTTAGATTTTTCGTAAAGAATGATATTAAATACTAAATTACACAAATGCAAATAGAAATTTGTACTCAATTTAAAATATTTCCCCACAATCATTGTTTGAACTTAAAACTCCTTTTTGGTTCGTTTGTTTGCTCGTTTCACCCAAAAAAAACTCGGATATATTTTTCGTAAAGAATGATAGTAAATACTAAATTATTCGAATGCAAACCAAAATTTGTATTCGTTTAAAAATATTACTCCACAATCGTTGTTTGCACCTAATACACGTGTTTCGTGCATTTGTTTGCTCGTTTCATTCAAAAAAAACTCGTTTCGATTTTTCGTAAAGAATGATAGTAAATACTAAATTATTCAAATGCAAATCTAAATTTGTACTCAATTTAAAATATTTCTCCACAATCTTTGTTTGCACCTAATACTCGTGTTTCGTTTATTTGTTTGCTCGTTTTATTCAAAAAAAACTCGGTCAGATTTTTCGTAAAGAATGATAGTAAATACTAAATTATTCAAATGCAAATCTAAATTTGTATTCAATTTAAAATATTTCCCAACAATCTTTGTTTGAACATAAAACGAATGTTTTGTTCGTTTGTTTGCTCGTTTCAACCAAAAAAAACTCGGATATATTTTTCGTAATGAATGATAGTAAATACAAGATTATTCAAATGCAAACCAAAATTTGTGTTCGTTTCAAAATATTTCTCCTCAATCGTTGTTTGCACCTAATACTCGTGTTTCGTGCATTTGCTTCCTCGTTTCATTCAAAAAAAACTCGGCTAGATTTTTCATAAAGAATGATAGTAAATACTAAATTATTCAAATGCAAACCAAAATTTGAATTCGTTTCAAAATATTTCTCCACAATCTTTGTTTGCACCTAATACTCGTGTTTCGTGCATTTGTTTGCTCGTTTCATTCAGAAAAAACTCGGTTATATTTTTCGTAAAGAATGATAGTAAATACTAAATTATTCAAATGCAAATCTAAATTTGTACTCAATTTAAAATATTTCTCCACAATCTTTGTTTGCACCTAAAACTCATGTTTCGTGCATTTGTTTGCTCATTTCATTCAAAAACAACTCGGATAGATTTTTTGTATAGAATGATAGTAAATACTAAATTATTCAAGTTCAAACCAAACTTTGTATTCAATTTAAAATATTTCTCCACAATCTTTGGTTGCACCTAAAACTCATGTTTCGTGCATTTGTTTGCCCATTTCATTGAAAAACAACTCGGATAGATTTTTCGTAAAGAATGATAGTAAATACTAAATTATTCAAATGCAAACCAAAATTTGTATTCGTTTCAAAATATTTCTCCACAATCTTTGTTTGCACCTAATACTCGTGTTTCGCGCATTTGTTTGCTTGTTTCACTCAAAAAAAACTCCGTTAGATTTTTCGTAAAGAATGATATTAAATACTAAATTACTCAAATGCAAATAGAAATTTGTACTCAATTTAAAATATTTCCCCACAATCATTGTTTGAACTTAAAACTCCTTTTTGGTTCGTTTGTTTGCTCGTTTCACCCAAAAAAAACTCGGATATATTTTTCGTAAAGAATGATAGTAAATACTAAATTATTCAAATGCAAACCAAAATTTGTATTCGTTTCAAAATATTACTCCACAATCGTTGTTTGAACCTAATACACGTGTTTCGTGCATTTGTTTGCTCGTTTCATTCAAAAAAAACTCGTTTCGATTTTTCGTAAAGAATGATAGTAAATACTAAATTATTCAAATGCAAATCTAAATTTGTACTCAATTTAAAATATTTCTCCACAATCTTTGTTTGCACCTAATACTCGTGTTTCGTTTATTTGTTTGCTCGTTTTATTCAAAAAAAACTCGGTCAGATTTTTCGTAAAGAATGATAGTAAATACTAAATTATTCAAATGCAAATCTAAATTTGTATTCAATTTAAAATATTTCCCAACAATCTTTGTTTGAACATAAAACTCATGTTTTGTTAGTTTGTTTGCTCGTTTCACCCAAAAAAAACTCGGATATATTTTTCGTAAAGAATGATAGTAAATACTAAATTACTCAAATGCAAACCAAAATTTGTATTCGTTTCAAAATATTTCTCCACAATCGTTGTTTGCACCTAATACACGTGTTTCGTGCATTTGTTTGGTCGTTTCATTCAAAAAAAACTCGGATAGATTTTTCTTAAAGAATGATAGTAAATACTAAATTATTCAAATGCCAACCAAAATTTGTACTCCTTTCAAAATATTTCTCCACAATCTTTGTTTGCACCTAATACTCGTGTTTCGTTTATTTGTTTGCTCGTTTTATTCAAAAAAAACTCGGTTAGATTTTTCGTAAAGAATTATAATAAATACTAAATTATTCAAATGCAAATCTAAATTTGTATTCAATTTAAAATATTTCCCAACAATCTTTGTTTGAACATAAAACTCATGTTTTGTTCGTTTGTTTGCTCGTTTCAACCAAAAAAAACTCGGATATATTTTTCGTAATGAATGATAGTAAATACAAGATTATTCAAATGCAAACCAAAATTTGTGTTCGTTTCAAAATATTTCTCCACAATCGTTGTTTGCACCTAATACTCGTGTTTCGTGCATTTGCTTCCTCGTTTCATTCAAAAAAAACTCGGATAGATTTTTCATAAAGAATGATAGTAAATACTAAATTATTCAAATGCAAACCAAAATTTGTATTCGTTTCAAAATATTTCTCCACAATCTTTGTTTGCACCTAATACTCGTGTTTCGTGCATTTGTTTGCTCGTTTCATTCAAAAAAAACTCGGTTAGATTTTTCGTAAAGAATGATAGTAAATACTAAATTATTCAAATGCAAATCTAAATTTGTATTCAATTTAAAATATTTCTCCACAATCTTTGTTTGCACCTAAAACTCATGTTTCGTGCATTTGTTTGCTCATTTCATTCAAAAACAACTCGGATAGATTTTTTGTATAGAATGATAGTAAATACTAAATTATTCAAGTTCAAACCAAACTTTGTATTCAATTTAAAATATTTCTCCACAATCTTTGGTTGCACCTAAAACTCATGTTTCGTGCATTTGTTTGCCCATTTCATTGAAAAACAACTCGGATAGATTTTTCGTAAAGAATGATAGTAAATACTAAATTATTCAAATGCAAACCAAAATTTGTATTCGTTTCAAAATATTACTCCACAATCGTTGTTTGCACCTAATACACGTGTTTCGTGCATTTGTTTGCTCGTTTCATTCAAAAAAAACTCGTTTCGATTTTTCGTAAAGAATGATAGTAAATACTAAATTATTCAAATGCAAATCTAAATTTGTACTCAATTTAAAATATTTCTCCACAATCTTTGTTTGCACCTAATACTCGTGTTTCGTTTATTTGTTTGCTCGTTTTATTCAAAAAAAACTCGGTCAGATTTTTCGTAAAGAATGATAGTAAATACTAAATTATTCAAATGCAAATCTAAATTTGTATTCAATTTAAAATATTTCCCAACAATCTTTGTTTGAACATAAAACTCATGTTTTGTTAGTTTGTTTGCTCGTTTCACCCAAAAAAAACTCGGATATATTTTTCGTAAAGAATGATAGTAAATACTAAATTACTCAAATGCAAACCAAAATTTGTATTCGTTTCAAAATATTTCTCCACAATCGTTGTTTGCACCTAATACACGTGTTTCGTGCATTTGTTTGGTCGTTTCATTCAAAAAAAACTCGGATAGATTTTTCTTAAAGAATGATAGTAAATACTAAATTATTCAAATGCCAACCAAAATTTGTACTCCTTTCAAAATATTTCTCCACAATCTTTGTTTGCACCTAATACTCGTGTTTCGTTTATTTGTTTGCTCGTTTTATTCAAAAAAAACTCGGTTAGATTTTTCGTAAAGAATTATAATAAATACTAAATTATTCAAATGCAAATCTAAATTTGTATTCAATTTAAAATATTTCCCAACAATCTTTGTTTGAACATAAAACTCATGTTTTGTTCGTTTGTTTGCTCGTTTCAACCAAAAAAAACTCGGATATATTTTTCGTAATGAATGATAGTAAATACAAGATTATTCAAATGCAAACCAAAATTTGTGTTCGTTTCAAAATATTTCTCCACAATCGTTGTTTGCACCTAATACTCGTGTTTCGTGCATTTGCTTCCTCGTTTCATTCAAAAAAAACTCGGATAGATTTTTCATAAAAAATGATAGTAAATACTAAATTATTCAAATGCAAACCAAAATTTGTATTCGTTTCAAAATATTTCTCCACAATCTTTGTTTGCACCTAATACTCGTGTTTCGTGCATTTGTTTGCTCGTTTCATTCAAAAAAAACTCGGTTAGATTTTTCGTAAAGAATGATAGTAAATACTAAATTATTCAAATGCAAATCTAAATTTGTATTCAATTTAAAATATTTCTCCACAATCTTTGTTTGCACCTAAAACTCATGTTTCGTGCATTTGTTTGCTCATTTCATTCAAAAACAACTCGGATAGATTTTTTGTATAGAATGATAGTAAATACTAAATTATTCAAGTTCAAACCAAACTTTGTATTCAATTTAAAATATTTCTCCACAATCTTTGGTTGCACCTAAAACTCATGTTTCGTGCATTTGTTTGCTCATTTCATTCAAAAACAACTCGGATAGATTTTTTGTATAGAATGATAGTAAATACTAAATTATTCAAGTTCAAACCAAACTTTGTATTCAATTTAAAATATTTCTCCACAATCTTTGGTTGCACCTAAAACTCATGTTTCGTGCATTTGTTTGCCCATTTCATTGAAAAACAACTCGGATAGATTTTTCGTAAAGAATGATAGTAAATACTAAATTATTCAAATGCAAACCAAAATTTGTATTCGTTTCAAAATATTTCTCCACAATCTTTGTTTGCACCTAATACTCGTGTTTCGCGCATTTGTTTGCTTGTTTCACTCAAAAAAAACTCCGTTAGATTTTTCGTAAAGAATGATATTAAATACTAAATTACTCAAATGCAAATAGAAATTTGTACTCAATTTAAAATATTTCCCCACAATCATTGTTTGAACTTAAAACTCCTTTTTGGTTCGTTTGTTTGCTCGTTTCACCCAAAAAAAACTCGGATATATTTTTCGTAAAGAATGATAGTAAATACTAAATTATTCAAATGCAAACCAAAATTTGTATTCGTTTCAAAATATTACTCCACAATCGTTGTTTGCACCTAATACACGTGTTTCGTGCATTTGTTTGCTCGTTTCATTCAAAAAAAACTCGTTTCGATTTTTCGTAAAGAATGATAGTAAATACTAAATTATTCAAATGCAAATCTAAATTTGTACTCAATTTAAAATATTTCTCCACAATCTTTGTTTGCACCTAATACTCGTGTTTCGTTTATTTGTTTGCTCGTTTTATTCAAAAAAAACTCGGTCAGATTTTTCGTAAAGAATGATAGTAAATACTAAATTATTCAAATGCAAATCTAAATTTGTATTCAATTTAAAATATTTCCCAACAATCTTTGTTTGAACATAAAACGAATGTTTTGTTCGTTTGTTTGCTCGTTTCAACCAAAAAAAACTCGGATATATTTTTCGTAATGAATGATAGTAAATACAAGATTATTCAAATGCAAACCAAAATTTGTGTTCGTTTCAAAATATTTCTCCACAATCGTTGTTTGCACCTAATACTCGTGTTTCGTGCATTTGCTTCCTCGTTTCATTCAAAAAAAACTCGGCTAGATTTTTCATAAAGAATGATAGTAAATACTAAATTATTCAAATGCAAACCAAAATTTGAATTCGTTTCAAAATATTTCTCCACAATCTTTGTTTGCACCTAATACTCGTGTTTCGTGCATTTGTTTGCTCGTTTCATTCAGAAAAAACTCGGTTAGATTTTTCGTAAAGAATGATAGTAAATACTAAATTATTCAAATGCAAATCTAAATTTGTACTCAATTTAAAATATTTCTCCACAATCTTTGTTTGCACCTAAAACTCATGTTTCGTGCATTTGTTTGCTCATTTCATTCAAAAACAACTCGGATAGATTTTTTGTATAGAATGATAGTAAATACTAAATTATTCAAGTTCAAACCAAACTTTGTATTCAATTTAAAATATTTCTCCACAATCTTTGGTTGCACCTAAAACTCATGTTTCGTGCATTTGTTTGCCCATTTCATTGAAAAACAACTCGGATAGATTTTTCGTAAAGAATGATAGTAAATACTAAATTATTCAAATGCAAACCAAAATTTGTATTCGTTTCAAAATATTTCTCCACAATCTTTGTTTGCACCTAATACTCGTGTTTCGCGCATTTGTTTGCTCGTTTCACTCAAAAAAAACTCCGTTAGATTTTTCGTAAAGAATGATATTAAATACTAAATTACTCAAATGCAAATAGAAATTTGTACTCAATTTAAAATATTTCCCCACAATCATTGTTTGAACTTAAAACTCCTTTTTGGTTCGTTTGTTTGCTCGTTTCACCCAAAAAAAACTCGGATATATTTTTCGTAAAGAATGATAGTAAATACTAAATTATTCAAATGCAAACCAAAATTTGTATTCGTTTCAAAATATTTACTCCACAATCGTTGTTTGCACCTAATACACGTGTTTCGCGCATTTGTTTGCTCGTTTCATTCAAAAAAAACTCGTTTCGATTTTTCGTAAAGAATGATAGTAAATACTAAATTATTCAAATGCAAATCTAAATTTGTACTCAATTTAAAATATTTCTCCACAATCTTTGTTTGCACCTAATACTCGTGTTTCGTTTATTTGTTTGCTCGTTTTATTCAAAAAAACTCGGTCAGATTTTTCGTAAAGAATGATAGTAAATACTAAATTATTCAAATGCAAATCTAAATTTGTATTCAATTTAAAATATTTCCCAACAATCTTTGTTTGAACATAAAACTCATGTTTTGTTCGTTTGTTTGCTCGTTTCACCCAAAAAAAACTCGGATATATTTTTCGTAAAGAATGATAGTAAATACTAAATTACTCAAATGCA
The DNA here is from genome assembly GCA_027726005.1 of Juncus effusus. Lineage (NCBI taxonomy): Eukaryota > Viridiplantae > Streptophyta > Magnoliopsida > Poales > Juncaceae > Juncus > Juncus effusus. The sequence continues at coordinate 4,569,242 of CM050893.1, forward strand.
AACCAAAATTTGTATTCGTTTCAAAATATTTCTCCACAATCGTTGTTCGCACCTAATACACGTGTTTCGTGCATTTGTTTGGTCGTTTCATTCAAAAAAAACTCGGATAGATTTTTCTTAAAGAATGATAGTAAATACTAAATTATTCAAATGCCAACCAAAATTTGTACTCCTTTCAAAATATTTCTCCACAATCTTTGTTTGCACCTAATACTCGTGTTTCGTTTATTTGTTTGCTCGTTTTATTCAAAAAAAACTCGGTTAGATTTTTCGTAAAGAATGATAATAAATACTAAATTATTCAAATGCAAATCTAAATTTGTATTCAATTTAAAATATTTCCCAACAATCTTTGTTTGAACATAAAACTCATGTTTTGTTCGTTTGTTTGCTCGTTTCAACCAAAAAAAACTCGGATATATTTTTCGTAATGAATGATAGTAAATACAAGATTATTCAAATGCAAACAAAAATTTGTGTTCGTTTCAAAATATTTCTCCACAATCGTTGTTTGCACCTAATACTCGTGTTTCGTGCATTTGCTTCCTCGTTTCATTAAAAAAAAACTCGGATAGATTTTTCATAAAGAATGATAGTAAATACTAAATTATTCAAATGCAAACCAAAATTTGTATTCGTTTCAAAATATTTCTCCACAATCTTTGTTTGCACCTAATACTCGTGTTTCGTGCATTTGTTTGCTCGTTTCATTCAAAAAAAACTCGGTTAGATTTTTCGTAAAGAATGATAGTAAATACTAAATTATTCAAATGCAAATCTAAATTTGTACTCAATTTAAAATATTTCTCCACAATCTTTGTTTGCACCTAAAACTCATGTTTCGTGCATTTGTTTGCTCATTTCATTCAAAAACAACTCGGATAGATTTTTTGTATAGAATGATAGTAAATACTAAATTATTCAAGTTCAAACCAAACTTTGTATTCAATTTAAAATATTTCTCCACAATCTTTGGTTGCACCTAAAACTCATGTTTCGTGCATTTGTTTGCCCATTTCATTGAAAAACAACTCGGATAGATTTTTCGTAAAGAATGATAGTAAATACTAAATTATTCAAATGCAAACCAAAATTTGTATTCGTTTCAAAATATTTCTCCACAATCTTTGTTTGCACCTAATACTCGTGTTTCGCGCATTTGTTTGCTCGTTTCACTCAAAAAAAACTCCGTTAGATTTTTCGTAAAGAATGATATTAAATAATAAATTACTCAAATGCAAATAGAAATTTGTACTCAATTTAAAATATTTCCCCACAATCGTTGTTTGAACTTAAAACTCCTTTTTGGTTCGTTTGTTTGCTCGTTTCACCCAAAAAAAACTCGGATATATTTTTCGTAAAGAATGATAGTAAATACTAAATTATTCAAATGCAAACCAAAATTTGTATTCGTTTCAAAATATTACTCCACAATCGTTGTTTGCACCTAATACACGTGTTTCGCGCATTTGTTTGCTCGTTTCATTCAAAAAAAACTCGTTTCGATTTTTCGTAAAGAATGATAGTAAATACTAAATTATTGAAATGCAAATCTAAATTTGTACTCAATTTAAAATATTTCTCCACAATCTTTGTTTGCACCTAATACTCGTGTTTCGTTTATTTGTTTGCTCGTTTTATTCAAAAAAAACTCGGTCAGATTTTTCGTAAAGAATGATAGTAAATACTAAATTATTCAAATGCAAATCTAAATTTGTATTCAATTTAAAATATTTCCCAACAATCTTTGTTTGAACATAAAACTCATGTTTTGTTCGTTTGTTTGCTCGTTTCACCCAAAAAAAACTCGGATATATTTTTCGTAAAGAATGATAGTAAATACTAAATTACTCAAATGCAAACCAAAATTTGTATTCGTTTCAAAATATTACTCCACAATCGTTGTTTGCACCTAATACACGTGTTTCGTGCATTTGTTTGGTCGTTTCATTCAAAAAAAACTCGGATAGATTTTTCTTAAAGAATGATAGTAAATACTAAATTATTCAAATGCCAACCAAAATTTGTACTCCTTTCAAAATATTTCTCCACAATCTTTGTTTGCACCTAATACTCGTGTTTCGTTTATTTGTTTGCTCGTTTTATTCAAAAAAAACTCGGTTAGATTTTTCGTAAAGAATGATAATAAATACTAAATTATTCAAATGCAAATCTAAATTTGTATTCAATTTAAAATATTTCCCAACAATCTTTGTTTGAACATAAAACTCTTGTTTTGTTCGTTTGTTTGCTCGTTTCAACCAAAAAAAACTCGGATATATTTTTCGTAATGAATGATAGTAAATACAAGATTATTCAAATGCAAACCAAAATTTGTGTTCGTTTCAAAATATTTCTCCACAATCGTTGTTTGCACCTAATACTCGTGTTTCGTGCATTTGCTTCCTCGTTTCATTCAAAAAAAACTCGGATAGATTTTTCATAAAGAATGATAGTAAATAATAAATTATTCAAATGCAAACCAAAATTTGTATTCGTTTCAAAATATTTCTCCACAATCTTTGTTTGCACCTAATACTCGTGTTTCGTGCATTTGTTTGCTCGTTTCATTCAAAAAAAACTCGGTTAGATTTTTCGTAAAGAATGATAGTAAATACTAAATTATTCTAATGCAAATCTAAATTTGTACTAAATTTAAAATATTTCTCCACAATATTTGTTTGCACCTAATACTCGTGTTTCGTGCATTTGTTTGCTCGTTTCATTCAAAAAAAACTCGTTTAGATTTTTCGTAAAGAATGATAGTAAATACTAAATTATTCAAATGCAAATCTAAATTTGTACTCAATTTAAAATATTTCTCCACAATCTTTGTTTGCACCTAAAACTCATGTTTCGTGCATTTGTTTGCTCATTTCATTCAAAAACAACTCGGATAGATTTTTTGTATAGAATGATAGTAAATACTAAATTATTCAAGTTCAAACCAAACTTTGTATTCAATTTAAAATATTTCTCCACAATCTTTGGTTGCACCTAAAACTCATGTTTCGTGCATTTGTTTGCCCATTTCATTGAAAAACAACTCGGATTGATTTTTCGTAAAGAATGATAGTAAATACTAAATTATTCAAATGCAAACCAAAATTTGTATTCGTTTCAAAATATTTCTCCACAATCTTTGTTTGCACCTAATACTCGTGTTTCGTGCATTTGTTTGCTCGTTTCACTCAAAAAAAACTCCGTTAGATTTTTCGTAAAGAATGATATTAAATACTAAATTACTCAAATGCAAATAGAAATTTGTACTCAATTTAAAATATTTCCCCACAATCATTGTTTGAACTTAAAACTCCTTTTTGGTTCGTTTGTTTGCTCGTTTCACCCAAAAAAAACTCGGATATATTTTTCGTAAAGAATGATAGTAAATACTAAATTATTCAAATGCAAACCAAAATTTGTATTCGTTTCAAAATATTACTCCACAATCGTTGTTTGCACCTAATACACGTGTTTTGTGCATTTGTTTGCTCGTTTCATTCAAAAAAAACTCGTTTCGATTTTTCGTAAAGAATGATAGTAAATACTAAATTATTCAAATGCAAATCTAAATTTGTACTCAATTTAAAATATTTCTCTACAATCTTTGGTTGCACCTAAAACTCATGTTTCGTGCATTTGTTTGCCCATTTCATTGAAAAACAAGTCGGATAGATTTTTCGTATAGAATGATAGTAAATACTAAATTATTCAAATGCAAACCAAAATTTGTATTCGTTTCAAAATATTTCTCCACAATCTTTGTTTGCACCTAATACTCGTGTTTCGTGCATTTATTTGCTCGTTTCACTCAAAAAAAACTCCGTTAGATTTTTCGTAAAGAATGATATTAAATACTAAATTACTCAAATGCAAATCTAAATTTGTACTCAATTTAAAATATTTCCCCACAATCATTGTTTGAACTTAAAACTCCTTTTTGGTTCGTTTGTTTGCTCGTTTCACCCAAAAAAAACTCGGATATATTTTTCGTAAAGAATGATAGTAAATACTAAATTATTCAAATGCAAACCAAAATTTGTATTCGTTTCAAAATATTACTCCACAATCGTTGTTTGCACCTAATACACGTGTTTCGTGCATTTGTTTGCTCGTTTCATTCAAAAAAAACTCGGATAGATTTTTCGTAAAGAATGATAGTAAACACTAAATTATTCAAATGCCAACCAAAATTTGTACTCGTATCAAAATATTTCTCCACAATCTTTGTTTGCACCAAATACTCGTGTTTCGTTTATTTGTATGCTCGTTTCATTCAAAAAAACTCGGTCAGATTTTTCGTAAAGAATGATAGTAAATACTAAATTATTCAAATACAAATCTAAATTTCTATTCAATTTAAAATATTTCCCAACAATCTTTGTTTGAACATAAAACTCATGTTTTGTTCGTTTGTTTGCTCGTTTCAACCAAAAGAAACTCTGATATATTTTTCGTAATGAATGATAGTAAATACAAGATTATTCAAATGCAAACCAAAATTTGTGTTCGTTTCAAAATATTTCTCCACAATCGTTGTTTGCACCTAATACTCGTGTTTCGTGCATTTGTTTGCTCGTTTCATTCAAAAAAAACTCGGTTAGATTTTTCGTAAAGAATGATAGTAAATACTAAATTATTCTAATGCAAATCTAAATTTGTACTAAATTTAAAATATTTCTCCACAATATTTGTTTGCACCTAATACTCGTGTTTCGTGCATTTGTTTGCTCGTTTAGATTTTTCGTAAAGAATGATAGTAAATACTAAATTATTCAAATGCAAATCTAAATTTGTACTCAATTTAAAATATTTCTCCACAATCTTTGTTTGCACCTAAAACTCATGTTTCGTGCATTTGTTTGCTCATTTCATTCAAAACCAACTCGGATAGATTTTTTGTATAGAATGATAGTAAATACTAAATTATTCAAGTTCAAACCAAACTTTGTATTCAATTTAAAATATTTCTCCACAATCTTTGGTTGCACCTAAAACTCATGTTTCGTGCATTTGTTTGCCCATTTCATTGAAAAACAACTCGGATAGATTTTTCGTATAGAATGATAGTAAATACTAAATTATTCAAATGCAAACCAAAATTTGTACTCAATTTAAAATATTTCTCCACAATCGTTGTTTGCACCTAATACACGTGTTTCGTGCATTTGTTTGCTCGTTTCATTCAAAAAAAACTCGTTTCGATTTTTCGTAAAGAATGATAGTAAATACTAAATTATTCAAATGCAAATCTAAATTTGTACTCAATTTAAAATATTTCTCCACAATCTTTGTTTGCACCTAATACTCGTGTTTCGTTTATTTGTTTGCTCGTTTTATTCAAAAAAAACTCGGTCAGATTTTTCGTAAAGAATGATAGTAAATACTAAATTATTCAAATGCAAATCTAAATTTGTATTCAATTTAAAATATTTCCCAACAATCTTTGTTTGAACATAAAACTCATGTTTTGTTCGTTTGTTTGCTCGTTTCAACCAAAAAAAACTCGGATATATTTTTCGTAATGAATGATAGTAAATACAAGATTATTCAAATGCAAACCAAAATTTGTGTTCGTTTCAAAATATTTCTCCACAATCGTTGTTTGCACCTAATACTCGTGTTTCGTGCATTTGCTTCCTCGTTTCATTCAAAAAAAACTCGGCTAGATTTTTCATAAAGAATGATAGTAAATATTAAATTATTCAAATGCAAACCAAAATTTGAATTCGTTTCAAAATATTTCTCCACAATCTTTGTTTGCACCTAATACTCGTGTTTCGTGCATTTGTTTGCTCGTTTCATTCAAAAAAAACTCTGTTAGATTTTTCGTAAAGAATGATAGTAAATACTAAATTATTCAAATGCAAATCTAAATTTGTACTCAATTTAAAATATTTCTCCACAATCTTTGTTTGCACCTAAAACTCATGTTTCGTGCATTTGTTTGCTCATTTCATTCAAAAACAACTCGGATAGATTTTTTGTATAGAATGATAGTAAATACTAAATTATTCAAGTTCAAACCAAACTTTGTATTCAATTTAAAATATTTCTCCACAATCTTTGGTTGCACCTAAAACTCATGTTTCGTGCATTTGTTTGCCCATTTCATTGAAAAACAACTCGGATAGATTTTTCGTAAAGAATGATAGTAAATACTAAATTATTCAAATGCAAACCAAAATTTGTATTTGTTTCAAAATATTTCTCCACAATCTTTGTTTGCACCTAATACTCGTGTTTCGCGCATTTGTTTGCTCGTTTCACTCAAAAAAAACTCCGTTAGATTTTTCGTAAAGAATGATATTAAATACTAAATTACTCAAATGCAAATAGAAATTTGTACTCAATTTAAAATATTTCCCCACAATCATTGTTTGAACTTAAAACTCCTTTTTGGTTCGTTTGTTTGCTCGTTTCACCCAAAAAAAACTCGGATATATTTTTCGTAAAGAATGATAGTAAATACTAAATTATTCAAATGCAAACCAAAATTTGTATTCGTTTCAAAATATTACTCCACAATCGTTGTTTGCACCTAATACACGTGTTTCGCGTATTTGTTTGCTCGTTTCATTCAAAAAAAACTCGTTTCGATTTTTCGTAAAGAATGATAGTAAATACTAAATTATTCAAATGCAAATCTAAATTTGTACTCAATTTAAAATATTTCTCCACAATCTTTGTTTGCACCTAATACTCGTGTTTCGTTTATTTGTTTGCTCGTTTTATTCAAAAAAAACTCGGTCAGATTTTTCGTAAAGAATGATAGTAAATACTAAATTATTCAAATGCAAATCTAAATTTGTATTCAATTTAAAATATTTCCCAACAATCTTTGTTTGAACATAAAACTCATGTTTTGTTCGTTTGTTTGCTCGTTTCACCCAAAAAAAACTCGGATATATTTTTCGTAAAGAATGATAGTAAATACTAAATTACTCAAATGCAAACCAAAATTTGTATTCGTTTCAAAATATTTCTCCACAATCGTTGTTTGCACCTAATACACGTGTTTCGTGCATTTGTTTGGTCGTTTCATTCAAAAAAAACTCGGATAGATTTTTCTTAAAGAATGATAGTAAATACTAAATTATTCAAATGCCAACCAAAATTTGTACTCCTTTAAAAATATTTCTCCACAATCTTTGTTTGCACCTAATACTCGTGTTTCGTTTATTTGTTTGCTCGTTTTATTCAAAAAAAACTCGGTTAGATTTTTCGTAAAGAATGATAATAAATACTAAATTATTCAAATGCAAATCTAAATTTGTATTCAATTTAAAATATTTCCCAACAATCTTTGTTTGAACATAAAACTCATGTTTTGTTCGTTTGTTTGCTCGTTTCAACCAAAAAAAACTCGGATATATTTTTCGTAATGAATGATAGTAAATACAAGATTATTCAAATGCAAACCAAAATTTGTGTTCGTTTCAAAATATTTCTCCACAATCGTTGTTTGCACCTAATACTCGTGTTTCGTGCATTTGCTTCCTCGTTTCATTCAAAAAAAACTCGGATAGATTTTTCATAAAGAATGATAGTAAATACTAAATTATTCAAATGCAAACCAAAATTTGTATTCGTTTCAAAATATTTCTCCACAATCTTTGTTTGCACCTAATACTCGTGTTTCGTGCATTTGTTTGCTCGTTTCATTCAAAAAAAACTCGGTTAGATTTTTCGTAAAGAATGATAGTAAATACTAAATTATTCTAATGCAAATCTAAATTTGTACTAAATTTAAAATATTTCTCCACAATATTTGTTTGCACCTAATACTCGTGTTTCGTGCATTTGTTTGCTCGTTTCATTCAAAAAAAAACTCGTTTAGATTTTTCGTAAAAAATGATAGTAAATACTAAATTATTCAAATGCAAATCTAAATTTGTACTCAATTTAAAATATTTCTCCACAATCTTTGTTTGCACCTAAAACTCATGTTTCGTGCATTTGTTTGCTCATTTCATTCAAAAACAACTCGGATAGATTTTTTGTATAGAATGATAGTAAATACTAAATTATTCAAGTTCAAACCAAACTTTGTATTCAATTTAAAATATTTCTCCACAATCTTTGGTTGCACCTAAAACTCATGTTTCGTGCATTTGTTTGCCCATTTCATTGAAAACCAACTCGGATAGATTTTTCGTAAAGAATGATAGTAAATACTAAATTATTCAAATGCAAACCAAAATTTGTATTCGTTTCAAAATATTTCTCCACAATCTTTGTTTGCACCTAATACTCGTGTTTCGTGCATTTGTTTGCTCGTTTCATTCAAAAAAAACTCCGTTAGATTTTTCGTAAAGAATGATATTAAATACTAAATTACTCAAATGCAAATAGAAATTTGTACTCAATTTAAAATATTTCCCCACAATCATTGTTTGAACTTAAAACTCCTTTTTGGTTCGTTTGTTTGCTCGTTTCACCCAAAAAAAACTCGGATATATTTTTCGTAAAGAATGATAGTAAATACTAAATTATTCAAATGCAAACCAAAATTTGTATTCGTTTCAAAATATTACTCCACAATCGTGGTTTGCACCTAATACACGTGTTTCGTGCATTTGTTTGCTCGTTTCATTCAAAAAAAACTCGTTTCGATTTTTCGTAAAGAATGATAGTAAATACTAAATTATTCAAATGCAAATCTAAATTTGTACTCAATTTAAAATATTTCTCTACAATCTTTGGTTGCACCTAAAACTCATGTTTCGTGCATTTGTTTGCCCATTTCATTGAAAAACAAGTCGGATAGATTTTTCGTATAGAATGATAGTAAATACTAAATTATTCAAATGCAAACCAAAATTTGTATTCGTTTCAAAATATTTCTCCACAATCTTTGTTTGCACCTAATACTCGTGTTTCGTGCATTTATTTGCTCGTTTCACTCAAAAAAAACTCCGTTAGATTTTTCGTAAAGAATGATATTAAATACTAAATTACTCAAATGCAAATCTAAATTTGTACTCAATTTAAAATATTTCCCCACAATCATTGTTTGAACTTAAAACTCCTTTTTGGTTCGTTTGTTTGCTCGTTTCACCCAAAAAAAACTCGGATATATTTTTCGTAAAGAATGATAGTAAATACTAAATTATTCAAATGCAAACCAAAATTTGTATTCGTTTCAAAATATTACTCCACAATCGTTGTTTGCACCTAATACACGTGTTTCGTGCATTTGTTTGCTCGTTTCATTCAAAAAAAACTCGGATAGATTTTTCGTAAAGAATGATAGTAAACACTAAATTATTCAAATGCCAACCAAAATTTGTACTCGTTTCAAAATATTTCTCCACAATCTTTGTTTGCACCAAATACTCGTGTTTCGTTTATTTGTTTGCTCGTTTCATTCAAAAAAAACTCGGTCAGATTTTTCGTTAAGAATGATAGAAAATACTAAATTATTCAAATACAAATCTAAATTTCTATTCAATTTAAAATATTTCCCAACAATCTTTGTTTGAACATAAAACTCATGTTTTGTTCGTTTGTTTGCTCGTTTCAACCAAAAGAAACTCTGATATATTTTTCGTAATGAATGATAGTAAATACAAGATTATTCAAATGCAAACCAAAATTTGTGTTCGTTTCAAAATATTTCTCCACAATCGTTGTTTGCACCTAATACTCGTGTTTCGTGCATTTGTTTGCTCGTTTCATTCAAAAAAAACTCGTTTCGATTTTTCGTAAAGAATGATAGTAAATACTAAATTATTCAAATGCAAATCTAAATTTGTACTCAATTTAAAATATTTCTCTACAATCTTTGGTTGCACCTAAAACTCATGTTTCGTGCATTTGTTTGCCCATTTCATTGAAAAACAAGTCGGATAGATTTTTCGTATAGAATGATAGTAAATAATAAATTATTCAAATGCAAACCAAAATTTGTATTCGTTTCAAAATATTTCTCCACAATCTTTGTTTGCACCTAATACTCGTGTTTCGTGCATTTATTTGCTCGTTTCACTCAAAAAAAACTCCGTTAGATTTTTCGTAAAGAATGATATTAAATACTAAATTACTCAAATGCAAATCTAAATTTGTACTCAATTTAAAATATTTCCCCACAATCATTGTTTGAACTTAAAACTCCTTTTTGGTTCGTTTGTTTGCTCGTTTCACCCAAAAAAAACTCGGATATATTTTTCGTAAAGAATGATAGTAAATACTAAATTATTCAAATGCAAACCAAAATTTGTATTCGTTTCAAAATATTACTCCACAATCGTTGTTTGCACCTAATACACGTGTTTCGTGCATTTGTTTGCTCGTTTCATTCAAAAAAAACTCGGATAGATTTTTCGGAAAGAATGATAGTAAACACTAAATTATTCAAATGCCAACCAAAATTTGTACTCGTTTCAAAATATTTCTCCACAATCTTTGTTTGCACCAAATACTCGTGTTTCGTTTATTTGTTTGCTCGTTTCATTCAAAAAAAACTCGGTCAGATTTTTCGTAAAGAATGATAGTAAATACTAAATTATTCAAATACAAATCTAAATTTCTATTCAATTTAAAATATTTCCCAACAATCTTTGTTTGAACATAAAACTCATGTTTTGTTCGTTTGTTTGCTCGTTTCAACCAAAAGAAACTCTGATATATTTTTCGTAATGAATGATAGTAAATACAAGATTATTCAAATGCAAACCAAAATTTGTGTTCGTTTCAAAATATTTCTCCACAATCGTTGTTTGCACCTAATACTCGTGTTTCGTGCATTTGTTTGCTCGTTTCATTCAAAAAAAACTCGGTTAGATTTTTCGTAAAGAATGATAGTAAATACTAAATTATTCTAATGCAAATCTAAATTTGTACTAAATTTAAAATATTTCTCCACAATATTTGTTTGCACCTAATACTCGTGTTTCGTGCATTTGTTTGCTCGTTTAGATTTTTCGTAAAGAATGATAGTAAATACTAAATTATTCAAATGCAAATCTAAATTTGTACTCAATTTAAAATATTTCTCCACAATCTTTGTTTGCACCTAAAACTCATGTTTCGTGCATTTGTTTGCTCATTTCATTCAAAAACAACTCGGATAGATTTTTTGTATAGAATGATAGTAAATACTAAATTATTCAAGTTCAAACCAAACTTTGTATTCAATTTAAAATATTTCTCCACAATCTTTGGTTGCACCTAAAACTCATGTTTCGTGCATTTGTTTGCCCATTTCATTGAAAAACAACTCGGATAGATTTTTCGTATAGAATGATAGTAAATACTAAATTATTCAAATGCAAACCAAAATTTGTATTCGTTTCAAAATATTTCTGCACAATCTTTGTTTGCACCTAATACTCGTGTTTCGTGCATTTGTTTGCTCGTTTCACTCAAAAAAAACTCCGTTAGATTTTTCGTAAAGAATGATATTAAATACTAAATTACTCAAATGCAAATCTAAATTTGTACTCAATTTAAAATATTTCCCCACAATCATTGTTTGAACTTAAAACTCCTTTTTGGTTCGTTTGTTTGCTCGTTTCACCCAAAAAAAACTCGGATATATTTTTCGTAAAGAATGATAGTAAATACTAAATTATTCAAATGCAAACCAAAATTTGTATTCGTTTCAAAATATTACTCCACAATCGTTGTTTGCACCTAATACACGTGTTTCGTTCATTTGTTTGCTCGTTTCATTCAAAAAAAACTCGGATAGATTTTTCGTAAAGAATGATAGTAAATACTAAATTATTCAAGTGCCAACCAAAATTTGTACTCGTTTCAAAATATTTCTCCACAATTTTTTTTTGCACGTAATACTCATGTTTCGTTTATTTGTTTGCTCGTTTCATTCAAAAAAAATTCGGTCAGATTTTTCGTAAAGAATGATGGTAAATACTAAATTATTCAAATGCAAATCTAAATTTCTATTCAATTTAAAATATTTCCCAACAATCCTTGTTTGAACATAAAACTCATGTTTTGTTCGTTTGTTTGCTCGTTTCGACCAAAAAAAACTCGGATATATTTTTCGTAATGAATGATAGTAAATACAAGATTATTCAAATGCAAACCAAAATTTGTGTTCGTTTCAAAATATTTCTCCACAATCTTTGTTTGCACCTAATACTCGTGTTTCGTGCATTTGCTTGCTCGTTTCATTCAAAAAAAACTCGGTCAGATTTTTCGTAAAGATTGATAGTAAATACTAAATTATTCTAATGCAAATCTAAATTTGTACTAAATTTAAAATATTTCTCCACAATATTTGTTTGCACCTAATACCCGTGTTTCGTGCATTTGTTTGCTCGTTTCATTCAAAAAAAACTCGTTTAGATTTTTCGTAAAGAAAGATAGTAACTACTAAATTATTCAAATGCAAATCTAAATTTCTACTCAATTTAAAATATTTCTCCACAATCTTTGTTTGCACCTAAAACTCATGTTTCGTGCATTTGTTTGCTCATGTCATTCAAAAACAACTCGGATAGATTGTTTGTATAGAATGATAGTAAATACTAAATTATTCAAGTTCAAACCAAACTTTGTATTCAATTTAAAATATTTCACCACAATCTTTGGTTGCACCTAAAACTCATGTTTCGTGCATTTGTTTGCCCATTTCATTGAAAAACAACTCGGATAGATTTTTCGTAAAGAATGATAGTAAATACTAAATTATTCAAATGCAAACCAAAATTTGTATTCATTTCAAAATATTTCTCCACAATCTTTGTTCGCACCTAATACTCGTGTTTCGTGCATTTGTTTGCTCGTTTCACTCAAAAAAAACTCCGTTAGATTTTTCGTAAAGAATGATATTAAATACTAAATTATTCAAATGCAAATCTAAATTTGTACTCAATTTAAAATATTTCCCCACAATCATTGTCTGAACCTAAAACTCCTGTTTTGTTCGTTTGTTTGCTCGTTTCACCCAAAAAAAACTCGGATATATTTTTTGTAAAGAATGATAGTAAATACTAAATTATTCAAATGCAAACCAAAATTTGTATTCGTTTCAAAATATTACTCCACAATCGTTGTTTGCACCTAATACACGTGTTTCGTGCATTTGTTTGCTCGTTTCATTCAAAAAAAACACGGATAGATTTTTCGTAAAGAATGATAGTAAATACTAAATTATTCAAATGCCAACCAAAATTTGTACTCGTTTCAAAATATTTCTCCACAATCTTTGTTTGCACCTAATACTCGTGTTTCGTTTATTTGTTTGCTCGTTTCATTCAAAAAAAACTCGGTTAGATTTTTCGTAAAGAATGATAGTAAATACTAAATTATTCAAATGCAAATCTAAATTTGTATTCAATTTAAAATATTTCCCAACAATCTTTGTTTGAACTTAAAACTCATGTTTTGTTCGTTTGTTTGCTCGTTTCGACCAAAAAAAACTCGGATATATTTTTCGTAATGAATGATAGTAAATACAAGACTATACAAATGCAAACCAAAATTTGTATTCGTTTCAAAATATTTCTCCACAATCGTTGTTTGCACCTAATACTCGTGTTTCGTGCATTTGCTTGCTCGTTTCATTCAAAAAAAACTCGGATAGATTTTTCGTAAAGAATGATAGTAAATACTAAATTATTCAAATGCAAACCAAAATTTGTATTCGTTTCAAAATATTTCTCCACAATCTTTGTTTGCACCTAATACTCGTGTTTCGTGCATTTGTTTGCTCGTTTCATTCAAAAAAAACTCGGTTAGATTTTTCGTAAAGAATGATAGTAAATACTAAATTATTCTAATGCAAATCTAAATTTGTACTAAATTTAAAATATTTCTCCACAATATTTGTTTGCACCAAATACTTGTGTTTCGTGCATTTGTTTGCTCGTTTCATTCAAAAAAAACTCGTTTAGATTTTTCGTAAAGAATGATAGTAAATACTAAATTATTCAAATGCAAATCTAAATTTCTACTCAATTTAAAATATTCTCCACAATCTTTGTTTGCACCTAAAACTCATGTTTCGTGCATTTGTTTGCTCATTTCATTCAAAAACAACTCGGATAGATTTTTCGTAAAGAAAGATAGTAAAGACTAAATTATTCAAGTTCAAACCAAACTATGTATTCAATTTAAAATATTATTCCACAATCGTTGTTTGCACCTAATACTCGTGTTTCGTGCTTTTGCTTGCTCGTTTTATTCAAAAAAAACTCGGATAGATTTTTCGTAAAGAATGATATTAAATACTAAATTACTCAAATGCAAATCTAAATTTGTACTCAATTTATAATATTTCCCCACAATCATTGTCTGAACCTAAAACTCCTATTTTGTTCGTTTGTTTGCTCGTTTCACCCAAAAAAAACTCGGATATATTTTTCGTAAAGAATGATAGTAAAAACTAAATTATTCATATGCAAACCAAAATTTGTATTCGTTTCAAAATATTACTCCACAATCGTTGTTTGCACCTAATACACGTGTTTCGTGCATTTGTTTGCTCGTTTCATTCAAAAAAAACACGGATAGATTTTTCGTAAAGAATGATAGTAAATACTAAATTATTCAAATGCCAACCAAAATTTGTACTCGTTTCAAAATATTTCTCCACAATCTTTGTTTGCACCTAATACTCGTGTTTCGTTTATTTGTTTGCTCGTTTCATTCAAAAAAAACTCGGGTAGATTTTTCGAAAAGAATGATAGTAAATAATAAATTATTCAAATGCAAATCTAAATTTGTATTCAATTTAAAATATTTCCCAACAATCTTTGTTTGAACTTAAAACTCATGTTTTGTTCGTTTGTTTGCTCGTTTCGACCAAAAAAAACTCGGATATATTTTTCCTAATGAATGATAGTAAATACAAGATTATACAAATGCAAACCAAAATTTGTATTCGTTTCAAAATATTTCTCCACAATCGTTGTTTGCACCTAATACTCGTGTTTCGTGCATTTGCTTGCTCGTTTCATTCAAAAACAACTCGGATAGATTTTTCGTAAAGAATGATAGTAAATACTAAATTATTCAAATGCAAACCAAAATTTGTATTCGTTTCAAAATATTTCTCCACAATCTTTGTTTGCACCTAATACTCGGGTTTCGTGCATTTGTTTGCTCGTTTCATTCAAAAAAAACTCGGTAAGATTTTTCGTAAAGAATGATAGTAAATACTAAATTATTCAAATGCAAATCTAAATTTGTACTCAATTTAAAATATTTCTCCGTAATCTTTGTTTGCACCTAATACTCGTGTTTCGTGCATTTGTTTGCTCGTTTCACTCAAAAAAAAACTCCGTTAGATTTTTCGTAAAGAATGATATTAAATACTAAATTATTCAAATGCAAATCTAAATTTGTACTCAATTTAAAATATTTCCCCACAATCATTGTTTGAACCTAAAACTCCTGTTTTGTTCGTTTGTTTGCTCGTTTCACCCAAAAAAAACTCGGATATATTTTTCGTAAAGAATGATAGTAAATACTAAATTATTCAAATGCAAACCAAAATTTGTATTCATTTCAAAATATTACTCCACAATCGTTGTTTGCACCTAATACACGTGTTTCATGCATTTGTTTGCTCGTTTCATTCAAAAAAAACACGGATAGATTTTTCATAAAGAATGATAGTAAATACTAAATTATTCAAATGCCAACCAAAATTTGTACTCGTTTCAAAATATTTCTCCACAATCTTTGTTTGCACCTAATACTCGTGTTTCGTTTATTTGTTTGCTCGTTTCATTCAAAAAAAACTCGGTTAGATTTTTCGTAAAGAATGATAGTAAATAATAAATTATTCAAATGCAAATCTAAATTTGTATTCAATTTAAAATATTTCCCAACAATCTTTGTTTGAACTTAAAACTCATGTTTTGTTCGTTTGTTTGCTCGTTTCGACCAAAAAAAACTCGGATATATTTTTCGTAATGAATGATAGTAAATAAAAGATTATTCAAATGCAAACCAAAATTTGTATTCGTTTCAAAATATTTCTCCACAATCGTTGTTTGCACCTAATACTCGTGTTTCGTGCATTTGCTTGCTCGTTTCATTCAAAAAAAAATCGGATAGATTTTTCGTAAAGAATGATAGTAAATACTAAATTATTCAAATGCAAACCAAAATTTGTATTCGTTTTAAAATATTTCTCCACAATCTTTGTTTGCACCTAATACTCGTGTTTCGTGCTTTTGTTTGCTCGTTTCATTCAAAAAAAACTCGTTTAGATTTTTCGTAATGAATGATAGTAAATACTAAATTATTCAAATGCAAATCTAAATTTCTACTCAATTTAAAATATTTCTCCACAATCTTTGTTTGCACCTAAAACTCATGTTTCGTGCATTTGCTTGCTCGTTTCATTCAAAAAAAACTCGGATAGATTTTTCGTAAAGAATGATAGTAAATACTAAATTATTCAAATGCAAACCAAAATTTGTATTCGTTTCAAAATATTTCTCCACAATCTTTGTCTGCACCTAATACTCATGTTTCGTGCATTTGTTTGCTCGTTTCATTCAAAAAAAACTCGGTAAGATTTTTCGTAAAGAATGATAGTAAATACTAAATTATTCAAATGCAAATCTAAATTTGTACTCAATTTAAAATATTTCTCCACAATATTTGTTTGCACCTAATACTCGTGTTTCGTGCATTTGTTTGCTCGTTTCATTCAAAAAAAAATCGTTTAGATTTTTCGTAAAGAATGAAAGTAAATACTAAATTATTCAAATGCAAATCTAAATTTCTACTCAATTTAAAATATTTCTCCACAATCTTTGTTTGCACCTAAAACTCATTTTTCGTGCATTTGTTTGCTCATTTCATTCAAAAACAACTCGGATATATTTTTCGTAAAGAAAGATAGTAAATACTAAATTATTCAAGTTCAAACCAAACTTTGTATTCAATTTAAAATATTTCACCACAATCTTCGGTTGCACCTAAAACTCATGTTTCGTGCATTTGTTTGCCCATTTCATTGAAAGACAACTCGGATAGATTTTTCGTAAAGAATGATAGTAAATACTAAATTATTCAAATGCCAACCAAAATTTGTATTCGTTTCAAAATATTTCTCCACAATCTTTGTTCGCACCTAATACTCGTGTTTCGTTTATTTGTTTGCTCGTTTCACTCAAAAAAAACTCGGTTAGATTTTTCATAAAGAATGATATTAAATACTAAATTATTCAAATGCAAATCTAAATTTGTACTCAATTTAAAATATTTCCCCACAATCATTGTTTGAACCTAAAACTCCTGTTTTGTTCGTTTGTTTGCTCGTTTCACCCAAAAAAAACACGGATATATTTTTCGTAATGAATGATAGTAAATACTAAATTATTCAAATGCAAACCAAAATTTGTATTCGTTTCAAAATATTACTCCACAATTGTTGTTTGCACCTAATACACGTGTTTCGTGCATTTGTTTGCTCGTTTCATTCAAAAAAAACACGGATAGATTTTTCGTAAAGAATGATAGTAAATACTAAATTATTCAAATGCCAACCAAAATTTGTATTCGTTTCAAAATATTTCTCCACAATCTTTGTTTGCACCTAATACTCGTGTTTCGTGCATTTGTTTGCTCGTTTCATTCAAAAAAAACTCGTTTAGATTTTTCGTAATGAATGATAGTAAATACTAAATTATTCAAATGCAAACCAAAATTTGTATTCGTTTCAAAATATTTCTCCACAATCGTTGTTTGCACCTAAAACTCATGTTTCGTGCATTTGCTTGCTCGTTTCATTCAAAAAAAACTCGGATAGATTTTTCGTAAAGAATGATAGTAAATACTAAATTATTCAAATGCAAACCAAAATTTGTATTCGTTTCAAAATATTTCTCCAGAATCTTTGTTTGCACCTAATACTCGTGTTTCGTGCATTTGTTTGCTCGTTTCATTCAAAAAAAACTGGGTTAGATTTTTCGTAAAGAATGATAGTAAATACTAAATTATTCAAATGCAAATCTAAATTTGTACTAAATTTAAAATATTTCTCCACAATATTTGTTTGCATTTAATACTCGTGTTTCGTGCATTTGTTTGCTCGTTTCATTCAAAAAAAACTCGTTTAGATTTTTCGTAAAGAATGAAAGTAAATACTAAATTATTCAAATGCAAATCTAAATTTCTACTCAATTTAAAATATTTCTCCACAATCTTTGTTTGCACCTAAAACTCATGTTTCGTGCATTTGTTTGCTCATTTCATTCAAAAACAACTCGGATAGATTGTTTGTATAGAATGATAGTAAATACTTAATTATTCAAGTTCAAACCAAACTTTGTATTCAATTTAAAATATTTCACCACAATCTTCGGTTGCACCTAAAACTCATGTTTCGTGCATTTGTTTGCCCATTTCATTGAAACACAACTCGGATAGATTTTTCGTATAGAATGATAGTAAATACTAAATTATTCAAATGCAAACCAAAATTTGTATTCGTTTCAAAATATTTCTCCACAATCTTTGTTCGCACCTAATACTCGTGTTTCGTGCATTTGTTTGCTCGTTTCACTCAAAAAAAACTCCGTTGGATTTTTCGTAAAGAATGATATTAAATACTAAATTATTCAAATGCAAATCTAAATTTGTACTCAATTTAAAATATTTCTCCACAATCATTGTTTGAACCTAAAACTCCTGTTTTGTTCGTTTGTTTGCTCGTTTCACCCAAAAAAAACACGGATATATTTTTCGTAAAGAATGATAGTAAATACTAAATTATTCAAATGCAAACCAAAATTTGTATTCGTTTCAAAATATTACTCCACAATCGTTGTTTGCACCTAATACACGTGTTTCGTGCATTTGTTTGCTCGTTTCATTCAAAAAAAACACGGATAGATTTTTCGTAAAGAATGATAGTAAATACTAAATTATTCAAATGCCAACCAAAATTTGTACCCGTTTCAAAATATTTCTCCACAATCTTTGTTTGCACCTAATACTCGTGTTTCGTTTATTTGTTTGCTCGTTTCATTCAAAAAAAACTCGGTTAGATTTTTCGTAAAGAATGATAGTAAATACTAAATTGTTCAAATGCAAATCTAAATTTGTATTCAATTTAAAATATTTCCCAACAATCTTTGTTTGAACTTAAAACTCATGTTTTGTTCGTTTGTTTGCTCGTTTCGACCAAAAAAAACTCGGATATATTTTTCGTAATGAATGATAGTAAATACAAGATTATACAAATGCAAACCAAAATTTGTATTCGTTTCAAAATATTTCTCCACAATCGTTGTTTGCACCTAATACTCGTGTTTCGTGCAATTGCTTGCTCGTTTCATTCAAAAAAAACTCGGATAGATTTTTCGTAAAGAATGATAGTAAATACTAAATTATTCAAATGCAAACCAAAATTTGTATTCGTTTCAAAATATTTCTCCACAATCTTTGTTTGCACCTAATACTCGTGTTTCGTGCATTTGTTTGCTCGTTTCATTCAAAAAAAACTCGGTTAGATTTTTCGTAAAGAATGATAGTAAATACTAAATTATTCTAATGCAAATCTAAATTTGTACTAAATTTAAAATATTTCTCCACAATATTTGTTTGCATTTAATACTCGTGTTTCGTGCATTTGTTTGCTCGTTTCATTCAAAAAAAACTCGTTTAGATTTTTCGTAAAGAATGATAGTAACTACTAAATTATTCAAATGCAAATCTAAATTTCTACTCAATTTAAAATTTTTCTCCACAATCTTTGTTTGCACCTAAAACTCATGTTTCGTGCATTTGTTTGCTCATTTCATTCAAAAACAACTCGGATAGATTGTTTGTATAGAATGATAGTAAATACTAAATTATTCAAGTTCAAACCAAACAATGTATTCAATTTAAAATATTTCACCACAATCTTTTGTTGCACCTAAAACTCATGTTTCATGCATTTGTTTGCCCATTTCATTGAAAAACAACTCGGATAGATTTTACGTAAAGAATGATAGTAAATACTAAATTATTCAAATGCAAACCAAAATTTGTATTCGTTTCAAAATATTTCTCCACAATCTTTGTTCGCACCTAATACTCGTGTTTCGTACATTTGTTTGCTCGTTTCACTCAAAAAAAACTCCGTTAGATTTTTCGTAAAGAATGATATTAAATACTAAATTATTCAAATGCAAATCTAAATTTGTACTCAATTTAAAATATTTCCCCACAATCATTGTTTGAATCTAAAACTCCTGTTTTGTTCGTTTGTTTGCTCGTTTCACCCAAAAAAAACTCGGATATATTTTTCGTAAAGAATGATAGTAAATACTAAATTATTCAAATGCAAACCAAAATTTGTATTCGTTTCAAAATATTACTCCACAATCGTTGTTTGCACCTAATACACGTGTTTCGTGCATTTGTTTGCTCGTTTCATTCAAAAAAAACACGGATAGATTTTTCGTAAAGAATGATAGTAAATACTAAATTATTCAAATGCCAACCAAAATTTGTACTCGTTTCAAAATATTTCTCCAAAATCTTTGTTTGCACCTAATACTCGTGTTTCGTTTATTTGTTTGCTCGTTTCATTCAAAAAAAACTCGGTTAGATTTTTCGTAAAGAATGATAGTAAATACTAAATTATTCAAATGCAAATCTAAATTTGTATTCAATTTAAAATATTTCCCAACAATCTTTGTTTGAACTTAAAACTCATGTTTTGTTCGTTTGTTTGCTCGTTTCGACCAAAAAAAACTCGGATATATTTTTCGTAATGAATGATAGTAAATACAAGATTATACAAATGCAAAAAAAATTTGTATTCGTTTCAAAATATTTCTCCACAATCGTTGTTTGCACCTAATACTCGTGTTTCGTGCATTTGCTTGCTCGTTTCATTCAAAAAAAATTCGGATAGATTTTTCGTAAAGAATGATAGTAAATACTAAATTATTCAAATGCAAACCAAAATTTGTATTCGTTTCAAAATATTTCTCCACAATCTTTGTTTGCACCTAATACTCGTGTTACGTGCATTTGTATGCTCGTTTCATTCAAAAAAAACTAGGTTAGATTTTTCGTAAAGAATGATAGTAAATACTAAATTATTCTAATGCAAATCTAAATTTGTACTAAATTTAAAATATTTCTCCACAATATTTGTTTGCACCTAATACTCGTGTTTCGTGCATTTGTTTGCTCGTTTCATTCAAAAAAAACACGGATAGATTTTTCATAAAGAATGATAGTAAATACTAAATTATTCAAATGCCAACCAAAATTTGTACTCGTTTCAAAATATTTCTCCACAATCTTTGTTTGCACCTAATACTCGTGTTTCGTGCATTTGCTTGCTCGTTTCATTCAAAAAAAACTCGGATAGATTTTTCGTAAAGAATGATAGTAAATACTAAATTATTCAAATGCAAACCAAAATTTGTATTCGTTTCAAAATATTTCTCCAGAATCTTTGTTTGCACCTAATACTCGTGTTTCGTGCATTTGTTTGCTCGTTTCATTCAAAAAAAACTGGGTTAGATTTTTCGTAAAGAATGATAGTAAATACTAAATTATTCAAATGCAAATCTAAATTTGTACTAAATTTAAAATATTTCTCCACAATATTTGTTTGCATTTAATACTCGTGTTTCGTGCATTTGTTTGCTCATTTCATTCAAAAAAAACTCGTTTAGATTTTTCGTAAAGAATGAAAGTAAATACTAAATTATTCAAATGCAAATCTAAATTTCTACTCAATTTAAAATATTTCTCCACAATCTTTGTTTGCACCTAAAACTCATGTTTCGTGCATTTGTTTGCTCATTTCATTCAAAAACAACTCGGATAGATTGTTTGTATAGAATGATAGTAAATACTTAATTATTCAAGTTCAAACCAAACTTTGTATTCAATTTAAAATATTTCACCACAATCTTCGGTTGCACCTAAAACTCATGTTTCGTGCATTTGTTTGCCCATTTCATTGAAACACAACTCGGATAGATTTTTCGTATAGAATGATAGTAAATACTAAATTATTCAAATGCAAACCAAAATTTGTATTCGTTTCAAAATATTTCTCCACAATCTTTGTTCGCACCTAATACTCGTGTTTCGTGCATTTGTTTGCTCGTTTCACTCAAAAAAAACTCCGTTGGATTTTTCGTAAAGAATGATATTAAATACTAAATTATTCAAATGCAAATCTAAATTTGTACTCAATTTAAAATATTTCTCCACAATCATTGTTTGAACCTAAAACTCCTGTTTTGTTCGTTTGTTTGCTCGTTTCACCCAAAAAAAACACGGATATATTTTTCGTAAAGAATGATAGTAAATACTAAATTATTCAAATGCAAACCAAAATTTGTATTCGTTTCAAAATATTACTCCACAATCGTTGTTTGCACCTAATACACGTGTTTCGTGCATTTGTTTGCTCGTTTCATTCAAAAAAAACACGGATAGATTTTTCGTAAAGAATGATAGTAAATACTAAATTATTCAAATGCCAACCAAAATTTGTACCCGTTTCAAAATATTTCTCCACAATCTTTGTTTGCACCTAATACTCGTGTTTCGTTTATTTGTTTGCTCGTTTCATTCAAAAAAAACTCGGTTAGATTTTTCGTAAAGAATGATAGTAAATACTAAATTGTTCAAATGCAAATCTAAATTTGTATTCAATTTAAAATATTTCCCAACAATCTTTGTTTGAACTTAAAACTCATGTTTTGTTCGTTTGTTTGCTCGTTTCGACCAAAAAAAACTCGGATATATTTTTCGTAATGAATGATAGTAAATACAAGATTATACAAATGCAAACCAAAATTTGTATTCGTTTCAAAATATTTCTCCACAATCGTTGTTTGCACCTAATACTCGTGTTTCGTGCAATTGCTTGCTCGTTTCATTCAAAAAAAACTCGGATAGATTTTTCGTAAAGAATGATAGTAAATACTAAATTATTCAAATGCAAACCAAAATTTGTATTCGTTTCAAAATATTTCTCCACAATCTTTGTTTGCACCTAATACTCGTGTTTCGTGCATTTGTTTGCTCGTTTCATTCAAAAAAAACTCGGTTAGATTTTTCGTAAAGAATGATAGTAAATACTAAATTATTCTAATGCAAATCTAAATTTGTACTAAATTTAAAATATTTCTCCACAATATTTGTTTGCATTTAATACTCGTGTTTCGTGCATTTGTTTGCTCGTTTCATTCAAAAAAAACTCGTTTAGATTTTTCGTAAAGAATGATAGTAACTACTAAATTATTCAAATGCAAATCTAAATTTCTACTCAATTTAAAATTTTTCTCCACAATCTTTGTTTGCACCTAAAACTCATGTTTCGTGCATTTGTTTGCTCATTTCATTCAAAAACAACTCGGATAGATTGTTTGTATAGAATGATAGTAAATACTAAATTATTCAAGTTCAAACCAAACAATGTATTCAATTTAAAATATTTCACCACAATCTTTTGTTGCACCTAAAACTCATGTTTCATGCATTTGTTTGCCCATTTCATTGAAAAACAACTCGGATAGATTTTACGTAAAGAATGATAGTAAATACTAAATTATTCAAATGCAAACCAAAATTTGTATTCGTTTCAAAATATTTCTCCACAATCTTTGTTCGCACCTAATACTCGTGTTTCGTACATTTGTTTGCTCGTTTCACTCAAAAAAAACTCCGTTAGATTTTTCGTAAAGAATGATATTAAATACTAAATTATTCAAATGCAAATCTAAATTTGTACTCAATTTAAAATATTTCCCCACAATCATTGTTTGAATCTAAAACTCCTGTTTTGTTCGTTTGTTTGCTCGTTTCACCCAAAAAAAACTCGGATATATTTTTCGTAAAGAATGATAGTAAATACTAAATTATTCAAATGCAAACCAAAATTTGTATTCGTTTCAAAATATTACTCCACAATCGTTGTTTGCACCTAATACACGTGTTTCGTGCATTTGTTTGCTCGTTTCATTCAAAAAAAACACGGATAGATTTTTCGTAAAGAATGATAGTAAATACTAAATTATTCAAATGCCAACCAAAATTTGTACTCGTTTCAAAATATTTCTCCAAAATCTTTGTTTGCACCTAATACTCGTGTTTCGTTTATTTGTTTGCTCGTTTCATTCAAAAAAAACTCGGTTAGATTTTTCGTAAAGAATGATAGTAAATACTAAATTATTCAAATGCAAATCTAAATTTGTATTCAATTTAAAATATTTCCCAACAATCTTTGTTTGAACTTAAAACTCATGTTTTGTTCGTTTGTTTGCTCGTTTCGACCAAAAAAAACTCGGATATATTTTTCGTAATGAATGATAGTAAATACAAGATTATACAAATGCAAAAAAAATTTGTATTCGTTTCAAAATATTTCTCCACAATCGTTGTTTGCACCTAATACTCGTGTTTCGTGCATTTGCTTGCTCGTTTCATTCAAAAAAAATTCGGATAGATTTTTCGTAAAGAATGATAGTAAATACTAAATTATTCAAATGCAAACCAAAATTTGTATTCGTTTCAAAATATTTCTCCACAATCTTTGTTTGCACCTAATACTCGTGTTACGTGCATTTGTATGCTCGTTTCATTCAAAAAAAACTAGGTTAGATTTTTCGTAAAGAATGATAGTAAATACTAAATTATTCTAATGCAAATCTAAATTTGTACTAAATTTAAAATATTTCTCCACAATATTTGTTTGCACCTAATACTCGTGTTTCGTGCATTTGTTTGCTCGTTTCATTCAAAAAAAACACGGATAGATTTTTCATAAAGAATGATAGTAAATACTAAATTATTCAAATGCCAACCAAAATTTGTACTCGTTTCAAAATATTTCTCCACAATCTTTGTTTGCACCTAATACTCGTGTTTCGTTTATTTGTTTGCTCGTTTCATTCAAAAAAAACTCGGTTAGATTTTTCGTAAAGAATGATAGTAAATAATAAATTATTCAAAAGCAAATCTAAATTTGTATTCAATTTAAAATATTTCCCAACAATCTTTGTTTGAACTTAAAACTCATGTTTTGTTCGTTTGTTTGCTCGTTTCGACCAAAAAAAACTCGGATATATTTTTCGTAATGAATGATAGTAAATACAAGATTATTTAAATGCAAACCAAAATTTGTATTCGTTTCAAAATATTTCTCCACAATCTTTGTTTGCACCTAATACTCGTGTTTCGTGCATTTGTTTGCTCGTTTCATTCAAAAAAAACTTGGTTAGATTTTTCGTAAAGAATGATTGTAAATACTAAATTATTCAAATGCAAATCTAAATTTGTACCAAATTTAAAATATTTCTCCACAATATTTGTTTGCACCTAATACTCGTGTTTCGTGCTTTTGTTTGCTCGTTTCATTCAAAAAAAACTCGTTTAGATTTTTCGTAAAGAATGATAGTAAATACTAAATTATTCAAATGCAAATCTAAATTTCTACTAAATTTAAAATATTTCTCCACAATCTTTGTTTGCACCTAAAACTCATGTTTCGTGCATTTGCTTGCTCGTTTCATTCAAAAAAAACTCGGATAGATTTTCTTAAAGAATGATAGTAAATACTAAATTATTCAAATGCAAACCAAAATTTGTATTCGTTTCAAAATATTTCTCCACAATCTTTGTTTGCACCTAATACTCATGTTTCGTGCATTTGTTTGCTTGTTTCATTCAAAAAAAACTCGGTTAAATTTTTCGTAAAGAATGATAGTAAATACTAAATTATTCAAATGCAAATTTAAATTTGTGCTAAATTTAAAATATTTCTCCACAATATTTGTTTGCACCTAATACTCGTGTTTCGTGCATTTGTTTGCTCGTTTCATTCAAAAAAAACTCGTTTAGATTTTTCGTAAAGAATGAAAGTAAATACTAAATTATTCAAATGCAAATCTAAATTTCTACTCAATTTAAAATATTTCTCCACAATCTTTGTTTGCACCTAAAACTCATGTTTCGTGCATTTGTTTGCTCATTTCATTCAAAGACAACTCGGATAGATTTTTCGTAAAGAAAGATAGTAAATACCAAATTATTCAAGTTCAAACCAAACTTTGTATTCAATTTAAAATATTTCACAAAAATCTTCGGTTGCACCTAAAACTCATGTTTCGTGCATTTGTTTGCCCATTTAATTGAAAGACAACTCGGATAGATTTTTCGTAAAGAATGATAGTAAATACTAAATTATTCAAATGCAAACCAAAATTTGTATTCGTTTCAAAATATTTCTCCACAATCTTTGTTCGCACCTAATACTCGTGTTTCGTGCATTTGTTTGCTCGTTTCACTCAAAAAAAACTCCGTTGGATTTTTCGTAAAGAATGATATTAAATACTAAATTATTCAAATGCAAATCTAAATTTGTACTCAATTTAAAATATTTCCCCACAATTATTGTTTGAACCTAAAACTCCTGTTTTGTTCGTTTGTTTGCTCGTTTCACCCAAAAAAAACTCGGATATATTTTTCGTAAAGAATGATAGTAAATACTAAATTATTCAATTGCAAACCAAAATTTGTATTCGTTTCAAAATATTACTCCACAATCGTTGTTTGCACCTAATACACGTGTTTCGTGCATTTGTTTGCTCGTTTCATTCAAAAAAAACACGGATAGATTTTTCGTAAAGAATGATAGTAAATACTAAATTATTCAAATGCCAACCAAAATTTGTACTCGTTTCAAAATATTTCTCCACAATCTTTGTTTGCACCTGGTACTCGTGTTTCGTTTATTTGTTTGCTCGATTCATTCAAAAAAAACTCGGTTAGATTTTTCGTAAAGAATGATAGTAAATACTAAATTATTCAAATGCAAATCTAAATTTGTATTCAATTTAAAATATTTCCCAACAATCTTTGTTTGAACTTAAAACTCATGTTTTGTTCGTTTGTTTGCTCGTTTCGACCAAAAAAAACTCGGATATATTTTTCGTAATGAATGATAGTAAATACAAGATTATACAAAAGCAAACCAAAATTTGTATTCGTTTCAAAATATTTCTCCACAATCGTTGTTTGCACCTAATACTCGTGTTTCGTGCAATTGCTTGCTCGTTTCATTCAAAAAAAACTCGGATAGCTTTTTCGTAAAGAATGATAGTAAATACTAAATTATTCAAATGCAAACCAAAATTTGTATTCGTTTCAAAATATTTCTCCACAATCTTTGTTTGCACCTAATACTCGTGTTTCGTGCATTTGTTTGCTCGTTTCATTCAAAAAAAACTCGGTCAGATTTTTCGTAAAGAATGATAG
Source organism: Juncus effusus (assembly GCA_027726005.1). Taxonomy (NCBI): domain Eukaryota; kingdom Viridiplantae; phylum Streptophyta; class Magnoliopsida; order Poales; family Juncaceae; genus Juncus; species Juncus effusus. The sequence continues at coordinate 4,596,455 of CM050893.1, forward strand.
TAAATACTAAATTATTCTAATGCAAATCTAAATTTGTACTAAATTTAAAATATTTCTCCACAATATTTGTTTGCACCTAATACTCGTGTTTCGTGCATTTGTTTGCTCGTTTCATTCAAAAAAAACTCGTTTAGATTTTTCGTAAAGAATGATAGTAACTACTAAATTATTCAAATGCAAATCTAAATTTCTACTCAATTTAAAATATTTCTCCACAATCTTTGTTTGCACCTAAAACTCATGTTTCGTGCATTTGTTTGCTCATTTCATTCAAAAACAACTCGGATAGATTGTTTGTATAGAATGATATTAAATACTAAATTATTCAAGTTCAAACCAAACTTTGTATTCAATTTAAAATATTTCACCACAATCTTTGGTTGCACCTAAAACTCATGTTTCATGCATTTGTTTGCCCATTTCATTGAAAAACAACTCGGATAGATTTTTCGTAAAGAATGATAGTAAATACTAAATTATTCAAATGCAAACCAAAATTTGTATTCGTTTCAAAATATTTCTCCACAATCTTTGTTCGCACCTAATACTCGTGTTTCGTGCATTTGTTTGCTCGTTTCACTCAAAAAAAACTCCGTTAGATTTTTCGTAAAGAATGATATTAAATACTAAATTATTCAAATGCAACTCTAAATTTGTACTCAATTTAAAATATTTCCCCACAATCATTGTTTGAATCTAAAACTCCTGTTTTGTTCGTTTGTTTGCTCGTTTCACCCAAAAAAAATTCGGATATATTTTTCGTAAAGAATGATAGTAAATACTAAATTATTCAAATGCAAACCAAAATTTGTATTCGTTTCAAAATATTACTCCACAATCGTTGTTTGCACCTAATACACGTGTTTCGTGCATTTGTTTGCTCGTTTCATTCAAAAAAAACACGGATAGATTTTTCGTAAAGAATGATAGTAAATACTAAATTATTCAAATGCCAACCAAAATTTGTACTCGTTTCAAAATATTTCTCCACAATCTTTGTTTGCACCTAATACTCGTGTTTCGTTTATTTGTTTGCTCGTTTCATTCAAAAAAAACTCGGTTAGATTTTTCGTAAAGAATGATAGTAAATACTAAATCATTCAAATGCAAATCTAAATTTGTATTCAATTTGAAATATTTCCCAACAATCTTTGTTTGAACTTAAAACTCATGTTTTGTTCGTTTGTTTGCTCGTTTCGACCAAAAAAAACTCGGATATATTTTTCGTAATGAATGATAGTAAATACAAGATTATACAAATGCAAACCAAAATTTGTATTCGTTTCAAAATATTTCTCCACAATCGTTGTTTGCACCTAATACTCGTGTTTCGTGCAATTGCTTGCTCGTTTCATTCAAAAAAAACTCGGATAGCTTTTTCGTAAAGAATGATAGTAAATACTAAATTATTCAAATGCAAACCAAAATTTGTATTCGTTTCAAAATATTTCTCCACAATCTTTGTTTGCACCTAATACTCGTGTTTCGTGCATTTGTTTGCTCGTTTCATTCAAAAAAAACTCGGTCAGATTTTTCGTAAAGAATGATAGTAAATACTAAATTATTCTAATGCAAATCTAAATTTGTACTAAATTTAAAATATTTCTCCACAATATTTGTTTGCACCTAATACTCGTGTTTCGTGCATTTGTTTGCTCGTTTCATTCAAAAAAAACTCGTTTAGATTTTTCGTAAAGAATGATAGTAACTACTAAATTATTCAAATGCAAATCTAAATTTCTACTCAATTTAAAATATTTCTCCACAATCTTTGTTTCCACCTAAAACTCATGTTTCGTGCATTTGTTTGCTCATTTCATTCAAAAACAACTCGGATAGATTGTTTGTATAGAATGATATTAAATACTAAATTATTCAAGTTCAAACCAAACTTTGTATTCAATTTAAAATATTTCACCACAATCTTTGGTTGCACCTAAAACTCATGTTTCATGCATTTGTTTGCCCATTTCATTGAAAAACAACTCGGATAGATTTTTCGTAAAGAATGATAGTAAATACTAAATTATTCAAATGCAAACCAAAATTTGTATTCGTTTCAAAATATTTCTCCACAATCTTTGTTCGCACCTAATACTCGTGTTTCGTGCATTTGTTTGCTCGTTTCACTCAAAAAAAACTCCGTTAGATTTTTCGTAAAGAATGATATTAAATACTAAATTATTCAAATGCAAATCTAAATTTGTACTCAATTTAAAATATTTCCCCACAATCATTGTTTGAATCTAAAACTCCTGTTTTGTTCGTTTGTTTGCTCGTTTCACCCAAAAAAAATTCGGATATATTTTTCGTAAAGAATGATAGTAAATACTAAATTATTCAAATGCAAACCAAAATTTGTATTCGTTTCAAAATATTACTCCACAATCGTTGTTTGCACCTAATACACGTGTTTCGTGCATTTGTTTGCTCGTTTCATTCAAAAAAAACACGGATAGATTTTTCGTAAAGAATGATAGTAAATACTAAATTATTCAAATGCCAACCAAAATTTGTACTCGTTTCAAAATATTTCTCCACAATCTTTGTTTGCACCTAATACTCGTGTTTCGTTTATTTGTTTGCTCGTTTCATTCAAAAAAAACTCGGTTAGATTTTTCGTAAAGAATGATAGTAAATACTAAATCATTCAAATGCAAATCTAAATTTGTATTCAATTTAAAATATTTCCCAACAATCTTTGTTTGAACTTAAAACTCATGTTTTGTTCGTTTGTTTGCTCGTTTCGACCAAAAAAAACTCGGATATATTTTTCGTAATGAATGATAGTAAATACAAGATTATACAAATGCAAACCAAAATTTGTATTCGTTTCAAAATATTTCTCCACAATCGTTGTTTGCACCTAATACTCGTGTTTCGTGCATTTGCTTGCTCGTTTCATTCAAAAAAAACTCGGATAGATTTTTCGTAAAGAATGATAGTAAATACTAAATTATTCAAATGCAAACCAAAATTTGTATTCGTTTCAAAATATTTCTCCACAATCTTTGTTTGCACCTAATACTCGTGTTTCGTGCATTTGTATGCTCGTTTCATTCAAAAAAAACTCGGTTAGATTTTTCGTAAAGAATGATAGTAAATACTAAATTATTCTAATGCAAATCTAAATTTGTACTAAATTTAAAATATTTCTCCACAATATTTGTTTGCACCTAATACTCGTGTTTCGTGCATTTGTTTGCTCGTTTCATTCAAAAAAAACTCGTTTAGATTTTTCGTAAAGAATGATAGTAACTACTAAATTATTCAAATGCAAATCTAAATTTCTACTCAATTTAAAATATTTCTCCACAATCTTTGTTTGCACCTAAAACTCATGTTTCGTGCATTTGTTTGCTCATTTCATTCAAAAACAACTCGGATAGATTGTTTGTATAGAATGATATTAAATACTAAATTATTCAAGTTCAAACCAAACTTTGTATTCAATTTAAAATATTTCACCACAATCTTTGGTTGCACCTAAAACTCATGTTTCATGCATTTGTTTGCCCATTTCATTGAAAAACAACTCGGATAGATTTTTCGTAAAGAATGATAGTAAATACTAAATTATTCAAATGCAAACCAAAATTTGTATTCGTTTCAAAATATTTCTCCACAATCTTTGTTTGCACCTAATACTCGTGTTTCGTGCATTTGTTTGCTCGTTTCATTCAAAAAAAACTCGGTTAGATTTTTCGTAAAGAATGATAGTAAATACTAAATTATTCTAATGCAAATCTAAATTTGTACTAAATTTAAAATATTTCTCCACAATATTTGTTTGCACCTAATACTCGTGTTTCGTGCATTTGTTTGCTCGTTTCATTCAAAAAAAACTCGTTTATATTTTTCGTAAAGAATGATAGTAACTACTAAATTATTCAAATGCAAATCTAAATTTCTACTCAATTTAAAATATTTCTCCACAATCTTTGTTTGCACCTAAAACTCATGTTTCGTGCATTTGTTTGCTCATTTCATTCAAAAATAACTCGGATAGATTGTTTGTATAGAATGATATTAAATACTAAATTATTCAAGTTCAAACCAAACTTTGTATTCAATTTAAAATATTTCACCACAATCTTTGGTTGCACCTAAAACTCATGTTTCATGCATTTGTTTGCCCATTTCATTGAAAAACAACTCGGATAGATTTTTCGTAAAGAATGATAGTAAATACTAAATTATTCAAATGCAGACCAAAATTTGTATTCGTTTCAAAATATTTCTCCACAATCTTTGTTCGCACCTAATACTCGTGTTTCGTGCATTTGTTTGCTCGTTTCACTCAAAAAAAACTCCGTTAGATTTTTCGTAAAGAATGATATTAAATACTAAATTATTCAAATGCAAATCTAAATTTGTACTCAATTTAAAATATTTCCCCACAATCATTGTTTGAATCTAAAACTCCTGTTTTGTTCGTTTGTTTGCTCGTTTCACCCAAAAAAAATTCGGATATATTTTTCGTAAAGAATGATAGTAAATACTAAATTATTCAAATGCAAACCAAAATTTGTATTCGTTTCAAAATATTACTCCACAATCGTTGTTTGCACCTAATACACGTGTTTCGTGCATTTGTTTGCTCGTTTCATTCAAAAAAAACACGGATAGATTTTTCGTAAAGAATGATAGTAAATACTAAATTATTCAAATGCCAACCAAAATTTGTACTCGTTTTAAAATATTTCTCCACAATCTTTGTTTGCACCTAATACTCGTGTTTCGTTTATTTGTTTGCTCGTTTCATTCAAAAAAAACTCGGTTAGATTTTTCGTAAAGAATGATAGTAAATACTAAATCATTCAAATGCAAATCTAAATTTGTATTCAATTTAAAATATTTCCCAACAATCTTTGTTTGAACTTAAAACTCATGTTTTGTTCGTTTGTTTGCTCGTTTCGACCAAAAAAAACTCGGATATATTTTTCGTAATGAATGATAGTAAATACAAGATTATACAAATGCAAACCAAAATTTGTATTCGTTTCAAAATATTTCTCCACAATCGTTGTTTGCACCTAATACTCGTGTTTCGTGCATTTGCTTGCTCGTTTCATTCAAAAAAAACTCGGATAGATTTTTCGTAAAGAATGATAGTAAATACTAAATTATTCAAATGCAAACCAAAATTTGTATTCGTTTCAAAATATTTCTCCACAATCTTTGTTCGCACCTAATACTCGTGTTTCGTGCATTTGTTTGCTCGTTTCACTCAAAAAAAACTCCGTTAGATTTTTCGTAAAGAATGATATTAAATACTAAATTATTCAAATGCAAATCTAAATTTGTACTCAATTTAAAATATTTCCCCACAATCATTGTTTGAATCTAAAACTCCTGTTTTGTTCGTTTGTTTGCTCGTTTCACCCAAAAAAAATTCGGATATATTTTTCGTAAAGAATGATAGTAAATACTAAATTATTCAAATGCAAACCAAAATTTGTATTCGTTTCAAAATATTACTCCACAATCGTTGTTTGCACCTAATACACGTGTTTCGTGCATTTGTTTGCTCGTTTCATTCAAAAAAAACACGGATAGATTTTTCGTAAAGAATGATAGTAAATACTAAATTATTCAAATGCCAACCAAAATTTGTACTCGTTTCAAAATATTTCTCCACAATCTTTGTTTGCACCTAATACTCGTGTTTCGTTTATTTGTTTGCTCGTTTCATTCAAAAAAAACTCGGTTAGATTTTTCGTAAAGAATGATAGTAAATACTAAATCATTCAAATGCAAATCTAAATTTGTATTCAATTTAAAATATTTCCCAACAATCTTTGTTTGAACTTAAAACTCATGTTTTGTTCGTTTGTTTGCTCGTTTCGACCAAAAAAAACTCGGATATATTTTTCGTAATGAATGATAGTAAATACAAGATTATACAAATGCAAACCAAAATTTGTATTCGTTTCAAAATATTTCTCCACAATCGTTGTTTGCACCTAATACTCGTGTTTCGTGCATTTGCTTGCTCGTTTCATTCAAAAAAAACTCGGATAGATTTTTCGTAAAGAATGATAGTAAATACTAAATTATTCAAATGCAAACCAAAATTTGTATTCGTTTCAAAATATTTCTCCACAATCTTTGTTTGCACCTAATACTCGTGTTTCGTGCATTTGTATGCTCGTTTCATTCAAAAAAAACTCGGTTAGATTTTTCGTAAAGAATGATAGTAAATACTAAATTATTCTAATGCAAATCTAAATTTGTACTAAATTTAAAATATTTCTCCACAATATTTGTTTGCACCTAATACTCGTGTTTCGTGCATTTGTTTGCTCGTTTCATTCAAAAAAAACTCGTTTAGATTTTTCGTAAAGAATGATAGTAACTACTAAATTATTCAAATGCAAATCTAAATTTCTACTCAATTTAAAATATTTCTCCACAATCTTTGTTTGCACCTAAAACTCATGTTTCGTGCATTTGTTTGCTCATTTCATTCAAAAACAACTCGGATAGATTGTTTGTATAGAATGATATTAAATACTAAATTATTCAAGTTCAAACCAAACTTTGTATTCAATTTAAAATATTTCACCACAATCTTTGGTTGCACCTAAAACTCATGTTTCATGCATTTGTTTGCCCATTTCATTGAAAAACAACTCGGATAGATTTTTCGTAAAGAATGATAGTAAATACTAAATTATTCAAATGCAAACCAAAATTTGTATTCGTTTCAAAATATTTCTCCACAATCTTTGTTTGCACCTAATACTCGTGTTTCGTGCATTTGTTTGCTCGTTTCATTCAAAAAAAACTCGGTTAGATTTTTCGTAAAGAATGATAGTAAATACTAAATTATTCTAATGCAAATCTAAATTTGTACTAAATTTAAAATATTTCTCCACAATATTTGTTTGCACCTAATACTCGTGTTTCGTGCATTTGTTTGCTCGTTTCATTCAAAAAAAACTCGTTTATATTTTTCGTAAAGAATGATAGTAACTACTAAATTATTCAAATGCAAATCTAAATTTCTACTCAATTTAAAATATTTCTCCACAATCTTTGTTTGCACCTAAAACTCATGTTTCGTGCATTTGTTTGCTCATTTCATTCAAAAATAACTCGGATAGATTGTTTGTATAGAATGATATTAAATACTAAATTATTCAAGTTCAAACCAAACTTTGTATTCAATTTAAAATATTTCACCACAATCTTTGGTTGCACCTAAAACTCATGTTTCATGCATTTGTTTGCCCATTTCATTGAAAAACAACTCGGATAGATTTTTCGTAAAGAATGATAGTAAATACTAAATTATTCAAATGCAGACCAAAATTTGTATTCGTTTCAAAATATTTCTCCACAATCTTTGTTCGCACCTAATACTCGTGTTTCGTGCATTTGTTTGCTCGTTTCACTCAAAAAAAACTCCGTTAGATTTTTCGTAAAGAATGATATTAAATACTAAATTATTCAAATGCAAATCTAAATTTGTACTCAATTTAAAATATTTCCCCACAATCATTGTTTGAATCTAAAACTCCTGTTTTGTTCGTTTGTTTGCTCGTTTCACCCAAAAAAAATTCGGATATATTTTTCGTAAAGAATGATAGTAAATACTAAATTATTCAAATGCAAACCAAAATTTGTATTCGTTTCAAAATATTACTCCACAATCGTTGTTTGCACCTAATACACGTGTTTCGTGCATTTGTTTGCTCGTTTCATTCAAAAAAAACACGGATAGATTTTTCGTAAAGAATGATAGTAAATACTAAATTATTCAAATGCCAACCAAAATTTGTACTCGTTTTAAAATATTTCTCCACAATCTTTGTTTGCACCTAATACTCGTGTTTCGTTTATTTGTTTGCTCGTTTCATTCAAAAAAAACTCGGTTAGATTTTTCGTAAAGAATGATAGTAAATACTAAATCATTCAAATGCAAATCTAAATTTGTATTCAATTTAAAATATTTCCCAACAATCTTTGTTTGAACTTAAAACTCATGTTTTGTTCGTTTGTTTGCTCGTTTCGACCAAAAAAAACTCGGATATATTTTTCGTAATGAATGATAGTAAATACAAGATTATACAAATGCAAACCAAAATTTGTATTCGTTTCAAAATATTTCTCCACAATCGTTGTTTGCACCTAATACTCGTGTTTCGTGCATTTGCTTGCTCGTTTCATTCAAAAAAAACTCGGATAGATTTTTCGTAAAGAATGATAGTAAATACTAAATTATTCAAATGCAAACCAAAATTTGTATTCGTTTCAAAATATTTCTCCACAATCTTTGTTTGCACCTAATACTCGTGTTTCGTGCATTTGTTTGCTCGTTTCATTCAAAAAAAACTCGGTCAGATTTTTCGTAAAGAATGATAGTAAATACTAAATTATTCTAATGCAAATCTAAATTTGTATTCGTTTCAAAATATTTCTCCACAATCGTTGTTTGCACCTAATACACGTGTTTCGTGCATTTGTTTGCTCGTTTCATTCAAAAAAAACACGGATAGATTTTTCGTAAAGAATGATAGTAAATAGTAAATTATTCAAATGCCAACCAAAATATGTACTCGTTTCAAAATATTTCTCCACAATCTTTGTTTGCACCTAATACTCGTGTTTCGTTTATTTGTTTGCTCGTTTCATTCAAAAAAAACTCGGTTAGATTTTTCGTAAAGAATGATAGTAAATACTAAATTATTCAAATGCAAATCTAAATTTGTATTCGGTTTAAAATATTTCCCAACAATCTTTGTTTGAACTTAAAACTCATGTTTTGTTCGTTTGTTTGCTCGTTTCGACCAAAAAAAACTCGGATATATTTTTCGTAATGAATGATAGTAAATACAAGATTATTCAAATGCAAACCAAAATTTGTATTCGTTTCAAAATATTTCTCCACAATCGTTGTTTGCACCTAATACTCGTGTTTCGTGCATTTGCTTGCTCGTTTCATTCAAAAAAACTCGGATTGATTTTTCGTAAAGAATGATAGTAAATACTAAATTATTCAAATGCAAATCTAAATTTCTACTCAATTTAAAATATTTCTCCACAATCTTTGTTTGCACCTAAAACTCATGTTTCGTGCATTTGTTTGCTCATTTCATTCAAAAACAACTCGGATAGATTGTTTGTATAGAATGATATTAAATACTAAATTATTCAAGTTCAAACCAAACTTTGTATTCAATTTAAAATATTTCACCACAATCTTTGGTTGCACCTAATACTCGTGTTTCGTGCATTTGCTTGCTCGTTTCATTCAAAAACAACTCGGATAGATTTTTCGTAAAGAATGATAGTAAATACTAAATTATTCAAATGCAGACCAAAATTTGTATTCGTTTCAAAATATTTCTCCACAATCTTTGTTTGCACCTAATACTCGTATTTCGTGCATTTGTTTGCTCGTTTCATTCAAAAAAAACTCGGTTAGATTTTTCGTAAAGAATGATAGTAAATACTAAATTATTCTAATGCAAATCTAAATTTGTACTAAATTTAAGATATTTCTCCACAATATTTGTTTGCACCTAATACTCGTGTTTCGTGCATTTGTTTGCTCGTTTCATTCAAAAAAAACTCGTTTAGATTTTTCGTAAAGAATGATAGTAAGTACTAAATTATTCAAATGCAAATCTAAATTTCTACTCAATTTAAAATATTTCTCCACAATCTTTGTTTGCACCTAAAACTCATGTTTCGTGCATTTGTTTGCTCATTTCATTCAAAAACAACTCGGATAGATTTTTCGTAAAGAAAGATAGTAAAGACTAAATTATTCAAGTTCAAACCGAACTTTGTATTCAATTTAAAATATTTCTCCACAATCTTTGGTTGCACCTAAAACTCATGTTTCGAGCATTTGTTTGCCCATTTCATTGAAAAACAACTCGGATAGATTTTTCGTAAAGAATGATAGTAAATACTAAATTCTTCAAATGCAAACCAAAATTTGTATTCGTTTCAAAATATTTCTCCACAATCTTTGTTCGCACCTAATACTCGTGTTTCGTACATTTGTTTGCTCGTTTCACTCAAAAAAAACTCGGTTAGATTTTTCGTAAAGAATGATATTAAATACTAAATTATTGAAATGCAAATCTAAATTTGTACGCAATTTAAAATATTTCTCCACAATCTTTGTTTGCACCTAAAACTCATGTATCGTGCATTTGTTTGCTCATTTCATTCAAAAACAACTCGGATAGATTTTTCGTAAAGAAAGATAGAAAAGACTAAATTATTCAAGTTCAAACCAAACTTTGTATTCAATTTAAAATATTTCTCCACTATCTTTGGTTGCACCTAAAACTCATGTTTCGTGCATTTGTTTGCTCATTTCATTGAAAAACAACTCGGATAGATTTTTTGTATAGAATGATAGTAAATACTAAATTATTCAAGTTCAAACCAAACTTTGTATTCAATTTAAAATATTTCTCCACAATCTTTGGTTGCACCTAAAACTCATGTTTCGTGCATTTGTTTGCCTATTTCATTGAAAAACAACTCGGATAGATTTTTCGTAAAGAATGATAGTAAATACTAAATTATTCAAATCCAAACCAAAATTTGTATTCGTTTCAAAATATTTCTCCACAATCTTTGATTGCACCTAATACTCGTGTTTCGTGCATTTGTTTGCTCGTTTCACTCAAAAAAAACTCCGTTAGATTTTTCGTAAAGAATGATATTAAATACTAAATTATTCAAATGCAAATCTAAATTTGTACTCATTTTAAAATATTTCTCCACAATCTTTGTTTGAACCTAAAACTCCTGTTTTGTTCGTTTGTTTGCTCGTTTCACCCAAAAAAAACTCGGATATATTTTTCGTAATGAATGATAGTAAATACTAAATTATTCAAATGCAAACCAAAATTTGTATTCGTTTCAAAATATTACTCCACAATCGTTGTTTGCACCTAATACACGTGTTTCGTGCATTTGTTTGCTCGTTTCATTCAAAAAAAACACGGATAGATTTTTCGTAAAGAATGATAGTAAATAGTAAATTATTCAAATGCCAACCAAAATAAGTACTCGTTTCAAAATATTTCTCCACAATCTTTGTTTGCACCTAATACTCGTGTTTCGTTTATTTGTTTGCTCGTTTCATTCAAAAAAAACTCGGTTAGATTTTTCGTAAAGAATGATAGTAAATACTAAATTATTCAAATGCAAATCTAAATTTGTATTCGATTTAAAATATTTCCCAACAATCTTTGTTTGAACTTAAAACTCATGTTTTGTTCGTTTGTTTGCTCGTTTCGACCAAAAAAAACTCGGATATATTTTTCGTAATGAATGATAGTAAATACAAGATTATTCAAATGCAAACCAAAATTTGTATTCGTTTCAAAATATTTCTCCACAATCGTTGTTTGCACCTAATACTCGTGTTTCGTGCATTTGCTTGCTCGTTTCATTCAAAAAAACTCGGATTGATTTTTCGTAAAGAATGATAGTAAATACTAAATTATTCAAATGCAAATCTAAATTTCTACTCAATTTAAAATATTTCTCCACAATCTTTGTTTGCACCAAAAACTCATGTTTCGTGCATTTGTTTGCTCATTTCATTCAAAAACAACTCGGAGAGATTTTTCGTAAAGAAAGATAGTAAAGACTAAATTATTCAAGTTCAAACCAAACTTTGTATTCAATTTAAAATATTTCTCCACAATCTTTGGTTGCACCTAAAACTCATGTTTCGTGCATTTGTTTGCTCATTTCATTGAAAAACAACTCGGAAGAATGATAGTAAATACTAAATTATTCAAGTTCAAACCAAAACTTGTATTCAATTTAAAATATTTCTCCACAATCTTTGGTTGCACCTAAAACTCATGTTTCGTGCATTTGTTTGCCCATTTCATTGAAAAACAACTCGGATAGATTTTTCGTAAAGAATGATAGTAAATACTAAATTATTCAAATGCAAATCTAAATTTCTACTCAATTTAAAATATTTCTCCACAATCTTTGTTTGCACCTAAAACTCATGTATCGTGCATTTGTTTGCTCATTTCATTCAAAAACAACTCGGATAGATTTTTCGTAAAGAAAGATAGAAAAGACTAAATTATTCAAGTTCAAACCAAACTTTGTATTCAATTTAAAATATTTCTCCACTATCTTTGGTTGCACCTAAAACTCATGTTTCGTGCATTTGTTTGCTCATTTCATTGAAAAACAACTCGGATAGATTTTTTGTATAGAATGATAGTAAATACTAAATTATTCAAGTTCAAACCAAACTTTGTATTCAATTTAAAATATTTCTCCACAATCTTTGGTTGCACCTAAAACTCATGTTTCGTGCATTTGTTTGCCTATTTCATTGAAAAACAACTCGGATAGATTTTTCGTAAAGAATGATAGTAAATACTAAATTATTCAAATCCAAACCAAAATTTGTATTCGTTTCAAAATATTTCTCCACAATCTTTGATTGCACCTAATACTCGTGTTTCATGCATTTGTTTGCTCGTTTCACTCAAAAAAAACTCCGTTAGATTTTTCGTAAAGAATGATATTAAATACTAAATTATTCAAATGCAAATCTAAATTTGTACTCATTTTAAAATATTTCTCCACAATCTTTGTTTGAACCTAAAACTCCTGTTTCGTTCGTTTGTTTGCTCGTTTCACCCAAAAAAAACTCGGATATATTTTTCGTAAAGAATGATAGTAAATACTAAATTATTCAAATGCAAACCAAAATTTGTATTCGTTTCAAAATATTTCTCCACAATCTTTGATTGCACCTAATACTCGTGTTTCGTGCATTTGTTTGCTCGTTTCATTCAAAAAAAACTCGGTTAGATTTTTCGTAAAGAATGATAGTAAATACTAAATTATTCTAATGCAAATCTAAATTTGTACTAAATTTAAAATATTTCTCCACAATATTTGTTTGCACCTAATACTCGTGTTTCGTGCATTTGTTTGCTCGTTTCATTCAAAAAAAACTCGTTTAGATTTTCCGTAAAGAATGATAGTAAATACTAAATTATTCAAATGCAAATCTAAATTTCTACTCAATTTAAAATATTTCTCCACAATCTTTGTTTGCACCTAAAACTCATGTATCGTGCATTTGTTTGCTCATTTCATTCAAAAACAACTCGGATAGATTTTTCGTAAAGAAATATAGTAAAGACTAAATTATTCAAGTTCAAACCAAACTTTGTATTCAATTTAAAATATTTCTCCACAATATTTGGTTGCACCTAAAACTCATGTTTCGTGCATTTGGTTGCTCATTTGATTGAAAAACAACTCGGATAGATTTTTCGTAAAGAATGATAGTAAATACTAAATTATTCAAATGCAAACCAAAATTTGTATTCGTTTCAAAATATTTCTCCACAATCTTAATCTTTGTTTGCAACTAATACTCGTGTTTCGTGCATTTGTTTGCTGGTTTCATTCAAAAAAAACTCGGTAAGATTTTTCGTAAAGAATGATAGTAAATACTAAATTATTCAAATGCAAATCCAAATTTGTACTCAATTTAAAATATTTCTCCGCAATCTTTGTTTGCACCTAATACTCGTGTTTCGTGCATTTGTTTTCTCGTTTCACTCAATAAAAACTCCGTTAGATTTTTCGTAAAGAATGATATTAAATACTAAATTATTCAAATGCAAATCTAAATTTGTACTCAATTTAAAATATTTCCCCACAATCATAGTTTGAACCTAAAACTCCTGTGTTGTTCGTTTGTTTGCTCGTTTCACCCAAAAAAACCTCGGATATATTTTTCGTAAAGAATGATAGTAAATACTAAATTATTCAAATGCAAACCAAAATTTGTATTCGTTTCAAAATATTACTCCACAATCGTTGTTTGCACCTAATACACGTGTTTCGTGCATTTGTTTGCTCGTTTCATTCAAAAAAAACACGGATAGATTTTTCATAAAGAATGATAGTAAATACTAAATTATTCAAATGCCAACCAAAATTTGTACTCGTTTCAAAATATTTCTCAACAATCTTTGTTTGCACCTAATACTCGTGTTTCGTTTATTTGTTTGCTCGTTTCATTCAAAAAAAACTCGGTTAGATTTTTCGTAAAGAATGATAGTAAATACTAAATTATTCAAATGCAAATTTAAATTTGTATTCAATTTAAAATATTTTCCAACAATCTTTGTTTGAACTTAAAACTCATGTTTTGTTCGTTTGTTTGCTCGTTTCGACCAAAAAAAACTCGGATATATTTTTCGTAATGAATGATAGTAAATACAAGATTATTCAAATGCAAACCAAAATTTGTATTCGTTTCAAAATATTTCTCCACAATCGTTGTTTGCACCTAATACTTGTGTTTCGTGCATTTGCTTGCTCGTTTCATTCAAAAAAAAATCGGATAGATTTTTCGTAAAGAATGATAGTAAATACTAAATTATTCAAATGCAAACCAAAATTTGTATTCGTTTCAAAATATTTCTCCACAATCTTTGTTTGCACCTAATACTCGTGTTTCGTGCATTTGTTTGCTCGTTTCATTCAAAAAAAACTCGGTTAGATTTTTCGTAAAGAATGATTGTAAATACTAAATTATTCTAATGCAAATCTAAATTTGTACTAAATTTAAAATATTTCTCCACAATATTTGTTTGCACCTAATACTCGTGTTTCGTCCTTTTGTTTGCTCGTTTCATTCAAAAAAAACTCGTTTAGATTTTTCGTAAAGAATGATAGTAAATACTAAATTATTCAAATGCAAATCTAAATTTGTACTCAATTTAAAATATTTCTCAACAATCTTTGTTTGCACCTAAAACTCATGTTTCGTGGATTTGTTTGCTCATTTCATTCAAAAACAACTCGGATAGATTTTTTGTACAGAATGATAGTAAATACTAAATTATTCAAGTTCAAACCAAACTTTGTATTCAATTTAAAATATTTCTCCACAATCTTTGGTTGCACCTAAAACTCATGTTTCGTGCATTTGTTTGCCCATTTCATTGAAAAACAACTCGGATAGATTTTTCGTAAAGAATGATAGTAAATACTAAATTATTCAAATGCAAACCAAAATTTGTATTCGTTTCAAAATATTTCTCCACAATCGTTGTTTGCACCTAATACACGTGTTTCGTGAATTTGTTTGTTCGTTTGATTGAAAAAAAACTCGGATAGATTTTTCGTAACGAATGATAGTAAGTACTAAATTATTCAAATGCCAACCAAAATTTGTACTCGTTTCAAAAGATTTCTCCACAATCTTTGTTTGCACCTAATACTCGTGTTTCGTTTATTTGTTTTCTCGTTTCATTCAAAAAAAACTCGGTTAGATTTTTCGTAAAGAATGATAATAAATACTAAATTATTCAAATGCAAATCTAAATTTGTATTCAATTTAAAATATTTCCCAACAATCTTTGTTTGAACTTAAAACTTATGTTTTGTTCGTTTGTTTGCTCGTTTCAACCAAAAAAAACTCGGATATATTTTTCGTAATGAATGATAGTAAATACAAGATTATTCAAATGCAAACCAAAATTTGTATTCGTTTCAAAATATTTCTCCACAATCGTTGTTTGCACCTAATACTCGTGTTTCGTGCATTTGCTTGCTCGTTTCATTCAAAAAAAAACTCGGAAAGATTTTTCGTAAAGAATGATAGTAAATACTAAATTATTCAAATGCAAACCAAAATTTGTATTCGTTTCAAAATATTTCTCCACAATCTTTGTTTGCACCTAATACTCGTGTTTCGTACATTTGTTTGCTCGTTTCATTCAAAAAAAACTCGGTTAGATTTTTCGTAAAGAATGATAGTAAATACTAAATTATTCTAATGCAAATCTAAATTTGTACTAAATTTAAAATATTTCTCCACAATATTTGTTTGCACCAAATACTCGTGTTTCGTGCATTTGTTTGCTCGTTTCATTCAAAAAAAACTCGTTTAGATTTTTCGTAAAGAATGATAGTAAATACTAAATTATTCAAATGCAAATCTACATTTCTACTCAATTTAAAATATTTCTCCACAATCTTTGAAACTCATGTTTCGGGCATTTGTTTGCTCATTTCATTCAAAAACAACTCGGATAGATTTTTCGTAAAGAATGACAGTAAATACTAAATTATTCAAGTTCAAACCAAACTTTGTATTCAATTTAAAATATTTCTCCACAATCTTTGGTTGCACCTAAAACTCATGTTTCGTGCATTTCTTTGCCATTTCATTGAAAAACAACTCGGATAGATTTTTCGTAAAGAATGATAGTAAATACTAAATTATTCAAATGCAAACCAAAATTTGTATTCGTTTCAAAATATTTCTCCACAATCTTTGTTTGCACCTAATACTCGTGTTTCGTGCATTTCTTTGCTCGTTTCATTCAAAAAAAACTCGGTTAGATTTTTCGTAAAGAATGATAGTAAATACTAAATTATTCAAATGCAAATCTAAATTTGTACTCAATTTAAAATATTTCTCCACAAATGAGGAAAGAAATGCACGAAACATGAGTTTTAGGTGCAACCAAAGATTGTGGAGAAATATTTTAAACTGAATACAAATTTTGGTTTGAACTTGAATAATTCAGTATTTACTATCATTCTTTACGAAAAATCTATCCGAGTCTTTTGAATGAAATGAGCAAACAAATACACGAAACATGAGTTTTAGGTGCAAACAAAGATTGTGGAGAATTATTTTAAATTGAATTCAAATTTTCGTTTGCACTTGAATAATTTATTTACTATCATTCTTTACGAAAAATCTATCCGAGTTGTTTTTCAATGAAATGAGCAAACAAATGCACGAAACATGAGTTTTAGGTGCAACCAATGATTGTGGAGAAATATTTTAAATTGAATTCAAATTTTGGTTTGCACTTGAATAATTTAGTATTTACTATCATTCTTCACGAAAAATATATCCGAGTTTTTTTTTGGTGAAACGAGCAAACAAACGAACAAAACATGAGTTTTAAGTTCAAACAAAGATTGTGAGGAAATATTTTAAGTTGAGTACAAATTTAGATTTGCATTTGAATAATTTAGTATTAACTATCATTTTTTACGAAAAATCTGACCGAGTTTTTTTTGAATGAAACGAGCAAACAAATGCACGAAACACGAGTGTTAGGTGCAAACAAAGATTGTGGAGAAATATTTTTAAACGAATACAAATTTTGGTTTGCATTTGAATAATTTAGTATTTACTATCAATCTTTACGAAAAATCTATCCGAGTAGTTTTTGAATGAAATGAGGAAACAAATGCACGAAACATGAGTTTTAGGTGCAACCAAAGATTGTGGAGAAATATTTTAAATTGAATACAAATTTTGGTTTGAACTTGAGTAATTTAGTATTTACTGTCATTCTTTACGAAAAATCTATCCGAGTTGTTTTTGAATGAAATGGGCAAACAAATACACGAAACATGAGTTTTAGGTGCAAACAAAATTGTGGAGAAATATTTCAAATTGAATTCAAATTTTGGTTTGCACTTGAATAATTTAGTATTTACTATCATTCTTCACGAAAAATATATCCGAGTGTTTTTTGGGTGAAACGAGCAAACAAACGAACAAAACATGAGTTTTAAATTCAAACAAAGATTGTGGGGAAATATTTTAAGTTGAGTACAAATTTAGATTTGCATTTGAATAATTTAGTATTTACTATCATTCTTTACGAAAAATCTGACCGAGTTTTTTTGAATGAAACGAGCAAAGAAATGCACGGAACACGAGTATTAGGTGCAAACAAAGATTGTGGAGAAATATTTTGAAACGAATATAAATTTGTGTTTGCATTTGAATAATTTAGTATTTACTATCATTGTTTACGGAAAATCTGACCGAGTTTTTTTTGAATGAAACGAGCAAACAAATGCACGAAACACGAGTATTAGGTGCAAACAAAGATTGTGCAGAAATATTTTGAAACGAATACAAATTTCGGTTTGCATTTGAATAATTTAGTATTTACTATCATTCTTTACGAAAAATCTATCCGAGTTGTTTTTGAATGAAATGAGGAAACAAATGCACGAAACATGGGTTTTAGGTGCTACCAAAGTTTGTGGAGAAATATTTAAAATTGAATACAAATTTTGGTTTGAACTTGAATAATTTAGTATTTACTATCATTCTTTATGAAAAATCTATCCGAGTTGTTTTTGAATGAAATGGGCAAACAAATACACGAAACATGAGTATTAGGTGCAATCAAAATTGTGGAGAAATATTTTAAAATGAATTCAAATTTTGGTTTGCACTTGAACGAAAAATATATCCGAGTTTTTTTTGGGTGAAACGAGCAAACAAACGAACAAAACATGAGTTTTAGGTTCAAACAAAGATTGTGGAGAAATATTTTAAATTGAGTACAAATTTACGTTTGCATTTGAATAATTTAGTATTTACTGTCATTCTTTACGGAAAATCTGACCGAGTTTTTTTTGAATGAAACAAGCAAACAAATGCACGAAACACGAGTATTAGGTGCAAACAAGGATTGTGGAGAAATATTTTGAAACGAATATAAATTTTGGTTTGCATTTGAATAATTTAGTATTTACTATCATTCTTTACGAAAAATCTATCCGAGTTGTTTTTCAATGAAATGAGCAAACAAATGCACGAAACATGAGTTTTAGGTGTAACCAAAGATTGTGGAGAAATATTTTAAATTGAATTCAAATTTTGATTTGCACTTGAATAATTTAGTATTTACTATCATTTCTTCACGAAAAATATATCCGAGTTTTTTTTGGGTGAAACGAGCAAACAAACGAACAAAACATGAGTTTTAAGTTCTAACAAAGATTGTGGGGAAATATTTTATGTTGAGTACAAATTTAGATTTGCATTTGAATAATTTAGTATTTACTATCATGCTTTACGAAAAATCTGACCGAGTTTTTTTTGAATGAAACGAGCAAAGAAATGCACGAAACACGAGTATTAGGTGCAAACAAAGATTGTGGAGAAATATTTTGAAACGAATACAAATTTGGTTTGCATTTGAATAATTTAGTATTTTGTATCATTCTTTACGAAAAATCTATCCGAGTTGTTTTTGAATGAAATGAGGTAACAAATGCACGAAACATGAGTTTTAGGTGCAACCAAAGATTGTGGAGAAATATTTTAAATTGAATTCAAATTTTGGTTTGAACTTGAATAATTTAGTATTTACTATCATTCTTTACGAAAAATCTATCCGAGTGGTTTTTGAATGAAATGGGCAAACAAATACACGAAACATGAGTTTTATGTGCAAACAAAATTGTGGAGAAATATTTTAAATTGAATTCAAATTTTGGTTTGCACTTGAATAATTTAGTATTTACTATCATTCTTCACGACAAATATATCCGAGTTTTTTTTGGGTGAAACGAGCAAACAAACGAACAAAACATGAGTTTTAAGTTCAAACAAAGATTGTGGGGAAATATTTTAAGTTGAGTACAAATTTAGATTTGCATTTGAATAATTTAGTATTTACTATCATTTTTACGAAAAATCTGACCGAGTTTTTTTTGTATGAAACGAGCAAAGAAATGCACGAAACACGAGTTTTAGGTGCAAACAAAGATTGTGGAGAAATATTTTGAAACGAATATAAACTTTGGTTTGCATTTGAATAATTTAGTATTTACTATCATTCTTTACGAAAAATATATCCGAGTTGTTTTTCAATGAAATGAGCAAACAAATGCACGAAACATGAGTTTTAGGGGCAACCAAAGATTGTGGAGAAATATTTTAAATTGAATTCAAATTTTGGTTTGCACTTGAATAATTTAGTATTTACTATCATTCTTTACGAAAAATCTATCCGAGTTGTTTTTGAATGAAATGATCAAACCAATACACGAAACATGAGTTTTAGGTGCAAACAAAATTGTGGAGAAATATTTTAAATTGAATTCAAATTTTTGTTTGCACTTGAACGAAAAATATATCCGAGTATTTTTTGGGTGAAACGAGCAAACAGACGAACAAAACATGAGTTTTAGGTTCAAACAAAGATTTTGGAGAAATATTTTAAATTGAGTACAAATTTACGTTTGCATTTGAATAATTTAGTATTTACTATCATTCTTTACGAAAAATCTGACCGAGTTTTTTTTGAACGAAACGAGCAAAGAAATGCACGAAACATGAGTATTAGGTGCAAACAAAGATTGTGGAGAAATATTTTGAAACGAATACCAATTTCGGTTTGCATTTGAATAATTTAGTATTTACTATCATTCTTTACGAAAAATCTATCCGAGTTGTTTTTGAATGAAATGAGGAAACAAATGCACGAAACATGGGTTTTAGGTGCTACCAAAGATTGTGGAGAAATATTTTCAATTGAATACAAATTTTGGTTTGAACTTGAATAATTTAGTATTTACTATTATTCTTTACGAAAAATCTATCCGAGTCGTTTTTGAATGAAATGAGCAAAAAATACACGAAACATGAGTTTTAGGTGCAAACAAAGATTGTGGAGAAATATTTTAAATTGAATTCAAATTTTGGATTGCACTTGAATAATTTAGTATTTACTATCATTCTTCACGAAAAATATATCCGAGTCTTTTTTGGGTGAAACGAGCAAACAAACGAACAAAACATGAGTTTTAAGTTCAAACAAAGATTGTGGGGAAATATTTTAAGTTGAGTACAAATTTAGATTTGCATTTGAATAATTTAGTATTTACTATCATTCTTTACGAAAAATCTGACCGAGTTTTTTTTGAATGAAACGAGCAAACAAATGCACGAAACACGAGTATTAGGTGCAAACAAAGATTGTGAAGAAATATTTTGAAATGAATATAAATTTTGGTTTGCATTTGAATAATTTAGTATTTACTATCATTCTTTACGAAAAATCTATCTGAGTTGTTTTTCAATGAAATGAGCAAACAAATGCACGAAACATGAGTTTTAGGTGCAACCAAAGATTGTGGAGAAATATTTTAAGTTGAATTCAAATTTTTGTTTGCACTTGAATAATTTAGTATTTACTATCATTCTTCACGAAAAATATATCCGAGTTGTTTTTGGGTGATACGAGCAAACAAACGAACAAAACATGAGTTTTATGTTCAAACAAAGATTGTGGGGAAATATTTTAAGTTGAGTACAAATTTAGATTTGCATTTGAATAATTTAGTACTTACTATCATTCTTTACGAAAAATCTAACCGAGTTTTTTTTGAATGAAACGAGCAAACAAATGCACGAAACACGAGTATTAGGTGCAAACAACGATTGTGGAGAAATATTTTGAAACGAATACAAATTTTGGTTTGCATTTGAATAATTTAGTATTTACTATCATTCTTTCCGAAAAATATATCCGAGTTTTTTTTGGGTGTAACGAGCAAACAAACGAACAAAACATGAGTTTTAAGTTCAAACAAAGATTGTGGGGAAATATTTTAAATTGAGTACAAATTTAGATTTGCATTTGAATAATTTAATATTTACTATCATTGTTTACGAAAAATCTAACCAAGTTTTTTTTGAAAGAAACGAGCAAACAAATGTACGAAACACGAGTATTAGGTGCAAACAAAGATAGTAAATATTTTAAATTGAATACAAATTTTGGTTTGAACTTGAATAATTTAGTATTTACTATCATTCTTTACGAAAAATCTATCCGAGTTGTTTTTGAATGAAATGAGCAAACAAATGCACGAAACATGAGTTTTAGGTGCAACCAAAGATTGTGGAGAAATATTTTAAACTGAATACAAATTTTGGTTTGAACTTGAATAATTTAGTATTTACTATCATTCTTCACGAAAAATATATCCGAGTTTTTTTTGGGTGAAACGAGCAAACAAACGAACAAAACATGAGTTTTAGGTTCAAACAAAGATTGTGGAGAAATATTTTAAATTGAGTACAAATTTAGGTTTGCATTTGAATAATTTAGTATTTACTATCATTCTTTACGAAAACTCTAACCGAGTTTTTTTTGAATGAAACGAGCAAACAAATGCACGAAACACGAGTATTAGGTGCAAACAAAGATTGTGGAGAAATATTTTGAAACGAATATAAATTTTGGTTTGCATTTGAATAATTTAGTATTTACTATCATTCTTTACGAAAAATCTATCTGAGTTGTTTTTCAATGAAATGAGCAAACAAATGCACGAAACATGAGTTTTAGGTGCAACCAAAGATTGTGGAGAAATATTTTTAATTGAATTCAAATTTTGGTTTGCACTTGAATAATTTAGTATTTACTATCATTCTTTACGAAAAATCTAACCGAGTTTTTTTTGAATGAAACGAGCAAACAAATGCACGAAACACGAGTATTAGGTGCAAACAACGATTGTGGAGAAATATTTTGAAACGAATACAAATTTTGGTTTGCATTTGAATAATTTAGTATTTACTATCATTCTTTACGAAAAATATATCCGAGTTTTTTTTGGGTGAAACGAGCAAACAAACGAACAAAACATGAGTTTTAAGTTCAAACAAAGATTGTGGGGAAATATTTTAAATTGAGTACAAATTTAGATTTGCATTTGAATAATTTAATATTTACTATCATTGTTTACGAAAAATCTAACCAAGTTTTTTTTGAATGAAACGAGCAAACAAATGTACGAAACACGAGTATTAGGTGGAAACAAGGATTGTGGAGAAATATTTTAAATTGAATACAAATTTTGGTTTGAACATGAATAATTTAGTATTTACTATCATTCTTTACGAAAAATCTATCCGAGTTGTTTTTGAATGAAATGAGCAAACAAATGCACGAAACATGAGTTTTAGGTGCAACCAAAGATTGTGGAGAAATATTTTAAACTGAATACAAATTTTGGTTTGAACTTGAATAATTTAGTATTTACTATCATTCTTCACGAAAAATATATCCGAGTTTTTTTTGGGTGAAACGAGCAAACAAACGAACGAAACATGAGTTTTAGGTTCAAACAAAGATTGTGGAGAAATATTTTAAATTGAGTACAAATTTAGGTTTGCATTTGAATAATTTAGTATTTACTATCATTCTTTACGAAAACTCTAACCGAGTTTTTTTTGAATGAAACGAGCAAACAAATGCACGAAACACGAGTATTAGGTGCAAACAAAGATTGTGGAGAAATATTTTGAAACGAATATAAATTTTGGTTTGCATTTGAATAATTTAGTATTTACTATCATTCTTTACGAAAAATCTATCTGAGTTGTTTTTCAATGAAATGAGCAAACAAATGCACGAAACATGAGTTTTAGGTGCAACCAAAGATTGTGGAGAAATATTTTTAATTGAATTCAAATTTTGGTTTGCACTTGATTAATTTAGTATTTACTATCATTCTTTACGAAAAATGTAACCGAGTTTTTTTTGAATGAAACGAGCAAACAAATGCACGAAACACGAGTATTAGGTGCAAACAACGATTGTGGAGAAATATTTTGAAACGAATACAAATTTTGGTTTGCATTTGAATAATTTAGTATTTACTATCATTCTTTACGAAAAATATATCCGAGTTTTTTTTGGGTGAAACGAGCAAACAAACGAACAAAACATGAGTTTTAAGTTCAAACAAAGATTGTGGGGAAATATTTTAAATTGAGTACAAATTTAGATTTGCATTTGAATAATTTAATATTTACTATCATTGTTTACGAAAAATCTAACCAAGTTTTTTTTGAATGAAACGAGCAAACAAATGTACGAAACACGAGTATTAGGTGGAAACAAGGATTGTGGAGAAATATTTTAAATTGAATACAAATTTTGGTTTGAACATGAATAATTTAGTATTTACTATCATTCTTTACGAAAAATCTATCCGAGTTGTTTTTGAATGAAATGAGCAAACAAATGCACGAAACATGAGTTTTAGGTGCAACCAAAGATTGTGGAGAAATATTTTAAACTGAATACAAATTTTGGTTTGAACTTGAATAATTTAGTATTTACTATCATTCTTCACGAAAAATATATCCGAGTTTTTTTTGGGTGAAACGAGCAAACAAACGAACAAAACATGAGTTTTAGGTTCAAACAAAGATTGTGGAGAAATATTTTAAATTGAGTACAAATTTAGGTTTGCATTTGAATAATTTAGTATTTACTATCATTCTTTACGAAAACTCTAACCGAGTCTTTTTTGAATGAAACGAGCAAACAAATGCACGAAACACGAGTATTAGGTGCAAACAAAGATTGTGGAGAAATATTTTGAAACGAATATAAATTTTGGTTTGCATTTGAATAATTTAGTATTTCCTATCATTCTTTACGAAAAATCTATCTGAGTTGTTTTTCAATGAAATGAGCAAACAAATGCACGAAACATGAGTTTTAGGTGCACCCAAAGATTGTGGAGAAATATTTTAAATTGAATTCAAATTTGGGTTTGCACTTGAATAATTTAGTATTTACTATCATTCTTTACGAAAAATCTATCTGAGTTGTTTTTCAATGAAATGAGCAAACAAATGCACGAAACATGAGTTTTAGGTGCAACCAAAGATTGTGGAGAAATATTTTAAATTGAATTCAAATTTTGGTTTGCACTTGAATAATTTAGTATTTACTATCATTCTTTACGAAAAATCTATCTGAGTTGTTTTTCAATGAAATGAGCAAACAAATGCACGAAACATGAGTTTTAGGTGCAACCAAAGATTGTGGAGAAATATTTTAAATTGAATTCAAATTTTGGTTTGCACTTGAATAATTTAGTATTTACTATCATTCTTTACGAAAAATCTAACCGAGTTTTTTTTGAATGAAACGAGCAAACAAATGCACGAAACACGAGTATTAGGTGCAAACAACGATTGTGGAGAAATATTTTGAAACGAATACAAATTTTGGTTTGCATTTGAGTAATTTAGTATTTACTATCATTCTTTACGAAAAATATATCCGAGTTTTTTTTGGGTGAAACGAGCAAACAAACGAACAAAACATGAGTTTTAAGTTCAAACAAAGATTGTGGGGAAATATTTTAAATTGAGTACAAATTTAGATTTGCATTTGAATAATTTAATATTTACTATCATTGTTTACGAAAAATCTAACCAAGTTTTTTTTGAATGAAACGAGCAAACAAATGTACGAAACACGAGTATTAGGTGGAAACAAGGATTGTGGAGAAATATTTTAAATTGAATACAAATTTTGGTTTGAACTTGAATAATTTAGTATTTACTATCATTCTTTACGAAAAATCTATCCGAGTTGTTTTTGAATGAAATGAGCAAACAAATGCACGAAACATGAGTTTTAGGTGCAACCAAAGATTGTGGAGAAATATTTTAAACTGAATACAAATTTTGGTTTGAACTTGAATAATTTAGTATTTACTATCATTCTTCACGAAAAATATATCCGAGTTTTTTTTGGGTGAAACGAGCAAACAAACGAACAAAACATGAGTTTTAGGTTCAAACAAAGATTGTGGAGAAATATTTTAAATTGAGTACAAATTTAGGTTTGCATTTGAATAATTTAGTATTTACTATCATTCTTTACGAAAACTCTAACCGAGTTTTTTTTGAATGAAACGAGCAAACAAATGCACGAAACACGAGTATTAGGTGCAAACAAAGATTGTGGAGAAATATTTTGAAACGAATATAAATTTTGGTTTGCATTTGAATAATTTAGTATTTCCTATCATTCTTTACGAAAAATCTATCTGAGTTGTTTTTCAATGAAATGAGCAAACAAATGCACGAAACATGAGTTTTAGGTGCACCCAAAGATTGTGGAGAAATATTTTAAATTGAATTCAAATTTGGGTTTGCACTTGAATAATTTAGTATTTACTATCATTCTTTACGAAAAATCTATCTGAGTTGTTTTTCAATGAAATGAGCAAACAAATGCACGAAACATGAGTTTTAGGTGCAACCAAAGATTGTGGAGAAATATTTTAAATTGAATTCAAATTTTGGTTTGCACTTGAATAATTTAGTATTTACTATCATTCTTTACGAAAAATCTATCTGAGTTGTTTTTCAATGAAATGAGCAAACAAATGCACGAAACACGAGTATTAGGTGCAAACAAAGATTGTGGAGAAATATTTTGAAATGAATATAAATTTTGGTTTGCATTTGAATAATTTAGTATTTACTATCATTCTTTACGAAAAATCTATCTGAGTTGTTTTTCAATGAAATGAGCAAACAAATGCACGAAACATGAGTTTTAGGTGCAACCAAAGAATGTGGAGAAATATTTTAAGTTGAATTCAAATTTTGGTTTGCACTTGAATAATTTAGTATTTACTATCAATCTTCACGAAAAATATATCCGAGTTGTTTTTGGGTGATACGAGCAAACAAACGAACAAAACATGAGTTTTAAGTTCAAACAAAGATTGTGGGGAAATATTTTAAGTTGAGTACAAATTTAGATTTGCATTTGAATAATTTAGTATTTACTATCATTCTTTACGAAAAATCTAACCGAGTTTTTTTTGAATGAAACGAGCAAACAAATGCACGAAACACGAGTATTAGGTGCAAACAAAGATTGTGGAGAAATATTTTGAAACGAATATAAATTTTGGTTTGCATTTGAATAATTTAGTATTTCCTATCATTCTTTACGAAAAATCTATCTGAGTTGTTTTTCAATGAAATGAGCAAACAAATGCATGAAACATGAGTTTTAGGTGCACCCAAAGATTGTGGAGAAATATTTTAAATTGAATTCAAATTTGGGTTTGCACTTGAATAATTTAGTATTTACTATCATTCTTTACGAAAAATCTATCTGAGTTGTTTTTCAATGAAATGAGCAAACAAATGCACGAAACATGAGTATTAGGTGCAACCAAAGATTGTGGAGAAATATTTTAAATTGAATTCAAATTTTGGTTTGCACTTGAATAATTTAGTATTTACTATCATTCTTTACGAAAAATCTATCTGAGTTGTTTTTCAATGAAATGAGCAAACAAATGCACGAAACATGAGTTTTAGGTGCAACCAAAGATTGTGGAGAAATATTTTAAATTGAATTCAAATTTGGGTTTGCACTTGAATAATTTAGTATTTACTATCATTCTTTACGAAAAATCTATCTGAGTTGTTTTTCAATGAAATGAGCAAACAAATGCACGAAACATGAGTATTAGGTGCAACCAAAGATTGTGGAGAAATATTTTAAATTGAATTCAAATTTTGGTTTGCACTTGAATAATTTAGTATTTACTATCATTCTTTACGAAAAATCTATCTGAGTTGTTTTTCAATGAAATGAGCAAACAAATGCACGAAACATGAGTTTTAGGTGCAACCAAAGATTGTGGAGAAATATTTTAAATTGAATTCAAATTTGGGTTTGCACTTGAATAATTTAGTATTTACTATCATTCTTTACGAAAAATCTATCTGAGTTGTTTTTCAATGAAATGAGCAAACAAATGCACGAAACATGAGTATTAGGTGCAACCAAAGATTGTGGAGAAATATTTTAAATTGAATTCAAATTTTGGTTTGCACTTGAATAATTTAGTATTTACTATCATTCTTTACGAAAAATCTATCTGAGTTGTTTTTCAATGAAATGAGCAAACAAATGCACGAAACATGAGTTTTAGGTGCAACCAAAGATTGTGGAGAAATATTTTAAATTGAATTCAAATTTTGGTTTGCACTTGAATAATTTAGTATTTACTATCATTCTTTACGAAAAATCTAACCGAGTTTTTTTTGAATGAAACGAGCAAACAAATGCACGAAACACGAGTATTAGATGCAAACAACGATTGTGGAGAAATATTTTGAAACGAATACAAATTTTGGTTTGCATTTGAGTAATTTAGTATTTACTATCATTCTTTACGAAAAATATATCCGAGTTTTTTTTGGGTGAAACGAGCAAACAAACGAACAAAACATGAGTTTTAAGTTCAAACAAAGATTGTGGGAAATATTTTAAATTGAGTACAAATTTAGATTTGCATTTGAATAATTTAATATTTACTATCATTGTTTACGAAAAATCTAACCAAGTTTTTTTTGAATGAAACGAGCAAACAAATGTACGAAACACGAGTATTAGGTGGAAACAAGGATTGTGGAGAAATATTTTAAATTGAATACAAATTTTGGTTTGAACTTGAATAATTTAGTATTTACTATCATTCTTTACGAAAAATCTATCCGAGTTGTTTTTGAATGAAATGAGCAAAGAAATGCACGAAACATGAGTTTTAGGTGCAACCAAAGATTGTGGAGAAATATTTTAAACTGAATACAAATTTTGGTTTGAACTTGAATAATTTAGTATTTACTATCATTCTTCACGAAAAATATATCCGAGTTTTTTTTGGGTGAAACGAGCAAACAAACGAACAAAACATGAGTTTTAGGTTCAAACAAAGATTGTGGAGAAATATTTTAAATTGAGTACAAATTTAGGTTTGCATTTGAATAATTTAGTATTTACTATCATTCTTTACGAAAACTCTAACCGAGTTTTTTTTGAATGAAACGAGCAAACAAATGCACGAAACACGAGTATTAGGTGCAAACAAAGATTGTGGAGAAATATTTTGAAACGAATATAAATTTTGGTTTGCATTTGAATAATTTAGTATTTCCTATCATTCTTTACGAAAAATCTATCTGAGTTGTTTTTCAATGAAATGAGCAAACAAATGCACGAAACATGAGTTTTAGGTGCACCCAAAGATTGTGGAGAAATATTTTAAATTGAATTCAAATTTGGGTTTGCACTTGAATAATTTAGTATTTACTATCATTCTTTACGAAAAATCTATCTGAGTTGTTTTTCAATGAAATGAGCAAACAAATGCACGAAACATGAGTTTTAGGTGCAACCAAAGATTGTGGAGAAATATTTTAAATTGAATTCAAATTTTGGTTTGCACTTGAATAATTTAGTATTTACTATCATTCTTTACGAAAAATCTATCTGAGTTGTTTTTCAATGAAATGAGCAAACAAATGCACGAAACACGAGTAATAGGTGCAAACAAAGATTGTGGAGAAATATTTTGAAATGAATATAAATTTTGGTTTGCATTTGAATAATTTAGTATTTACTATCATTCTTTACGAAAAATCTATCTGAGTTGTTTTTCAATGAAATGAGCAAACAAATGCACGAAACATGAGTTTTAGGTGCAACCAAAGATTGTGGAGAAATATTTTAAGTTGAATTCAAATTTTGGTTTGCACTTGAATAATTTAGTATTTACTATCATTCTTCACGAAAAATATATCCGAGTTGTTTTTGGGTGATACGAGCAAACAAACGAACAAAACATGAGTTTTAAGTTCAAACAAAGATTGTGGGGAAATATTTTAAGTTGAGTACAAATTTAGATTTGCATTTGAATAATTTAGTATTTACTATCATTCTTTACGAAAAATCTAACCGAGTTTTTTTTGAATGAAACGAGCAAACAAATGCACGAAACACGAGTATTAGGTGCAAACAACGATTGTGGAGAAATATTTTGAAACGAATACAAATTTTGGTTTGCATTTGAATAATTTAGTATTTACTATCATTCTTTACGAAAAATATATCCGAGTTTTTTTTGGGTGAAACGAGCAAACAAACGAACAAAACATGAGTTTTAAGTTCAAACAAAGATTGTGGGTAAATATTTTAAATTGAGTACAAATTTAGATTTGCATTTGAATAATTTAATATTTACTATCATTGTTTACGAAAAATCTAACTAAGTTTTTTTTGAATGAAACGAGCAAACAAATGTACGAAACAGGAGTATTAGGTGCAAACAAAGATTGTGGAGAAATATTTTAAATTGAATACAAATTTTGGTTTGAACTTGAATAATTTAGTATTTACTATCATTCTTTACGAAAAATCTATCCGAGTT
The DNA here is from genome assembly GCA_027726005.1 of Juncus effusus. NCBI lineage: Eukaryota > Viridiplantae > Streptophyta > Magnoliopsida > Poales > Juncaceae > Juncus > Juncus effusus. The sequence goes on from CM050893.1 coordinate 4,626,329, forward strand.
GTTTTTGAATGAAATGAGCTCTCAAATGCACGAAACATGAGTTTTAGGTGCGACCAAAGATTGTGGAGATATATTTTAAATTGAATACAAATTTTGGTTTGAACTTGAATAATTTAGTATTTACTATCATTCTTTACGAAAAATCTATCCGAGTTTTTTTTGAATGAAATGAGCAAACAAATACACGAAACAGGAGTATTAGGTGCAAACAAAGATTGTGGAGAAATATTTTAAATTTAATTCAAATTTTGGTTTCCACTTGAGTAATTTAGTATTTGCTATCATTGTTCACGAAAAATATATCCGAATTTTTTTTGGGTGAAACGAGCAAACAAACGAACAAAACATGAGTTTTATGTTCAAACAAAGATTGTGGAGAAATATTTTAAATTTAATTCATAATTTTGTTTGCACTTAAGTAATTTAGTATTTACTATCATTCTTCACGAAAAAAATATCCGAGTTAGTTTTGGGTGAAACGAGCAAACAAACGAACAAAACATGAGTTTTAGGTTCAAACAAAGATTGTGGAGAAATATTTTAAATTTAATTCATAATTTTGTTTGCACTTGAGTAATTTAGTATTTACTATCATTCTCCACGAAAAATATATCCGAGTTCTTTTTGGGTGGAACGAGCAAAAAAACGAACAAAACATGAGTTTTAGGTTCAAACAAAGATTGCGGAGAAATATTTTAAATTGAGTACAAATTTAGGTTTGCATTTGAATAATTTAGTATTTACTATCATTCTTTATGAAAAATCTATCCGAGTTGTTTTTGAATGAAATGAGCTAACAAATGCACGAAACATGAGCTTTAGGTGCAACCAAAGATTGTGGAGATATATTTTAAATTGAATACAAGTTTTGGTTTGAACTTGAATAATTTAGTATTTACTATCATTCTTTACGAAAAATCTTTCCGAGTTTATTTTGAATGAAATGAGCAAACAAATACACGAAACATGAGTTTTAGGTGCAAACAAAGATTGTGGAGAAATATTTTAAATTTAATTAAAATTTTGGTTTGCACTTGAGTAATTTAGTATTTACTATCATTCTTCATGAAAAATATATCCGATTTTTTTTTGGGTGAAACGAGCAAGCAAACGAACAAAACATGAGTTTTAGGTTCAAACAAAGATTGTGGAGAAATATTTTAAATTTAATTCATAATTTTGTTTGCACTTGAGTAATTTAGTATCTACTATCATTCCTCACGAAAAATATATCCGAGTTTTTTTTGGGTGAAACGAGCAAACAAACGAACAAAACATGAGTTTTAGGTTCAAACAAAGATTGTTGAGAAATATTTTAAATTTAATTCATAATTTTGTTTGCACTTGAGTAATTTAGTATTTACTATCATTCTTCACGAAAAATATATCCGAGTTTTTTTTGGGTGGAACGTGCAAACAAACGAACAAAACATGAGTTTTAGGTTCAAACAAAGATTGCGGACAAATATTTTAAATTGAGTACAAATTTAAGTTTGCATTGAATAATTTAGTATTTACTATCATTCTTTACGAAAAATCTATCCGAGTTTTTTTTGAATGAAATGATCAAACAAATGCACGAAACACGAGTATTAGGTGCAAACAAAGATTGTGGAGAAATATTTTAAATTGAATACAAATTTTGGTTTGAACTTGAATAATTTAGTATTTACTATCATTCTTTACGAAAAATATATCCGAGTTTTTTTTGAATGAAATGAGCAAACAAATACACGAAACATGAGTTTTAGGTGCAAACAATAATTGTGGAGAAATATTTTAAATTGAATTCAAATTTTGGTTTGCACTTGAAGAATTTCGTATTTACTATCATTCTTCACGAAAAATATATCCGAGTTTTTTTTGGGTGGCACGTGCAAACAAACGAACAAAACATGTGTTTTAGGTTCAAACAAAGATTGCGGAGAAATATTTTAAATTGAGTACAAATTTAGGTCTACATTTGAATAATTTAGTATTTACTATCATTCTTTACGAAAAATCTATCCGAATTTTTTTTGAATGAAATGAACAAACAAATGCACGAAACACGAGTATTAGGTGCAAACAAAGATTGTGGAGAAATAATTTAAATTGAATACAAATTTTGGTTTGAACTTGAATAATTTAGTATTTACTATCATTCTTTACGAAAAATATATCCGAGTTTTTTTTGAATGAAATGAGCACACAAATACACGAAACTTGAGTTTTAGGTGCAAACAAAGATTGTGGAGAAATATTTTAAATTGAATTCAAATTTTGGTTTGCACTTGGATAATTTAGTATTTACTATCATTCTTCACGAAAAATATATCCGAGTTTTTTTTGGGTGAGACGAGCAAACAAACGAACAAAACATGAGTTTTAGGTTCAAACAAAGATTGTGGAGAAATATTTTAAATTGAGTACAAATTTAGGTTTGCATTTGAATAATTTAGTATTTACTATCATTCTTTACGAAAAATCTAACCGAGTTTTTTTTGAATGAAACGAGCAAACAAATTCACGAAACACGAGTATTAGGTGCAAACAACGATTGTGGAGAAATATTTTGAAACGAATACAAATTTTGGTTTGCATTTGAATAATTTAGTATTTACTATCATTCTTTACGAAAAATATATCCGAGTTCTTTTTGGGTGAAACGAGCAAACAAACGAACAAAACATGAGTTTTAAGTCCAAACAAAGATTGTGGGGAAATATTTTAAATTGAGTCCAAATTTAGATTTGCATTTGAATAATTTAGTATTTACTATCATTCTTTACGAAAAATCCATCCGAGTTGTTTTTGAATGAAATGAGCAAACAAATGCACGAAACATGAGTTTTAGGTGCAACCAAAGATTGTGGAGAAATATTTTAAATTGAATACAAATTTTGGTTTGAACTTGAATAATTTAGTATTTACTATCATTCTTTACGAAAAATATATCCGAGTTTTTTTTGAATGAAATGAGCAAACAAATAAACGAAACATGAGTTTTAGGTGCAAACAAAGATTGTGGAGAAATATTTTAAATTGAATTCAAATTTTGGTTTGAACTTGAATAATTTAGTATTTACTATCATTCTTTACGAAAAATCTATCCGAGTTGTTTTTTAATGAAATGAGCTCACAAATGCACGAAACATGAGTTTTAGGTGCAACCAAAGATTGTGGAGATATATTTTAAATTGAATACAAATTTTGGTTTGAACTTGAATAATTTAGTATTTACTATCATTCTTTGCGAAAAATCTATCCGAGTTTTTTTTGAATGAAATGAGCAAACAAATGCACGAAACATGAGTTTTAGGTGCAACCAAAGATTGTGGAGAAATATTTTAAATTGAATACAAATTTTGGTTTGAACTTGAATAATTTAGTATTTACTATCATTCTTTACGAAAAATATATCCGAGTTTTTTTTGAATGAAATGAGCAAACAAATACACGAAACATGAGTTTTAGGTGCAAACAATAATTGTGGAGAAATATTTTAAATTGAATTCAAATTTTGGTTTGCACTTGAAGAATTTCGTATTTACTATCATTCTTCACGAAAAATATATCCGAGTTTTTTTTGGGTGGCACGTGCAAACAAACGAACAAAACATGTGTTTTAGGTTCAAACAAAGATTGCGGAGAAATATTTTAAATTGAGTACAAATTTAGGTCTACATTTGAATAATTTAGTATTTACTATCATTCTTTACGAAAAATCTATCCGAATTTTTTTTGAATGAAATGAACAAACAAATGCACGAAACACGAGTATTAGGTGCAAACAAAGATTGTGGAGAAATAATTTAAATTGAATACAAATTTTGGTTTGAACTTGAATAATTTAGTATTTACTATCATTCTTTACGAAAAATATATCCGAGTTTTTTTTGAATGAAATGAGCACACAAATACACGAAACTTGAGTTTTAGGTGCAAACAAAGATTGTGGAGAAATATTTTAAATTGAATTCAAATTTTGGTTTGCACTTGGATAATTTAGTATTTACTATCATTCTTCACGAAAAATATATCCGAGTTTTTTTTGGGTGAGACGAGCAAACAAACGAACAAAACATGAGTTTTAGGTTCAAACAAAGATTGTGGAGAAATATTTTAAATTGAGTACAAATTTAGGTTTGCATTTGAATAATTTAGTATTTACTATCATTCTTTACGAAAAATCTAACCGAGTTTTTTTTGAATGAAACGAGCAAACAAATTCACGAAACACGAGTATTAGGTGCAAACAACGATTGTGGAGAAATATTTTGAAACGAATACAAATTTTGGTTTGCATTTGAATAATTTAGTATTTACTATCATTCTTTACGAAAAATATATCCGAGTTCTTTTTGGGTGAAACGAGCAAACAAACGAACAAAACATGAGTTTTAAGTCCAAACAAAGATTGTGGGGAAATATTTTAAATTGAGTCCAAATTTAGATTTGCATTTGAATAATTTAGTATTTACTATCATTCTTTACGAAAAATCCATCCGAGTTGTTTTTGAATGAAATGAGCAAACAAATGCACGAAACATGAGTTTTAGGTGCAACCAAAGATTGTGGAGAAATATTTTAAATTGAATACAAATTTTGGTTTGAACTTGAATAATTTAGTATTTACTATCATTCTTTACGAAAAATATATCCGAGTTTTTTTTGAATGAAATGAGCAAACAAATAAACGAAACATGAGTTTTAGGTGCAAACAAAGATTGTGGAGAAATATTTTAAATTGAATTCAAATTTTGGTTTGAACTTGAATAATTTAGTATTTACTATCATTCTTTACGAAAAATCTATCCGAGTTGTTTTTTAATGAAATGAGCTCACAAATGCACGAAACATGAGTTTTAGGTGCAACCAAAGATTGTGGAGATATATTTTAAATTGAATACAAATTTTGGTTTGAACTTGAATAATTTAGTATTTACTATCATTCTTTGCGAAAAATCTATCCGAGTTTTTTTTGAATGAAATGAGCAAACAAATGCACGAAACATGAGTTTTAGGTGCAACCAAAGATTGTGGAGAAATATTTTAAATTGAATACAAATTTTGGTTTGAACTTGAATAATTTAGTATTTACTATCATTCTTTACGAAAAATATATCCGAGTTTTTTTTGAATGAAATGAGCAAACAAATACACGAAACATGAGTTTTAGGTGCAAACAAAGATTGTGGAGAAATATTTTAAATTGAATTCAAATTTTGGTTTGCACTTGAATAATTTAGTATTTACTATCATTCTTCACGAAAAATATATCCGACTTTTTTTTGGGTGAGACGAGCAAACAAACAAACAAAACACGAGTTTTAGGTTCAAACAAAGATTATGGAGAAATATTTTAAATTGAGTAGAAATTTAGGTTTGCATTTGAATAATTTAGTATTTACTATCATCCTTTACGAAAAAACTACCCGAGTTGTTTTTGAATGAAACGAGCAATCAAATGCACGAAACACGAGTATTAGGTGCAAACAACGATTGTGGAGAAATATTTTGAACCGAATACAAATATTGGTTTGCATTTGAATAATTTAGTATTTACTATCATTCTTTACGAAAAATATATCCGAGTTTTTTTTGGCTGAAACGAGCAAACAAACGAACAAAACATGAGTCTTAAGTTCAAACAAAGATTGTGGGGAAATATTTTAAATTAAGTACAAATTTAGATTTGCATTTGAATAATTTAGTATTTACTATCATTCTTTACGAAAAATCTAACCGTGTTTTTTTTGAATGATACGAGCAAACAAATGCACGAAACACGAGTATTAGGTGCAAACAAAGATTGGGGAGAAATATTTTAAATTGAATACAAATTTTGGTTTGAACTTGAATAATTTAGTATTTACTATCATTCTTCACGAAAAATATATCCGAGTTTTTTTTGGGTGAAACGAGCAAACAAACGAACAAAACATGAGTTTTAGGTTCAAACCAAAATTGTGGAGAAATATTTTAAATTGAGTACAAATTTAGGTTTTCATTTGAATAATTTAGTATTTACTATCATTCTTTACGAAAAATCTAACCGAGTTTTTTTTGAATGAAACAAGCAATCAAATGCACGACACACGAGTATTAGGTGCAAACAAAGATTGTGGAGAAATATTTTAAATTGAATACAAATTTTGGTTTGAACTTGAATAATTTAGTATTTACTATCATTCTTTACGAAAAATCTATACGAGTTTTTTTTGAATGAAATGAGCAAACAAATGCACGAAACACGAGTATTAGGTGCAAACAAAGATTGTGGAGAAATATTTTAAATTGAATTCAAATTTTGGTTTGCACTTGAATAATTTAGTATTTTTCATTCTTCACGAAAAATAAATCCAAGTTTTTTTTGGGTGAGACGAGCAAACAAACGAACAAAACACGAGTTTTAGGTTCAAACAAAGATTGTGGAGAAATATTTTAAATTGAGTAGAAATTTGGGTTTGCATTTGAATATTTTAGTATTTACTATCATCCTTTACGAAAAATCTATCCGAGTTGTTTTTGAATGCAACGAGCAATCAAATGCACGAAACACGAGTATTAGGTGCAAACAACGATTGTGAAGAAATATTTTGAACCGAATACAAATATTGGTTTGCATTTGAATAATTTAGTATTTACTATCATTCTTTACGAAAACTATATCCGAGTTTTTTTTGGCTGAAACGAGCAAACAAACGAACAAAACATGAGTCTTAAGTTCAAACAAAGATTGTGGGGAAATATTTTAAATTGAGTACAAATTTAGATTTCCATTTGAATAATTTAGTATTTACTATCATTCTTTACGAAAAATCTAACCGAGTTTTTTTTGAATGAAACGAGCAAACAAATGCACGAAACACGAGTATTAGGTGCAAACAAAGATTGTGGAGAAATATTTTAAATTGAATACAAATTTTGGTTTGAACTTGAATAATTTAGTATTTACTATCATTCTTTACGAAAAATATATCCGAGTTTTTTTTGAATGAAATGAGCAAACAAATACACGAAACATGAGTTTTAGGTGCAAACAAAGATTGTAGAGAAATATTTTAAATTGAATTCAAATTTTGGTTTGCACTTGAATAATTTAGTATTTACTATCATTCTTCACGAAAAATATATCCGAGTTTTTTTTGGGTGAAAAGAGCAAACAAACGAACAAAACACGAGTTTTAGGTTCAAACCAAAATTGTGGAGAAATATTTTAAATTGAGTACAAATTTAGGTTTTCATTTGAATAATTTAGTATTTACTATCATTCTTTACGAAAAATCTAACCGAGTTTTTTTTGAATGAAACAAGCAATCAAATGCACGACACACGAGTATTAGGTGCAAACAAAGATTGTGGAGAAATATTTTAAATTGAATACAAATTTTGATTTGAACTTGAATAATTTTGTATTTACTATCATTCTTTACGAAAAATCTATCCGAGTTGTTTTTGAACGAAATGAGCTCACAAATGCACGAAACATGAGTTTTAGGTGCAACCAAAGATTGTGGAGATATATTTTAAATTGAATACAAATTTTGGTTTGAACTTGAATAATTTAGTATTTACTATCATTCTTTACGAAAAATCTATACGAGTTTTTTTTGAATGAAATGAGCAAACAAATGCACGAAACACGAGTATTAGGTGCAAACAAAGATTGTGGAGAAATATTTTAAATTGAATACAAATTTTGGTTTGAACTTGAATAATTTAGTATGTACTATCATTCTTTACGAAAAATATATCCGAGTTTTTTTTGAATGAAATGAGCAAAGAAATACACGAAACATGAGTTTTAGGTGCAAACAAAGATTGTGGAGAAATATTTTAAATTGAATTCAAATTTTGGTTTGCACTTGAATAATTTAGTATTTACTATCATTCTTCTCGAAAAATATATCCGAGTTTTTTTTGGGTGAAACGAGCAAACAAACGAACAAAACATGAGTTTTAGGTTCAAACCAAAATTGTGGAGAAATATTTTAAATTGAGTACAAATTTAGGTTTTCATTTGAATAATTTAGTATTTACTATCATTCTTTACGAAAAATCTATACGAGTTTTTTTTGAATGAAATGAGCAAACAAATGCACGAAACACGAGTATTAGGTGCAAACAAAGATTGTGGAGAAATATTTTAAATTGAATTCAAATTTTGGTTTGCACTTGAATAATTTAGTATTTTTCATTCTTCACGAAAAATAAATCCAAGTTTTTTTTGGGTGAGACGAGCAAACAAACGAACAAAACACGAGTTTTAGGTTCAAACAAAGATTGTGGAGAAATATATTAAATTGAGTAGAAATTTGGGTTTGCATTTGAATATTTTAGTATTTACTATCATCCTTTACGAAAAATCTATCCGAGTTGTTTTTGAATGCAACGAGCAATCAAATGCACGAAACACGAGTATTAGGTGCAAACAACGATTGTGAAGAAATATTTTGAACCGAATACAAATATTGGTTTGCATTTGAATAATTTAGTATTTACTATCATTCTTTACGAAAACTATATCCGAGTTTTTTTTGGCTGAAACGAGCAAACAAACGAACAAAACATGAGTCTTAAGTTCAAACAAAGATTGTGGGGAAATATTTTAAATTTAGTACAAATTTAGATTTCCATTTGAATAATTTAGTATTTACTATCATTCTTTACGAAAAATCTAACCGAGTTCTTTTTGAATGAAACGAGCAAACAAATGCACGAAACACGAGTATTAGGTGCAAACAAAGATTGTGGAGAAATATTTTAAATTGAATACAAATTTTGGTTTGAACTTGAATAATTTAGTATTTACTATCATTCTTTACGAAAAATATATCCGAGTTTTTTTTGAATGAAATGAGCAAACAAATACACGAAACATGAGTTTTAGGTGCAAACAAAGATTGTAGAGAAATATTTTAAATTGAATTCAAATTTTGGTTTGCACTTGAATAATTTAGTATTTACTATCATTCTTCACGAAAAATATATCCGAGTTTTTTTTGGGTGAAAAGAGCAAACAAACGAACAAAACACGAGTTTTAGGTTCAAACCAAAATTGTGGAGAAATATTTTAAATTGAGTACAAATTTAGGTTTTCATTTGAATAATTTAGTATTTACTATCATTCTTTACGAAAAATCTAACCGAGTTTTTTTTGAATGAAACAAGCAATCAAATGCACGACACACGAGTATTAGGTGCAAACAAAGATTGTGGAGAAATATTTTAAATTAAATACAAATTTTGGTTTGAACTTGAATAATTTTGTATTTACTATCATTCTTTACGAAAAATCTATCCGAGTTGCTTTTGAACGAAATGAGCTCACAAATGCACGAAACATGAGTTTTAGGTGCAACCAAAGATTGTGGAGATATATTTTAAATTGAATACAAATTTTGGTTTGAACTTGAATAATTTAGTATTTACTATCATTCTTTACGAAAAATCTATACGAGTTTTTTTTGAATGAAATGAGCAAACAAATGCACGAAACACGAGTATTAGGCGCAAACAAAGATTGTGGAGAAATATTTTAAATTGAATTCAAATTTTGGTTTGCACTTGAATAATTTAGTATTTTTCATTCTTCACGAAAAATATATCCAAGTTTTTTTTGGGTGAGACGAGCAAACAAACGAACAAAACACGAGTTTTAGGTTCAAACAAAGATTGTGGAGAAATATTTTAAATTGAGTAGAAATTTGGGTTTGCATTTGAATATTTTAGTATTTACTATCATCCTTTACGAAAAATCTATCCGAGTTGTTTTTGAATGAAACGAGCAATCAAATGCACGAAACACGAGTATTAGGTGCAAACAACGATTGTGAAGAAATATTTTGAACCGAATACAAATATTGGTTTGCATTTGAATAATTTAGTATTTACTATCATTCTTTACGAAAACTATATCCGAGTTTTTTTTGGCTGAAATGAGCAAACAAACGAACAAAACATGAGTCTTAAGTTGAAACAAAGATTGTGGGGAAATATTTTAAATTGAGTACAAATTTGGATTTCCATTTGAATAATTTAGTATTTACTATCATTCTTTACGAAAAATCTAACCGAGTTTTTTTTGAATGAAACGAGCAAACAAATGCACGAAACACGAGTATTAGGTGCAAACATAGATTGTGGAGAAATATTTTAAATTGAATACAAATTTTGGTTTGAACTTGAATAATTTAGTATGTACTATCATTCTTTACGAAAAATATATCCGAGTTTTTTTTGAATGAAATGAGCAAAGAAATACACGAAACATGAGTTTTAGGTGCAAACAAAGATTGTGGAGAAATATTTTAAATTGAATTCAAATTTTGGTTTGCACTTGAATAATTTAGTATTTACTATCATTCTTCACGAAAAATATATCCGAGTTTTTTTTGGGTGAAACGAGCAAACAAACGAACAAAACATGAGTTTTAGGTTCAAACCAAAATTGTGGAGAAATATTTTAAATTGAGTACAAATTTAGGTTTTCATTTGAATAATTTAGTATTTACTATCATTCTTTACGAAAAATCTAACCGAGTTTTTTTTGAATGAAACAAGCAATCAAATGCACGACACACGAGTATTAGGTGAAAACAAAGATTGTGGAGAAATATTTTAAATTGAATACAAATTTTGGTTTGAACTTGAATAATTTAGTATTTACTATCATTCTTTACGAAAAATCTATCCGAGTTGTTTTTGCATGAAATGAGCTCACAAATGCACGAAACATGAGTTTTAGGTGCAACCAAAGATTGTGGAGATATATTTTAAATTGAATACAAATTTTGGTTTGAACTTGAATAATTTAGTATTTACTATCATTCTTTACGAAAAATCTATACGAGTTTTTTTTGAATGAAATGAGCAAACAAATGCACGAAACACGAGTATTAGGTGCAAACAAAGATTGTGGAGAAATAATTTAAATTGAATACAAATTTTGGTTTGAACTTGAATAATTTAGTATTTACTATCATTCTTCACGAAAAATATATCCGAGTTTTTTTTGGGTGAAACGAGCAAACAAACGAACAAAACACGAGTTTTAGGTTCAAACCAAAATTGTGGAGAAATATTTTAAATTGAGTACAAATTTAGGTTTTCATTTGAATAATTTAGTATTTACTATCATTCTTTACGAAAAATCTAACCGAGTTTTTTTTGAATGAAACAAGCAATCAAATGCACGACACACGAGTATTAGGTGCAAACAAAGATTGTGGAGAAATATTTTAAATTGAATACAAATTTTGGTTTGAACTTGAATAATTTTGTATTTACTATCATTCTTTACGAAAAATCTATCCAAGCTGTTTTTGAATGAAATGAGCTCACAAATGCACGAAACATGAGTTTTAGGTGCAACCAAAGATTGTGGAGATATATTTTAAATTGAATACAAATTTTGGTTTGAACTTGAATAATTTAGTATTTACTATCATTCTTTACGAAAAATCTATACGAGTTTTTTTTGAATGAAATGAGCAAACAAATGCACGAAACACGAGTATTAGGTGCAAACAAAGATTGTGGAGAAATAATTTAAATTGAATACAAATTTTGGTTTGAACTTGAATAATTTAGTATTTACTATCATTCTTCACGAAAAATATATCCGAGTTTTTTTTGGGTGAAACGAGCAAACAAACGAACAAAACACGAGTTTTAGGTTCAAACCAAAATTGTGGAGAAATATTTTAAATTGAGTACAAATTTAGGTTTTCATTTGAATAATTTAGTATTTACTATCATTCTTTACGAAAAATCTAACCGAGTTTTTTTTGAATGAAACAAGCAATCAAATGCACGACACACGAGTATTAGGTGCAAACAAAGATTGTGGAGAAATATTTTAAATTGAATACAAATTTTGGTTTGAACTTGAATAATTTTGTATTTACTATCATTCTTTACGAAAAATCTATCCAAGCTGTTTTTGAATGAAATGAGCTCACAAATGCACGAAACATGAGTTTTAGGTGCAACCAAAGATTGTGGAGATATATTTTAAATTGAATACAAATTTTGGTTTGAACTTGAATAATTTAGTATTTACTATCATTCTTTACGAAAAATCTATACGAGTTTTTTTTGAATGAAATGAGCAAACAAATGCACGAAACACGAGTATTAGGTGCAAACAAAGATTGTGGAGAAATAATTTAAATTGAATACAAATTTTGGTTTGCACTTGAATAATTTAGTATTTACTATCATTCTTTACGAAAAATCTATACGAGTTTTTTTTGAATGAAATGAGCAAACAAATGCACGAAACACGAGTATTAGGTGCAAACAAAGATTGTGGAGAAATATTTTAAATTGAATTCAAATTTTGGTTTGCACTTGAATAATTTAGTATTTTTCATTCTTCACGAAAAATATATCCAAGTTTTTTTTGGGTGAGACGAGCAAACAAACGAACAAAACACGAGTTTTAGGTTCAAACAAAGATTGTGGAGAAATATTTTAAATTGAGTAGAAATTTGGGTTTGCATTTGAATATTTTAGTATTTACTATCATCCTTTACGAAAAATCTATCCGAGTTGTTTTTGAATGAAACGAGCAATCAAATGCACGAAACACGAGTATTAGGTGCAAACAACGATTGTGAAGAAATATTTTGAACCGAATACAAATATTGGTTTGCATTTGAATAATTTAGTATTTACTATCATTCTTTACGAAAACTATATCCGAGTTTTTTTTGGCTGAAATGAGCAAACAAACGAACAAAACATGAGTCTTAAGTTGAAACAAAGATTGTGGGGAAATATTTTAAATTGAGTACAAATTTGGATTTCCATTTGAATAATTTAGTATTTACTATCATTCTTTACGAAAAATCTAACCGAGTTTTTTTTGAATGAAACGAGAAAACAAATGCACGAAACACGAGTATTAGGTGCAAACAAAGATTGTGGAGAAATATTTTAAATTGAATACAAATTTTGGTTTGAACTTGAATAATTTAGTATGTACTATCATTCTTTACGAAAAATATATCCGAGTTTTTTTTGAATGAAATGAGCAAAGAAATACACGAAACATGAGTTTTAGGTGCAAACAAAGATTGTGGAGAAATATTTTAAATTGAATTCAAATTTTGGTTTGCACTTGAATAATTTAGTATTTACTATCATTCTTCTCGAAAAATATATCCGAGTTTTTTTTGGGTGAAACGAGCAAACAAACGAACAAAACATGAGTTTTAGGTTCAAACCAAAATTGTGGAGAAATATTTTAAATTGAGTACAAATTTAGGTTTTCATTTGAATAATTTAGTATTTACTATCATTCTTTACGAAAAATCTATACGAGTTTTTTTTGAATGAAATGAGCAAACAAATGCACGAAACACGAGTATTAGGTGCAAACAAAGATTGTGGAGAAATATTTTAAATTGAATTCAAATTTTGGTTTGCACTTGAATAATTTAGTATTTTTCATTCTTCACGAAAAATAAATCCAAGTTTTTTTTGGGTGAGACGAGCAAACAAACGAACAAAACACGAGTTTTAGGTTCAAACAAAGATTGTGGAGAAATATTTTAAATTGAGTAGAAATTTGGGTTTGCATTTGAATATTTTAGTATTTACTATCATCCTTTACGAAAAATCTATCCGAGTTGTTTTTGAATGCAACCAGCAATCAAATGCACGAAACACGAGTATTAGGTGCAAACAACGATTGTGAAGAAATATTTTGAACCGAATACAAATATTGGTTTGCATTTGAATAATTTAGTATTTACTATCATTCTTTACGAAAACTATATCCGAGTTTTTTTTGGCTGAAACGAGCAAACAAACGAACAAAACATGAGTCTTAAGTTCAAACAAAGATTGTGGGGAAATATTTTAAATTGAGTACAAATTTAGATTTCCATTTGAATAATTTAGTATTTACTATCATTCTTTACGAAAAATCTAACCGAGTTTTTTTTGAATGAAACGAGCAAACAAATGCACGAAACACGAGTATTAGGTGCAAACAAAGATTGTGGAGAAATATTTTAAATTGAATACAAATTTTGGTTTGAACTTGAATAATTTAGTATTTACTATCATTCTTTACGAAAAATATATCCGAGTTTTTTTTGAATGAAATGAGCAAACAAATACACGAAACATGAGTTTTAGGTGCAAACAAAGATTGTAGAGAAATATTTTAAATTGAATTCAAATTTTGGTTTGCACTTGAATAATTTAGTATTTACTATCATTCTTCACGAAAAATATATCCGAGTTTTTTTTGGGTGAAAAGAGCAAACAAACGAACAAAACACGAGTTTTAGGTTCAAACCAAAATTGTGGAGAAATATTTTAAATTGAGTACAAATTTAGGTTTTCATTTGAATAATTTAGTATTTACTATCATTCTTTACGAAAAATCTAACCGAGTTTTTTTTGAATGAAACAAGCAATCAAATGCACGACACACGAGTATTAGGTGCAAACAAAGAGTGTGGAGAAATATTTTAAATTAAATACAAATTTTGGTTTGAACTTGAATAATTTTGTATTTACTATCATTCTTTACGAAAAATCTATCCGAGTTGTTTTTGAACGAAATGAGCTCACAAATGCACGAAACATGAGTTTTAGGTGCAACCAAAGATTGTGGAGATATATTTTAAATTGAATACAAATTTTGGTTTGAACTTGAATAATTTAGTATTTACTATCATTCTTTACGAAAAATCTATACGAGTTTTTTTTGAATGAAATGAGCAAACAAATGCACGAAACACGAGTATTAGGTGCAAACAAAGATTGTGGAGAAATATTTTAAATTGAATTCAAATTTTGGTTTGCACTTGAATAATTTAGTATTTTTCATTCTTCACGAAAAATATATCCAAGTTTTTTTTGGGTGAGACGAGCAAACAAACGAACAAAACACGAGTTTTAGGTTCAAACAAAGATTGTGGAGAAATATTTTAAATTGAGTAGAAATTTGGGTTTGCATTTGAATATTTTAGTATTTACTATCATCCTTTACGAAAAATCTATCCGAGTTGTTTTTGAATGAAACGAGCAATCAAATGCACGAAACACGAGTATTAGGTGCAAACAACGATTGTGAAGAAATATTTTGAACCGAATACAAATATTGGTTTGCATTTGAATAATTTAGTATTTACTATCATTCTTTACGAAAACTATATACGAGTTTTTTTTGGCTGAAATGAGCAAACAAACGAACAAAACATGAGTCTTAAGTTGAAACAAAGATTGTGGGGAAATATTTTAAATTGAGTACAAATTTGGATTTCCATTTGAATAATTTAGTATTTACTATCATTCTTTACGAAAAATCTAACCGAGTTTTTTTTGAATGAAACGAGCAAACAAATGCACGAAACACGAGTATTAGGTGCAACCAAAGATTGTGGAGAAATATTTTAAATTGAATACAAATTTTGGTTTGAACTTGAATAATTTAGTATGTACTATCATTCTTTACGAAAAATATATCCGAGTTTTTTTTGAATGAAATGGGCAAAGAAATACACGAAACATGAGTTTTAGGTGCAAACAAAGATTGTGGAGAAATATTTTAAATTGAATTCAAATTTTGGTTTGCACTTGAATAATTTAGTATTTACTATCATTCTTCACGAAAAATATATCCGAGTTTTTTTTGGGTGAAACGAGCAAACAAACGAACAAAACATGAGTTTTAGGTTCAAACCAAAATTGTGGAGAAATATTTTAAATTGAGTACAAATTTAGGTTTTCATTTGAATAATTTAGTATTTACTATCATTCTTTACGAAAAATCTAACCGAGTTTTTTTTGAATGAAACAAGCAATCAAATGCATGACACACGAGTATTAGGTGAAAACAAAGATTGTGGAGAAATATTTTAAATTGAATACAAATTTTGGTTTGAACTTGAATAATTTAGTATTTACTATCATTCTTTACGAAAAATCTATCCGAGTTGTTTTTGCATGAAATGAGCTCACAAATGCACGAAACATGAGTTTTAGGTGCAACCAAAGATTGTGGAGATATATTTTAAATTGAATACAAATTTTGGTTTGAACTTGAATAATTTAGTATTTACTATCATTCTTTACGAAAAATCTATACGAGTTTTTTTTGAATGAAATGAGCAAACAAATGCACGAAACACGAGTATTAGGTGCAAACAAAGATTGTGGAGAAATAATTTAAATTGAATACAAATTTTGGTTTGAACTTGAATAATTTAGTATTTACTATCATTCTTCACGAAAAATATATCCGAGTTTTTTTTGGGTGAAACGAGCAAACAAACGAACAAAACACGAGTTTTAGGTTCAAACCAAAATTGTGGAGAAATATTTTAAATTGAGTACAAATTTAGGTTTTCATTTGAATAATTTAGTATTTACTATCATTCTTTACGAAAAATCTAACCGAGTTTTTTTTGAATGAAACAAGCAATCAAATGCACGACACACGAGTATTAGGTGCAAACAAAGATTGTGGAGAAATATTTTAAATTGAATACAAATTTTGGTTTGAACTTGAATAATTTTGTATTTACTATCATTCTTTACGAAAAATCTATCCAAGTTGTTTTTGAATGAAATGAGCTCACAAATGCACGAAACATGAGTTTTAGGTGCAACCAAAGATTGTGGAGATATATTTTAAATTGAATACAAATTTTGGTTTGAACTTGAATAATTTAGTATTTGCTATCATTCTTTACGAAAAATCTATACGAGTTTTTTTTGAATGAAATGAGCAAACAAATGCACGAAACACGAGTATTAGGTGCAAACAAAGATTGTGGAGAAATAATTTAAATTGAATACAAATTTTGGTTTGCACTTGAATAATTTAGTATTTACTATCATTCTTCACGAAAAATATATCCGAGTTTTTTTTGGGTGAAACGAGCAAACAAACGAACAAAACACGAGTTTTAGGTTCAAACCAAAATTGTGGAGAAATATTTTAAATTGAGTACAAATTTAGGTTTTCATTTGAATAATTTAGTATTTACTATCATTCTTTACGAAAAATCTAACCGAGTTTTTTTTGAATGAAACAAGCAATCAAATGCACGACACACGAGTATTAGGTGCAAACAAAGATTGTGGAGAAATATTTTAAATTAAATACAAATTTTGGTTTGAACTTGAATAATTTTGTATTTACTATCATTCTTTACGAAAAATCTATCCGAGTTGTTTTTGAACGAAATGAGCTCACAAATGCACGAAACATGAGTTTTAGGTGCAACCAAAGATTGTGGAGATATATTTTAAATTGAATACAAATTTTGGTTGGAACTTGAATAATTTAGTATTTACTATCATTCTTTACGAAAAATCTATACGAGTTTTTTTTGAATGAAATGAGCAAACAAATGCACGAAACACGAGTATTAGGTGCAAACAAAGATTGTGGAGAAATATTTTAAATTGAATTCAAATTTTGGTTTGCACTTGAATAATTTAGTATTTTTCATTCTTCACGAAAAATATATCCAAGTTTTTTTTGGGTGAGACGAGCAAACAAACGAACAAAACACGAGTTTTAGGTTCAAACAAAGATTGTGGAGAAATATTTTAAATTGAGTAGAAATTTGGGTTTGCATTTGAATATTTTAGTATTTACTATCATCCTTTACGAAAAATCTATCCGAGTTGTTTTTGAATGAAACGAGCAATCAAATGCACGAAACACGAGTATTAGGTGCAAACAACGATTGTGAAGAAATATTTTGAACCGAATACAAATATTGGTTTGCATTTGAATAATTTAGTATTTACTATCATTCTTTACGAAAACTATATCCGAGTTTTTTTTGGCTGAAATGAGCAAACAAACGAACAAAACATGAGTCTTAAGTTGAAACAAAGATTGTGGGGAAATATTTTAAATTGAGTACAAATTTGGATTTCCATTTGAATAATTTAGTATTTACTATCATTCTTTACGAAAAATCTAACCGAGTTTTTTTTGAATGAAACGAGCAAACAAATGCACGAAACACGAGTATTAGGTGCAAACAAAGATTGTGGAGAAATATTTTAAATTGAATACAAATTTTGGTTTGAACTTGAATAATTTAGTATGTACTATCATTCTTTACGAAAAATATATCCGAGTTTTTTTTGAATGAAATGAGCAAAGAAATACACGAAACATGAGTTTTAGGTGCAAACAAAGATTGTGGAGAAATATTTTAAATTGAATTCAAATTTTGGTTTGCACTTGAATAATTTAGTATTTACTATCATTCTTCACGAAAAATATATCCGAGTTTTTTTTGGGTGAAACGAGCAAACAAACGAACAAAACATGAGTTTTAGGTTCAAACCAAAATTGTGGAGAAATATTTTAAATTGAGTACAAATTTAGGTTTTCATTTGAATAATTTAGTATTTACTATCATTCTTTACGAAAAATCTGACCGAGTTTTTTTTGAATGAAACAAGCAATCAAATGCATGACACACGAGTATTAGGTGAAAACAAAGATTGTGGAGAAATATTTTAAATTGAATACAAATTTTGGTTTGAACTTGAATAATTTAGTATTTACTATCATTCTTTACGAAAAATCTATCCGAGTTGTTTTTGCATGAAATGAGCTCACAAATGCACGAAACATGAGTTTTAGGTGCAACCAAAGATTGTGGAGATATATTTTAAATTGAATACAAATTTTGGTTTGAACTTGAATAATTTAGTATTTACTATCATTCTTTACGAAAAATCTATACGAGTTTTTTTTGAATGAAATGAGCAAACCAATGCACGAAACACGAGTATTAGGTGCAAACAAAGATTGTGGAGAAATAATTTAAATTGAATACAAATTTTGGTTTGAACTTGAATAATTTAGTATTTACTATCATTCTTCACGAAAAATATATCCGAGTTTTTTTTGGGTGAAACGAGCAAACAAACGAACAAAACACGAGTTTTAGGTTCAAACCAAAATTGTGGAGAAATATTTTAAATTGAGTACAAATTTAGGTTTTCATTTGAATAATTTAGTATTTACTATCATTCTTTACGAAAAATCTAACCGAGTTTTTTTTGAATGAAACAAGCAATCAAATGCACGACACACGAGTATTAGGTGCAAACAAAGATTGTGGAGAAATATTTTAAATTGAATACAAATTTTGGTTTGAACTTGAATAATTTTGTATTTACTATCATTCTTTACGAAAAATCTATCCAAGTTGTTTTTGAATGAAATGAGCTCACAAATGCACGAAACATGAGTTTTAGGTGCAACCAAAGATTGTGGAGATATATTTTAAATTGAATACAAATTTTGGTTTGAACTTGAATAATTTAGTATTTACTATCATTCTTTACGAAAAATCTATACGAGTTTTTTTTGAATGAAATGAGCAAACAAATGCACGAAACACGAGTATTAGGTGCAAACAAAGATTGTGGAGAAATAATTTAAATTGAATACAAATTTTGGTTTGCACTTGAATAATTTAGTATTTACTATCATTCTTCACGAAAAATATATCCGAGTTTTTTTTGGGTGAAACGAGCAAACAAACGAACAAAACACGAGTTTTAGGTTCAAACCAAAATTGTGGAGAAATATTTTAAATTGAGTACAAATTTAGGTTTTCATTTGAATAATTTAGTATTTACTATCATTCTTTACGAAAAATCTAACCGAGTTTTTTTTTGAATGAAACAAGCAATCAAATGCACGACACACGAGTATTAGGTGCAAACAAAGATTGTGGAGAAATATTTTAAATTGAATACAAATTTTGGTTTGAACTTGAATAATTTTGTATTTACTATCATTCTTTACGAAAAATCTATCCGAGTTGTTTTTGAACGAAATGAGCTCACAAATGCACGAAACATGAGTTTTAGGTGCAACCAAAGATTGTGGAGATATATTTTAAATTGAATACAAATTTTGGTTTGAACTTGAATAATTTAGTATTTACTATCATTCTTTATGAAAAATCTATACGAGTTTTTTTTGAATGAAATGAGCAAACAAATGCACGAAACACGAGTATTAGGTGCAAACAAAGATTGTGGAGAAATATTTTAAATTGAATTCAAATTTTGGTTTGCACTTGAATAATTTAGTATTTTTCATTCTTCACGAAAAATATATCCAAGTTTTTTTTGGGTGAGACGAGCAAACAAACGAACAAAACACGAGTTTTAGGTTCAAACAAAGATTGTGGAGAAATATTTTAAATTGAGTAGAAATTTGGGTTTGCATTTGAATATTTTAGTATTTACTATCATCCTTTACGAAAAATCTATCCGAGTTGTTTTTGAATGAAACGAGCAATCAAATGCACGAAACACGAGTATTAGGTGCAAACAACGATTGTGAAGAAATATTTTGAACCGAATACAAATATTGGTTTGCATTTGAATAATTTAGTATTTACTATAATTCTTTACGAAAACTATATCCGAGTTTTTTTTGGCTGAAATGAGCAAACAAACGAACAAAACATGAGTCTTAAGTTCAAACAAAGATTGTGGGGAAATATTTTAAATTGAGTACAAATTTGGATTTCCATTTGAATAATTTAGTATTTACTATCATTCTTTACGAAAAATCTAACCGAGTTTTTTTTGAATGAAACGAGCAAACAAATGCACGAAACACGAGTATTAGGTGCAAACAAAGATTGTGGAGAAATATTTTAAATTGAATACAAATTTTGGTTTGAACTTGA
This sequence comes from Juncus effusus, assembly GCA_027726005.1. Taxonomy (NCBI): domain Eukaryota; kingdom Viridiplantae; phylum Streptophyta; class Magnoliopsida; order Poales; family Juncaceae; genus Juncus; species Juncus effusus. Next base: position 4,647,028 of record CM050893.1, read on the forward strand.
ATAATTTAGTATGTACTATCATTCTTTACGAAAAATATATCCGAGTTTTTTTTGAATGAAATGAGCAAACAAATACACGAAACATGAGTTTTAGGTGCAAACAAAGATTGTGGAGAAATATTTTAAATTGAATTCAAATTTTGGTTTGCACTTGAATAATTTAGTATTTACTATCATTCTTCACGAAAAATATATCCGAGTTTTTTTTGGGTGAAACGAGCAAACAAACGAACAAAACATGAGTTTTAGGTTCAAACCAAAATTGTGGAGAAATATTTTAAATTGAGTACAAATTTAGGTTTTCATTTGAATAATTTAGTATTTACTATCATTCTTTACGAAAAATCTGACCGAGTTTTTTTTGAATGAAACAAGCAATCAAATGCATGACACACGAGTATTAGGTGAAAACAAAGATTGTGGAGAAATATTTTAAATTGAATACAAATTTTGGTTTGAACTTGAATAATTTAGTATTTACTATCATTCTTTACGAAAAATCTATCCGAGTTGTTTTTGCATGAAATGAGCTCACAAATGCACGAAACATGAGTTTTAGGTGCAACCAAAGATTGTGGAGATATATTTTAAATTGAATACAAATTTTGGTTTGAACTTGAATAATTTAGTATTTACTATCATTCTTTACGAAAAATCTATACGAGTTTTTTTTGAATGAAATGAGCAAACCAATGCACGAAACACGAGTATTAGGTGCAAACAAAGATTGTGGAGAAATAATTTAAATTGAATACAAATTTTGGTTTGAACTTGAATAATTTAGTATTTACTATCATTCTTCACGAAAAATATATCCGAGTTTTTTTTGGGTGAAACGAGCAAACAAACGAACAAAACACGAGTTTTAGGTTCAAACCAAAATTGTGGAGAAATATTTTAAATTGAGTACAAATTTAGGTTTTCATTTGAATAATTTAGTATTTACTATCATTCTTTACGAAAAATCTAACCGAGTTTTTTTTGAATGAAACAAGCAATCAAATGCACGACACACGAGTATTAGGTGCAAACAAAGATTGTGGAGAAATATTTTAAATTGAATACAAATTTTGGTTTGAACTTGAATAATTTTGTATTTACTATCATTCTTTACGAAAAATCTATCCAAGTTGTTTTTGAATGAAATGAGCTCACAAATGCACGAAACATGAGTTTTAGGTGCAACCAAAGATTGTGGAGATATATTTTAAATTGAATACAAATTTTGGTTTGAACTTGAATAATTTAGTATTTACTATCATTCTTTACGAAAAATCTATACGAGTTTTTTTTGAATGAAATGAGCAAACAAATGCACGAAACACGAGTATTAGGTGCAAACAAAGATTGTGGAGAAATAATTTAAATTGAATACAAATTTTGGTTTGCACTTGAATAATTTAGTATTTACTATCATTCTTCACGAAAAATATATCCGAGTTTTTTTTGGGTGAAACGAGCAAACAAACGAACAAAACACGAGTTTTAGGTTCAAACCAAAATTGTGGAGAAATATTTTAAATTGAGTACAAATTTAGGTTTTCATTTGAATAATTTAGTATTTACTATCATTCTTTACGAAAAATCTAACCGAGTTTTTTTTTGAATGAAACAAGCAATCAAATGCACGACACACGAGTATTAGGTGCAAACAAAGATTGTGGAGAAATATTTTAAATTGAATACAAATTTTGGTTTGAACTTGAATAATTTTGTATTTACTATCATTCTTTACGAAAAATCTATCCGAGTTGTTTTTGAACGAAATGAGCTCACAAATGCACGAAACATGAGTTTTAGGTGCAACCAAAGATTGTGGAGATATATTTTAAATTGAATACAAATTTTGGTTTGAACTTGAATAATTTAGTATTTACTATCATTCTTTATGAAAAATCTATACGAGTTTTTTTTGAATGAAATGAGCAAACAAATGCACGAAACACGAGTATTAGGTGCAAACAAAGATTGTGGAGAAATATTTTAAATTGAATTCAAATTTTGGTTTGCACTTGAATAATTTAGTATTTTTCATTCTTCACGAAAAATATATCCAAGTTTTTTTTGGGTGAGACGAGCAAACAAACGAACAAAACACGAGTTTTAGGTTCAAACAAAGATTGTGGAGAAATATTTTAAATTGAGTAGAAATTTGGGTTTGCATTTGAATATTTTAGTATTTACTATCATCCTTTACGAAAAATCTATCCGAGTTGTTTTTGAATGAAACGAGCAATCAAATGCACGAAACACGAGTATTAGGTGCAAACAACGATTGTGAAGAAATATTTTGAACCGAATACAAATATTGGTTTGCATTTGAATAATTTAGTATTTACTATAATTCTTTACGAAAACTATATCCGAGTTTTTTTTGGCTGAAATGAGCAAACAAACGAACAAAACATGAGTCTTAAGTTCAAACAAAGATTGTGGGGAAATATTTTAAATTGAGTACAAATTTGGATTTCCATTTGAATAATTTAGTATTTACTATCATTCTTTACGAAAAATCTAACCGAGTTTTTTTTGAATGAAACGAGCAAACAAATGCACGAAACACGAGTATTAGGTGCAAACAAAGATTGTGGAGAAATATTTTAAATTGAATACAAATTTTGGTTTGAACTTGAATAATTTAGTATGTACTATCATTCTTTACGAAAAATATATCCGAGTTTTTTTTGAATGAAATGAGCAAACAAATACACGAAACATGAGTTTTAGGTGCAAACAAAGATTGTGGAGAAATATTTTAAATTGAATTCAAATTTTGGTTTGCACTTGAATAATTTAGTATTTACTATCATTCTTCACGAAAAATATATCCGAGTTTTTTTTGGGTGAAACGAGCAAACAAACGAACAAAACATGAGTTTTAGGTTCAAACCAAAATTGTGGAGAAATATTTTAAATTGAGTACAAATTTAGGTTTTCATTTGAATAATTTAGTATTTACTATCATTCTTTACGAAAAATCTAACCGAGTTTTTTTTGAATGAAACAAGCAATCAAATGCACGACACACGAGTATTAGGTGAAAACAAAGATTGTGGAGAAATATTTTAAATTGAATACAAATTTTGGTTTGAACTTGAATAATTTAGTATTTACTATCATTCTTTACGAAAAATCTATCCGAGTTGTTTTTGAATGAAATGAGCTCACAAATGCACGAAACATGAGTTTTAGGTGCAACCAAAGATTGTGGAGATATATTTAAAATTGAATACAAATTTTGGTTTGAACTTGAATAATTTAGTATTTACTATCATTCTTTACGAAAAATCTATACGAGTTTTTTTTGAATGAAATGAGCAAACAAATGCACGAAACATGAGTATTAGGTGCAAACAAAGATTGTGGAGAAATATTTTAAATTGAATTCAAATTTTGGTTTGCACTTGAATAATTTAGTATTTTTCATTCTTCACGAAAAATATATCCAAGTTTTTTTTGGGTGAGACGAGCAAACAAACGAACAAAACACGAGTTTTAGGTTCAAACAAAGATTGTGGAGAAATATTTTAAATTGAGTAGAAATTTGGGTTTGCATTTGAATATTTTAGTATTTACTATCATCCTTTACGAAAAATCTATCCGAGTTGTTTTTGAATGAAACGAGCAATCAAATGCACGAAACACGAGTATTAGGTGCAAACAACGATTGTGAAGAAATATTTTGAACCGAATACAAATATTGGTTTGCATTTGAATAATTTAGTATTTACTATCATTCTTTACGAAAACTATATCCGAGTTTTTTTTGGCTGAAATGAGCAAACAAACGAACAAAACATGAGTCTTAAGTTGAAACAAAGATTGTGGGGAAATATTTTAAATTGAGTACAAATTTGGATTTCCATTTGAATAATTTAGTATTTACTATCATTCTTTACGAAAAATCTAACCGAGTTTTTTTTGAATGAAACGAGCAAACAAATGCACGAAACACGAGTATTAGGTGCAAACAAAGATTGTGGAGAAATATTTTAAATTGAATACAAATTTTGGTTTGAACTTGAATAATTTAGTATGTACTATCATTCTTTACGAAAAATATATCCGAGTTTTTTTTGAATGAAATGAGCAAAGAAATACACGAAACATGAGTTTTAGGTGCAAACAAAGATTGTGGAGAAATATTTTAAATTGAATTCAAATTTTGGTTTGCACTTGAATAATTTAGTATTTACTATCATTCTTCACGAAAAATATATCCGAGTTTTTTTTGGGTGAAACGAGCAAACAAACGAACAAAACATGAGTTTTAGGTTCAAACCAAAATTGTGGAGAAATATTTTAAATTGAGTACAAATTTAGGTTTTCATTTGAATAATTTAGTATTTACTATCATTCTTTACGAAAAATCTAACCGAGTTTTTTTTGAATGAAACAAGCAATCAAATGCACGACACACGAGTATTAGGTGAAAACAAAGATTGTGGAGAAATATTTTAAATTGAATACAAATTTTGGTTTGAACTTGAATAATTTAGTATTTACTATCATTCTTTACGAAAAATCTATCCGAGTTGTTTTTGAATGAAATGAGCTCACAAATGCACGAAACATGAGTTTTAGGTGCAACCAAAGATTGTGGAGATATATTTAAAATTGAATACAAATTTTGGTTTGAACTTGAATAATTTAGTATTTACTATCATTCTTTACGAAAAATCTATACGAGTTTTTTTTGAATGAAATGAGCAAACAAATGCACGAAACACGAGTATTAGGTGCAAACAAAGATTGTGGAGAAATAATTTAAATTGAATACAAATTTTGGTTTGAACTTGAATAATTTAGTATTTACTATCATTCTTTACGAAAAATATATCCGAGTTTTTTTTGAATGAAATGAGCAAACAAATACACGAAACATCAGTTTTAGGTGCAAACAAAAATTGTGGAGAAATATTTTAAATTGAATTCAAATTTGGTTTGCACTTGAATAATTTAGTATTCACTATCATTCTTCACGAAAAATATATCCGAGTTTTTTTTGGGTGAGACGAGCAAACAAACGAACAAAACACGAGTTTTAGGTTCAAACAAAGATTGTGGAGAAATATTTTAAATTGAGTAGATATTTAGGTTTGCATTTGAATAATTTAGTATTTACTATCATTCTTTACGAAAAATCTAACCGAGTTTTTTTTGAATGAAACGAGCAATCAAATGCACGAAACACGAGTATTAGGTGCAAACATCGATTGTGGAGAAATATTTTGAAACGAATACAAATTTTGGTTTGCATTTGAATAATTTAGTATTTACTATCATTCTTTACGAAAAATATATCCGAGTTTTTTTTGGCTGAAACGAGCAAACAAACGAACAAAACATGAGTCTTAAGTTCAAACAAAGATTGTGGGGAAATATTTTAAATTGAGTACAAATTTAGATTTGCATTTGAATAATTTAGTATTTACTATCATTCTTTACGAAAAATCTAACCGAGTTTTTTTTGAATGAAACGAGCAAACAAATGCACGAAACACGAGTATTAGGTGCAAACAAAGATTGTGGAGAAATATTTTAAATTGAATACAAATTTTGGTTTGAACTTGAATAATTTAGTATTTACTATCATTCTTTACGAAAAATATATCCGAGTTTTTTTTGAATGAAATGAGCAAACAAATACACGAAACATGAGTTTTAGGTGCAAACAAAGATTGTGGAGAAATATTTTATATTGAATTCAAATTTTGGTTTGCACTTGAATAATTTAGTATTACTATCATTCTTCACGAAAAATATATCCGAGTTTTTTTTGGGTGAAACGAGCAAACAAACGAACAAAACATGAGTTTTAGGTTCAAACCAAAATTGTGGAGAAATATTTTAAATTGAGTACAAATTTAGGTTTTCATTTGAATAATTTAGTATTTACTATCATTCTTTACGAAAAATCTAACCGAGTTTTTTTTGAATGAAACAAGCAATGAAATGCACGACACACGAGTATTAGGTGAAAACAAAGATTGTGGAGAAATATTTTAAATTGAATACAAATTTTGGTTTGTACTTGAATAATTTAGTATTTACTATCATTCTTTACGAAAAATCTATCCGAGTTGTTTTTGAATGAAATGAGCTCACAAATGCACGAAACATGAGTTTTAGGTGCAACCAAAGATTGTGGAGATATATTTTAAATTGAATACAAATATTGGTTTGAACTTGAATAATTTAGTATTTACTATCATTCTTTACGAAAAATCTATACGAGTCTTTTTTGAATGAAATGAGCAAACAAATGCACGAAACACGAGTATTAGGTGCAATCAAAGATTGTGGAGAAATAATTTAAATTGAATACAAATTTTGGTTTGAACTTGAATAATTTAGTATTTACTATCATTCTTTACGAAAAATATATCCGAGTTTTTTTTGAATGAAATGAGCAAACAAATACACGAAACATCAGTTTTAGGTGCAAACAAAAATTGTGGAGAAATATTTTAAATTGAATTCAAATTTGGTTTGCACTTGAATAATTTAGTATTTACTATCATTCTTCACGAAAAATATATCCGAGTTTTTTTTCGGTGAGACGAGCAAACAAACGAACAAAACACGAGTTTTAGGTTCAAACAAAGATTGTGGAGAAATATTTTAAATTGAGTTGATATTTAGGTTTGCATTTGAATAATTTAGTATTTACTATCATTCTTTACGAAAAATCTAACCGAGTTTTTTTTGAATGAAACGAGCAATCAAATGCACGAAACACGAGTATTAGGTGCAAACAACGATTGTGGAGAAATATTTTGAAACGAATACAAATTTTGGTTTGCATTTGAATAATTTAGTATTTACTATCATTCTTTACGAGAAAAATATATCCGAGTTTTTTTTGGCTGAAACGAGCAAACAAACGAACAAAACATGAGTCTTAAGTTCAAACAAAGATTGTGGGGAAATATTTTAAATTGAGTACAAATTTAGATTTGCATTTGAATAATTTAGTATTTACTATCATTCTTTACGAAAAATCTAACCGAGTTTTTTTTGAATGAATCGAGCAAACAAATGCACGAAACACGAGTATTAGGTGCAAACAAAGATTGTGGAGAAATATTTTAAATTGAATACAAATTTTGGTTTGAACTTGAATAATTTAGTATTTACTATCATTCTTTACGAAAAATCTATCCGAGTTGTTTTTGAATGAAATGAGCTAACAAATGCACGAAACATGAGTTTTAGGTGCAAACAAAGATTGTGGAGAAATATTTTAAATTTAATTCAAATTTTGGTCTGCACTTGAGTAATTTAGTATTTACCACCATTCTTGATGAAAAATATATCCGATTTTTTTTTGGGTGAAACGAGCAAGCAAACGAACAAAACATGAGTTTTAGGTTCAAACAAAGATTGTGGAGAAATATTTTAAATTTAATTCATAATTTTGTTTGCATTTGAGTAATTTAGTATTTACTATAATTCTTCACGAAAAATATATCCGAGTTTTTTTTGGGTGGAACGTGCAAACAAACGAACAAAACATGAGTTTTAGGTTCAAATAAAGATTGCGGACAAATATTTTAAATTGAGTACAAATTTAGGTTTGCATTTGAATAATTTAGTATTTACTATCATTCTTTACGAAAAATCTATCCGAGTTTTTTTTGAATGAAATGAGCAAACAAATGCACGAAACACGAGTATTAGGTGCAAACAAAGATTGTGGAGAAATATTTTAAATTGAATACAAATTTTGGTTTGAACTTGAATAATTTAGTATTTACTATCATTCTTTACGAAAAATCTATCCGAGTTGTTTTTGAATGAAATGAGCAAACAAATGCACGAAACATGAGTTTTAGGTGCAACCAAAGATTGTGGAGAAATATTTTAAATTGAATACAAATTTTGGTCTGAACTTGAATAATTTAGTATTTACTATCATTCTTTACGAAAAATATATCCGAGTTTTTTTTGAATGAAATGAGCAAACAAATACACGAAACATGAGTTTTAGATGCAAACAAAGATTGTGAAGAAATATTTTAAATTGAATTCAAATTTTGGTTTGCACTTGAATAATTTAGTATTTACTATCATTCTTCACGAAAAATATATCCTAGTTTTTTTTGGGTGAGACGAGCAAACAAACGAACAAAACATGAGTTTTTGGTTCAAACAAAGATTGTGGAGAAATATTTTAAATTGAGTACAAATTTAGGTTTGCATTTGAATAATTTAGTATTTACTATCATTCTTTATGAAAAATCTAACCGAGTTTTTTTTGAATGAAACGAGCAAACAAATGCACGAAACACGAGTATTAGGTGCAAACAACGATTGTGGAGAAATATTTTGAAACGAATACAAATTTTGGTTTGCATTTGAATAATTTAGTATTTACTATCATTCTTTACGAAAAATATATCCGAGTTTTTTTTGAATGAAATGAGCAAACAAATACACGAAACATGAGTTTTAGGTGCAAACAAAGATTGTGGAGAAATATTTTAAATTGAATTCAAATTTTGGTTTGCACTTGAATAATTTAGTACTTACTATCATTCTTCACGAAAAATATATCCGAGTTTTTTTTGGGTGAGACGAGCAAACAAACGAACAAAACATGAGTTTTAGGTTCAAACAAAGATTGCGGACAAATATTTTAAATTGAATTCAAATTTTGGTTTTCACTTGAGTAATTTAGTATTTACTATCAATCTTCACGAAAAATATATCCGAGTTTTTTTTGGGTGAGACGGGCAAACAAATGCACGAAATATGAGTTTTTGGTTCAAACAAAGATTGTGGAGAAATATTTTAAATTGAGTACAAATTTAGGTTTGCATTTGAATAATTTAGTATTTACTTTCATTCTTTACGAAAAATCTATCCGAGTTGTTTTTGAATGAAATGAGCAAACAAATGCACGAAACATGAGATTTAGGTGCAACCAAAGATTGTGGAGAAATATTTTAAATTGAATACCAATTTTGGTTTGAACTTGAATAATTTAGTATTTACTATCATTCTTTACGAAAAATATATCCGAGTTTTTTTTGAATGAAATGAGCAAACAAATACACGAAACATGAGTTTTAGGTGCAAACAAAGATTGTGGAGAAATATATTAAATTGAATTCAAATTTTTGTTTGCACTTGAATAATTTAGTATTTACTATCATTCTTCACGAAAAATATATCCGAGTTTTTTTTGGGTGAAACGAGCAAACAAACGAACGAAACATGAGTTTTAGGTTCAAACCAAAATTGTGGAGAAATATTTTAAATTGAGTACAAATTGAGGTTTTCATTTGAATAATTTAGTATTTACTATCATTCTTTACGAAAAATCTAACCGAGTTTTTTTTGAATGAAACGAGCAATCAAATGCACGAAACACGAGTATTAGGTGCAAACAACGATTGTGGAGAAATATTTTGAAACGAATACAAATTTTGGTTTGCATTTGAATAATTTAGTATTTACTATCATTCTTTACGAAAAATATATCCGACTTTTTTTTGAATGAAATGAGCAAACAAATACACGAAACATGAGTTTTAGGTACAAACAAAGATTGGGGAGAAATCTTTTATATTGAATTCAAATCTTAGTTTGCACTTGAATAATTTAGTCTTTACTATCATTCTTCACGAAAAATATATCCGAATTTTTTTTGAATGAAATGAGCAATCAAATGCACGAAACACGAGTATTAGGTGCAAACAACGATTGTGGAGAAATATTTTGAAACGAATACAAATTTTGGTTTGCATTTCAATAATTTAGTATTTACTATCATTCTTTACGAAAAATATATCCGAGTTCTTTTTGGGTGAAACGAGCAAACAAACGAACAAAACATGAGTTTTAAGTTCAAACAAAGATTGTGGGGAAATATTTTAAATGGAGTACAAATTTAGATTTGCATTTGAATAATTTAGTATTTACTATCATTCTATACGAAAAATCTAACCGAGTTTTTTTTTAAATGAAACGAGCAAACAACTGCACGAAACACGAGTAATAGGTGCAAACAAAGATTGTGGAGAAATATTTTAAATTGAATACAAATTTTTGTTTGAACTTGAATAATTTAGTATTTACTATCATTCTTTACGAAAAATCTATCCGAGTTGTTTTTGAATGAAAGGAGCAAACAAATGCACGAAACATGAGTTTTAGGTGCAACCAAAGATTGTGGAGAAATATTTTAAATTGAATACAAATTTTGGTTTGAACTTGAATAATTTAGTATTTACTATCATTCTTTACGAGAAATCTATCCGAGTTTTTTTTGAATGAAATAAGCAAACAAATACACGAAACATTAGTTTTAGGTGCAAACAAAGATTGTGGAGAAATATTTTAAATTTAAGTCAAATTTTGGTTTGCACTTGAGTAATTTAGTATTTACTATCATTCTTCACGAAAAATATATCCGAATTTTTTTTGGGTGAAACGAGCAAACAAACGAACAAAACATGAGTTTTAGGTTCAAACAAAGATTGTGGAGAAATATTTTAAATTTAATTCATAATTTTGTTTGCACTTGAGTAATTTAGTATTTACTATCATTCTCCACGAAAAATATATCCGAGTGTTTTTTGGGTGGTACGAGCAAACAAACGAACAAAACATGAGTTTTAGGTTCAAACAAAGATTGCGGAGAAATATTTTAAATTGAGTACAAATTTAGGTTTGCATTTGAATAATTTAGTATTTACTTTCATTCATTACGAAAAATCTATCCGAGTTGTTTTTGAATAAAATGAGCAAACAAATGCACGAAACATGAGTTTTAGGTGCAACCAAAGATTGTGGAGAAATATTTTAAATTGAATACAAATTTTGGTTTGAACTTGAATAATTTAGTATTTACTATCATTCTTTACGAGAAATCTATCCGAGTTTTTTTTGAATGAAATGAGCAAACAAATACACGAAACATGAGTTTTAGGTGCAAACAAAGATTGTGGAGAAATATTTTAAATTTACGTCAAATTTTGGTTTGCACTTGAGTAATTTAGTATTTACTATCATTCTTCACGAAAAATATATCCGAATTTTTTTTGGGTGAAACGAGCAAACAAACGAACAAAACATGAGTTTTAGGTTCAAACAAAGATTGTGGAGAAATATTTTAAATTTAATTCATAATTTTGTTTGCACTTGAGTAATTTAGTATTTACTATCATTATTCACGAAAAATATATCCGAGTTTTTTTTGGGTGAAACGAGCAAACAAACGAACAAAACATGAGTTTTAGGTTCAAACAAAGATTGTGGAGAAATATTTTAAATTTAATTCATAATTTTGTTTGCACTTGAGTAATTTAGTATTTACTATCATTCTCCACGAAAAATATATCCGAGTGTTTTTTGGGTGGAACGAGCAAACAAATGAACAAAACATGAGTTTTAGGTTCAAACAAAGATTGCGGAGAAATATTTTAAATTGAGTACAAATTTAGGTTTGCATTTGAATAATTTAGTATTTACTTTCATTCTTTACGAAAAATATATCCGAGTTTTTTTTGAATGAAATGAGCAAACAAATACACGAAACATGAGTTTTAGGTGCAAACAAAGATTGTGGAGAAATATTTTAAATTGAATTCAAATTTTTGTTTGCACTTGAATAATTTAGTATTTTCTATCATTCTTCACGAAAAATATATCCGAGTTTTTTTTGGGTGAAACGAGCAAACAAACGAACAAAACATGAGTTTTAGGTTCAAACCAAAATTGTGGAGAAATATTTTAAATTGAGTACAAATTTAGGTTTTCATTTGAATAATTTAGTATTTACTATCATTCTTTACGAAAAATCTAACCGAGTTTTTTTTGAATGAAACGAGCAATCAAATGCACGAAAGACGAGTATTAGGTGCAAACAACGATTGTGAAGAAATATTTTGAAACGAATACAAATTTTGGTTTGCATTTGAATAATTTAGTATTTACTATCATTCTTCACGAAAAATATATCCGAGTTTTTTTTGGGTGAAACGAGCAAACAAACGAACAAAACATGAGTTTTAGGTTCGAACCAAAATTGTGGAGAAATATTTTAAATTGAGTACAAATTTAGGTTTTCATTTGAATAATTTAGTATTTACTATCATTCTTTATGAAAAATCTAACCGAGTTTTTTTTGAATGAAACGAGCAATCAAATGCACGAAACACGAGTATTAGGTGCAGACAACGATTGTGGAGAAATATTTTGAAACGAATACAAATTTTGGTTTGCATTTGAATAATTTAGTATTTACTATCATTCTTTACGAAAAATATATCCGACTTTTTTTTGAATGAAATGAGCAAACAAATACACGAAACATGAGTTTTAGGTGCAAACAAAGATTGGGGAGAAATATTTTAAATTGAATTCAAATTTTGGTTTGCACTTGAACAATTTTGTATTTACTATCATTCTTCACGAAAAATATATCCGACTTTTTTTTGAATGAAATGAGCAATCAAATGCACGAAACACAAGTATTAGGTGCAAACAACGATTGTGGAGAAATATTTTGAAACGAATACAAATTTTGGTTTGGATTTCAATAATTTAGTATTTACTATCATTCTTTACGAAAAATATATCCGAGTTCTTTTTGGGTGAAACGAGCAAACAAACGAACAAAACATGAGTTTTAAGTTCAAACAATGATTGTGGGGAAATATTTTAAATTGAGTACAAATTTAGATTTGCATTTGAATAATTTAGTATTTACTATCATTCTATACGAAAAATCTAACCGAGTTTTTTTTTAAATGAAACGAGCAAACAAATGCACGAAACACGAGTATTAGGTGCAAACAAAGATTGTGGAGAAATATTTTAAATTGAATACAAATTTTTGTTTGAACTTGAATAATTTAGTATTTACTATCATTCTTTACGAAAAATCTATCCGAGTTGTTTTTGAATGAAATGAGCAAACAAATGCACGAAACATGAGTTTTAGGTGCAACCAAAGATTGTGGAGAAATATTTTAAATTGAATACAAATTTTGGTTTAAACTTGAATAATTTAGTATTTACTATCATTCTTTACGAAAAATCTATCCAAGTTTTTTTTGAATGAAATGAGCAAACAAATACACGAAACATGAGTTTTAGGTGCAAACAATGATTGTGGAGAAATATTTTAAATTTAATTCAAATTTTTGTTTGCACCAGAGTAATTTAGTATTTACTATCATTCTTCACGAAAAATATATCCGAATTTTTTTTGGGTGAAACGAGCAAACAAACGAACAAAACATGAGTTTAAGGTTCAAACAAAGATTGTGGAGAAATATTTTAAATTTAATTCATAATTTTGTTTGCACTTGAGTAATTTAGTATTTACTATCATTCTTCACGAAAAATATATCCGAGTTTTTTTTGGGTGAAACGAGCAAACAAACGAACAAAACATGAGTTTTAGGTTCAAACAAAGATTGTGGAGAAATATTTTAAATTTAATTCATAATTTTGTTAACACTTGAGTAATTTAGTATTTACTATCATTCTCCACGAAAAATATATCCGAGTTTTTTTTGGGTGGAACGAGCAAACAAACGAACAAAACATGAGTTTTAGGTTCAAACAAAGATTGCGGAGAAATATTTTAAATTGAGTACAAATTTAGGTTTGCATTTGAATAATTTAGTATTTACTTTCATTCTTTACGAAAAATCTATCCGAGTTGTTTTTGAATGAAATGAGCAAACAAAAGCACGAAACATGAGTTTTAGGTGCAACCAAAGATTGTGGAGAAATATTTTAAATTGAATACCAATTTTTGTTTGAACTTGAATAATTTAGTATTTACTATCATTCTTTACGAAAAATATATCCGAGTTTTTTTTGAATGAAATGAGCAAACAAATACACGAAACATGAGTTTTAGGTGCAAATAAAGATTGTGGAGAAATATATTAAATTGAATTCAAATTTTTGTTTGCACTTGAATAATTTAGTATTTACTATCATTCTTCACGAAAAATATATCCGAGTTTTTTTTGGGTGAAACGAGCAAACAAACGAACAAAACATGAGTTTTAGGTTCAAACCAAAATTGTGGAGAAATATTTTAAATTGAGTACAAATTTAGGTTTTCATTTGAATAATTTAGTATTTACTATCATTCTTTATGAAAAATCTAACCGAGTTTTTTTTGAATGAAACGAGCAATCAAATGCACGAAACACGAGTATTAGGTGCAAACAACGATTGTGGAGAAATATTTTGAAACAAATACAAATTTTGGTTTGCATTTGAATAATTTAGTATTTACTATCATTCTTTACGAAAAATATATCCGACTTTTTTGAGAATGAAATGAGCAAACAAATACACAAAACATGAGTTTTAGGTGCAAACAAAGATTGGGGAGAAATATTTTAAATTGAATTCAAATTTTGGTTTGCACTTGAATAATTTAGTATTTACTATCATTCTTCACGAAAAATATATCCGAATTTTTTTTGAATGAAATGAGCAATCAAATGCACGAAACACGAGTATTAGGTGCAAACAACGATTGTGGAGAAATATTTTGAAACGAATACAAATTTTGGTTTGCATTTCAATAATTTAGTATTTACTATCATTCTTTACGAAAAATATATCCGAGTTCTTTTTGGTTGAAACGAGCAAACAAACGAACAAAACATGAGTTTTAAGTTCAAACAAAGATTGTGGGGAAATATTTTAAATTGAGTACAAATTTAGATTTGCATTTGAATAATTTAGTATTTACTATCATTCTATACGAAAAATCTAACCGAGTTTTTTTTTAAATGAAACGAGCAAACAAATGCATGAAACACGAGTATTAGGTGCAAACAAAGATTGTGGAGAAATATTTTAAATTGAATACAAATTTTTGTTTGAACTTGAATAATTTAGTATTTAATATCATTCTTTACGAAAAATCTATCCGAGTTGTTTTTGAATGAAATGAGCAAACAAATGCACGAAACATGAGTTTTAGGTGCAACCAAAGATTGTGGAGAAATATTTTAAATTGAATACAAATTTTGGTTTAAACTTGAATAATTTAGTATTTACTATCATTCTTTACGAAAAATCTATCCAAGTTTTTTTTGAATGAAATGAGCAAACAAATACACGAAACATGAGTTTTAGGTGCAAACAATGATTGTGGAGAAATATTTTAAATTTAATTAAAATTTTTGTTTGCACCAGAGTAATTTAGTATTTACTATCATTCTTCACGAAAAATATATCCGAATTTTTTTTGGGTGAAACGAGCAAACAAACGAACAAAACATGAGTTTAAGGTTCAAACAAAGATTGTGGAGAAATATTTTAAATTTAATTCATAATTTTGTTTGCACTTGAGTAATTTAGTATTTACTATCATTGTTCACGAAAAATATATCCGAGTTTTTTTTGGGTGAAACGAGCAAACAAACGAACAAAACATGAGTTTTAGGTTCAAACAAAGATTGTGGAGAAATATTTTAAATTTAATTCATAATTTTGTTAACACTTGAGTAATTTAGTATTTACTATCATTCTCCACGAAAAATATATCCGAGTTTTTTTTGGGTGGAACGAGCAAACAAACGAACAAAACATGAGTTTTAGGTTCAAACAAAGATTGCGGAGAAATATTTTAAATTGAGTACAAATTTAGGTTTGCATTTGAATAATTTAGTATTTACTTTCATTCTTTACGAAAAATCTATCCGAGTTGTTTTTGAATGAAATGAGCAAACAAATGCACGAAACATGAGTTTTAGGTGCAACCAAAGATTGTGGAGAAATATTTTAAATTGAATACCAATTTTTGTTTGAACTTGAATAATTTAGTATTTACTATCATTCTTTACGAAAAATATATCCGAGTTTTTTTTGAATGAAATGAGCAAACAAATACACGAAACATGAGTTTTAGGTGCAAACAAAGATTGTGGAGAAATATATTAAATTGAATTCAAATTTTTGTTTGCACTTGAATAATTTAGTATTTACTATCATTCTTCACGAAAAATATATCCGAGTTTTTTTTGGGTGAAACGAGCAAACAAACGAACAAAACATGAGTTTTAGGTTCAAACCAAAATTGTGGAGAAATATTTTAAATTGAGTACAAATTTAGGTTTTCATTTGAATAATTTAGTATTTACTATCATTCTTTATGAAAAATCTAACCGAGTTTTTTTTGAATGAAACGAGCAATCAAATGCACGAAACACGAGTATTAGGTGCAAACAACGATTGTGGAGAAATATTTTGAAACGAATACAAATTTTGGTTTGCATTTGAATAATTTAGTATTTACTATCATTCTTTACGAAAAATATATCCGACTTTTTTGAGAATGAAATGAGCAAACAAATACACAAAACATGAGTTTTAGGTGCAAACAAAGATTGGGGAGAAATATTTTAAATTGAATTCAAATTTTGGTTTGCACTTGAATAATTTAGTATTTACTATCACTCTTCACGAAAAATATATCCGAATTTTTTTTGAATGAAATGAGCAATCAAATGCACGAAACACGAGTATTAGGTGCAAACAACGATTGTGGAGAAATATTTTGAAACGAATACAAATTTTGGTTTGCATTTCAATAATTTAGTATTTACTATCATTCTTTACGAAAAATATATCCGAGTTCTTTTTGGTTGAAACGAGCAAATAAACGAACAAAACATGAGTTTTAAGTTCAAACATAGATTGTGGGGAAATATTTTAAATTGAGTACAAATTTAGATTTGCATTTGAATAATTTAGTATTTACTATCATTCTATACGAAAAATCTAACCGAGTTTTTTTTTAAATGAAACGAGCAAACAAATGCACGAAACACGAGTATTAGGTGCAAACAAAGATTGTGGAGAAATATTTTAAATTGAATACAAATTTTTGTTTGAACTTGAATAATTTAGTATTTAATATCATTCTTTACGAAAAATCTATCCGACTTGTTTTTGAATGAAATGAGCAAACAAATGCACGAAACATGAGTTTTAGGTGCAACCAAAGATTGTGGAGAAATATTTTAAATTGAATACAAATTTTCGTTTGATCTTGAATAATTTAGTATTTACTATCATTCTTTACGAAAAATCTATCCGAGTTGTTTTTGAATGAAATGAGCAAACAAATGCACGAAACATGAGTTTTAGGTGCAACCAAAGATTGTGGAGAAATATTTTAAATTGAATACAAATTTTGGTTTAAACTTGAATAATTTAGTATTTACTATCATTCTTTACGAAAAATCTATCCAAGTTTTTTTTGAATGAAATGAGCAAACAAATACACGAAACATGAGTTTTAGGTGCAAACAATGATTGTGGAGAAATATTTTAAATTTAATTAAAATTTTTGTTTGCACCAGAGTAATTTAGTATTTACTATCATTCTTCACGAAAAATATATCCGAATGTTTTTTGGGTGAAACGAGCAAACAAACGAACAAAACATGAGTTTAAGGTTCAAACAAAGATTGTGGAGAAATATTTTAAATTTAATTCATAATTTTGTTTGCACTTGAGTAATTTAGTATTTACTATCATTCTTCACGAAAAATATATCCGAGTTTTTTTTGGGTGAAACGAGCAAACAAACGAACAAAACATGAGTTTTAGGTTCAAACAAAGATTGTGGAGAAATATTTTAAATTTAATTCATAATTTTGTTAACACTTGAGTAATTTAGTATTTACTATCATTCTCCATGAAAAATATATCCGAGTTTTTTTTGGGTGGAACGAGCAAACAAACGAACAAAACATGAGTTTTAGGTTCAAACAAAGATTGCGGAGAAATATTTTAAATTGAGTACAAATTTAGGTTTGCATTTGAATAATTTAGTATTTACTTTCATTCTTTACGAAAAATCTATCCGAGTTGTTTTTGAATGAAATGAGCAAACAAATGCACGAAACATGAGTTTTAGGTGCGACCAAAGATTGTGGAGAAATATTTTAAATTGAATACCAATTTTTGTTTGAACTTGAATAATTTAGTATTTACTATCATTCTTTACGAAAAATATATCCGAGTTTTTTTTGAATGAAATGAGCAAACAAATACACGAAACATGAGTTTTAGGTGCAAACAAAGATTGTGGAGAAATATATTAAATTGAATTCAAATTTTTGTTTGCACTTGAATAATTTAGTATTTACTATCATTCTTCACGAAAAATATATCCGAGTTTTTTTTGGGTGAAACGAGCAAACAAACGAACAAAACATGAGTTTTAGGTTCAAACCAAAATTGTGGAGAAATATTTTAAATTGAGTACAAATTTAGGTTTTCATTTGAATAATTTAGTATTTACTATCATTCTTTATGAAAAATCTAACCGAGTTTTTTTTGAATGAAACGAGCAATCAAATGCACGAAACACGAGTATTAGGTGCAAACAACGATTGTGGAGAAATATTTTGAAACGAATACAAATTTTGGTTTGCATTTGAATAATTTAGTATTTACTATCATTCTTTACGAAAAATATATCCGACTTTTTTGAGAATGAAATGAGCAAACAAATACACAAAACATGAGTTTTAGGTGCAAACAAAGATTGGGGAGAAATATTTTAAATTGAATTCAAATTTTGGTTTGCACTTGAATAATTTAGTATTTACTATCATTCTTCACGAAAAATATATCCGAATTTTTTTTGAATGAAATGAGCAATCAAATGCACGAAACACGAGTATTAGGTGCAAACAACGATTGTGGAGAAATATTTTGAAACGAATACAAATTTTGGTTTGCATTTCAATAATTTAGTATTTACTATCATTCTTTACGAAAAATATATCCGAGTTCTTTTTGGTTGAAACGAGCAAACAAACGAACAAAACATGAGTTTTAAGTTCAAACAAAGATTGTGGGGAAATATTTTAAATTGAGTACAAATTTAGATTTGCATTTGAATAATTTAGTATTTACTATCATTCAATACGAAAAATCTAACCGAGTTTTTTTTTAAATGAAACGAGCAAACAAATGCACGAAACACGAGTATTAGGTGCAAACAAAGATTGTGGAGAAATATTTTAAATTGAATACAAATTTTTGTTTGAACTTGAATAATTTAGTATTTAATATCATTCTTTACGAAAAATCTATCCGACTTGTTTTTGAATGAAATGAGCAAACAAATGCACGAAACATGAGTTTTAGGTGCAACCAAAGATTGTGGAGAAATATTTTAAATTGAATACAAATTTTCGTTTGATCTTGAATAATTTAGTATTTACTATCATTCTTTACGAAAAATCTATCCGAGTTGTTTTTGAATGAAATGACCAAACAAATGCACGAAACATGAGTTTTAGGTGCAACCAAAGATTGTGGAGAAATATTTTAAATTGAATACAAATTTTGGTTTAAACTTGAATAATTTAGTATTTACTATCATTCTTTACGAAAAATCTATCCAAGGTTTTTTTGAATGAAATGAGCAAACAAATACACGAAACATGAGTTTTAGGTGCAAACAATGATTGTGGAGAAATATTTTAAATTTAATTAAAATTTTTGTTTCCACCAGAGTAATTTAGTATTTACTATCATTCTTCACGAAAAATATATCCGAATTTTTTTTGGGTGAAACGAGCAAACAAACGAACAAAACATGAGTTTAAGGTTCAAACAAAGATTGTGGAGAAATATTTTAAATTTAATTCATAATTTTGTTTGCACTTGAGTAATTTAGTATTTACTATCATTCTTCACGAAAAATATATCCGAGTTTTTTTTGGGTGAAACGAGCAAACAAACGAACAAAACATGAGTTTTAGGTTCAAACAAAGATTGTGGAGAAATATTTTAAATTTAATTCATAATTTTGTTAACACTTGAGTAATTTAGTATTTACTATCATTCTCCACGAAAAATATATCCGAGTTTTTTTTGGGTGGAACGAGCAAACAAACGAACAAAACATGAGTTTTAGGTTCAAACAAAGATTGCGGAGAAATATTTTAAATTGAGTACAAATTTAGGTTTGCATTTGAATAATTTAGTATTTACTTTCATTCTTTACGAAAAATCTATCCGAGTTGTTTTTGAATGAAATGAGCAAACAAATGCACGAAACATGAGTTTTAGGTGCAACCAAAGATTGTGGAGAAATATTTTAAATTGAATACCAATTTTGGTTTGAACTTGAATAATTTAGTATTTACTATCATTCTTTACGAAAAATATATCCGAGTTTTTTTTGAATGAAATGAGCAAACAAATAAACGAAACATGAGTTTTAGGTGCAAACAAAGATTGTGGAGAAATATATTAAATTGAATTCAAATTTTTGTTTGCACTTGAATTATTTAGTATTTACTATCATTCTTCACGAAAAATATATCCGAGTTTTTTTTGGGTGAAACGAGCAAACAAACGAACAAAACATGAGTTTTAGGTTCAAACCAAAATTGTGGAGAAATATTTTAAATTGAGTACAAATTTAGGTTTTCATTTGAATAATTTAGTATTTACTATCATTCTTTATGAAAAATCTAACCGAGTTTTTTTTGAATGAAACGAGCAATCAAATGCACGAAACACGAGTATTAGGTGCAAACAACGATTGTGGAGAAATATTTTGAAACGAATACAAATTTTGGTTTGCATTTGAATAATTTAGTATTTACTATCATTCTTTACGAAAAATATATCCGACTTTTTTGAGAATGAAATGAGCAAACAAATACACGAAACATGAGTTTTAGGTGCAAACAAAGATTGGGGAGAAATATTTTAAATTGAATTCAAATTTTGGTTTGCACTTGAATAATTTAGTATTTACTATCATTCTTCACGAAAAATATATCCGAATTTTTTTTGAATGAAATGAGCAATCAAATGCACGAAACACGAGTATTAGGTTCAAACAACGATTGTGGAGAAATATTTTGAAACGAATACAAATTTTGGTTTGCATTTCAATAATTTAGTAATTACTATCATTCTTTACGAAAAATATATCCGAGTTCTTTTTGGTTGAAACGAGCAAACAAACGAACAAAACATGAGTTTTAAGTTAAAAAAAGATTGTGGGGAAATATTTTAAATTGAGTACAAATTTAGATTTGCATTTGAATAATTTAGTATTTACTATCAATCTATACGAAAAATCTAACCGAGTTTTTTTTTAAATGAAACGAGCAAACAAATGCACGAAACACGAGGATTAGGTGCAAACAAAGATTGTGGAGAAATATTTTAAATTGAATACAAATTTTTGTTTGAACTTGAATAATTTAGTATTTAATATCATTCTTTACGAAAAATCTATCCGACTTGTTTTTGAATGAAATGAGCAAACAAATGCACGAAACATGAGTTTTAGGTGCAACCAAAGATTGTGGAGAAATATTTTAAATTGAATACAAATTTTCGTTTGATCTTGAATAATTTAGTATTTACTATCATTCTTTACGAGAAATCTATCCGAGTTTTTTTTGAATGAAATGAGCAAACAAATACACGAAACATGAGTTTTAGGTGCAAACAAAGATTGTGGAGAAATATTTTAAATTTAAGTCAAATTTTGGTTTGCACTTGAGTAATTTAGTATTTACTATCATTCTTCACGAAAAATATATCCGAATTTTTTTTGGGTGAAACGAGCAAACAAACGAACAAAACATGAGTTTTAGGTTCAAACAAAGATTGTGGAGAAATATTTTAAATTTAATTCATAATTT
The DNA here is from genome assembly GCA_027726005.1 of Juncus effusus. Taxonomy (NCBI): domain Eukaryota; kingdom Viridiplantae; phylum Streptophyta; class Magnoliopsida; order Poales; family Juncaceae; genus Juncus; species Juncus effusus. Next base: position 4,668,714 of record CM050893.1, read on the forward strand.
TGTTTGCACTTGAGTAATTTAGTATTTACTATCATTATTCACGAAAAATATATCCGAGTTTTTTTTGGGTGAAACGAGCAAACAAACGAACAAAACATGAGTTTTAGGTTCAAACAAAGATTGTGGAGAAATATTTTAAATTTAATTCATAATTTTGTTTGCACTTGAGTAATTTAGTATTTACTATCATTCTCCACGAAAAATATATCCGAGTTTTTTTTGGGTGGAACGTGCAAACAAACGAACAAAACATGAGTTTTAGGTTCGAACAAAGATTGTGGAGAAATATTTTAAATTGAGTACAAATTTAGGTTTGCATTTGAATAATTTAGTATTTACTTTCATTCTTTACGAAAAATCTATCCGAGGTGTTTTTGAATGAAATGAGCAAACAAATGCACGAAACATGAGTTTTAGGTGCAACCAAAGATTGTGGAGAAATTTTTTAAATTGAATACAAATTTTGGTTTGAACTTGAATAATTTACTATTTACTATCATTCTTTACGAAAAATATATCCGAGTTTTTTTTGAATGAAATGAGCAAACAAATACACGAAACATGAGTTTTAGGTGCAAACAAAGATTGTGGAGAAATATTTTAAATTGAATTCAAATTTTGGTTTGCACTTGAATAATTTAGTATTTACTATCATTCTTTACGAAAAATATATCCGAGTTCTTTTTGGGTGAAACGAGCAAACAAACGAACAAAACATGAGTTTTAAGTTCAAACAAAGATTGTGGGGAAATATTTTAAATTGAGTACAAATTTAGATTTGCATTTGAATAATTTAGTATTTACTATCATTCTATACGAAAAATCTAACCGAGTTTTTTTTTAAATGAAACGAGCAAACAAATGCACGAAACACGAGTATTAGGTGCAAACAAAGATTGTGGAGAAATATTTTAAATTGAATACAAATTTTTGTTTGAACTTGAATAATTTAGTATTTACTATCATTCTTTACGAAAAATCTATCCGAGTTGTTTTTGGATGAAATGAGCAAACAAATGCACGAAACATGAGTTTTAGGTGCAACCAAATATTGTGGAGAAATATTTTAAATTGAATACAAATTTTGGTTTGAACTTGAATAATTTAGTATTTACTATTATTCTTTACGAAAAATCTATCCGAGTTTTTTTTGAATGAAATGAGCAAACAAGTAAACGAAACATGAGTTTTAGGTGCAAACAAAGATTGTGGAGAAATATTTTAAATTTAATTCAAGTTTTTGTTTGCACTTGAGTAATTTAGTATTTACTATCATTCTTCACGAAAAATATATCCGAATTTTTTTTGGGTGAAACGAGCAAACAAACGAACAAAACATGAGTTTTAGGTCAGAACAAAGAATGTGGAGAAATATTTTAAATTTAATTCATAATTTTGTTTGCACTTGAGTAATTTAGTATTTACTATCATTCTTCACAAAAAATATATCCGAGTTTTTTTGGGTGAAACGAGCAAACAAACGAACAAAACATGAGTTTTAGGTTCAAACAAAGATTGTGGAGAAATATTTTATATTTAATTCATAATTTTGTTTGCACTTGAGTAATTTAGTATTTACTATCATTCTCCACGAAAAATATATCCGAGTTTTTTTTGGGTGGAACGAGCAAACAAACAAACAAAACATGAGTTTTAGGTTCAAACCAAGATTGCGGAGAAATATTTTAAATTGAGTACAAATTTAGGTTTGCATTTGAATAATTTAGTATTTACTTTCATTCTTTACGAAAAATCTAACCGAGTTTTTTTTGAATGAAACGAGCAAACAAATGCACGAAACACGAGTATTAGGTGCAAACAAAGATTGTGGAGAAATATTTTAAATTGAGTACAAATTTAGGTTTGCATTTGAATAATTTAGTATTTACTTTCATTCTTTACGAAAAATCTATCCGAGGTGTTTTTGAATGAAATGAGCAAACAAATGCACGAAACATGAGTTTTAGGTGCAACCAAAGATTGTGGAGAAATTTTTTAAATTGAATACAAATTTTGGTTTGAACTTGAATAATTTACTATTTACTATCATTCTTTACGAAAAATATATCCGAGTTTTTTTTGAATGAAATGAGCAAACAAATACACGAAACATGAGTTTTAGGTGCAAACAAAGATTGTGGAGAAATATTTTAAATTGAATTCAAATTTTGGTTTGCACTTGAATAATTTAGTATTTACTATCATTCTTTACGAAAAATATATCCGAGTTCTTTTTGGGTGAAACGAGCAAACAAACGAACAAAACATGAGTTTTAAGTTCAAACAAAGATTGTGGGGAAATATTTTAAATTGAGTACAAATTTAGATTTGCATTTGAATAATTTAGTATTTACTATCATTCTATACGAAAAATCTAACCGAGTTTTTTTTTAAATGAAACGAGCAAACAAATGCACGAAACACGAGTATTAGGTGCAAACAAAGATTGTGGAGAAATATTTTAAATTGAATACAAATTTTTGTTTGAACTTGAATAATTTAGTATTTACTATCATTCTTTACGAAAAATCTATCCGAGTTGTTTTTGGATGAAATGAGCAAACAAATGCACGAAACATGAGTTTTAGGTGCAACCAAATATTGTGGAGAAATATTTTAAATTGAATACAAATTTTGGTTTGAACTTGAATAATTTAGTATTTACTATTATTCTTTACGAAAAATCTATCCGAGTTTTTTTTGAATGAAATGAGCAAACAAGTAAACGAAACATGAGTTTTAGGTGCAAACAAAGATTGTGGAGAAATATTTTAAATTTAATTCAAGTTTTTGTTTGCACTTGAGTAATTTAGTATTTACTATCATTCTTCACGAAAAATATATCCGAATTTTTTTTGGGTGAAACGAGCAAACAAACGAACAAAACATGAGTTTTAGGTCAGAACAAAGAATGTGGAGAAATATTTTAAATTTAATTCATAATTTTGTTTGCACTTGAGTAATTTAGTATTTACTATCATTCTTCACAAAAAATATATCCGAGTTTTTTTGGGTGAAACGAGCAAACAAACGAACAAAACATGAGTTTTAGGTTCAAACAAAGATTGTGGAGAAATATTTTATATTTAATTCATAATTTTGTTTGCACTTGAGTAATTTAGTATTTACTATCATTCTCCACGAAAAATATATCCGAGTTTTTTTTGGGTGGAACGAGCAAACAAACAAACAAAACATGAGTTTTAGGTTCAAACCAAGATTGCGGAGAAATATTTTAAATTGAGTACAAATTTAGGTTTGCATTTGAATAATTTAGTATTTACTTTCATTCTTTACGAAAAATCTATCCGAGTTGTTTTTGAATGAAATGAGCAAACAGATGCACGAAACATGAGTTTTAGGTGCAACCAAAGATTGTGGAGAAATATTTTAAATTGAATACAAATTTTGGTTTGAACTTGAATAATTTAGTATTTACTATCATTCTTTACGAAAAATATATCCGAGTTTTTTTTGAATGAAATGAGCAAACAAATACACGAAACATGAGTTTTAGGTGCAAACAAAGATTGTGGAGAAATATTTTAAATTGAATTCAAATTTTGGTTTGCACTTGAATAATTTGTATTTATTATCATTCTTCACGAAAAATATATCCGAGTTTTTTTTGGGTGAGACGAGCAAACAAACGTACAAAACATGAGTTTTAGGTTCAAACCAAAATTGTGGAGAAAAATTTTAAATTGAGTACAAATTTAGGTTTTCATTTGAATAATTTAGTATTCACTATCATTCTTTACGAAAAATCTAACCGAGTTTTTTTTGAATGAAACGAGCAATCAAATGCACGAAACACGAGTATTAGGTGCAAACAACAATTGTGGAGAAATATTTTGAAACGAATACAAATTTTGGTTTGCATTTAAATAATTTAGTATTTACTATCATTCTTTACGAAAAATAGATCCGACTTTTTTTTGAATGAAATGAGCAAACAAATACACGAAACATGAGTTTTAGGTGCAAACAAAGATTGGGGAGAAATATTTTAAATTGAATTCAAATTTTGGTTTGCACTTGAATAATTTAGTATTTACTATCATTCTTCACGAAAAATATATCCGAATTTTTTTTGAATGAAATGAGCAATCAAATGCACGAAACACGAGTATTAGGTGCAAACAACGATTTTGGAGAAATATTTTGAAACGAATACAAATTTTGGTTTGCATTTCAATAATTTAGTATTTACTATCATTCTTTACGAAAAATATATCCGAGTTCTTTTTGGGTGAAACGAGCAAACAAACGAATAAAACATGAGTTTTAAGTTCAAACAAAGATTGTGGGGAAATATTTTAAATTGAGTACAAATTTAGATTTGCATTTGAATAATTTAGTATTTACTATCATTCTATACGAAAAATCTAACCGAGATTTTTTTTAAATGAAACGAGCAAACAAATGCACGAAACACGAGTATTAGCTGCAAACAAAGATTGTGGAGAAATATTTTAAATTGAATACAAATTTTTGTTTGAACTTGAATAATTTAGTATTTACTATCATTCTTTACGAAAAATCTATCCGAGTTGTTTTTGTATGAAATGAGCGAACAAATGCACGAAACATGAGTTTTAGGTGCAACCAAAGATTGTGGAGAAATATTTTAAATTGAGTACAAATTTAGATTTGCATTTGAATAATTTAGTATTTACTATCATTCTTTACGAAAAATCTATCCGTGTTTTTTTTGAATGCAATGAGCAAACAAATGCACGAAAAACGAGTATTAGGTGCAAACAAAGATTGTGGAGAAATATTTTAAATTGAATACAAATTTTGGTTTGAACTTGAATAATTTAGTATTTACTATCATTCTTTACGAAAAATCTATCCGAGTTGTTTTTGAATGAAATGAGCGAACAAATGCACGAAACATGAGTTTTAGGTGCAACCAAAGATTGTGGAGAAATATTTTAAATTGAATACAAATTTTGGTTTGAACTTGAATAATTTAGTATTTACTATCATTCTTTACGAAAAATATATCCGAGTTTTGTTTGTATGAAATGAGCAGACAAATACACGAAACATGAGTTTTAGGTGCAAACAAAGATTGTGGAGAAATATTTTAAATTGAATTCAAATTTTGGTTTGCACTTGAATAATTTAGTATTTACTATCATTCTTCACGAAAAATATATCCGAGTTTTTTTTGGGTGAGACGAGCAAGCAAACGAACAAAACATGAGTTTTAGGTTCAAACAAAGATTGTGGAAAAATATTTTAAATTGAGTACAAATTTAGATTTGCATTTGAATAATTTAGTATTTACTATCATTCTTTACGAAAAATCTAACCAAGTTTTTTTTGAATGAAACGAGCAAACAAATGCACGAAACGCGAGTATTAGGTGCAAAAAACGATTGTGGAGAAATATTTTGAAACGAATACAAATTTTGGTTTGCATTTGAATAATTTAGTATTTACTATCATTCTTTACGAAAAATATATCCGAGTTTTTTTTGGGTGAAACGACCAAACAAACGAACAAAACATGAGTTTTAAGTTAAAACAAAGATTGTGGGGAAATATTTTAAATTGAGTACAAATTTAGATTTGCATTTGAATAATTTAGTATTTACTAGCATTCTTTACGAAAAATCTAACCGAGTTTTTTTTGAATGAAACGAGCAAACAAATGCACGAAACACGAGTATTAGGTGCAAACAAAGATTGTGGAGAAATATTTTAAATTGAATACAAATTTTGGTTTGAAATTGAATAATTTAGTATTTACTATCATTCTTTACGAAAAATCTATCCGAGTTGTTTTTGAATGAAATGAGCAAACAAATGCACGAAACATGAGTTTTAGGTGCCACCAAAGAATGTGGAGAAATATTTTAAATTGAATACAAATTTTGGTTTGAACTTGAATAATTTAGTATTTACTATCATTCTTTACGAAAAATATATCCGAGTTTTTTTTGAATGAAATGAGCAAACAAATACACGTAACATGAGTTTTAGGTGCAAACAAAGATTGTGGAGAAATATTTTCAATTGAATTCAAATTTTGGTTTGCACTTGAATAATTTAGTATTTACTATCATTCTTCACGAAAAATAAATCCGAGTTTTTTTTGGGTGAAACGAGCAAACAAACGAACAAAACATGAGTTTTAGGTTCAGACCAAAATTGTGGAGAAATATTTTAAATTTAATTCATAATTTTGTTTGCACTTGAGTAATTTAGTATTTACTATCATTCTCCACGAAAAATATATCTGAGTTTTTTTTGGGTGGAACGAGCAAACAAACGAACAAAACATGAGTTTTAGGTTCAAACAAAGATTGCGGAGAAATATTTTAAATTGAGTACAAATTTAGGTTTGCATTTGAATAATTTAGTATTTACTATCATTCTTTACGAAAAATCTATCCGAGTTGTTTTTGAATGAAATGAGGAATCAAATGCACGAAACATGAGTTTTAGGTGCAACCAAAGATTGTTGAGAAATACTTTGAATTGAATACAAATTTTGGTTTGAACTTGAATAATTTAGTATTTACTATCATTCTTTACGAAAAATCTCTCCGAGTTGTTTTTGAATGAAATGGGCAAACAAATACACGAAACATGAGTATTAGGTGCAAACAAAGATGGTGGAGAAATATTTTAAATTGAATACAAATTTTGGTTTGAACTTGAATAATTTAGTATTTACTATCATTCTTTACGAAAAATCTATCCGAGTTGTTTTTGAATGAAATGAGCGAACAAATGCACGAAACATGAGTTTTAGGTGCAACCAAAGATTGCGGAGAAATATTTTAAATTGAATACAAATTTTGGTTTGAACTTGAATAATTTAGTATTTACTATCATTCTTTACGAAAAATATATCCGAGTTTTTTTTGTATGAAATGAGCAAACAAATACACGAAACATGAGTTTTAGGTGCAAACAAAGATTGTGGAGAAATATTTTAAATTGAATTCAAATTTTGGTTTGCACTTGAATAATTTAGTATTTACTATCATTCTTCACGAAAAATATATCCGAGTTTTTTTTGGGTGAGACGAGCAAGCAAACGAACAAAACATGAGTTTTAGGTTCAAACAAAGATTGTGGAAAAATATTTTAAATTGAGTACAAATTTAGATTTGCATTTGAATAATTTAGTATTTACTATCATTCTTTACGAAAAATCTAACCAAGTTTTTTTTGAATGAAACGAGCAAACAAATGCACGAAACACGAGTATTAGGTGCAAAAAACGATTGTGGAGAAATATTTTGAAACGAGTACAAATTTTGGTTTGCATTTGAATAATTTAGTATTTACTATCATTCTTTACGAAAAATATATCCGAGTTTTTTTTGGGTGAAACGAGCAAACAAACGAACAAAACATGAGTTTTAAGTTCAAACAAAGATTGTGGGGAAATATTTTAAATTGAGTACGAATTTAGATTTGCATTTGAATAATTTAGTATTTACTATCATTCTTTACGAAAAATCTAACCGAGTTTTTTTTGAATGAAACGAGCAAACAAATGCACGAAACACGAGTATTAGGTGCAAACAAAGATTGTGGAGAAATATTTTAAATTGAATACAAATTTTGGATTGAAATTGAATAATTTAGTATTTACTATCATTCTTTACGAAAAATCTATCCGACTTTTTTTTGAATGAAATGAGCAAACAAATACACGAAACATGAGTTTTAGGTGCAAACAAAGATTGTGGAGAAATATTTTAAATTGAATTCAAATTTTGGTTTGCACTTGAATAATTTAGTATTTACTATCATTCTTCACGAAAAATATATCCGAGTTTTTTTTGGGTGAGACGAGCAAGCAAACGAACAAAACATGAGTTTTAGGTTCAAACAAAGATTGTGGAAAAATATTTTAAATTGAGTACAAATTTAGATTTGCATTTGAATAATTTAGTATTTACTATCATTCTTTACGAAAAATCTAACCAAGTTTTTTTTGAATGAAACGAGCAAACAAATGCACGAAACACGAGTATTAGGTGCAAAAAACGATTGTGGAGAAATATTTTGAAACGAATACAAATTTTGGTTTGCATTTGAATAATTTAGTATTTACTATCATTCTTTACGAAAAATATATCCGAGTTTTTTTTGGGTGAAACGAGCAAACAAACGAACAAAACATGAGTTTTAAGTTAAAACAAAGATTGTGGGGAAATATTTTAAATTGAGTACAAATTTAGATTTGCATTTGAATAATTTAGTATTTACTAGCATTCTTTACGAAAAATCTAACCGAGTTTTTTTTGAATGAAACGAGCAAACAAATGCACGAAACACGAGTATTAGGTGCAAACAAAGATTGTGGAGAAATATTTTAAATTGAATACAAATTTTGGTTTGAAATTGAATAATTTAGTATTTACTATCATTCTTTACGAAAAATCTATCCGAGTTGTTTTTGAATGAAATGAGCAAACAAATGCACGAAACATGAGTTTTAGGTGCCACCAAAGAATGTGGAGAAATATTTTAAATTGAATACAAATTTTGGTTTGAACTTGAATAATTTAGTATTTACTATCATTCTTTACGAAAAATATATCCGAGTTTTTTTTGAATGAAATGAGCAAACAAATACACGTAACATGGGTTTTAGGTGCAAACAAAGATTGTGGAGAAATATTTTCAATTGAATTCAAATTTTGGTTTGCACTTGAATAATTTAGTATTTACTATCATTCTTCACGAAAAATAAATCCGAGTTTTTTTTGGGTGAAACGAGCAAACAAACGAACAAAACATGAGTTTTAGGTTCAGACCAAGATTGTGGAGAAATATTTTAAATTTAATTCATAATTTTGTTTGCACTTGAGTAATTTAGTATTTACTATCATTCTCCACGAAAAATATATCCGAGTTTTTTTTGGGTGGAACGAGCAAACAAACGAACAAAACATGAGTTTTAGGTTCAAACAAAGATTGCGGAGAAATATTTTAAATTGAGTACAAATTTAGGTTTGCATTTGAATAATTTAGTATTTACTATCATTCTTTACGAAAAATCTATCCGAGTTGTTTTTGAATGAAATGAGGAAACAAATGCACGAAACATGAGTTTTTGGTGCAACCAAAGATTGTTGAGAATTACTTTGAATTGAATACAAATTTTGGTTTGAACTTCAATAATTTAGTATTTACTATCATTCTTTACGAAAAATCTCTCCGAGTTGTTTTTGAATGAAATGGGCAAACAAATACACGAAACATGAGTATTAGGTGCAAACAAAGATTGTGGAGAAATATTTTAAATTGAATACAAATTTTGGTTTGAACTTGAATAATTTAGTATTTACTATCATTCTTTACGAAAAATCTATCCGAGTTGTTTTTGAATGAAATGAGCGAACAAATGCACGAAACATGAGTTTTAGGTGCAACCAAAGATTGCGGAGAAATATTTTAAATTGAATACAAATTTTGGTTTGAACTTGAATAATTTAGTATTTACTATCATTCTTTACGAAAAATATATCCGAGTTTTTTTTGTATGAAATGAGCAAACAAATACACGAAACATGAGTTTTAGGTGCAAACAAAGATTGTGGAGAAATATTTTAAATTGAATTCAAATTTTGGTTTGCACTTGAATAATTTAGTATTTACTATCATTCTTCACGAAAAATATATCCGAGTTTTTTTTGGGTGAGACGAGCAAGCAAACGAACAAAACATGAGTTTTAGGTTCAAACAAAGATTGTGGAAAAATATTTTAAATTGAGTACAAATTTAGATTTGCATTTGAATAATTTAGTATTTACTATCATTCTTTACGAAAAATCTAACCAAGTTTTTTTTGAATGAAACGAGCAAACAAATGCACGAAACACGAGTATTAGGTGCAAAAAACGATTGTGGAGAAATATTTTGAAACGAGTACAAATTTTGGTTTGCATTTGAATAATTTAGTATTTACTATCATTCTTTACGAAAAATATATCCGAGTTTTTTTTGGGTGAAACGAGCAAACAAACGAACAAAACATGAGTTTTAAGTTAAAACAAAGATTGTGGGGAAATATTTTAAATTGAGTACAAATTTAGATTTGCATTTGAATAATTTAGTATTTACTAGCATTCTTTACGAAAAATCTAACCGAGTTTTTTTTGAATGAAACGAGCAAACAAATGCACGAAACACGAGTATTAGGTGCAAACAAAGATTGTGGAGAAATATTTTAAATTGAATACAAATTTTGGTTTGAAATTGAATAATTTAGTATTTACTATCATTCTTTACGAAAAATCTATCCGAGTTGTTTTTGAATGAAATGAGCAAACAAATGCACGAAACATGAGTTTTAGGTGCCACCAAAGAATGTGGAGAAATATTTTAAATTGAATACAAATTTTGGTTTGAACTTGAATAATTTAGTATTTACTATCATTCTTTACGAAAAATATATCCGAGTTTTTTTTGAATGAAATGAGCAAACAAATACACGTAACATGAGTTTTAGGTGCAAACAAAGATTGTGGAGAAATATTTTCAATTGAATTCAAATTTTGGTTTGCACTTGAATAATTTAGTATTTACTATCATTCTTCACGAAAAATAAATCCGAGTTTTTTTTGGGTGAAACGAGCAAACAAACGAACAAAACATGAGTTTTAGGTTCAGACCAAAATTGTGGAGAAATATTTTAAATTTAATTCATAATTTTGTTTGCACTTGAGTAATTTAGTATTTACTATCATTCTCCACGAAAAATATATCCGAGTTTTTTTTGGGTGGAACGAGCAAACAAACGAATAAAACATGAGTTTTAGGTTCAAACAAATATTGCGGAGTAATATTTTAAATTGAGTACAAATTTAGATTGGCATTTGAATAATTTAGTATTTACTATCATTCTTTACGAAAAATCTAACCGAGTTTTTCTTGAATGAAACGAGCAAACAAATGCACGAAACACGAGTATTAGGTGCAAACAAAGATTGTGGAGAAATATTTTAAATTGAATACAAATTTGGGTTTGAAATTGAATAATTTAGTATTTACTATCATTCTTTACGAAAAATCTATCCGAGTTGTTTTTGAATGAAATGAGCAAACAAATGCACGAAACATGAGTTTTAGGTGCCACCAAAGAATGTGGAGAAATATTTTAAATTGAATACAAATTTTGGTTTGAACTTGAATAATTTAGTATTTACTATCATTCTTTACGAAAAATATATCCGAGTTTTTTTTGAATGAAATGAGCAAACAAATACACGTAACATGAGTTTTAGGTGCAAACAAAGATTGTGGAGAAATATTTTCAATTGAATTCAAATTTTGGTTTGCACTTGAATAATTTAGTATTTACTATCATTCTTCACGAAAAATAAATCCGAGTTTTTTTTGGGTGAAACGAGCAAACAAACGAACAAAACATGAGTTTTAGGTTCAGACCAAAATTGTGGAGAAATATTTTAAATTTAATTCATAATTTTGTTTGCACTTGAGTAATTTAGTATTTACTATCATTCTCCACGAAAAATATATCCGAGTTTTTTTTGGGTGGAACGAGCAAACAAACGAACAAAACATGAGTTTTAGGTTCAAACAAATATTGCGGAGAAATATTTTAAATTGAGTACAAATTTAGATTTGCATTTGAATAATTTAGTATTTACTATCATTCTCTACGAAAAATCTATCCGAGTTGTTTTTGAAGGAAATGAGGAAACAAATGCACGAAACATGAGTTTTTGGTGTAACCAAAGATTGTGGAGAAATACTTTGAATTGAATACAAATTTTGGTTTGAACTTGAATAATTTAGTATTTACTATCATTCTTTACGAAAAATCTCTCCGAGTTGTTTTTGAATGAAATGGGCAAACAAATACACGAAACATGAGTATTAGGTGCAAACAAAGATTGTGGAGAAATATTTTAAATTGAATACAAATTTTGGTTTGAACTTGAATAATTTAGTACTTACTATCATTCTTTACGAAAAATCTATCCGAGTTGTTTTTGAATGAAATGAGCGAACAAATGCACGAAAAATGAGTTTTAGGTGCAACCAAAGATTGCGGAGAAATATTTTAAATTGAATAGAAATTTTGGTTTGAACTTGAATAATTTAGTATTTACTATCATTCTTTACGAAAAATATATCCGAGTTTTTTTTGTATGAAATGAGCAAACAAATACACGAAACATGAGTTTTAGGTGCAAACAAAGATTGTGGAGAAATATTTTAAATTGAATTCAAATTTTGGTTTGCACTTGAATAATTTAGTATTTACTATCATTCTTCACGAAAAATATATCCGAGTTTTTTTTGGGTGAGACGAGCAAGCAAACGAACAAAACATGAGTTTTAGGTTCAAATAAAGATTGTGGAAAAATATTTTAAATTGAGTACAAATTTAGATTTGCATTTGAATAATTTAGTATTTACTATCATTCTTTACGAAAAATCTAACCAAGTTTTTTTTGAATGAAACGAGCAAACAAATGCACGAAACACGAGTATTAGGTGCAAAAAACGATTGTGGAGAAATATTTTGAAACGAGTACAAATTTTGGTTTGCATTTGAATAATTTAGTATTTACTATCATTCTTTACGAAAAATATATCCGAGTTTTTTTTGGGTGAAACGAGCAAACAAACGAACAAAACATGAGTTTTAAGTTCAAACAAAGATTGTGGGGAAATATTTTAAATTGAGTACAAATTTAGATTGCATTTGAATAATTTAGTATTTACTATCATTCTTTACGAAAAATCTAACCGAGTTTTTTTTGAATGAAACGAGCAAACAAATGCACGAAAAACGAGTATTAGGTGCAAACAAAGATTGTGGAGAAATATTTTAAATTGAATACAAATTTTGGTTTGAAATTGAATAATTTAGTATTTACTATCATTCTTTACGAAAAATCTATCCGACTTTTTTTTGAATGAAATGAGCAAACAAATACACGAAACATGAGTTTTAGGTGCAAACAAAGATTGTGAGAAATATTTTAAATTTAATTCAAATTTTGGTTTGCACTTGAGTAATTTAGTATTTACTCTCATTCTTCACGAAAAATATATCCGAATTTTTTTTGGGTGAAACGAGCAAACAAACGAACAAAACATGAGTCTTAGGTTCAAACAAAGATTGTGGAGAAATATTTTAAATTTAATTCATAATTTTGTTTGCACTTGAGTAATTTAGTATTTACTATCATTCTTCACGAAAAATATATCCGAGTTTTTTTTGGGTGGAACGAGCAAACAAACGAACAAAACATGAGTTTTAGGTTCAAACAAATATTGCGGAGAAATATTTTAAATTGAGTACAAATTTTGATTTGAACTTGAATAATCTAGTATTTACTATCCTTCTTTACGAAAAATCTATCCGAGTTGTTGTTGAATGAAATGAGCAAACAAATGCACGAAACATGAGTTTTAGGTGCAACCAAATATTGTGGAGAAATATTTTAAATTGAATACAAATTTTGGTTTGAACTTGAATAATTTAGTATTTACTATCATTCTTTACAAAAAATCTATCCAAGTTGTTTTTGAATGAAATGAGCGAACAAATGCACGAAACATGAGTTTTAGGTGCAACCAAAGATTGTGGAGAAATATTTTAAATTGAATACAAATTTTGGTTTGAACTTGAATAATTTAGTATTTACTATCATTCTTTACGAAAAATATATCCGAGTTTTTTTTGTATGAAATGAGCGAACAAATACACGAAACATGAGTTTTAGGTGCAAACAAAGATTGTTGAGAAATATTTTAAATTGAATTCAAATTTTGGTTTGCACTTGAATAATTTAGTATTTACTATCATTCTTCACGAAAAATATATCCGAGTTTTTTTTGGGTGAGACGAGCAAGCAAACGAACAAAACATGAGTTTTAGGTTCAAACAAAGATTGTGGAAAAATATTTTAAATTGAGTACAAATTTAGATTTGCATTTGAATAATTTAGTATTTACTATCATTCTTTACGAAAAATCTAACCAAGTTTTTTTTGAATGAAACGAGCAAACAAATGCACGAAACACGAGTATTAGGTGCAAAAAACGATTGTGGAGCAATATTTTGAAACGAATACAAATTTTGGTTTGCATTTGAATAATTTAGTATTTACTATCATTCTTTACGAAAAATATATCCGAGTTTTTTTTGGGTGAAACGAGCAAACAAACGAACAAAACATGAGTTTTAAGTTAAAACAAAGATTGTGGGGAAATATTTTAAATTGAGTACAAATTTAGATTTGCATTTGAATAATTTAGTATTTACTAGCATTCTTTACGAAAAATCTAACCGAGTTTTTTTTGAATGAAACGAGCAAACAAATGCACGAAACACGAGTATAAGGTGCAAACAAAGATTGTGGAGAAATATTCTAAATTGAATACAAATTTTGGTTTGAAATTGAATAATTTAGTATTTACTATCATTCTTTACGAAAAATCTATCCGAGTTGTTTTTGAATGAAATGAGCGAACAAATGCACGAAACATGAGTTTTAGGTGCAACCAAAGATTGTGGAGAAATATTTTAAATTGAATACAAATTTTGGTTTGAACTTGAATAATTTAGTATTTACTATCATTCTTTACGAAAAATCTATCCGTGTTTTTTTTGAATGAAATGAGCAAACAAATGCACGAAAAACGAGTATTAGGTGCAAACAAAGATTGTGGAGAAATATTTTAAATTGAATACAAATTTTGGTTTGAACTTGAATAATTTAGTATTTACTATCATTCTTTACTAAAAATCTATCCGAGTTGTTTTTGAATGAAATGAGCGAACAAATGCACGAAACTTGAGTTTTAGGTGCAACCAAAGATTGTGGAGAAATATTTTAAATTGAATACAAATTTTGGTTTGAACTTGAATAATTTAGTATTTACTATTATTCTTTACGAAAAATCTATCCGTGTTTTTTTTGAATGAAATGAGCAAACAAATGCACGAAAATCGAGTATTAGGTGCAAACAAAGATTGTGGAGAAATATTTTAAATTGAATACAAATTTTGGTTTGAACTTGAATAATTTAGTATTTACTATCATTTTTACGAAAAATATATCCGAGTTGTTTTTGAATGAAATGAGCGAACAAATGCACGAAACATGAGTTTTAGGTGCAACCAAAGATTGTGGAGAAATATTTTAAATTGAATACAAATTTTGGTTTGAACTTGAATAATTTAGTATTTACTATCATTCTTTACGAAAAATATATCCGAGTTTTGTTTGTATGAAATGAGCAGAGAAATACACGAAACATGAGGTTTAGGTTCAAACAAAGATTGTGGAAAAATATTTTAAATTGAGTACAAATTTAGATTTGCATTTGAATAATTTAGTATTTACTATCATTCTTTACGAAAAATCTAACCAAGTTTTTTTTGAATGAAACGAGCAAACAAATGCACGAAACACGAGTATTAGGTGCAAAAAACGATTGTGGAGAAATATTTTGAAACGAGTACAAATTTTGGTTTGCATTTCAATAATTTAGTATTTACTATCATTCTTTACGAAAAATATATCCGAGTTTTTTTTGGGTGAAACGAGCAAACAAACGAACAAAACATGAGTTTTAAGTTCAAACAAAGATTGTGGGGAAATATTTTAAATTGAGTACAAATTTAGATTTGCATTTGAATAATTTAGTATTTACTATCATTCTTTACGAAAAATCTAACCGAGTTTTTTTTGAATGAAACGAGCAAACAAATGCACGAAACACGAGTATTAGGTGCAAACAAAGATTGTGGAGAAATATTTTAAATTGAATACAAATTTTGGTTTGAAATTGAATAATTTAGTATTTACTATCATTCTTTACGAAAAATCTATCCGACTTTTTTTTGAATGAAATGAGCAAACAAATACACGAAACATGAGTTTTAGGTGCAAAAAAAGATTGTGAGAAATATTTTAAATTTAATTCAAATTTTGGTTTGCACTTGAGTAATTTAGTATTTACTCTCATTCTTCACGAAAAATATATCCGAATTTTTTTTGGGTGAAACGAGCAAACAAACGAACAAAACATGTGTCTTAGGTTCAAACAAAGATTGTGGAGAAATATTTTATATTTAATTCATAATTTTGTTTGCACTTGAGTAATTTAGTATTTACTATCATTCTTCACGAAAAATATATCCGAGTTTTTTTTGGGTGGAACGAGCAAACAAACGAACAAAACATGAGTTTTAGGTTCAAACAAATATTGCGGAGAAATATTTTAAATTGAGTACAAATTTTGGTTTGAACTTGCATAATTTAGTATTTACTATCCTTCTTTACGAAAAATCTATCCGAGTTGTTGTTGAATGAAATGAGCAAACAAATGCACGAAACATGAGTTCTAGGTGCAACCAAATATTGTGGAGAAATATTTTAAATTGAATAGAAATTTTGGTTTGAACTTGAATAATTTAGTATTTACTATCATTCTTTACAAAAAATATATCCGAGTTTTTTTTGTATGAAATGAGCGAACAAATACACGAAACATGAGTTTTAGGTGCAAACAAAGATTGTTGAGAAATATTTTAAATTGAATTCAAATTTTGGTTTGCACTTGAATAATTTAGTATTTACTATCATTCTTCACGAAAAATATATCCGAGTTTTTTTTGGGTGAGACGAGCAAGCAAACGAACAAAACATGAGTTTTAGGTTCAAACAAAGATTGTGGAAAAATATTTTAAATTGAGTACAAATTTAGATTTGCATTTGAATAATTTAGTATTTACTATCATTCTTTACGAAAAATCTAACCAAGTTTTTTTTGAATGAAACGAGCAAACAAATGCACGAAACACGAGTATTAGGTGCAAAAAACGATTGTGGAGAAATATTTTGAAACGAATACAAATTTTGGTTTGCATTTGAATAATTTAGTATTTACTATCATTCTTTACGAAAAATATATCCGAGTTTTTTTTGGGTGAAACGAGCAAACAAACGAACAAAACATGAGTTTTAAGTTAAAACAAAGATTGTGGGGAAATATTTTAAATTGAGTACAAATTTAGATTTGCATTTGAATAATTTAGTATTTACTAGCATTCTTTACGAAAAATCTAACCGAGTTTTTTTTGAATGAAACGAGCAAACAAATGCACGAAACACGAGTATTAGGTGCAAACAAAGATTGTGGAGAAATATTTTAAATTGAATACAAATTTTGGTTTGAAATTGAATAATTTAGTATTTACTATCATTCTTTACGAAAAATCTATCCGAGTTGTTTTTGAATGAAATGAGCGAACAAATGCACGAAACATGAGTTTTAGGTGCAACCAAAGATTGTGGAGAAATATTTTAAATTGAATACAAATTTTGGTTTGAACTTGAATAATTTAGTATTTACTATCATTCTTTACGAAAAATATATCCGAGTTTTTTTTGTATGAAATGAGCGAACAAATACACGAAACATGAGTTTTAGGTGCAACCAAAGATTGTGGAGAAATATTTTAAATTGAATACAAATTTTGGTTTGAACTTGAATAATTTAGTATTTACTATCATTCTTTACGAAAAATCTATCCGAGTAGTTTTTGAATGAAATGAGCGAACAAATGCACGAAACATGAGTTTTAGGTGCAACCAAAGATTGTGGAGAAATATTTTAAATTGAATACAAATTTTGGTTTGAACTTGAATAATTTAGTATTTACTATCATTCTTTACGAAAAATCTATCCGTGTTTTTTTTGAATGAAATGAGCAAACAAATGCACGAAAAACGAGTATTAGGTGCAAACAAAGATTGTGGAGAAATATTTTAAATTGAATACAAATTTTGGTTTGAACTTGAATAATTTAGTATTTACTATCATTCTTTACGAAAAATCTATCCGAGTTGTTTTTGAATGAAATGAGCGAACAAATGCACGAAACCTGAGTTTTAGGTGCAACCAAAGATTGTGGAGAAATATTTTAAATTGAATACAAATTTTGGTTTGAACTTGAATAATTTAGTATTTACTATCATTCTTTACGAAAAATCTATCCGTGTTTTTTTTGAATGAAATGAGCAAACAAATGCACGAAAAACGAGTATTAGGTGCAAACAAAGATTGTGGAGAAATATTTTAAATTGAATACAAATTTTGGTTTGAACTTGAATAATTTAGTATTTACTATCATTTTTACGAAAAATCAATCCGAGTTGTTTTTGAATGAAATGAGCGAACAAATGCACGAAACATGAGTTTTAGGTGCAACCAAAGATTGTGGAGAAATATTTTAAATTGAATACAAATTTTGGTTTGAACTTGAATAATTTAGTATTTACTATCATTCTTTACGAAAAATATATCCGAGTTTTTTTTGTATGAAATGAGCGAACAAATACACGAAACATGAGTTTTAGGTGCAAACAAAGATTGTTGAGAAATATTTTAAATTGAATTCAAATTTTGGTTTGCACTTGAATAATTTAGTATTTACTATCATTCTTCACGAAAAATATATCCGAGTTTTTTTTGGGTGAGACGAGCAAGCAAACGAACAAAACATGAGTTTTAGGTTCAAACAAAGATTGTGGAAAAATATTTTAAATTGAGTACAAATTTAGATTTGCATTTGAATAATTTAGTATTTACTATCATTCTTTACGAAAAATCTAACCAAGTTTTTTTTGAATGAAACGAGCAAACAAATGCACGAAACACGAGTATTAGGTGCAAAAAACGATTGTGGAGAAATATTTTGAAACGAATACAAATTTTGGTTTGCATTTGAATAATTTAGTATTTACTATCATTCTTTACGAAAAATATATCCGAGTTTTTTTTGGGTGAAACGAGCAAACAAACGAACAAAACATGAGTTTTAAGTTGAAACAAAGATTGTGGGAAAATATTTTAAATTGAGTACAAATTTAGATTTGCATTTGAACAATTTAGTATTTACTAGCATTCTTTACGAAAAATCTAACCGAGTTTTTTTTGAATGAAACGAGCAAACAAATGCACGAAACACGAGTATTAGGTGCAAACAAAGATTGTGGAGAAATATTTTAAATTGAATACAAATTTTGGTTTGCATTTGAATAATTTAGTATTTACTATCATTCTTTACGAAAAATCTATCCGAGTTGTTTTTGAATGAAATGAGCGAACAAATGCACGAAACATGAGTTTTAGGTGCAACCAAAGATTGTGGAGAAATATTTTAAATTGAATACAAATTTTGGTTTGAACTTGAGTAATTTAGTATTTACTATCATTCTTTACGAAAAATATATCCGAGTTTTTTTTGTATGAAATGAGCGAACAAATACACGAAACATGAGTTTTAGGTGCAACCAAAGATTGTGGAGAAATATTTTAAATTGAATACAAATTTTGGTTTGAACTTGAATAATTTAGTATTTACTATCATTCTTTACAAAAAATCTATCCGAGTTGTTTTTGAATGAAATGAGCGAACAAATGCACGAAACATGAGTTTTAGGTGCAACCAAAGATTGTGGAGAAATATTTTAAATTGAATACAAATTTTGGTTTGAACTTGAATAATTTAGTATTTACTATCATTCTTTACGAAAAATCTAACCAAGTTTTTTTTGAATGAAACGAGCAAACAAATGCACGAAACACGAGTATTAGGTGCAAAAAATGATTGTGGAGAAATATTTTGAAACGAATACAAATTTTGGTTTGCATTTGAATAATTTAGTATTTACTATCATTCTTTACGAAAAATATATCCGAGTTTTTTTTGGGTGAAACGAGCAAACAAACGAACAAAACATGAGTTTTAAGTTAAAACAAAGATTGTGGGGAAATATTTTAAATTGAGTACAAATTTAGATTTGCATTTGAATAATTTAGTATTTGCTAGCATTCTTTACGAAAAATCTAATCGAGTTTTTTTTGAATGAAACGAGCAAACAAATGCACGAAACACGAGTATTAGGTGCAAACAAAGATTGTGGAGAAATATTTTAAATTGAATACAAATTTTGGTCTGCATTTGAATAATTTAGTATTTACTATCATTCTTTACGAAAAATCTATCCGAGTTGTTTTTGAATGAAATGAGCGAACAAATGCACGAAACATGAGTTTTAGGTGCAACCAAAGATTGTGGAGAAATATTTTAAATTGAATACAAATTTTGGTTTGAACTTGAATAATTTAGTATTTACTATCATTCTTTACGAAAAATCTATCCGTGTTTTTTTTGAATGAAATGAGCAAACAAATGCACGAAAAACGAGTATTAGGTGCAAACAAACATTGTGGAGAAATATTTTAAATTGAATACAAATTTTGGTTTGAACTTGAATAATTTAGTATTTACTATCATTCTTTACGAAAAATCTATCCGAGTTGTTTTTGAATGAAATGAGCGAACAAATGCACGAAAGATGAGTTTTAGGTGCAACCAAAGATTGTGGAGAAATATTTTAAATTGAATACAAATTTTGGTTTGAACTTGAATAATTTAGTATTTACTATCATTCTTTACGAAAAATATATCCGAGTTTTGTTTGTATGAAATAAGCAGACAAATACACGAAACATGAGTTTTAGGTGCAAATAAAGATTGTGGAGAAATATTTTAAATTGAATTCAAATTTTGGTTTGCACTTGAATAATTTAGTATTTACTATCATTCTTCACGAAAAATATATCCGAGTTTTTTTTGGGTGAGACGAGCAAGCAAACGAACAAAACATGAGTTTTAGGTTCAAACAAAGATTGTGGAAAAATATTTTAAATTGAGTACAAATTTAGATTTGCATTTGAATAATTTAGTATTTACTATCATTCTTTACGAAAAATCAAACCAAGTTTTTTTTGAATGAAACGAGCAAACAAATGCACGAAACACGAGTATTAGGTGCAAAATACGATTGTGGAGAATTATTTTGAAACGAATACAAATTTTGGTTTGCATTTGAATAATTTAGTATTTACTATCATTCTTTACGAAAAATATATCCGAGTTTTTTTTGGGTGAAACGAGCAAACAAACGAACAAAACATGAGTTTTAAGTTAAAACAAAGATTGTGGGGAAATATTTTAAATTGAGTACAAATTTAGATTTGCATTTGAATAATTTAGTATTTACTAGCATTCTTTATGAAAAATCTAACCGAGTTTTTTTTGAATGAAACGAGCAAACAAATGCACGAAACACGAGTATTAGGTGCAAACAAAGATTGTGGAGAAATATTTTAAATTGAATACAAATTTTGGTTTGCATTTGAATAATTTAGTATTTACTATCATTCTTTACGAAAAATCTATCCGAGTTGTTTTCGAATGAAATGAGCGAACAAATGCACGAAACATGAGTTTTAGGTGCAACCAAAGATTGTGGAGAAATATTTTAAATTGAATACAAATTTTGGTTTGAACTTGAGTAATTTAGTATTTACTATCATTCTTTACGAAAAATATATCCGAGTTTTTTATGTATGAAATGAGCGAACAAATACACGAAACATGAGTTTTTGGTGCAACCAAAGATTGTGGAGAAATATTTTAAATTGAATACAAATTTTGGTTTGAACTTGAATAATTTAGTATTTACTAGCATTCTTTACGAAAAATCTAACCGAGTTTTTTTTGAATGAAACGAGCAAACAAATGCACGAAACACGAGTATTAGGTGCAAACAAAGATTGTGGAGAAATATTTTAAATTGAATACAAATTTTGGTTTGCATTTGAATAATTTAGTATTTACTATCATTCTTTACGAAAAATCTATCCGACTTGTTTTTGAATGAAATGAGCGAACAAATGCACGAAACATGAGTTTTAGGTGCAACCAAAGATTGTGGAGAAATATTTTAAATTGAATACAAATTTTGGTTTGAACTTGAGTAATTTAGTATTTACTATCATTCTTTACGAAAAATATATCCGAGTTTTTTTTGTATGAAATGAGCGAACAAATACACGAAACATGAGTTTTAGGTGCAACCAAAGATTGTGGAGAAATATTTTAAATTGAATACAAATTTTGGTTTGAACTTGAATAATTTAGTATTTACTATCATTCTTTACAAAAAATCTATCCGAGTTGTTTTTGAATGAAATGAGCGAACAAATGCACGAAACATGAGTTTTAGGTGCAACCAAAGATTGTGGAGAAATATTTTAAATTGAATACAAATTTTGGTTTGAACTTGAATAATTTAGTATTTACTATCATTCTTTACGAAAAATCTAACCAAGTTTTTTTTGAATGAAACGAGCAAACAAATGCACGAAACACGAGTATTAGGTGCAAAAAATGATTGTGGAGAAATATTTTGAAACGAATACAAATTTTGGTTTGCATTTGAATAATTTAGTATTTACTATCATTCTTTACGAAAAATATATCCGAGTTTTTTTTGGGTGAAACGAGCAAACAAACGAACAAAACATGAGTTTTAAGTTAAAACAAAGATTGTGGGGAAATATTTTAAATTGAGTACAAATTTAGATTTGCATTTGAATAATTTAGTATTTGCTAGCATTCTTTACGAAAAATCTAATCGAGTTTTTTTTGAATGAAACGAGCAAACAAATGCACGAAACACGAGTATTAGGTGCAAACAAAGATTGTGGAGAAATATTTTAAATTGAATACAAATTTTGGTCTGCATTTGAATAATTTAGTATTTACTATCATTCTTTACGAAAAATCTATCCGAGTTGTTTTTGAATGAAATGAGCGAACAAATGCACGAAACATGAGTTTTAGGTGCAACCAAAGATTGTGGAGAAATATTTTAAATTGAATACAAATTTTGGTTTGAACTTGAATAATTTAGTATTTACTATCATTCTTTACGAAAAATCTATCCGTGTTTTTTTTGAATGAAATGAGCAAACAAATGCACGAAAAACGAGTATTAGGTGCAAACAAACATTGTGGAGAAATATTTTAAATTGAATACAAATTTTGGTTTGAACTTGAATAATTTAGTATTTACTATCATTCTTTACGAAAAATCTATCCGAGTTGTTTTTGAATGAAATGAGCGAACAAATGCACGAAAGATGAGTTTTAGGTGCAACCAAAGATTGTGGAGAAATATTTTAAATTGAATACAAATTTTGGTTTGAACTTGAATAATTTAGTATTTACTATCATTCTTTACGAAAAATATATCCGAGTTTTGTTTGTATGAAATAAGCAGACAAATACACGAAACATGAGTTTTAGGTGCAAATAAAGATTGTGGAGAAATATTTTAAATTGAATTCAAATTTTGGTTTGCACTTGAATAATTTAGTATTTACTATCATTCTTCACGAAAAATATATCCGAGTTTTTTTTGGGTGAGACGAGCAAGCAAACGAACAAAACATGAGTTTTAGGTTCAAACAAAGATTGTGGAAAAATATTTTAAATTGAGTACAAATTTAGATTTGCATTTGAATAATTTAGTATTTACTATCATTCTTTACGAAAAATCAAACCAAGTTTTTTTTGAATGAAACGAGCAAACAAATGCACGAAACACGAGTATTAGGTGCAAAATACGATTGTGGAGAATTATTTTGAAACGAATACAAATTTTGGTTTGCATTTGAATAATTTAGTATTTACTATCATTCTTTACGAAAAATATACCCGAGTTTTTTTTGGGTGAAACGAGCAAACAAACGAACAAAACATGAGTTTTAAGTTAAAACAAAGATTGTGGGGAAATATTTTAAATTGAGTACAAATTTAGATTTGCATTTGAATAATTTAGTATTTACTAGCATTCTTTATGAAAAATCTAACCGAGTTTTTTTTGAATGAAACGAGCAAACAAATGCACGAAACACGAGTATTAGGTGCAAACAAAGATTGTGGAGAAATATTTTAAATTGAATACAAATTTTGGTTTGCATTTGAATAATTTAGTATTTACTATCATTCTTTACGAAAAATCTATCCGAGTTGTTTTCGAATGAAATGAGCGAACAAATGCACGAAACATGAGTTTTAGGTGCAACCAAAGATTGTGGAGAAATATTTTAAATTGAATACAAATTTTGGTTTGAACTTGAGTAATTTAGTATTTACTATCATTCTTTACGAAAAATATATCCGAGTTTTTTATGTATGAAATGAGCGAACAAATACACGAAACATGAGTTTTTGGTGCAACCAAAGATTGTGGAGAAATATTTTAAATTGAATACAAATTTTGGTTTGAACTTGAATAATTTAGTATTTACTAGCATTCTTTACGAAAAATCTAACCGAGTTTTTTTTGAATGAAACGAGCAAACAAATGCACGAAACACGAGTATTAGGTGCAAACAAAGATTGTGGAGAAATATTTTAAATTGAATACAAATTTTGGTTTGCATTTGAATAATTTAGTATTTACTATCATTCTTTACGAAAAATCTATCCGACTTGTTTTTGAATGAAATGAGCGAACAAATGCACGAAACATGAGTTTTAGGTGCAACCAAAGATTGTGGAGAAATATTTTAAATTGAATACAAATTTTGGTTTGAACTTGAGTAATTTAGTATTTACTATCATTCTTTACGAAAAATATATCCGAGTTTTTTTTGTATGAAATGAGCGAACAAATACACGAAACATGAGTTTTAGGTGCAACCAAAGATTGTGGAGAAATATTTTAAATTGAATACAAATTTTGGTTTGAACTTGAATAATTTAGTATTTACTATCATTCTTTACGAAAAATCTATCCGAGTTGTTTTTGAATGAAATGAGCGAACAAATGCACGAAACATGAGTTTTAGGTGCAACCAAAGATTGTGGAGAAATATTTTAAATTGAATACAAATTTTGGTTTGAACTTGAATAATTTAGTATTTACTATCATTCTTTACGAAAAATCTAACCAAGTTTTTTTTGAATGAAACGAGCAAACAAATGCACGAAACACGAGTATTAGGTGCAAAAAACGATTGTGGAGAAATATTTTGAAACGAATACAAATTTTGGTTTGCATTTGAATAATTTAGTATTTACTATCATTCTTTACGAAAAATATATCCGAGTTTTTTTTGGGTGAAACGAGCAAACAAACGAACAAAACATGAGTTTTAAGTTAAAACAAAGATTGTGGGGAAATATTTTAAATTGAGTACAAATTTAGATTTGCATTTGAATAATTTAGTATTTACTAGCATTCTTTACGAAAAATCTAACCGAGTTTTTTTTGAATGAAACGAGCAAACAAATGCACGAAACACGAGTATTAGGTGCAAACAAAGATTGTGGAGAAATATTTTAAATTGAATACAAATTTTGGTTTGCATTTGAATAATTTAGTATTTACTATCATTCTTTACGAAAAATCTATCCGAGTTGTTTTTGAATGAAATGAGCGAACAAATACACGAAACATGAGTTTTAGGTGCAACCAAAGATTGTGGAGAAATATTTTAAATTGAATACAAATTTTTGTTTGAACTTGAGTAATTTAGTATTTACTATCATTCTTTACGAAAAATATATCCGAGTTTTTTTTGTATGAAATGAGCGAACAAATACACGAAACATGAGTTTTAGGTGCAACCAAAGATTGTGGAGAAATATTTTAAATTGAATACAAATTTTGGTTTGAACTTGAATAATTTAGTATTTACTATCATTCTTTACGAAAAATCTATCCGAGTTGTTTTTGACTGAAAGGAGCAAACAAATGCACGAAACATGAGTTTTAGGTTCAGACCAAAATTGTGGAGAAATATTTTAAATTTAATTCATAATTTTGTTTGCACTTGAGTAATTTAGTATTTACTATCATTCTCCACGAAAAATATATCCGAGTTTTTTTTGGGTGGAACGAGCAAACAAACGAACAAAACATGAGTTTTAGGTTCAAACAAAGATTGCGGAGAAATATTTTAAATTGAGTACAAATTTAGGTTTGCATTTGAACAATTTAGTATTTACTATCATTCTTTACGAAAAATCTATCCGAGTTGTTTTTGAATGAAATGAGCGAACAAATGCACGAAACATGAGTTTTAGGTGCAACCAAAGATTGTGGAGAAATATTTTAAATTGAATACAAATTTTGGTTTGCATTTGAATAATTTAGTATTTACTATCATTCTTTACGAAAAATCTATCCGAGTTGTTTTCGAATGAAATGAGCGAACAAATGCACGAAACATGAGTTTTAGGTGCAACCAAAGATTGTGGAGAAATATTTTAAATTGAATACAAATTTTGGTTTGAACTTGAGTAATTTAGTATTTACTATCATTCTTTACGAAAAATATATCCGAGTTTTTTTTGTATGAAATGAGCGAACAAATACACGAAACATGAGTTTTAGGTGCAACCAAAGATTGTGGAGAAATATTTTAAATTGAATACAAATTTTGGTTTGCATTTGAATAATTTAGTATTTACTATCATTCTTTACGAAAAATATATCCGAGTTTTTTTTGAATGAAACGAGCAAACAAATGCACGAAACACGAGTATTAGGTGCAAACAAAGATTGTGGAGAAATATTTTAAATTGAATACAAATTTTGGTTTGCATTTGAATAATTTAGTATTTACTATCATTCTTTACGAAAAATCTATCCGACTTGTTTTTGAATGAAATGAGCGAACAAATGCACGAAACATGAGTTTTAGGTGCAACCAAAGATTGTGGAGAAATATTTTAAATTGAATACAAATTTTGGTTTGAACTTGAGTAATTTAGTATTTACTATCATTCTTTACGAAAAATATATCCGAGTTGTTTTTGAATGAAATGAGCGAACAAATGCACGAAACATGAGTTTCAGGTGCAACCAAAGATTGTGGAGAAATATTTTAAATTGAATAGAAATTTTGGTTTGAACTTGAATAATTTAGTATTTACTATCATTCTTTACGAAAAATCTATCCGAGTTGTTTTTGAATGAAATGAGCGAACAAATGCACGAAACATGAGTTTTAGGTGCAACCAAAGATTGTGGAGAAATATTTTAAATTGAATACAAATTTTGGTTTGAACTTGAATAATTTAGTATTTACTATCATTCTTTACGAAAAATCTATCCGTGTTTTTTTTGAATGAAATGAGCAAACAAATGCACGAAAAACGAGTATTAGGTGCAAACAAAGATTGTGGAGAAATATTTTAAATTGAATACAAATTTTGGTTTGAACTTGAATAATTTAGTATTTACTATCATTCTTTACGAAAAATCTATCCGAGTTTTTTTTGGGTGAGATGAGCAAGCAAACGAACAAAACATGAGTTTTAGGTTCAAACAAAGATTGTGGAAAAATATTTTAAATTGAGTACAAATTTAGATTTGCATTTGAATAATTTAGTATTTACTATCATTCTTTACGAAAAATCTAACCAAGTTTTTTTTGAATGAAACGAGCAAACAAATGCACGAAACACGAGTATTAGGTGCAAAAAACGATTGTGGAGAAATATTTTGAAACGAATACAAATTTTGGTTTGCATTTGAATAATTTAGTATTTACTATCATTCTTTACGAAAAATATATCCGAGTTTTTTTTGGGTGAAACGAGCAAACAAACGAACAAAACATGAGTTTTAAGTTAAAACAAAGATTGTGGGGAAATATTTTAAATTGAGTACAAATTTAGATTTGCATTTGAATAATTTAGTATTTACTAGCATTCTTTACGAAAAATCTAACCGAGTTTTTTTTGAATGAAACGAGCAAACAAACGCACGAAACACGAGTATTAGGTGCAAACAAAGATTGTGGAGAAATATTTTACATTGAATACAAATTTTGGTTTGCATTTGAATAATTTAGTATTTACTATCATTCTTTACGAAAAATCTATCCGAGTTGTTTTTGAATGAAATGAGCGAACAAATGCACGAAACATGAGTTTTAGGTGCAACCAAAGATTGTGGAGAAATATTTTAAATTGAATACAAATTTTGGTTTGAACTTGAGTAATTTAGTATTTACTATCATTCTTTACGAAAAATATATCCGAGTTTTTTTTGTATGAAATGAGCGAACAAATACACGAAACATGAGTTTTAGGTGCAACCAAAGATTGTGGAGAAATATTTTAAATTGAATACAAATTTTGGTTTGAACTTGAATAATTTAGTATTTACTATCATTCTTTACGAAAAATCTATCCGAGTTGTTTTTGAATGAAATGAGCGAACAAATGCACGAAACATGAGTTTTAGGTGCAACCAAAGATTGTGGAGAAATATTTTAAATTGAATACAAATTTTGGTTTGAACTTGAATAATTTAGTATTTACTATCATTCTTTACGAAAAATCTATCCGTGTTTTTTTTAAATGAAATGAGCAAACAAATGCACGAAAAACGAGTATTAGGTGCAAACAAAGATTGTGGAGAAATATTTTAAATTGAATACAAATTTTGGTTTGAACTTGAATCATTTAGTATTTACTATCATTCTTTACGAAAAATCTATCCGAGTTGTTTTTGAATGAAATGAGCGAACAAATGCACGAAACATGAGTTTTAGGTGCAACCAAAGATTGTGGAGAAATATTTTAAATTGAATACAAATTTTGGTTTGAACTTGAGTAATTTAGTATTTACTATCATTCTTTACGAAAAATCTATCCGAGTTTTTTTTGAATGAAACGAGCAAACAAATGCACGAAACACGAGTATTAGGTGCAAACAAAGATTGTGGAGAAATATTTTAAATTGAATACAAATTTTGGTTTGCATTTGAATAATTTAGTATTTACTATCATTCTTTACGAAAAATCTATCCGAGTTGTTTTTGAATGAAATGAGCGAACAAATACACGAAACATGAGTTTTAGGTGCAACCAAAGATTGTGGAGAAATATTTTAAATTGAATACAAATTTTGGTTTGAACTTGAGTAATTTAGTATTTACTATCATTCTTTACGAAAAATATATCCGAGTTTTTTTTGTATGAAATGAGCGAACAAATACACGAAACATGAGTTTTAGGTGCAACCAAAGATTGTGGAGAAATATTTTAAATTGAATACAAATTTTGGTTTGAACTTGAATAATTTAGTATTTACTATCATTCTTTACGAAAAATCTATCCGAGTTGTTTTTGACTGAAAGGAGCAAACAAATGCACGAAACATGAGTTTTAGGTTCAGACCAAAATTGTGGAGAAATATTTTAAATTTAATTCATAATTTTGTTTGCACTTGAGTAATTTAGTATTTACTATCATTCTCCACGAAAAATATATCCGAGTTTTTTTTGGGTGGAACGAGCAAACAAACGAACAAAACATGAGTTTTAGGTTCAAACAAAGATTGCGGAGAAATATTTTAAATTGAGTACAAATTTAGGTTTGCATTTGAACAATTTAGTATTTACTATCATTCTTTACGAAAAATCTATCCGAGTTGTTTTTGAATGAAATGAGGAAACAAATGCACGAAACATGAGTTTTTGGTGCAACCCAAGATTGTGGAGAAATATTTTAAATTGAATACAAATTTTGGTTTGAACTTGAATAATTTAGTATTTACTATCATTCTTTACGAAAAATCTATCCGAGTTGTTTTTGAATGAAATGAGCGAACAAATGCACGAAACATGAGTTTTAGGTGCAACCAAAGATTGTGGAGAAATATTTTAAATTGAATACAAATTTTGGTTTGAACTTGAATAATTTAGTATTTACTATCATTCTTTACGAAAAATCTATCCGTGTTTTTTTTGAATGAAATGAGCAAACAAATGCACGAAAAACGAGTATTAGGTGCAAACAAAGATTGTGGAGAAATATTTTAAATTGAATACAAATTTTGGTTTGAACTTGAATAATTTAGTATTTACTATCATTCTTTACGAAAAATCTATCCGAGTTGTTTTTGAATGAAATGAGCGAACAAATGCACGAAACATGAGTTTTAGGTGCAACCAAAGATTGTGGAGAAATATTTTAAATTGAATACAAATTTTGGTTTGAACTTGAATAATTTAGTATTTACTATCATTCTTTACGAAAAATATATCCGAGTTTTGTTTGTATGAAATGAGCAGACAAATACACGAAACATGAGTTTTAGGTGCAAACAAAGATTGTGGAGAAATATTTTAAATTGAATTCAAATATTGGTTTGCACTTGAATAATTTAGTATTTACTATCATTCTTCACGAAAAATATATCCGAGTTTTTTTTGGGTGAGACGAGCAAGCAAACGAACAAAACATGAGTTTTAGGTTCAAACAAAGATTGTGGAAAAATATTTTAAATTGAGTACAAATTTAGATTTGCATTCGAATAATTTAGTATTTACAATCATTCTTTACGAAAAATCTAACCAAGTTTTTTTTGAATGAAACGAGCAAACAAATGCACGAAACACGAGTATTAGGTGCAAAAAACGATTGTGGAGAAATATTTTGAAACGAATACAAATTTTGGTTTGCATTTGAATAATTTAGTATTTACTATCATTCTTTACGAAAAATATATCCGAGTTTTTTTTGGGTAAAACGAGCAAACAAACGAACAAAACATGAGTTTTAAGTTAAAACAAAGATTGTGGGGAAATATTTTAAATTGAGTACAAATTTAGATTTGCATTTGAATAATTTAGTATTTACTAGCATTCTTTACGAAAAATCTAACCGAGTTTTTTTTGAATGAAACGAGCAAACAAATGCACGAAACACGAGTATTAGGTGCAAACAAAGATTGTGGAGAAATATTTTAAATTGAATAAAAATTTTGGTTTGCATTTGAATAATTTAGTATTTACTATCATTCTTTACGAAAAATCTATCCGAGTTGTTTTTGAATGAAATGAGCGAACAAATGCACGAAACATGAGTTTTAGGTGCAACCAAAGATTGTGGAGAAATATTTTAAATTGAATACAAATTTTGGTTTGAACTTGAATAATTTAGTATTTACTATCATTCTTTACGAAAAATCTATCCGTGTTTTTTTTGAATGAAATGAGCAAACAAATGCACGAAAAACGAGTATTAGGTGCAAACAAAGATTGTGGAGAAATATTTTAAATTGAATACAAATTTTGGTTTGAACTTGAATAATTTAGTATTTACTATCATTCTTTACGAAAAATCTATCCGAGTTGTTTTTGAATGAAATGAGCGAACAAATGCACGAAACATGAGTTTTAGGTGCAACCAAAGATTGTGGAGAAATATTTTAAATTGAATACAAATTTTGGTTTGAACTTGAATAATTTAGTATTTACTATCATTCTTTACGAAAAATATATCCGAGTTTTGTTTGTATGAAATGAGCAGACAAATACACGAAACATGAGTTTTAGGTGCAAACAAAGATTGTGGAGAAATATTTTAAATTGAATTCAAATATTGGTTTGCACTTGAATAATTTAGTATTTACTATCATTCTTCACGAAAAATATATCCGAGTTTTTTTTGGGTGAGACGAGCAAGCAAACGAACAAAACATGAGTTTTAGGTTCAAACAAAGATTGTGGAAAAATATTTTAAATTGAGTACAAATTTAGATTTGCATTCGAATAATTTAGTATTTACAATCATTCTTTACGAAAAATCTAACCAAGTTTTTTTTGAATGAAACGAGCAAACAAATGCACGAAACACGAGTATTAGGTGCAAAAAACGATTGTGGAGAAATATTTTGAAACGAATACAAATTTTGGTTTGCATTTGAATAATTTAGTATTTACTATCATTCTTTACGAAAAATATATCCGAGTTTTTTTTGGGTAAAACGAGCAAACAAACGAACAAAACATGAGTTTTAAGTTAAAACAAAGATTGTGGGGAAATATTTTAAATTGAGTACAAATTTAGATTTGCATTTGAATAATTTAGTATTTACTAGCATTCTTTACGAAAAATCTAACCGAGTTTTTTTTGAATGAAACGAGCAAACAAATGCACGAAACACGAGTATTAGGTGCAAACAAAGATTGTGGAGAAATATTTTAAATTGAATAAAAATTTTGGTTTGCATTTGAATAATTTAGTATTTACTATCATTCTTTACGAAAAATCTATCCGAGTTGTTTTTGAATGAAATGAGCGAACAAATGCACGAAACATGAGTTTTAGGTGCAACCAAAGATTGTGGAGAAATATTTTAAATTGAATACAAATTTTGGTTTGAACTTGAATAATTTAGTATTTACTATCATTCTTTACGAAAAATATATCCGAGTTTTTTTTGTATGAAATGAGCGAACAAATACACGAAACATGAGTTTTAGGTGCAACCAAAGATTGTGGAGAAATATTTTAAATTGAATACAAATTTTGGTTTGAACTTGAATAATTTAGTATTTACTATCATTCTTTACGAAAAATATATCCGAGTTTTGTTTGTATGAAATGAGCAGACAAATACTTAAATTGAGTACAAATTTAGGTTTGCATTTGAATAATTTAGTATTTACTATCATTCTTTACGAAAAATCTATCCGAGTTTTTTTTGAATGAAATGAGCAAACAAATGCACGAAACACGAGTATTAGGTGCAAACAAAGATTGTGGAGAAATATTTTAAATTGAATACAAATTTTGGTTTGAACTTGAATAATTTAGTATTTACTATCATTCTTTACGAAAAATCTATCCGAGTTGTTTTTGAATGAAATGAGCGAACAAATGCACGAAACATGAGTTTTAGGTGCAACCAAAGATTGTGGAGAAATATTTTAAATTGAATACAAATTTTGGTTTGAACTTGAATAATTTAGTATTTACTATCATTGTTTACGAAAAATCTATCCGTGTTTTTTTTGAATGAAATGAGCAAACAAATGCACGAAAAACGAGTATTAGGTGCAAACAAAGATTGTGGAGAAATATTTTAAATTGAATACAAATTTTGGTTTGAACTTGAATAATTTAGTATTTACTATCATTCTTTACGAAAAATCTATCCGAGTTGTTTTTGATTGAAATGAGCGAACAAATGCACGAAACATGAGTTTTAGGTGCAACCAAAGATTGTGGAGAAATATTTTAAATTGAATACAAATTTTGGTTTGAACTTGAATAATTTAGTATTTACTATCATTCTTTACGAAAAATATATCCGAGTTTTGTTTGTATGAAATGAGCAGACAAATACACGAAACATGAGTTTTAGGTGCAAACAAAGATTGTGGAGAAATATTTTAAATTGAATTCAAATATTGGTTTGCACTTGAATAATTTTGTATTTACTATCATTCTTCACGAAAAATATATCCGAGTTTTTTTTGGGTGAGACGAGCAAGGAAACGAACAAAACATGAGTTTTAGGTTCAAACAAAGATTGTGGAAAAATATTTTAAATTGAGTACAAATTTAGATTTGCATTCGAATAATTTAGTATTTACAATCATTCTTTACGAAAAATCTAACCAAGTTTTTTTTGAATGAAACGAGCAAACAAATGCACGAAACACGAGTATTAGGTGCAAAAAACGATTGTGGAGAAATATTTTGAAACGAATACAAATTTTGGTTTGCATTTGAATAATTTAGTATTTACTATCATTCTTTACGAAAAATATATCCGAGTTTTTTTTGGGTGAAACGAGCAAACAAACGAACAAAACATGAGTTTTAAGTTAAAACAAAGATTGTGGGGAAATATTTTAAATTGAGTACAAATTTAGATTTGCATTTGAATAATTTAGTATTTACTAGCATTCTTTACGAAAAATCTAACCGAGTTTTTTTTGAATGAAACGAGCAAACAAATGCACGAAACACGAGTATTAGGTGCAAACAAAGATTGTGGAGAAATATTTTAAATTGAATACAAATTTTGGTTTGCATTTGAATAATTTAGTATTTACTATCATTCTTTACGAAAAATCTATCCGAGTTGTTTTTGAATGAAATGAGCGAACAAATGCACGAAACATGAGTTTTAGGTGCAACCAAAGATTGTGGAGAAATATTTTAAATTGAATACAAATTTTGGTTTGAACTTGAATAATATAGTATTTACTATCATTCTTTACGAAAAATATATCCGAGTTTTTTTTGTATGAAATGAGCGAACAAATACACGAAACATGAGTTTTAGGTGCAACCAAAGATTGTGGAGAAATATTTTAAATTGAATACAAATTTTGGTTTGAACTTGAATAATTTAGTATTTACTATCATTCTTTACGAAAAATCTATCCGAGTTGTTTTTGAATGAAATGAGCGAACAAATGCACGAAACATGAGTTTTAGGTGCAACCAAAGATTGTGGAGAATTATTTTAAATTGAATACAAATTTTGGTTTGAACTTGAATAATTTAGTATTTACTATCATTCTTTACGAAAAATCTATCCGTGTTTTTTTTGAATGAAATGAGCAAACAAATGCACGAAAAACGAGTATTAGGTGCAAACAAAGATTGTGGAGAAATATTTTAAATTGAATACAAATTTTGGTTTGAACTTGAATAATTTAGTATTTACTATCATTCTTTACGAAAAATCTATCCGAGTTGTTTTTGAATGAAATGAGCGAACAAATGCACGAAACATGAGTTTTAGGTGCAACCAAAGATTGTGGAGAAATATTTTAAATTGAATACAAATTTTGGTTTGAACTTGAATAATTTAGTATTTACTATCATTCTTTACGAAAAATATATCCGAGTTTTGTTTGTATGAAATGAGCAGACAAATACTTAAATTGAGTACAAATTTAGGTTTGCATTTGAATAATTTAGTATTTACTATCATTCTTTACGAAAAATCTATCCGAGTTTTTTTTGAATGAAATGAGCAAACAAATGCACGAAACACGAGTATTAGGTGCAAACAAAGATTGTGGAGAAATATTTTAAATTGAATACAAATTTTGGTTTGAACTTGAATAATTTAGTATTTACTATCATTCTTTACGAAAAATCTATCCGAGTTGTTTTTGAATGAAATGAGCGAACAAATGCACGAAACATGAGTTTTAGGTGCAACCAAAGATTGTGGAGAAATATTTTAAATTGAATACAAATTTTGGTTTGAACTTGAATAATTTAGTATTTACTATCATTCTTTACGAAAAATATATCCGAGTTTTTTTTTAATGAAATGAGCAAACAAATACACGAAACATGAGTTTTAGGTGCAAACAAAGATTGTGGAGAAATATTTTAAATTGAATTCAAATTTTGGTTTGCACTTGAATAATTTAGTATTTACTATCATTCTTCACGAAAATTATATCCGAGTTTTTTTTGGGTGAGACGAGCAAGCAAACGAACAAAACATGAGTTTTAGGTTCAAACAAAGATTGTGGAGAAATATTTTAAATTGAGTACAAATTTAGGTTTGCATTTGAATAATTTTGTATTTAGTATCATTCTTTACGAAAACTATAACCGAGTTTTTTTTGAATGAAACGAGCAAACAAATGCACGAAACACGAGTATTAGGTGCAAACAACGATTGTGGAGAAATATTTTGAAACGAATACAAATTTTGGTTTGCATTTGAATAATTTAGTATTTACTATCATTCTTTACGAAAAATATATCCGAGTTCTTTTACGGTGAAACGAGCAAACAAACGAACAAAACATGAGTTTTAAGTTCAAACAAAGATTGTGGGGAAATATTTTAAATTGAGTACAAATTTAGATTTGCATTTGAATAATTTAGTATTTACTATATTTCTTTACGAAAAATCTAACCGTGTTTTCTTTTAAATGAAACGAGCAAACAAATGCACGAAACACGAGTATTAGGTGCAAACAAAGATTGTGGAGAAATATTTTAAATTGAATACAAATTTTGGTTTGAACTTGAATAATTTAGTATTTACTATCCTTCTTTACGAAAAATATATCCGAGTTTTTTTTGAATGAAATGAGCAAACAAATACAAACAACATGAGTTTTAGGTGCCAACAAAGATTGTGGAGAAATATTTTAAATTTAATTCAAATTTTGGTTTGCACTTGAATAATTTAGTATTTACTATCATTCTTCACGAAAAATATATCCGAGTTTTTTTTGGGTCAGACGAGCAAACAAACGAACAAAACATGAGTTTTAGGTTCAAATAAAGATTGTGGAGAAATATTTTAAATTGAGTACAAATTTAGGTTTGTATTTGAATAATTTAGTATTTACTATCATTCTTTACGAAAAATCTAACCGAGTTTTTTTTGAATGAAACGAGCAAACAAACGAACAAAACATGAGTTTTAGGTTCAAACAACGATTGTGGAGAAATATTTTGAAACGAATACAAATTTTGGTTTGCATTTGAATAATTTAGTATTTACTATCATTCTTTACGAAAAATATATCCGAGTTTTTTTTGGGTGAAACGAGCAAAGAAACGAACAAAACATGAGTTTTAAGTTCAAACAAAGATTGTCGGGAAATATTTTAAATTGAGTACAAATTTAGATTTGCATTTGAATAATTTAGTATTTACTATCATTCTTCACGAAAAATCTATCGGAGTTTTTTTTGAACGAAATGAGCAAACAAATACACGAAACATGAGTTTTAGGTGCAAACAAAGATTGTGGAGAAATATTTTTAATTTAATTCAAATTTTGGTTTGCACATGAGTAATTTAGAATTTACTATCATTCTTCACGAAAAATATATCCGAATTTGTTTTGGGTGAAACGAGCAAACAAACGAACAAAACATGAGTTTTAGGTTCAAACAAAGATTGTGGAGAAATATTTTGAATTTAATTCATAATTTTGTTTGCACTTCAGTAATTTAGTATTTACTATCATTCTTCACGAAAAATATATCCGAGTTTTTTTTGGGTGAAACGAACAAACAAACGAACAAAACATGAGATTTAGGTCCAAACAAAGATTGTGGAGAAATATTTTAAATTTAATTCATAATTTTGTTTGCACTTGAGTAATTTAGTATTAACTATCATTCTCCACGAAAAATATATCCGAGTTTTTTTTGGGTGGAACGAGCAAACAAACGAACAAAACATGAGTTTTAGGTTCAAACAAAGATGCACGAATCATGAGTTTTAGGTGCAACCAAAGATTGTGGAGAAATATTTTAAATTGAATACAAATTTTGGTTTGAACTTGAATAATTTAGTATTTACTATCATTCTTTACGAAAAATATATCCGAGTTTTTTTTGAATGAAATGAGCAAACAAATACACGAAACATGAGTTTTAGGTGCAAACAAAGATTGTGGAGAAATATTTTAAGTAGAATTCAAATTTTGGTTTGCACTTGAATAATTTAGTATTTACTATCATTCTTCACGAAAAATATATCCGAGTTTTTTTTGGGTGAGACGAGCAAGCAAACGAACAAAACATGAGTTTTAGGTCCAAACAAAGATTGTGGAGAAATATTTTAAATCGAGTACAAATTTAGAGTGCATTTGAATAATTTTGTATTTACTATCATTCTTTACGAAAAATCTAACCGAGATTTTTTTGAATGAAACGAGCAAACAAATGCACGAAACACGAGTATTAGGTGCAAACAATGATTGTGGAGAAATATTTTGAAACAAATACAAATTTTGGTTTGCATTTGAATAATTTAGTATTTACTATCATTCTTTACGAAAAATATATCCGAATTTTTTTTGGGTGAAACGAGCAAACAAACGAACAAAACATGAGTTTTAAGTTCAAACAAAGATTGTTGGGAAATATTTTAAATTGAGTACAAATTTAGATTTGCATTTGAATAATTTAGTATTTACTATCATTCTTTACGAAAAATCTAACCGAGTTTTTTTTGAATGAAATGAGCAAACAAATGCACGAAACACGAGTATTAGGTGCAAACAAAGATTGTGGAGAAATATTTTAAATTGAATACAAATTTTGGTTTGAACTTGAATAATTTAGTATTTACTATCATTAGGTGCAAACAACGATTGTGGAGAAATATTTTGAAACGAATACAAATTTTGGTTTGCATTTGAATAATTTAGTATTTAATATCATTCTTTACGAAAAATATATCCGAGTTTTTTTTGGGTGAAACGAGCAAACAAACGAACAAAACATGGGTTTTAAGTTCAGACAAAGATTGTGGGGAAATATTTTAAATTGAGTACAAATTTAGATTTGCATTTGAATAATTTAGTATTTACTATCATTCTTTACGAAAAATCTAACCGAGTTTTTTTTGAATAAAACGAGCAAACAAATGCACGAAACACGAGTATTAGGTGCAAACAAAGATTGTGGAGAAATATTTTAAATTGAATACAAATTTTGGTTTGAACTTGAATAATTTAGTATTTACTATCATTCTTTACGAAAAATCTATCCGAGTTGTTTTTGAATGAAATGAGCAAACAAATGCACGAAACATGAGTTTTAGGTGCAACCAAAGATTGTGGAGAAATATTTTAAATTGAATACAAATTTTGGTTTGAACTTGAATAATTTAGTATTTACTATCATTCTTTACGAAAAATCTATCCGAGTTTTTTTTGAATAAAATGAGCAAACAACTACACGAAACATGAGTTTTAGGTGCAAACAAAGATTGTGGAGAAATATTTTAAATTTAATTCAAATTTTGGTTTGCACTTGAGTAATTTAGTATTTACTATCATTCTTCACGAAAAATATATCCGAGTTTTTTTTGGGTGAAACGAGCAAACAAACGAGCAAAACATGAGTTTTAGGTTCAAACAAAGATTGTGGAGAAATATTTTAAATTTAATTCACAATTTTGTTTGCACTTCAGTAATTTAGTATTTACTATCATTCTTCACGAAAAATATATCCGAGTTTTTTTTGGGTGAAATGAGCAAACAAGCGAACAAAACGTGAGTTTTAGGTTCAAACAAAGATTGTGGAGAAATATTTTAAATTTAATTTATAATTTTGTTTGCACTTGAGTAATTTAGTATTTACTATCATTCTTCACGAAAAATATATCCGAGTTTTTTTTGGGTGGAACGAGCAAACAAACGAACAAAACATGAGTTTTAGGTTCAAACAAAGATTGCGGAGAAATATTTTAAATTGAGTACAAATTTAGGTTTGAATTTGAATAATTTAGTATTTACTATCATTCTTTACGAAAAATCTATCCGAGTTTTTTTGAATGAAATGAGCAAACAAATGCACGAAACACGAGTATTAGGTGCAAACAAAGATTGTGGAGAAATATTTTAAATTGAATTCAAATTTTGGTTTGCACTTGAATAATTTAGTATTTACTATCATTCTTCACGAAAAATATATCCGAGTTTTTTTTGGGTGAGACGAGCAAGCAAACGAACAAAACATGAGTTTTAGGTTCAAACAAAGATTGTGGAGAAATATTTTAAATCGAGTACAAATTTAGAGTGCATTTGAATAATTTTGTATTTACTATCATTCTTTACGAAAAATCTAACCGAGATTTTTTTGAATGAAACGAGCAAACAAATGCACGAAACACGAGTATTAGGTGCAAACAACGATTATGGAGAAATATTTTGAAACGAATACAAATTTTGGTTTGCATTTGAATAATTTAGTATTTACTATCATTCTTTACGAAAAATATATCCGAATTTTTTTTGGGTGAAACGAGCAAACAAACGAACAAAACATGAGTTTTAAGTTCAAACAAAGATTGTGGGGAAATATTTTAAATTGAGTACAAATTTAGATTTGCATTTGAATAATTTAGTATTTACTATCATTCTTTACGAAAAATCTAACCGAGTTTTTTGAATGAAACGAGCAAACAAATGCACGAAACACGAGTATTAGGTGCAAACAAAGATTGTGGAGAAATATTTTAAATTGAATTCAAATTTTGGTTTGCACTTGAATAATTTAGTATTTACTATCATTCTTTACGAAAAATCTATCCGAGTTGTTTTTGAACGAAATGAGCAAACAAATACACGAAACATGAGTTTTAGGTGCAACCAAAGATTGTGGAGAAATATTTTAAATTGAATACAAATTTTGGTTTGAACTTGAATAATTTAGTATTTACTATCATTCTTTACGAAAAATATATCCGAGTTTTTTTTGAATGAAATGAGCAAACAAATACACGAAACATGAATTTTAGGTGCAAACAAAGATTGTGGAGAAATATTTTAAATTGATTTCAAATTTTGGTTTGCACTTGAATAATTTAGTACTTACTATCATTCTTCACGAAAAATATATCCGAGTTTTTTTTGGGTGAAACGAGCAAACAAACGAACAAAACTTGAGTTTTAGGTTCAAACCAAAATTGTGGAGAAATATTTTAAATTGAGTACAAATTTAGGTTTTCATTTGAATAATTTAGTATTTACTATCATTCTTTACGAAAAATCTAACCGAGTTTTTTTTGAATGAAACGAGCAATCAAATGCACGAAACACGAGGATTAGGTGCAAACAACGATTGTGGAGAAATATTTTGAAACGAATACAAATTTTGGTTTGCATTTGAATAATTTAGTATTTACTATCATTCTTTACGAAAAATATATCCGAGTTTTTTTTGGGTGAAATGAGCAAACAAACGAACAAAACATGGGTTTTAAGTTCAAACAAAGATTGTGGGGAAATATTTTAAATTGAGTACAAATTTAGATTTGCATTTGAATAATTTAGTATTTACTATCATTCTTTACGAAAAATCTAACCGAGTTTTTTTTGAATAAAACGAGCAAACAAATGCACGAAACACGAGTATTAGGTGCAAACAAAGATTCTAGAGAAATATTTTAAATTGAATACAAATTTTGGTTTGAACTTGAATAATTTAGTATTTACTATCATTCTTTACGAAAAATCTATCCGAGTTGTTCAAATGCACGAAACATGAGTTTTAGGTGCAACCAAAGATTGTGGAGAAATATTTTAAATTGAATACAAATTTTGGTTTGAACTTGAATAATTTAGTATTTACTATCATTCTTCACGAAAAATATATCCGAGTTTTTTGGGGTGAAACGAGCAAACAAACGAGCAAAACATGAGTTTTAGGTTCAAACAAAGATTGTGGAGAAATATTTTAAATTTAATTCACAATTTTGTTTGCACTTCAGTAATTTAGTATTTACTATCATTCTTCACGAAAAATATATCCGAGTCTTTTTTGGGTGAAACGAGCAAACAAGCGAACAAAACGTGAGTTTTAGGTTCAAACAAAGATTGTGGAGAAATATTTTAAATTTAATTTATAATTCTGTTTGCACTTGAGTAATTTAGTATTTACTATCATTCTTCACGAAAAATATATCCGAGTTTTTTTTGGGTGGAACGAGCAAACAAACGAACAAAACATGAGTTTTAGGTTCAAACAAAGATTGCGGAGAAATATTTTAAATTGAGTACAAATTTAGGTTTGCATTTGAATAATTTAGTATTTACTATCATTCTTTACGAAAAATCTATCCGAGTTTTTTTTGAATGAAATGAGCAAACAAATGCACGAAACACGAGTATTAGGTGCAAACAAAGATTGTGGAGAAATATTTTAAATTGAATACAAATTTTGGTTTGAACTTGAATAATTTAGTATTTACTATCATTCTTTACGAAAAATCTATCCGAGTTGTTTTTTAATGAAATGAGCAAACAAATACACGAAACATGAGTTTTAGGTGCAACCAAAGATTGTGGAGAAATATTTTAAATTGAATACAAATTTTGGTTAGAACTTGAATAATTTAGTATTTACTATCATTCTTTACGAAAAATATATCCGAGTTTTTTTTTGAATGAAATGAGCAAACAAATACACGAAACATGAGTTTTAGGTGCAAACAAAGATTGTGGAGAAATATTTTAAATTGAATTCAAATTTTGGTTTGCACTTGAATAATTTAGTATTTACTTTCATTCTTCACGAAAAAGATATCCGAGTTTTTTTTGGGTGAGACGAGCAAACAAACGAACAAAACATGAGTTTTAGGTTCAAACAAAGATTGTGGAGAAATATTTTATATTGAGTACAAATTTAGGTTTGCATTTGAATAATTTTGTATTTACTATCATTCTTTACGAAAAATCTAACCGAGTTTTTTTTGAATGAAACGAGCAATCAAATGCACGAAACACGAGCATTAGGTGCAAACAACGATTGTGGAGAAATATTTTGAAACGAATACAAATTTTGGTTTGCATTTGAATAATTTAGTATTTACTATCATTCTTTACGAAAAATATATCCGAGTTTTTTTTGGGTGAAACGAGCAAACAAACGAACAAAACATGAGTTTTAAGTTCAAACAAAGATTGTGGGGAAATATTTTAAATTGAGTACAAATTTAGATTTGCAATTGAATAATTTAGTATTTACTATAATTCTTTACGAAAAATCTTACCGAGTTTTTTTTGAATGAAACGAGCAAACAAATGCACGAAACACGAGTATTAGGTGCAAACAAAGATTGTGGAGAAATATTTTAAATTGAATACAAATTTTGGTTTGAACTTGAATAATTTAGTATTTACTATCATTCTTTACGAAAAATCTATCCGAGTTGTTTTTGAATGAAATGAGCAAACAAATGCAAGAAACATGAGTTTTAGGTGCAACCAAAGATTGTGGAGAAATATTTTAAATTGAATACAAATTTTGGTTTGAACTTGAATAATTTAGTATTTACTATCATTCTTTACGAAAAATCTATCCGAGTTGTTTTTGAACGAAATGAGCAAACAAATGCACGAAACATGAGTTTTAGGTGCAACCAAAGATTGTGGAGAAATATTTTAAATTGAATACAAATTTTGGTTTGAACTTGAATAATTTAGTATTTACTATCATTCTTTACGAAAAATATATCCGAGTTTTTTTTGAATGAAATGAGCAAACAAATACACGAAACATGAATTTTAGGTGCAAACAAAGATTGTGGAGAAATATTTTAAATTGATTTCAAATTTTGGTTTGCACTTGAATAATTTAGTACTTATTATCATTCTTCACGAAAAATATATCCGAGTTTTTTTTGAATGAAATGAGCAAACAAATGCACGAAACACGAGTATTAGGTGCAAACAAAGATTGTGGAGAAATATTTTAAATTGAATACAAATTTTGGTTTGAACTTGAATAATTTAGTATTTACTATCATTCTTTACGAAAAATCTATCCGAGTTGTTTTTGAATGAAATGAGCAAACAAATACACGAAACATGAGTTTTAGGTGCAACCAAAGATTGTGGAGAAATATTTTAAATTGAATACAAATTTTGGTTAGAACTTGAATAATTTAGTATTTACTATCATTCTTTACGAAAAATATATCCGAGTTTTTTTTTGAATGAAATGAGCAAACAAATACACGAAACATGAGTTTTAGGTGCAAACAAAGATTGTGGAGAAATATTTTAAATTGAATTCAAATTTTGGTTTGCACTTGAATAATTTAGTATTTAATTTCATTCTTCACGAAAAAGATATCCGAGTTTTTTTTGGGTGAGACGAGCAAACAAACGAACAAAACATGAGTTTTAGGTTCAAACAAAGATTGTGGAGAAATATTTTATATTGAGTACAAATTTAGGTTTGCATTTGAATAATTTTGTATTTACTATCATTCTTTACGAAAAATCTAACCGAGTTTTTTTTGAATGAAACGAGCAATCAAATGCACGAAACACGAGCATTAGGTGCAAACAACGATTGTGGAGAAATATTTTGAAACGAATACAAATTTTGGTTTGCATTTGAATAATTTAGTATTTACTATCATTCTTTACGAAAAATATATCCGAGTTTTTTTTGGGTGAAACGAGCAAACAAACGAACAAAACATGAGTTTTAAGTTCAAACAAAGATTGTGGGGAAATATTTTAAATTGAGTACAAATTTAGATTTGCAATTGAATAATTTAGTATTTACTATAATTCTTTACGAAAAATCTTACCGAGTTTTTTTTGAATGAAACGAGCAAACAAATGCACGAAACACGAGTATTAGGTGCAAACAAAGATTGTGGAGAAATATTTTAAATTGAATACAAATTTTTGTTTGAACTTGAATAATTTAGTATTTACTATCATTCTTTACGAAAAATCTATCCGAGTTGTTTTTGAATGAAATGAGCAAACAAATGCAAGAAACATGAGTTTTAGGTGCAACCAAAGATTGTGGAGAAATATTTTAAATTGAATACAAATTTTGGTTTGAACTTGAATAATTTAGTATTTACTATCATTCTTTACGAAAAATCTATCCGAGTTGTTTTTGAACGAAATGAGCAAACAAATGCACGAAACATGAGTTTTAGGTGCAACCAAAGATTGTGGAGAAATATTTTAAATTGAATACAAATTTTGGTTTGAACTTGAATAATTTAGTATTTACTATCATTCTTTACGAAAAATATATCCGAGTTTTTTTTGAATGAAATGAGCAAACAAATACACGAAACATGAATTT
Source organism: Juncus effusus (assembly GCA_027726005.1). Lineage (NCBI taxonomy): Eukaryota > Viridiplantae > Streptophyta > Magnoliopsida > Poales > Juncaceae > Juncus > Juncus effusus. Next base: position 4,712,994 of record CM050893.1, read on the forward strand.
TAGGTGCAAACAAAGATTGTGGAGAAATATTTTAAATTGATTTCAAATTTTGGTTTGCACTTGAATAATTTAGTACTTATTATCATTCTTCACGAAAAATATATCCGAGTTTTTTTTGAATGAAACGAGCAAACAAATGCACGAAACACGAGTATTAGGTGCAAACAAAGATTGTGGAGAAATATTTTAAATTGAATATAAATTTTGGTTTGAACTTGAATAATTTAGTATTTACTATCATTCTTTACGAAAAATCTATCCGAGTTGTTTTTGAACGAAATGAGGAAACAAATGCACGAAACATGAGTTTTAGGTGCAACCGAAGATTGTGGAGAAATATTTTAAATTGAATACAAATTTTGGTTTGAACTTGAATAATTTAGTATTTACTATCATTCTTTACGAAAAATATATCCGAGTTTTTTTTGAATGAAATGAGCAAACAAGTACACGAAACATGAATTTTAGGTGCAAACAAAGATTGTGGAGAAATATTTTAAATTGATTTCAAATTTTGGTTTGCACATGAATAATTTAGTACTTATTATCATTCTTCACGAAAAATATATCCGAGTTTTTTTTGGGTGAAATGAGCAAACAAACGAACAAAACATGAGTTTTAGGTTCAAACCAAAATTGTGGAGAAATATTTTAAATTGAGTACAAATTTAGGTTTTCATTTGAATAATTTAGTATTTACTATCATTCTTTACGAAAAATCTAACCGAGTTTTTTTTGAATGAAACGAGCAATCAAATGCACGAAACACGAGGATTAGGTGCAAACAACGATTGTGGAGAAATATTTTGAAACGAATACAAATTTTGGTTTGCATTTGAATAATTTAGTATTTACTATCATTCTTTACGAAAAATATATCCGAGTTTTTTTTGGGTGAAATGAGCAAACAAACGAACAAAACATGGGTTTTAACTTCAAACAAAGATTGTGGGGAAATATTTTAAATTGAGTACAAATTTAGATTTGCATTTGAATAATTTAGTATTTACTATCATTCTTTACGAAAAATCTAACCGAGTTTTTTTTGAATAAAACGAGCAAACAAATGCACGAAACTTGAGTATTAGGTGCAAACAAAGATTGTGGAGAAATATTTTAAATTGAATACAAATTTTGGTTTGAACTTGAATAATTTAGTATTTACTATCATTCTTTACGAAAAATCTATCCGAGTTGTTTTTGAATGAAATGAGCAAACAAATGCACGAAACATGAGTTTTAGGTGCAACCAAAGATTGTGGAGAAATATTTTAAATTGAATACAAATTTTGGTTTGAACTTGAATAATTTAGTATTTACTATCATTCTTTACGAAAAATCTATCCGAGTTTTTTTTGAATGAAATGAGCAAACAAATACACGAAACATGAGTTTTAGGTCCAAACAAAGATTGAGGAGAAATATTTTAAATTTAATTCAAATTTTGGTTTGCACTTGAGTAATTTAGTATTTACTATCATTCTTCACGAAAAATATATCCGAGTTTTTTTTGGGTGAAACGAGCAAACAAACGAGCAAAACAAGAGTTTTAGGTTCAAACAAAGATTGTGGAGAAATATTTTAAATTTAATTCATAATTTTGTTTGCACTTGAGTAATTTAGTATTTACTATCATTCTTCACGAAAAATATATCCGAGTTTTTTTTGGGTGGAACGAGCAAACAAACGAACAAAACATGAGTTTTAGGTTCAAACAAAGATTGCGGAGAAATATTTTAAATTGAGTACAAATTTAGGTTTGCATTTGAATAATTTAGTATTTACTATCATTCTTTACGAAAAATCTATCCGAGTTTTTTTTGAATGAAATGAGCAAACAAATGCACGAAACACGAGTATTAGGTGCAAACAAAGATTGTGGAGAAATATTTTAAATTGAATACAAATTTTGGTTTGAACTTGAATAATTTAGTATTTACTATCATTCTTTACGAAAAAACTATCCGAGTAGTTTTTGAATGAAATGAGCAAACAAATCAACGAAACATGAGTTTTAGGTGCAAACAAAGATTGTGGAGAAATATTTTAAAATGAGTACAAATTTAGGTTTGCATTTGAATAATTTAATATTTACTATCATTCTTTAGGAAAAATCTAACCGAGTTTTTTTTGAATGAAACGAGCAAACAATTGCACGAAACACGAGTTTTAGGTGCAACCAAAGATTGTGGAGAAATATTTTAAATTGAATACAAATTTTGGTTTGAACTTGAATAATTTAGTATTTACTATCATTCTTTACGAAAAATCTATCCGAGTTGTTTTTGAATGAAATGAGCAAACAAATGCACGAAACATGAGTTTTAGGTGCAACCAAAGATTGTGGAGAAATATTTTAAATTGAATACAAATTTTGGTTAGAACTTGAATAATTTAGTATTTAGTATCATTCTTTACGAAATATATATCCGAGTTTTTTTTGAATGAAATGAGCAAAGAAATACACGAAACATGAGTTTTAGGTGCAAACAAAGATTGTGGAGAAATATTTTAAATTGAATTCAAATTTTGGTTTGCACTTGAATAATTTAGTATTTACTATCATTCTTCACGAAAAATATATCCGAGTTTTTTTTGCGTGAGACGAGCAAACAAACGAACAAAACATGAGTTTTAGGTTCAAACAAAGATTGTGGAGAAATATTTTAAATTCAGTACAAATTTAGGTTTGCATTTGAATAATTTTGTATTTACTATCATTATTTACGAATAATCTAACCGAGTTTTTTTAGAATGAAACGAGCAATCAAATGCACGAAACACGAGCATTAGGTGCAAACAACGATTGTGGAGAAATATTTTGAAACGAATACAAATTTTGGTTTGCATTTGAATAATTTAGTATTTACTATCATTCTTTACGAAAAATATATCCGAGTTTTTTTTGGGTGAGACGAGCAAGCAAACGAACAAAACATGAGTTTTAGGTTCAAACAAAGATTGTGGAGAAATATTTTAAATCGAGTACAAATTTAGAGTGCATTTGAATAATTTTGTATTTACTATCATTCTTTACGAAAAATCTAACCGAGATTTTTTTGAATGAAACGAGCAAACAAATGCACGAAACACGAGTATTAGGTGCAAACAAAGATTGTGGAGAAATATTTTAAATTGAATACAAATTTTGGTTTGAACTTGAATAATTTAGTATTTACTATCATTCTTTACGAAAAATCTATCCGAGTTGTTTTTGAATGAAATGAGCAAACAAATGCACGAAACATGAGTTTTAGGTGCAACCAAAGATTGTGGAGAAATATTTTAAATTGAATACAAATTTTGGTTAGAACTTGAATAATTTAGTATTTAGTATCATTCTTTACGAAATATATATCCGAGTTTTTTTTGAATGAAATGAGCAAAGAAATACACGAAACATGAGTTTTAGGTGCAAACAAAGATTGTGGAGAAATATTTTAAATTGAATTCAAATTTTGGTTTGCACTTGAATAATTTAGTATTTACTATCTTTCTTCACGAAAAATATATCCGAGTTTTTTTTGCGTGAGACGAGCAAACAAACGAACAAAACATGAGTTTTAGGTTCAAACAAAGATTGTGGAGAAATATTTTAAATTCAGTACAAATTTAGGTTTGCATTTGAATAATTTTGTATTTACTATCATTATTTACGAATAATCTAACCGAGTTTTTTTAGAATGAAACGAGCAATCAAATGCACGAAACACGAGCATTAGGTGCAAACAACGATTGTGGAGAAATATTTTGAAACGAATACAAATTTTGGTTTGCATTTGAATAATTTAGTATTTACTATCATTCTTTACGAAAAATATATCCGAGTTTTTTTTGGGTGAGACGAGCAAGCAAACGAACAAAACATGAGTTTTAGGTTCAAACAAAGATTGTGGAGAAATATTTTAAATCGAGTACAAATTTAGAGTGCATTTGAATAATTTTGTATTTACTATCATTCTTTACGAAAAATCTAACCGAGATTTTTTTGAATGAAACGAGCAAACAAATGCACGAAACACGAGTATTAGGTGCAAACAAAGATTGTGGAGAAATATTTTAAATTGAATACAAATTTTGGTTTGAACTTGAATAATTTAGTATTTACTATCATTCTTTACGAAATATCTATCCGAGTTGTTTTTGAACGAAATGAGCAAACAAATGCACGAAACATGAGTTTTAGGTGCAACCAAAGATTGTGGAGAAATATTTTAAATTGAATACAAATTTTGGTTTGAACTTGAATAATTTAGTATTTACTATCATTCTTTACGAAAAATATATCCGAGTTTTTTTTGAATGAAATGAGCAAACAAATACACGAAACATGAATTTTAGGTGCAAACAAAGATTGTGGAGAAATATTTTAAATTGATTTCAAATTTTGGTTTGCACTTGAATAATTTAGTACTTATTATCATTCTTCACGAAAAATATATCCGAGTTTTTTTTGGGTGAAACGAGCAAACAAACGAACAAAACATGAGTTTTAGGTTCAAACCAAAATTGTGGAGAAATATTTTAAATTGAGTACAAATTTAGGTTTTCATTTGAATAATTTAGTATTTACTATCATTCTTTACGAAAAATCTAACCGAGTTTTTTTTGAATGAAACGAGCAATCAAATGCACGAAACACGAGGATTAGGTGCAAACAACGATTGTGGAGAAATATTTTGAAACGAATACAAATTTTGGTTTGCATTTGAATAATTTAGTATTTACTATCATTCTTTACGAAAAATATATCCGAGTTTTTTTTGGGTGAAATGAGCAAACAAACGAACAAAACATGGGTTTTAACTTCAAACAAAGATTGTGGGGAAATATTTTAAATTGAGTACAAATTTAGATTTGCATTTGAATAATTTAGTATTTACTATCATTCTTTACGAAAAATCTAACCGAGTTTTTTTTGAATAAAACGAGCAAACAAATGCACGAAACATGAGTATTAGGTGCAAACAAAGATTGTGGAGAAATATTTTAAATTGAATACAAATTTTGGTTTGAACTTGAATAATTTAGTATTTACTATCATTCTTTACGAAAAATCTATCCGAGTTGTTTTTGAATGAAATGAGCAAACAAATGCACGAAACATGAGTTTTAGGTGCAACCAAAGATTGTGGAGAAATATTTTAAATTGAATACAAATTTTGGTTTGAACTTGAATAATTTAGTATTTACTATCATTCTTTACGAAAAATCTATCAGAGTTTTTTTTGAATAAAATGAGCAAACAACTACAAGAAACATGAGTTTTAGGTGCAAACAAAGATTGTGGAGAAATATTTTAAATTTAATTCAAATTTTGGTTTGCACTTGAGTAATTTAGTATTTACTATCATTCTTCACGAAAAATATATCCGAGTTTTTTTTGGGTGAAACGAGCAAACAAACGAGCAAAACATGAGTTTTAGGTTCAAACAAAGATTGTGGAGAAATATTTTAAATTTAATTCACAATTTTGTTTGCACTTGAGTAATTTAGTATTTACTATCATTCTTCACGAAAAATATATCCGAGTCTTTTTTGGGTGAAACGAGCAAACAAGCGAACAAAACGTGAGTTTTAGGTTCAAACAAAGATTGTGGAGAAATATTTTAAATTTAATTTATAATTTTGTTTGCACTTGAGTAATTTAGTATTTACTATCATTCTTCACGAAAAATATATCCGAGTTTTTTTTGGGTGGAACGAGCAAACAAACGAACAAAACATGAGTTTTAGGTTCAAACAAAGATTGCGGAGAAATATTTTAAATTGAGTACAAATTTAGGTTTGCATTTGAATAATTTAGTATTTACTATCTTTCTTTACGAAAAATCTATCCGAGTTTTTTTTGAATGAAATGAGCAAACAAATGCACGAAACACGTGTATTAGGTGCAAACAAAGATTGTGGAGAAATATTCTAAATTGCATACAAATTTTGGTTTGAACTTGAATAATTTAGTATTTACTATCATTCTTTACGAAAAATCTATCCGAGTTGTTTTTGAATGAAATGAGCAAACAAATACACGAAACATGAGTTTTAGGTGCAACCAAAGATTGTGGAGAAATATTTTAAATTGAATACAAATTTTGGTTAGAACTTGAATAATTTAGTATTTACTATCATTCTTTACGAAAAATATATCCGAGTTTTTTTTTGAATGAAATGAGCAAACAAATACACGAAACATGAGTTTTAGGTGCAAACAAAGATTGTGGAGAAATATTTTAAATTGAATTCAAATTTTGGTTTGCACTTGAATAATTTAGTATTTACTATCATTCTTCACGAAAAAGATATCCGAGTTTTTTTTGGGTGAGACGAGCAAACAAACGAACAAAACATGAGTTTTAGGTTCAAACAAAGATTGTGGAGAAATATGTTATATTGAGTACAAATTTAGGTTTGCATTTGAATAATTTTGTTTTTACTATCATTCTTTACGAAAAATCTAACCGAGTTTTTTTTGAATGAAACGAGCAATCAAATGCACGAAACACGAGCATTAGGTGCAAACAACGATTGTGGAGAAATATTTTGAAACGAATACAAATTTTGGTTTGCATTTTAATAATTTAGTATTTACTATCATTCTTTACGAAAAATATATCCGAGTTTTTTTTGGGTGAAACGAGCAAACAAACGAACAAAACATGAGTTTTAAGTTCAAACAAAGATTGTGGGGAAATATTTTAAATTGAGTACAAATTTAGATTTGCATTTGAATAATTTAGTATTTACAATAATTCTTTACGAAAAATCTAACCGAGTTTTTTTTGAATGAAACGAGCAAACAAATGCACGAAACACGAGTATTAGGTGCAAACAAATATTGTGGAGAAATATTTTAAATTGAATACAAATTTTGGTTTGAACTTGAATAATTTAGTATTTACTATCATTCTTTACGAAAAATCTATCCGAGTTGTTTTTGAATGAAATGAGCAAACAAATGCAAGAAACATGAGTTTTAGGTGCAACCAAAGATTGTGGAGAAATATTTTAAATTGAATACAAATTTTGGTTTGAACTTGAATAATTTAGTATTTACTATCATTCTTTACGAAAAATCTATCCGAGTTTTTTTGAATGAAATGAGCAAACAAATACACGAAACATGAGTTTTAGGTCCAAACAAAGATTGTGGAGAAATATTTTAAATTTAATTCAAATTTTGGTCTGCACTTGAGTAATTTAGTATTTACTATCATTCTTCACGAAAAATATATCCGAGTTTTTTTTGGGTGAAACGAGCAAACATACGAGCAAAACATGAGTTTTAGGTTCAAACAAAGATTGTGGAGAAATATTTTAAATTTAATTCATAATTTTGTTTGCACTTGAGTAATTTAGTATTTACTATCATTCTTCACGAAAAATATATCCGAGTTTTTTTTGGGTGGAACGAGCAAACAAACGAACAAAACATGAGTTTTAGGTTCAAACAAAGATTGCGGAGAAATATTTTAAATTGAGTACAAATTTAGGTTTGCATTTGAATAATTTAGTATTTACTATCATTCTTTACGAAAAATCTATCCGAGTTTTTTTTGAATGAAATGAGCAAACAAATGCACGAAACACGAGTATTAGGTGCAAACAAAGATTGTGGAGAAATATTTTAAATTGAATACAAATTTTGGTTTGAACTTGAATAATTTAGTATTTACTATCATTCTTTACGAAAAATCTATCCGAGTTGTTTTTGAATGAAATGAGCAAACAAATGCACGAAACATGAGTTTTAGGTGCAACCAAAGATTGTGGAGAAATATTTTAAATTGAATACAAATTTTGGTTAGAACTTGAATAATTTAGTATTTACTATCATTCTTTACGAAATATATATCCGAGTTTTTTTTGAAAGAAATGAGCAAAGAAATACACGAAACATGAGTTTTAGGTGCAAACAAAGATTGTGGAGAAATATTTTAAATTGAGTACAACTTTAGGTTTGCATTTGAATAATTTTGTATTTACTATCATTCTTTACGAATAATCTAACCGAGTTTTTTTAGAATGAAACGAGCAATCAAATGCACGAAACACGAGCATTAGGTGCAAACAACGATTGTGGAGAAATATTTTGAAACGAATACAAATTTTGGTTTGCATTTGAATAATTTAGTATTTACTATCATTCTTTACGAAAAATATATCCGAGTTTTTTTTGGGTGAAACGAGCAAACAAACGAACAAAACATGAGTTTTAAGTTCAAACAAAGATTCTGGGGAAATATTTTAAATTGAGTACAAATTTAGATTTGCATTTGAATAATTTAGTATTTACTATCATTCTTTACGAAAAATCTAACCGAGTTTTTTTTGAATGAAACGAGCAAACAAATTCACGAAACACGAGTATTAGGTGCAAACAAAGATTGTGGAGAAATATTTTAAATTGAATACAAATTTTGGTTTGAACTTGAATAATTTAGTATTTACTATCATTCTTTACGAAAAATCTATCCGAGTTGTTTTTGAATGAAATGAGCAAACAAATGCAAGAAACATGAGTTTTAGGTGCAACCAAAGATTGTGTAGAAATATTTTAAATTGAATACAAATTTTGGTTTGAACTTGAATAATTTAGTATTTACTATCATTCTTTACGAAAAATCTATCCGAGTGTTTTTTGAATGAAATGACCAAACAAATACACGAAACATGAGTTTTAGGTGCAAACAAAGATTGTGGAGAAATATTTTAAATTTAATTCAAATTTTGGTTTGCACTTGAGTAATTTAGTATTTACTATCATTCTTCACGAAAAATATATCCGAGTTTTTTTTGGGTGAAACGAGCAAACAAACGAGCAAAACATGTGTTTTAGGTTCAAACAATGATTGTGGAGAAATATTTTAAATTTAATTCACAATTTTGTTTGCACTTGAGTAATTTAGTATTTACTATCATTCTTCACGAAAAATATATCCGAGTTTTTTTTGGGTGAAACGAGCTAACAAGCGAACAAAACATGTGTTTTAGGTTCAAACAATGATTGTGGAGAAATATTTTAAATTTAATTCAAATTTTGGATTGCACTTGAGTAATTTAGTATTTACTATCATTCTTCACGAAAAATATATCCGAGTTTTTTTTGGGTGAAACGAGCAAACAAGCGAACAAAACCTGAGTTTTAGGTTCAAACAAAGATTGTGGAGAAATATATTAAATTTAATTCATAATTTTGTTTGCACTTGAGTAATTTAGTATTTACTATCATTCTTCACGAAAAATATATCCGAGTTTTTTTTGGGTGGAACGAGCAAACAAACGAACAAAACATGAGTTTTAGGTTCAAACAAAGATTGCGGAGAAATATTTTAAATTGAGTACAAATTTAGGTTTGCATTTGAATAATTTAGTATTTACTATCATTCTTTACGAAAAATCTATCCGAGTTTTTTTAGAATGAAATGAGCAAACAAATGCAAGAAACATGAGTTTTAGGTGCAACCAAAGATTGTGGAGAAATATTTTAAATTGAATACAAATTTTGGTTTGAACTTGAATAATTTAGTATTTACTATCATTCTTTACGAAAAATCTATCCGAGTTTTTTTTGAATGAAATGAGCAAACAAATACACGAAACATGAGTTTTAGGTGCAAACAATGATTGTGGAGAAATATTTTAAATTTAATTCAAATTTTGGTTTGCACTTGAGTAATTTAGTATTTACTATCATTCTTCACGAAAAATATATCCGAGTTTTTTTTGGGTGAAACGAGCAAACAAACGAGCAAAACATGAGTTTTAGGTTCAAACAAAGATTGTGGAGAAATATTTTAAATTTAATTCACAATTTTTTTTGCACTTGAGTAATTTAGTATTTACTATCATTCTTCACGAAAAATATATCCGAGTTTTTTTTGGGTGAAACGAGCTAACAAGCGAACAAAACCTGAGTTTTAGGTTCAAACAAAGATTGTGGAGAAATATTTTAAATTTAATTCATAATTTTGTTTGCACTTGAGTAATTTAGTATTTACTATCATTCTTTACGAAAAATATATGCGAGTTTTTTTTGGGTGGAACGAGCAAACAAATGAACAAAACATGAGTTTTAGGTTCAAACAAAGATTGCGGAGAAATATTTTAAATTGAGTACAAATTTAGGTTTGCATTTGAATAATTTAGTATTTACTATCATTCTTTACAAAAAATCTATCCGAGTTTTTTTTGAATGAAATGAGCAAACAAATGCTCGAAACACGAGTATTAGGTGCAAACAAAGATTGTGGAGAAATATTTTAAATTGAAAACAAATTTTGGTTTGAACTTGAATAATTTAGTATTTACTATCATTCTTTACGAAAAATCTATCCGAGTTGTTTTTGAATGAAATGAGCAAACAAATGCACGAAACATGAGTTTTAGGTGCAACCAAAGATTGTTGAGAAATATTTTAAATTGAATACAAATTTTGGTTAGAACTTGAATAATTTAGTATTTACTATCATTCTTTACGAAAAATATATCCGAGTTTTTTTTTGAATGAAATGAGCAAACAAATACACGAAACATGAGTTTTAGGTGCAAACAAAGATTGTGGAGAAATATTTTAAATTGAATTCAAATTTTGGTTTGCACTTGAATAATTTAGTATTTACTATCATTCTTCACGAAAAATATATCCGAGTTTTTTTTGGGTGAGACGAGCAAACAAACGAACAAAACATGAGTTTTAGGTTCAAACAAAGATTGTGGAGAAATATTTTAAATTGAGTACAAATTTAGGTTTGCATTTGAATAATTTTGTATTTACTATCATTCTTTACGAATAATCTAACCGAGTTTTTTTTGAATGAAACGAGCAATCAAATGCACGAAACACGAGCATTAGGTGCAAACAACGATTGTGGAGAAATATTTTGAAACGAATACAAATTTTGGTTTGCATTTGAATAATTTAGTATTTACTATCATTCTTTACGAAAAATATATCCGAGTTTTTTTTGGGTGAAACGAGCAAACAAACGAACAAAACATGAGTTTTAAGTTCAAACAAAGATTGTGGGGAAATATTTTAAATTGAGTACAAATTTAGATTTGCATTTGAATAATTTAGTATTTACTATCATTCTTTACGAAAAATCTAACCGAGTTTTTTTTGAATGAAACGAGCAAACAAATTCACGAAACACGAGTATTAGGTGCAAACAAAGATTGTGGAGAAATATTTTAAATTGAATACAAATTTTGGTTTGAACTTGAATAATTTAGTATTTACTATCATTCTTTACGAAAAATCTATCCGAGTTGTTTTTGAATGAAATGAGCAAACAAATGCAAGAAACATGAGTTTTAGGTGCAACCAAAGATTGTGGAGAAATATTTTAAATTGAATACAAATTTTGGTTTGAACTTGAATAATTTAGTATTTACTATCATTCTTTACGAAAAATATATCCGAGTTGTTTTTGAATGAAATGAGCAAACAAATGCACGAAACATGAGTTTTAGGTGCAACCAAAGATTGTGGAGAAATATTTTAAATTGAATACAAATTATGGTTAGAACTTGAATAATTTAGTATTTACTATCATTCTTTACGAAAAATATATCCGAGTTTTTTTTGAATGAAATGAGCAAACAAATACACGAAACATGAGTTTTAGGTGCAAACAAAGATTGTGGAGAAATATTTTAAATTGAATTCAAATTTTGGTTTGCACTTGAATAATTTAGTATTTACTATCATTCTTCACGAAAAATATATCCGAGTTTTTTTTGGGTGAGACGAGCAAACAAACGAACAAAACATGAGTTTTAGGTTCAAACAAAGATTGTGGAGAAATATTTTAAATTTAATTCATAATTTTGTTTGCACTTGAGTAATTTAGTATTTACTATCATTCTTCACGAAAAATATATCCGAGTTTTTTTTGGGTGGAACGAGCAAACAAACGAAGAAAACATGAGTTTTAGGTTCAAACAAAGATTGCGGAGAAATATTTTAAATTGAGTACAAATTTAGGTTTGCATTTGAATAATTTAGTATTTACTATCATTCTTTACGAAAAATCTATACGAGTTTTTTTTGAATGAAATTAGCTAACAAATGCACGAAACACGAGTACTAGGTGCAAACAAAGATTGTGGAGAAATATTTTAAATTGAACACAAATTTTGGTTTGAACTTGAATAATTTAGTATTTACTATCATTCTTTACGAAAAATCTATCCGAGTTGTTTTTGAATGAAATGAGCAAACAAATGCACGAAACATGAGTTTTAGGTGCAACCAAAGATTGTGGAGAAATATTTTAAATTGAATACAAATTATGGTTAGAACTTGAATAATTTAGTATTTACTATCATTCTTTACGAAAAATATATCCGAGTCTTTTTTTGAATGAAATGAGCAAACAAATACACGAAACATGAGTTTTAGGTGCAAACAAAGATTGTGGAGAAATATTTTAAATTGAATTCAAATTTTGGTTTGCACTTGAATAATTTAGTATTTACTATCATTCTTCACGAAAAATATATCCGAGTTTTTTTTGGGTGAGACGAGCAAACAAACGAACAAAACATGAGTTTTAGGTTCAAACAAAGATTGTGGAGAAATATTTTAAATTGAGTACAAATTTAGGTTTGCATTTGAATAATTTTGTATTTACTATCATTCTTTACGAATAATCTAACCGAGTTTTTTTTGAATGAAACGAGCAATCAAATGCACGAAACACGAGCATTAGGTGCAAACAACGATTGTGGAGAAATATTTTGAAACGAATACAAATTTTGGTTTGCATTTGAATAATTTAGTATTTACTATCATTCTTTACGAAAAATATATCCGAGTTTTTTTTGGGTGAAACGAGCAAACAAACGAACAAAACATGAGTTTTAAGTTCAAACAAAGATTGTGGGGAAATATTTTAAATTGAGTACAAATTTAGATTTGCATTTGAATAATTTAGTATTTACTATCATTCTTTACGAAAAATCTAACCGAGTTTTTTTTGAATGAAACGAGCAAACAAATTCACGAAACACGAGTATTAGGTGCAAACAAAGATTGTGGAGAAATATTTTAAATTGAATACAAATTTTGGTTTGAACTTGAATAATTTAGTATTTACTATCATTCTTTACCAAAAATCTATCCGAGTTGTTTTCGAATGAAATGAGCAAACAAATGCAAGAAACATGAGTTTTAGGTGCAACCAAAGATTGTGGAGAAATATTTTAAATTGAATACAAATTTTGGTTTGAACTTGAATAATTTAGTATTTACTATCATTCTTTACGAAAAATATATCCGAGTTGTTTTTGAATGAAATGAGCAAACAAATGCACGAAACATGAGTTTTAGGTGCAACCAAAGATTGTGGAGAAATATTTTAAATTGAGTACAAATTATGGTTAGAACTTGAATAATTTAGTATTTACTATCATTCTTTACGAAAAATATATCCGAGTTTTTTTTGAATGAAATGAGCAAACAAATACACGAAACATGAGTTTTAGGTGCAAACAAAGATTGTGGAGAAATATTTTAAATTGAATTCAAATTTTGGTTTGCACTTGAATAATTTAGTATTTACTATCATTCTTCACGAAAAATATATCCGAGTTTTTTTTGGGTGAGACGAGCAAACAAACGAACAAAACATGAGTTTTAGGTTCAAACAAAGATTGTGGAGAAATATTTTAAATTTAATTCATAATTTTGTTTGCACTTGAGTAATTTAGTATTTACTATCATTCTTCACGAAAAATATATCCGAGTTTTTTTTGGGTGGAACGAGCAAACAAACGAAGAAAACATGAGTTTTAGGTTCAAACAAAGATTGCGGAGAAATATTTTAAATTGAGTACAAATTTAGGTTTGCATTTGAATAATTTAGTATTTACTATCATTCTTTACGAAAAATCTATACGAGTTTTTTTTGAATGAAATTAGCTAACAAATGCACGAAACACGAGTACTAGGTGCAAACAAAGATTGTGGAGAAATATTTTAAATTGAACACAAATTTTGGTTTGAACTTGAATAATTTAGTATTTACTATCATTCTTTACGAAAAATCTATCCGAGTTGTTTTTGAATGAAATGAGCAAACAAATGCACGAAACATGAGTTTTAGGTGCAACCAAAGATTGTGGAGAAATATTTTAAATTGAATACAAATTATGGTTAGAACTTGAATAATTTAGTATTTACTATCATTCTTTACGAAAAATATATCCGAGTTTTTTTTGAATGAAATGAGCAAACAAATACACGAAACATGAGTTTTAGGTGCAAACAAAGATTGTGGAGAAATATTTTAAATTGAATTCAAATTTTGGTTTGCACTTGAATAATTTAGTATTTACTATCACTCTTCACGAAAAATATATCCGAGTTTTTTTTGGGTGAGACGAGCAAACAAACGAACAAAACATGAGTTTTAGGTTCAAACAAAGATTGTGGACAAATATTTTAAATTGAGTACAAATTTAGGTTTCAATTTGAATAATTTTGTATTTACTATCATTCTTTACGAATAATCTAACCGAGTTTTTTTTGAATGAAACGAGCAATCAAATGCACGAAACACGAGCATTAGGTGCAAACAACGATTGTGGAGAAATATTTTGAAACGAATACAAATTTTGGTTTGCATTTGAATAATTTAGTATTTACTATCATTCTTTACGAAAAATATATCCGAGTTTTTTTTGGGTGAAACGAGCAAACAAACGAACAAAACATGAGTTTTAAGTTCAAACAAAGATTGTGGGGAAATATTTTAAATTGAGTACAAATTTAGATTTGCATTTGAATAATTTAGTATTTACTATCATTCTTTACGAAAAATCTAACCGAGTTTTTTTTGAATGAAATGAGCAAACAAATTCACGAAACACGAGTATTAGGTGCAAACAAAGATTGTGGAGAAATATTTTAAATTGAATACAAATTTTGGTTTGAACTTGAATAATTTAGTATTTACTATCATTCTTTACGAAAAATCTATCCGAGTTGTTTTTGAATGAAATGAGCAAACAAATGCAAGAAACATGAGTTTTAGGTGCAACCAAAGATTGTGGAGAAATATTTTAAATTGAATACAAATTTTGGTTTGAACTTGAATAATTTAGTATTTACTATCATTCTTTACGAAAAATATATCCGAGTTGTTTTTGAATGAAATGAGCAAACAAATGCACGAAACATGAGTTTTAGGTGCAACCAAAGATTGTGGAGAAATATTTTAAATTGAATACAAATTATGGTTAGAACTTGAATAATTTAGTATTTACTATCATTCTTTACGAAAAATATATCCGAGTTTTTTTTGAATGAAATGAGCAAACAAATACACGAAACATGAGTTTTAGGTGCAATCAAAGATTGTGGAGAAATATTTTAAATTGAATTCATATTTTGGTTTGCACTTGAATAATTTAGTATTTACTATCATTCTTCACGAAAAATATATCCGAGTTTTTTTTGGGTGAGACGAGCAAACAAACGAACAAAACATGAGTTTTAGGTTCAAACAAAGATTGTGGAGAAATATTTTAAATTTAATTCATAATTTTGTTTGCACTTGAGTAATTTAGTATTTACTATCATTCTTCACGAAAAATATATCCGAGTTTTTTTTGGGTGGAACGAGCAAACAAACGAAGAAAACATGAGTTTTAGGTTCAAACAAAGATTGCGGAGAAATATTTTAAATTGAGTACAAATTTAGGTTTGCATTTGAATAATTTAGTATTTACTATCATTCTTTACGAAAAATCTATCCGAGTTTTTTTTGAATGAAATTAGCTAACAAATGCACGAAACACGAGTACTAGGTGCAAACAAAGATTGTGGAGAAATATTTTAAATTGAATACAAATTATGGTTAGAACTTGAATAATTTAGTATTTACTATCATTCTTTACGAAAAATATATCCGAGTTTTTTTTGAATGAAATGAGCAAACAAATACACGAAACATGAGTTTTAGGTGCAAACAAAGATTGTGGAGAAATATTTTAAATTGAATTCAAATTTTGGTTTGCACTTGAATAATTTAGTATTTACTATCATTCTTCACGAAAAATATATCCGATTTTTTTTTGGGTGAGACGAGCAAACAAACGAACAAAACATGAGTTTTAGGTTCAAACAAAGATTGTGGACAAATATTTTAAATTGAGTACAAATTTAGGTTTCAATTTGAATAATTTTGTATTTACTATCATTCTTTACGAATAATCTAACCGAGTTTTTTTTGAATGAAACGAGCAATCAAATGCACGAAACACGAGCATTAGGTGCAAACAACGATTGTGGAGAAATATTTTGAAACGAATACAAATTTTGGTTTGCATTTGAATAATTTAGTATTTACTATCATTCTTTACGAAAAATATATCCGAGTTTTTTTTGGGTGAAACGAGCAAACAAACGAACAAAACATGAGTTTTAAGTTCAAACAAAGATTGTGGGGAATTATTTTAAATTGAGTACAAATTTAGATTTGCATTTGAATAATTTATTATTTACTATCATTCTTTACGAAAAATCTAACCGAGTTTTTTTTGAATGAAACGAGCAAACAAATTCACGAAACACGAGTATTAGGTGCAAACAAAGATTGTGGAGAAATATTTTAAATTGAATACAAATTTTGGTTTGAACTTGAATAATTTAGTATTTACTATCATTCTTTACGAAAAATCTATCCGAGTTGTTTTTGAATGAAATGAGCAAACAAATGCAAGAAACATGAGTTTTAGGTGCAACCAAAGATTGTGGAGAAATATTTTAAATTGAATACAAATTTTGGCTTGAACTTGAATAATTTAGTATTTACTATCATTCTTTACGAAAAATCTATCCGAGTTTTTTTTGAATGAAATGACCAAACAAATACACGAAATATGAGTTTTAGGTGCAAACAAAGATTGTGGAGAAATATTTTATATTTAATTCAAATTTTGGTTTGCACTTGAGTAATTTAGTATTTACTATCATTCTTCACGAAAAATATATCCGAGTTTTTTTTGGGTGAAACGAGCAAACAAACGAGCAAAACATGAGTTTTAGGTTCAAAGAAAGATTGTGGAGATATATTTTAAATTTAATTCACAATTTTGTTTGCACTTGAGTAATTTAGTATTTACTATCATTCTTCACGAAAAATATATCCGAGTTTTTTTTGGGTGAAACGAGCAAACAAGCGAACAAAACTTGAGTTTTAAGTTCAAACAAAGATTGTGGAGAAATATTTTAAATTTAATTCATAATTTTGTTTGCATTTGAGTAATTTAGTATTTACTATCATTCTTCACGAAAAATATATCCGAGTTTTTTTTGGGTGGAACGAGCAAACAAACGAACAAAACATGAGTTTTAGGTTCAAACAAAGATTGCGGAGAAATATTTTAAATTGTGTACAAATTTAGGTTTGCATTTGAATAATTTAGTATTTACTATCATTCTTTACGAAAAATCTATCCGAGTTTTTTTTGAATGAAATTAGCTAACAAATGCACGAAACACGCGTATTAGGTGCAAACAAAGATTGTGGAGAAATATTTTAAATTGAATACAAATTTTGGTTTGAACTTGAATAATTTAGTATTTACTATCATTCTTTACGAAAAATCTATCAGAGTTGTTTTTGAATGAAATGAGCAAACAAATGCACGAAACATGAGTTTTAGGTGCAACCAAAGATTGTGGAAAAATATTTTAAATTGAATACAAATTATGGTTAGAACTTGAATAATTTAGTATTTACTATCATTCTTTACGAAAAATATATCCGAGTTTTTTTTGAATGAAATGAGCAAACAAATACACGAAACATGAGTTTTAGGTGCAAACAAAGATTTTAAATTGAATTCAAATTTTGGTTTGCACTTGAATAATTTAGTATTTACTATCATTCTTCACGAAAAATATATCCGAGTTTTTTTTGGGTGAGACGAGCAAACAAACGAACAAAACCTGAGTTTTAGGTTCAAACAAAGATTGTGGAGAAATATTTTAAATTGAGTACAAATTTAGGTTTCCATTTGAATAATTTTGTATTTACTATCATTCTTTACGAATAATCTAACCGAGTTTTTTTTGAATGAAACGAGCAATCAAATGCACGAAACACGAGCATTAGGTGCAAACAACGATTGTGGAGAAATATTTTGACACGAATACAAATTTTGGTTTGTATTTGAATAAATTAGTATTTACAATCATTCTTTACGAAAAATATATCCGAGTTTTTTTTGGGTGAAACGAGCAAACAAACGAACAAAACATGAGTTTTAAGTTCAAACAAAGATTGTGGGGAAATATTTTAAATTGAGTACAAATTTAGATTTGCATTTGAATAATTTAGTATTTACTATCATTCTTTACGAAAAATCTAACCGAGTTTTTTTTGAATGAAATGAACAAACAAATGCACGAAACACGAGTACTAGGTGCAAACAAAGATTGTGGAGAAATATTTTAAATTGAATACAAATTTTGGTTTGAACTTGAATAATTTAGTATTTACTATCAATCTTTACGAAAATTTATCCGAGTTGTTTTTGAATGAAATGAGCAAACAAATGCAAGAAACATGAGTTTTAGGTGCAACCAAAGATTGTGGAGAAATATTTTAAATTGAATACAAATTTTGGTTTGAACTTGAATAATTTAGTATTTACTATCATTCTTTACGAAAAATCTATCCGAGTTTTTTTTGAATGAAATGACCAAACAAATACACGAAACATGAGTTTTAGGTGCAAACAAAGATTGTGGAGAAATATTTTAAATTTAATTCAAATTTTGGTTTGCACTTGAGTAATTTAGTATTTACTATCATTCTTCACGAAAAATATATCCGAGTTTTTTTTGGGTGAAACGAGCAAACAAACGAGCAAAACATGAGTTTTAGGTTCAAAGAAAGATTGTGTAGAAATATTTTAAATTTAATTCACAATTTTGTTTGCACTTGAGTAATTTACTATTTACTATCATTCTTCACGAAAAATATATCCGAGTTTTTTTTGGGTGAAACGAGCAAACAAACGAGCAAAACATGAGTTTTAGGTTCAAACAAAGATTGTGGAGAAATATTTTAAATTTAATTCACAATTGTGTTTGCACTTGAGTAATTTACTATTTACTATCATTCTTCACGAAAAATATATCCGAGTTTTTTTTGGGTGAAACGAGCAAACAAGCGAACAAAACCTGAGTTTTAAGTTCAAACAAAGATTGTGGAGAAATATTTTAAATTTAATTCATAATTTTGTTTGCACTTGAGTAATTTAGTATTTACTATCATTCTTCACGAAAAATATATCCGAGTTTTTTTTGGGTGGAACGAGCAAACAAACGAACAAAACATGAGTTTTAGGTTCAAACAAAGATTGCGGAGAAATATTTTAAATTGAGCACAAATTTAGGTTTGCATTTGAATAATTTAGTATTTACTATCATTCTTTACGAAAAATCTAACCGAGTTTTTTTTGAATGAAATGAGCAAACAAATACACGAAACATGAATTTTAGGTGCAAACAAAGATTGTGGAGAAATATTTTAAATTGAATACAAATTATGGTTAGAACTTGAATAATTTAGTATTTACTATCATTCTTTACGAAAAATATATCCGAGTTTTTTTTGAATGAAATGAGCAAACAAATACACGAAACATGAGTTTTAGGTGCAAACAAAGATTTTAAATTGAATTCAAATTTTGGTTTGCACTTGAATAATTTAGTATTTACTATCATTCTTCACGAAAAATATATCCGAGTTTTTTTTGGGTGAGACGAGCAAACAAACGAACAAAACCTGAGTTTTAGGTTCAAACAAAGATTGTGGAGAAATATTTTAAATTGAGTACAAATTTAGATTTGCATTTGAATAATTTAGTATTTACTATCATTCTTTACGAAAAATCTAACCGAGTTTTTTTTGAATGAAATGAACAAACAAATGCACGAAACACGAGTACTAGGTGCAAACAAAGATTGTGGAGAAATATTTTGAATTGAATACAAATTTTGGTTTGAACTTGAATAATTTAGTATTTACTATCAATCTTTACGAAAAATCTATCCGAGTTGTTTTTGAATGAAATGAGCATACAAATGCAAGAAACATGAGTTTTAGGTGCAACCAAAGATTGTGGAGAAATATTTTAAATTGAATACAAATTTTGGTTTGAACTTGAATAATTTAGTATTTACTATCATTCTTTACGAAAAATCTATCCGAGTTTTTTTTGAATGAAATGACCAAACAAATACACGAAACATGAGTTTTAGGTGCAAACAAAGATTGTGGAGAAATATTTTAAATTTAATTCAAATTTTGGTTTGCACTTGAGTAATTTAGTATTTACTATCATTCTTCACGAAAAATATATCCGAGTTTTTTTTGGGTGAAACGAGCAAACAAACGAGCAAAACATGAGTTTTAGGTTCAAAGAAAGATTGTGTAGAAATATTTTAAATTTAATTCACAATTTTGTTTGCACTTGAGTAATTTACTATTTACTATCATTCTTCACGAAAAATATATCCGAGTTTTTTTTGGGTGAAACGAGCAAACAAGCGAACAAAACCTGAGTTTTAAGTTCAAACAAAGATTGTGGAGAAATATTTTAAATTTAATTCATAATTTTGTTTGCACTTGAGTAATTTAGTATTTACTATCATTCTTCACGAAAAATATATCCGAGTTTTTTTTGGGTGGAACGAGCAAAAAAACGAACAAAACATGAGTTTTAGGTTCAAACAAAGATTGCGGAGAAATATTTTAAATTGAGTACAAATTTAGGTTTGCATTTGAATAATTTAGTATTTACTATCATTCTTTACGAAAAATCTATCCGAGTTTTTTTTGAATGAAATGAACAAACAAATGCACGAAATACGAGCATTAGGTGCAAACAACGATTGTGGAGAAATATTTTGACACGAATACAAATTTTGGTCTGTATTTGAATAATTTAGTATTTACTATCGTTCTTTACGAAAAATATATCCGAGTTTTTTTTGGGTGAAACGAGCAAACAAACGAACAAAACATGAGTTTTAAGTTCAAACAAAGATTGTGGGGAAATATTTTAAATTGAGTACAAATTTAGATTTGCATTTGAATAATTTAGTATTTACTATCATTCTTTACGAAAAATCTATCCGAGTTGTTTTTGAATGAAATGAGCAAACAAATGCAAGAAACATGAGTTTTAGGTGCAACCAAAGATTGTGGAGAAATATTTTAAATTGAATACAAATTTTGGTTTGAACTTGAATAATTTAGTATTTACTATCATTCTTTACGAAAAATCTATCCGAGTTTTTTTTGAATGAAATGACCAAACAAATACACGAAACATGAGTTTTAGGTGCAAACAAAGATTGTGGAGAAATATTTTAAATTTAATTCAAATTTTGGTTTGCACTTGAGTAATTTAGTATTTACTATCATTCTTCACGAAAAATATATCCGAGTTTTTTTTGGGTGAAACGAGCAAACAAACGAGCAAAACATGAGTTTTAGGTTCAAACAAAGATTGTGGAGAAATATTTTAAATTTAATTCACAATTTTGTTTGCACTTGAGTAATTTACTATTTACTATCATTCTTCACGAAAAATATATCCGAGTTTTTTTTGGGTGAAACAAGCAAACAAGCGAACAAAACCTGAGTTTTAAGTTCAAACAAAGATTGTGGTGAAATATTTTAAATTTAATTCATAATTTTGTTTGCACTTGAGTAATTTAGTATTTACTATCATTCTTCACGAAAAATATATCCGAGTTTTTTTTGGGTGGAACGAGCAAACAAACGAACAAAACATGAGTTTTAGGTTCAAACAAAGATTGCGGAGAAATATTTTAAATTGAGTACAAATTTCGGTTTGCATTTGAATAATTTAGTATTTACTATCATTCTTTACGAAAAATCTAACCGAGTTTTTTTTGAATGAAATGAACAAACAAATGCACGAAACACGAGCATTAGGTGCAAACAACGATTGTGGAGAAATATTTTGACACGAATACAAATTTTGGTCTGTATTTGAATAATTTAGTATTTACTATCATTCTTTACGAAAAATATATCCGAGTTTTTTTTGGGTGAAACGAGCAAACAAACGAACAAAAGATGAGTTTTAAGTTCAAACAAAGATTGTGGGGAAATATTTTAAATTGAGTACAAATTTAGATTTGCATTTGAATAATTTAGTATTTACTATCATTCTTTACGAAAAATCTATCCGAGTTGTTTTTGAATGAAATGACCAAACAAATACACGAAACATGAGTTTTAGGTGCAAACAAAGATTGTGGAGAAATATTTTAAATTTAATTCAAATTTTGGTTTGCACTTGAGTAATTTAGTATTTACAATCATTCTTCACGAAAAATATATCCGAGTTTTTTTTGGGTGAAACGAGCAAACAAACGAGCAAAACATGAGTTTTAGGTTCAAACAAAGATTGTGGAGAAATATTTTAAATTTAATTCACAATTTTGTTTGCACTTGAGTAATTTACTATTTACTATCATTCTTCACGAAAAATATATCCGAGTTTTTTTTGGGTGAAACAAGCAAACAAGCGAACAAAACCTGAGTTTTAAGTTCAAACAAAGATTGTGGTGAAATATTTTAAATTTAATTCATAATTTTGTTTGCACTTGAGTAATTTAGTATTTACTATCATTCTTCACGAAAAATATATCCGAGTTTTTTTTGGGTGGAACGAGCAAACAAACGAACAAAACATGAGTTTTAGGTTCAAACAAAGATTGCGGAGAAATATTTTAAATTGAGTACAAATTTCGGTTTGCATTTGAATAATTTAGTATTTACTATCATTCTTTACGAAAAATCTAACCGAGTTTTTTTTGAATGAAATGAACAAACAAATGCACGAAACACGAGCATTAGGTGCAAACAACGATTGTGGAGAAATATTTTGACACGAATACAAATTTTGGTCTGTATTTGAATAATTTAGTATTTACTATCATTCTTTACGAAAAATATATCCGAGTTTTTTTTGGGTGAAACGAGCAAACAAACGAACAAAACATGAGTTTTAAGTTCAAACAAAGATTGTGGGGAAATATTTTAAATTGAGTACAAATTTAGATTTGCATTTGAATAATTTAGTATTTACTATCATTCTTTACGAAAAATCTAACCGAGTTTTTTTTGAATGAAATGAACAGACAAATGCACGAAACACGAGTATTAGGTGCAAACAAAGATTGTGGAGAAATATTTTGAATTGAATACAAATTTTGGTTTGAACTTGAATAATTTAGTATTTACTATCATTCTTTACGAAAAATCTATCCGAGTTGTTTTTGAATGAAATGAGCAAACAAATGCAAGAAACATGAGTTTTAGGTGCAACCAAAGATTGTGGAGAAATATTTTAAATTGAATACAAATTTTGGTTTGAACTTGAATAATTTAGTATTTACTATCATTCTTTACGAAAAATCTATCCGAGTTTTTTTTGAATGAAATGACCAAACAAATACACGAAACATGAGTTTTAGGTGCAAACAAAGATTGTGGAGAAATATTTTAAATTTAATTCAAATTTTGGTTTGCACTTGAGTAATTTAGTATTTACTATCATTCTTCACGAAAAATATATCCGAGTTTTTTTTGGGTGAAACGAGCAAACAAACGAGCAAAACATGAGTTTTAGGTTCAAACAAAGATTGTGGAGAAATATTTTAAATTTAATTCACAATTTTGTTTGCACTTGAGTAATTTACTATTTACTATCATTCTTCACGAAAAATATATCCGAGTTTTTTTTGGGTGAAACAAGCAAACAAGCGAACAAAACCTGAGTTTTAAGTTCAAACAAAGATTGTGGTGAAATATTTTAAATTTAATTCATAATTTTGTTTGCACTTGAGTAATTTAGTATTTACTATCATTCTTCACGAAAAATATATCCGAGTTTTTTTTGGGTGGAACGAGCAAACAAACGAACAAAACATGAGTTTTAGGTTCAAACAAAGATTGCGGAGAAATATTTTAAATTGAGTACAAATTTAGGTTTGCATTTGAATAATTTAGTATTTACTATCATTCTTTACGAAAAATATATCCGAGTTTTTTTTGAATGAAATGAGCAAACAAATACACGAAACATGGGTTTTAGGTGCAAACAAAGATTTTAAATTGAATTCAAATTTTGGTTTGCACTTGAATAATTTAGTATTTACTATCATTCTTCACGAAAAATATATCCGAGTTTTTTTTGGGTGAGACGAGCAAACAAACGAACAAAACCTGAGTTTTAGGTTCAAACAAAGATTGTGGAGAAATATTTTAAATTGAGTACAAATTTAGATTTGCATTTGAATAATTTAGTATTTACTATCATTCTTTACGAAAAATCTAACCGAGTTTTTTTTGAATGAAATGAACAAACAAATGCACGAAACACGAGTACTAGGTGCAAACAAAGATTGTGGAGAAATATTTTGAATTGAATACAAATTTTGGTTTGAACTTGAATAATTTAGTATTTACTATCAATCTTTACGAAAAATCTATCCGAGTTGTTTTTGAATGAAATGAGCATACAAATGCAAGAAACATGAGTTTTAGGTGCAACCAAAGATTGTGGAGAAATATTTTAAATTGAATACAAATTTTGGTTTGAACTTGAATAATTTAGTATTTACTATCATTCTTTACGAAAAATCTATCCGAGTTTTTTTTGAATGAAATGACCAAACAAATACACGAAACATGAGTTTTAGGTGCAAACAAAGATTGTGGAGAAATATTTTAAATTTAATTCAAATTTTGGTTTGCACTTGAGTAATTTAGTATTTACTATCATTCTTCACGAAAAATATATCCGAGTTTTTTTTGGGTGAAACGAGCAAACAAACGAGCAAAACATGAGTTTTAGGTTCAAAGAAAGATTGTGTAGAAATATTTTAAATTTAATTCACAATTTTGTTTGCACTTGAGTAATTTACTATTTACTATCATTCTTCACGAAAAATATATCCGAGTTTTTTTTGGGTGAAACGAGCAAACAAGCGAACAAAACCTGAGTTTTAAGTTCAAACAAAGATTGTGGAGAAATATTTTAAATTTAATTCATAATTTTGTTTGCACTTGAGTAATTTAGTATTTACTATCATTCTTCACGAAAAATATATCCGAGTTTTTTTTGGGTGGAACGAGCAAACAAACGAACAAAACATGAGTTTTAGGTTCAAACAAAGATTGCGGAGAAATATTTTAAATTGAGTACAAATTTAGGTTTGCATTTGAATAATTTAGTATTTACTATCATTCTTTACGAAAAATCTATCCGAGTTTTTTTTGAATGAAATGAACAAACAAATGCACGAAACACGAGCATTAGGTGCAAACAACGATTGTGGAGAAATATTTTGACACGAATACAAATTTTGGTCTGTATTTGAATAATTTAGTATTTACTATCGTTCTTTACGAAAAATATATCCGAGTTTTTTTTGGGTGAAACGAGCAAACAAACGAACAAAACATGAGTTTTAAGTTCAAACAAAGATTGTGGGGAAATATTTTAAATTGAGTACAAATTTAGATTTGCATTTGAATAATTTAGTATTTACTATCATTCTTTACGAAAAATCTATCCGAGTTGTTTTTGAATGAAATGAGCAAACAAATGCAAGAAACATGAGTTTTAGGTGCAACCAAAGATTGTGGAGAAATATTTTAAATTGAATACAAATTTTGGTTTGAACTTGAATAATTTAGTATTTACTATCATTCTTTACGAAAAATCTATCCGAGTTTTTTTTGAATGAAATGACCAAACAAATACACGAAACATGAGTTTTAGGTGCAAACAAAGATTGTGGAGAAATATTTTAAATTTAATTCAAATTTTGGTTTGCACTTGAGTAATTTAGTATTTACTATCATTCTTCACGAAAAATATATCCGAGTTTTTTTTGGGTGAAACGAGCAAACAAACGAGCAAAACATGAGTTTTAGGTTCAAACAAAGATTGTGGAGAAATATTTTAAATTTAATTCACAATTTTGTTTGCACTTGAGTAATTTACTATTTACTATCATTCTTCACGAAAAATATATCCGAGTTTTTTTTGGGTGAAACAAGCAAACAAGCGAACAAAACCTGAGTTTTAAGTTCAAACAAAGATTGTGGTGAAATATTTTAAATTTAATTCATAATTTTGTTTGCACTTGAGTAATTTAGTATTTACTATCATTCTTCACGAAAAATATATCCGAGTTTTTTTTGGGTGGAACGAGCAAACAAACGAACAAAACATGAGTTTTAGGTTCAAACAAAGATTGCGGAGAAATATTTTAAATTGAGTACAAATTTCGGTTTGCATTTGAATAATTTAGTATTTACTATCATTCTTTACGAAAAATCTAACCGAGTTTTTTTTGAATGAAATGAACAAACAAATGCACGAAACACGAGCATTAGGTGCAAACAACGATTGTGGAGAAATATTTTGACACGAATACAAATTTTGGTCTGTATTTGAATAATTTAGTATTTACTATCATTCTTTACGAAAAATATATCCGAGTTTTTTTTGGGTGAAACGAGCAAACAAACGAACAAAACATGAGTTTTAAGTTCAAACAAAGATTGTGGGGAAATATTTTAAATTGAGTACAAATTGAGATTTGCATTTGAATAATTTAGTATTTACTATCATTCTTTACGAAAAATCTATCCGAGTTGTTTTTGAATGAAATGACCAAACAAATACACGAAACATGAGTTTTAGGTGCAAACAAAGATTGTGGAGAAATATTTTAAATTTAATTCAAATTTTGGTTTGCACTTGAGTAATTTAGTATTTACAATCATTCTTCACGAAAAATATATCCGAGTTTTTTTTGGGTGAAACGAGCAAACAAACGAGCAAAACATGAGTTTTAGGTTCAAACAAAGATTGTGGAGAAATATTTTAAATTTAATTCACAATTTTGTTTGCACTTGAGTAATTTACTATTTACTATCATTCTTCACGAAAAATATATCCGAGTTTTTTTTGGGTGAAACAAGCAAACAAGCGAACAAAACCTGAGTTTTAAGTTCAAACAAAGATTGTGGTGAAATATTTTAAATTTAATTCATAATTTTGTTTGCACTTGAGTAATTTAGTATTTACTATCATTCTTCACGAAAAATATATCCGAGTTTTTTTTGGGTGGAACGAGCAAACAAACGAACAAAACATGAGTTTTAGGTTCAAACAAAGATTGCGGAGAAATATTTTAAATTGAGTACAAATTTCGGTTTGCATTTGAATAATTTAGTATTTACTATCATTCTTTACGAAAAATCTAACCGAGTTTTTTTTGAATGAAATGAACAAACAAATGCACGAAACACGAGCATTAGGTGCAAACAACGATTGTGGAGAAATATTTTGACACGAATACAAATTTTGGTCTGTATTTGAATAATTTAGTATTTACTATCATTCTTTACGAAAAATATATCCGAGTTTTTTTTGGGTGAAACGAGCAAACAAACGAACAAAACATGAGTTTTAAGTTCAAACAAAGATTGTGGGGAAATATTTTAAATTGAGTACAAATTTAGATTTGCATTTGAATAATTTAGTATTTACTATCATTCTTTACGAAAAATCTAACCGAGTTTTTTTTGAATGAAATGAACAAACAAATGCACGAAACACGAGTATTAGGTGCAAACAAAGATTGTGGAGAAATATTTTGAATTGAATACAAATTTTGGTTTGAACTTGAATAATTTAGTATTTACTATCATTCTTTACGAAAAATCTATCCGAGTTGTTTTTGAATGAAATGAGCAAACAAATGCAAGAAACATGAGTTTTAGGTGCAACCAAAGATTGTGGAGAAATATTTTAAATTGAATACAAATTTTGGTTTGAACTTGAATAATTTAGTATTTACTATCATTCTTTACGAAAAATCTATCCGAGTTTTTTTTGAATGAAATGACCAAACAAATACACGAAACATGAGTTTTAGGTGCAAACAAAGATTGTGGAGAAATATTTTAAATTTAATTCAAATTTTGGTTTGCACTTGAGTAATTTAGTATTTACTATCATTCTTCACGAAAAATATATCCGAGTTTTTTTTGGGTGAAACGAGCAAACAAACGAGCAAAACATGAGTTTTAGGTTCAAACAAAGATTGTGGAGAAATATTTTAAATTTAATTCACAATTTTGTTTGCACTTGAGTAATTTACTATTTACTATCATTCTTCACGAAAAATATATCCGAGTTTTTTTTGGGTGAAACAAGCAAACAAGCGAACAAAACCTGAGTTTTAAGTTCAAACAAAGATTGTGGTGAAATATTTTAAATTTAATTCATAATTTTGTTTGCACTTGAGTAATTTAGTATTTACTATCATTCTTCACGAAAAATATATCCGAGTTTTTTTTGGGTGGAACGAGCAAACAAACGAACAAAACATGAGTTTTAGGTTCAAACAAAGATTGCGGAGAAATATTTTAAATTGAGTACAAATTTCGGTTTGCATTTGAATAATTTAGTATTTACTATCATTCTTTACGAAAAATATATCCGAGTTTTTTTTGGGTGAAACGAGCAAACAAACGAACAAAACATGAGTTTTAAGTTCAAACAAAGATTGTGGGGAAATATTTTAAATTGAGTACAAATTTAGATTTCCATTTGAATAATTTAGTATTTACTATCATTCTTTACGAAAAATCTAACCGAGTTTTTTTTGAATGAAATGAACAAACAAATGCACGAAACACGAGTATTAGGTGCAAACAAAGATTGTGGAGAAATATTTTAAATTGAATACAAATTTTGGTTTGAACTTGAATAATTTAGTATTTACTATCATTCTTTACGAAAAATCTATCCGAGTTGTTTTTGAATGAAATGAGCAAACAAATGCAAGAAACATGAGTTTTAGGTGCAACCAAAGATTGTGGAGAAATATTTTAAATTGAATACAAATTTTGGTTTGAACTTGAATAATTTAGTATTTACTATCATTCTTTACGAAAAATCTATCAGAGTTTTTTTTAAATGAAATGTCCAAACAAATACACGAAACATGAGTTTTAGGTGCAAACAAAGATTGTGGAGAGATATTTTAAATTTAATTCAAATTTTGGTTTGCACTTGAGTAATTTAGTATTTCCTATCATTCTTCACGAAAAATATATCCGAGTTTTTTTTGGGTGAAACGAGCAAACAAACGAGCAAAACATGAGTTTTAGGTTCAAACAAAGAATGTGGAGAAATATTTTAAATTTAATTCACAATTTTGTTTGCAGTTGAGTAATTTAGTATTTACTATCATTCTTCACGAAAAATATATCCGAGTTTTTTTTGGGTGAAACGAGGAAACAAGCGAACAAAACCTGAGTTTTAGGTTAAAACAAAGACTGTGGAGAAATATTTTAAATTTAATTCATAATTTTGTTTGCACTTGAGTAATTTAGTATTTACTATCATTCTTCACGAAAAATATATCCGAGTTTTTTTTGGGTGGAACGAGCAAACAAACGAATAAAACATGAGTTTTAGGTTCAAACAAATATTGCGGAGAAATATTTTAAATTGAGTACAAATTTAGGTTTGCATTTGAATAATTTAGTATTTACTATCATTCTTTACGAAAAATCTATCCGAGTTTTTTTTGAATGAAATGAGCAAACAAATGCACGAAACACGACTATTAGGTGCAAACAAAGATTGTGGAGAAATATTTTAAATTGAATAGAAATTTTGGGTTGAACTTGCATAATTTCGTATTTACTATCATTCTTTACGAAAAATCTAACCGAGTTTTTTTTGGGTGAGACGAGAAAACAAACGAACAAAACATGAGTTTTAGGTTCAAACAAAGATTGTGGAGAAATATTTTAAATTGAGTACAAATTTAGGTTTGCATTTGAATAATTTAGTATTTACTATCATTCTTTACGAAAAATCTATCCGAGTTTTTTTTGAATGAAATGAGCAAACAAATGCACGAAACACGAGTATTAGGTGCAAACAAAGATTGTGGAGAAATATTTTAAATTGAGTACAAATTTCGGTTTGCATTTGAATAATTTAGTATTTACTATCATTCTTCACGAAAAATATATCCGAGTTTTTTTTGGGTGAGACGAGAAAACAAACGAACAAAACAAGAGTTTTAGGTTCAAACAGAGATTGTGGAGAAATATTTTAAATTGAGTACAAATTTAGGTTTGCATTTGAATAATTTTGTATTTACTATCATTCTTTACGAATAATCTAACCGAGTTTTTTTTGAATGAAACGAGCAAACAAATGCACGAAACACGAGTATTAGGTGCAAACAACGATTGTGGAGAAATATTTTGAAACAAATACAACTTTTGGTTTGCATTTGAATAATTTAGTATTTACTATCATTCTTTACGAAAAATATATCCGAGTTTTTTTTGGGTGAAACGAGCAAACAAACGAACAAAACATGAGTTTTAAGTTCAAACAAAGATTGTGGGGAAATATTTTAAATTGAGTACAAATTTAGATTTGCATTTGAATAATTTAGTATTTACTATCATTCTTTACGAAAAATCTAACCGAGTTTTTTTTGAATGAAATGAGCAAACAAATGCAAGAAACACGAGTATTAGGTGCAAACAAAGATTGTGGAGAAATATTTTAAATTGAGTACAAATTTAGGTTTGCATTTGAATAATTTAGTATTTACTATCATTCTTTACGAAAAATCTAACCGAGTTTTTTTTGAATGAAACGAGCAAACAAATTCACGAAACACGAGTATTAGGTGCAAACAAAGATTGTGGAGAAATATTTTAAATTGAATACAAATTTTGGTTTGAACTTGAATAATTTAGTATTTACTATCATTCTTTACGAAAAATCTATCCGAGTTGTTTTTGAATGAAATGAGCAAACAAATGCAAGAAACATGCGTTTTAAGTGCAACCAAAGATTGTGGAGAAATATTTTAAATTGAATACAAATTTTGGTTTGAACTTGAAGAATTTAGTATTTACTATCATTCTTTACGAAAAATCTATCCGAGTTTTTTTTGAATGAAATGACCAAACAAATACACGAAACATGAGTTTTAGGTGCAAACAAAGATTGTGAAGAAATATTTTAAATTCAATTCAAATTTTGGTTTGCACTTGAGTAATTTAGTATTTACTATCATTCTTCACGAAAAATATATCCGAGTTTTTTTTGAATGAAATGAGCAAACAAATACACGAAACATGAGTTTTAGGTGCAAACAAAGATTGTGGACAAATATTTTAAATTGAATTCAAATTTTGGTTTGCACTTGAATAATTTACAATTTACTATCATTCTTCACGAAAAATATATCCGAGTTTTTTTTGAATGAAATGAACAAACAAATGCACGAAACACGAGTATTAGGTGCAAACAAAGATTGTGGAGAAATATTTTAAATTGAATACAAATTTTGGTTTGAACATGAATAATTTAGTATTTACTATCATTCTTTACGAAAAATCTATCCGAGTTGTTTTTGAATGAAATGAAGAAACAAATGCAAGAAACATGAGTTTTAGCTGCAACCAAAGATTGTGGAGAAATATTTTAAATTGAATACAAATTTTGGTTTGAACTTGAATAATTTAGTATTTACTATCATTCTTTACGAAAAATCTATCCGAGTTTTTTTTAAATGAAATGACCAAACAAATACACGAAACATGAGTTTTAGGTGCAAACAAAGATTGTGGAGAGATATTTTAAATTTAATTCAAATTTTGGTTTGCACTTGAGTAATTTAGTATTTATTATCATTCTTCACGAAAAATATATCCGAGTTTTTTTTGGGTGAAACGAGGAAACAAGCGAACAAAACCTGAGTTTTAGGTTAAAACAAAGACTGTGGAGAAATATTTTAAATTTAATTCATAATTTTGTTTGCACTTGAGTAATTTAGTATTTACTATCATTCTTCACGAAAAATATATCCGAGTTTTTTTTGGGTGGAACGAGCAAACAAACGAATAAAACATGAGTTTTAGGTTCAAACAAAGATTGTGGAGAAATATTTTAAATTGAGTACAAATTTAGGTTTGCATTTGAATAATTTTGTATTTACTATCATTCTTTACGAAAAATCTATCCGAGTTGTTTTTGAATGAAATGAGCAAACAAATGCAAGAAACATGCGTTTTAAGTGCAACCAAAGATTGTGGAGAAATATTTTAAATTGAATACAAATTTTGGTTTGAACTTGAAGTTTTTAGTATTTACTATCATTCTGTACGAAAAATCTATCCGAGTTTTTTTTGAATGAAATGAGCAAACAAATGCAAGAAACATGCGTTTTAAGTGCAACCAAAGATTGTGGAGAAATATTTTAAATTGAATACAAATTTTGGTTTGAACTTGAATAATTTAGTATTTACTATCATTCTTTACGAAAAATCTATCCGAGTTGTTTTTGAATGAAATGAGCAAACAAATGCAAGAAACATGCGTTTTAAGTGCAACCAAAGATTGTGGAGAAATATTTTAAATTGAATACAAATTTTGGTTTGAACTTGAATAATTTAGTATTTACTATCATTCTTTACGAAAAATCTATCCGAGTTGTTTTTGAATGAAATGAGCAAACAAATGCAAGAAACATGCGTTTTAAGTGCAACCAAAGATTGTGGAGAAATATTTTAAATTGAATACAAATTTTGGTTTGAACTTGAAGAATTTAGTATTTACTATCATTCTTTACGAAAAATCTATCCGAGTTTTTTTTGAATGAAATGACCAAACAAATACACGAAACATGAGTTTTAGGTGCAAACAAAGATTGTGAAGAAATATTTTAAATTCAATTCAAATTTTGGTTTGCACTTGAGTAATTTAGTATTTACTATCATTCTTCACGAAAAATATATCCGAGTTTTTTTTGAATGAAATGAGCAAACAAATACACGAAACATGAGTTTTAGGTGCAAACAAAGATTGCGGAGAAATATTTTAAATTGAGTACAAATTTAGGTTTGCATTTGAATAATTTAGTATTTACTATCATTCTTTACGAAAAATCTATCCGAGTTTTTTTTGAATGAAATGAGCAAACAAATGCACGAAACACGAGTATTAGGTGCAAACAAAGATTGTGGAGAAATATTTTAAATTGAATACAAATTTTGGGTTGAACTTGCATAATTTCGTATTTACTATCATTCTTTACGAAAAATCTATCCGAGTTGTTTTTGAATGAAATGAGCAAACAAATGCACGAAACATGAGTTTTAGGTGCAACCAAAGATTGTGGAGAAATATTTTAAATTGAATACAAATTTTGGTTAGAACTTGAATAATTTAGTATTTACTATCATTCATTACGAAAAATATATCCGAGTTTTTTTTGAATGAAATGAGCAAACAAATACACGAAACATGAGTTTTAGGTGCAAACAAAGATTGTGGAGAAATATTTTAAATTGAATTCAAATTTTGGTTTGCACTTGAATAATTTAGTATTTACTATCATTCTTCACGAAAAATATATCCGAGTTTTTTTTGGGTGAGACGAGAAAACAAACGAACAAAACATGAGTTTTAGGTTCAAACAAAGATTGTGGAGAAATATTTTAAATTGAGTACAAATTTAGGTTTGCATTTGAATAATTTTGTATTTACTATCATTCTTTACGAATAATCTAACCGAGTTTTTTTTGAATGAAACGAGCAAACAAATGCACGAAACACGAGTATTAGGTGCAAACAACGATTGTGGAGAAATATTTTGAAACAAATACAACTTTTGGTTTGCATTTGAATAATTTAGTATTTACTATCATTCTTTACGAAAAATATATCCGAGTTTTTTTTGGGTGAAACGAGCAAACAAACGAACAAAACATGAGTTTTAAGTTCAAACAAAGATTGTGGGGAAATATTTTAAATTGAGTACAAATTTAGATTTGCATTTGAATAATTTAGTATTTACTATCATTCTTTACGAAAAATCTAACCGAGTTTTTTTTGAATGAAATGAGCAAACAAATGCAAGAAACACGAGTATTAGGTGCAAACAAAGATTGTGGAGAAATATTTTAAATTGAGTACAAATTTAGGTTTGCATTTGAATAATTTAGTATTTACTATCATTCTTTACGAAAAATCTAACCGAGTTTTTTTTGAATGAAACGAGCAAACAAATTCACGAAACACGAGTATTAGGTGCAAACAAAGATTGTGGAGAAATATTTTAAATTTAATACAAATTTTGGTTTGAACTTGAATAATTTAGTATTTACTATCATTCTTTACGAAAAATCTATCCGAGTTGTTTTTGAATGAAATGAGCAAACAAATGCAAGAAACATGCGTTTTAAGTGCAACCAAAGATTGTGGAGAAATATTTTAAATTGAATACAAATTTTGGTTTGAACTTGAATAATTTAGTATTTACTATCATTCTTTACGAAAAATCTATCCGAGTTGTTTTTGAATGAAATGAGCAAACAAATGCAAGAAACATGCGTTTTAAGTGCAACCAAAGATTGTGGAGAAATATTTTAAATTGAATACAAATTTTGGTTTGAACTTGAAGAATTTAGTATTTACTATCATTCTTTACGAAAAATCTATCCGAGTTTTTTTTGAATGAAATGACCAAACAAATACACGAAACATGAGTTTTAGGTGCAAACAAAGATTGTGAAGAAATATTTTAAATTCAATTCAAATTTTGGTTTGCACTTGAGTAATTTAGTATTTACTATCATTCTTCACGAAAAATATATCCGAGTTTTTTTTGAATGAAATGAGCAAACAAATACACGAAACATGAGTTTTAGGTGCAAACAAAGATTGCGGAGAAATATTTTAAATTGAGTACAAATTTAGGTTTGCATTTGAATAATTTAGTATTTACTATCATTCTTTACGAAAAATCTATCCGAGTTTTTTTTGAATGAAATGAGCAAACAAATGCACGAAACACGAGTATTAGGTGCAAACAAAGATTGTGGAGAAATATTTTAAATTGAATACAAATTTTGGGTTGAACTTGCATAATTTCGTATTTACTATCATTCTTTACGAAAAATCTATCCGAGTTGTTTTTGAATGAAATGAGCAAACAAATGCACGAAACATGAGTTTTAGGTGCAACCAAAGATTGTGGAGAAATATTTTAAATTGAATACAAATTTTGGTTAGAACTTGAATAATTTAGTATTTACTATCATTCTTTACGAAAAATATATCCGAGTTTTTTTTGAATGAAATGAGCAAACAAATACACGAAACATGAGTTTTAGGTGCAAACAAAGATTGTGGAGAAATATTTTAAATTGAATTCAAATTTTGGTTTGCACTTGAATAATTTAGTATTTACTATCATTCTTCACGAAAAATATGTCCGAGTTTTTTTTGGGTGAGACGAGAAAACAAACGAACAAAACATGAGTTTTAGGTTCAAACAAAGATTGTGGAGAAATATTTTAAATTGAGTACAAATTTAGGTTTGCATTTGAATAATTTTGTATTTACTATCATTCTTTACGAATAATCTAACCGAGTTTTTTTTGAATGAAACGAGCAAACAAATGCACGAAACACGAGTATTAGGTGCAAACAACGATTGTGGAGAAATATTTTGAAACAAATACAACTTTTGGTTTGCATTTGAATAATTTAGTATTTACTATCATTCTTTACGAAAAATATATCCGAGTTTTTTTTGGGTGAAACGAGCAAACAAACGAACAAAACATGAGTTTTAAGTTCAAACAAAGATTGTGGGGAAATATTTTAAATTGAGTACAAATTTAGATTTGCATTTGAATAATTTAGTATTTACTATCATTCTTTACGAAAAATCTAACCGAGTTTTTTTTGAATGAAATGAGCAAACAAATGCAAGAAACACGAGTATTAGGTGCAAACAAAGATTGTGGAGAAATATTTTAAATTGAGTACAAATTTAGGTTTGCATTTGAATAATTTAGTATTTACTATCATTCTTTACGAAAAATCTAACCGAGTTTTTTTTGAATGAAACGAGCAAACAAATTCACGAAACACGAGTATTAGGTGCAAACAAAGATTGTGGAGAAATATTTTAAATTTAATACAAATTTTGGTTTGAACTTGAATAATTTAGTATTTACTATCATTCTTTACGAAAAATCTATCCGAGTTGTTTTTGAATGAAATGAGCAAACAAATGCAAGAAACATGCGTTTTAAGTGCAACCAAAGATTGTGGAGAAATATTTTAAATTGAATACAAATTTTGGTTTGAACTTGAATAATTTAGTATTTACTATCATTCTTTACGAAAAATCTATCCGAGTTGTTTTTGAATGAAATGAGCAAACAAATGCAAGAAACATGCGTTTTAAGTGCAACCAAAGATTGTGGAGAAATATTTTAAATTGAATACAAATTTTGGTTTGAACTTGAAGAATTTAGTATTTACTATCATTCTTTACGAAAAATCTATCCGAGTTTTTTTTGAATGAAATGACCAAACAAATACACCAAACATGAGTTTTAGGTGCAAACAAAGATTGTGAAGAAATATTTTAAATTCAATTCAAATTTTGGTTTGCACTTGAGTAATTTAGTATTTACTATCATTCTTCACGAAAAATATATCCGAGTTTTTTTTGAATGAAATGAGCAAACAAATACACGAAACATGAGTTTTAGGTGCAAACAAAGATTGCGGAGAAATATTTTAAATTGAGTACAAATTTAGGTTTGCATTTGAATAATTTAGTATTTACTATCATTCTTTACGAAAAATCTATCCGAGTTTTTTTTGAATGAAATGAGCAAACAAATGCACGAAACACGAGTATTAGGTGCAAACAAAGATTGTGGAGAAATATTTTAAATTGAATACAAATTTTGGGTTGAACTTGCATAATTTCGTATTTACTATCATTCTTTACGAAAAATCTATCCGAGTTGTTTTTGAATGAAATGAGCAAACAAATGCACGAAACATGAGTTTTAGGTGCAACCAAAGATTGTGGAGAAATATTTTAAATTGAATACAAATTTTGGTTAGAACTTGAATAATTTAGTATTTACTATCATTCATTACGAAAAATATATCCGAGTTTTTTTTGAATGAAATGAGCAAACAAATACACGAAACATGAGTTTTAGGTGCAAACAAAGATTGTGGAGAAATATTTTAAATTGAATTCAAATTTTGGTTTGCACTTGAATAATTTAGTATTTACTATCATTCTTCACGAAAAATATATCCGAGTTTTTTTTGGGTGAGACGAGAAAACAAACGAACAAAACATGAGTTTTAGGTTCAAACAAAGATTGTGGAGAAATATTTTAAATTGAGTACAAATTTAGGTTTGCATTTGAATAATTTTGTATTTACTATCATTCTTTACGAATAATCTAACCGAGTTTTTTTTGAATGAAACGAGCAAACAAATGCACGAAACACGAGTATTAGGTGCAAACAACGATTGTGGAGAAATATTTTGAAACAAATACAACTTTTGGTTTGCATTTGAATAATTTAGTATTTACTATCATTCTTTACGAAAAATATATCCGAGTTTTTTTTGGGTGAAACGAGCAAACAAACGAACAAAACATGAGTTTTAAGTTCAAACAAAGATTGTGGGGAAATATTTTAAATTGAGTACAAATTTAGATTTGCATTTGAATAATTTAGTATTTACTATCATTCTTTACGAAAAATCTAACCGAGTTTTTTTTGAATGAAATGAGCAAACAAATGCAAGAAACACGAGTATTAGGTGCAAACAAAGATTGTGGAGAAATATTTTAAATTGAGTACAAATTTAGGTTTGCATTTGAATAATTTAGTATTTACTATCATTCTTTACGAAAAATCTAACCGAGTTTTTTTTGAATGAAACGAGCAAACAAATTCACGAAACACGAGTATTAGGTGCAAACAAAGATTGTGGAGAAATATTTTAAATTTAATACAAATTTTGGTTTGAACTTGAATAATTTAGTATTTACTATCATTTCTTTACGAAAAATCTATCCGAGTTGTTTTTGAATGAAATGAGCAAACAAATTCAAGAAACATGCGTTTTAAGTGCAACCAAAGATTGTGGAGAAATATTTTAAATTGAATACAAATTTTGGTTTGAACTTGAATAATTTAGTATTTACTATCATTCTTTACGAAAAATATATCCGAGTTTTTTTTGAATGAAATGAGCAAACAAATACACGAAACATGAGTTTTAGGTGCAAACAAAGATTGTGGAGAAATATTTTAAATTGAATTCAAATTTTGGTTTGCACTTGAATAATTTAGTATTTACTATCATTCTTCACGAAAAATATATCCGAGTTTTTTTTGGGTGAGACGAGAAAACAAACGATCAAAACATGAGTTCTAGGTTCAAACAAAGATTGTGGAGAAATATTTTAAATTGAGTACAAATTTAGGTTTGCATTTGAATAATTTTGTATTTACTATCATTCTTTACGAATAATCTAACCGAGTTTTTTTTGAATGAAACGAGCAAACAAATGCACGAAACACGAGTATTAGGTGCAAACAACGATTGTGGAGAAATATTTTGAAACAAATACAACTTTTGGTTTCCATTTGAATAATTTAGTATTTACTATCATTCTTTACGAAAAATATATCCGAGTTTTTTTTGGGTGAAACGAGCAAACAAACGAACAAAACATGAGTTTTAAGTTCAAACAAAGATTGTGGGGAAATATTTTAAATTGAGTACAAATTTAGATTTGCATTTGAATAATTTAGTATTTACTATCATTCTTTACGAAAAATCTAACCGAGTTTTTTTTGAATGAAATGAGCAAACAAATGCAAGAAACACGAGTATTAGGTGCAAACAAAGATTGTGGAGAAATATTTTAAATTGAGTACAAATTTAGGTTTGCATTTGAATAATTTAGTATTTACTATCATTCTTTACGAAAAATCTAACCGAGTTTTTTTTGAATGAAAAGAGCAAACAAATTCACGAAACACGAGTATTAGGTGCAAACAAAGATTGTGGAGAAATATTTTAAATTGAATACAAATTTTGGTTCGAACTTGAATAATTTAGTATTTACTATCATTCTTTACGAAAAATCTATCCGAGTTGTTTTTGAATGAAATGAGCAAACAAATGCAAGAAACATGCGTTTTAAGTGCAACCAAAGATTGTGGAGAAATATTTTAAATTGAATACAAATTTTGGTTTGAACTTGAATAATTTAGTATTTACTATCATTCTTTACGAAAAATCTATCCGAGTATTTTTTGAATGAAATGACCAAACAAATACACGAAACATGAGTTTTAGGTGCAAACAAAGATTGTGAAGAAATATTTTAAATTCAATTCAAATTTTTGTTTGCACTTGAGTAATTTAGTATTTACTATCATTCTTCACGAAAAATATATCCGAGTTTTTTTTGAATGAAATGAGCAAACAAATACACGAAACATGAGTTTTAGGTGCAAACAAAGATTGTGGACAAATATTTTAAATTGAATTCAAATTTTGGTTTGCACTTGAATAATTTACAATTTACTATCATTCTTCACGAAAAATATATCCGAGTTTTTTTTGGGTGAAATGAGCAAACAAACGAACAAAACATGAGTTTTAGGTTCAAACCAAAATTGTGGAGAAATATTTTAAATTGAGTACAAATTTAGGTTTTCATTTGAATAATTTAGTATTTACTATCATTCTTTACGAAAAATCTAACCGAGTTTTTTTTGAATGAAATGACCAAACAAATACACGAAACATGAGTTTTAGGTGCAAACAAAGATTGTGGAGAAATATTTTAAATTTAATTCAAATTTTGGTTTGCACTTGAGTAATTTAGTATTTACTATCATTCTTCACGAAAAATATATCCGAGTTTTTTTTGGGTGAAACGAGCAAACAAACGAGCAAAACATGAGTTTTAGGTTCAAACAAAGATTGTGGAGAAATATTTTAAATTTAATTCACAATTTTGTTTGCACTTGAGTAATTTACTATTTACTATCATTCTTCACGAAAAATATATCCGAGTTTTTTTTGGGTGAAACGAGGAAACAAGCGAACAAAACCTGAGTTTTAGGTCAAAACAAAGATTGTGGAGAAATATTTTAAATTTAATTCATAATTTTGTTTGCACTTGAGTAATTTAGTATTTACTATCATTCTTCACGAAAAATATATCCGAGTTTTTTTTGGGTGGAACGAGCAAACAAACGAATAAAACATGAGTTTTAGGTTCAAACAAATATTGCGGAGAAATATTTTAAATTGAGTACAAATTTAGGTTTGCATTTGAATAATTTAGTATTTACTATCATTCTTTACGAAAAATCTATCCGAGTTTTTTTTGAATGAAATGAGCAAACAAATGCACGAAACACGAGTATTAGGTGCAAACAAAGATTGTGGAGAAATATTTTAAATTGAATACAAATTTTGGTTTGAACTTGAATAATTTAGTATTTACTATCATTCTTTACGAAAAATCTATCCGAGTTGTTTTTGAATGAAATGAGCAAACAAATGCACGAAACATGAGTTTTAGGTGCAACCAAAGATTGTGGAGATATATTTTAAATTGAATACAAATTTTGGTTAGAATTTGAATAATTTAGTATTTACTATCATTCTTTACGAAAAATATATCCGAGTTTTTTTTGAATGAAATGAGCAAACAAATACACGAAACATGAGTTTTAGGTGCAAACAAAGATTGTGGAGAAATATTTTAAATTGAATTCAAATTTTGGTTTGCACTTGAATAATTTAGTATTTACTATCATTCTTCACGAAAATTATATCCGAGTTTTTTTTGGGTGAGACGAGAAAACAAACGAACAAAACATGAGTTTTAGGTTCAAACAAAGATTGTGGGGAAATATTTTAAATTGAGTACAAATTTAGATTTCCATTTGAATAATTTTGTATTTACTATCATTCTTTACGAATAATCTAACCGAGTTTTTTTTGAATGAAACGAGCAAACAAATGCACCAAACACGAGTATTAGGTGCAAACAACGATTGTGGAGAAATATTTTGAAACGAATACAAATTTTGGTTTGCATTTGAATATTTTAGTATT
The DNA here is from genome assembly GCA_027726005.1 of Juncus effusus. Classification (NCBI taxonomy): domain Eukaryota; kingdom Viridiplantae; phylum Streptophyta; class Magnoliopsida; order Poales; family Juncaceae; genus Juncus; species Juncus effusus. Next base: position 4,754,107 of record CM050893.1, read on the forward strand.
TACTATCATTCTTCACGAAAAATATATCCGAGTTTTTTTTGGGTGAAACGAGCAAACAAACGAACAAAACATGAGTTTTAAGTTCAAACAAAGATTGTGGGGAAATATTTTAAATTGAGTACAAATTTAGATTTGCATTTGAATAATTTAGTATTTACTATCATTCTTTACGAAAAATCTAACCGAGTTTTTTTTGAATGAAATGAGCAAACAAATGCAAGAAACATGCGTTTTAGGTGCAAACAAAGATTGTGGAGAAATATTTTAAATTGAATACAAATTTTGGTTTGAACTTGAATAATTTAGTATTTACTATCATTCTTTACGAAAAATCTATCCGAGTTTTTTTTGAATGAAATGACCAAACAAATACACGAAACATGAGTTTTAGGTGCAAACAAAGATTGTGGAGAAATATTTTAAATTTAATTCAAATTTTGGTTTGCACTTGAGTAATTTAGTATTTACTATCATTCTTCACGAAAAATATATCCGAGTTTTTTTTGGGTGAAACGAGCAAACAAACGAGCAAAACATGAGTTTTAGGTTCAAACAAAGATTGTGGAGAAATATTTTAAATTTAATTCACAATTTTTTTTGCACTTGAGTAATTTAGTATTTACTATCATTCTTCACGAAAAATATATCCGAGTTTTTTTTGGGTGAAACGAGCTAACAAGCGAACAAAACCTGAGTTTTAGGTTCAAACAAAGATTGTGGAGAAATATTTTAAATTTAATTCATAATTTTGTTTGCACTTGAGTAATTTAGTATTTACTATCATTCTTCACGAAAAATATATCCGAGTTTTTTTTGGGTGAAACGAGCAAACAAACGAGCAAAACATGAGTTTTAGGTTCAAACAAAGATTGTGGAGAAATATTTTAAATTTAATTCACAATTTTTTTTGCACTTGAGTAATTTAGTATTTACTATCATTCTTCACGAAAAATATATCCGAGTTTTTTTTGGGTGAAACGAGCTAACAAGCGAACAAAACCTGAGTTTTAGGTTCAAACAAAGATTGTGGAGAAATATTTTAAATTTAATTCATAATTTTGTTTGCACTTGAGTAATTTAGTATTTACTATCATTCTTCACGAAAAATATATCCGAGTTTTTTTTCGGTGGAACGAGCAAACAAATGAACAAAACATGAGTTTTAGGTTCAAACAAAGATTGCAGAGAAATATTTTAAATTGAGTACAAATTTAGATTTGCATTTGAATAATTTAGTATTTACTATCATTCTTTACGAAAAATCGATCCGAGTTTTTTTTGAATGAAATGAGCAAACAAATGCACGAAACACGAGTTTTAGGTGCAAACAAAGATTGTGGAGAAATATTTTAAATTGAATACAAATTTTGGTTTGAACTTGAATAATTTAGTATTTACTATCATTCTTTACGAAAAATCTATCCGAGTTTTTTTTGAATGAAATGAGCAAACAAATACATGAAACATGAGTTTTAGGTGCAAACAAAGATTGTGGAGAAATATTTTAAATTGAATTCAAATTTTGGTTTGCACTTGAGTAATTTAGTATTTACTATCATTCTTGACGAAAAATATATCCGAGTTTTTTTTGGGTGAAACGAGCAAACAAACGAGCAAAACATGAGTTTTAGGTTCAAACAAAGATTGTGGAGAAATATTTTAAATTTAATTCACAATTTTGTTTGCACTTGAGTAATTTAGTATTTACTATCATTCTTCACGAAAAATATATCCGAGTTTTTTTTGGGTGAAACGAGCGAACAAGCGAACAAAACCTGAGTTTTAGGTTCAAACAAAGATTGTGGAGAAATATTTTAAATTTAATTCATAATTTTGTTTGAACTTGAGTAATTTAGTATTTTCTATCATTCTTCACGAAAAATATATCCGAGTTTTTTTTGGGTGGAACGAGCAAACATATGAACAAAACATGAGTTTTAGGTTCAAACAAAGATTGCGGAGAAATATTTTAAATTGAGTGCAAATTTAGGTTTGCATTTGAATAATTTAGTATTTACTATCATTCTTTACGAAAAATCTATCCGAGTTTTTTTTGAATGAAATGAGCAAACAAATGCACGAAACACGAGTATTAGGTGCAAACAAAGATTGTGGAGAAATATTTTAAATTGAATACAAATTTGGGTTTGAACTTGAATAATTTAGTATTTACTATCATTCTTTACGAAAAATCTATCCGAGTTGTTTTTGAATAAAATGAGCAAACAAATGCACGAAACATGAGTTTTAGGTGCAACCAAAGATTGTGGAGAAATATTTTAAATTGAATACAAATTTTTGTTAGAACTTGAATAATTTAGTATTTACTATCATTCTTTACGAAAAATCTATCCGAGTTTTTTTTGAATGAAATGAGCAAACAAATACACGAAACATGAGTTTTAGGTGCAAACAAAGATTGTGGAGAAATATTTTAAATTGAATTCAAATTTTGGTTTGCACTTGAGTAATTTAGTATTTACTATCATTCTTGACGAAAAATATATCCGAGTTTTTTTTGGGTGAAACGAGCAAACAAACGGGCAAAACATGAGTTTTAGGTTCAAACAAAGATTGTGGAGAAATATTTTAAATTTAATTCACAATTTTGTTTGCACTTGAGTAATTTAGTATTTACTATCATTCTTCACGAAAAATATATCCGAGTTTTTTTTGGGTGAAACGAGCGAACAAGCGAACAAAACCTGAGTTTTAGGTTCAAACAAAGATTGTGGAGAAATATTTTAAATTTAATTCATAATTTTGTTTGAACTTGAGTAATTTAGTATTTTCTATCATTCTTCACGAAAAATATATCCGAGTTTTTTTTGGGTGGAACGAGCAAACAAATGAACAAAACATGAGTTTTAGGTTCAAACAAAGATTGCGGAGAAATATTTTAAATTGAGTACAAATTTAGGTTTGCATTTGAATAATTTAGTATTTACTATCATTCTTTACGAAAAATCTATCCGAGTTTTTTTTGAATGAAATGAGCAAACAAATGCACGAAACACGAGTATTAGGTGCAAACAAAGATTGTGGAGAAATATTTTAAATTGAATACAAATTTGGGTTTGAACTTGAATAATTTAGTATTTACTATCATTCTTTACGAAAAATCTATCCGAGTTGTTTTTGAATGAAATGAGCAAACAAATGCACGAAACATGAGTTTTAGGTGCAACCAAAGATTGTGGAGAAATATTTTAAATTGAATACAAATTTTGGTCAGAACTTGAATAATTTAGTATTTACTATCATTCTTTACGAAAAATATATCCGAGTTTTTTTTGAATGAAATGAGCAAACAAATACACGAAACATGAGTTTTTGGTGCAAACAAAGATTGTGGAGAAATATTTTAAATTGAATTCAAATTTTGGTTTGCACTTGAATAATTTAGTATTTACTATCATTCTTCACGAAAAATATATCCGAGTTTTTTTTGGGTGAGACGAGCAAACAAACGAACAAAACATGAGTTTTAGGTTCAAACAAAGATTGTGGAGAAATATTTTAAATTGAGTACAAATTTAGGTTTGCATTTGAATAATTTTGTATTTACTTTCATTCTTTACGAATAATCTAACCGAGTTTTTTTTGAATGAAATGAGCAAACAAATGCACGAAACACGAGTATTAGGTGCAAACAAAGATTGTGGAGAAATATTTTAAATTGAATACAAATTTTGGTTTGAACTTGAATAATTTAGTATTTACTATCATTCTTTACGAAAAATCTATCCGAGTTGTTTTTGAATGAAATGTGCAAACAAATGCACGAAACATGAGTTTTAGGTGCAACCAAAGATTGTGGAGAAATATTTTAAATTGAATTCAAATTTTGGTTTGCACTTGAATAATTTAGTATTTACTATCATTCTTCACGAAAAATATATCCGAGTTTTTTTTGGGTGAAACGAGCAAACAAACGAACAAAACATGAGTTTTAGGTTCAAACCAAAATTGTGGAGAAATATTTTAAATTGAGTACAAATTTAGGTTTTCATTTGAATAATTTAGTATTTACTATCATTCTTTACGAAAAATCTAACCGAGTCTTTTTGAATGAAACGAGCAATCAAATGCACGAAACACGAGTATTAGGTGCAAACAACGATTGTGGAGAAATATTTTGAAACGAATACAAATTTTGGTTTGCATTTGAATAATTTAGTATTTACTATCATTCTTTACGAAAAATATATCCGAGTTTTTTTTGGGCGAAACGAGCAAACAAACGAACAAAACATGAGTTTTAAGTTCAAACAAAGATTGTGGGGAAATATTTTAAATTGAGTACAAATTTAGATTTGCATTTGAGTAATTTAGTATTTACTATCATTCTTTACGAAAAATCTAACCGAGTTTTTTTTGAATGAAACGAGCAAACAAATGCACGGAACACGAGTATTAGGTGCAAACAAAGATTGTGGAGAAATATTTTAAATTGAATACAAATTTTGGTTTGAACTTGAATAATTTAGTATTTACTATCATTCTTTACGAAAAATCTATCCGAGTTGTTTTTGAATGAAATGAGCAAACAAATGCAAGAAACATGAGTTTAGGTGCAACCAAAGAGTGTGGAGAAATATTTTAAATTGAATACAAATTTTGGTTTGAATTTGAATAATTTAGTATTTACTATCATTCTTTACGAAAAATCTATCCGAGTTTTTTTTGAATGAAATGACCAAACAAATACACGAAACATGAGTTTTAGGTGCAAACAAAGATTGTGGAGAAATATTTTAAATTTAATTCAAATTTTGGTTTGCACTTGAGTAATTTAGTATTTACTATCATTCTTGACGAAAAATATATCCGAGTTTTTTTTGGGTGAAACGAGCAAACAAACGAGCAAAACATGAGTTTTAGGTTCAAACAAAGATTGTGGAGAAATATTTTAAATTTAATTCACAATTTTGTTTGCACTTGAGTAATTTAGTATTTACTATCATTCTTCACGAAAAATACATCCGAGTTTTTTTTGGGTGAAACGAGCAAACAAGCGAACAAAACCTGAGTTTTAGGTTCAAACAAAGATTGTGGAGAAATATTTTAAATTGAGTACAAATTTAGGTTTGCATTTGAATAATTTTGTATTTACTATCATTCTTTACGAATAATCTAACCGAGTTTTTTTTGAATGAAACGAGCAAACAAATGCACGAAACACGAGTATTAGGTGCAAACAAAGATTGTGGAGAAATATTTTAAATTGAATACAAATTTTGGTTTGAACTTGAATAATTTAGTATTTACTATCATTCTTTACGAAAAATCTATCCGAGTTGTTTTTGAATGAAATGTGCAAACAAATGCACGAAACATGAGTTTTAGGTGCAACCAAAGATTGTGGAGAAATATTTTAAATTGAATTCAAATTTTGGTTTGCACTTGAATAATTTAGTATTTACTATCATTCTTCACGAAAAATACATCCGAGTTTTTTTTGGGTGAAACGAGCAAACAAGCGAACAAAACCTGAGTTTTAGGTTCAAACAAAGATTGTGGAGAAATATTTTAAATTGAGTACAAATTTAGGTTTGCATTTGAATAATTTTGTATTTACTATCATTCTTTACGAATAATCTAACCGAGTTTTTTTTGAATGAAACGAGCAAACAAATGCACGAAACACGAGTATTAGGTGCAAACAAAGATTGTGGAGAAATATTTTAAATTGAATACAAATTTTGGTTTGAACTTGAATAATTTAGTATTTACTATCATTCTTTACGAAAAATCTATCCGAGTTGTTTTTGAATGAAATGTGCAAACAAATGCACGAAACATGAGTTTTAGGTGCAACCAAAGATTGTGGAGAAATATTTTAAATTGAATTCAAATTTTGGTTTGCACTTGAATAATTTAGTATTTACTATCATTCTTCACGAAAAATATATCCGAGTTTTTTTTGGGTGAAACGAGCAAACAAACGAACAAAACATGAGTTTTAGGTTCAAACCAAAATTGTGGAGAAATATTTTAAATTGAGTACAAATTTAGGTTTTCATTTGAATAATTTAGTATTTACTATCATTCTTTACGAAAAATCTAACCGAGTTTTTTTGAATGAAACGAGCAATCAAATGCACGAAACACGAGTATTAGGTGCAAACAACGATTGTGGAGAAATATTTTGAAACGAATACAAATTTTGGTTTGCATTTGAATAATTTAGTATTTACTATCATTCTTTACGAAAAATATATCCGAGTTTTTTTTGGGCGAAACGAGCACACAAACGAACAAAACATGAGTTTTAAGTTCAAACAAAGATTGTGGGGAAATATTTTAAATTGAGTACAAATTTAGATTTGCATTTGAGTAATTTAGTATTTACTATCATTCTTTACGAAAAATCTAACCGAGTTTTTTTTGAATGAAACGAGCAAACAAATGCACGGAACACGAGTATTAGGTGCAATCAAAGATTGTGGAGAAATATTTTAAATTGAATACAAATTTTGGTTTGAACTTGAATAATTTAGTATTTACTATCATTCTTTACGAAAAATCTATCCGAGTTGTTTTTGAATGAAATGAGCAAACAAATGCAAGAAACATGAGTTTAGGTGCAACCAAAGAGTGTGGAGAAATATTTTAAATTGAATACAAATTTTGGTTTGAATTTGAATAATTTAGTATTTACTATCATTCTTTACGAAAAATCTATCCGAGTTTTTTTTGAATGAAATGACCAAACAAATATACGAAACATGAGTTTTAGGTGCAAACAAAGATTGTGGAGAAATATTTTAAATTTAATTCAAATTTTGGTTTGCACTTGAGTAATTTAGTATTTACTATCATTCTTGACGAAAAATATATCCGAGTTTTTTTTGGGTGAAACGAGCAAACAAGCGAACAAAACCTGAGTTTTAGGTTCAAACAAAGATTGTGGAGAAATATTTTAAATTTAATTCATAATTTTGTTTGCACTTGAGTAATTTAGTATTTACTATCATTCTTCACGAAAAATATATCCGAGTTTTTTTTGGGTGGAACGAGCAAACAAACGAATAAAACATGAGTTTTAGGTTCAAACAAAGATTGCGGAGAAATATTTTAAATTGAGTACAAATTTAGGTTTGCATTTGAATAATTTAGTATTTACTATCATTCTTTACGAAAAATCTATCCGAGTTTTTTTTGAATGAAATGAGCAAACAAATGCACGAAACACGAGTATTAGGTGCAAACAAAGATTGTGGAGAAATATTTTAAATTGAATACAAATTTGGGTTTGAACTTGAATAATTTAGTATTTACTATCATTCTTTACGAAAAATCTATCCGAGTTGTTTTTCAATGAAATGAGCAAACAAATGCACGAAACATGAGTTTTAGGTGCAACCAAAGATTGTGGAGAAATATTTTAAATTGAATACAAATTTTGGTTAGAACTTGAATAATTTAGTATTTACTATCATTCTTTACGAAAAATCTAACCGAGTTGTTTTTGAATGAAACGAGCAAACAAATGCACGGAACACGAGTATTAGGTGCAAACAAAGATTGTGGAGAAATATTTTAAATTGAATACAAATTTTGGTTTGAACTTGAATAATTTAGTATTTACTATCATTCTTTACGAAAAATCTATCCGTGTTGTTTTTGAATGAAATGAGCAAACAAATGCAAGAAACATGAGTTTTAGGTGCAACCAAAGATTGTGGAGAAATATTTTAAATTGAATACAAATTTTGGTTTGAACTTGAATAATTTAGTATTTACTATCATTCTTTACGAAAAATCTATCCGAGTTTTTTTTGAATGAAATGAGCAAACAAATACACGAAACATGAGTTTTAGGTGCAAACAAAGATTGTGGAGAAATATTTTAAATTGAATTCAAATTTTGGTTTGCACTTGAGTAATTTAGTATTTACTATCATTCTTGACGAAAAATATATCCGAGTTTTTTTTGGGTGAAACGAGCAAACAAACGAGCAAAACCTGAGTTTTAGGTTCAAACAAAGATTGTGGAGAAATATTTTAAATTTAATTCATAATTTTGTTTGAACTTGAGTAATTTAGTATTTTCTATCATTCTTCACGAAAAATATATCCGAGTTTTTTTTTGGGTGGAACGAGCAAACAAATGAACAAAACATGAGTTTTAGGTTCAAACAAAGATTGCGGAGAAATATTTTAAATTGAGTACAAATTTAGGTTTGCATTTGAATAATTTAGTATTTACTATCATTCTGTACGAAAAATCTATCCGAGTTTTTTTTGAATGAAATGAGCAAACAAATGCACGAAACACGAGTATTAGGTGCAAACGAAGATTGTGGAGAAATATTTTAAATTGAATACAAATTTGGGTTTGAACTTGAATAATTTAGTATTTACTATCATTCTTTACGAAAAATCTATCCGAGTTGTTTTTGAATGAAATGAGCAAACAAATGCACGAAACATGAGTTTTAGGTGCAACCAAAGATTGTGGAGAAATATTTTAAATTGAATACAAATTTTCGTTAGAACTTGAATAATTTAGTATTTACTATCATTCTTTACGAAAAATATATCCGAGTTTTTTTTGAATGAAATGAGCAAACAAATACACGAAACATGAGTTTTTGGTGCAAACAAAGATTGTGGAGAAATATTTTAAATTGAATTCAAATTTTGGTTTGCACTTGAATAATTTAGTATTTACTATCATTCTTCACGAAAAATATATCCGAGTTTTTTTTGGGTGAGACGAGCAAACAAACGAACAAAACATGAGTTTTAGGTTCAAACAAAGATTGTGGAGAAATATTTTAAATTGAGTACAAATTTAGGTTTGCATTTGAATAATTTTGTATTTACTTTCATTCTTTACGAATAATCTAACCGAGTTTTTTTTGAATGAAACGAGCAAACAAATGCACGAAACACGAGTATTAGGTGCTAACAAAGATTGTGGAGAAATATTTTAAATTGAATACAAATTTTGGTTTGAACTTGAATAATTTAGTATTTACTATCATTCTTTACGAAAAATCTATCCGAGTTGTTTTTGAATGAAATGAGCAAACAAATGCAAGAAACATGAGTTTAGGTGCAACCAAAGAGTGTGGAGAAATATTTTAAATTGAATACAAATTTTGGTTTGAATTTGAATAATTTAGTATTTACTATCATTCTTTACGAAAAATCTATCCGAGTTTTTTTTGAATGAAATGACCAAACAAATATATGAAACATGAGTTTTAGGTGCAAACAAAGATTGTGGAGAAATATTTTAAATTTAATTCAAATTTTGGTTTGCACTTGAGTAATTTAGTATTTACTATCATTCTTGACGAAAAATATATCCGAGTTTTTTTTGGGTGAAACGAGCAAACAAACGAGCAAAACATGAGTTTTAGGTTCAAACAAAGATTGTGGAGAAATATTTTAAATTTAATTCACAATTTTGTTTGCACTTGAGTAATTTAGTATTTACTATCATTCTTCACGAAAAATATATCCGAGTTTTTTTTGGGTGAAACGAGCAAACAAGCGAACAAAACCTGAGTTTTAGGTTCAAACAAAGATTGTGGAGAAATATTTTAAATTTAATTCATAATTTTGTTTGCACTTGAGTAATTTAGTATTTACTATCATTCTTCACGAAAAATATATCCGAGTTTTTTTTGGGTGGAACGCGCAAACAAACGAATAAAACATGAGTTTTAGGTTCAAACAAAGATTGCGGAGAAATATTTTAAATTGAGTACAAATTTAGGTTTGCATTTGAATAATTTAGTATTTACTATCATTCTTTACGAAAAATCTATCCGAGTTTTTTTTGAATGAAATGAGCAAACAAATGCACGAAACACGAGTATTAGGTGCAAACAAAGATTGTGGAGAAATATTTTAAATTGAATACAAATTTGGGTTTGAACTTGAATAATTTAGTATTTACTATCATTCTTTACGAAAAATCTATCCGAGTTGTTTTTCAATGAAATGAGCAAACAAATGCACGAAACATGAGTTTTAGGTGCAACCAAAGATTGTGGAGAAATATTTTAAATTGAATACAAATTTTGGTTTGAACTTGAATAATTTAGTATTTACTATCATTCTTTACGAAAAATCTATCCGAGTTTTTTTTGAATGAAATGAGCAAACAAATACACGAAACATGAGTTTTAGGTGCAAACAAAGATTGTGGAGAAATATTTTAAATTGAATTCAAATTTTGGTTTGCACTTGAGTAATTTAGTATTTACTATCATTCTTGACGAAAAATATATCCGAGTTTTTTTTGGGTGAAACGAGCAAACAAACGAGCAAAACCTGAGTTTTAGGTTCAAACAAAGATTGTGGAGAAATATTTTAAATTTAATTCATAATTTTGTTTGAACTTGAGTAATTTAGTATTTTCTATCATTCTTCACGAAAAATATATCCGAGTTTTTTTTTGGGTGGAACGAGCAAACAAATGAACAAAACATGAGTTTTAGGTTCAAACAAAGATTGCGGAGAAATATTTTAAATTGAGTACAAATTTAGGTTTGCATTTGAATAATTTAGTATTTACTATCATTCTGTACGAAAAATCTATCCGAGTTTTTTTTGAATGAAATGAGCAAACAAATGCACGAAACACGAGTATTAGGTGCAAACGAAGATTGTGGAGAAATATTTTAAATTGAATACAAATTTGGGTTTGAACTTGAATAATTTAGTATTTACTATCATTCTTTACGAAAAATCTATCCGAGTTGTTTTTGAATGAAATGAGCAAACAAATGCACGAAACATGAGTTTTAGGTGCAACCAAAGATTGTGGAGAAATATTTTAAATTGAATACAAATTTTCGTTAGAACTTGAATAATTTAGTATTTACTATCATTCTTTACGAAAAATATATCCGAGTTTTTTTTGAATGGAATGAGCAAACAAATACACGAAACATGAGTTTTTGGTGCAAACAAAGATTGTGGAGAAATATTTTAAATTGAATTCAAATTTTGGTTTGCACTTGAATAATTTAGTATTTACTATCATTCTTCACGAAAAATATATCCGAGTTTTTTTTGGGTGAGACGAGCAAACAAACGAACAAAACATGAGTTTTAGGTTCAAACAAAGATTGTGGAGAAATATTTTAAATTGAGTACAAATTTAGGTTTGCATTTGAATAATTTTGTATTTACTTTCATTCTTTACGAATAATCTAACCGAGTTTTTTTTGAATGAAACGAGCAAACAAATGCACGAAACACGAGTATTAGGTGCTAACAAAGATTGTGGAGAAATATTTTAAATTGAATACAAATTTTGGTTTGAACTTGAATAATTTAGTATTTACTATCATTCTTTACGAAAAATCTATCCGAGTTGTTTTTGAATGAAATGAGCAAACAAATGCAAGAAACATGAGTTTAGGTGCAACCAAAGAGTGTGGAGAAATATTTTAAATTGAATACAAATTTTGGTTTGAATTTGAATAATTTAGTATTTACTATCATTCTTTACGAAAAATCTATCCGAGTTTTTTTTGAATGAAATGACCAAACAAATATATGAAACATGAGTTTTAGGTGCAAACAAAGATTGTGGAGAAATATTTTAAATTTAATTCAAATTTTGGTTTGCACTTGAGTAATTTAGTATTTACTATCATTCTTGACGAAAAATATATCCGAGTTTTTTTTGGGTGAAACGAGCAAACAAACGAGCAAAACATGAGTTTTAGGTTCAAACAAAGATTGTGGAGAAATATTTTAAATTTAATTCACAATTTTGTTTGCACTTGAGTAATTTAGTATTTACTATCATTCTTCACGAAAAATATATCCGAGTTTTTTTTGGGTGAAACGAGCAAACAAGCGAACAAAACCTGAGTTTTAGGTTCAAACAAAGATTGTGGAGAAATATTTTAAATTTAATTCATAATTTTGTTTGCACTTGAGTAATTTAGTATTTACTATCATTCTTCACGAAAAATATATCCGAGTTTTTTTTGGGTGGAACGCGCAAACAAACGAATAAAACATGAGTTTTAGGTTCAAACAAAGATTGCGGAGAAATATTTTAAATTGAGTACAAATTTAGGTTTGCATTTGAATAATTTAGTATTTACTATCATTCTTTACGAAAAATCTATCCGAGTTTTTTTTGAATGAAATGAGCAAACAAATGCACGAAACACGAGTATTAGGTGCAAACAAAGATTGTGGAGAAATATTTTAAATTGAATACAAATTTGGGTTTGAACTTGAATAATTTAGTATTTACTATCATTCTTTACGAAAAATCTATCCGAGTTGTTTTTCAATGAAATGAGCAAACAAATGCACGAAACATGAGTTTTAGGTGCAACCAAAGATTGTGGAGAAATATTTTAAATTGAATACAAATTTTGGTTAGAACTTGAATAATTTAGTATTTACTATCATTCTTTACGAAAAATCTAACCGAGTTGTTTTTGAATGAAACGAGCAAACAAATGCACGGAACACGAGTATTAGGTGCAAACAAAGATTGTGGAGAAATATTTTAAATTGAATACAAATTTTGGTTTGAACTTGAATAATTTAGTATTTACTATCATTCTTTACGAAAAATCTATCCGTGTTGTTTTTGAATGAAATGAGCAAACAAATGCACGAAACACGAGTATTAGGTGCAAACAAAGATTGTGGAGAAATATTTTAAATTGAATACAAATTTGGGTTTGAACTTGAATAATTTAGTATTTACTATCATTCTTTACGAAAAATCTATCCGAGTTGTTTTTCAATGAAATGAGCAAACAAATGCACGAAACATGAGTTTTAGGTGCAACCAAAGATTGTGGAGAAATATTTTAAATTGAATACAAATTTTGGTTAGAACTTGAATAATTTAGTATTTACTATCATTCTTTACGAAAAATCTAACCGAGTTGTTTTTGAATGAAACGAGCAAACAAATGCACGGAACACGAGTATTAGGTGCAAACAAAGATTGTGGAGAAATATTTTAAATTGAATACAAATTTTGGTTTGAACTTGAATAATTTAGTATTTACTATCATTCTTTACGAAAAATCTATCCGTGTTGTTTTTGAATGAAATGAGCAAACAAATGCAAGAAACATGAGTTTTAGGTGCAACCAAAGATTGTGGAGAAATATTTTAAATTGAATACAAATTTTGGTTTGAACTTGAATAATTTAGTATTTACTATCATTCTTTACGAAAAATCTATCCGAGTTTTTTTTGAATGAAATGAGCAAACAAATACACGAAACATGAGTTTTAGGTGCAAACAAAGATTGTGGAGAAATATTTTAAATTGAATTCAAATTTTGGTTTGCACTTGAGTAATTTAGTATTTACTATCATTCTTGACAAAAAATATATCCGAGTTTTTTTTGGGTGAAACGAGCAAACAAACGAGCAAAACATGAGTTTTAGGTTCAAACAAAGATTGTGGAGAAATATTTTAAATTTAATTCACAATTTTGTTTGCACTTGAGTAATTTAGTATTTACTATCATTCTTCACGAAAAATATATCCGAGTTTTTTTTGGGTGAAACGAGCGAACAAGCGAACAAAACCTGAGTTTTAGGTTCAAACAAAGATTGTGGAGAAATATTTTAAATTTAATTCATAATTTTGTTTGAACTTGAGTAATTTAGTATTTTCTATCATTCTTCACGAAAAATATATCCGAGTTTTTTTTTGGGTGGAACGAGCAAACAAATGAACAAAACATGAGTTTTAGGTTCAAACAAAGATTGCGGAGAAATATTTTAAATTGAGTACAAATTTAGGTTTGCATTTGAATAATTTAGTATTTACTATCATTCTTTACGAAAAATCTATCCGAGTTTTTTTTGAATGAAATGAGCAAACAAATGCACGAAACACGAGTATTAGGTGCAAACAAAGATTGTGGAGAAATATTTTAAATTGAATACAAATTTGGGTTTGAACTTGAATAATTTAGTATTTACTATCATTCTTTACGAAAAATCTATCCGAGTTGTTTTTGAATGAAATGAGCAAACAAATGCACGAAACATGAGTTTTAGGTGCAACCAAAGATTGTGGAGAAATATTTTAAATTGAATACAAATTTTCGTTAGAACTTGAATAATTTAGTATTTACTATCATTCTTTACGAAAAATATATCCGAGTTTTTTTTGAATGAAATGAGCAAACAAATACACGAAACATGAGTTTTTGGTGCAAACAAAGATTGTGGAGAAATATTTTAAATTGAATTCAAATTTTGGTTTGCACTTGAATAATTTAGTATTTACTATCATTCTTCACGAAAAATATATCCGAGTTTTTTTTGGGTGAGACGAGCAAACAAACGAACAAAACATGAGTTTTAGGTTCAAACAAAGATTGTGGAGAAATATTTTAAATTGAGTACAAATTTAGGTTTGCATTTGAATAATTTTGTATTTACTTTCATTCTTTACGAATAATCTAACCGAGTTTTTTTTGAATGAAACGAGCAAACAAATGCACGAAACACGAGTATTAGGTGCTAACAAAGATTGTGGAGAAATATTTTAAATTGAATACAAATTTTGGTTTGAACTTGAATAATTTAGTATTTACTATCATTCTTTACGAAAAATCTATCCGAGTTGTTTTTGAATGAAATGTGCAAACAAATGCACGAAACATGAGTTTTAGGTGCAACCAAAGATTGTGGAGAAATATTTTAAATTGAATTCAAATTTTGGTTTGCACTTGAATAATTTAGTATTTACTATCATTCTTCACGAAAAATATATCCGAGTTTTTTTTGGGTGAAACGAGCAAACAAACGAACAAAACATGAGTTTTAGGTTCAAACCAAAATTGTGGAGAAATATTTTAAATTGAGTACAAATTTAGGTTTTCATTTGAATAATTTAGTATTTACTATCATTCATTACGAAAAATCTAACCGAGTTTTTTTGAATGAAACGAGCAATCAAATGCACGAAACACGAGTATTAGGTGCAAACAACGATTGTGGAGAAATATTTTGAAACGAATACAAATTTTGGTTTGCATTTGAATAATTTAGTATTTACTATCATTCTTTACGAAAAATATATCCGAGTTTTTTTTGGGCGAAACGAGCAAACAAACGAACAAAACATGAGTTTTACGTTCAAACAAAGATTGTGGGGAAATATTTTAAATTGAGTACAAATTTAGATTTGCATTTGAGTAATTTAGTATTTACTATCATTCTTTACGAAAAATCTAACCGAGTTTTTTTTGAATGAAACGAGCAAACAAATGCACGGAACACGAGTATTAGGTGCAAACAAAGATTGTGGAGAAATATTTTAAATTGAATACAAATTTTGGTTTGAACTTGAATAATTTAGTATTTACTATCATTCTTTACGAAAAATCTATCCGAGTTGTTTTTGAATGAAATGAGCAAACAAATGCAAGAAACATGAGTTTAGGTGCAACCAAAGAGTGTGGAGAAATATTTTAAACTGAATACAAATTTTGGTTTGAATTTGAATAATTTAGTATTTACTATCATTCTTTACGAAAAATCTATCCGAGTTTTTTTTGAATGAAATGACCAAACAAATACACGAAACATGAGTTTTAGGTGCAAACAAAGATTGTGGAGAAATATTTTAAATTTAATTCAAATTTTGGTTTGCACTTGAGTAATTTAGTATTTACTATCATTCTTGACGAAAAATATATCCGAGTTTTTTTTGGGTGAAACGAGCAAACAAACGAGCAAAACATGAGTTTTAGGTTCAAACAAAGATTGTGGAGAAATATTTTAAATTTAATTCACAATTTTGTTTGCACTTGAGTAATTTAGTATTTACTATCATTCTTCACGAAAAATACATCCGAGTTTTTTTTGGGTGAAACGAGCAAACAAGCGAACAAAACCTGAGTTTTAGGTTCAAACAAAGATTGTGGAGAAATATTTTAAATTGAGTACAAATTTAGGTTTGCATTTGAATAATTTTGTATTTACTATCATTCTTTACGAACAATCTAACCGAGTTTTTTTTGAATGAAACGAGCAAACAAATGCACGAAACACGAGTATTAGGTGCAAACAAAGATTGTGGAGAAATATTTTAAATTGAATACAAATTTTGGTTTGAACTTGAATAATTTAGTATTTACTATCATTCTTTACGAAAAATCTATCCGAGTTGTTTTTGAATGAAATGTGCAAACAAATGCACGAAACATGAGTTTTAGGTGCAACCAAAGATTGTGGAGAAATATTTTAAATTGAATTCAAATTTTGGTTTGCACTTGAATAATTTAGTATTTACTATCATTCTTCACGAAAAATAAATCCGAGTTTTTTTTGGGTGAAACGAGCAAACAAACGAACAAAACATGAGTTTTAGGTTCAAACCAAAATTGTGGAGAAATATTTTAAATTGAGTACAAATTTAGGTTTTCATTTGAATAATTTAGTATTTACTATCATTCTTTACGAAAAATCTAACCGAGTTTTTTTGAATGAAACGAGCAATCAAATGCACGAAACACGAGTATTAGGTGCAAACAACGATTGTGGAGAAATATTTTGAAACGAATACAAATTTTGGTTTGCATTTGAATAATTTAGTATTTACTATCATTCTTTACGGAAAAATATATCCGAGTTTTTTTTGGGCGAAACGAGCAAACAAACGAACAAAACATGAGTTTTAAGTTCAAACAAAGATTGTGGGGAAATATTTTAAATTGAGTACAAATTTAGATTTGCATTTGAGTAATTTAGTATTTACTATCATTCTTTACGAAAAATCTAACCGAGTTTTTTTTGAATGAAACGAGCAAACAAATGCACGGAACACGAGTATTAGGTGCAATCAAAGATTGTGGAGAAATATTTTAAATTGAATACAAATTTTGGTTTGAACTTGAATAATTTAGTATTTACTATCATTCTTTACGAAAAATCTATCCGAGTTGTTTTTGAATGAAATGAGCAAACAAATGCAAGAAACATGAGTTTAGGTGCAACCAAAGAGTGTGGAGAAATATTTTAAATTGAATACAAATTTTGGTTTGAATTTGAATAATTTAGTATTTACTATCATTCTTTACGAAAAATCTATCCGAGTTTTTTTTGAATGAAATGACCAAACAAATACACGAAACATGAGTTTTAGGTGCAAACAAAGATTGTGGAGAAATATTTTAAATTTAATTCAAATTTTGGTTTGCACTTGAGTAATTTAGTATTTACTATCATTCTTGACGAAAAATATATCCGAGTTTTTTTTGGGTGAAACGAGCAAACAAACGAGCAAAACATGAGTTTTAGGTTCAAACAAAGATTGTGGAGAAATATTTTAAATTTAATTCACAATTTTGTTTGCACGTGAGTAATTTAGTATTTACTATCATTCTTCACGAAAAATATATCCGAGTTTTTTTTGGGTGAAACGAGCAAACAAGCGAACAAAACCTGAGTTTTAGGTTCAAACAAAGATTGTGGACAAATATTTTAAATTTAATTCATAATTTTGTTTGCACTTGAGTAATTTAGTATTTACTATCATTCTTCACGAAAAATATATCCGAGTTTTTTTTGGGTGGAACGAGCAAACAAACGAATAAAACATGAATTTTAGGTTCAAACAAAGATTGCGGAGAAATATTTTAAATTGAGTACAAATTTAGGTTTGCATTTGAATAATTTAGTATTTACTATCATTCTTTACGAAAAATCTATCCGAGTTTTTTTTGAATGAAATGAGCAAACAAATGCACGAAACACGAGTATTAGGTGCAAACAAAGATTGTGGAGAAATATTTTAAATTGAATACAAATTTGGGTTTGAACTTGAATAATTTAGTATTTACTATCATTCTTTACGAAAAATCTATCCGAGTTGTTTTTCAATGAAATGAGCAAACAAATGCACGAAACATGAGTTTTAGGTGCAACCAAAGATTGTGGAGAAATATTTTAAATTGAATACAAATTTTGGTTAGAACTTGAATAATTTAGTATTTACTATCATTCTTTACGAAAAATCTAACCGAGTTGTTTTTGAATGAAACGAGCAAACAAATGCACGGAACACGAGTATTAGGTGCAAACAAAGATTGTGGAGAAATATTTTAAATTGAATACAAATTTTGGTTTGAACTTGAATAATTTAGTATTTACTATCATTCTTTACGAAAAATCTATCCGTGTTGTTTTTGAATGAAATGAGCAAACAAATGCAAGAAACATGAGTTTTAGGTGCAACCAAAGATTGTGGAGAAATATTTTAAATTGAATTCAAATTTTGGTTTGCACTTGAATAATTTAGTATTTACTATCATTCTTCACGAAAAATATATCCGAGTTTTTTTTGGGTGAAACGAGCAAACAAACGAACAAAACATGAGTTTTAGGTTCAAACCAAAATTGTGGAGAAATATTTTAAATTGAGTACAAATTTAGGTTTTCATTTGAATAATTTAGTATTTACTATCATTCTTTACGAAAAATCTAACCGAGTTTTTTTTGAATGAAACGAGCAATCAAATGCACGAAACACGAGTATTAGGTGCAAACAACGATTGTGGAGAAATATTTTGAAACGAATACAAATTTTGGTTTGCATTTGAATAATTTAGTATTTACTATCATTCTTTACGAAAAATATATCCGAGTTTTTTTTGGGCGAAACGAGCAAACAAACGAACAAAACATGAGTTTTAAGTTCAAACAAAGATTGTGGGGAAATATTTTAAATTGAGTACAAATTTAGATTTGCATTTGAGTAATTTAGTATTTACTATCATTCTTTACGAAAAATCTAACCGAGTTTTTTTTGAATGAAACGAGCAAACAAATGCACGGAACACGAGTATTAGGTGCAAACAAAGATTGTGGAGAAATATTTTACATTGAATACAAATTTTGGTTTGAACTTGAATAATTTAGTATTTACTATAATTTTTACGAAAAATCTATCCGAGTTGTTTTTGAATGAAATGAGCAAACAAATGCAAGAAACATGAGTTTAGGTGCAACCAAAGTGTGTGGAGAAATATTTTAAATTGAATACAAATTTTGGTTTGAATTTGAATAATTTAGTATTTACTATCATTCTTTACGAAAAATCTATCCGAGTTTTTTTTGAATGAAATGACCAAACAAATACACGAAACATGAGTTTTAGGTGCAAACAAAGATTGTGGAGAAATATTTTAAATTTAATTCAAATTTTGGTTTGCACTTGAGTAATTTAGTATTTACTATCATTCTTGACGAAAAATATATCCGAGTTTTTTTTGGGTGAAACGAGCAAACAAACTAGCAAAACATGAGTTTTAGGTTCAAACAAAGATTGTGGAGAAATATTTTAAATTTAATTCACAATTTTGTTTGCACTTGAGTAATTTAGTATTTACTATCATTCATCACGAAAAATATATCCGAGTTTTTTTTGGGTGAAACGAGCAAACAAGCGAACAAAACCTGAGTTTTAGGTTCAAACAAAGATTGTGGAGAAATATTTTAAATTTAATTCATAATTTTGTTTGCACTTGAGTAATTTAGTATTTACTATCATTCTTCACGAAAAATATATCCGAGTTTTTTTTGGGTGGAACGAGCAAACAAACGAATAAAACATGAGTTTTAGGTTCAAACAAAGATTGCGGAGAAATATTTTAAATTGAGTACAAATTTAGGTTTGCATTTGAATAATTTAGTATTTACTATCATTCTTTACGAAAAATCGATCCGAGTTTTTTTTGAATGAAATGAGCAAACAAATGCACGAAACACGAGTATTAGGTGCAAACAAAGATTGTGGAGAAATATTTTAAATTGAATACAAATTTGGGTTTGAACTTGAAAAATTTAGTATTTACTATCATTCTTTACGAAAAATCTATCCGAGTTGTTTTTCAATGAAATGAGCAAACAAATGCACGAAACATGAGTTTTAGGTGCAACCAAAGATTGTGGAGAAATATTTTAAATTGAATACAAATTTTGGTTAGAACTTGAATAATTTAGTATTTACTATCATTCTTTACGAAAAATCTAACCGAGTTGTTTTTGAATGAAACGAGCAAACAAATGCACGGAACACGAGTATTAGATGCAAACAAAGATTGTGGAGAAATATTTTAAATTGAATACAAATTTTGGTTAGAACTTGAATAATTTAGTATTTACTATCATTCTTTACGAAAAATCTATCCGTGTTGTTTTTGAATGAAATGAGCAAACAAATGCAAGAAACATGTGTTTTAGGTGCAACCAAAGATTGTGGAGAAATATTTTAAATTGAATACAAATTTTGGTTTGAACTTGAATAATTTAGTATTTACTATCATTCTTTACGAAAAATCTATCCGAGTTTTTTTTGAATGAAATGAGCAAACAAATACACGAAACATGAGTTTTAGGTGCAAACAAAGATTGTGGAGAAATATTTTAAATTGAATTCAAATTTTGGTTTGCACTTGAGTAATTTAGTATTTACTATCATTCTTGACGAAAAATATATCCGAGTTTTTTTTGGGTGAAACGAGCAAACAAACGAGCAAAATATGAGTTTTAGGTTCAAACAAAGATTGTGGAGAAATATTTTAAATTGAATTCAAATTTTGGTTTGCACTTGAGTAATTTAGTATTTACTATCATTCTTGACGAAAAATATATCCGAGTTTTTTTTGGGTGAAACGAGCAAACAAACGAGCAAAACATGAGTTTTAGGTTCAAACAAAGATTGTGGAGAAATATTTTAAATTTAATTCATAATTTTGTTTGAACTTGAGTAATTTAGTATTTACTATCATTCTTCACGAAAAATATATCCGAGTTTTTTTTGGGTGGAACGAGCAAACAAATGAACAAAACATGAGTTTTAGGTTCAAACAAAGATTGCGGAGAAATATTTTAAATTGAGTACAAATTTAGGTTTGCATTTGAATAATTTAGTATTTACTATCATTCTTTACGAAAAATCTATCCGAGTTTTTTTTGAATGAAATGAGCAAACAAATGCACGAAACACGAGTATTAGGTGCAAACAAAGATTGTGTAGAAATATTTTAAATTGAATACAAATTTGGGTTTGAACTTGAATAATTTAGTATTTACTATCATTCTTTACGAAAAATCTATCCGAGTAGTTTTTGAATGAAATGAGCAAACAAATGCACGAAACATGAGTTTTAGGTGCAACCAAAGATTGTGGAGAAATATTTTAAATTGAATACAAATTTTGGTTAGAACTTGAATAATTTAGTATTTACTATCATTCTTTACGAAAAATATATCCGAGTTTTTTTTGAATGAAATGAGCAAACAAATACACGAAACATGAGTTTTTGGTGCAAACAAAGATTGTGGAGAAATATTTTAAATTGAATTCAAATTTTGGTTTGCACTTGAATAATTTAGTATTTACTATCATTCTTGACGAAAAATATATCCGAGTTTTTTTTGGGTGAAACGAGCAAACAAACGAGCAAAATATGAGTTTTAGGTTCAAACAAAGATTGTGGAGAAATATTTTAAATTGAATTCAAATTTTGGTTTGCACTTGAGTAATTTAGTATTTACTATCATTCTTGACGAAAAATATATCCGAGTTTTTTTTGGGTGAAACGAGCAAACAAACGAGCAAAACATGAGTTTTAGGTTCAAACAAAGATTGTGGAGAAATATTTTAAATTTAATTCATAATTTTGTTTGAACTTGAGTAATTTAGTATTTACTATCATTCTTCACGAAAAATATATCCGAGTTTTTTTTGGGTGGAACGAGCAAACAAATGAACAAAACATGAGTTTTAGGTTCAAACAAAGATTGCGGAGAAATATTTTAAATTGAGTACAAATTTAGGTTTGCATTTGAATAATTTAGTATTTACTATCATTCTTTACGAAAAATCTATCCGAGTTTTTTTTGAATGAAATGAGCAAACAAATGCACGAAACACGAGTATTAGGTGCAAACAAAGATTGTGTAGAAATATTTTAAATTGAATACAAATTTGGGTTTGAACTTGAATAATTTCGTATTTACTATCATTCTTTACGAAAAATCTATCCGAGTTGTTTTTGAATGAAATGAGCAAACAAATGCACGAAACATGAGTTTTAGGTGCAACCAAAGATTGTGGAGAAATATTTTAAATTGAATACAAATTTTGGTTAGAACTTGAATAATTTAGTATTTACTATCATTCTTTACGAAAAATATATCCGAGTTTTTTTTGAATGAAATGAGCAAACAAATACACGAAACATGAGTTTTTGGTGCAAACAAAGATTGTGGAGAAATATTTTAAATTGAATTCAAATTTTGGTTTGCACTTGAATAATTTAGTATTTACTATCATTCTTCACGAAAAATATATCCGAGTTTGTTTTGGGTGAGACGAGCAAACAAACGAACAAAACATGAGTTTTAGGTTCAAACAAAGATTGTGGAGAAATATTTTAAATTGAGTACAAATTTAGGTTTGCATTTGAATAATTTTGTATTTACTATCATTCTTTACGAATAATCTTACCGAGTTTTTTTTGAATGAAACGAGCAAACAAATGCACGAAACACGAGTATTAGGTGCAAACAAAGATTGTGGAGAAATATTTTAAATTGAATACAAATTTTGGTTTGAACTTGAATAATTTAGTATTTACTATCATTCTTTACGAAAAATCTATCCGAGTTGTTTTTGAATGAAATGTGCAAACAAATGCACGAAACATGAGTTTTAGGTGCGACCAAAGATTGTGGAGAAATAATTTAAATTGAATTCAAATTTTGGTTTGCACTTGAATAATTTAGTATTTACTATCATTCTTGACGAAAAATATATCCGAGTTTTTTTTGGGTGAAACGAGCAAACAAACGAGCAAAATATGAGTTTTAGGTTCAAACAAAGATTGTGGAGAAATATTTTAAATTGAATTCAAATTTTGGTTTGCACTTGAGTAATTTAGTATTTACTATCATTCTTGACGAAAAATATATACGAGTTTTTTTTGGGTGAAACGAGCAAACAAACGAGCAAAACATGAGTTTTAGGTTCAAACAAAGATTGTGGAGAAATATTTTAAATTTAATTCATAATTTTGTTTGAACTTGAGTAATTTAGTATTTACTATCATTCTTCACGAAAAATATATCCGAGTTTTTTTTGGGTGGAACGAGCAAACAAATGAACAAAACATGAGTTTTAGGTTCAAACAAAGATTGCGGAGAAATATTTTAAATTGAGTACAAATTTAGGTTTGCATTTGAATAATTTAGTATTTACTATCATTCTCTACGAAAAATCTATCCGAGTTTTTTTTGAATGAAATGAGCAAACAAATGCACGAAACACGAGTATTAGGTGCAAACAAAGATTGTGTAGAAATATTTTAAATTGAATACAAATTTGGGTTTGAACTTGAATAATTTAGTATTTACTATCATTCTTTACGAAAAATCTATCCGAGTTGTTTTTGAATGAAATGAGCAAACAAATGCACGAAACATGAGTTTTAGGTGCAACCAAAGATTGTGGAGAAATATTTTAAATTGAATACAAATTTTGGTTAGAACTTGAATAATTTAGTATTTACTATCATTCTTTACGAAAAATATATCCGAGTTTTTTTTGAATGAAATGAGCAAACAAATACACGAAACATGAGTTTTTGGTGCAAACAAAGATTGTGGAGAAATATTTTAAATTGAATTCAAATTTTGGTTTGCACTTGAATAATTTAGTATTTACTATCATTCTTCACGAAAAATATATCCGAGTTTGTTTTGGGTGAGACGAGCAAACAAACGAACAAAACATGAGTTTTAGGTTCAAACAAAGATTGTGGAGAAATATTTTAAATTGAGTACAAATTTAGGTTTGCATTTGAATAATTTTGTATTTACTATCATTCTTTACGAATAATCTAACCGTGTTTTTTTTGAATGAAACGAGCAAACAAATGCACGAAACACGAGTATTAGGTGCAAACAAAGATTGTGGAGAAATATTTTAAATTGAATACAAATTTTGGTTTGAACTTGAATAATTTAGTATTTACTATCATTCTTTACGAAAAATCTATCCGAGTTGTTTTTGAATGAAATGTGCAAACAAATGCACGAAACATGAGTTTTAGGTGCAACCAAAGATTGTGGAGAAATATTTTAAATTGAATTCAAATTTTGGTTTGCACTTGAATAATTTAGTATTTACTATCATTCTTCACGAAAAATATATCCGAGTTTTTTTTGGGTGAAACGAGCAAACAAACGAGCAAAATATGAGTTTTAGGTTCAAACAAAGATTGTGGAGAAATATTTTAAATTGAATTCAAATTTTGGTTTGCACTTGAGTAATGTAGTATTTACTATCATTCTTGACGAAAAATATATACGAGTTTTTTTTGGGTGAAACGAGCAAACAAACGAGCAAAACATGAGTTTTAGGTTCAAACAAAGATTGTGGAGAAATATTTTAAATTTAATTCATAATTTTGTTTGAACTTGAGTAATTTAGTATTTACTATCATTCTTCACGAAAAATATATCCGAGTTTTTTTTGGGTGGAACGAGCAAACAAATGAACAAAACATGAGTTTTAGGTTCAAACAAAGATTGCGGAGAAATATTTTAAATTGAGTACAAATTTAGGTTTGCATTTGAATAATTTAGTATTTACTATCATTCTTTACGAAAAATCTATCCGAGTTTTTTTTGAATGAAATGAGCAAACAAATGCACGAAACACGAGTATTAGGTGCAAACAAAGATTGTGTAGAAATATTTTAAATTGAATACAAATTTGGGTTTGAACTTGAATAATTTAGTATTTACTATCATTCTTTACGAAAAATCTATCCGAGTTGTTTTTGAATGAAATGAGCAAACAAATGCACGAAACATGAGTTTTAGGTGCAACCAAAGATTGTGGAGAAATATTTTAAATTGAATACAAATTTTGGTTAGAACTTGAATAATTTAGTATTTACTATCATTCTTTACGAAAAATATATCCGAGTTTTTTTTGAATGAAATGAGCAAACAAATACACGAAACATGAGTTTTTGGTGCAAACAAAGATTGTGGAGAAATATTTTAAATTGAATTCAAATTTTGGTTTGCACTTGAATAATTTAGTATTTACTATCATTCTTCACGAAAAATATATCCGAGTTTGTTTTGGGTGAGACGAGCAAACAAACGAACAAAACATGAGTTTTAGGTTCAAACAAAGATTGTGGAGAAATATTTTAAATTGAGTACAAATTTAGGTTTGCATTTGAATAATTTTGTATTTACTATCATTCTTTACGAATAATCTAACCGTGTTTTTTTTGAATGAAACGAGCAAACAAATGCACGAAACACGAGTATTAGGTGCAAACAAAGATTGTGGAGAAATATTTTAAATTGAATACAAATTTTGGTTTGAACTTGAATAATTTAGTATTTACTATCATTCTTTACGAAAAATCTATCCGAGTTGTTTTTGAATGAAATGTGCAAACAAATGCACGAAACATGAGTTTTAGGTGCAACCAAAGATTGTGGAGAAATATTTTAAATTGAATTCAAATTTTGGTTTGCACTTGAATAATTTAGTATTTACTATCATTCTTCACGAAAAATATATCCGAGTTTTTTTTGGGTGAAACGAGCAAACAAACGAACAAAACATGAGTTTTAGGTTCAAACCAAAATTGTGGAGAAATATTTTAAATTGAGTACAAATTTAGGTTTTCATTTGAATAATTTAGTATTTACTATCATTCTTTACGAAAAATCTAACCGAGTTTTTTTTGAATGAAACGAGCAATCAAATGCACGAAACACGAGTATTAGGTGCAAACAACGATTTTGGAGAAATATTTTGAAACGAATACAAATTTTGGTTTGCATTTGAATAATTTAGTATTTACTATCATTCTTTACGAAAAATATATCCGAGTTTTTTTTGGGCGAAACGAGCAAACAAACGAACAAAACATGAGTTTTAAGTTCAAACAAAGATTGTGGGGAAATATTTTAAATTGAGTACAAATTTAGATTTGCATTTCAGTAATTTAGTATTTACTATCATTCTTTACGAAAAATCTAACCGAGTTTTTTTTGAATGAAACGAGCAAACAAATGCACGGAACACGAGTATTAGGTGCAAACAAAGATTGTGGAGAAATATTTTAAATTGAATACAAATTTTGGTTTGAACTTGAATAATTTAGTATTTACTATCATTCTTTACGAAAAATCTATCCGAGTTGTTTTTGAATGAAATGAGCAAACAAATGCAAGAAACATGAGTTTTAGGTGCAACCAAAGATTGTGGAGAAATATTTTAAATTGAATACAAATTTTTGTTTGAACTTGAATAATTTAGTATTTACTATCATTCTTTACGAAAAATCTATCCGAGTTTTTTTTGAATGAAATGACCAAACAAATACACGAAACATGAGTTTTAGGTGCAAACAAAGATTGTGGAGAAATATTTTAAATTTAGTTCAAATTTTGGTTTGCACTTGAGTAATTTAGTATTTACTATCATTCTTGACGAAAAATATATCCGAGTTTTTTTTGGGTGAAACGAGCAAACAAACGAGCAAAACATGAGTTTTAGGTTCAAACAAAGATTGTGGAGAAATATTTTAAATTTAATTCACAATTTTGTTTGCACTTGAGTAATTTAGTATTTACTATCATTCTTCACGAAAAATATATCCGAGTTTTTTTTGGGTGAAACGTGCAAACAAGCGAACAAAACCTGAGTTTTAGGTTCAAACAAAGATTGTGGAGAAATATTTTAAATTTAATTCATAATTTTGTTTGCACTTGAGTAATTTAGTATTTACTATCATTCTTCACTAAAAATATATCCGAGTCTTTTTTGGGTGGAACGAGCAAACAAACGAATAAAACATGAGTTTTAGGTTCAAACAAAGATTGCGGAGAAATATTTTAAATTGAGTACAAATTTAGGTTTGCATTTGAATAATTTAGTATTTACTATCATTCTTTACGAAAAATCTATCCGAGTTTTTTTTGAATGAAATGAGCAAACAAATGCACGAAACACGAGTATTAGGTGCAAACAAAGATTGTGGAGAAATATTTTAAATTGAATACAAATTTGGGTTTGAACTTGAATAATTTAGTATTTACTATCATTCTTTACGAAAAATCTATCCGAGTTGTTTTTGAATGAAATGAGCAAACAAATGCACGAAACATGAGTTTTCGGTGCAACCAAAGATTGTGGAGAAATATTTTAAATTGAATACAAATTTTGGTTAGAACTTGAATAATTTAGTATTTACTATCATTCTTTACGAAAAATCTAACCGAGTTGTTTTTGAATGAAACGAGCAAAAAATCCACGGAACACGAGTATTAGGTGCAAACAAAGATTGTGGAGAAATATTTTAAATTGAATACAAATTTTGGTTTGAACTTGAATAATTTAGTATTTACTATCATTCTTTACGAAAAATCTATGCGTGTTGTTTTTGAACGAAATGAGCAAACAAATGCAAGAAACATGAGTTTTAGGTGCAACCAAAGATTGTGGAGAAATATTTTAAATTGAATACAAATTTTGGTTTGAACTTGAATAATTTAGTATTTACTATCATTCTTTACGAAAAATCTATCCGAGTTTTTTTTGAATGAAATGAGCAAACAAATACACGAAACATGAGTTTTAGGTGCAAACAAAGATTGTGGAGAAATATTTTAAATTGAATTCAAATTTTGGTTTGCACTTGAGTAATTTAGTATTTACTATCATTCTTGACGAAAAATATATCCGAGTTTTTTTTGGGTGAAACCAGCAAACAAACGAGCAAAACATAAGTTTTAGGTTCAAACAAAGATTGTGGAGAAATATTTTAAATTTAATTCACAATTTTGTTTGCGCTTGAGTAATTTAGTGTTTACTATCATTATTCACGAAAAATATATCCGAGTTTTTTTTGGGTGAAACGAGCAAACAAGCGAACAAAACCTGATTTTAGGTTCAAACAAAGATTGTGGAGAAATATTTTAAATTTAATTCATAATTTTGTTTGCACTTGAGTAATTTAGTATTTACTATCATTCTTCACGAAAAATACATCCGAGTTTTTTTTGGGTGGACCGAGCAAACAAACGAATAAAACATGAGTTTTAGGTTCAAACAAAGATTGCGGAGAAGTATTTTAAATTGAGTACAAATTTAGGTTTGCATTTGAATAATTTAGTATTTACTATCATTCTTTACGAAAAATCTATCCGAGTTTTTTTTGAATGAAATGAGCAAACAAATGCACGAAACACGAGTATTAGGTGGAAACAATGATTGTGGAGAAATATTTTAAATTGAATACAAATTTGGGTTTGAACTTGAATAATTTAGTATTTACTATCATTCTTTACGAAAAATCTATCCGAGTTGTTTTTGAATGAAATGAGCAAACAATTGCACGAAACATGAGTTTTAGGTGCAACCAAAGATTGTGGAGAAATATTTTAAATTGAATACAAATTTTGGTTAGAACTTGAATAATTTAGTATTTACTATCATTCTTTACGAAAAATATATCCGAGTTTTTTTTGAATGAAATGAGCAAACAAATACACGAAACATGAGTTTTAGGTGCAAACAAAGATTGTGGAGAAATATTTTAAATTGAATACAAATTTTGGTTTGAACTTGAATAATTTAGTATTTACTATCATTCTTTACGAAAAATCTATCCGAGTTGTTTTTGAATGAAATGAGCAAACAAATGCAAGAAACATGAGTTTTAGGTGCAACCAAAGATTGTGGAGAAATATTTTAAATTGAATACAAATTTTGGTTTGAACTTGAATAATTTAGTATTTACTATCATTCTTTACGAAAAATCTATCCGAGTTTTTTTTGAATGAAATGACCAAACAAATACACGAAACATGAGTTTTAGGTGCAAACAAAGATTGTGGAGAAATATTTTAAATTTAATTCAAATTTTGGTTTGCACTTGAGTAATTTAGTATTTACTATCATTCTTCACGAAAAATATATCCGAGTTTTTTTTGGGTGAAACGAGCAAACAAACGAGCAAAACATGAGTTTTAGGTTCAAACAAAGATTGTGGAGAAATATTTTAAATTTAATTCACAATTTTGTTTGCACTTGAGTAATTTAGTATTTACTATCAATCTTCACGAAAAATATATCCGAGTTTTTTTTGGATGAAACAAGCAAACAAGCGAACAAAACCTGAGTTTTAGGTTCAACCAAAGATTGTGGAGAAATATTTTAAATTTAATTCATAATTTTGTTTGCACTTGAGTAATTTAGTATTTACTATCATTCTTCACGAAAAATATATCCGAGTTTTTTTTGGGTGGAACGAGCAAACAAACGAATAAAACATGAGTTTTAGGTTCAAACAAAGATTGCGGAGAAATATTTTAAATTGAGTACAAATTTAGGTTTGCATTTGAATAATTTAGTATTTACTATCATTCTTTACGAAAAATCTATCCGAGTTTTTTTTGAATGAAATGAGCAAACAAATGCACGAAACACGAGTATTAGGTGCAAACAAAGATTGTGGAGAAATATTTTAAATTGAATACAAATTTGGGTTTGAACTTGAATAATTTAGTATTTACTATCATTCTTTACAAAAAATCTATCCGAGTTGTTTTTGAATGAAATGAGCAAACAAATGCACGAAACATGAGTTTTAGGTGCTACCAAAGATTGTGGAGAAATATTTTAAATTGAATACAAATTTTGGTTTGAACTTGAATAATTTAGTATTTACTATCATTCTTTACGAAAAATACATCCGAGTTTTTTTTGAATGATATGAGCAAACAAATACACGAAACATGAGTTTTAGGTGCAAACAAAGATTGTGGAGTAATATTTTAAATTGAATTCAAATTTTGGTTTGCACTTGAATAATTTGGTATTTACTATCATTCTTCGCGAAAAATATATCCGAGTTTTTTTTGGGTGAGACGAGCAAACAAACGAACAAAACATGAGTTTTAGGTTCAAACAAAGATTGTGGAGAAATATTTTAAATTGAGTACAAATTTAGGTTTGCATTTGAATAATTTTGTATTTACTATCATTCTTTACGAATAATCTAACCGAGTTTTTTTTGAATGAAACGAGCAAACAAATGCACGAAACACGAGTATTAGGTGCAAACAACGATTGTGGAGAAATATTTTGAAACGAATACAAATTTTGGTTTGCATTTGAATAATTTAGTATTTACTATCATTCTTTACGAAAACTATTTCCGAGTTTTTTTTGGGTGAAACGACCAAACAAACGAACAAAACATGAGTTTTAAGTTCAAACAAAGATTGTGGCGAAATATTTTAAATTGAGTACAAATTTAGATTTGCATTTGAATAATTTAGTATTTACTATCATTCTTTACGAAAAATCTAACCGAGTTTTTTTTGAATGAAACGAGCAAACAAATGCACGAAACACGAGTATTAGGTGCAAACAAAGATTGTGGAGAAATATTTTGAATTGAATACAAATTTTGGTTTGAACTTGAATAATTTAGTATTTACTATCATTCTTTACGAAAAATCTATCCGAGTTGTTTTTGAATGAAATGAGCAAACAAATGCACGAAACATGAGTTTTAGGTGCAACCAAAGATTGTGGAGAAATATTTTAAATTGAATACAAATTTTGGTTTGAACTTGAATAATTTAGTATTTACTATCATTCTTTACGAAAAATATATCCGAGTTTTTTTTGAATGAAATGAGCAAACAAATACACGAAACATGAGTTTTAGGTGCAAACAAAGATTGTGGAGAAATATTTTAAATTGAATTCAAATTTTTGTTTGCACTTGAATAATTTAGTATTTACTATCATTCTTCACGAAAAATATATCCGAGTTTTTTTTGGGTGAAACGAGCAAACAAACGAACAAAACATTAGTTTTAGGTTCAAACCAAAATTGCTAAATTTGTACTCAATTTAAAATATTTCCCCACGATCTTTGTTTGAACTTAAAACTCATGTTTTGTTCGTTTGTTTGCTCGTTTCACCCAAAAAAAACTCGGATATATTTGTCGTAAAGAATGATAGTAAATACTAAATTATTCAAATGCAGACCAAAATTTGTATTCGTTTCAAAATATTTCTCCACAATCGTTGTTTGCACCTAATACTCGTGTTTCATGCATTTGATTGCTCGTTTCATTCAAAAAAAACTCGGTTAGATTTTTCGTAAAGAATGATAGTAAATACTAAATTATTCAAATGAAAAACCTAAATTTGTACTCAACAACTCCTTGCCCTTACCTTTGCCTTTAGGCTTGCCCTCTCTCTCTCTCAATAGGCGGCTAAGGTGTGGTCTGAATCTCCTGATCTAATCAGACGAACCCTTTATCTATTTATAGCATCTGGTGCTCACATCTCTTCACCTTCCTTTTGATTTTCTATGTCCAACCGAGTTAGTTCTGCTTGTGTGCGACCCTGTAGGTTCATTTAATATTGGCAATAAACTTCAAGTTTATAAATCATAAGTAGCCTCTAGTACGACGTTATGATTACCCAAATTAAATGAATTATACGTGATCATAACCTATACATCAATTATGTATTTAGTCCCTTTGTTAAATGATATTTATATTGACGATAAGGCATGGTTTTATGTCATCCTTATTATGATCAATTCTCTTTCCTGAATTATAATTAGACTGAATAAATTAAAAGATATTAACAACACATGCTAAATCTTTCGTACACGGCCGCGTGTTTTCCTTCAGTCTCAATTTATCAGGGGGCCCAGAGTTATCTCTCTCATATCCGAGAGTAACAAATTTTATCTTCATCATTCACATTCCAACTCATGGTTTAGTAAATACCCGATCATAGCTTTAATAATTATCCGGTTAAAGACAACGTTTGACTATGTCAAAGTATGAAGATATACATGCAGGAATCTATGATGACCTTAAGTCAAAGGACTACCCATACATTAGATGATGAGAAAACACTAATGACATATACCATGTATATTCTCATAGTGGGTCGATCCAATATATGTTCTCCAACATATATTTATATTAATGAATTGATATCCAATATCCATGATCAGTAAAACGTGATCATCATCGAAATAACATACTAGTCTATATATATGATTTGAGATTTTCAAATATGTTTGTCTTACAAACATCTCATATATGACTAGGGATAATTTAGAATTATATTCACTTTGCTTTACGGTTTTACTATCAGAATTACACAATTCAAACATGAACCTGCGATCCCTCCTTGAGAAGGACAAATTGAATGGGAAAAGCGTCCTCGATTGGTATCGGAACTTGAGAATTGTTCTCAAGCAAGAAAAGAAGGCTTATGTCCTTGAAGAAATCATTCCTAAGGTACCCGCTTCCACGACTACCAAGCAAGTAAAAGATGCTTATGCGATGCATCTTAGTGACTTAACCGATGTGACATGTCTCATGTTAGCCACTATAGATGCCGAGTTTCAAAAGTTATTTGAAGATAAAGAGGCATTAGACATATTGGCTGCTCTTAAGGAAATGTTCCAAGAGCAAGCTAGAAATAAAAGGTACAATGCGCATTACGCTCTAGTTAGTTGTAAGATGCAACCCAACTCCTCGGTGAGTGCTCATATTCTGAAAATGAAAGGGTACATCGATCAACTTGAAAAACTAGGTGCAAAATTTGGGGTTGAGATGGCCACGAATTTGATCCTTAGATCATTACCTCCCAACTTCAAGCCATTTGTCCAAAATTTCAACATGCATAACATGAGCAAGACCATCACCGAGTTGCATGGTATGCTAAGAATTTCGAGGTGACCATGAAAGAAAATGTTGCCGGAGAGGTCCTCGTCATTCAGAAAGGGAAGGGGCAGAAAAGGAAGTTCAAGAAACCGGATCTAGTAATCTCGGTTTCTCCGTCAACGAGTTAGTCGCGTGTGGATACGTGTAGAGGGCGGTGCCGGAGTCATAGCGTCTTTCGTGATCAGCTCAGCAAGAGACGCAGGGAGATCGTTTGGAGACGAATCGCGAAGCCCTACAAACCGGATTAGCCGAATCCGAGGTATAAATAAGATTTCACGGATCCTCGGTTAGGAAACGGGTAAAGTTTTAATTCCGTTGTGCATCTGTGATTGCGCGTTTTCTTTGAATGAAATGAGCAAACAAATGCACGATATTTTAAATTGAATACAAATTTTTGTTTGAACTTGAATAATTTAGTATTTACTATCATTCTTTACGAAAAATCTATCCGAGTTGTTTTTGAATGAAATGAGCAAACAAATGCACGAAACATGAGTTTTAGGTGCAACCAAAGATTGTGGAGAAATATTTTAAATTGAATACAAATTTTGGTTTGAACTTGAATAATTTTAGGTGCAAACAAAGATTGTGGAGAAATATTTTAAATTGAATTCAAATTTTGGTTTCGACGTGAATAATTTAGTATTAATATCATTCTTTACGAAAAATCTATCCGAGTAGTTTTTCAATGAAATGAGCAAACAAATGCACGAAACATGAGTTCTAGGTGCAACCAAAGATTGTGAAGAAATATTTTAAATTGAATACAAATTTTGGTTTGCACTTGAGTAATTTAGTATTTACTATTATTCTTCACGAAAAATATATCCGAGTTAATTTTGGGTGAAACGAGCAAACAAACGAACAAAATATGAGTTTTAGGTTTAAACAAAGATTGTGGATAAATATTTTAAATTGAATACAAATTTCGGTTTGAACTTGAATAATTTAGTATTTAGTATCATTCTTTACGAAAAATCTATCCGAGTTTTTTTTGAATGAAATGAGCAAACAAATATACGAAACATGAGTTTTAGGTGCAAACAAAGATTGTGGAGAAATATTTTAAATTGAATTCAAATTTTGGTTTGGACTTGAATAATTTAGTATTAATATCATTCTTTACGAAAAATCTATCCGAGTTGTTTTTCAATGAAATGAGCAAACAAATGCACGAAACATGAGTTCTAGGTGCAACCAAAGATTGTGAAGAATTATTTTAAATTGAATACAAATTTTGGTTTGCACTTGAGTAATTTAGTATTTACTATTATTCTTCACGAAAAATATATCCGAGTTAGTTTAAACCAAGATTGTGGATAAATATTTTAAATTTAATTCAAATTTTGGTTTGCACTTGAGTAATTTAGTATTTACTATCATTCTTCACGAAAAATATATCCGAGTTTTTTTTGGGTGAAACGAGCAAACAAACGAACGAAACATGAGTTTTAGGTTCAAACAAAGATTGTGGAGAAATATTTTAAATTGAGTACAAATTTAGGTTTCCATTTGAATAATTTGGTATTTACTATCATTCTTTACGAAAAATCTAACCGACTTTTTTTTCCAGTGAAACGAGCAAACAAATGCACGAAACACGAGTATTAGGTGCAAACAAAGATTATGGAGAAATATTTTGAAACGAATCCAAATTTTGGTTTGCATTTGAATAATTTAGTATTTACTATCATTTTTTACGAAAAATCTATCCGAGTTTTTTTTGAATGAAATGAGCAAACAAATGCACGAAACATGAGTTTTAGGTGCAACCAAAGATTGTGGAGAAATATTTTAAATTGAATACAAATTTTGGTTTGAACTTGAATAATTTAGTATTTACTATATTTCTTTACGAAAAATCTATCCGAGTTTTTTTTGAATGAAATGAGCAAACAAATACACGAAACATGAGTTTTAGGTGCAAACAAAGATTGTGGAGAAATATTTTAAATTGAATTCAAATTTTGGTTTGCACTTGAATAATTTAGTATTTACTATCATTCTTCACGAAAAATATATCCTAGTTTTTTTTGGGTGAAACGAGCAAACAAACGAACAAAACATGAGTTTTATGTTCAAACAAAGATTGTGGAGAAATATTTTAAATTGAGTACAAATTTAGGTTTGCATTTGAATAATTTAGTATTTACTATCATCCTTTACGAAAAATCTAACCGATTTTTTTTTTGAATGAAACGAGCAAACAAATGCACGAAACACGAGTATTAGGTGCAAACAACGATGGTGGAGAAATATTTTGAAACGAATGCAAATTTTGGTTTGCATTTGAATAATTTGGTATTTACTATCATTCTTTACGAAAAATATACCCGAGTTTTTTTTGGGTGAAACGAGCAAACAAACGAACAAAACAAGAATTTTAAGTTCAAACAAAGATTGTGGGGAAATATTTTAAATTGAGTACAAATTTAGATTTGCATTTGAATAATTTAGTATTTACTATCATTCTTTACGAAAAGTCTAACCGATTTTTTTTTGAATGAAACGAGCAAACAAATGCACGAAACACGAGTATTAGTTGCAAACAAAGATTGTGGAGAAATATTTTAAATTGAATACAAATTTTGGTTTGAACTTGAATAATTTAGTATTTACTATCATTCTTTACGAAAAATCTATCCGAGTTGTTTTTCAATGAAATGAGCAAACAAATGCACGAAACATGAGTTTTAGGTGCAACCAAAGATTGTGGAGAAATATTTTTAATTGAATACAAATTTTGGTTTTAACTTGAATAATTTAGTATTTACTATCATTCTTTACGAAAAATCTATCCGAGTTTTTTTCGAATGAAATGAGCAAACAAATACACGAAACATGAGTTTTAGGTGCAAACAAAGATTGTGGAGAAATATTTTAAAGTGAATACAAATTTTGGTTTGAACTTGAATATTTTAGTATTTACTATCATTCTTTACGAAAAATCTATCCGAGTTGTTTTTGAATGAAATGAGCAAACAAATGCACGAAACATGAGTTTTAGGTGCGAACAAAGAT
The DNA here is from genome assembly GCA_027726005.1 of Juncus effusus. Classification (NCBI taxonomy): domain Eukaryota; kingdom Viridiplantae; phylum Streptophyta; class Magnoliopsida; order Poales; family Juncaceae; genus Juncus; species Juncus effusus. The sequence continues at coordinate 4,789,921 of CM050893.1, forward strand.
TGTGGAGAAATATTTAAAATTGAATACAAATTTTGGTTTGAACTTGAATAATTTAGTATTTACTATCATTCTTTACGAAAAATCTATCCGAGTTGTTTTTGAATGAAATGAGCAAACAAATGCACGAAACATGAGTTTTAGGTGCAACCAAAGATTGTGGAGAAATATTTTAAATTGAATACAAATTTTTGTTTGAATTTGAATAATTTAGTATTTACTATCATTCTTTACGAAAAATCTATCCGAGTTGTTTTTGAATGAAATGAGCAAACAAATGCACGAAACATGAGTTTTAGGTGCGAACAAGATTGTGGAGAAATATTTTAAATTGAATACAAATTTTGGTTTGAACTTGAATAATTTAGTATTTACTATCATTCTTTACGAAAAATCTATCCGAGTTGTTTTTCAATGAAATGAGCAAACAAATGCACGAAACATGAGTTTTAGGTGCAACCAAAGATTGTGGAGAAATATTTTTAATTGAATACAAATTTTGGTTTTAACTTGAATAATTTAGTATTTACTATCATTCTTTACGAAAAATCTATCCGAGTTTTTTTCGAATGAAATGAGCAAACAAATACACGAAACATGAGTTTTAGGTGCAAACAAAGATTGTGGAGAAATATTTTAAAGTGAATACAAATTTTGGTTTGAACTTGAATATTTTAGTATTTACTATCATTCTTTACGAAAAATCTATCCGAGTTGTTTTTGAATGAAATGAGCAAACAAATGCACGAAACATGAGTTTTAGGTGCGAACAAAGATTGTGGAGAAATATTTAAAATTGAATACAAATTTTGGTTTGAACTTGAATAATTTAGTATTTACTATCATTCTTTACGAAAAATCTATCCGAGTTGTTTTTGAATGAAATGAGCAAACAAATGCACGAAACATGAGTTTTAGGTGCAACCAAAGATTGTGGAGAAATATTTTAAATTGAATACAAATTTTTGTTTGAATTTGAATAATTTAGTATTTACTATCATTCTTTACGAAAAATCTATCCGAGTTGTTTTTGAATGAAATGAGCAAACAAATGCACGAAACATGAGTTTTAGGTGCGAACAAGATTGTGGAGAAATATTTTAAATTGAATACAAATTTTGGTTTGAACTTGAATAATTTAGTATTTACTATCATTCTTTACGAAAAATCTATCCGAGTTGTTTTTGAATGAAATGAGCAAACAAATGCACGAAACATGAGTTTTAGGTGCAACCAAAGATTGTGGAGAAATATTTTAAATTGAATACAAATTTTGGTTTGGACTTGAATAATTTAGTATTAATATCATTCTTTACGAAAAATCTATCCGAGTTGTCTTTCAATGAAATGAGCAAACAAATGCACGAAACATGAGTTCTAGGTGCAACCAAAGATTGTGAAGAAATATTTTAAATTGAATACAAATTTTGGTTTGCACTTGAGTAATTTAGTATTTACTATTATTCTTCACGAAAAATATATCCGAGTTAATTTTGGGTGAAACGAGCAAACAAACGAACAAAATATGAGTTTTAGGTTTAAACAAAGATTGTGGATAAATATTTTAAATTGAATACAAATTTTGGTTTGAACTTGAATAATTTAGTATTTAGTATCATTCTTTACGAAAAATCTATCCGAGTTTTTTTTGAATGAAATGAGCAAACAAATATACGAAACATGAGTTTTAGGTGCAAACAAAGATTGTGGAGAAATATTTTAAATTGAATTCAAATTTTGGTTTGGACTTGAATAATTTAGTATTAATATCATTCTTTACGAAAAATCTATCCGAGTTGTTTTTCAATGAAATGAGCAAACAAATGCACGAAACATGAGTTCTAGGTGCAACCAAAGATTGTGAAGAAATATTTTAAATTGAATACAAATTTTGGTTTGCACTTAAATAATTTAGTATTTACTATTATTCTTCACGAAAAATATATCCGAGTTAATTTTGGGTGAAACGAGCAAACAAACGAACAAAATATGAGTTTTAGGTTTAAACCAAGATTGTGGATAAATATTTTAAATTTAATTCAAATTTTGGTTTGCACTTGAGTAATTTAGTATTTACTATCATTCTTCACGAAAAATATATCCGAGTTTTTTTTGGGTAAAATGAGCAAACAAACGAACGAAACATGAGTTTTAGGTTCAAACAGAGATTGTGGAGAAATATTTTAAATTGAGTACAAATTAAGGTTTCCATTTGAATAATTTGGTATTTACTATCATTCTTTACGAAAAAACTGACCGACTTTTTTTTTCAGTGAAACGAGCAAACAAATGCACGAAACACGAGTATTAGGTGCAAACAAAGATTGTGGAGAAATATTTTGAAACGAATACAAATTTTGGTTTGCATTTGAATAATTTGGTATGTACTATCATTCTTTACGAAAAATATACCCGAGTTTTTTTTGGGTGAAACGAGCAAACAAACGAACAAAACATGAATTTTAAGTTCAAACAAAGATTGTGGGGAAATATTTTAAATTGAGTACAAATTTAGATTTGCATTTGAATAATTTAGTATTTACTATCATTCTTTACGAAAAGTCTAACCGATTTTTTTTTGAATGAAACGAGCAAACAAATGCACGAAACACGAGTATTAGTTGCAAACAAAGATTGTGGAGAAATATTTTAAATTGAATACAAATTTTGGTTTGAACTTCAATAATTTAGTATTTAGTATCATTCTTTACGAAAAATCTATCCGAGTTTTTTTTGAATGAAATGAGCAAACAAATATACGAAACATGAGTTTTAGGTGCAAACAAAGATTGTGGAGAAATATTTTAAATTGAATTCAAATTTTGGTTTGGACTTGAATAATTTAGTATTAATATCATTCTTTACGAAAAATCTATCTGAGTTGTTTTTCAATGAAATGAGCAAACAAATGCACGAAACATGAGTTCTAGGTGCAACCAAAGATTGTGAAGAAATATTTTAAATTGAATACAAATTTTGGTTTGCACTTGAGTAATTTAGTATTTACTATTATTCTTCACGAAAAATATATCCGAGTTAATTTTGGGTGAAACGAGCAAACAAACGAACAAAATATGAGTTTTAGGTTTAAACCAAGATTGTGGATAAATATTTTAAATTTAATTCAAATTTTGGTTTGCACTTGAGTAATTTAGTATTTACTATCATTCTTCACGAAAAATATATCCGAGTTTTTTTTGGGTGAAACGAGCAAACAAACGAACAAAACATGAATTTTAAGTTCAAACAAAGATTGTGGGGAAATATTTTAAATTGAGTACAAATTTAGATTTGCATTTGAATAATTTAGTATTTACTATCATTCTTTACGAAAAGTCTAACCGATTTTTTTTTGAATGAAACGAGCAAACAAATGCACGAAACACGAGTATTAGTTGCAAACAAAGATTGTGGAGAAATATTTTAAACTGAATACAAATTTTGGTTTGAACTTGAATAATTTAGTATTTACTATCATTCTTTACGAAAAATCTATCCGAGTTGTTTTTCAATGAAATGAGCAAACAAATGCACGAAACATGAGTTTTAGGTGCAACCAAAGATTGTGGAGAAATATTTTAAATTGAATACAAATTTTGGTTTGAATTTGAATAATTTAGTATTTACTATCATTCTTTACGAAAAATCTATCCGAGTTGTTTTTGAATGAAGTGAGCAAACAAATGCACGAAACATGAGTTTTACGTGCAACCAAAGATTGTGGAGAAATATTTTAAATTGAATACAAATTTTGGTTTGAATTTGAATAATTTAGTATTTACTATCATTCTTTACGAAAAATCTATCCGAGTTGTTTTTGAATGAAATGAGCAAACAAATGCACGAAACATGAGTTTTAGGTGCGAACAAAGATTGTGGAGAAATATTTTAAATTGAATACAAATTTTGGTTTGAACTTGAATAATTTAGTATTTACTATCATTCTTTACGAAAAATCTATCCGAGTTGTTTTTCAATGAAATGAGCAAACAAATGCATGAAACATGAGTTTTAGGTGCAACCAAAGATTGTGGAGAAATATTTTAAATTGAATACAAATTTTGGTTTGAACTTCAATAATTTAGTATTTACTATCATTCTTTACGAAAAATCTATCCGAGTTGTTTTTCAATGAAATGAGCAAACAAATGCACGAAACATGAGTTTTAGGTGCAACCAAAGATTGTGGAGAAATATTTTAAATTGAATACAAATTTTGGTTTGAACTTGAATAATTTAGTATTTACTATCATTCTTTACGAAAAATCTAACCGATTTTTTTTTTGAATGAAACGAGCAAACAAATGCACGAAACACGAGTATTAGGTGCAAACAACGATTGTGGAGAAATATTTTGAAACGAATGCAAATTTTGGTTTGCATTTGAATAATTTGGTATTTACTATCATTCTTTACGAAAAATATACCCGAGTTTTTTTTGGGTGAAACGAGCAAACAAACGAACAAAACATGAATTTTAAGTTCAAACAAAGATTGTGGGGAAATATTTTAAATTGAGTACAAATTTAGATTTGCATTTGAATAATTTAGTATTTACTATCATTCTTTACGAAAAGTCTAACCGATTTTTTTTTGAATGAAACGAGCAAACAAATGCACGAAACACGAGTATTAGTTGCAAACAAAGATTGTGGAGAAATATTTTAAACTGAATACAAATTTTGGTTTGAACTTGAATAATTTAGTATTTACTATCATTCTTTACGAAAAATCTATCCGAGTTGTTTTTGAATGAAATGAGCAAACAAATGCACGAAACATGAGTTTTAGGTGCAACCAAAGATTGTGGAGAAATATTTTAAATTGAATACAAATTTTGGTTTGAATTTGAATAATTTAGTATTTACTATCATTCTTTACGAAAAATCTATCCGAGTTGTTTTTGAATGAAATGAGCAAACAAATGCACGAAACATGAGTTTTAGGTGCGAACAAAGATTGTGGAGAAATATTTTAAATTGAATACAAATTTTGGTTTGAACTTGAATAATTTAGTATTTACTATCATTCTTTACGAAAAATCTATCCGAGTTGTTTTTGAATGAAATGAGCAAACAAATGCACGAAACATGAGTTTTAGGTGCAACCAAAGATTGTGGAGAAATATTTTAAATTGAATACAAATTTTGGTTTGAACTTGAATAATTTAGTATTTACTATCATTCTTTACGAAAAATCTATCCGAGTTTTTTTTGAATGAAATGAGCAAACAAATATACGAAACATGAGTTTTAGGTGCAAACAAAGATTGTGGAGAAATATTTTAAATTGAATTCAAATTTTGGTTTGGACTTGAATAATTTAGTATTAATATCATTCTTTACGAAAAATCTATCCGAGTTGTTTTTCAATGAAATGAGCAAACAAATGCACGAAACATGAGTTCTAGGTGCAACCAAAGATTGTGAAGAAATATTTTAAATTGAATACAAATTTTGGTTTGCACTTGAGTAATTTAGTATTTACTATTATTCTTCACGAAAAATATATCCGAGTTAATTTTGGGTGAAACGAGCAAACAAACGAACAAAATATGAGTTTTAGGTTTAAACAAAGATTGTGGATAAATATTTTAAATTTAATTCAAATTTTGGTTTGCACTTGAGTAATTTAGTATTTACTATCATTCTTCACGAAAAATATATCCGAGTTTTTTTTGGGTGAAACGAGCAAACAAACGAACGAAACATGAGTTTTAGGTTCAAACAAAGATTGTGGAGAAATATTTTAAATTGAGTACAAATTTAGGTTTCCATTTGAATAATTTGGTATTTACTATCATTCTTTACGAAAAATCTGACCGACTTTTTTTTTCAGTGAAACGAGCAAACAAATGCACGAAACACGAGTATTAGGTGCAAACAAAGATTGTGGAGAAATATTTTGAAACGAATACAAATTTTGGTTTGCATTTGAATAATTTAGTATTTACTATCATTCTTTACGAAAAATATATCCGAGTTTTTTTTGGGTGAAACGAGCAAACAAACGAACAAAACATGAGTTTTAAGTTCAAACAGAGATTGTGGGGAAATATTTTACATTGAGTACAAATTTAGATTTGCATTTGAATAATTTAGTATTTACTATCATTCTTTACGAAAAATCTATCCGAGTTTTTTTTGAATGAAATGAGCAAACAAATATACGAAACATGAGTTTTAGGTGCAAACAAAGATTGTGGCGAAATATTTTAAATTTAATTCAAATTTTGGTTTGCATTTGCGTAATTTAGTATTTATTATCATTCTTCACGAAAAATATATCCGAAAACTCATGTTTCGTGCATTTGTTTGCTCATTTCATTGAAAAACAACTCGGATAGATATTTCGTAAAGAATGTTAGTAAATACTAAATTATTCAAATGCAAACCAAAATATATATTCGTTTCAAAATATTTCTCCACAATCTTTGTTTGCACCTAATACTCGTGTTTCGTGCATTTGTTTGCTCGTTTCATTCAAAAAAAACTCGGTTAGATTTTTCATAAAGAATGATAGTAAATACTAAATTATTCAAATGCAAATCTAAATTTGTACTCAATTTAAAATATTTCTCCACAATCTTTGTTTCAACTTAAAACTCATGTTTTCTTCGTTTGTTTGCTCGTTTCACCCAAAAAAAACTCGGATATATTTTTCGTAAAGAATGATAGTAAATACTAAATTATTCAAATGCAAACCAAAATTTGTATTCGTTTCAAAATATTTCTCCACAATCTTTGTTTGAACCTAATACTCGTGTTTCGTGCATTTGTTTGCTCGTTTCATTCAAAAAAAACTTGGTTAGATTTTTCGTAAAGAATGATAGTAAATACTAAATAATTCAAATGCAAATCTAAATTTGTACTCAATTTAAAATATTTCCCCACAATCTCTGTTTGAACTTAAAACTCATGTTTTGTTCGTTTGTTTGCTCGTTTCACCCAAAAAAAAACTCGGATATATTTTTCGTAAAGAATGATAGTAAATACTAAATTTTTCAAATGCAAACCAAAATTTGTATTCGTTTCAAAATATTTCTCCACAATCTTTGTTTGAACCTAATACTCGTGTTTCGTGTATTTGTTTGCTCGTTTCACTGAAAAAAAAACTCGGTTAGATTTTTCGTAAAGAATGATAGTAAATACCAAATTATTCAAATGCAAACCTAAATTTGTACTCAATTTAAAATTTTCTCCACAATCTTTGTTTGAACCTAAAACTCATGTTTTGTTCGTTTGTTTGCTCGTTTCACCAAAAAAAAACTCGGATATATTTTTCGTGAAGAATGATAGTAAATACTAAATTACTCAAGTACAAACCAAAATTTGAATTAAATTTAAAATATTTCTCCACAATCTTTGTTTGCACCTAAAACTCATGTTTCGTGTATTTGTTTGCTTATTTCATTGAAAAAAAACTCGGATAGATTTTTCGTAAAGAATGATAGTAAATACTAAATTATTCAAATGCAAATCTAAATTTGTACTCTGTTGTCCCATTTAGATTCAACAGGAATAAAATTTATTTGTAGTTCAATGCTATTTTGGGATTAAATTTGGTTGTAGTTAAATGCTATTTTGGGACTATGTTTATTCAGGCATATATAATGACCAGAATTGGTCACTAAATAAGTTAGGAGGGACCAAAAATTAAAGTTGGAAAATTTATTGGACAAATGATTTAGTCGCAAATAAATGCTATTTAGGGACAAATTCATGAATATTGGTCGCTAATTAATTTCAGCTACTGGGATGTGGCGACAAAATTTCAGGAACTAAATTTCGTCGCTAAAAAAAAAAAAAAAAAATTTGGTGTTTCACTGACAAATTTCATTTGTCCAAGATCCATTTTTTCTAGTGCTGTACGATGATTTAGGGTAAATTGGATCAGCTGGATCTAAAATTACGTGTTGAAAGGTGTAACAAATGTGATATCAAGTAGTTTTCCAGGAAAATGTGTGCATGTGAGTAGGGGAGTGAGATAAGGGGACCCACTCTCATCCCATTCATTCATTATTGTCATTGATACCCTTTCAAGGCTAATAGAGTATATAGGTTCCCAAAATTTCATTGAAAAACTTTTGAGCATTACTATTTTCTCTCTTTTCTATGTAGATGAATCTTTATTCCTCTTGAAACCTGAACTGGTGCAGGTGAAGAAATTCAAATTCATTATCAACACTTTCAGCAACAATTCAGGACTTAAAGTCAATTTTGACAAGTCTGAGTTCACCAGCTCTCAACTATGAAATAGAGGAGATTTTCTTAGAATTGGATGTTCTTTCTCAATCCTTCCTTTCAAATATCTTGGCTATCCGCTCCATCATAAACAACCTAGTAGAGAAGATCACCAGGTTCTGTTTTAAAATATTTAAAAGGTTCACTACTGTCGTGGAGGTAGTTTGGTAATGTTTAATGTAGTCTCTCTACTTTGCCAATATGTTTCTTTATTATTTTCATATTACCCAAATGGGTTATAGGGGAAATGGATAAGATTAAGAGAAACTTATTGTGAAAAGGGGACAAGGATCTAATCTTCAATCTGCATGGAATAGGATTTGTAGACTCAAAGAGATAAGGGGTCTTGGGATAATTGACTTGAAAATTTTTAATATTGTAATGTTATGAAATGGATGTTTTTTTTGTACATGTGAAGATGCTTTGTCTTAGGATAATTTGTTGGCTGATGTAGCCTGTGAGGGATTAGAGGGGTTGGAGTCTAAAAAAGACTAATTCTTTTGCAGAGGCCAAAAGTCAACTGAAATTGTTCTTTCGCTGTTTCAGTTTTGTAGTAGGTGATGGCAGAAAAATTAATTTTTGGGATAATTGGTGGTGCAATGTACCTCTAAGGTATAAATTCCCAGCCCTCTTCTCTTTTTGCAGAGAAAGGTGTGGGACACTGACTGAATTTAAATCCATTATTGATCTTAATTTAGTTTTCAAAGAGATTGCAGCTAAGATACTGTTGGTTTTATGTCCTAGGCCTTTGTATATGAGACCTAGTTGTATCTGTTGTGTGAATCAAACTTTGTATTTGTTTAGAGATATTTTTATAAAGTGCGTATTGGTTATTTTATTCTTGTGATTTAAAATAAACCTTGAATATGTTATTATATTAAAACTACAGAGTAGTATGAAAAATATATACTAAACCATCTTTGATCATTTATAAGATATTTGTGGAGACAAATATACTTGCGGAATCATATACAATATATTTATTTAAGTATGCAAGCTATAAATGTACATGAGTATGTTAGTTGATTGATGGTCATGTTTTACTGATCATGAGTAAGTGTTACTAAATCATTAACATATATATATGTTGGAGAACATATGTTGGATTGACCCACCGGGAGAATACCACATCGTTCGTGTCATTGGTATGTCTCATCAATAGTATTGTTATCCTTAGACTTGAGATTATCTCGATTTCCTACATATGGAATTATATACTTTAACATAATCTAACGTTACCTTTAACCGGATAACCATAAGAGTTATAATTAGGTACATAATGAAACATGCGGAGGAATGAGATCGATCAAGATATGATTTGTTCCTCTCATAAATGAGAAATATATCTTAAGTCCTCTTGATGAGTTTGATTGAAGAAAATGCACAGCTGTTCTCGATGAATTAATAAGGAGTTATTAATGTCATTCATGGTTCGATCAAATTGGGGAACAAGAAATGTCATCGTACTACATAAGGTTGACACAATCCATACCTTATGGTCGATATAGATATCGTGTAACAAAGGGATACAATACAAGGACAACACATAGGTTTGGATCGAATCATCGATATTTACTTAAATTGGGTAGTCATGATGTCTTGCTAGAGTCCGCTTATGATTTATAATCAGTTGTGATTATTGTCAACATTAAGTAAACCTATAGGGTCACACACAAAGCACAACCGTTGAAATGTACACAGAAAATCATAACTTATGTGATAAGTTTTATAAATGTTTATATAGGAATTGCCACAAATAATCATACATCTTATATAATAAGATGTATTACACATATGGTTACATAGTAACTAAGTACATAGGATTAAATGAACAAAAGCTCCTCTTTGAAAATGTGGACTATATATATCCAAAAAACTTTCTTATTCAGTAAATGCCATTTATAATTCTCATTCCATTTTTTGTTAGACAAAAGAGAGAGAAAGAGAAAATGGAGAAAATTCTGAATTTCACTTTGGAATTTTCTGTGATTCAAAACATGAAGAACGGAGACTAGTATATCATGTCTTCATCCATTTAAAGGGGTTGTTAAATGTGGATACCGATAAAGGACGAAACAATTCATGGTGTCTTATTGATTCGGTTAGATTTGTCAAAGTCGTTTTGGAGAATCGATTTGATTGAGAATCGAATTGGTTGTGAGTCGTTTCGGTTGGAGAAGCGATTGGAGGCGATTTTAAACGAATGGGTGTGTGTGGTGAAAATCGGTAATCGTTACCGGTTTATGGAAAAGGAAAAGAAAGACTCTACCACTTTAAGTTCGAGATCGGATCAATTCTCGATCTGATAGGTATGAACTTTAAGTTCTTATTTTTTTTTTGACTTAATCATATTTCACTGATCCGTTTCGTTTGGTTTTCTTGAATTTCTTGAATTCTTGAATGTTTTGAATCTTGAATCAACTTCCGCAAAGTGAAGAATGCTCAAAAATCCCAACAGTGGTATCAGAGCCAAATGATTTATGATTAAGATATTAAAACCAATTTCAATTTGATGTTAAGGCCTTATTTTTCAAAGTGTTGAATGTTCTTAATGAAAGGGTACGATTCGAAACGGTGCATGGGATGCATCGGTTTCATAAAGAGATGTATGAGATGTATCAATTTCATGAAAGGGTTCGAATTCATGAATGGGTGCGACTTGGTTAAAGGGTGCATGTGATGCATCATATTCATGGAAAGTTGCAATTTCATGAAAGGGTGTAATTTAATGAAATGATGCATATGATGTATTCATGAAAGGGTGGTCAAAGGGATGCATATGATACATCAAGTAAATTTTCAAAAGATGTATTCCACACATCAAAATTTTAAAGAAATTTAATGTTTCGTCACCATAGAGAGTAAAAAATTTCCCCCTCCCCCCGAACTCTAATATATACGGATAGATACTTTAAATTAATCCCAAATTTAGAATGAGTAACGCCTTATACATAATTCGTAAATTGGTTAAAAGTTTATATTTTGCATATAGCATGGCCGATTAGATATGTGATGAATGAATATGTTTGTAATGATGTGTGTGATGTATGCATGTAACGACGGGCATGGTTCTGTTCGTTGTATGTAACCACGACCTCAGAATCCTCATGGAGATGAAGGAGTTAACCATACATTCCTCATGGAGATAAAGGAAAGGCACGATATACCATACGTTCCTCATGGAGATGAAGGAGTCCACCATCCACTTCATATTCTTCATGGAGATGAAGGAGCTCATCATCATTGCCTTATGTGATTGTTTATATCTTAGTAAATAATCTTAATGTTTGGCTCATTTCAATAATTTAGGTCATGCTATATGAGTTTATATTTATTTTATTATTTTAATGATGTGATGTGATGCCATCGTCAAAATACTTAATAAAATAATATAAAGTAAAAGCCAAGTTAAACATTATAATCCGTCAAGTTAATGTTAAGTCATAAAATGCCCCCAAGGGTCTACACTTACCATTCCTTCGATCATTCTAACTCGGGTTTGCCTAAGCAATGCCTGTTTCCTAACCGAGGAACCTTGTATTATCAATCAAATCTGAAAAATAAATCTTATTTATACGTCGAATTCGGCTAATCCGGTTTGTAGGGCTTCACGATTCGTCTCCAAACGATCTCCCTGCGTCTCTTGTGGATCTGATCACAAAAGGCGCTACGACTCCGGCACCGCCCTCTACACGTATCCACACGTGACTAACTCGTTGGCGGAGAAACCGAGATTACTAGATCCGGTTTCTCTTTCTCTCTCTCTCTCAATCGGCGGCTAGGGTGTGGTCTGAATCTCCTGAACTAATCGGACGAACCCTTCATCTATTTATAGCATCTCATACTCATACCTCTTCACGTTCCTTTTGATTTTCTATGTCCAACCGAGTTAGTTCTATTTGTGTGCGACCCTGTAAGTTCATTTAATATTGGCAATAAATTTCAAATTTATAAATCATAAGTAGCTTCTAGTACGACGTTATGATTACCCAAATTAAATGAATGATACATGATCATAACCTATATATCAATTATGTATTTAGTCCCTTTGTTAAACGATATTTATATTGACCATAAGGCATGGTTATTATGATCAATTCTCTTTCCTGAATTATAATTCGACTGAATAAATTAAAAGATATTAACAACACATGCTAAATATTTCATACACGGCCGTGTGTTTTCCTTCACTCTCAATTTATCAGGGGTCCCTGAGATATCTCTCTCGTATCCGAGAGTGACAAATTCTATCTTGATCATTCACATTCCAACTCATGGTTTACTAAATACCCGATCATAGATTTTATAATTATCCGGTTAAAGACAATGCTTGTCTATGTCAAGGTATGAAGATATACGTGCAGGAATCTATGATGACCTCAAGTCAAAGGACTACTCAAACATTAGATGATGAGAAAATACTAATGACATATACCATGTATATTATCATAGTGGGTCGATTCAATATATGTTCTCCAAGATATATTTATTTTAATGAATTGATATCCAATATCTATGATCACTAAAACGTCATATCATCAAAATAACATACTAGTCTATATATATGATTTGAGATTTTCAAATATGTTTGTCTTACAAACATCTCATATATAATTAGGGATAATTTAGAATTGTATTCACTTTGCTTTACAGTTTTACTATCAGAATCACATGTTCCGATGACGTATAACGGACATACATATTCATGGTTAATTAATAATCTAACAACCTTTATGCATGATTATTATATGAAAAAGTTTATGAGATAAAACATCTAATACAAAAGTATAATGTCTGATACATAATCCGTTTTCCACACGGCAAAACAGTTTGGCCTTGGGCATTATTACTTTCAGTCTCCCACTTGTACTAGGCCGAACTAATTAATACATACTCATTGTTCCTCTAGGTACCTAAGACCCATTGACCTAAAATGACCCTCATGTTTCGCTTGCGGTAGTGGCTTAGTAAACAGATCAGCCACATTATCATCACTAGGTATTTTACACACTTTCACATCTCCTCTCTCAACGATCTCTCGGATCAAATGAAAACGTCGAAGTATATGCTTGGTTTTGTGATGTGATCTTGGTTCCTTTGATTGTGCAAGTTCTCCATTACTATCACAATAGATAATCGTAAGGTCCAAGATGCTCGGGACTACTCCTAGCTCCGTCATGAACTTCTTTATCCAAACAGCCTCCATAGCTGCTTCCGAGTCTGCTATGTACTCCACCTCTGTGTCAGAATCCGCCACAGTTTTTTGTTTATAACTTTTTCAAACTACTGCTCCTCCATTTAGACAAAACACATAGCCACTTTGTGAACTATAATTGTCTACGTTAGTTTGTAAGCTTGCATCAATGTAACCTGTTACAGCCAGCTCACTGTCCAATCCTCCATAGACCAAGAATAAATCCTTTGTCCTTCTCAAATACTTGAGAATATTCTTAACAGCCATCCAGTGACTTTCACCGAGATCTGACTGATACCTACTTATTACGCTTAATGCTTGTTCCATGTCCGGTCGAGTACTTACCATGGCATACATGATAGATCCAATGGCCGAAGCATATGGAATCTTACTCATCCGATTCCGTTCATCTCGTGTTGCTGGACATTGAGATTTACTAAGTGAGACATTATGTGACATCGGAAGAAATCCTCTCTTGGAATCTTCCATACTGAACCGTTTCAGTACCTTGTCAATGTAAGTACTTTGTCTTAGACCTATTAGCCTTTTAGATCTATCTCTATAAATCTTGATACCTAATATATAGGCAACGTCTCCTAGGTCTTTCATTGAAAAACTATTCCCTAAATATGTCTTGACACTCACGAGCATGGGAATATCATTTCCAATGAGTAGGATGTCATCAACATAAAGCATAAGAAAAACTACCGCGCTCCCACTGACGTTTTTGTAAACACAAGGTTCTTCTTCACTTTTGACGAAACCAAAATCTCTAATGACTTCATCAAAATGAAGATTCCAGCTACGAGATGCTTGCTTTAATCCATAAATGGATTTCTTAAGCTTGCAAACTTTTTCAGAATTGTTTGGTTCGACAAAACCCTCGGGTTGTATCATGTATACATCCTCGATTAAGTTTCCATTTAGAAACATTATTTTGTCATCCATTTGCCATATTTCATAGTCATAATATGCAGCTATGGCAAGTAAAATTCTGATTGATTCAAGCATGGTGACTGACGACTGGCGAAAAAGTTTCATCATAGTCAATACCATGAATTTGTCTGAAACCCTTCGCCACGAGCCGTGCTTTATAAGTATGCACATTTCTATCTATGTCAGTTTTCTTGTTGAAAATCCAATTTCACCCGATGGTCTTCAAGCCTTCTGGTGGATCAATCAAGTTCCAAACTTGATTATGGTACATGGATTGCATCTCAGCTTTCATTGATTCTTCCCATTTGTTAGAATCTGGACTAGACATAGCTTCTTGATAGGATGTGGGCTCATCATCTATGAGCATCACATCATCGTCATGAGTCAGAGATATCCATATCTCTGTGGCACTTGATGATCCCTAATAGATCTACGAGGAGGTGCTTGTGTTACATTTTTAGATTCATTAACTGTTGATGAATCTAATTCTTCTTCCACCATCGGTTCTGCATTCATTTGTGAGTCTCGAACTTCTTGGAGCTGGATTGCACTCGCACTCGCCCTTTTGGAAACGAAGTCCTTCTCCAAGAAGACTCCATTCCGAGCAACAAACACTTTGTTTTAGGAGGGGTTGTAAAAGCAATATCCTTTAGTTTCTTTAGGATAACCCACAAATACACACTTGTCAGATTTGGGTGCAAGTTTGTCAGAGCGCTGACGCTTGACAAACACTTCAAATCCCCAAATCTTTAGAAAAGATAATCTGGGACTTTTTCCCAGTCCATTATTCATATGGCATCTTTTGAACTGATTTTTGATGGAATTCTGTTCAGTATGAATGCAACTGTCTCAAAAGCATAACCTCAAAAGAAAGTTGAAAGAACCGTTCGGCTCATCATAGATCGAACCATATCCAGTAAGGTTCGATTTCTCCTCTTGGATATACCATTCCATTGAGGTATTCCAGGGGCGATAATTGTGAAATAATTCCACAATCCTTAAGATGATCTACGAACTCTTGGCTTAAATATTCGCCACCATGATCTGATCGAAGTGTTTTGATTTTCTTACCAAGTTGGTTTTCTACTTCATTCTTGAATATTTTGAACATTTCAAAAGATTCTAATTTATGCTTCATTAAGTATATATACCCATATCTACTCAAATCATCAGTAAATATAATGAAGTATCGAAAAGCACCTCTAGCTTCTTTACTTATTGGACCGCATACATCTAAATGTATGAGCTCTAATAAGTCATTCACTCTTTCACCTTGTTTAGTAAAACGTATTTTTGTCATTTTGCCCAATAAACATGATTCGCATGTCTCGAACGATTCAAAATCGAATGAGTCTAAAAGTCTATCTTGATGGAGTTTAGAAATGTGTTTCTCATTTATGTGACCTAAGCAACAATGCCAGAAGTATATTGGATTCAAGTCGTTAGATTTTAACTTTTTGGTATTAATGTTATAAATGGACTCATTACTTTCTGTTTCGAGATCAAGAATATAAAGTCCATTTTCTGTGCGGACATTCCCATAGAAAAGGTTACCTTTACGAATGGTAAATTCATTTTTATTAATAATAAATTCATAACCATCTTTCGTCAAACTCGAAATAGAAATTAAATTCCTATTTATTGCAGGTACAAAATAACAATTATTAAATTTTGAAATAAGTCCAGAAGGTAAAGATAAATTATAAGTTCCTACGGATAATGCAGCAACTCTTGCTCCATTTCCCACCCGTAGGTCCACTTCGCCTTTTACTAATTTTCTACTCCTTTACAGTCCCTGCACAATATTATAAATGTGAGTTGCACTTCTAGTATCTAATACCCAAGATGTAGAAGTAGTTAAATTAATTTCAATAAAAAAAATACCTGAAGATGTAATCATACTACCATTCTTCTTAAGACTTTCCAAGTAATCCTTGCAGTTTCTCTTCCAATGCCCCGGCTTGTTGCAATAGAAGCAAAAACCATCTTTTGGTTTCTTAATCTTAGGTTCAGGCAATATCTTGCCCTTACCCTTGTCCTTTCCATTGCCTTTGCCCTTGCCATTTCTATTTCTTTTTCATATTCTTCCCCTTTTGAACCATGAGTACATCATTGCCAACATTTGGCATCATACTCGTCTCGCATTCATTGCTTAAGCATGCCGAGCAACTTGATAATGAATTTGTCCATGTTGTGCATATTATAATTCATAATAAACTGTTTAAAATTCGGGGTTAAAGACCCGAGAATTATATCGGTAGTCATCTCTTTGTTTACCTTTGCACCAAGCTTCTCAACGTAATCAATATAACCTTTCATCTTGAGAACATGGACGGCCACTGATGTACATGGAGCCATCTTACAATTAGTAAAGGCATTATGCGTATTGTACCTTTCAGTACGCGCCTGCACTTGGAATATTTCCTTGAGCTGCGTGACCATGGCAAAAGCCTCCATTTCTTAAAACTGCTTTTGAAGTTCGGAGTCCATTGTGGCCAGCATAAGGCAGGTAACATTATTAGAGTCATTGACATGCTTACTATAAGCAGCCTTTGCCTCATTTGTGGCGGCATCACCCTCAGGTTCATTTTCAAGAAGAGAATTTTCAAGAACATACTACTTTTTCCCTTGCTTGAGAACAATTCTCAGGTGGCGGTACCAATCAAGGAAGTTTTTCCCATTTAGTTTTTCTTTTTCAAGGACTGATCACACAGTTAAACTTGATGTGTTTGTTGACATTTTGTACACAGATTTGAAAATTTAAAGTGCTATTAATACTGGCTGATTTTTAATGTTTTAGATGTGTTCATATAATTTATCTCCCACTATTTTATTCAAATCAATAACCCTCAAAATATTGATTCGGAAATGTCAACTCTTTGAAATCTCGTAGTGGAACAAGACCGATATTACATCAAATCTCAAGGGAGCTTTGGCTCTCAATCCTAAGACTTAATTATTTAGGTAGAATCAAATCCAATTACATCACATGCAACTCTTGACTAATCTATCATGGGATGAGCATCTAGTTTTAACTTGATTGCCCGGTGTAAACCATCCCATCTTATGTCCCGAGCCCAAGTCCGACTTGATAGCTCGGTTAAGTCGAACCATATGTAATCATCAGCAAAATAGTCAACAACACACCCTGCTTTGGCAGAACTTATGTTGTTTCGCATTTTGCCATATTCTCTCCTCTTAAGATAGTTCCCACACACTCAGCTTTGGCACGAACCTATGTGAGATCTAACAAAATATCGAGAGATTTAGGTATGGGTGGCACTTCATGACTTAATATTTATTTGAAGGATTTTTACTTTAATTCTTTTAATTTATATTAATAATGACATGGATGGCCATGAACATTATGAGCCAACATAATGATCATAATCCTAAGTGCTGGATGAGTAGTCGAGGTGATGAACTCGTTCACCAGGTCTCGGATGTCGACTTGTCATAACTCTCATAAATAATAATTACATACAAATGACGGTACCATGACCGTATTTAATTACAATAAATTATACATCATATATTATAACCAAATTATACAAACTACAAATTACATACATCACATCACATCACATCACAAATTATAACCAAATCACAAACATTCATTCACAGCACAGAATCTAAAGGCCATGCCGTCATATCATATTATTTGCGGAGCCCCAACGGCGGATGATTCGCTGTCTTAAAATATTACCCAATCCGCTAACCAAAGACCAAAACCAATAATAATTTCGGGTATAATTAATCATATTAATTAGATCCGCAATCCATTATCATATCGAGTATAATTAATCATATTAATTAGATCCGAAACCCATTATCTATTTAGGGTTTAATTAATCACATTAATTTAGATCCGAAATCCATTAATCAAATCGGGTATAATTAATCCTATTAATTGAAACTGAATCTGATAATCAATCGGGCTAAATTAATCATATTAATTTCAAACCGAAATTTATAATCAAAACAAATCTGAATTCAAAATTCGAAATTTGATTTTGATATCGAATCTCAAATCACCAATCATGATAATCATCGAATCCAATTTGAGATCTCAATAGAAACCCTTTTCCCACATCAGATCTAACCCTAATTAAACTTTATAACTCTTATACTGAAATCAATTTGATTGATCAATACACGTGGCTCTGGTACCAACTCGGATAGATTTTTCGTAAAGAATGATAGTAAATACTAAATTATTCAAATTCAAACCAAAATTTGTATTCAATTTAAAATATTTCTCCACAATCTTTGGTTGCACCTAAAACTCATGTTTCGTGCATTTGTTTGCTCATTTCATTCAAAAACAACTCGGATAGATTTTTCGTAAAGAATGATAGTAAATAATACTAAATTATTCAAGTTCAAACCAAAATTTGTATTCACTTTAAAATATTTCTCCACAATCTTTGTTTGCACCTAAAACTCATGTTTCGTGTATTTGTTTGCTCATTTCATTCGAAAAAAACTCGGATAGATTTTTCGTAAAGAATGATAGTAAATACTAAATTATTCAAGTTCAAACCAAAATTTGTATTCAATTTAAAATATTTCTCCACAATCTTTGGTTGCACCTAAAACTCATGTTTCGTGCATTTGTTTGCTCATTTCATTGAAAAACAACTCGGATAGATTTTTCGTAAAGAATGATAGTAAATACTAAATTATTCAAGTTCAAACCAAAATTTGTATTCAATTTAAAATATTTCTCCACAGTCTTTGTTTGCAACTAAGACTCGTGTTTTGTGCATTTGTTTGCTCGTTTCATTCAAAAAAAAATCGGTTAGACTTTTCGTAAAGAATGATAGTAAATACTAAATTATTCAAATGCAAATCTAAATTTGTACTCAATTTAAAATATTTCCCCACAATCTTCGTTTGAACTTAAAATTCATGTTTTGTTCGTTTGTTTGCTCGTTTCACCCAAAAAAAACTCGGGTATATTTTTCGTAAAGAATGATAGTAAATACCAAATTATTCAAATGCAAACCAAAATTTGCATTCGTTTCAAAATATTTCTCCACAATCGTTGTTTGCACCTAATACTCGTGTTTCGTGCATTTGTTTGCTCGTTTCATTCAAAAAAAAAATCGGTTAGATTTTTCGTAAAGAATGATAGTAAATACTAAATTATTCAAATGCAAACCTAAATTTGTACTCAATTTATAATATTTCTCCACAATCTTTGTTTGAACATAAAACTCATGTTTTGTTCGTTTGTTTGCTCGTTTCACCCAAAAAAAACTCGGATATATTTTTCGTGAAGAATGACAGTAAATACTAAATTATTCAATTGCAAACCAAAATTTGAATTCAATTTAAAATATTTCTCCACAATGTTTGTTTGCACCTAAAACTCATGTTTCGTGTATTTGATTGCTCATTTCATTCAAAAAAAACTCGGATAGATTTTTCGTAAAGAATTATAGTAAATACTAAATTATTCAAGTTCAAACCAAAATTTGTATTCAATTTAAAATATTTCTCCACAATCTTTGGTAGCACCTAAAACTCATGTTTCGTGCATTTGTTTGCTCATTTCATTCAAAAAAAAGTCGGATAGATTTTTCGTAAAGAATGATAGTAAATACTAAATTATTCAAATGCAAACCAAAATTTGGATTCGTTTCAAAATATTTCTCCATAATCTTTGTTTGCACCTAATACTCGTGTTTCGTGCATTTGTTTGCTCGTTTCACTGAAAAAAAAAGTCGGTTAGATTTTTCGTAAAGAATGATAGTAAATACCAAATTATTCAAATGGAAACCTAAATTTGTACTCAATTTAAAATATTTCTCCACAATCTTTGTTTGAACCTAAAACTCATGTTTCGTTCGTTTGTTTGCTCGTTTCACCCAAAAAAAACTCGGATA
The DNA here is from genome assembly GCA_027726005.1 of Juncus effusus. Lineage (NCBI taxonomy): Eukaryota > Viridiplantae > Streptophyta > Magnoliopsida > Poales > Juncaceae > Juncus > Juncus effusus. The sequence goes on from CM050893.1 coordinate 4,810,182, forward strand.
TATTTTTCGTGAAGAATGATAGTAAATACTAAATTACTCAAGTGCAAACCAAAATTTGAATTAAATTTAAAATATTTGTCCACAATCTTTGTTTCAACCTAAAACTCATATTTTGTTCGTTTGTTTGCTCGTTTCACCCAAAATTAACTCGGATATATTTTGCGTGAAGAATAATAGTAAATACTAAATTACTCAAGTGCAAACCAAAATTTGTATTCAATTTAAAATATTTTTTCACAATCTTTTGTTGCACCTAGAACTCATGTTTCGTGCATTTGTTTGCTCATTTCATTCAAAAACAACTCGGATAGATTTTTCGTAAAGAATGATAGTAAATATTAAATTATTCAAGTTCAGACCAAAATTTGTATTGAATTTAAAATATTTCTCCACAATCTTTGGTTGCACCTAAAACTCATGTTTCGTGCATTTGTTTGCTCATTTCATTGAAAAACAACTCGGATAGATTTTTCGTAAAGAATGATAGTAAATACTAAATTATTCAGGTTCAAACCAAAATTTGAATTCAATTTAAAATATTTCTCCACAATCTTTTTTTGCACCTAAAACTCATGTTTCGTATATTTGTTTGCTCATTTCAGTCAAAAAAAACTCGGATAGATTTTTCGTAAAGAATGATAGTAAATACTAAATTATTCAAGTTCAAACCAAAATTTGTATTCAATTTAAAATATTTCTCGACAATCTTTGGTAGCACCTAAAACTCATGTTTCGTGCATTTGTTTGCTCATTTCATTCAAAAAACTACTCGGATAGATTTTTCGTAAAGAATGATAGTAAATACAAAATTATTCAAGTTCAAACCAAAATTTGCATTCAATTTAAAATATTTCTCCACAATCTTTGTTCGCACCTAAAACTCATGTTTCGTGCATTTGTTTGCTCATTTCATTCAAAAACAACTCGGATAGATTTTTCGTAAAGAATGATAGTAAATAATACTAAATTATTCAAGTTCAAACCAAAATTTGTATTCAATTTAAAATATTTCTCGACAATCTTTGGTTGCACCTAAAACTCATGTTTCGTGCATTTGTTTGCTCATTTCATTCAAAAACAACTCGGATAGATTTTTCATAAAGAATGATAGTAAATACTAAATTATTCAAGTTCAAACCAAAATTTGTACTCAATTTAAAATATTTCTCCACAATCTTTGTTTGAACCTAAAACTCATGTTTTGTTCGTTTGTTTGCTCGTTTCACCCAAAAAAAACTCGGATATATTTTTCGTGAAGAATGATAGTAAATACTAAATTATTCAAGTGCAAACCAAAATTTGAATTCAATTTAAAATATTTCTCCACAATCTTTGTTTGCAGCTAAAACTCATGTTTCGTGAATTTGTTTGCTCATTTCATTCAAAAAAAACTCGGATAGATTTTTCATAAAGAATTATAGTAAATACTAAATTATTCAAGTTCAAACCAAAATTTGTATTCAATTTAAAATATTTCTCCACAATCTTTGGTAGCACCTAAAACTCATGTTTCGTGCATTTGTTTGCTCATTTCATTCAAAAAAAAGTCGGATAGATTTTTCGTAAAGAATGATAGTAAATACTAAATTATTCAAAGGCAAACCAAAATTTGGATTCGTTTCAAAATATTTCTCCATAATCTTTGTTTGCACCTAATACTCGTGTTTCGTGCATTTGTTTGCTCGTTTCACTGAAAAAAAAAGTCGGTTAGATTTTTCGTAAAGAATGATAGTAAATACCAAATTATTCAAATGGAAACCTAAATTTGTACTCAATTTAAAATATTTCTCCACAATCTTTGTTTGAACCTAAAACTCATGTTTCGTTCGTTTGTTTGCTCGTTTCACCCAAAAAAAACTCGGATATATTTTTCGTGAAGAATGATAGTAAATACTAAATTACTCAAGTGCAAACCAAAATTTGAATTAAATTTAAAATATTTGTCCACAATCTTTGTTTCGACCTAAAACTCATATTTTGTTCGTTTGTTTGCTCGTTTCACCCAAAATTAACTCGGATATATTTTGCGTGAAGAATAATAGTAAATACTAAATTACTCAAGTGCAAACCAAAATTTGTATTCAATTTAAAATATTTTTTCACAATCTTTTGTTGCACCTAGAACTCATGTTTCGTGCATTTGTTTGCTCATTTCATTCAAAAACAACTCGGATAGATTTTTCGTAAAGAATGATAGTAAATATTAAATTATTCAAGTTCAGACCAAAATTTGTATTGAATTTAAAATATTTCTCCACAATCTTTGGTTGCACCTAAAACTCATGTTTCGTGCATTTGTTTGCTCATTTCATTCAAAAACAACTCGGATAGATTTTTCGTAAAGAATGAGAGTAAATACTAAATTATTCAAGTTCAAACCAAAATTTGTATTTAATTTAAAATATTTCTCCACAATCTTTGGTTGCACCTAAAACTCATGTTTCGTGCATTTCTTTGCTCATTTCATTGAAAAACAACTCGGATAGATTTTTCGTAAAGAATGATAGTAAATACTAAATTATTCAGGTTCAAACCAAAATTTGAATTCAATTTAAAATATTTCTCCACAATCTTTTTTTGCACCTAAAACTCATGTTTCGTATATTTGTTTGCTCATTTCATTCAAAAAAAACTCTGATAGATTTTTCGTAAAGAATGATAGTAAATACTAAATTATTCAAGTTCAAACCAAAATTTGTATTCAATTTAAAATATTTCTCCACAATCTTTGGTAGCACCTAAAACTCATGTTTCGTGCATTTGTTTGCTCATTTCATTCAAAAACAACTCGGATAGATTTTTCGTAAAGAATGATAGTAAATACAAAATTATTCAAGTTCAAACCAAAATTTGCATTCAATTTAAAATATTTCTCCACAATCTTTGTTCGCACCTAAAACTCATGTTTCGTGCATTTGTTTGCTCATTTCATTCAAAAACAACTCGGATAGATTTTTCGTAAAGAATGATAGTAAATACTAAATTATTCAAATTCAAACCTAAATTTGTATTCAATTTAAAATATTTCTTGACAATCTTTGGTTGCACCTAAAACTCATGTTTCGTGCATTTGTTTGCTCATTTCATTCAAAAACAACTCGGATAGATTTTTCATAAAGAATGATAGTAAATACTAAATTATTCAAGTTCAAACCAAAATTTGTACTCAATTTAAAATATTTCTCCACAATCTTTGTTTGAACCTAAAACTCATGTTTTGTTCGTTTGTTTGCTCGTTTCACCCAAAAAAAACTCGGATATATTTTTCGTGAAGAATGATAGTAAATACTAAATTATTCAAGTGCAAACCAAAATTTGAATTCAATTTAAAATATTTCTCCACAATCTTTGGTTGCACCTAAAACTCATGTTTCGTGCATTTGTTTGCTCATTTCATTGAAAAACAACTCGGATAGATTTTTCGTAAAGAATGATAGTAAATACTAAATTATTCAGGTTCAAACCAAAATTTGAATTCAATTTAAAATATTTCTCCACAATCTTTTTTTGCACCTAAAACTCATGTTTCGTATATTTGTTTGCTCATTTCATTCAAAAAAAACTCGGATAGATTTTTCGTAAAGAATGATAGTAAATACTAAATTATTCAAGTTCAAACCAAAATTTGTATTCAATTTAAAATATTTCTCCACAATCTTTGGTAGCACCTAAAACTCATGTTTCGTGCATTTGTTTGCTCATTTCATTCAAAAACAACTCGGATAGATTTTTCGTAAAGAATGATAGTAAATATAAAATTATTCAAGTTCAAACCAAAATTTGCATTCAATTTAAAATATTTCTCCACAATCTTTGTTCGCACCTAAAACTCATGTTTCGTGCATTTGTTTGCTCATTTCATTCAAAAACAACTCGGATAGATTTTTCGTAAAGAATGATAGTAAATACTAAATTATTCAAATTCAAACCAAAATTTGTATTCAATTTAAAATATTTCTCGACAATCTTTGGTTGCACCTAAAACTCATGTTTCGTGCATTTGTTTGCTCATTTCATTCAAAAACAACTCGGATAGATTTTTCATAAAGAATGATAGTAAATACTAAATTATTCAAGTTCAAACCAAAATTTGTACTCAATTTAAAATATTTCTCCACAATCTTTGTTTGAACCTAAAACTCATGTTTTGTTCGTTTGTTTGCTCGTTTCACCCAAAAAAAACTCGGATATATTTTTCGTGAAGAATGATAGTAAATACTAAATTATTCAAGTGCAAACCAAAATTTGAATTCAATTTAAAATATTTCTCCACAATCTTTGTTTGCAGCTAAAACTCATGTTTCGTGAATTTGTTTGCTCATTTCATTCAAAAACAACTCGGATAGATTTTTCGTAAATAATGATAGTAAATACCAAATTATTCAAGTTCAAACCAAATTTTGTATTCAATTTAAAATATTTCTCCACAATCTTTGTTTGCACCTAATACTCGTGTTTCGTGCATTTGTTTGCTCGTTTCATTCAAAAAAAAATTGGTTAGATTTTTCGTGAAGAATGATAGTAAATACTAAATTATTCAAATGCAAACCTAAATTTGTACTCAATTTAAAATATTTCTCCAGAATCTTTGTTTGAACCTAAAACTCATGTTTTGTTCGTTTGTTTGCCAGTTTCACCCAAAAAAAACTCGGATATATTTTTCGTGAAGAATGATAGTAAATACTAAATTTTTCAAGTGCAAACCCAAATTTGAATTCAATTTAAAATATTTCTCCACAATCTTTGTTTGCACCTAAAACTCATGTTTCGTGAATTTGTTTGCTCATTTAATTCAAAAACAACTCGGATAGATTTTTCGTAAAGAATGAGAGTAAATACTAAATTATTCAAGTTCAAACCAAAATTTGTATTCAATTTAAAATATTTCTCCACAATCTTTGTTTGCACCTAAAACTCATGTTTCGTGCATTTGTTTGCTCATTTCATTCAAAAACAACTCGGATAGATTTTTCGTAAAGAATGATAGTAAATACTAAATTATTCAAGTTCAAACCAAAATTTGTATTTACTTTAAAATATTTCTCCACAATCTTTGTTTGCACCTAAAACTCATGTTTCGTGTATTTGTTTGCTCATTTCATTCGAAAAAAACTCGGATAGATTTTTCGTAAAGAATGATAGTAAATACTAAATTATTCAAGTTCAAACCAAAATTTGTATTCAATTTAAAATATTTCTCCACAATCTTTGGTTGCACCTAAAACTCATGTTTCGTGCATTTGTTTGCTCATTTCATTGAAAAACAACTCGGATAGATTTTTCGTAAAGAATGATAGTAAATACTAAATTATTCAAGTTCAAACCAAAATTTGTATTCAATTTAAAATATTTCTCCACAATCTTTGTTTGCAACTAATACTCGTGTTTTGTGCATTTGTTTGCTCGTTTCATTCAAAAAAAAATCGGTTAGACTTTTCGTAAAGAATGATAGTAAATACTAAATTATTCAAATGCAAATCTAAATTTGTACTCAATTTAAAATATTTCCCCACAATCTTCGTTTGAACTTAAAATTCATGTTTTGTTCGTTTGTTTGCTCGTTTCACCCAAAAAAAACTCGGGTATATTTTTCGGAAAGAATGATAGTAAATACCAAATTATTCAAATGCAAACCAAAATTTGCATTCGTTTCAAAATATTTCTCCACAATCGTTGTTTGCACCTAATACTCGTGTTTCGTGCATTTGTTTGCTCGTTTCATTCAAAAAAAAAATCGGTTAGATTTTTCGTAAAGAATGATAGTAAATACTAAATTATTCAAATGCAAACCTAAATTTGTACTCAATTTATAATATTTCTCCACAATCTTTGTTTGAACATAAAACTCATGTTTTGTTCGTTTGTTTGCTCGTTTCACCCAAAAAAAACTCGGATATATTTTTCGTGAAGAATGATAGTGAATACTAAATTATTCAATTGCAAACCAAAATTTGAATTCAATTTAAAATATTTCTCCACAATGTTTGTTTGCACCTAAAACTCATGTTTCGTGTATTTGTTTGCTCATTTCATTCAAAAAAAACTCGGATAGATTTTTCGTAAAGAATTATAGTAAATACTAAATTATTCAAGTTCAAACCAAAATTTGTATTCAATTTAAAATATTTCTCCACAATCTTTGGTAGCACCTAAAACTCATGTTTCGTGCATTTGTTTGCTCATTTCATTCAAAAAAAAGTCGGATAGATTTTTCGTAAAGAATGATAGTAAATACTAAATTATTCAAATGCAAACCAAAATTCGGATTCGTTTCAAAATATTTCTCCATAATCTTTGTTTGCACCTAATACTCGTGTTTCGTGCATTTGTTTGCTCGTTTCACTGAAAAAAAAAGTCGGTTAGATTTTTCGTAAAGAATGATAGTAAATACCAAATTATTCAAATGGAATCCTAAATTTGTACTCAATTTAAAATATTTCTCCACAATCTTTGTTTGAACCTAAAACTCATGTTTCGTTCGTTTGTTTGCTCGTTTCACCCAAAAAAAACTCGGATATATTTTTCGTGAAGAATGATAGTAAATACTAAATTACTCAAGTGCAAACCAAAATTTGAATTAAATTTAAAATATTTGTCCACAATCTTTGTTTCAACCTAAAACTCATATTTTGTTCGTTTGTTTGCTCGTTTCACCCAAAATTAACTCGGATATATTTTGCGTGAAGAATAATAGTAAATACTAAATTACTCAAGTGCAAACCAAAATTTGTATTCAATTTAAAATATTTTTTCACAATCTTTTGTTGCACCTAGAACTCATGTTTCGTGCATTTGTTTGCTCATTTCATTCAAAAACAACTCGGATAGATTTTTCGTAAAGAATGATAGTAAATATTAAATTATTCAAGTTCAGACCAAAATTTGTATTGACTTTAAAATATTTCTCCACAATCTTTGGTTGCACCTAAAACTCATGTTTCGTGCATTTGTTTGCTCATTTCATTCAAAAACAACTCGGATAGATTTTTCGTAAAGAATGAGAGTAAATACTAAATTATTCAAGTTCAAACCAAAATTTGTATTTAATTTAAAATATTTCTCCATAATCTTTGGTTGCACCTAAAACTCATGTTTCGTGCATTTGTTTGCTCATTTCATTGAAAAACAACTCGGATAGATTTTTCGTAAAGAATGATAGTAAATACTAAATTATTCAAGTTCAAACCAAAATTTGTATTCAATTTAAAATATTTCTCCACAATCTTTGTTTGCAACTAATACTCGTGTTTTGTGCATTTGTTTGCTCGTTTCATTCAAAAAAAAATCGGTTAGACTTTTCGTAAAGAATGATAGTAAATACTAAATTATTCAAATGCAAATCTAAATTTGTACTCAATTTAAAATATTTCCCCACAATATTCGTTTGAACTTAAAATTCATGTTTTGTTCGTTTGTTTGCTCGTTTCACCCAAAAAAAACTCGGGTATATTTTTCGTAAAGAATGATAGTAAATACCAAATTATTCAAATGCAAACCAAAATTTGCATTCGTTTCAAAATATTTCTCCACAATCGTTGTTTGCACCTAATACTCGTGTTTCGTGCATTTGTTTGCTCGTTTCATTCAAAAAAAAAATCGGTTAGATTTTTCGTAAAGAATGATAGTAAATACTAAATTATTCAAATGCAAACCTAAATTTGTACTCAATTTATAATATTTCTCCACAATCTTTGTTTGAACATAAAACTCATGTTTTGTTCGTTTGTTTGCTCGTTTCACCCAAAAAAAACTCGGATATATTTTTCGTGAAGAATGATAGTAAATACTAAATTATTCAATTGCAAACCAAAATTTGAATTCAATTTAAAATATTTCTCCACAATGTTTGTTTGCACCTAAAACTCATGTTTCGTGTATTTGTTTGCTCATTTCATTCAAAAAAAACTCGGATAGATTTTTCGTAAAGAATTATAGTAAATACTAAATTATTCAAGTTCAAACCAAAATTTGTATTCAATTTAAAATATTTCTCCACAATCTTTGGTAGCATCTAAAACTCATGTTTCGTGCATTTGTTTGCTCATTTCATTCAAAAAAAAGTCGGATAGATTTTTCGTAAAGAATGATAGTAAATACTAAATTATTCAAATGCAAACCAAAATTTGGATTCGTTTCAAAATATTTCTCCATAATCTTTGTTTGCACCTAATACTCGTGTTTCGTGCATTTGTTTGCTCGTTTTACTGAAAAAAAAAGTCGGTTAGATTTTTCGTAAAGAATGATAGTAAATACCAAATTATTCAAATGGAAACCTAAATTTGTACTCAATTTAAAATATTTCTCCACAATCTTTGTTTGAACCTAAAACTCATGTTTCGTTCGTTTGTTTGCTCGTTTCACCCAAAAAGAACTCGGATATATTTTTCGTGAAGAATGATAGTAAATACTAAATTACTCAAGTGCAAACCAAAATTTGAATTAAATTTAAAATATTTGTCCACAATCTTTGTTTCAACCTAAAACTCATATTTTGTTCGTTTGTTTGCTCGTTTCACCCAAAATTAACTCGGATATATTTTGCGTGAAGAATAATAGTAAATACTAAATTACTCAAGTGGAAACCAAAATTTGTATTCAATTTAAAATATTTTTTCACAATCTTTTGTTGCACCTAGAACTCATGTTTCGTGCATTTGTTTGCTCATTTCATTCAAAAACAACTCGGATAGATTTTTCGTAAAGAATGATAGTAAATATTAAATTATTCAAGTTCAGACCAAAATTTGTATTGACTTTAAAATATTTCTCCACAATCTTTGGTTGCACCTAAAACTCATGTTTCGTGCATTTGTTTGCTCATTTCATTCAAAAACAACTCGGATAGATTTTTCGTAAAGAATGAGAGTAAATACTAAATTATTCAAGTTCAAACCAAAATTTGTATTTAATTTAAAATATTTCTCCATAATCTTTGCTTGCACCTAAAACTCATGTTTCGTGCATTTGTTTGCTCATTTCATTGAAAAACAACTCGGATAGATTTTTCGTAAAGAATGATAGTAAATACTAAATTATTCAGGTTCAAACCAAAATTTGAATTCAATTTAAAATATTTCTCCACAATCTTTTTTTGCACCTAAAACTCATGTTTCGTATATTTGTTTGCTCATTTCATTCAAAAAAAACTCGGATAGATTTTTCGTAAAGAATGATAGTAAATACTAAATTATTCAAGTTCAAACCAAAATTTGTATTCAATTTAAAATATTTCTCCACAATCTTTGGTAGCACCTAAAACTCATGTTTCGTGCATTTGTTTGCTCATTTCATTCAAAAACAACTCGGATAGATTTTTCGTAAAGAATGATAGTAAATACAAAATTATTCAAGTTCAAACCAAAATTTGCATTCAATTTAAAATATTTCTCCACAATCTTTGTTCGCACCTAAAACTCATGTTTCGTGCATTTGTTTGCTCATTTCATTCAAAAACAACTCGGATAGATTTTTCGTAAAGAATGATAGTAAATACTAAATTATTCAAATTCAAACCAAAATTTGTATTCAATTTAAAATATTTCTCGACAATCTTTGGTTGCACCTAAAACTCATGTTTCGTGCATTTGTTTGCTCATTTCATTCAAAAACGACTCGGATAGATTTTTCATAAAGAATGATAGTAAATACTAAATTATTCAAGTTCAAACCAAAATTTGTACTCAATTTAAAATATTTCTCCATAATCTTTGTTTGAACCTAAAACTCATGTTTTGTTCGTTTGTTTGCTCGTTTCACCCAAAAAAAACTCGGATATATTTTTCGTGAAGAATGATAGTAAATACTAAATTATTCAAGTGCAAACAAAAATTTGAATTCAATTTAAAATATTTCTCCACAATCTTTGTTTGCAGCTAAAACTCATGTTACGTGAATTTGTTTGCTCATTTCATTCAAAAACAACTCGGATAGATTTTTCGTAAATAATGATAGTAAATACCAAATTATTCAAGTTCAAACCAAAATTTGTATTCAATTTAAAATATTTCTCCACAATCTTTGTTTGCACCTAATACTCGTGTTTCGTGCATTTGTTTGCTCGTTTCATTCAAAAAAAAATTGGTTAGATTTTTCGTGAAGAATGATAGTAAATACTAAATTATTCAAATGCAAACCTAAATTTGTACTCAATTTAAAATATTTCTCCACAATCTTTGTTTGAACCTAAAACTCATGTTTTGTTCGTTTGTTTGCCCGTTTCACCCAAAAAAAACTCGTATATATTTTTCGTGAAGAATGATAGTAAATACTAAATTTTTCAAGTGCAAACCAAAATTTGAATTCAATTTAAAATATTTCTCCACAATCTTTGTTTGCACCTAAAACTCATGTTTCGTGAATTTGTTTGCTCATTTAATTCAAAAACAACTCGGATAGATTTTTCGTAAAGAATGAGAGTAAATACTAAATTATTCAAGTTCAAACCAAAATTTGTATTCAATTTAAAATATTTCTCCACAATCTTTGTTTGCACCTAAAACTCATGTTTCGTGTATTTGTTTGCTCATTTCATTCAAAAAAAACTCGGATATATTTGTCGTAAAGAATGATAGTAAATACTAAATTATTCAAGTTGAAACCAAAATTTGTATTCAATTTAAAATATTTCTCCACAATCTTTGGTTGCACCTAAAACTTATGTTTCGTGAATTTGTTTGCTCATTTCATTCAAAAACAACTCGGATAGATTTTTCGTAAAGAATGAGAGTAAATACTAAATTATTCAAGTTCAAACAAAAATTTGTATTCAATTTAAAATATTTCTCCACAATCTTTGGTTGCACCTAAAACTCCTGTTTCGTGCATTTGTTTGCTCATTTCTTTGAAAAACAACTCGAATAGATTTTTCGTAAAGAATGATAGTAAATACTATATTATTCAAGTTCAAACCAAAATTTGAATTCCATTTAAAATATTTCTCCACAATCTTTGTTTGCACCTAAAACTCATGTTTCGTATAATTGTTTGCTCATTTCATTCAAAAAAAACTCGGATAGATTTTTCGTAAAGAATGATAGTAAATAATAAATTATTCAACTTCAAACCAAAATTCGTATTCAATTTAAAATATTTCTCCACAATCTTTGGTTTCATCTAAAACTCATGTTTCGTGCATTTATTTGCTCATTTCATTCAAAAACAACTCGGATAGATTTTTCGTTAAGAATGATAGTAAATACTAAATTAATCAAGTTCAAACCAAAATTTGTATTCAATTTAAAATATTTCTCCACAATCTCTGTTTGAACTTAAAACTCATGTATTGTTCATTTGTTTGCTCGTTTCATTGAAAAACAACTCGGTTAGATTTTTCGTAAAGAATGATAATAAATACTAAATTATTCAGTTGCAAACCAAAATTTATATTCGTTTCAAAACATTTCTCCACAATCTTTATTTGCACCTAATACTCGTGTTTCAGGCATTTGTTAGCTCGTTTCATTGAAAAAAAACTCGGTTAGATTTTTCGTAAAGAATGATAGTAAATACTAAATTACTCAAGTGTTAACCAAAATTTGAATTCAATTTAAAATATTTCTCCACAATATTTGTTTGAACCTAAAACTCATGTTTTGTTTGTTTGTTTGCTCCTTTCACCTAAAAAAAACTCGGATATATGTTTCGTGAAGAATGATAGTAAATACTAAATTATTCAAGTGCAAACCAAAATTTGAATTCAATTTAAAATATTTCTCCACAATCTTTGTTTGCACCTAAAACTCATGTTTCGTGTATTTGTTTGCTCATTTCATTCAAAAAAAACTCGGATATATTTTTCGTAAAGAATGATAGTAAATACTAAATTATTCAAGTTCAAACCAAAATTTGTATTCAATTTAAAATATTTCTCCACAATCTTTGGTCGCACCTAAAACTCATGTTTCGTGCATTTGTTTGCTCATTTCATTCAAAAACAACTCGGATAGATTTTTCGTAAAGAATGAGAGTGAATACTAAATTATTCAAGTTCAAACCAAAATTTGTATTCAATTTAAAATATTTCTCCACAATCTTTGGTTGCACCTAAAACTCATGTTTCGTGCATTTGTTTGCTCAATTCTTTGAAAAACAACTCGGATAGATTTTTCGTAAAGAATGATAGTAAATACTAAATTATTCAAGTTCAAACCAAAATTATATATTCAATTTAAAATATTTCTCCACAATCTTTGGTTGCACCTAAAACTCTTGTCTCGTGCATTTATTTGCTCATTTCATTCAAAAACAACTCGGATAGATTTTTCGTAAAGAATGATAGTAAATACTAAATTATTCAAGTTCAAACCAAAATTTGTATTCAATTTAAAATATTTCTCCACAATCTCTGTTTGAACTTAAAACTCATGTATTGTTCATTTGTTTGCTCGTTTCATTGAAAAACAACTCGGTTAGATTTTTCGTAAAGAATGATAATAAATACTAAATTATTCAAATGCATACCAAAATTTATATTAGTTTCAAAATATTTCTCCACAATCTTTATTTGCACCTAATACTCGTGTTTCGTGCATTTGTTAGCTCGTTTCATTGAAAAAAAAATCGGTTAGATTTTTAGTAAAGAATGATAGTAAATACTAAATTACTCAAGTGTAAGCCAAAATTTGAATTCAATTTAAAATATTTCTCCACAATCTTTGTTTGGACCTAAAACTCATGTTTTGTTTGTTTGTTTGCTCGTTTCACCTAAAAAAAACTCGGATATATGTTTCGTGAAGAATGATAGTAAATACTAAATTATTCAAGTGCAAACCAAAATTTGAATTCAATTTAAAATATTTCTCCACAATCTTTGTTTGCACCTAAAACTCATGTTTCGTGTATTTGTTTGCTCATTTCATTCAAAAAAAACTCGGATATATTTTTCGTAAAGAATGATAGTAAATACTAAATTATTCAAGTTCAAACCAAAATTTGTATTCAATTTAAAATTTTCGTCCACAATCTTTGGTCGCACCTAAAACTCATGTTTCGTGCATTTGTTTGCTCATTTCATTCAAAAACAACTCGGATAGATTTTTCGTAAAGAATGAGAGTAAATACTAAATTATTCAAGTTCAAACCAAAATTTGTATTCAATTTAAAATATTTCTCCACAATCTTTGGTTGCACCTAAAACTCATGTTTCGTGCATTTGTTTGCTCAATTCTTTGAAAAACAACTCGGATAGATTTTTCGTAAAGAATGATAGTAAATACTAAATTATTCAAGTTCAAACCAAAATTTTATATTCAATTTAAAATATTTCTCCACAATCTTTGGTTGCACCTAAAACTCTTGTCTCGTGCATTTATTTGCTCATTTCATTCAAAAACAACTCGGATAGATTTTTCGTAAAGAATGATAGTAAATACTAAATTATTCAAGTTCAAACCAAAATTTGTATTCAATTTAAAATATTTCTCCACAATCTCTGTTTGAACTTAAAACTCATGTATTGTTCATTTGTTTTCTCGTTTCATTGAAAAACAACTCGGTTAGATTTTTCGTAAAGAATGATAATAAATACTAAATTATTCAAATGCATACCAAAATTTATATTCGTTTCAAAATATTTCTCCACAATCTTTATTTGCACCTAATACTCGTGTTTCGTGCATTTGTTAGCTCGTTTCATTGAAAAAAAAATCGGTTAGATTTTTAGTAAAGAATGATAGTAAATACTAAATTACTCAAGTGTAAGCCAAAATTTGAATTCAATTTAAAATATTTCTCCACAATCTTTGTTTGAACCTAAAACTCATGTTTTGTTTGTTTGTTTCCTCGTTTCACCTAAAAAAAACTCGGATATATGTTTCGTGAAGAATGATAGTAAATACTAAATTATTCAAGTGCAAACCAAAATTTGAATTCAATTTAAAATATTTCTCCACAATCTTTGTTTGCACCTAAAACTCATGTTTCGTGTATTTGTTTGCTCATTTCATTCAAAAAAAACTCGGATATATTTTTCGTAAAGAATGATAGTAAATACTAAATTATTCAAGTTCAAACCAAAATTTGTATTCAATTTAAAATTTTCGTCCACAATCTTTGGTCGCACCTAAAACTCATGTTTCGTGCATTTGTTTGCTCATTTCATTCAAAAACAACTCGGATAGATTTTTCGTAAAGAATGAGAGTAAAAACAAATTTATTCAAGTTCAAACCAAAATTTGTATTCAATTTAAAATATTTCTCCACAATCTTTGGTTGCACCTAAAACTCAGGTTTCGTGCATTTGTTTGCTCAATTCTTTGAAAAACAACTCGGATAGATTTTTCGTAAAGAACGATAGTAAATACTAAATTATTCAAGTTCAAACCAAAATTTGTATTCAATTTAAAATATTTCTCCACAATCTTTGGTTGCACCTAAAACTCTTGTCTCGTGCATTTATTTGCTCATTTCATTCAAAAACAACTCGGATAGATTTTTCGTAAAGAATGATAGTAAATACTAAATTATTCAAGTTCAAACCAAAATTTGTATTCAATTTAAAATATTTCTCCACAATCTCTGTTTTTACTTAAAACTCATGTTTTGTTCATTTGTTTGCTCATTTCATTGAAAAACAACTCGGATAGATTTTTCGTAAAGAATGATAATAAATACAAGATTATTCAAATGCAAACCAAAATTTATATTCGTTTCAAAATATTTCTCCACAATCTTTGTTTGCACCTAATACTCGTGTTTCGTGCATTTGTTTGCTCGTTTCATTGAAAAAAAACTCGGTTAGATTTTTCGTAAAGAATGATAGTAAATACTAAATTACTCAAATGCAAACCAAAATTTGAATTCAATTTAAAATATTTCTCCACAATCTTTGTTTGCACCTAAAACTCATGTTTCGTGCATTTGTTTGCTCATTTCATTCAAAAACAACTCGGATAGATTTTTCGTAAAGAATGAGAGTAAATACTAAATTATTCAAGTTCAAACCAAAATTTGTATTCAATTTAAAATATTTCTCCACAATCTTTGGTTGCACCTAAAACTCAGGTTTCGTGCATTTGTTTGCTCAATTCTTTGAAAAACAACTCGGATAGATTTTTCGTAAAGAATGATAGTAAATACTAAATTATTCATGTTCAAACCAAAATTTGTATTCAATTTAAAATATTTCTCCACAATCTTTGGTTGCACCTAAAACTCTTGTCTCGTGCATTTATTTGCTCATTTCATTCAAAAACAACTCGGATAGATTTTTCGTAAAGAATGATAGTAAATACTAAATTATTCAAGTTCAAACCAAAATTTGTATTCAATTTAAAATATTTCTCCACAATCTCTGTTTGAACTTAAAGCTCATGTTTTGTTCATTTGTTTGCTCGTTTCATTGAAAAACAACTCTGATAGATTTTTCGTAAAGAATGATAATAAATACAAGATTATTCAAATGCAAACCAAAATTTATATTCGTTTCAAAATATTTCTCCACAATCTTTGTTTGCACCTAATACTCGTGTTTTGTGCATATGTTTGCTCGTTTCATTGAAAAAAAACTCGGTTAGATTTTTCGTAAAGACTGATAGTAAATACTAAATTACTCAAATGCAAACCAAAATTTGAATTCAATTTAAAATATTTCACCACAATCTTTGTTTGCAACTAAAACTCATGTTTCCTATATTTGTTTGCTCATTTCATTCAAAAAAAACTCGGATATATTTTTCGTAAAGAATGATAGTAAATACTAAATTATTCAAGTTCAAACCAAAATTTGTATTCAATTTAAAATATTTCTCCACAATCTCTGTTTGAACTTACAACTCATGTTTTGTTCATTTGTTTGCTTGTTTCAATGAAAAACAACTCGGATAGATTTTTCGTAAAGAATGATAGTAAATACTAAATTACTCAAATGCAAACCAAAATTTGAATTCAATTTAAAATATTTCTCCACAATCTTTGTTATCACCTAAAACTTATGTTTCGTGTGTTCGTATGCACATTTCATTCAAAAAAAACTCGGATAGATTTTTCGTAAAAAATGATAGTAAATACTAAATTATTCAAGTTCAAACTAAAATTTGTATTCAATTTAAAATATTTCTCCACAATCTTTGGTTGCACCTAAAACTCATGTTTCGTGCATTTGTTTGCTCATTTCATTGAAAAACAACTCGGATAGATTTTTCGTAAAGAATGATAGTAAATACTAAATTATTCAAGTTCAAACCAAAATTTGTATTCAATTTAAAATATTTCTCCACAATCTCTGTTTTTACTTAAAACTCATGTTTTGTTCATTTGTTTGCTCATTTCATTGAAAAACAACTCGGATAGATTTTTCGTAAAGAATGATAATAAATACAAGATTATTCAAATGCAAACCAAAATTTATATTCGTTTCAAAATATTTCTCCACAATCTTTGTTTGCACCTAATACTCGTGTTTCGTGCATTTGTTTGCTCGTTTCATTGAAAAAAAACTCGGTTAGATTTTTCGTAAAGAATGATAGTAAATACTAAATTACTCAAATGCAAACCAAAATTTGAATTCAATTTAAAATATTTCTCCACAATCTTTGTTTGCACCTAAAACTCATGTTTCGTGCATTTGTTTGCTCATTTCATTCAAAAACAACTCGGATAGATTTTTCGTAAAGAATGAGAGTAAATACTAAATTATTCAAGTTCAAACCAAAATTTGTATTCAATTTAAAATATTTCTCCACAATCTTTGGTTGCACCTAAAACTCAGGTTTCGTGCATTTGTTTGCTCAATTCTTTGAAAAACAACTCGGATAGATTTTTCGTAAAGAATGATAGTAAATACTAAATTATTCATGTTCAAACCAAAATTTGTATTCAATTTAAAATATTTCTCCACAATCTTTGGTTGCACCTAAAACTCTTGTCTCGTGCATTTATTTGCTCATTTCATTCAAAAACAACTCGGATAGATTTTTCGTAAAGAATGATAGTAAATACTAAATTATTCAAGTTCAAACCAAAATTTGTATTCAATTTGAAATATTTCTCCACAATCTCTGTTTGAACTTAAAGCTCATGTTTTGTTCATTTGTTTGCTCGTTTCATTGAAAAACAACTCTGATAGATTTTTCGTAAAGAATGATAATAAATACAAGATTATTCAAATGCAAACCAAAATTTATATTCGTTTCAAAATATTTCTCCACAATCTTTGTTTGCACCTAATACTCGTGTTTTGTGCATATGTTTGCTCGTTTCATTGAAAAAAAACTCGGTTAGATTTTTCGTAAAGACTGATAGTAAATACTAAATTACTCAAATGCAAACCAAAATTTGAATTCAATTTAAAATATTTCACCACAATCTTTGTTTGCAACTAAAACTCATGTTTCCTATATTTGTTTGCTCATTTCATTCAAAAAAAACTCGGATATATTTTTCGTAAAGAATGATAGTAAATACTAAATTATTCAAGTTCAAACCAAAATTTGTATTCAATTTAAAATATTTCTCCACAATCTCTGTTTGAACTTACAACTCATGTTTTGTTCATTTGTTTGCTTGTTTCAATGAAAAACAACTCGGATAGATTTTTCGTAAAGAATGATAGTAAATACTAAATTACTCAAATGCAAACCAAAATTTGAATTCAATTTAAAATATTTCTCCACAATCTTTGTTATCACCTAAAACTTATGTTTCGTGTGTTCGTATGCACATTTCATTCAAAAAAAACTCGGATAGATTTTTCGTAAAGAATGATAGTAAATACTAAATTATTCAAGTTCAAACTAAAATTTGTATTCAATTTAAAATATTTCTCCACAATCTTTGGTTGCACCTAAAACTCATGTTTCGTGCATTTGTTTGCTCATTTCATTGAAAAACAACTCGGATAGATTTTTCGTAAAGAATGATAGTAAATACTAAATTATTCAAATGCAAACCAAAATTTGTATTCGTTTCAAAATATTTCTCCACAATCTTTGTTTGCACCTAATACTCGTGATTCGTGCATTTGTTTGCTAGTTTCATTCAAAAAAAACTCGGTTAGATTTTTCGTAAAGAACGATAGTAAATACTAAATTACTCAAGTGCAAATCTAAATTTGTACTCAATTTAAAATATTTCTCCGCAACCTTTGTTTGAACTTAAAACTCATGTTTTGTTCGTTTGTTTGGTCGTTTCACCCAAAAAAAACTCGGATATATTTTTCGTAAAGAATGATAGTAAATACTAAATTATTCAAATGCAAACCAAAATTTGTATTCGTTTCAAAATATTTCTCCACAATCGTTGTTTGCACCTAATACTCGTGTTTCGTGCATTTGTTTGCTAGTTTCATTCAAAAAAAACTCGATTAGATTTTTCGTAAAGAACGATAGTAAATACTAAATTATTCAAGTTCAAACCAAAATTTGTATTCAATTTAAAATATTTCTCCACAATCTTTGGTTGCACCTAAAACTCATGTTTCGTGCATTTGTTTGCTCATTTCATTAAAAAACAACTCGGATAGATTTTTCGTAAAGAATGATAGTAAATACCAAATTATTCAAGTTCAACCAAAAATTTGTATTCAATTTAAAATATTTCTCCACAATCCTTGTTTGCACCTAAAACTCATGTTTCGTGCATTTGTTTGCTCATTTCATTGAAAAAAAACTCGGTTAGATTTTTCGTAAAGAATGATAGTAAATACTAAATTATTCAAATGCAAATCTAAATTTGTACTCAATTTGAAATATTTCCCCACAATCTTTGTTTGAACTTAAAACTCATGTTTTGTTCATTTTTTTCCTCGTTTCACCCAAAAAAAACTCGGATATATTTTTCGTAAAGAATAATAGTAAATACTAAATTATTCAAATGCAAACCAAAATTTGTATTCGTTTCAAAATATTTCTCCACAATCTTTGTTTGCACCTAATACTCGTGTTTCGTGCATTTGTTTGCTCGTTTCATTAAAAAAAAACTCGGTTAGATTTTTCGTAAAGAATGATAGTAAATACTAAATTATTCAAGTTCAAACCAAAATTTGTATTCAATTTAAAATATTTCTCCACAATCTTTGGTTGCACCTAATACTCGTGTTTCGTGCATTCGTTTGCTCATTTCATTCAAAAAGAACTCGGATAGATTTTTCGTAAATAATGATAATAAATACCAAATTATTCAAGTTCAAACCAAAATTTGTATTTAATTTAAAATATTTCTCCACAATCTCTGTTTGAACTTAAAACTCATGTTTTGTTCATTTGTTTGCTTGTTTCAATGAAAAACAACTCGGATAGATTTTTCGTAAAGAATGATAGTAAATACTAGATTATTCAAATGCAAACCAAAATTTATATTCGTTTCAAAATATTTCTCCACAATCTTTGTTTGCACCTAATACTCGTGTTTCGTGCATTTGTTTGCTCGTTTCATTCAAAAAAAACTCGGATAGATTTTTCGTAAAGAATGATAGTAAATACTAAATTATTCAAGTTCAAACTAAAATTTGTATTCAATTTAAAATATTTCTCCACAATCTTTGGTTGCACCTAAAACTCATGTTTCGTGCATTTGTTTGCTCATTTCATTGAAAAACAACTCGGATAGATTTTTCGTAAAGAATGATAGTAAATACTAAATTATTCAAATGCAAACCAAAATTTGTATTCGTTTCAAAATATTTCTCCACAATCTTTGTTTGCACCTAATACTCGTGATTCGTGCATTTGTTTGCTAGTTTCATTCAAAAAAAACTCGGTTAGATTTTTCGTAAAGAACGATAGTAAATACTAAATTATTCAAGTCCAAACCAAAATTTGTATTCAATTTAAAATATTTCTCCACAATCTTTGGTTGCACCTAAAACTCATGTTTCGTGCATTTGTTTGCTCATTTCATTAAAAAACAACTCGGATAGATTTTTCGTAAAGAATGATAGTAAATACCAAATTATTCAAGTTCAACCAAAAATTTGTATTCAATTTAAAATATTTCTCCACAATCCTTCGTTGCACCCAAAACTCATGTTTCGTGCATTTGTTTGCTCATTTCATTGAAAAACTACTCGGATAGATTTTTCGTAAAGAATGATAGTAAATACTAAATTATTCAAATCCAAACCAAAATTTGTATTCGTTTCAAAATATTTCTCCACAATCTTTGTTTGCACCTAACACTCGTGTTTCGTGCATTTGTTTGCTCATTTCATTCAAAAAAAACTCGGTTAGATTTTTCGTAAAGAATGATAGTAAATACTAAATTATTCAAATGCAAATCTAAATTTGTACTCAATTTGAAATATTTCCCCACAATCTTTGTTTGAACTTAAAACTCATGTTTTGTTCATTTTTTTCCTCGTTTCACCCAAAAAAAACTCGGATATATTTTTCGTAAAGAATAATAGTAAATACTAAATTATTCAAATGCAAACCAAAATTTGTATTCGTTTCAAAATATTTCTCCACAATCTTTGTTTGCACCTAATACTCGTGTTTCGTGCATTTGTTTGCTCGTTTCATTCAAAAAAAACTCGGTTAGATTTTTCGTAAAGAACGATAGTAAATACTAAATTATTCAAGTTCAAACCAAAATTTGTATTCAATTTAAAATATTTCTCCACAATCTTTGGTTGCACCTAAAACTCATGTTTCGTGCATTTGTTTGCTCATTTCATTAAAAAACAACTCGGATAGATTTTTCGTAAAGAATGATAGTAAATACCAAATTATTCAAGTTCAACCAAAAATTTGTATTCAATTTAAAATATTTCTCCACAATCCTTGGTTGCACCCAAAACTCATGTTTCGTGCATTTGTTTGCTCATTTCATTGAAAAACTAC
Source organism: Juncus effusus (assembly GCA_027726005.1). Lineage (NCBI taxonomy): Eukaryota > Viridiplantae > Streptophyta > Magnoliopsida > Poales > Juncaceae > Juncus > Juncus effusus. The sequence goes on from CM050893.1 coordinate 4,830,956, forward strand.
TCGGATAGATTTTTCGTAAAGAATGATAGTAAATACTAAATTATTCAAATGCAAACCAAAATTTGTATTCGTTTCAAAATATTTCTCCACAATCTTTGTTTGCACCTAACACTCGTGTTTCGTGCATTTGTTTGCTCGTTTCATTCAAAAAAAACTCGGTTAGATTTTTCGTAAAGAATGATAGTAAATACTAAATTATTCAAATGCAAATCTAAATTTGTACTCAATTTGAAATATTTCCCCACAATCTTTGTTTGAACTTAAAACTCATGTTTTGTTCATTTTTTTCCTCGTTTCACCCAAAAAAAACTCGGATATATTTTTCGTAAAGAATAATAGTAAATACTAAATTATTCAAATGCAAACCAAAATTTGTATTCGTTTCAAAATATTTCTCCACAATCTTTGTTTGCACCTAACACTCGTGTTTCGTGCATTTGTTTGCTCATTTCATTCAAAAAAAACTCGGTTAGATTTTTCGTAAAGAATGATAGTAAATACTAAATTATTCAAATGCAAATCTAAATTTGTACTCAATTTGAAATATTTCCCCACAATCTTTGTTTGAACTTAAAACTCATGTTTTGTTCATTTTTTTCCTCGTTTCACCCAAAAAAAACTCGGATATATTTTTCGTAAAGAATAATAGTAAATACTAAATTATTCAAATGCAAACCAAAATTTGTATTCGTTTCAAAATATTTCTCCACAATCTTTGTTTGCACCTAATACTCGTGTTTCGTGCATTTGTTTGCTCGTTTCATTAAAAAAAAACTCGGTTAGATTTTTCGTAAAGAATGATAGTAAATACTAAATTATTCAAGTTCAAACCAAAATTTGTATTCAATTTAAAATATTTCTCCACAATCTTTGGTTGCACCTAATACTCGTGTTTCGTGCATTCGTTTGCTCATTTCATTCAAAAAGAACTCGGATAGATTTTTCGTAAATAATGATAATAAATACCAAATTATTCAAGTTCAAACCAAAATTTGTATTTAATTTAAAATATTTCTCCACAATCTCTGTTTGAACTTAAAACTCATGTTTTGTTCATTTGTTTGCTTGTTTCAATGAAAAACAACTCGGATAGATTTTTCGTAAAGAATGATAGTAAATACTAGATTATTCAAATGCAAACCAAAATTTATATTCGTTTCAAAATATTTCTCCACAATCTTTGTTTGCACCTAATACTCGTGTTTCGTGCATTTGTTTGCTCGTTTCATTCAAAAAAAACTCGGATAGATTTTTCGTAAAGAATGATAGTAAATACTAAATTATTCAAGTTCAAACTAAAATTTGTATTCAATTTAAAATATTTCTCCACAATCTTTGGTTGCACCTAAAACTCATGTTTCGTGCATTTGTTTGCTCATTTCATTGAAAAACAACTCGGATAGATTTTTCGTAAAGAATGATAGTAAATACTAAATTATTCAAATGCAAACCAAAATTTGTATTCGTTTCAAAATATTTCTCCACAATCTTTGTTTGCACCTAATACTCGTGATTCGTGCATTTGTTTGCTAGTTTCATTCAAAAAAAACTCGGTTAGATTTTTCGTAAAGAACGATAGTAAATACTAAATTATTCAAGTCCAAACCAAAATTTGTATTCAATTTAAAATATTTCTCCACAATCTTTGGTTGCACCTAAAACTCATGTTTCGTGCATTTGTTTGCTCATTTCATTAAAAAACAACTCGGATAGATTTTTCGTAAAGAATGATAGTAAATACCAAATTATTCAAGTTCAACCAAAAATTTGTATTCAATTTAAAATATTTCTCCACAATCCTTCGTTGCACCCAAAACTCATGTTTCGTGCATTTGTTTGCTCATTTCATTGAAAAACTACTCGGATAGATTTTTCGTAAAGAATGATAGTAAATACTAAATTATTCAAATCCAAACCAAAATTTGTATTCGTTTCAAAATATTTCTCCACAATCTTTGTTTGCACCTAACACTCGTGTTTCGTGCATTTGTTTGCTCATTTCATTCAAAAAAAACTCGGTTAGATTTTTCGTAAAGAATGATAGTAAATACTAAATTATTCAAATGCAAATCTAAATTTGTACTCAATTTGAAATATTTCCCCACAATCTTTGTTTGAACTTAAAACTCATGTTTTGTTCATTTTTTTCCTCGTTTCACCCAAAAAAAACTCGGATATATTTTTCGTAAAGAATAATAGTAAATACTAAATTATTCAAATGCAAACCAAAATTTGTATTCGTTTCAAAATATTTCTCCACAATCTTTGTTTGCACCTAATACTCGTGTTTCGTGCATTTGTTTGCTCGTTTCATTCAAAAAAAACTCGGTTAGATTTTTCGTAAAGAACGATAGTAAATACTAAATTATTCAAGTTCAAACCAAAATTTGTATTCAATTTAAAATATTTCTCCACAATCTTTGGTTGCACCTAAAACTCATGTTTCGTGCATTTGTTTGCTCATTTCATTAAAAAACAACTCGGATAGATTTTTCGTAAAGAATGATAGTAAATACCAAATTATTCAAGTTCAACCAAAAATTTGTATTCAATTTAAAATATTTCTCCACAATCCTTGGTTGCACCCAAAACTCATGTTTCGTGCATTTGTTTGCTCATTTCATTGAAAAACTACTCGGATAGATTTTTCGTAAAGAATGATAGTAAATACTAAATTATTCAAATGCAAACCAAAATTTGTATTCGTTTCAAAATATTTCTCCACAATCTTTGTTTGCACCTAACACTCGTGTTTCGTGCATTTGTTTGCTCGTTTCATTCAAAAAAAACTCGGTTAGATTTTTCGTAAAGAATGATAGTAAATACTAAATTATTCAAATGCAAATCTAAATTTGTACTCAATTTGAAATATTTCCCCACAATCTTTGTTTGAACTTAAAACTCATGTTTTGTTCATTTTTTTCCTCGTTTCACCCAAAAAAAACTCGGATATATTTTTCGTAAAGAATAATAGTAAATACTAAATTATTCAAATGCAAACCAAAATTTGTATTCGTTTCAAAATATTTCTCCACAATCTTTGTTTGCACCTAATACTCGTGTTTCGTGCATTTGTTTGCTCGTTTCATTCAAAAAAAACTCGGTTAGATTTTTCGTAAAGAATGATAGTAAATACTAAATTATTCAAGTTCAAACCAAAATTTGTATTCAATTTAAAATATTTCTCCACAATCTTTGGTTGCACCTAATACTCGTGTTTCGTGCATTCGTTTGCTCATTTCATTCAAAAAGAACTCGGATAGATTTTTCGTAAATAATGATAATAAATACCAAATTATTCAAGTTCAAACCAAAATTTGTATTTAATTTAAAATATTTCTCCACAATCTCTGTTTGAACTTAAAACTCATGTTTTGTTCATTTGTTTGCCTGTTTCAATGAAAAACAACTCGGATAGATTTTTCGTAAAGAATGATAGTAAATACTAGATTATTCAAATGCAAACCAAAATTTATATTCGTTTCAAAATATTTCTCCACAATCTTTGTTTGCACCTAATACTCGTGTTTCGTGCATATGTTTGCTCGTTTCATTGAAAAAAAATTCGGTTAGATTTTTCGTAAAGAATGATAGTAAATACTAAATTATTCAAGTTCAAACCAAAATTTGAATTCAATTTAAAATATTTCTCCACAATCTTTGTTTGCACCTAATACTCATGTTTCCTATATTTGTTTGCTCATTTCATTCAACAAAAACTCGGATAGATTTTTCGTAAAGAATGATAGTAAATACTAAATTATTCAAGTTCAAACCAAAATTTGTATTCAATTTAAAATATTTCTCCACAATCTCTGTTTGAACTTAAAAGCATTTGTTTGCTACTTTCATTCAAAAAAAAACTCGGTTAGATTTTTCGTAAAGAACGATAGTAAATACTAAATTACTCAAGTGCAAATCTAAATTTGTACTCAATTTAAAATATTTCCCCACATCCTTTGTTTGAGCTTAAAACTCATGTTTTGTTCGTTTGTTTGTTCGTTTCACCCAAAAAAAACTCGGATATATTTTTCGTAAAGAAGGATAGTAAATACTAAATTATTCAAATGTAAACCAAAATTTGTATTCGTTTCAAAATATTTCTCCACAATCGTTGTTTGCACCTAATACTCGTGTTTCGTGCATTTGTTTGCTCGTTTCATTCAAAAAAAACTCGATTAGATTTTTCGTAAAGAATGATAGTAAATACTAAATTATTCAAGTTCAAACCAAAATTTGTATTCAATTTAAAATATTTCTCCACAATCTTTGGTTGCACCTAAAACTCATGTTTTCTTGCATTTGTTTGCTCATTTCATTCAAAAACAACTCGGATAGATTTTTCGTAAAGAATGATAGTAAATACCAAATTATTCAAGTTCAACCAAAAATTTGTATTCAATTTAAAATATTTCTCCACAATCCTTGGTTGCACCTAAAACTCATGTTTCGTGCATTTGTTTGCTCATTTCATTGAAAAACAACTCGGATATATTTTTCGTAAAGAATGATAGTAAATAATAAATTATTCAAATGCAAACCAAAATTTGTATTCGTTTCAAAATATTTCTCGACAATCTTTGTTTGCACCTAACACTCGTGTTTCGTGCATTTGTTTGCTCGTTTCATTCAAAAAAAAACTCGGTTAGATTTTTCGTAAAGAACGATAGTAAATACTAAATTACTCAAGTGCAAATCTAAATTTGTACTCAATTTAAAATATTTCCCCACAACCTTTGTTTGAACTTAAAACTCATGTTTTGTTCGTTTGTTTGTTCGTTTCACCCAAAAAAAACTCGGTTATATTTTTCGTAAAGAATGATAGTAAATACTAAATTATTCAAATGCAAACTAAAATTTGTATTCAATTTAAAATATTTCTCCACAATCCTTGGTTGCACCTGAAACTCCTGTTTCGTGCATTTGTTTGCTCATTTCATTGAAAAACAACTCGGATAGATTTTTCGTAAAGAATGATAGTAAATACTAAATTATTCAAATGCAAACCAAAATTTGTATTCGTTTCGAAATATTTCTCCACAATCTTTGTTTGCACCTAATTCTCGTGTTTCGTCCATTTGTTTGCTCGTTTGATTCAAAATAAACTCGGTTAGATTTTTCGTAAAGAATGATAGTAAATAGTAAATTATTCGACTGAAAATCTAAATTTGTACTCAATTTAAAATATTTCCCCACAACCTTTGTTTGAACTTAAAACTCATGTTTTGTTCGTTTGTTTGTTCGTTTCACCCAAAAAAAACTCGGATATATTTTTCGTAAAGAATGATAGTAAATACTAAATTATTCAAATGCAAACTAAAATTTGTATTCGTTTCGAAATATTTCTCCACAATCTTTGTTTGCACCTAATCTGTTTCGTGCATTTGTTTGCTCGTTTGATTCAAAATAAACTCGGTTAGATTTTTCGTAAAGAATGATAGTAAATATTCGAATGCAAATCTAAATTTGTACTCAATTTAAAATATTTCCCCACAATCTTTGTTTGAACATAAAACTCATGTTTTGTTCGTTTGTTTGCTCGTTTCACCCAAAAAAAACTCGGATATATTTTTCATAAAGAATGATAGTAAATACTAAATTATTCAAGTTCAAACCAAAATTTGTATTCAATTTAAAATATTTCTCCACATTCTTTGGTTGCACCTAAAACTCATGTTTCGTGCATTCGTTTGCTCATTTCATTCAAAAACAACTCGGATAGATTTTTCGTAAAGAATGATAGTAAATACCAAATTATTCAAGTTCAAACCAAAATTTGTATTCAATTTAAAATATTTCTCCACAATCTCTGTTTGAACTTAAAACTCATGTTTTGTTCATTTGTTTGCTTGTTTCAATGAAAAACAACTCGGATAGATTTTTCGTAAAGAATGATAGTAAATACTAAATTACTCAAATGCAAACCAAAATTTGAATTCAATTTAAAATATTTCTCCACAATCTTTGTTATCACCTAAAACTCATGTTTCGTGTATTTGTTTGCACATTTCATTCAAAAAAAACTCGGAAAGATTTTTCGTAAAGAATGATAGTAAATACTAAATTATTCAAGTTCAAACTAAAATTTGTATTCAATTTAAAATATTTCTCCACAATCTTTGGTTGCACCTAAAACTCATGTTTCGTGCATTTGTTTGCTCATTTCATTGAAAAACGACTCGGATAGATTTTTCGTAAAGAATGATAGTAAATACTAAATTATTCAAACGCAAACCAAAATTTGTATTCGTTTCAAAATATTTATCCACAATCTTTGTTTGCACCTAATACTCGTGTTTCGTGCATTTGTTTGCTAGTTTCATTCTAAAAATACTCGGTTAGATTTTTCGTAAAGAATGATAGTAAATACTAAATTATTCAAGTGCAAATCTAAATTTGTACTCAATTTAAAATATTTCCCCACAATCTTTGTTTGAACTTAAAACTCATGTTTTGTTCGTTTGTTTGTTCGTTTCACCAAAAAAAAAATCGGATATATTTTTCGTAAAGAATGATAGTAAATACTAAATTATTCAAATGCAAACCAAAATTTGTATTCGTTTCAAAATATTTCTCCACAATCGTTGTTTGCACCTAATACTCGTGTTTCGTGCATTTGTTTGCTCGATTCATTACAAAAAAACTCGATTAGATTTTTCGAAAAGAATGATAGTAAATACTAAATTATTCAAGTTCAAACCAAAATTTGTATTCAATTTAAAATATTTCTCCACAATCTTTGGTTGCACCTAATACTCATGTTTCGTGCATTTGTTTGCTCATTTCATTCAAAAACAACACGGATATATTTTTCGTTAAGAATGATAGTAAATACTAAATTATTCAAATGCAAACCAAAATTTGTATTCGTTTCAAAATATTTCTCCACAATCATTGTTTGCACCTAATACTCGTGTTTCGTGCATTTGTTTGCTAGTTTCATTCAAAAAAAACTCGGTTTGATTTTTCGTAAAGAACGATAGTAAATACTAAATTACTCAAGTGCAAATCTAAATTTGTATTCAATTTAAAATATTTCCCCACAACCTTTGTTTGAACTTAAAACTCATGTTTTGTTCGTTTGTTTGTTCGTTTCACCCAAAAAAAACTCGGATATATTTTTCGTAAAGAATGATTGTAAATACTAAATTATTCAAATGCAAACCAAAATTTGTATTCCTTTCAAAATATTTCTCCACAATCGTTGTTTGCACCTAATACTCGTGTTTCGTGCATTTGTTTGCTCGTTTCATTCAAAAAAAACTCGGTTAGATTTTTCGTAAAGAATGATAGTAAATACTAAATTATTCAAGTTCAAACCAAAATTTGTATTCAATTTAAAATATTTCTCCACAATCTTTGGTTGCACCCAAAACTCATGTTTCGTGCATTTGTTCGCTCATTTCATTCAAAAACAACTCGGATAGATTTTTCGTAAAGAATGATAGTAAATACTAAATTATTCAAGTTCAAACCAAAATTTGTATTCAATTTAAAATATTTCTCCACAATCTTTGTTTGCACCTAATACTCATGTTTCGTGTATTCGTTTGCTCATTTCATTCAAAAACAACTCGGATAGATTTTTCGAAAAGAATGATAGTAAATACCAAATTATTCAAGTTCAAACCAAAATTTGTATTCAATTTAAAATATTTCTCCACAATCTTTGGTTGCACCTAAAACTCATGTTTCGTGCATTTGTTTGCTCATTTCATTCAAAAACAACTCGGATAGATTTTTCGTAAAGAATGATAGTAAATACCAAATTATTCAAGTTCAACCAAAAATTTGTATTCAATTTAAAATATTTCTCCACAATCCTTGGTTGCACCTAAAACTCATGTTTCGTGCATTTGTTTGCTCCTTTCATTGAAAAACAACTCGGATAGATTTTTCGTAAAGAATGATAGTAAATACTAAATTATTCAAATGCAAACCAAAATTTGTATTCGTTTCAAAATATATCTCCACAATCTTTGTTTGCACCTAACACTCGTGTTTCGTGCATTTGTTTGCTCGTTTCATTCAAAAAAAACTCGGTTAGATTTTTCGTAAAGAATGATAGTAAATACTAAATTATTCAAATGCAAATCTAAATTTGTACTCAATTTGAAATATTTCCCCACAATCTTTGTTTGAACTTAAAACTCATGTTATGTTCGTTTGTTTGCTCGTTTCACCTAAACGAAACTCGGATATATTTTTCGTAAAGAATGATAGTAAATACTAAATTATTCAAATGCAAACCAAAATTTGTATTCGTTTCGAAATATTTCTCCACAATCTTTGTTTGCACCTAATACTCGTGTTTCGTGCATTTGTTTGCTCGTTTCATTCAAAGAAAACTCGGTTAGATTTTTCGTAAAGAATGATAGTAAATACTAAATTATTCAAATGCAAATCTAAATTTGTACACAATTTAAAATATTTCCCCACAATCTTTGTTTGGACTTAAAACTCATGTTTTGTTCGTTTGTTTGCTCGTTTCACCCAAAAAATCCTCGGATATATTCTTCGTAAAGAATGATAGTAAATACTAAATTATTCAAATGCAAACCAAAATTTGTATTCGTTTCGAAATATTTCTCCACAATCTTTGTTTGCACCTAACACTCGTGTTTCGTGCATTTGTTTGCTCGTTTGATTCAAAATAAACTCGGTTAGATTTTTCGTAAAGAATGATAGTAAATACTAAATTATTCGAATGCAAATCTAAATTTGTACTCAATTTAAAATATTTCCCCACAATCTTTGTTTGAACTTAAAACTCATGTTATGTTCGTTTGTTTGCTCGTTTCACCTAAACGAAACTCGGATATATTTTTCGTAAAGAATGATAGTAAATACTAAATTATTCAAATGCAAACCAAAATTTGTATTCGTTTCGAAATATTTCTCCACAATCTTTGTTTGCACCTAATACTCGTGTTTCGTGCATTTGTTTGCTCGTTTCATTCAAGAAAAACTCGGTTAGATTTTTCGTAAAGAATGATAGTAAATACTAAATTATTCAAATGCAAATCTAAATTTGTACTCAATTTAAAATATTTCCCCACAATCTTTGTTTGAACTTAAAACTCATGTTTTGTTCGTTTGTTTGCTCGTTTCACCCAAAAAAATACTCGGATATATTTTTCGTAAAGATTGATAGTAAATACTAAATTATTCAAATGCAAACCAAAATTTGTATTCGTTTCGAAATATTTCTCCACAATCTTTGTTTGCACCTAATTCTCGTGTTTCGTGCATTTGTTTGCTCGTTTGATTCAAAATAAACTCGGTTAGATTTTTCGTAAAGAATGATAGTAAATACTAAATTATTCGAATGCAAATCTAAATTTGTAACCAATTTAAAATATTTCCCCACAATCTTTGTTTGAACTTAAAACTCATGTTTTGTTCGTTTGTTTGCTCGTTTCACCCAAACGAAACTCGGATATATTTTTCGTAAAGGATGATAGTAAATACTAAATTATTCAAATGCAAACCAAAATTTGTATTCGTTTCAAAATATTTCTCCACAATCTTTGTTTGCACCTAACACTCGTGTTTCGTGCATTTGTTTGCTCGTTTCATTCAAAAAAAACTCGGTTAGATTTTTCGTAAAGAATGATAGTAAATACTAAATTATTCCAATGCAAATCTAAATTTGTACTCAATTTAAAATATTTCCCCACAATCTTTGTTTGAACTTAAAACTCATGTTTTGTTCGTTTGTTTCCTCGTTTCACCCAAAAAAAACTCAGATATATTTTTCGTAAAGAATGATAGTAAATACTAAATTATACAAATGCAAACCAAAATTTGTATTCGTTTCAAAATATTTCTCCACAAGCTTTGTTTGCACCTAATACTCGTGTTTCGTGCATTTGTTTGCTCGTTTCATTCAAAAAAAACTCGGTTAGATTTTTCGTAAAGAATGATAGTAAATACTAAATTATTCAAGTTCAAACCAAAATTTGTATTCAATTTAAAATATTTCTCCACAATCTTTGGTTGCACCTAAAACTCATGTTTCGTGCATTTGTTCGCTCATTTCATTCAAAAACAACTCGGATAGATTTTTCGTAAAGAATGATAGTAAATACTAAATTATTCAAGTTCAACCAAAAATTTGTATTCAATTAAAAATATTTCTCCACAATCCTTGGTTGCACCTGAAACTCCTGTTTCGTGCATTTGTTTGCTCATTTCATTGAAAAACAACTCGGATAGATTTTTCGTAAAGAATGATAGTAAATACTAAATTATTCAAATGCAAACCAAAATTTGTATTCGTTTCGAAATATTTCTCCACAATCTTTGTTTGCACCTAATTCTCGTGTTTCGTCCATTTGTTTGCTCGTTTGATTCAAAATAAACTCGGTTAGATTATTCGTAAAGAATGATAGTAAATAGTAAATTATTCGACTGAAAATCTAAATTTGTACTCAATTTAAAATATTTCCCCACAATCTTTGTTTGAACTTAAAACTCATGTTTTGTTCGTTTGTTTGCTCGCTTCACCCAAAAAATACTCGGATATATTTTTCGTAAAGAATGATTGTAAATACTAAATTATTCAAATGCAAACCAAAATTTGTATTCGTTTCGAAATATTTCTCCACAATCTTTGTTTGCACCTAATACTCGTGTTTCGTGCATTTGTTTGCTCGTTTCATTCAAGAAAAACTCGGTTAGATTATTCGCAAAGAATGATAGTAAATACTAAATTATTCAAATGCAAATCTAAATTTGTACTCAATTTAAAATATTTCCCCACAATCTTTGTTTGAACTTAAAACTCATGTTTTGTTCGTTTGTTTGCTCGTTTCACCCAAAAAATACTCGGATATATTTTTCGTAAAGAATGATAGTAAATACTAAATTATTCAAATGCAAACCAAAATTTGTATTCGTTTCGAAATATTTCTCCACAATCTTTGTTTGCACCTAATTCTCGTGTTTCGTGCATTTGTTTGCTCGTTTGATTCAAAATAAACTCGGTTAGATTTTTCGTAAAGAATGATCATAAATACTAAATTATTCGAATGCAAATCTAAATTTGTACTCAATTTAAAATATTTCCCCACAATCTTTGTTTGAACTTAAAACTCATGTTTTGTTCGTTTGTTTGCTCGTTTCACCCAAACGAAACTCGGATATATTTTTCGTAAAGGATGATAGTAAATACTAAATTATTCAAATGCAAACCAAAATTTGTATTCGTTTCAAAATATTTCTCCACAATCTTTGTTTGCACCTAACACTCGTGTTTCGTGCATTTGTTTGCTCGTTTCATTCAAAAAAAACTCGGTTAGATTTTTCGTAAAGAATGATAGTAAATACTAAATTATTCCAATGCAAATCTAAATTTGTACTCAATTTAAAATATTTCCCCACAATCTTTGTTTGAACTTAAAACTCATGTTTTGTTCGTTTGTTTGCTCGTTTCACCCAAAAAATACTCGGATATATTTTTCGTAAAGAATGATAGTAAATACTAAATTATTCAAATGCAAACCAAAATTTGTATTCGTTTCGAAATATTTCTCCACAATCTTTGTTTGCACCTAATTCTCGTGTTTCGTGCATTTGTTTGCTCGTTTGATTCAAAATAAACTCGGTTAGATTTTTCGTAAAGAATGATAGTAAATACTAAATTATTCGAATGCAAATCTAAATTTCTACTCAATTTAAAATATTTCCCCACAATCTTTGTTTGAACTTAAAACTCATGTTTTGTTCGTTTGTTTGCTCGTTTCACCCAAAAAATACTCGGATATATTTTTCGTAAAGAATGATAGTAATTATTCAAATGCAAACCAAAAGTTGTATTCGTTTCGAAATATTTCTCCACAATCTTTGTTTGCACCTAATACTCGTGTTTCGTGCATTTGTTTGCTCGTTTCATTCAAGAAAAACTCGGTTAGATTTTTCGTAAAGAATGATAGTAAATACTAAATTATTCAAATGCAAACCAAAATTTGTATTCGTTTCGAAATATTTCTCCACATTCTTTGTTTGCACCTAATACTCGTGTTTCGTGCATTTGTTTGCTCGTTTCATTCAAGAAAAACTCGGTTAGATTTTTCGTAAAGAATGATAGTAAATACTAAATTATTCAAATGCAAATCAAAATTTGTACTCAATTTAAAATATTTCCCCACAAACTTTGTTTGAACTTAAAACTCATGTTTTGTTCGTTTGTTTGCTCGTTTCACCCAAAAAATACTCGGATATATTTTTCGTAAAGAATGATAGTAAATACTAAATTATTCAAATGCAAACCAAAATTTGTATTCGTTTCGAAATATTTCTCCACAATCTTTGTTTGCACCTAATTCTCGTGTTTCGTCCATTTGTTTGCTCGTTTGATTCAAAATAAACTCGGTTAGATTTTTCGTAAAGAATGATAGTAAATACTAAATTATTCGAATGAAAATCTAAATTTGTACTCAATTTAAAATATTTCCCCACAATCTTTGTTTGAACTTAAAACTCATGTTTTGTTCGTTTGTTTGCTCGTTTCACCCAAAAAATACATGGATATATTTTTCGTAAAGAATGATAGTAATTATTCAAATGCAAACCAAAATTTGTATTCGTTTCGAAATATTTCTCCACAATCTTTGTTTGCACCTAATACTCGTGTTTCGTGCATTTGTTTGCTCGTTTCATTCAAGAAAAACTCGGTTAGATTTTTCGTAAAGAATGATAGTAAATACTAAATTATTCAAATGCAAATCAAAATTTGTACTCAATTTAAAATATTTCCCCACAAACTTTGTTTGAACTTAAAACTCATGTTTTGTTCGTTTGTTTGCTCGTTTCACCCAAAAAATACTCGGATATATTTTTCGTAAAGAATGATAGTAAATACTAAATTATTCAAATGCAAACCAAAATTTGTATTCGTTTCGAAATATTTCTCCACAATCTTTGTTTGCACCTAATTCTCGTGTTTCGTCCATTTGTTTGCTCGTTTGATTCAAAATAAACTCGGTTAGATTTTTCGTAAAGAATGATAGTAAATACTAAATTATTCGAATGAAAATCTAAATTTGTACTCAATTTAAAATATTTCCCCACAATCTTTGTTTGAACTTAAAACTCATGTTTTGTTCGTTTGTTTGCTCGTTTCACCCAAAAAATACTTGGATATATTTTTCGTAAAGAATGATAGTAATTATTCAAATGCAAACCAAAATTTGTATTCGTTTCGAAATATTTCTCCACAATCTTTGTTTGCACCTAATACTCGTGTTTCGTGCATTTGTTTGCTCGTTTCATTCAAGAAAAACTCGGTTAGATTTTTCGTAAAGAATGATAGTAAATACTAAATTATTCAAATGCAAATCAAAATTTGTACTCAATTTAAAATATTTCCCCACAATCTTTGTTTGAACTTAAAACTCATGTTTTGTTCGTTTGTTTGCTCGTTTCACCCAAACGAAACTCGTATATATTTTTCGTAAAGAATGATAGTAAATACTAAATTATTCAAATGCAAACCAAAATTTGTATTCGTTTCGAAATATTTCTCCACAATCTTTGTTTGCACCTAACACTCGTGTTTCGTGCATTTGTTTGCTCGTTTCATTCAAAAAAAACTCGGTTAGATTTTTCGTAAAGAATGATAGTAAATACTAAATTATTCGAATGCAAATCTAAATTTGTACTCAATTTAAAATATTTCCCCACAATCTTTGTTTGAACTTAAAACTCATGTTTTGTTCGTTTGTTTGCTCGTTTCACCCAAAAAATACTCGGATATATTTTTCGTAAAGAATGATAGTAATTATTCAAATGCAAACCAAAATTTGTATTCGTTTCGAAATATTTCTCCACAATCTTTGTTTGCACCTAATACTCGTGTTTCGTGCATTTGTTTGCTCGTTTCATTCAAGAAAAACTCGGTTAGATTTTTCGTAAAGAATGATAGTAAATACTAAATTATTCAAATGCAAACCAAAATTTGTATTCGTTTCGAAATATTTCTCCACATTCTTTGTTTGCACCTAATACTCGTGTTTCGTGCATTTGTTTGCTCGTTTCATTCAAGAAAAACTCGGTTAGATTTTTCGTAAAAAATGATAGTAAATACTAAATTATTCAAATGCAAATCAAAATTTGTACTCAATTTAAAATATTTCACCACAATCTTTGTTTGAACTTAAAACTCATGTTTTGTTCGTTTGTTTGCTCGTTTCACCCAAAAAATACTCGGATATATTTTTCGTAAAGAATGATAGTAAATACTAAATTATTCAAATGCAAACCAAAATTTGTATTCGTTTCGAAATATTTCTCCACAATCTTTGTTTGCACCTAATTCTCGTGTTTCGTCCATTTGTTTGCTCGTTTGATTCAAAATAAACTCGGTTAGATTTTTCGTAAAGAATGATAGTAAATACTAAATTATTCGAATGAAAATCTAAATTTGTACTCAATTTAAAATATTTCCCCACAATCTTTGTTTGAACTTAAAACTCATGTTTTGTTCGTTTGTTTGCTCGTTTCACCCAAAAAATACTTGGATATATTTTTCGTAAAGAATGATAGTAATTATTCAAATGCAAACCAAAATTTGTATTCGTTTCGAAATATTTCTCCACAATCTTTGTTTGCACCTAATACTCGTGTTTCGTGCATTTGTTTGCTCGTTTCATTCAAGAAAAACTCGGTTAGATTATTCGCAAAGAATGATAGTAAATACTAAATTATTCAAATGCAAATCTAAATTTGTACTCAATTTAAAATATTTCCCCACAATCTTTGTTTGAACTTAAAACTCATGTTTTGTTCGTTTGTTTGCTCGTTTCACCCAAACGAAACTCGGATATATTTTTCGTAAAGAATGATAGTAAATACTAAATTATTCAAATGCAAACCAAAATTTGTATTCGTTTCGAAATATTTCTCCACAATCTTTGTTTGCACCTAATTCTCGTGTTTCGTGCATTTGTTTGCTCGTTTGATTCAAAATAAACTCGGTTAGATTTTTCGTAAAGAATGATAGTAAATACTAAATTATTCGAATGCAAATCTAAATTTGTACTCAATTTAAAATATTTCCCCACAATCTTTGTTTGAACTTAAAACTCATGTTTTGTTCGTTTGTTTGCTCGTTTCACCCAAACGAAACTCGGATATATTTTTCGTAAAGAATGATAGTAAATACTAAATTATTCAAATGCAAACCAAAATTTGTATTCGTTTCGAAATATTTCTCCACAATCTTTGTTTGCACCTAATACTCGTGTTTCGTGCATTTGTTTGCTCGTTTCATTCAAGAAAAATCGGTTAGATTTTTCGTAAAGAATGATAGTAAATACTAAATTATTCAAATGCAAATCAAAATTTGTACTCAATTTAAAGTATTTCCCCACAATCTTTGTTTGAACTTAAAACTCATGTTTTGTTCGTTTGTTTGCTCGTTTCACCCAAAAAATACTCGGATATATTTTTCGTAAAGAATGATAGTAAATACTAAATTATTCAAATGCAAACCAAAATTTGTATTCGTTTCGAAATATTTCTCCACAATCTTTGTTTGCACCTAATTCTCGTGTTTCGTCCATTTGTTTGCTCGTTTGATTCAAAATAAACTCGGTTAGATTTTTCGTAAAGAATGATAGTAAATACTAAATTATTCGAATGAAAATCTAAATTTGTACTCAATTTAAAATAGTTCCCCACAATCTTTGTTTGAACTTAAAACTCATGTTTTGTTCGTTTGTTTGCTCGTTTCACCCAAAAAATACTCGGATATATTTTTCGTAAAGAATGATAGTAATTATTCAAATGCAAACCAAAATTTGTATTCGTTTCGAAATATTTCTCCACAATCTTTGTTTGCACCTAATACTCGTGTTTCGTGCATTTGTTTGCTCGTTTCATTCAAGAAAAACTCGGTTAGATTTTTCGTAAAGAATGATAGTAAATACTAAATTATTCAGATGCAAACCAAAATTTGTATTCGTTTCGAAATATTTCTCCACATTCTTTGTTTGCACCTAATACTCGTGTTTCGTGCATTTGTTTGCTCGTTTCATTCAAGAAAAACTCGGTTAGATTTTTCGTAAAGAATGATAGTAAATACTAAATTATTCAAATGCAAATCAAAATTTGTACTCAATTTAAAATATTTCCCCACAATCTTTGTTTGAACTTAAAACTCATGTTTTGTTCGTTTGTTTGCTCGTTTCACCCAAAAAATACTCGGATATATTTTTCGTAAAGAATGATAGTAAATACTAAATTATTCAAATGCAAACCAAAATTTGTATTCGTTTCGAAATATTTCTCCACAATCTTTGTTTGCACCTAATACTCGTGTTTCGTGCATTTGTTTGCTCGTTTCATTCAAGAAAAACTCGGTTAGATTTTTCGTAAATAATGATAGTAAATACTAAATTATTCTAATGCAAATCAAAATTTGTACTCAATTTAAAATATTTCCCCACAATCTTTGTTTGAACTTAAAACTCATGTTTTGTTCGTTTGTTTGCTCGTTTCACCCAAAAAATACTCGGATATATTTTTCGTAAAGAATGATAGTAAATACTAAATTATTCAAATGCAAACCAAAATTTGTATTCGTTTCGAAATATTTCTCCACAATCTTTGTTTGCACCTAATTTTCGTGTTTCGTGCATTTGTTTGCTCGTTTGATTCAAAATAAACTCGGTTAGATTTTTCGTAAAGAATGATAGTAAATACTAAATTATTCGAATGCAAATCTAAATTTGTACTCAATTTAAAATATTTCCCCACAATCTTTGTTTGAACTTAAAACTCATGTTTTGTTCGTTTGTTTGCTCATTTCACCCAAACGAAACTCGGATATATTTTTCGTAAAGAATGATAGTAAATACTAAATTATTCAAATGCAAACCAAAATTTGTATTCGTTTCGAAATATTTCTCCACAATCTTTGTTTGCACCTAACACTCGTGTTTCGTGCATTTGTTTGCTCGTTTCATTCAAAAAAAACTCGGTTAGATTTTTCGTAAAGAATGATAGTAAATACTAAATTATTCAAATGCAAATCTAAATTTGTACTCAATTTAAAATATTTCCCCACAATCTTTGTTTGAACTTAAAACTCATGTTTTGTTCGTTTGTTTGCTCGTTTCACCCAAACGAAACTCGGATATATTTTTCGTAAAGAATGATAGTAAATACTAAATTATTCAAATGCAAACCAAAATTTGTATTCGTTTCGAAATATTTCTCCACAATCTTTGTTTGCACCTAATACTCGTGTTTCGTGCATTTGTTTGCTCGTTTCACTCAAAAAAAACTCGGTTAGATTTTTCGTAAAGAATGATAGTAAATACTAAATTATTCAAATGCAAATCTAAATTTGTACTCAATTTAAAATATTTCCCCAGAATCTTTGTTTGAACTTAAAACTCCTGTTTTGTTCGTTTGTTTGCTCGTTTCACCCAAAAAATACTCGGATATATTTTTCGTAAAGAATGATAGTAAATACTAAATTATTCAAATGCAAACCAAAATTTGTATTCGTTTCGAAATATTTCTCCACAATCTTTGTTTGCACCTAATACTCGTGTTTCGTGCATTTGTTTGCTCGTTTCATTCAAGAAAAACTCGGTTAGATTTTTCGTAAATAATGATAGTAAATACTAAATTATTCAAATGCAAATCAAAATTTGTACTCAATTTAAAATATTTCCCCACAATCTTTGTTTGAACTTAAAACTCATGTTTTGTTCGTTTGTTTGCTCGTTTCACCCAAAAAATACTCGGATATATTTTTCGTAAAGAATGATAGTAAATACTAAATTATTCAAATGCAAACCAAAATTTGTATTCGTTTCGAAATATTTCTCCACAATCTTTGTTTGCACCTAATTCTCGTGTTTCGTGCATTTGTTTGCTCGTTTGATTCAAAATAAACTCGGTTAGATTTTTCGTAAAGAATGATAGTAAATACTAAATTATTCGAATGCAAATCTAAATTTGTACTCAATTTAAAATATTTCCCCACAATCTTTGTTTGAACTTAAAACTCATGTTTTCTTCGTTTGTTTGCTCGTTTCACCCAAACGAAACTCGGATATATTTTTCGTAAAGAATGATAGTAAATACTAAATTATTCAAATGCAAACCAAAATTTGTATTCGTTTCGAAATATTTCTCCACAATCTTTGTTTGCACCTAACACTCGTGTTTCGTGCATTTGTTTGCTCGTTTCATTCAAAAAAAACTCGGTTAGATTTTTCGTAAAGAATGATAGTAAATACTAAATTATTCAAATGCAAATCTAAATTTGTACTCAATTTAAAATATTTCCCCACAATCTTTGTTTGAACTTAAAACTCATGTTTTGTTCGTTTGTTTTCTCGTTTCACCCAAACGAAACTCGGATATATTTTTCGTAAAGAATGATAGTAAATACTAAATTATTCAAATGCAAACCAAAATTTGTATTCGTTTCGAAATATTTCTCCACAATCTTTGTTTGCACCTAATACTCGTGTTTCGTGCATTTGTTTGCTCGTTTCACTCAAAAAAAACTCGGTTAGATTTTTCGTAAAGAATGATAGTAAATACTAAATTATTCAAATGCAAATCTAAATTTGTACTCAATTTAAAATATTTCCCCACAATCTTTGTTTGAACTTAAAACTCATGTTTTGTTCGTTTGTTTGCCCGTTTCACCCAAACGAAACTCGGATATATTTTTCGTAAAGAATGATAGTAAATACTAAATTATTCAAATGCAAACCAAAATTTGTATTCGTTTCGAAATATTTCTCCACAATCTTTGTTTGCACCTAACACTCGTGTTTCGTGCATTTGTTTGCTCGTTTCATTCAAAAAAAACTCGGTTAGATTTTTCGTAAAGAATGATAGTAAATACTAAATTATTCAAATGCAAATCTAAATTTGTACTCAATTTAAAATATTTCCCCACAATCTTTGTTTGAACTTAAAACTCATGTTTTGTTCGTTTGTTTGCTCGTTTCACCCAAACGAAACTCGGATATATTTTTCGTAAAGAATGATAGTAAATACTAAATTATTCAAATGCAAACCAAAATTTGTATTCGTTTCGAAATATTTCTCCACAATCTTTGTTTGCACCTAATTCTCGTGTTTCGTCCATTTGTTTGCTCGTTTGATTCAAAATAAACTCGGTTAGATTTTTCGTAAAGAATGATAGTAAATACTAAATTATTCGAATGAAAATCTAAATTTGTACTCAATTTAAAATATTTCCCCACAATCTTTGTTTGAACTTAAAACTCATGTTTTGTTCGTTTGTTTGCTCGTTTCACCCAAAAAATACTTGGATATATTTTTCGTAAAGAATGATAGTAATTATTCAAATGCAAACCAAAATTTGTATTCGTTTCGAAATATTTCTCCACAATCTTTGTTTGCACCTAATACTCGTGTTTCGTGCATTTGTTTGCTCGTTTCACTCAAAAAAAACTCGGTTAGATTTTTCGTAAAGAATGATAGTAAATACTAAATTATTCAAATGCAAATCTAAATTTGTACTCAATTTAAAATATTTCCCCAGAATCTTTGTTTGAACTTAAAACTCCTGTTTTGTTCGTTTGTTTGCTCGTTTCACCCAAAAAATACTCGGATATATTTTTCGTAAAGAATGATAGTAAATACTAAATTATTCAAATGCAAAACAAAATTTGTATTCGTTTCGAAATATTTCTCCACAATCTTTGTTTGCACCTAATACTCGTGTTTCGTGCATTTGTTTGCTCGTTTCATTCAAGAAAAACTCGGTTAGATTTTTCGTAAATAATGATAGTAAATACTAAATTATTCAAATGCAAATCAAAATTTGTACTCAATTTAAAATATTTCCCCACAATCTTTGTTTGAACTTAAAACTCATGTTTTGTTCGTTTGTTTGCTCGTTTCACCCAAACGAAACTCGGATATATTTTTCGTAAAGAATGATAGTAAATACTAAATTATTCAAATGCAAACCAAAATTTGTATTCGTTTCGAAATATTTCTCCACAATCTATGTTTGCACCTAATTCTCGTGTTTCGTGCATTTGTTTGCTCGTTTGATTCAAAATAAACTCGGTTAGATTTTTCGTAAAGAATGATAGTAAATACTAAATTATTCAAATGCAAATCAAAATTTGTACTCAATTTAAAATATTTCCCCACAATCTTTGTTTGAACTTAAAACTCATGTTTTGTTCGTTTGTTTGCTCGTTTCACCCAAACGAAACTCGGATATATTTTTCGTAAAGAATGATAGTAAATACTAAATTATTCAAATGCAAACCAAAATTTGTATTCGTTTCGAAATATTTCTCCACAATCTTTGTTTGCACCTAATACTCGTGTTTCGTGCATTTGTTTGCTCGTTTCACTCAAAAAATACTCGGTTAGATTTTTCGTAAAGAATGATAGTAAATACTAAATTATTCAAATGCAAATCTAAATTTGTACTCAATTTAAAATATTTCCCCAGAATCTTTGTTTGAACTTAAAACTCCTGTTTTGTTCGTTTGTTTGCTCGTTTCACCCAAAAAATACTCGGATATATTTTTCGTAAAGAATGATAGTAAATACTAAATTATTCAAATGCAAACCAAAATTTGTATTCGTTTCGAAATATTTCTCCACAATCTTTGTTTGCACCTAATACTCGTGTTTCGTGCATTTGTTTGCTCGTTTCATTCAAGAAAAACTCGGTTAGATTTTTCGTAAATAATGATAGTAAATACTAAATTATTCAAATGCAAATCAAAATTTGTACTCAATTTAAAATATTTCCCCACAATCTTTGTTTGAACTTAAAACTCATGTTTTGTTCGTTTGTTTGCTCGTTTCACCCAAAAAATACTCGGATATATTTTTCGTAAAGAATGATAGTAAATACTAAATTATTCAAATGCAAACCAAAATTTGTATTCGTTTCGAAATATTTCTCCACAATCTTTGTTTGCACCTAATTCTCGTGTTTCGTGCATTTGTTTGCTCGTTTGATTCAAAATAAACTCGGTTAGATTTTTCGTAAAGAATGATAGTAAATACTAAATTATTCGAATGCAAATCTAAATTTGTACTCAATTTAAAATATTTCCCCACAATCTTTGTTTGAACTTAAAACTCATGTTTTGTTCGTTTGTTTGCTCGTTTCACCCAAACGAAACTCGGATATATTTTTCGTAAAGAATGATAGTAAATACTAAATTATTCAAATGCAAACCAAAATTTGTATTCGTTTCGAAATATTTCTCCACAATCTTTGTTTGCACATAACACTCGTGTTTCGTGCATTTGTTTGCTCGTTTCATTCAAAAAAAACTCGGTTAGATTTTTCGTAAAGAATGATAGTAAATACTAAATTATTCAAATGCAAATCTAAATTTGTACTCAATTTAAAATATTTCCCCACAATCTTTGTTTGAACTTAAAACTCATGTTTTGTTCGTTTGTTTGCTCGTTTCACCCAAACGAAACTCGGATATATTTTTCGTAAAGAATGATAGTAAATACTAAATTATTCAAATGCAAACCAAAATTTGTATTCGTTTCGAAATATTTCTCCACAATCTTTGTTTGCACATAACACTCGTGTTTCGTGCATTTGTTTGCTCGTTTCATTCAAAAAAAACTCGGTTAGATTTTTCGTAAAGAATGATAGTAAATACTAAATTATTCAAATGCAAATCTAAATTTGTACTCAATTTAAAATATTTCCCCACAATCTTTGTTTGAACTTAAAACTCATGTTTTGTTCGTTTGTTTTCTCGTTTCACCCAAACGAAACTCGGATATATTTTTCGTAAAGAATGATAGTAAATACTAAATTATTCAAATGCAAACCAAAATTTGTATTCGTTTCGAAATATTTCTCCACAATCTTTGTTTGCACCTAATACTCGTGTTTCGTGCATTTGTTTGCTCGTTTCACTCAAAAAAAACTCGGTTAGATTTTTCGTAAAGAATGATAGTAAATACTAAATTATTCAAATGCAAATCTAAATTTGTACTCAATTTAAAATATTTCCCCACAATCTTTGTTTGAACTTAAAACTCATGTTTTGTTCGTTTGTTTGCTCGTTTCACCCAAAAAATACTCGGATATATTTTTCGTAAAGAATGATAGTAAATACTAAATTATTCAAATGCAAACCAAAATTTGTATTCGTTTCGAAATATTTCTCCACAATCTTTGTTTGCACCTAATTCTCGTGTTTCGTGCATTTGTTTGCTCGTTTGATTCAAAATAAACTCGGTTAGATTTTTCGTAAAGAATGATAGTAAATACTAAATTATTCGAATGCAAATCTAAATTTGTACTCAATTTAAAATATTTCCCCACAATCTTTGTTTGAACTTAAAACTCATGTTTTGTTCGTTTGTTTGCCCGTTTCACCCAAACGAAACTCGGATATATTTTTCGTAAAGAATGATAGTAAATACTAAATTATTCAAATGCAAACCAAAATTTGTATTCGTTTCGAAATATTTCTCCACAATCTTTGTTTGCACCTAACACTCGTGTTTCGTGCATTTGTTTGCTCGTTTCATTCAAAAAAAACTCGGTTAGATTTTTCGTAAAGAATGATAGTAAATACTAAATTATTCAAATGCAAATCTAAATTTGTACTCAATTTAAAATATTTCCCCACAATCTTTGTTTGAACTTAAAACTCATGTTTTGTTCGTTTGTTTGCTCGTTTCACCCAAACGAAACTCGGATATATTTTTCGTAAAGAATGATAGTAAATACTAAATTATTCAAATGCAAACCAAAATTTGTATTCGTTTCGAAATATTTCTCCACAATCTATGTTTGCACCTAATTCTCGTGTTTCGTGCATTTGTTTGCTCGTTTGATTCAAAATAAACTCGGTTAGATTTTTCGTAAAGAATGATAGTAAATACTAAATTATTCAAATGCAAATCAAAATTTGTACTCAATTTAAAATATTTCCCCACAATCTTTGTTTGAACTTAAAACTCATGTTTTGTTCGTTTGTTTGCTCGTTTCACCCAAACGAAACTCGGATATATTTTTCGTAAAGAATGATAGTAAATACTAAATTATTCAAATGCAAACCAAAATTTGTATTCGTTTCGAAATATTTCTCCACAATCTTTGTTTGCACCTAATTCTCGTGTTTCGTGCATTTGTTTGCTCGTTTGATTCAAAATAAACTCGGTTAGATTTTTCGTAAAGAATGATAGTAAATACTAAATTATTCGAATGCAAATCTAAATTTGTACTCAATTTAAAATATTTCCCCACAATCTTTGTTTGAACTTAAAACTCATGTTTTGTTCGTTTGTTTGCTCGTTTCACCCAAACGAAACTCGGATATATTTTTCGTAAAGAATGATAGTAAATACTAAATTATTCAAATGCAAACCAAAATTTGTATTCGTTTCGAAATATTTCTCCACAATCTTTGTTTGCACCTAACACTCGTGTTTCGTGCATTTGTTTGCTCGTTTCATTCAAAAAAAACTCGGTTAGATTTTTCGTAAAGAATGATAGTAAATACTAAATTATTCAAATGCAAATCTAAATTTGTACTCAATTTAAAATATTTCCCCACAATCTTTGTTTGAACTTAAAACTCATGTTTTGTTCGTTTGTTTGCTCGTTTCACCCAAACGAAACTCGGATATATTTTTCGTAAAGAATGATAGTAAATACTAAATTATTCAAATGCAAACCAAAATTTGTATTCGTTTCGAAATATTTCTCCACAATCTTTGTTTGCACCTAATACTCGTGTTTCGTGCATTTGTTTGCTCGTTTCACTCAAAAAAAACTCGGTTAGATTTTTCGTAAAGAATGATAGTAAATACTAAATTATTCAAATGCAAATCTAAATTTGTACTCAATTTAAAATATTTCCCCACAATCTTTGTTTGAACTTAAAACTCCTGTTTTGTTCGTTTGTTTGCTCGTTTCACCCAAAAAATACTTGGATATATTTTTCGTAAAGAATGATAGTAAATACTAAATTATTCAAATGCAAACCAAAATTTGTATTCGTTTCGAAATATTTCTCCACAATCTTTGTTTGCACCTAATACTCGTGTTTCGTGCATTTGTTTGCTCGTTTCATTCAAGAAAAACTCGGTTAGATTTTTCGTAAATAATGATAGTAAATACTAAATTATTCTAATGCAAATCAAAATTTGTACTCAATTTAAAATATTTCCCCACAATCTTTGTTTGAACTTAAAACTCATGTTTTGTTCGTTTGTTTGCTCGTTTCACCCAAAAAATACTCGGATATATTTTTCGTAAAGAATGATAGTAAATACTAAATTATTCAAATGCAAACGAAAATTTGTATTCGTTTCGAAATATTTCTCCACAATCTTTGTTTGCACCTAATTTTCGTGTTTCGTGCATTTGTTTGCTCGTTTGATTCAAAATAAACTCGGTTAGATTTTTCGTAAAGAATGATAGTAAATACTAAATTATTCGAATGCAAATCTAAATTTGTACTCAATTTAAAATATTTCCCCACAATCTTTGTTTGAACTTAAAACTCATGTTTTGTTCGTTTGTTTGCTCGTTTCACCCAAACGAAACTCGGATATATTTTTCGTAAAGAATGATAGTAAATACTAAATTATTCAAATGCAAACCAAAATTTGTATTCGTTTCGAAATATTTCTCCACAATCTTTGTTTGCACCTAACACTCGTGTTTCGTGCATTTGTTTGCTCGTTTCATTCAAAAAAAACTCGGTTAGATTTTTCGTAAAGAATGATAGTAAATACTAAATTATTCAAATGCAAATCTAAATTTGTACTCAATTTAAAATATTTCCCCACAATCTTTGTTTGAACTTAAAACTCATGTTTTGTTCGTTTGTTTGCTCGTTTCACCCAAACGAAACTCGGATATATTTTTCGTAAAGAATGATAGTAAATACTAAATTATTCAAATGCAAACCAAAATTTGTATTCGTTTCGAAATATTTCTCCACAATCTTTGTTTGCACCTAATACTCGTGTTTCGTGCATTTGTTTGCTCGTTTCACTCAAAAAAAACTCGGTTAGATTTTTCGTAAAGAATGATAGTAAATACTAAATTATTCAAATGCAAATCTAAATTTGTACTCAATTTAAAATATTTCCCCACAATCTTTGTTTGAACTTAAAACTCCTGTTTTGTTCGTTTGTTTGCTCGTTTCACCCAAAAAATACTCGGATATATTTTTCGTAAAGAATGATAGTAAATACTAAATTATTCAAATGCAAACCAAAATTTGTATTCGTTTCGAAATATTTCTCCACAATCTTTGTTTGCACCTAATACTCGTGTTTCGTGCATTTGTTTGCTCGTTTCATTCAAGAAAAACTCGGTTAGATTTTTCGTAAATAATGATAGTAAATACTAAATTATTCAAATGCAAATCAAAATTTGTACTCAATTTAAAATATTTCCCCACAATCTTTGTTTGAACTTAAAACTCATGTTTTGTTCGTTTGTTTGCTCGTTTCACTCAAAAAATACTCGGATATATTTTTCGTAAAGAATGATAGTAAATACTAAATTATTCAAATGCAAACCAAAATTTGTATTCGTTTCGAAATATTTCTCCACAATCTTTGTTTGCACCTAATTCTCGTGTTTCGTGCATTTGTTTGCTCGTTTGATTCAAAATAAACTCGGTTAGATTTTTCGTAAAGAATGATAGTAAATACTAAATTATTCGAATGCAAATCTAAATTTGTACTCAATTTAAAATATTTCCCCACAATCTTTGTTTGAACTTAAAACTCATGTTTTGTTCGTTTGTTTGCTCGTTTCACCCAAACGAAACTCGGATATATTTTTCGTAAAGAATGATAGTAAATACTAAATTATTCAAATGCAAACCAAAATTTGTATTCGTTTCGAAATATTTCTCCACAATCTTTGTTTGCACCTAACACTCGTGTTTCGTGCATTTGTTTGCTCGTTTCATTCAAAAAAAACTCGGTTAGATTTTTCGTAAAGAATGATAGTAAATACTAAATTATTCAAATGCAAATCTAAATTTGTACTCAATTTAAAATATTTCCCCACAATCTTTGTTTGAACTTAAAACTCATGTTTTGTTCGTTTGTTTTCTCGTTTCACCCAAACGAAACTCGGATATATTTTTCGTAAAGAATGATAGTAAATACTAAATTATTCAAATGCAAACCAAAATTTGTATTCGTTTCGAAATATTTCTCCACAATCTTTGTTTGCACCTAATACTCGTGTTTCGTGCATTTGTTTGCTCGTTTCACTCAAAAAAAACTCGGTTAGATTTTTCGTAAAGAATGATAGTAAATACTAAATTATTCAAATGCAAATCAAAATTTGTACTCAATTTAAAATATTTCCCCACAATCTTTGTTTGAACTTAAAACTCATGTTTTGTTCGTTTGTTTGCTCGTTTCACCCAAACGAAACTCGGATATATTTTTCGTAAAGAATGATAGTAAATACTAAATTATTCAAATGCAAACCAAAATTTGTATTCGTTTCGAAATATTTCTCCACAATCTTTGTTTGCACCTAACACTCGTGTTTCGTGCATTTGTTTGCTCGTTTCATTCAAAAAAAACTCGGTTAGATTTTTCGTAAAGAATGATAGTAAATACTAAATTATTCAAATGCAAATCTAAATTTGTACTCAATTTAAAATATTTCCCCACAATCTTTGTTTGAACTTAAAACTCATGTTTTGTTCGTTTGTTTGCTCGTTTCACCCAAACGAAACTCGGATATATTTTTCGTAAAGAATGATAGTAAATACTAAATTATTCAAATGCAAACCAAAATTTGTATTCGTTTCGAAATATTTCTCCACAATCTATGTTTGCACCTAATTCTCGTGTTTCGTGCATTTGTTTGCTCGTTTGATTCAAAATAAACTCGGTTAGATTTTTCGTAAAGAATGATAGTAAATACTAAATTATTCAAATGCAAATCAAAATTTGTACTCAATTTAAAATATTTCCCCACAATCTTTGTTTGAACTTAAAACTCATGTTTTGTTCGTTTGTTTGCTCGTTTCACCCAAACGAAACTCGGATATATTTTTCGTAAAGAATGATAGTAAATACTAAATTATTCAAATGCAAACCAAAATTTGTATTCGTTTCGAAATATTTCTCCACAATCTTTGTTTGCACCTAATTCTCGTGTTTCGTGCATTTGTTTGCTCGTTTGATTCAAAATAAACTCGGTTAGATTTTTCGTAAAGAATGATAGTAAATACTAAATTATTCGAATGCAAATCTAAATTTGTACTCAATTTAAAATATTTCCCCACAATCTTTGTTTGAACTTAAAACTCATGTTTTGTTCGTTTGTTTGCTCGTTTCACCCAAACGAAACTCGGATATATTTTTCGTAAAGAATGATAGTAAATACTAAATTATTCAAATGCAAACCAAAATTTGTATTCGTTTCGAAATATTTCTCCACAATCTTTGTTTGCACCTAACACTCGTGTTTCGTGCATTTGTTTGCTCGTTTCATTCAAAAAAAACTCGGTTAGATTTTTCGTAAAGAATGATAGTAAATACTAAATTATTCAAATGCAAATCTAAATTTGTACTCAATTTAAAATATTTCCCCACAATCTTTGTTTGAACTTAAAACTCATGTTTTGTTCGTTTGTTTGCTCGTTTCACCCAAACGAAACTCGGATATATTTTTCGTAAAGAATGATAGTAAATACTAAATTATTCAAATGCAAACCAAAATTTGTATTCGTTTCGAAATATTTCTCCACAATCTTTGTTTGCACCTAATACTCGTGTTTCGTGCATTTGTTTGCTCGTTTCACTCAAAAAAAACTCGGTTAGATTTTTCGTAAAGAATGATAGTAAATACTAAATTATTCAAATGCAAATCTAAATTTGTACTCAATTTAAAATATTTCCCCACAATCTTTGTTTGAACTTAAAACTCCTGTTTTGTTCGTTTGTTTGCTCGTTTCACCCAAAAAATACTCGGATATATTTTTCGTAAAGAATGATAGTAAATACTAAATTATTCAAATGCAAACCAAAATTTGTATTCGTTTCGAAATATTTCTCCACAATCTTTGTTTGCACCTAATACTCGTGTTTCGTGCATTTGTTTGCTCGTTTCATTCAAGAAAAACTCGGTTAGATTTTTCGTAAATAATGATAGTAAATACTAAATTATTCAAATGCAAATCAAAATTTGTACTCAATTTAAAATATTTCCCCACAATCTTTGTTTGAACTTAAAACTCATGTTTTGTTCGTTTGTTTGCTCGTTTCACCCAAAAAATACTCGGATATATTTTTCGTAAAGAATGATAGTAAATACTAAATTATTCAAATGCAAACCAAAATTTGTATTCGTTTCGAAATATTTCTCCACAATCTTTGTTTGCACCTAATTCTCGTGTTTCGTGCATTTGTTTGCTCGTCTGATTCAAAATAAACTCGGTTAGATTTTTCGTAAAGAATGATAGTAAATACTAAATTATTCGAATGCAAATCTAAATTTGTACTCAATTTAAAATATTTCGCCACAATCTTTGTTTGAACTTAAAACTCATGTTTTGTTCGTTTGTTTGCTCGTTTCACCCAAACGAAACTCGGATATATTTTTCGTAAAGAATGATAGTAAATACTAAATTATTCAAATGCAAACCAAAATTTCTATTCGTTTCGAAATATTTCTCCACAATCTTTGTTTGCACCTAACACTCGTGTTTCGTGCATTTGTTTGCTCGTTTCATTCAAAAAAAACTCGGTTAGATTTTTCGTAAAGAATGATAGTAAATACTAAATTATTCAAATGCAAATCTAAATTTGTACTCAATTTAAAATATTCCCCACAATCTTTGTTTGAACTTAAAACTCATGTTTTGTTCGTTTGTTTGCTCGTTTCACCCAAACGAAACTCGGATATATTTTTCGTAAAGAATGATAGTAAATACTAAATTATTCAAATGCAAACCAAAATTTGTATTCGTTTCGAAATATTTCTCCACAATCTTTGTTTGCACCTAATACTCGTGTTTCGTGCATTTGTTTGCTCGTTTCACTCAAAAAAAACTCGGTTAGATTTTTCGTAAAGAATGATAGTAAATACTAAATTATTCAAATGCAAATCTAAATTTGTACTCAATTTAAAATATTTCCCCACAATCTTTGTTTGAACTTAAAACTCCTGTTTTGTTCGTTTGTTTGCTCGTTTCACCCAAAAAATACTCGGATATATTTTTCGTAAAGAATGATAGTAAATACTAAATTATTCAAATGCAAACCAAACTTTGTATTCGTTTCGAAATATTTCTCCACAATCTATGTTTGCACCTAATTCTCGTGTTTCGTGCATTTGTTTGCTCGTTTGATTCAAAATAAACTCGGTTAGATTTTTCGTAAAGAATGATAGTGAATACTAAATTATTCAAATGCAAATCTAAATTTGTACTCAATTTAAAATATTTGCTCACAATCTTTGTTTGAACTTAAAACTCATGTTTTGTTCGTTTGTTTGCTCGTTTCACCCAAAAAATACTCGGATATATTTTTCGTAAAGAATGATAGTAAAGACTAAATTATTCAAATGCAAACCAAAATTTGTATTCGTTTCGAAATATTTCTCCACAATCTTTGTTTGCACCTAATTTGTCGTGTTTCGTGCATTTGTTTGCTCGTTTGATTCAAAATAAACTCGGTTGGATTTTTCGTAAAGAATGATAGTAAATACTAAATTATTCGAATGCAAATCTAAATTTGTACTCAATTTAAAATATTTCCCCACAATCTTTGTTTGGACTTAAAACTCATGTTTTGTTCGTTTGTTTGCTCGTTTCACCCAAAAAATACTCGGATATATTTTTCGTAAAGAATGATAGTAATTATTCAAATGCAAACCAAAATTTGTATTCGTTTCGAAATATTTCTCCACAATCTTTGTTTGCACCTAATACTCGTGTTTCGTGCATTTGTTTGCTCGTTTCATTCAAGAAAAACTCGGTTAGATTTTTCGTAAAGAATGATAGTAAATACTAAATTATTCAAATGCAAATCAAAATTTGTACTCAATTTAAAATATTTCCCCACAATCTTTGTTTGAACTTAAAACTCATGTTTTGTTCGTTTGTTTGCTCGTTTCACCCAAAAAATACTCGGATATATTTTTCGTAAAGAATGATAGTAAATACTAAATTATTCAAATGCAAACCAAAATTTGTATTCGTTTCGAAATATTTCTCCACAATCTTTGTTTGCACCTAATTCTCGTGTTTCATCCATTTGTTTGCTCGTATGATTCAAAAATAAACTCGGTTAGATTTTTCGTAAAGAATGATAGTAAATACTAAATTATTCGAATGAAAATCTAAATTTGTACTCAATTTAAAATATTTCCCCACAATCTTTGTTTGAACTTAAAACTCATGTTTTGTTCGTTTGTTTGCTCGTTTCACCCAAAAAATACTCGGATATATTTTTCGTAAAGAATGATAGTAATTATTCAAATGCAGACCAAAATTTGTATTCGTTTCGAAATATTTCTCCACAATCTTTGTTTGCACCTAATACTCGTGTTTCGTGCATTTGTTTGCTCGTTTCATTCAAGAAAAACTCGGTTAGATTTTTCGTAAAGAATGATAGTAAATACTAAATTATTCAAATGCAAATCTAAATTTGTACTCAATTTAAAATATTTCCCCACAATCTTTGTTTGAACTTAAAACTCATGTTTTGTTCGTTTGTTTGCTCGTTTCACCCAAAAAATACTCGGATATATTTTTCATAAAGAATGATAGTAAATACTAAATTATTCAAATGCAAACCAAAATTTGTATTCGTTTCGAAATATTTCTCCACAATCTTTGTTTGCACCTAATACTCGTGTTTCGTGCATTTGTTTGCTCGTTTCACTCAAAAAAAACTCGGTTAGATTTTTCGTAAAGAATGATAGTGAATACTAAATTATTCAAATGCAAATCTAAATTTGTACTCAATTTAAAATATTTCCCCACAATCTTTGTTTGAACTTAAAACTCCTGTTTTGTTCGTTTGTTTGCTCGTTTCACCCAAACGAAACTCGGATATATTTTTCGTAAAGAATGATAGTAAATACTAAATTATTCAAATGCAAACCAAAATTTGTATTCGTTTCGAAATATTTCTCCACAATCTTTGTTTGCACCTAATACTCGTGTTTCGTCCATTTGTTTGCTCGTTTCATTCAAGAAAAACTCGGTTAGATTTTTCGTAAAGAATGATAGTAAATACTAAATTATTCAAATGCAAATAAAAATTTGTACTCAATTTAAAATATTTCCCCACAATCTTTGTTTGAACTTAAAACTCATGTTTTGTTCGTTTGTTTGCTCGTTTCACCCAAAAAATACTCGGATATATTTTTCGTAAAGAATGATAGTAAATACTAAATTATTCAAATGCAAACCAAAATTTGTATTCGTTTCGAAATATTTCTCCACAATCTTTGTTTGCACCTAATTCTCGTGTTTCGTCCATTTGTTTGCTCGTTTGATTCAAAATAAACTCGGTTAGATTTTTCGTAAAGAATGATAGTAAATACTAAATTATTCGAATGAAAATCTAAATTTGTACTCAATTTAAAATATTTCCCCACAATCTTTGTTTGAACTTAAAACTCATGTTTTGTTCGTTTGTTTGCTCGTTTCACCCAAAAAATACTCGGATATATTTTTCGTAAAGAATGATAGTAAATACTAACTTATT
Source organism: Juncus effusus (assembly GCA_027726005.1). Classification (NCBI taxonomy): domain Eukaryota; kingdom Viridiplantae; phylum Streptophyta; class Magnoliopsida; order Poales; family Juncaceae; genus Juncus; species Juncus effusus. Next base: position 4,862,684 of record CM050893.1, read on the forward strand.
CAAATGCAAACCAAAATTTGTATTCGTTTCGAAATATTTCTCCACAATCTTTGTTTGCACCTAATACTCGTGTTTCGTGCATTTGTTTGCTCGTTTCATTCAAGAAAAATCGGTTAGATTTTTCGTAAAGAATGATAGTAAATACTAAATTATTCAAATGCAAATCAAAATTTGTACTCAATTTAAAATATTTCCCCACAATCTTTGTTTGAACTTAAAACTCATGTTTTGTTCGTTTGTTTGCTCGTTTCACCCAAAAAATACTCGGATATATTTTTCGTAAAGAATGATAATAAATACTAAATTATTCAAATGCAAACCAAAATTTGTATTCGTTTCGAAATATTTCTCCACAATCTTTGTTTGCACCTAATACTCGTGTTTCGTGCATTTGTTTGCTCGTTTGATTCAAAATAAACTCGGTTAGATTTTTCGTAAAGAATGATAGTAAATACTAAATTATTCAAATGCAAATCAAAATTTGTACTCAATTTAAAATATTTCCCCACAATCTTTGTTTGAACTTAAAACTCATGTTTTGTTCGTTTGTTTGCTCGTTTCACCCAAAAAATACTCGGATATATTTTTCGTAAAGAATGATAGTAAATACTAAATTATTCAAATGCAAACCAAAATTTGTATTCGTTTCGAAATATTTCTCCACAATCTTTGTTTGCACCTAATTCTCGTGTTTCGTCCATTTGTTTGCTCGTTTGATTCAAAATAAACTCGGTTAGATTTTTCGTAAAGAATGATAGTAAATACTAAATTATTCGAATGAAAATCTAAATTTGTACTCAATTTAAAATATTTCCCCACAATCTTTGTTTGAACTTAAAACTCATGTTTTGTTCGTTTGTTTGCTCGTTTCACCCAAAAAATACTCGGATATATTTTTCGTAAAGAATGATAGTAAATACTAAATTATTCAAATGCAAACCAAAATTTGTATTCGTTTCGAAATATTTCTCCACAATCTTTGTTTGCACCTAATACTCGTGTTTCGTGCATTTGTTTGCTCGTTTCATTCAAGAAAAACTCGGTTAGATTTTTCGTAAAGAATGATAGTAAATACTAAATTATTCAAATGCAAATCAAAATTTGTACTCAATTTAAAATATTTCCCCACAATCTTTGTTTGAACTTAAAACTCATGTTTTGTTCGTTTGTTTGCTCGTTTCACCCAAAAAATACTCGGATATATTTTTCGTAAAGAATGATAATAAATACTAAATTATTCAAATGCAAACCAAAATTTGTATTCGTTTCGAAATATTTCTCCACAATCTTTGTTTGCACCTAATACTCGTGTTTCGTGCATTTGTTTGCTCGTTTGATTCAAAATAAACTCGGTTAGATTTTTCGTAAAGAATGATAGTAAATACTAAATTATTCAAATGCAAATCAAAATTTGTACTCAATTTAAAATATTTCCCCACAATCTTTGTTTGAACTTAAAACTCATGTTTTGTTCGTTTGTTTGCTCGTTTCACCCAAAAAATACTCGGATATATTTTTCGTTTAGAATGATAGTAAATACTAAATTATTCAAATACAAACCAAAATTTGTATTCGTTTCGAAATATTTCTCCACAATCTTTGTTTGCACCTAATTCTCGTGTTTCGTCCATTTGTTTGCTCGTTTGATTCAAAATAAACTCGGTTAGATTTTTCGTAAAGAATGATAGTAAATACTAAATTATTCGAATGAAAATCTAAATTTGTACTCAATTTAAAATATTTCCCCACAATCTTTGTTTGAACTTAAAACTCATGTTTTGTTCGTTTGTTTGCTCGTTTCACCCAAAAAATACTCGGATATATTTTTCGTAAAGAATGATAGTAAATACTAAATTATTCAAATGCAAACAAAAATTTGTATTCGTTTCGAAATATTTCTCCACAATCTTTGTTTGCACCTAATACTCGTGTTTCGTGCATTTGTTTGCTCGTTTCATTCAAGAAAAACTCGGTTAGATTTTTCGTAAAGAATGATAGTAAATACTAAATTATTCAAATGCAAATCAAAATTTGTACTCAATTTAAAATATTTCCCCACAATCTTTGTTTGAACTTAAAACTCATGTTTTGTTCGTTTGTTTGCTCGTTTCACCCAAAAAATACTCGGATATATTTTTCGTAAAGAATGATAGTAAATACTAAATTATTCGAATGAAAATCTAAATTTGTACTCAATTTAAAATATTTCCCCACAATCTTTGTTTGAACTTAAAACTCCTGTTTTGTTCGTTTGTTTGCTCGTTTCACCCAAAAAATACTCGGATATATTTTTCGTAAAGAATGATAGTAAATACTAAATTATTCAAATGCAAACCAAACTTTGTATTCGTTTCGAAATATTTCTCCACAATCTATGTTTGCACCTAATTCTCGTGTTTCGTGCATTTGTTTGCTCGTTTGATTCAAAATAAACTCGGTTAGATTTTTCGTAAAGAATGATAGTAAATACTAAATTATTCAAATGCAAATCTAAATTTGTACTCAATTTAAAATATTTCCCCACAATCTTTGTTTGAACTTAAAACTCATGTTTTGTTCGTTTGTTTGCTCGTTTCACCCAAAAAATACTCGGATATATTTTTCGTAAAGAATGATAGTAAATACTAAATTATTCAAATGCAAACCAAAATTTGTATTCGTTTCGAAATATTTCTCCACAATCTTTGTTTGCACCTAATTTGTCGTGTTTCGTGCATTTGTTTGCTCGTTTGATTCAAAATAAACTCGATTAGATTTTTCGTAAAGAATGATAGTAAATACTAAATTATTCGAATGCAAATCTAAATTTGTACTCAATTTAAAATATTTCCCCACAATCTTTGTTTGAACTTAAAACTCATGTTTTGTTCGTTTGTTTGCTCGTTTCACCCAAACGAAACTCGGATATATTTTTCGTAAAGAATGATAGTAAATACTAAATTATTCAAATGCAAACCAAAATTTGTATTCGTTTCGAAATATTTCTCCACAATCTTTGTTTGCACCGAATACTCGTGTTTCGTGCATTTGTTTGCTCGTTCCATTCAAGAAAAACTCGGTTAGATTTTTCGTAAAGAATGATAGTAAATACTAAATTATTCAAATGCAAATCAAAATTTGTACTCAATTTAAAATATTTCCCCACAATCTTTGTTTGAACTTAAAACTCATGTTTTGTTCGTTTGTTTGCTCGTTTCACCCAAAAAATACTCGGATATATTTTTCGTAAAGAATGATAGTAAATACTAAATTATTCAAATGCAAACCAAAATTTGTATTCGTTTCGAAATATTTCTCCACAATCTTTGTTTGCACCTAATTCTCGTGTTTCGTCCATTTGTTTGCTCGTTTGATTCAAAATAAACTCGGTTAGATTTTTCGTAAAGAATGATAGTAAATACTAAATTATTCGAATGAGAATCTAAATTTGTACTCAATTTAAAATATTTCCCCACAATCTTTGTTTGAACTTAAAACTCATGTTTTGTTCGTTTGTTTGCTCGTTTCACCCAAAAAATACTCGGATATATTTTTCGTAAAGAATGATAGTAATTATTCAAATGCAAACCAAAATTTGTATTCGTTTCGAAATATTTCTCCACAATCTTTGTTTGCACCTAATACTCGTGTTTCGTGCATTTGTTTGCTCGTTTCATTCAAGAAAAACTCGGTTAGATTTTTCGTAAAGAATGATAGTAAATACTAAATTATTCAAATGCAAATCTAAATTTGTACTCAATTTAAAATATTTCCCCACAATCTTTGTTTGAACTTAAAACTCATGTTTTGTTCGTTTGTTTGCTCGTTTCACCCAAAAAATACTCGGATATATTTTTCGTAAAGAATGATAGTAAATACTAAATTATTCAAATGCAAACCAAACTTTGTATTCGTTTCGAAATATTTCTCCACAATCTATGTTTGCACCTAATTCTCATGTTTCGTGCATTTGTTTGCTCGTTTGATTCAAAATAAACTCGGTTAGATTTTTCGTAAAGAATGATAGTAAATACTAAATTATTCAAATGCAAATCTAAATTTGTACTCAATTTAAAATATTTCCCCACAATCTTTGTTTGAACTTAAAACTCATGTTTTGTTCGTTTGTTTGCTCGCTTCACCCAAAAAATACTCGGATATATTTTTCGTAAAGAATGATAGTAAGTACTAAATTATTCAAATGCAAACCAAAATTTGTATTCGTTTCGAAATATTTCTCCACAATCTTTGTTTGCACCTAATTTGTCGTGTTTCGTGCATTTGTTTGCTCGTTTGATTCAAAATAAACTCGGTTAGATTTTTCGTAAAGAATGATAGTAAATACTAAATTATTCGAATGCAAATCTAAATTTGTACTCAATTTAAAATATTTCCCCACAATCTTTGTTTGAACTTAAAACTCATGTTTTGTTCGTTTGTTTGCTCGTTTCACCCAAACGAAACTCGGATATATTTTTCGTAAAGAATGATAGTAAATACTAAATTATTCAAATGCAAACCAAAATTTGTATTCGTTTCGAAATATTTCTCCACAATCTTTGTTTGCACCGAATACTCGTGTTTCGTGCATTTGTTTGCTCGTTCCATTCAAGAAAAACTCGGTTAGATTTTTCGTAAAGAATGATAGTAAATACTAAATTATTCAAATGCAAATCAAAATTTGTACTCAATTTAAAATATTTCCCCACAATCTTTGTTTGAACTTAAAACTCATGTTTTGTTCGTTTGTTTGCTCGTTTCACCCAAAAAATACTCGGATATATTTTTCGTAAAGAATGATAGTAAATACTAAATTATTCAAATGCAAACCAAAATTTGTATTCGTTTCGAAATATTTCTCCACAATCTTTGTTTGCACCTAATTCTCGTGTTTCGTCCATTTGTTTGCTCGTTTGATTCAAAATAAACTCGGTTAGATTTTTCGTAAAGAATGATAGTAAATACTAAATTATTCGAATGAAAATCTAAATTTGTACTCAATTTAAAATATTTCCCCACAATCTTTGTTTGAACTTAAAACTCATGTTTTGTTCGTTTGTTTGCTCGTTTCACCCAAAAAATACTCGGATATATTTTTCGTAAAGAATGATAGTAATTATTCAAATGCAATCCAAAATTTGTATTCGTTTCGAAATATTTCTCCACAATCTTTGTTTGCACCTAATACTCGTGTTTCGTGCATTTGTTTGCTCGTTTCATTCAAGAAAAACTCGGTTAAATTTTTCGTAAAGAATGATAGTAAATACTAAATTATTCAAATGCAAATCTAAATTTGTACTCAATTTAAAATATTTCCCCACAATCTTTGTTTGAACTTAAAACTCATGTTTTGTTCGTTTGTTTGCTCGTTTCACCCAAAAAATACTCGGATATATTTTTCGTAAAGAATGATAGTAAATACTAAATTATTCAAATGCAAACCAAAATTTGTATTCGTTTCGAAATATTTCTCCACAATCTTTGTTTGCACCTAATTCTCGTGTTTCGTGCATTTGTTTGCTCGTTTGATTCAAAATAAACTCGGTTAGATTTTTCGTAAAGAATGATAGTAAATACTAAATTATTCAAATGCAAATCTAAATTTGTACTCAATTTAAAATATTTCCCCACAATCTTTGTTTGAACTTAAAACTCATGTTTTGTTCGTTTGTTTGCTCGTTTCACCCAAAAAATACTCGGATATATTTTTCGTAAAGAATGATAGTAAATACTAAATTATTCGAATGAAAATCTAAATTTGTACTCAATTTAAAATATTTCCCCACAATCTTTGTTTGAACTTAAAACTCATGTTTTGTTCGTTTGTTTGCTCGTTTCACCCAAAAAATACTCGGATATATTTTTCGTAAAGAATGATAGTAATTATTCAAATGCAAACCAAAATTTGTATTCGTTTCGAAATATTTCTCCACAATCTTTGTTTGCACCTAATACTCGTGTTTCGTGCATTTGTTTGCTCGTTTCATTCAAGAAAAACTCGGTTAAATTTTTCGTAAAGAATGATAGTAAATACTAAATTATTCAAATGCAAATCTAAATTTGTACTCAATTTAAAATATTTCCCCACAATCTTTGTTTGAACTTAAAACTCATGTTTTGTTCGTTTGTTTGCTCGTTTCACCCAAAAAATACTCGGATATATTTTTCGTAAAGAATGATAGTAAATACTAAATTATTCAAATGCAAACCAAAATTTGTATTCGTTTCGAAATATTTCTCCACAATCTTTGTTTGCACCTAATTCTCGTGTTTCGTGCATTTGTTTGCTCGTTTGATTCAAAATAAACTCGGTTAGATTTTTCGTAAAGAATGATAGTAAATACTAAATTATTCAAATGCAAATCTAAATTTGTACTCAATTTAAAATATTTCCCCACAATCTTTGTTTGAACTTAAAACTCATGTTTTGTTCGTTTGTTTGCTCGTTTCACCCAAAAAATACTCGGATATATTTTTCGTAAAGAATGATAGTAAATACTAAATTATTCAAATGCAAACCAAAATTTGTATTCGTTTCGAAATATTTCTCCACAATCTTTGTTTGCACCTAATTTGTCGTGTTTCGTGCATTTGTTTGCTCGTTTGATTCAAAATAAACTCGGTTAGATTTTTCGTAAAGAATGATAGTAAATACTAAATTATTCGAATGCAAATCTAAATTTGTACTCAATTTAAAATATTTCCCCACAATCTTTGTTTGAACTTAAAACTCATGTTTTGTTCGTTTGTTTGCTCGTTTCACCCAAACGAAACTCGGATATATTTTTCGTAAAGAATGATAGTAAATACTAAATTATTCAAATGCAAACCAAAATTTGTATTCGTTTCGAAATATTTCTCCACAATCTTTGTTTGCACCTAATACTCGTGTTTCGTGCATTTGTTTGCTCGTTTCATTCAAGAAAAACTCGGTTAGATTTTTCGTAAAGAATGATAGTAAATACTAAATTATTCAAATGCAAATCTAAATTTGTACTCAATTTAAAATATTTCCCCACAATCTTTGTTTGAACTTAAAACTCATGTTTTGTTCGTTTGTTTGCTCGTTTCACCCAAAAAATACTCGGATATATTTTTCGTAAAGAATGATAGTAAATACTAAATTATTCAAATGCAAACCAAAATTTGTATTCGTTTCGAAATATTTCTCCACAATCTTTGTTTGCACCTAATTCTCGTGTTTCGTCCATTTGTTTGCTCGTATGATTCAAAATAAACTCGGTTAGATTTTTCGTAAAGAATGATAGTAAATACTAAATTATTCGAATGCAAATCTAAATTTGTACTCAATTTAAAATATTTCCCCACAATCTTTGTTTGAACTTAAAACTCATGTTTTGTTCGTTTGTTTGCTCGTTTCACCCAAAAAATACTCGGATATATTTTTCGTAAAGAATGATAGTAAATACTAAATTATTCAAATGCAAACCAAAATTTGTATTCGTTTCGAAATATTTCTCCACAATCTTTGTTTGCACCTAATTTGTCGTGTTTCGTGCATTTGTTTGCTCGTTTGATTCAAAATAAACTCGGTTAGATTTTTCGTAAAGAATGATAGTAAATACTAAATTATTCGAATGCAAATCTAAATTTGTACTCAATTTAAAATATTTCCCCACAATCTTTGTTTGAACTTAAAACTCATGTTTTGTTCGTTTGTTTGCTCGTTTCACCCAAACGAAACTCGGATATATTTTTCGTAAAGAATGATAGTAAATACTAAATTATTCAAATGCAAACCAAAATTTGTATTCGTTTCGAAATATTTCTCCACAATCTTTGTTTGCACCTAATACTCGTGTTTCGTGCATTTGTTTGCTCGTTTCATTCAAGAAAAACTCGGTTAGATTTTTCGTAAAGAATGATAGTAAATACTAAATTATTCAAATGCAAATCAAAATTTGTACTCAATTTAAAATATTTCCCCACAATCTTTGTTTGAACTTAAAACTCATGTTTTGTTCGTTTGTTTGCTCGTTTCACCCAAAAAATACTCGGATATATTTTTCGTAAAGAATGATAGTAAATACTAAATTATTCAAATGCAAACCAAAATTTGTATTCGTTTCGAAATATTTCTCCACAATCTTTGTTTGCACCTAATTCTCGTGTTTCGTCCATTTGTTTGCTCGTATGATTCAAAATAAACTCGGTTAGATTTTTCGTAAAGAATGATAGTAAATACTAAATTATTCGAATGCAAATCTAAATTTGTACTCAATTTAAAATATTTCCCCACAATCTTTGTTTGAACTTAAAACTCATGTTTTGTTCGTTTGTTTGCTCGTTTCACCCAAAAAATACTCGGATATATTTTTCGTAAAGAATGATAGTAAATACTAAATTATTCAAATGCAAACCAAAATTTGTATTCGTTTCGAAATATTTCTCCACAATCTTTGTTTGCACCTAATTTGTCGTGTTTCGTGCATTTGTTTGCTCGTTTGATTCAAAATAAACTCGGTTAGATTTTTCGTAAAGAATGATAGTAAATACTAAATTATTCGAATGCAAATCTAAATTTGTACTCAATTTAAAATATTTCCCCACAATCTTTGTTTGAACTTAAAACTCATGTTTTGTTCGTTTGTTTGCTCGTTTCACCCAAACGAAACTCGGATATATTTTTCGTAAAGAATGATAGTAAATACTAAATTATTCAAATGCAAACCAAAATTTGTATTCGTTTCGAAATATTTCTCCACAATCTTTGTTTGCACCTAATACTCGTGTTTCGTGCATTTGTTTGCTCGTTTCATTCAAGAAAAACTCGGTTAGATTTTTCGTAAAGAATGATAGTAAATACTAAATTATTCAAATGCAAATCAAAATTTGTACTCAATTTAAAATATTTCCCCACAATCTTTGTTTGAACTTAAAACTCATGTTTTGTTCGTTTGTTTGCTCGTTTCACCCAAAAAATACTCGGATATATTTTTCGTAAAGAATGATAGTAAATACTAAATTATTCAAATGCAAACCAAAATTTGTATTCGTTTCGAAATATTTCTCCACAATCTTTGTTTGCACCTAATTCTCGTGTTTCGTCCATTTGTTTGCTCGTATGATTCAAAATAAACTCGGTTAGATTTTTCGTAAAGAATGATAGTAAATACTAAATTATTCGAATGCAAATCTAAATTTGTACTCAATTTAAAATATTTCCCCACAATCTTTGTTTGAACTTAAAACTCATGTTTTGTTCGTTTGTTTGCTCGTTTCACCCAAAAAATACTCGGATATATTTTTCGTAAAGAATGATAGTAATTATTCAAATGCAAACCAAAATTTGTATTCGTTTCGAAATATTTCTCCACAATCTTTGTTTGCACCTAATACTCGTGTTTCGTGCATTTGTTTGCTCGTTTCATTCAAGAAAAACTCGGTTAGATTTTTCGTAAAGAATGATAGTAAATACTAAATTATTCAAATGCAAATCTAAATTTGTACTCAATTTAAAATATTTCCCCACAATCTTTGTTTGAACTTAAAACTCATGTTTTGTTCGTTTGTTTGCTCGTTTCACCCAAAAAATACTCGGATATATTTCTCGTAAAGAATGATAGTAAATACTAAATTATTCAAATGCAAACCAAAATTTGTATTCGTTTCGAAATATTTCTCCACAATCTTTGTTTGCACCTAATTCTCGTGTTTCGTGCATTTGTTTGCTCGTTTCATTCAAAATAAACTCGGTTAGATTTTTCGTAAAGAATGATAGTAAATACTAAATTATTCGAATGAAAATCTAAATTTGTACTCAATTTAAAATATTTCCCCACAATCTTTGTTTGAACTTAGAACTCATGTTTTGTTCGTTTGTTTGCTCGTTTCACCCAAACGAAACTCGGATATATTTTTCGTAAAGAATGATAGTAAATACTAAATTATTCAAATGCAAACCAAAATTTGTATTCGTTTCGAAATATTTCTCCACAATCTTTGTTTGCACCTAATACTCGTGTTTCGTGCATTTGTTTGCTCGTTTCATTCAAGAAAAACTCGGTTAGATTTTTCGTAAAGAATGATAGTAAATACTAAATTATTCAAATGCAAATCAAAATTTGTACTCAATTTAAAATATTTCCCCACAAACTTTGTTTGAACTTAGAACTCATGTTTTGTTCGTTTGTTTGCTCGTTTCACCCAAAAAATACTCGGATATATTTTTCGTAAAGAATGATAGTAATTATTCAAATGCAAACCAAAATTTGTATTCGTTTCGAAATATTTCTCCACAATCTTTGTTTGCACCTAATACTCGTGTTTCGTGCATTTGTTTGCTCGTTTCATTCAAGAAAAACTCGGTTAGATTTTTCGTAAAGAATGATAGTAAATACTAAATTATTCAAATGCAAATCAAAATTTGTACTCAATTTAAAATATTTCCCCACAATCTTTGTTTGAACTTAAAACTGATGTTTTGTTCGTTTGTTTGCTCGTTTCACCCAAAAAATACTCGGATATATTTTTCGTAAAGAATGATAGTAAATACTAAATTATTCAAATGCAAACCAAAATTTGTATTCGTTTCGAAATATTTCTCCACAATCTTTGTTTGCACCTAATTCTCGTGTTTCGTCCATTTGTTTGCTCGTATGATTCAAAATAAACTCGGTTACATTTTTCGTAAAGAATGATAGTAAATACTAAATTATTCGAATGCAAATCTAAATTTGTACTCAATTTAAAATATTTCCTCACAATCTTTGTTTGAACTTAAAACTCATGTTTTGTTCGTTTGTTTGCTCGTTTCACCCAAAAAATACTCGGATATATTTTTCGTAAAGAATGATAGTAAATACTAAATTATTCAAATGCAAACCAAAATTTGTATTCGTTTCGAAATATTTCTCCACAATCTTTGTTTGGACCTAATTCTCGTGTTTCGTCCATTTGTTTGCTCGTATGATTCAAAATAAACTCGGTTAGATTTTTCGTAAAGAATGATAGTAAATACTAAATTATTCGAATGCAAATCTAAATTTGTACTCAATTTAAAATATTTCCCCACAATCTTTGTTTGAACTTAAAACTCATGTTTTGTTCGTTTGTTTGCTCGTTTCACCCAAAAAATACTCGGATATATTTTTCGTAAAGAATGATAGTAATTATTCAAATGCAAACCAAAATTTGTATTCGTTTCGAAATATTTCTCCACAATCTTTGTTTGCACCTAATACTCGTGTTTCGTGCATTTGTTTGCTCGTTTCATTCAAGAAAAACTCGGTTAGATTTTTCGTAAAGAATGATAGTAAATACTAAATTATTCAAATGCAAATCAAAATTTGTACTCAATTTAAAATATTTCCCCACAATCTTTGTTTGAACTTAAAACTCATGTTTTGTTCGTTTGTTTGCTCGTTTCACCCAAAAAATACTCGGATATATTTTTCGTAAAGAATGATAGTAAATACTAAATTATTCAAATGCAAACCAAAATTTGTATTCGTTTCGAAATATTTCTCCACAATCTTTGTTTGCACCTAATTCTCGTGTTTCGTCCATTTGTTTGCTCGTATGATTCAAAATAAACTCGGTTACATTTTTCGTAAAGAATGATAGTAAATACTAAATAATTCGAATGCAAATCTAAATTTGTACTCAATTTAAAATATTTCCCCACAATCTTTGTTTGAACTTAAAACTCATGTTTTGTTCGTTTGTTTGCTCGTTTCACCCAAAAAATACTCGGATATATTTTTCGTAAAGAATGATAGTAAATACTAAATTATTCAAATGCAAACCAAAATTTGTATTCGTTTCGAAATATTTCTCCACAATCTTTGTTTGGACCTAATTCTCGTGTTTCGTCCATTTGTTTGCTCGTATGATTCAAAATAAACTCGGTTAGATTTTTCGTAAAGAATGATAGTAAATACTAAATTATTCGAATGCAAATCTAAATTTGTACTCAATTTAAAATATTTCCCCACAATCTTTGTTTGAACTTAAAACTCATGTTTTGTTCGTTTGTTTGCTCGTTTCACCCAAAAAATACTCGGATATATTTTTCGTAAAGAATGATAGTAATTATTCAAATGCAAACCAAAATTTGTATTCGTTTCGAAATATTTCTCCACAATCTTTGTTTGCACCTAATACTCGTGTTTCGTGCATTTGTTTGCTCGTTTCATTCAAGAAAAACTCGGTTAGATTTTTCGTAAAGAATGATAGTAAATACTAAATTATTCAAATGCAAATCTAAATTTGTACTCAATTTAAAATATTTCCCCACAATCTTTGTTTGAACTTAAAACTCATGTTTTGTTCGTTTGTTTGCTCGTTTCACCCAAAAAATACTCGGATATATTTTTCGTAAAGAATGATAGTAAATACTAAATTATTCAAATGCAAACCAAAATTTGTATTCGTTTCGAAATATTTCTCCACAATCTTTGTTTGCACCTAATTCTCGTGTTTCGTGCATTTGTTTGCTCGTTTCATTCAAAATAAACTCGGTTAGATTTTTCGTAAAGAATGATAGTAAATACTAAATTATTCGAATGAAAATCTAAATTTGTACTCAATTTAAAATATTTCCCCACAATCTTTGTTTGAACTTAGAACTCATGTTTTGTTCGTTTGTTTGCTCGTTTCACCCAAACGAAACTCGGATATATTTTTCGTAAAGAATGATAGTAAATACTAAATTATTCAAATGCAAACCAAAATTTGTATTCGTTTCGAAATATTTCTCCACAATCTTTGTTTGCACCTAATACTCGTGTTTCGTGCATTTGTTTGCTCGTTTCATTCAAGAAAAACTCGGTTAGATTTTTCGTAAAGAATGATAGTAAATACTAAATTATTCAAATGCAAATCAAAATTTGTACTCAATTTAAAATATTTCCCCACAATCTTTGTTTGAACTTAAAACTCATGTTTTGTTCGTTTGTTTGCTCGTTTCACCCAAAAAATACTCGGATATATTTTTCGTAAAGAATGATAGTAAATACTAAATTATTCAAATGGAAACCAAAATTTGTATTCGTTTCGAAATATTTCTCCACAATCTTTGTTTGCACCTAATTCTCGTGTTTCGTCCATTTGTTTGCTCGTTTGATTCAAAATAAACTCGGTTAGATTTTTCTTAAAGAATGATAGTAAATACTAAATTATTCGAATGAAAATCTAAATTTGTACTCAATTTAAAATGTTTCCCCACAATCTTTGTTTGAACTTAAAACTCATGTTTTGTTCGTTTGTTTGCTCGTTTCACCCAAAAAATACTCGGATATATTTTTCGTAAAGAATGATAGTAAATACTAAATTATTCAAATGCAAACCAAAATTTGTATTCGTTTCGAAATATTTCTCCACAATCTTTGTTTGCACCTAATACTCGTGTTTCGTGCATTTGTTTGCTCGTTTCATTCAAGAAAAACTCGGTTAGATTTTTCGTAAAGAATGATAGTAAATACTAAATTATTCAAATGCAAATCAAAATTTGTACTCAATTTAAAATATTTCCCCACAATCTTTGTTTGAACTTAAAACTCATGTTTTGTTCGTTTGTTTGCTCGTTTCACCCAAAAAATACTCGGATATATTTTTCGTAAAGAATGATAGTAAATACTAAATTATTCAAATGCAAACCAAAATTTGTATTCGTTTCGAAATATTTCTCCACAATCTTTGTTTGCACCTAATTCTCGTGTTTCGTGCATTTGTTTGCTCGTTTGATTCAAAATAAAGTCGGTTAGATTTTTCGTAAAGAATGATAGTAAATACTAAATTATTCGAATGAAAATCTAAATTTGTACTCAATTTAAAATATTTCCCCACAATCTTTGTTTGAACTTAAAACTCATGTTTTGTTCGTTTGTTTGCTCGTTTCACCCAAAAAATACTCGGATATATTTTTCGTAAAGAATGATAGTAAATACTAAATTATTCAAATGCAAACCAAAATTTGTATTCGTTTCGAAATATTTCTCCACAATCTTTGTTTGCACCTAATACTCGTGTTTCGTGCATTTGTTTGCTCGTTTCATTCAAGAAAAACTCGGTTAGATTTTTTGTAAAGAATGATAGTAAATACTAAATTATTCAAATGCAAATCTAAATTTGTACTCAATTTAAAATATTTCCCCACAATCTTTGTTTGAACTTAAAACTCATGTTTTGTTCGTTTGTTTGCTCGTTTCACCCAAAAAATACTCGGATATATTTTTCGTAAAGAATGATAGTAAATACTAAATTATTCAAATGCAAACCAAACTTTGTATTCGTTTCGAAATATTTCTCCACAATCTATGTTTGCACCTAATTCTCGTGTTTCGTGCATTTGTTTGCTCGTTTGATTCAAAATAAAGTCGGTTAGATTTTTCGTAAAGAATGATAGTAAATACTAAATTATTCGAATGAAAATCTAAATTTGTACTCAATTTAAAATATTTCCCCACAATCTTTGTTTGAACTTAAAACTCATGTTTTGTTCGTTTGTTTGCTCGTTTCACCCAAAAAATACTCGGATATATTTTTCGTAAAGAATGATAGTAATTATTCAAATGCAAACCAAAATTTGTATTCGTTTCGAAATATTTCTCCACAATCTTTGTTTGCACCTAATACTCGTGTTTCGTGCATTTGTTTGCTCGTTTCATTCAAAATAAACTCGGTTAGATTTTTCGTAAAGAATGATAGTAAATACTAAATTATTCAAATGCAAATCTAAATTTGTACTTAATTTAAAATATTTCCCCACAATCTTTGTTTGAACTTAAAACTCATGTTTTGTTCGTTTGTTTGCTCGTTTCACCCAAAAAATACACGGATATATTTTTCGTAAAGAATGATAGTAAATACTAAATTATTCAAATGCAAACCAAAATTTGTATTCGTTTCGAAATATTTCTCCACAATCTTTGTTTGCACCTAATTCTCGTGTTTCGTCCATTTGTTTGCTCGTTTGATTCAAAATAAACTCGGTTAGATTTTTCTTAAAGAATGATAGTAAATACTAAGTTATTCGAATGAAAATCTAAATTTGTACTCAATTTAAAATATTTCCCCACAATCTTTGTTTGAACTTAAAACTCATGTTTTGTTCGTTTGTTTGCTCGTTTCACCCAAAAAATACTCGGATATATTTTTCGTAAAGAATGATAGTAAATACTAAAGTATTCAAATGCAAACCAAAATTTGTATTCGTTTCGAAATATTTCTCCACAATCTTTGTTTGCACCTAATACTCGTGTTTCGTGCATTTGTTTGCTCGTTTCATTCAAGAAAAACTCGGTTAGATTTTTCGTAATGAATGATAGTAAATACTAAATTATTCAACTGCAAATCAAAATTTGTACTCAATTTAAAATATTTCCCCACAATCTTTGTTTGAACTTAAAACTCATGTTTTGTTCGTTTGTTTGCTCGTTTCACCCAAAAAATACTCGGATATATTTTTCGTAAAGAATGATAGTAAATACTAAATTATTCAAATGCAAACCAAAATTTGTATTCGTTTCGAAATATTTCTCCACAATCTTTGTTTGCACCTAATTCTCGTGTTTCGTGCATTTGTTTGCTCGTTTGATTCAAAATAAACTCGGTTAGATTTTTCGTAAAGAATGATAGTAAATACTAAATTATTCGAATGCAAATCTTAATTTGTACTCAATTTAAAATATTTCCCCACAATCTTTGTTTGAACTTAAAACTCATGTTTTGTTCGTTTGTTTGCTCGTTTCACCCAAACGAAACTCGGATATATTTTTCGTAAAGAATGATAGTAAATACTAAATTATTCAAATGCAAACCAAAATTTGTATTCCTTTCGAAATATTTCTCCACAATCTTTGTTTGCACCTAATACTCGTGTTTCGTGCATTTGTTTGCTCGTTTCATTCAAGAAAAACTCGGTTAGATTTTTCGTAAAGAATGATAGTAAATACTAAATTATTCAAATGCAAATCAAAAGTACTCAATTTAAAATATTTCCCCACAATCTTTGTTTGAACTTAAAACTCATGTTTTGTTCGTTTGTTTGCTCGTTTCACCCAAAAAATACTCGGATATATTTTTCGTAAAGAATGATAGTAAATACTAAATTATTCAAATGCAAACCAAAATTTGTATTCGTTTCGAAATATTTCTCCACAATCTTTGTTTGCACCTAATTCTCGTGTTTCGTCCATTTGTTTGCTCGTTTGATTCAAAATAAACTCGGTTAGATTTTTCGTAAAGAATGATAGTAAATACTAAATTATTCGAATGAAAATCTAAATTTGTACTCAATTTAAAATATTTCCCCACAATCTTTGTTTGAACTTAAAACTCATGTTTTGTTCGTTTGTTTGCTCGTTTCACCCAAAAAATACTCGGATATATTTTTCGTAAAGAATGATAGTAAATACTAAATTATTCAAATGCAAACCAAAATTTGTATTCGTTTCGAAATATTTCTCCACAATCTTTGTTTGCACCTAATACTCGTGTTTCGTGCATTGGTTTGCTCGTTTCATTCAAGAAAAACTCGGTTAGATTTTTCGTAAAGAATGATAGTAAATACTAAATTATTCAAATGCAAATCTAAATTTGTACTCAATTTAAAATATTTCCCCACAATCTTTGTTTGAACTTAAAACTCATGTTTTGTTCGTTTGTTTGCTCGTTTCACCCAAAAAATACTCGGATATATTTTTCGTAAAGAATGATAGTAAATACTAAATTATTCAAATGCAAACCAAAATTTGTATTCGTTTCGAAATATTTCTCCACAATCTTTGTTTGCACCTAATACTCGTGTTTCGTGCATTGGTTTGCTCGTTTCATTCAAGAAAAACTCGGTTAGATTTTTCGTAAAGAATGATAGTAAATACTAAATTATTCAAATGCAAATCAAAATTTGTACTCAATTTAAAATATTTCCCCACAATCTTTGTTTGAACTTAAAACTCATGTTTTGTTCGTTTGTTTGCTCGTTTCACCCAAACGAAACTCGGATATATTTTTCGTAAAGAATGATAGTAAATACTAAATTATTCAAATGCAAACCAAAATTTGTTTTCGTTTCGAAATATTTCTCCACAATCTTTGTTTGCACCTAATACTCGTGTTTCGTGCACTTGTTTGCTCGTTTCATTCAAGAAAAACTCGGTTAGATTTTTCGTAAAGAATGATAGTAAATACTAAATTATTCAAATGCAAATCAAAATTTGTACTCAATTTAAAATATTTCCCCACAATCTTTGTTTGAACTTAAAACTCATGTTTTGTTCGTTTGTCTGCTCGTTTCACCCAAAAAATACTCGGATATATTTTTCGTAAAGAATGATAGTAAATACTAAATTATTCAAATGCAAACCAAAATTTGTATTCGTTTCGAAATATTTCTCCAGAATCTTTGTTTGCGCCTAATTCTCGTGTTTCGTCCATTTGTTTGCTCGTTTGATTCAAAATAAACTCGGTTAGATTTTTCGTAAAGAATGATAGTAAATACTAAATTATTCGAATGAAAATCTAAATTTGTACTCAATTTAAAATATTTCCCCACAATCTTTGTTTGAACTTAAAACTCATGTTTTGTTCGTTTGTTTGCTCGTTTCACCCAAAAAATACTCGGATATATTTTTCGTAAAGAATGATAGTAAATACTAAATTATTCAATGCAAACCAAAATTTGTATTCGTTTCGAAATATTTCTCCACAATCTTTGTTTGCACCTAATACTCGTGTTTCGTGCATTTGTTTGCTCGTTTCATTCAAGAAAAACTCGGTTAGATTTTTCGTAAAGAATGATAGTAAATACTAAATTATTGAAATGCAAATCTAAATTTGTACTCAATTTAAAATATTTCCCCACAATCTTTGTTTGAACTTAAAACTCATGTTTTGTTCGTTTGTTTGCTCGTTTCACCCAAAAAATACTCGGATATATTTTTCGTAAAGAATGATAGTAAATACTAAATTATTCAAATGCAAACCAAAATTCGTATTCGTTTCGAAATATTTCTCCACAATCTTTGTTTGCACCTAATTCTCGTGTTTCGTGCATTTGTTTGCTCGTTTGATTCAAAATAAACTCCGTTAGATTTTTCGTAAAGAATGATAGTAAATACTAAATTATTCGAATGAAAATCTAAATTTGTACTCAATTTAAAATATTTCCCCACAATCTTTGTTTGAACTTAAAACTCATGTTTCGTTCGTTTGTTTGCTCGTTTCACCCAAACGAAACTCGGATATATTTTTCGTAAAGAATGATAGTAAATACTAAATTATTCAAATGCAAACCAAAATTTGTATTCGTTTCAAAATATTTCTCCACAATCTTTGTTTGCACCTAATACTCGTGTTTCGTGCATTTGTTTGCTCGTTTCATTCAAGAAAAACTCGGTTAGATTTTTCGTAAAGAATGATAGTAAATACTAAATTATTCAAATGCAAATCAAAATTTGTACTCAATTTAAAATATTTCCCCACAATCTTTGTTTGAACTTAAAACTCATGTTTTGTTCGTTTGTTTGCTCGTTTCACCCAAAAAATACTCGGATATATTTTTCGTAAAGAATGATAGTAAATACTAAATTATTCAAATGCAAACCAAAATTTGTATTCGTTTCAAAATATTTCTCCACAATCGTTGTTTGCACCTAATACTCGTGTTTCGTGCATTTGTTTGCTCGTTTCATTCAAAAAAAACTCGGTTAGATTTTTCGTAAAGAATGATAGTAAATACTAAATTATTCAAGTTCAAACCAAAATTTGTATTCAATTTAAAATATTTCTCCACAATCTTTGGTTGCACCTAAAACTCATGTTTCGTGCATTTGTTTGCTCATTTCTTTAAAAAACAACTCGGATAGATTTTTCGTAAAGAATGATAGTAAATACTAAATTATTCAAATGCAAACCAAAATTTGTATTCGTTTCAAAATATTTCTCCACAATCTTTGTTTGCACCTAACACTCGTGTTTCGTGCATTTGTTTGCTCGTTTCATTCAAAAAAAACTCGGTTAGATTTTTCGTAAAGAATGATAGTAAATACTAAATTATTCAAATGCAAATCTAAATTTTTACTCAATTTGAAATATTTCCCCACAATCTTTGTTTGAACTTAAAACTCATGTTTTGTTCGTTTGTTTCCTCGTTTCACCCAAAAAAAACTCAGATATATTTTTCGTAAAGAATGATAGTAAATACTAAATTATTCAAATGCAAACCAAAATTTGTATTCGTTTCAAAATATTTCTCCACAAGCTTTGTTTGCACCTAATACACGTGTTTCGTGCATTTGTTTGCTCGTTTCATTCAAAAAAAACTCGGTTAGATTTTTCGTAAAGAATGATAGTAAATACTAAATTATTCAAATGCAAATCTAAATTTGTACTCAATTTAAAATATTTCCCCACAATCTTTGTTTGAACTTAAAACTCATGTTTTGTTCGTTTGTTTGCTCGTTTCACCCAAACGAAACTCGGATATATTTTTCGTAAAGAATGATTGTAAATACTAAATTATTCAAATGCAAACCAAAATTTGTATTCGTTTCGAAATATTTCTCCACAATCTTTGTTTGCACCTAATACTCGTGTTTCGTGCATTTGTTTGCTCGTTTCATTCAAAAAAACTCGGTTAGATTTTTCGTAAAGAATGATAGTAAATACTAAATTATTCAAATGCAAATCTAAATTTGTACTCAATTTAAAATATTTCCCCACAATCTTTGTTTGAACTTAAAACTCATGTTTTGTTCGTTTGTTTACTCGTTTCAGCCAAAAAATACTCGGATATATTTTTCGTAAAGAATGATAGTAAATACTAAATTATTCAAATGAAAACCAAACTTTGTATTCGTTTCGAAATATTTCTCCACAATCTATGTTTGCACCTAATTCTCGTGTTTCGTGCATTTGTTTGCTCGTTTGATTCAAAATAAACTCGGTTAGATTTTTCGTAAAGAATGATAGTAAATACTAAATTATTCAAATGCAAATCTAAATTTGTACTCAATTTAAAATATTTCCCCACAATCTTTGTTTGAACTTAAAACTCAAGTTTTGTTCGTTTGTTTGCTCGTTTAACCCAAAAAATACTCGGATATATTTTTCGTAAAGAATGATAGTAAATACTAAATTATTCAAATGCAAACCAAAATTTGTATTCGTTTCGAAATATTTCTCCACAATCTTTGTTTGCACCTAATTCTCGTGTTTCGTGCATTTGTTTGCTCGTTTGATTCAAAATAAACTCGGTTAGATTTTTCGTAAAGAATGATAGTAAATACTAAATTATTCGAATGCAAATCTAAATTTGTACTCAATTTAAAATATTTCCCCACAATCTTTGTTTGAACTTAAAACTCATGTTTGGTTCGTTTGTTTGCTCGTTTCACCCAAACGAAACTCGGATATATTTTTCGTAAAGAATGATAGTAAATACTAAATTATTCAAATGCAAACCAAAATTTGTATTCGTTTCAAAATATTTCTCCACAATCGTTGTTTGCACCTAATACTCGTGTTTCGTGCATTTGTATGCTCGTTTCATTCAAAAAAAACTCGGTTAGATTTTTCGTAAAGAATGATTGTAAATACTAAATTATTCAAGTTCAAACCAAAATTTGTATTCAATTTAAAATATTTCTCCACAATCTTTGGTTGCACCTAAAACTCATGTTTCGTGCATTTGTTCGCTCATTTCATTCAAAAACAACTTGGATAGATTTTTCGTAAAGAATGATAGTAAATACTAAATTATTCAAGTTCAACCAAAAATTTGTATTCCATTTAAAATATTTCTCCACAATCCTTGGTTGCACCTGAAACTCATGTTTCGTGCATTTGTTTGCTCATTTCATTGAAAAACAACTCGGATAGATTTTTCGTAAAGAATGATAGTAAATACTAAATTACTCAAATGCAAACCAAAATTTGTATTCGTTTCAAAATATTTCTCCACAATCTTTGTTTGCACCTAACACTCGTGTTTCGTGCATTTGTTTGCTCGTTTCATTCAAAAAAAACGCGGTTAGATTTTTCGTAAAGAATGATAGTAAATACTAAATTATTCAAACGCAAATCTAAATTTGTACTCAATTTGAAATATTTCCCCACAATCTTTGTTTGAACTTAAAACTCATGTTTTGTTCGTTTGTTTCCTCGTTTCACCCAAAAAAAACTCAGATATATTTTTCGTAAAGAATGATAGTAAATACTAAATTATACAAATGCAAACCAAAATTTGTATTCGTTTCAAAATATTTCTCCACAAGCTTTGTTTGCACCTAATACTCGTGTTTCGTGCATTTGTTTGCTCGTTTCATTCAAAAAAAACTCGGTTAGATTTTTTGTAAAGAATGATAGTAAATACAAAATTATTCAAATGCAAATCTAAATTTGTACTCAATTTAAAATATTTCCCCACAATCTTTGTTTGAACTTAAAACTCATGTTTTGTTCGTTTGTTTGCTCGTTTCACCCAAACGAAACTCGGATATATTTTTCGTAAAGAATGATAGTAAATACGAAATTATTCAAATGCAAACCAAAATTTGTATTCGTTTCGAAATATTTCTCCACAATCTTTGTTTGCACCTAATAGTCGTGTTTCGTGCATTTGTTTGCTCGTTTCATTCAAAAAAAACTCGGTTAGATTTTTCGTAAAGAATGATAGTAAATACTAAATTATTCAAATGCAAATCTAAATTTGTACTCAATTTAAAATATTTCCCCACAATCTTTGTTTGAACTTAAAACTCATGTTTTGTTCGTTTGTTTCCTCGTTTCACCCAAAAAAAACTCAGATATATTTTTCGTAAAGAATGATAGTAAATACTAAATTATACAAATGCAAACCAAAATTTGTATTCGTTTCAAAATATTTCTCCACAAGCTTTGTTTGCACCTAATACTCGTGTTTCGTGCATTTGTTTGCTCGTTTCATTCAAAAAAAACTCGGTTAGATTTTAGGTAAAGAATGATAGTAAATACTAAATTATTCAAATGCAAATCTAAATTTGTACTCAATTTAAAATATTTCCCCACAATCTTTGTTTGAACTTAAAACTCATGTTTTGTTCGTTTGTTTGCTCGTTTCACCCAAACGAAACTCGGATATATTTTTCGTAAAGAATGATAGTAAATACGAAATTATTCAAATGCAGACCAAAATTTGTATTCGTTTCGAAATATTTCTCCACAATCTTTGTTTGCACCTAATAGTCGTGTTTCGTGCATTTGTTTGCTCGTTTCATTGAAAAAAAACTCGGTTAGATTTTTCGTAAAGAATGATAGTAAATATTAAATTATTCAAATGGAAATCTAAATTTGTACTCAATTTAAAATATTTCCCCACAATCTTTGTTTGAACTTAAAACTCATGTTTTGTTCGTTTGTTTGCTCGTTTCACCCAAAAAATACTCGGATATATTTTTCGTAAAGAATGATAGTAAATACTAAATTATTCAAATGCAAACCAAACATTGTATTCGTTTCGAAATATTTCTCCACAATCTATGTTTGCACCTAATTCTCGTGTTTCGTGCATTTGTTAGCTCGTTTGATTCAAAATAAACTCGGTTAGATTTTTCGTAAAGAATGATAGTAAATACTAAATTATTCAAATGCAATTCTAAATTTGTACTCAATTTAAAATATTTCCCCACAATCTTTGTTTGAACTTAAAACTCATGTTTTGTTCGTTTGTTTGCTCGTTTCACCCAAAAAATTCTCGGATATATTTTTCGTAAAGAATGATAGTAAATACTAAATTATTCAAATGCAAACCAAAATTTGTATTCGTTTCGAAATATTTCTCCACAATCTTTGTTTGCACCTAATACTCGTGTTTCGTGCATTTGTTTGCTCGTTTCATTCAAGAAAAACTCGGTTATATTTTTCGTAAAGAATGATAGTAAATACTAAATTATTCAAATGCAAATCTAAATTTGTACTCAATTTAAAATATTTCCCCACAATCTTTGTTTGAACTTAAAACTCATGTTTTGTTCGTTTGTTTGCTCGTTTCACCCAAAAAATACTCGGATATATTTTTCGTAAAGAATGATAGTAAATACTAAATTATTCAAATGCAAACCAAAATTTGTATTCGTTTCGAAATATTTCTCCACAATCTTTGTTTGCACCTAATTCTCGTGTTTCGTGCATTTGTTTGCTCGTTTGATTCAAAATAAACTCGGTTAGATTTTTCGTAAAGAATGATAGTAAATACTAAATTATTCGAATGCAAATCTAAATTTGTACTCAATTTAAAATATTTCCCCACAATCTTTGTTTGAACTTAAAACTCATGTTTTGTTCGTTTGTTTGCTCGTTTCACCCAAAAAATACTCGGATATATTTTTCGTAAAGAATGATAGTAAATACTAAATTATTCAAATGCAAACCAAAATTTGTATTCGTTTTGAAATATTTCTCCACAATCTTTGTTTGCACCTAATACTCGTGTTTCGTGCATTTGTTTGCTCGTTTCATTCAAGAAAAACTCGGTTATATTTTTCGTAAAGATTGATAGTAAATACTAAATTATTCAAATGCAAATCTAAATTTGTACTCAATTTAAAATATTTCCCCACAATCTTTGTTTGAACTTAAAACTCATGTTTTGTTCGTTTGTTTGCTCGTTTCACCCAAAAAATACTCGGATATATTTTTCGTAAAGAATGATAGTAAATACTAAATTATTCAAATGCAAACCAAAATTTGTATTCGTTTCGAAATATTTCTCCACAATCTTTGTTTGCACCTAATTCTCGTGTTTCGTGCATTTGTTTGCTCGTTTGATTCAAAATAAACTCGGTTAGATTTTTCGTAAAGAATGATAGTAAATACTAAATTATTCGAATGCAAATCTAAATTTGTACTCAATTTAAAATATTTCCCCACAATCTTTGTTTGAACTTAAAACTCATGTTTTGTTCGTTTGTTTGCTCGTTTCACCCAAAAAATACTCGGATATATTTTTCGTAAAGAATGATAGTAAATACTAAATTATTCAAATGCAAACCAAAATTTGTATTCGTTTCAAAATATTTCTCCACAAGCATTGTTTGCACCTAATACTCGTGTTTCGTGCATTTGTTTGCTCGTTTCATTCAAAAAAAACTCGGTTAGATTTTTTGTAAAGAATGATAGTAAATACAAAATTATTCAAATGCAAATCTAAATTTGTACTCAATTTAAAATATTTCCCCACAATCTTTGTTTGAACTTAAAACTCATGTTTTGTTCGTTTGTTTGCTCGTTTCACCCAAACGAAACTCGGATATATTTTTCGTAAAGAATGATAGTAAATACGAAATTATTCAAATGCAAACCAAAATTTGTATTCGTTTCGAAATATTTCTCCACAATCTTTGTTTGCACCTAATAGTCGTGTTTCGTGCATTTGTTTGCTCGTTTCATTCAAAAAAAAACTCGGTTAGATTTTTCGTAAAGAATGATAGTAAATACTAAATTATTCAAATGCAAATCTAAATTTGTACTCAATTTAAAATATTTCCCCACAATCTTTGTTTGAACTTAAAACTCATGTTTTGTTCGTTTGTTTCCTCGTTTCACCCAAAAAAAACTCAGATATATTTTTCGTAAAGAATGATAGTAAATACTAAATTATACAAATGCAAACCAAAATTTGTATTCGTTTCAAAATATTTCTCCACAAGCTTTGTTTGCACCTAATACTCGTGTTTCGTGCATTTGTTTGCTCGTTTCATTCAAAAAAAACTCGGTTAGATTTTTCGTAAAGAATGATAGTAAATACTAAATTATTCAAATGCAAATCTAAATTTGTACTCAATTTAAAATATTTCCCCACAATCTTTGTTTGAACTTAAAACTCATGTTTTGTTCGTTTGTTTGCTCGTTTCACCCAAAAGAAACTCGGATATATTTTTCGTAAAGAATGATAGTAAATACGAAATTATTCAAATGCAGACCAAAATTTGTATTCGTTTCGAAATATTTCTCCACAATCTTTGTTTGCACCTAATAGTCGTGTTTCGTGCATTTGTTTGCTCGTTTCATTGAAAAAAAACTCGTTTAGATTTTTCGTAAAGAATGATAGTAAATATTAAATTATTCAAATGCAAATCTAAATTTGTACTCAATTTAAAATATTTCCCCACAATCTTTGTTTGAACTTAAAACTCATGTTTTGTTCGTTTGTTTGCTCGTTTCACCCAAAAAATACTCGGATATATTTTTCGTAAAGAATGATAGTAAATACTAAATTATTCAAATGCAAACCAAACATTGTATTCGTTTCGAAATATTTCTCCACAATCTATGTTTGCACCTAATTCTCGTGTTTCGTGCATTTGTTAGCTCGTTTGATTCAAAATAAACTCGGTTAGATTTTTCGTAAAGAATGATAGTAAATACTAAATTATTCAAATGCAATTCTAAATTTGTACTCAATTTAAAATATTTCCCCACAATCTTTGTTTGAACTTAAAACTCATGTTTTGTTCGTTTGTTTGCTCGTTTCACCCAAAAAATACTCGGATATATTTTTCGTAAAGAATGATAGTAAATACTAAATTATTCAAATGCAAACCAAAATTTGTATTCGTTTCGAAATATTTCTCCACAATCTTTGTTTGCACCTAATTCTCGTGTTTCGTGCATTTGTTTGCTCGTTTGATTCAAAATAAACTCGGTTAGATTTTTCGTAAAGAATGATAGTAAATACTAAATTATTCGAATGCAAATCTAAATTTGTACTCAATTTAAAATATTTCCCCACAATCTTTGTTTGAACTTAAAACACATGTTTTGTTCGTTTGTTTGCTCGTTTCACCCAAAAAATACTCGGATATATTTTTCGTAAAGAATGATAGTAAATACTAAATTATTCAAATGCAAACCAAAATTTGTATTCGTTTTGAAATATTTCTCCACAATCTTTGTTTGCACCTAATACTCGTGTTTCGTGCATTTGTTTGCTCGTTTCATTCAAGAAAAACTCGGTTATATTTTTCGTAAAGAATGATAGTAAATACTAAATTATTCAAATGCAAATCTAAATTTGTACTCAATTTAAAATATTTCTCCACAATCTTTGTTTGAACTTAAAACTCATGTTTTGTTCGTTTGTTTGCTCGTTTCACCCAAAAAATACTCGGATATATTTTTCGTAAAGAATGATAGTAAATACTAAATTATTCAAATGCAAACCAAAATTTGTATTCGTTTCGAAATATTTCTCCACAATCTTTGTTTGCACCTAATTCTCGTGTTTCGTGCATTTGTTTGCTCGTTTGATTCAAAATAAACTCGGTTAGATTTTTCGTAAAGAATGATAGTAAATACTAAATTATTCGAATGCAAATCTAAATTTGTACTCAATTTAAAATATTTCCCCACAATCTTTGTTTGAACTTAAAACTCATGTTTTGTTCGTTTGTTTGCTCGTTTCACCCAAAAAATACTCGGATATATTTTTCGTAAAGAATGATAGTAAATACTAAATTATTCAAATGCAAACCAAAATTTGTATTCGTTTCGAAATATTTCTCCACAATCTTTGTTTGCACCTAATTCTCGTGTTTCGTGCATTTGTTTGCTCGTTTGATTCAAAATAAACTCGGTTAGATTTTTCGTAAAGAATGATAGTAAATACTAAATTATTCGAATGCAAATCTAAATTTGTACTCAATTTAAAATATTTCCCCACAATCTTTGTTTGAACTTAAAACTCATGTTTTGTTCGTTTGTTTGCTCGTTTCACCCAAACGAAACTCGGATATATTTTTCGTAAAGAATGATAGTAAATACTAAATTATTCAAATGCAAACCAAAATTTGTATTCGTTTCAAAATATTTCTCCACAATCGTTGTTTGCACCTAATACTCGTGTTTCGTGCATTTGTATGCTCGTTTCATTCAAAAAAAACTCGGTTAGATTTTTCGTAAAGAATGATTGTAAATACTAAATTATTCAAGTTCAAACCAAAATTTGTATTCAATTTAAAATATTTCTCCACAATCTTTGGTTGCACCTAAAACTCATGTTTCGTGCATTTGTTCGCTCATTTCATTCAAAAACAACTTGGATAGATTTTTCGTAAAGAATGATAGTAAATACTAAATTATTCAAGTTCAACCAAAAATTTGTATTCCATTTAAAATATTTCTCCACAATCCTTGGTTGCACCTGAAACTCATGTTTCGTGCATTTGTTTGCTCATTTCATTGAAAAACAACTCGGATAGATTTTTCGTAAAGAATGATAGTAAATACTAAATTACTCAAATGCAAACCAAAATTTGTATTCGTTTCAAAATATTTCTCCACAATCTTTGTTTGCACCTAACACTCGTGTTTCGTGCATTTGTTTGCTCGTTTCATTCAAAAAAAACGCGGTTAGATTTTTCGTAAAGAATGATAGTAAATACTAAATTATTCAAACGCAAATCTAAATTTGTACTCAATTTGAAATATTTCCCCACAATCTTTGTTTGAACTTAAAACTCATGTTTTGTTCGTTTGTTTCCTCGTTTCACCCAAAAAAAACTCAGATATATTTTTCGTAAAGAATGATAGTAAATACTAAATTATACAAATGCAAACCAAAATTTGTATTCGTTTCAAAATATTTCTCCACAAGCTTTGTTTGCACCTAATACTCGTGTTTCGTGCATTTGTTTGCTCGTTTCATTCAAAAAAAACTCGGTTAGATTTTTTGTAAAGAATGATAGTAAATACAAAATTATTCAAATGCAAATCTAAATTTGTACTCAATTTAAAATATTTCCCCACAATCTTTGTTTGAACTTAAAACTCATGTTTTGTTCGTTTGTTTGCTCGTTTCACCCAAACGAAACTCGGATATATTTTTCGTAAAGAATGATAGTAAATACGAAATTATTCAAATGCAAACCAAAATTTGTATTCGTTTCGAAATATTTCTCCACAATCTTTGTTTGCACCTAATTCTCGTGTTTCGTGCATTTGTTTGCTCGTTTGATTCAAAATAAACTCGGTTAGATTTTTCGTAAAGAATGATAGTAAATACTAAATTATTCGAATGCAAATCTAAATTTGTACTCAATTTAAAATATTTCCCCACAATCTTTGTTTGAACTTAAAACTCATGTTTTGTTCGTTTGTTTGCTCGTTTCACCCAAACGAAACTCGGATATATTTTTCGTAAAGAATGATAGTAAATACTAAATTATTCAAATGCAAACCAAAATTTGTATTCGTTTCGAAATATTTCTCCACAATCTTTGTTTGCACCTAATTCTCGTGTTTCGTGCATATGTTTGCTCGTTTGATTCAAAATAAACTCGGTTAGATTTTTCGTAAAGAATGATAGTAAATACTAAATTATTCGAATGCAAATCTAAATTTGTACTCAATTTAAAATATTTCCCCACAATCTTTGTTTGAACTTAAAACTCATGTTTTGTTCGTTTGTTTGCTCGTTTCACCCAAACGAAACTCGGATATATTTTTCGTAAAGAATGATAGTAAATACGAAATTATTCAAATGCAAACCAAAATTTGTATTCGTTTCGAAATATTTCTCCACAATCTTTGTTTGCACCTAATAGTCGTGTTTCGTGCATTTGTTTGCTCGTTTCATTGAAAAAAAACTCGGTTAGATTTTTCGTAAAGAATGATAGTAAATACTAAATTATTCAAATGCAAATCTAAATTTGTACTCAATTTAAAATATTTCCCCACAATCTTTGTTTGAACTTAAAACTCATGTTTTGTTCGTTTGTTTGCTCGTTTCACCCAAAAAATACTCGGATATATTTTTCGTAAAGAATGATAGTAAATACTAAATTATTCAAATGCAAACCAAACATTGTATTCGTTTCGAAATATTTCTCCACAATCTTTGTTTGCACCTAATACTCGTGTTTCGTGCATTTGTTTGCTCGTTTCATTCAAGAAAAACTCGGTTATATTTTTCGTAAAGAATGATAGTAAATACTAAATTATTCAAATGCAAATCTAAATTTGTACTCAATTTAAAATATTTCCCCACAATCTTTGTTTGAACTTAAAACTCATGTTTTGTTCGTTTGTTTGCTCGTTTCACCCAAAAAATACTCGGATATATTTTTCGTAAAGAATGATAGTAAATACTAAATTATTCAAATGCAAACCAAAATTTGTATTCGTTTCGAAATATTTCTCCACAATCTTTGTTTGCACCTAATTCTCGTGTTTCGTGTATTTGTTTGCTCGTTTCATTCAAAAAAAACTCGGTTAGATTTTTTGTAAAGAATGATAGTAAATACTAAATTATTCAAATGCAAATCTAAATTTGTACTCAATTTAAAATATTTCCCCACAATCTTTGTTTGAACTTAAAACTCAGGTTTTGTTCGTTTGTTTGCTCGTTTCACCCAAACGAAACTCGGATATATTTTTCGTAAAGAATGATAGTAAATACTAAATTATTCAAATGCAAACCAAAATTTGTATTCGTTTCGAAATATTTCTCCACAATCTTTGTTTGCACCTAATTCTCGTGTTTCGTGCATTTGTTTGCTCGTTTGATTCAAAATAAACTCGGTTAGATTTTTCGTAAAGAATGATAGTAAATACTAAATTATTCGAATGCAAATCTAAATTTGTACTCAATTTAAAATATTTCCCCACAATCTTTGTTTGAACTTAAAACTCATGTTTTGTTCGTTTGTTTGCTCGTTTCACCCAAACGAAACTCGGATATATTTTTCGTAAAGAATGATAGTAAATACTAAATTATTCAAATGCAAACCAAAATTTGTATTCGTTTCAAAATATTTCTCCACAATCGTTGTTTGCACCTAATACTCGTGTTTCGTGCATTTGTATGCTCGTTTCATTCAAAAAAAACTCGGTTAGATTTTTCGTAAAGAATGATAGTAAATACTAAATTATTCAAGTTCAAACCAAAATTTGTATTCAATTTAAAATATTTCTCCACAATCTTTGGTTGCACCTAAAACTCATGTTTCGTGCATTTGTTCGCTCATTTCATTCAAAAACAACTTGGATAGATTTTTCGTAAAGAATGATAGTAAATACTAAAATATTCAAGTTCAACCAAAAATTTGTATTCCATTTAAAATATTTCTCCACAATCCTTGGTTGCACCTGAAACTCATGTTTCGTGCATTTGTTTGCTCATTTCATTGAAAAACAACTCGGATAGATTTTTCGTAAAGAATGATAGTAAATACTAAATTACTCAAATGCAAACCAAAATTTGTATTCGTTTCAAAATATTTCTCCACAATCTTTGTTTGCACCTAACACTCGTGTTTCGTGCATTTGTTTGCTCGTTTCATTCAAAAAAAACGCGGTTAGATTTTTCGTAAAGAATGATAGTAAATACTAAATTATTCAAACGCAAATCTAAATTTGTACTCAATTTGAAATATTTCCCCACAATCTTTGTTTGAACTTAAAACTCATGTTTTGTTCGTTTGTTTCCTTGTTTCACCCAAAAAAAACTCAGATATATTTTTCGTAAAGAATGATAGTAAATACTAAATTATACAAATGCAAACCAAAATTTGTATTCATTTCAAAATATTTCTCCACAAGCTTTGTTTGCACCTAATACTCGTGTTTCGTGCATTTGTTTGCTCGTTTCATTCAAAAAAAACTCGGTTAGATTTTTTGTAAAGAATGATAGTAAATACTAAATTATTCAAATGCAAATCTAAATTTGTACTCAATTTAAAATATTTCCCCACAATCTTTGTTTGAACTTAAAACTCATGTTTTGTTCGTTTGTTTGCTCGTTTCACCCAAACGAAACTCGGATATATTTTTCGTAAAGAATGATAGTAAATACGAAATTATTCAAATGCAAACCAAAATTTGTATTCGTTTCGAAATATTTCTCCACAATCTTTGTTTGCACCTAATAGTCGTGTTTCGTGCATTTGTTTGCTTGTTTCATTCAAAAAAAACTCGGTAAGATTTTTCGTAAAGAATGATAGTAAATACTAAATTATTCAAATGCAAATCTAAATTTGTACTCAATTTAAAATATTTCCCCACAATCTTTGTTTGAACTTAAAACTCATGTTTTGTTCGTTTGTTTCCTCGTTTCACCCAAAAAAAACTCAGATATATTTTTCGTAAAGAATGATAGTAAATATTAAATTATACAAATGCAAACCAAAATTTGTATTCGTTTCAAAATATTTCTCCACAAGCTTTGTTTGCACCTAATACTCGTGTTTCGTGCATTTGTTTGCTCGTTTCATTCAAAAAAAACTCGGTTAGATTTTTCGTAAAGAATGATAGTAAATACTAAATTATTCAAATGCAAATCTAAATTTGTACTCAATTTAAAATATTTCCCCACAATCTTTGTTTGAACTTAAAACTCATGTTTTGTTCGTTTGTTTGCTCGTTTCACCCAAACGAAACTCGGATATATTTTTCGTAAAGAATGATAGTAAATACGAAA
The DNA here is from genome assembly GCA_027726005.1 of Juncus effusus. NCBI lineage: Eukaryota > Viridiplantae > Streptophyta > Magnoliopsida > Poales > Juncaceae > Juncus > Juncus effusus. Next base: position 4,894,080 of record CM050893.1, read on the forward strand.
TTATTCAAATGCAAACCAAAATTTGTATTCGTTTCGAAATATTTCTCCACAATCTTTGTTTGCACCTAATAGTCGTGTTTCGTGCATTTGTTTGCTCGTTTCATTGAAAAAAAACTCGGTTAGATTTTTCGTAAAGAATGATAGTAAATACTAAATTATTCAAATGCAAATCTAAATTTGTACTCAATTTAAAATATTTCCCCACAATCTTTGTTTGAACTTAAAACTCATGTTTTGTTCGTTTGTTTGCTCGTTTCACCCAAAAAATACTCGGATATATTTTTCGTAAAGAATGATAGTAAATACTAAATTATTCAAATGCAAACCAAACATTGTATTCGTTTCGAAATATTTCTCCACAATCTATGTTTGCACCTAATTCTCGTGTTTCGCGCATTTGTTAGCTCGTTTGATTCAAAATAAACTCGGTTAGATTTTTCGTAAAGAATGATAGTAAATACTAAATTATTCAAATGCAATTCTAAATTTGTACTCAATTTAAAATATTTCCCCACAATCTTTGTTTGAACTTAAAACTCATGTTTTGTTCGTTTGTTTGCTCGTTTCACCCAAAAAATACTCGGATATATTTTTCGTAAAGAATGATAGTAAATACTAAATTATTCAAATGCAAACCAAAATTTGTATTCGTTTCGAAATATTTCTCCACAATCTTTGTTTGCACCTAATACTCGTGTTTCGTGCATTTGTTTGCTCGTTTCATTCAAGAAAAACTCGGTTATATTTTTCGTAAAGAATGATAGTAAATACTAAATTATTCAAATGCAAATCTAAATTTGTACTCAATTTAAAATATTTCCCCACAATCTTTGTTTGAACTTAAAACTCATGTTTTGTTCGTTTGTTTGCTCGTTTCACCCAAAAAATACTCGGATATATTTTTCGTAAAGAATGATAGTAAATACTAAATTATTCAAATGCAAACCAAAATTTGTATTCGTTTCGAAATATTTCTCCACAATCTTTGTTTGCACCTAATTCTCGTGTTTCGTGCATTTGTTTGCTCGTTTGATTCAAAATAAACTCGGTTAGATTTTTCGTAAAGAATGATAGTAAATACTAAATTATTCGAATGCAAATCTAAATTTGTACTCAATTTAAAATATTTCCCCACAATCTTTGTTTGAACTTAAAACTCATGTTTTGTTCGTTTGTTTGCTCGTTTCACCCAAACGAAACTCGGATATATTTTTCGTAAAGAATGATAGTAAATACTAAATTATTCAAATGCAAACCAAAATTTGTATTCGTTTCAAAATATTTCTCCAGAATCGTTGTTTGCACCTAATACTCGTGTTTCGTGCATTTGTTTGCTCGTTTCATTCAAAAAAAACTCGGTTAGTTTTTTCGTAAAGAATGATAGTAAATACTAAATTATTCAAGTTCAAACCAAAATTTGTATTCAATTTAAAATATTTCTCCACAATCTTTGGTTGCACCTAAAACTCATGTTTCGTGCATTTGTTCGCTCATTTCATTCAAAAACAACTCGGATAGATTTTTCGTAAAGAATGATAGTAAATACTAAATTATTCAAGTTCAACCAAAAATTTGTATTCAATTTAAAATATTTCTCCACAATCCTTGGTTGCACCTGAAACTCATGTTTCGTGCATTTGTTTGCTCATTTCATTGAAAAACAACTCGGATAGATTTTTCGTAAAGAATGATAGTAAATACTAAATTATTCAAATGCAAACCAAAATTTGTGTTCGTTTCAAAATATTTCTCCACAATCTTTGTTTGCACCTAACACTCGTGTTTCGTGCATTTCTTTGCTCGTTTCATTCAAAAAAAACTCGGTTAGATTTTTCGTAAAGAATGATAGTAAATACTAAATTATTCAAATGCAAATCTAAATTTGTACTCAATTTGAAATATTTCCCCACAATCTTTGTTTGAACTTAAAACTCATGTTTTGTTCGTTTGTTTCCTCGTTTCACCCAAAAAAAACTCAGATATATTTTTCGTAAAGAATGATAGTAAATACTAAATTATACAAATGCAAACCAAAATTTATATTCGTTTCAAAATATTTCTCCACAAGCTTTGTTTGCACCTAATACTCGTGTTTCGTGCATTTGTTTGCTCGTTTCATTCAAAAAAAACTCGGTTAGATTTTTCGTAAAGAATGATAGTAAATACTAAATTATTCAAATGCAAATCTAAATTTGTACTCAATTTAAAATATTTCCCCACAATCTTTGTTTGAACTTAAAACTCATGTTTTGTTCGTTTGTTTGCTCGTTTCACCCAAACGAAACTCGGATATATTTTTCGTAAAAATGATAGTAAATACTAAATTATTCAAATGCAAACAAAAATTTGTATTCGTTTCGAAATATTTCTCCACAATCTTTGTTTGCACCTAATACTCGTGTTTCGTGCATTTGTTTGCTCGTTTCATTCAAAAAAAACTCGGTGAGATTTTTCATAAAGAATGATAGTAAATACTGAATTATTCAAATGCAAATCTAAATATGTACTCAATTTAAAATATTTCCCCACAATCTTTGTTTGAACTTAAAACTCATGTTTTGTTCGTTTGTTTGCTCGTTTCACCCAAAAAATACTCGGATATATTTTTCGTAAAGAATGATAGAAAATACTAAATTATTCAAATGCAAACCAAACTTTGTATTCGTTTCGAAATATTTCTCCACAATCTATGTTTGCACCTAATTCTCGTGTTTCGTGCATTTGTTTGCTCGTTTGATTCAAAATAAACTCGGTTAGATTTTTCGTAAAGAATGATAGTAAATACTAAATTATTCAAATGCAAATCTAAATTTGTACTCAATTTAAAATATTTCCCCACAATCTTTGTTTGAACTTAAAACTCATGTTTTGTTCGTTTGTTTGCTCGTTTCACCCAAAAAATACTCGGATATATTTTTCGTAAAGAATGATAGTAAATACTAAATTATTCAAATGCAAACCAAAATTTGTATTCGTTTCGAAATATTTCTCCACAATCTTTGTTTGCACCTAATTCTCGTGTTTCGTGCATTTGTTTGCTCGTTTGATTCAAAATAAACTCGGTTAGATTTTTCGTAAAGAATGATAGTAAATACTAAATTATTCGAATGCAAATCTAAATTTGTACTCAATTTAAAATATTTCCCCACAATCTTTGTTTGAACTTAAAACTCATGTTTTGTTCGTTTGTTTGCTCGTTTCACCCAAAAAATACTCGGATATATTTTTCGTAAAGAATGATAGAAAATACTAAATTATTCAAATGCAAACCAAACTTTGTATTCGTTTCGAAATATTTCTCCACAATCTATGTTTGCACCTAATTCTCGTGTTTCGTGCATTTGTTTGCTCGTTTGATTCAAAATAAACTCGGTTAGATTTTTCGTAAAGAATGATAGTAAATACTAAATTATTCAAATGCAAATCTAAATTTGTACTCAATTTAAAATATTTCCCCACAATCTTTGTTTGAACTTAAAACTCATGTTTTGTTCGTTTGTTTGCTCGTTTCACCCAAAAAATACTCGGATATATTTTTCGTAAAGAATGATAGAAAATACTAAATTATTCAAATGCAAACCAAACTTTGTATTCGTTTCGAAATATTTCTCCACAATCTATGTTTGCACCTAATTCTCGTGTTTCGTGAATTTGTTTGCTCGTTTGATTCAAAATAAACTCGGTTAGATTTTTCGTAAATAATGATAGTAAATACTAAATTATTCAAATGCAAATCTAAATTTGTACTCAATTTAAAATATTTCCCCACAATCTTTGTTTGAACTTAAAACTCATGTTTTGTTCGTTTGTTTGCTCGTTTCACCCAAACGAAACTCGGATATATTTTTCGTAAAGAATGATAGTAAATACTAAATTATTCAAATGCAAACCAAAATTTGTATTCGTTTCAAAATATTTCTCCAGAATCGTTGTTTGCACCTAATACTCGTGTTTCGTGCATTTGTTTGCTCGTTTCATTCAAAAAAAACTCGGTTAGATTTTTCGTAAAGAATGATAGTAAATACTAAATTATTCAAGTTCAAACCAAAATTTGTATTCAATTTAAAATATTTCTCCACAATCTTTGGTTGCACCTAAAACTCATGTTTCGTGCATTTGTTCGCTCATTTCATTCAAAAACAACTCGGATAGATTTTTCGTAAAGAATGATAGTAAATACTAAATTATTCAAGTTCAACCAAAAATTTGTATTCAATTTAAAATATTTCTCCACAATCCTTGGTTGCACCTGAAACTCATGTTTCGTGCATTTGTTTGCTCATTTCATTGAAAAACAACTCGGATAGATTTTTCGTAAAGAATGATAGTAAATACTAAATTATTCAAATGCAAACCAAAATTTGTATTCGTTTCAAAATATTTCTCCACAATCTTTGTTTGCACCTAACACTCGTGTTTCGTGCATTTCTTTGCTCGTTTCATTCAAAAAAAACTCGGTTAGATATTTCGTAAAGAATGATAGTAAATACTAAATTATTCAAATGCAAATCTAAATTTGTACTCAATTTGAAATATTTCCCCACAATCTTTGTTTGAACTTAAAACTCATGTTTTGTTCGTTTGTTTCCTCGTTTCACCCAAAAAAAACTCAGATATATTTTTCGTAAAGAATGATAGTAAATACTAAATTATACAAATGCAAACCAAAATTTGTATTCGTTTCAAAATATTTCTCCACAAGCTTTGTTTGCACCTAATACTCGTGTTTCGTGCATTTGTGAGCTCGTTTCATTCAAAAAAAACTCGGTTAGATTTTTCGTAAAGAATGATAGTAAATACTAAATTATTCAAATGCAAATCTAAATTTGTACTCAATTTAAAATATTTCCCCACAATCTTTGTTTGAACTTAAAACTCATGTTTTGTTCGTTTGTTTGCTCGTTTCACCCAAACGAAACTCGGATATATTTTTCGTAAAGAATGATAGTAAATACTAAATTATTCAAATGCAAACCAAAATTTGTATTCGTTTCGAAATATTTCTCCACAATCTTTGTTTGCACCTAATACTCGTGTTTCGTGCATTTGTTTGCTCGTTTCATTCAAAAAAAACTCGGTGAGATTTTTCATAAAGAATGATAGTAAATACTAAATTATTCAAATGCAAATCTAAATTTGTACTCAATTTGAAATATTTCCCCACAATCTTTGTTTGAACTTAAAACTCATGTTTTGTTCGTTTGTTTCCTCGTTTCACCCAAAAAAAACTCAGATATATTTTTCGTAAAGAATGATAGTAAATACTAAATTATACAAATGCAAACCAAAATTTGTATTCGTTTCAAAATACTTCTCCACAAGCTTTGTTTGCACCTAATACTCGTGTTTCGTGCATTTGTGAGCTCGTTTCATTCAAAAAAAACTCGGTTAGATTTTTCGTAAAGAATGATAGTAAATACTAAATTATTCAAATGCAAATCTAAATTTGTACTCAATTTAAAATATTTCCCCACAATCTTTGTTTGAACTTAAAACTCATGTTTTGTTCGTTTGTTTGCTCGTTTCACCCAAACGAAACTCGGATATATTTTTCGTAAAGAATGATAGTAAATACTAAATTATTCAAATGCAAACCAAAATTTGTATTCGTTTCGAAATATTTCTCCACAATCTTTGTTTGCACCTAATACTCGTGTTTCGTGCATTTGTTTGCTCGTTTCATTCAAAAAAAACTCGGTGAGATTTTTCATAAAGAATGATAGTAAATACTAAATTATTAAAATGCAAATCTAAATATGTACTCAATTTAAAATATTTCCCCACAATCTTTGTTTAACTTAAAACTCATGTTTTGTTCGTTTGTTTGCTCGTTTCACCCAAAAAATACTCGGATATATTTTTCGTAAAGAATGATAGAAAATACTAAATTATTCAAATGCAAACAAAACTTTGTATTCGTTTCGAAATATTTCTCCACAATCTATGTTTGCACCTAATTCTCGTGTTTCGTGCATTTGTTTGCTCGTTTGATTCAAAATAAACTCTGTTAGATTTTTCGTAAAGAATGATAGTAAATACTAAATTATTCAAATGCAAATCTAAATTTGTACTCAATTTAAAATATTTCCCCACAATCTTTGTTTGAACTTAAAACTCATGTTTTGTTCGTTTGTTTGCTCGTTTCACCCAAAAAATACTCGGATATATTTTTCGTAAAGAATGATAGTAAATACTAAATTATTCAAATGCAAACCAAAATTTGTATTCGTTTCGAAATATTTCTCCACAATCTTTGTTTGCACCTAATTCTCGTGTTTCGTGCATTTGTTTGCTCGTTTGATTCAAAATAAACTCGGTTAGATTTTTCGTAAAGAATGATAGTAAATACTAAATTATTCGAATGCAAATCTAAATTTGTACTCAATTTAAAATATTTCCCCACAATCTTTGTTTGAACTTAAAACTCATGTTTTGTTCGTTTGTTTGCTCGTTTCACCCAAACGAAACTCGGATATATTTTTCGTAAAGAATGATAGTAAATACTAAATTATTCAAATGCAAACCAAAATTTGTATTCGTTTCAAAATATTTCTCCACAATTGTTGTTTGCACCTAATACTCGTGTTTCGTGCATTTGTTTGCTCGTTTCATTCAAGAAAAACTCGGTTAGATTTTTCGTAAAGAATGATAGTAAATACTAAATTATTCAAATGCAAATCTAAATTTGTACTCAATTTAAAATATTTCCCCACAATCTTTGTTTGTACTTAAAACTCATGTTTTGTTCGTTTGTTTGCTCGTTTCACCCAAAAAATACTCGGATATATATTTCGAAAAGAATGATAGTAAATACTAAATTATTCAAATGCAAACCAAACTTTGTATTCGTTTCGAAATATTTCTCCACAATCTATGTTTGCACCTAATTCTCGTGTTTCGTGCATTTGTTTGCTCGTTTAATTCAAAATAAACTCGGTTAGATTTTTCGTAAAGAATGATAGTAAATACTAAATTATTCAAATGCAAATCAAAATTTGTACTCAATTTAAAATATTTCCCCACAATCTTTGTTTGAACTTAAAACTCATGTTTTGTTCGTTTGTTTGCTCGTTTCACCCAAAAAATACTCGGATATATTTTTCGTAAAGAATGATAGTAAATACTAAATTATTCAAATGCAAACCAAAATTTGTATTCGTTTCGAAATATTTCTCCACAATCTTTGTTTGCACCTAATTCTCGTGTTTCTTCCATTTGTTTGCTCGTTTGATTCAAAATAAACTCGGTTAGATTTTTCGTAAAGAATGATAGTAAATACTAAATTATTCGAATGAAAATCTAAATTTGTACTCAATTTAAAATATTTCCCAACAATCTTTGTTTGAACTTAAAACTCATGTTTTGTTCGTTTGTTTGCTCGTTTCACCCAAAAAATACTCGGATATATTTTTCGTAAAGAATGATAGTAAATACTAAATTATTCAAATGCAAACCAAAATTTGTATTCGTTTCGAAATATTTCTCCACAATTTTTGTTTGCACCTAATACTCGTGTTTCGTGCATTTGTTTGCTCGTTTCATTCAAGAAAAACTCGGTTATATTTTTCGTAAAGAATGATAGTAAATACTAAATTATTCAAATGCAAATCTAAATTTGTACTCAATTTAAAATATTTCCCCACAATCTTTGTTTGTACTTAAAACTCATGTTTTGTTCGTTTGTTTGCTCGTTTCACCCAAAAAATACTCGGATATATTTTTCGTTAAGAATGATAGTAAATACTAAATTATTCAAATGCAAACCAAAATTTGTATTCGTTTCGAAATATTTCTCCACAATCTTTGTTTGCATCTAATTCTCGTGTTTCGTGCATTTGTTTGCTCGTTTGATTCAAAATAAACTCGGTTAGATTTTTCGTAAAGAATGATAGTAAATACTAAATTATTCGAATGCAAATATAAATTTGTACTCAATTTAAAATATTTCCCCACAATCTTTGTTTGAACTTAAAACTCATGTTTTGTTCGTTTGTTTGCTCGTTTCACCCAAACGAAACTCGGATATATTTTTCGTAAAGAATGATAGTAAATACTAAATTATTCAAATGCAAACCAAAATTTGTATTCGTTTCAAAATATTTCTCCAGAATCGTTGTTTGCACCTAATACTCGTGTTACGTGCATTTGTTTGCTCGTTTCATTCAATAAAAACTCGGTTAGATTTTTCGTAAAGATTGATAGTAAATACTAAATTATTCAAGTTCAAACCAAAATTTGTATTCAATTTAAAATATTTCTCCACAATCTTTGGTTGCACCTAAAACTCATCTTTCGTGCATTTGTTCGCTCATTTCATTCAAAAACAACTCGGATAGATTTTTCGTAAAGAATGATAGTAAATACTAAATTATTCATGTTCAACCAAAAATTTGTATTCAATTTAAAATATTTCTCCACAATCCTTGGTTGCACCTGAAACTCATGTTTTGTGCATTTGTTTGCTCATTTCATTGAAAAACAACTCGGATAGATTTTTCGTAAAGAATGATAGTAAATACTAAATTATTCAAATGCAAACCAAAATTTGAATTCGTTTCAAAATATTTCTCCACAATCTTTGTTTGCACCTAACACTCGTGTTTCGTGCATTTGTTTGCTCGTTTCATTCAAAAAAAACTCGGTTAGATTTTTCGTAAAGAATGATAGTAAATACTAAATTATTCAAATGCAAATCTAAATTTGTACTCAATTTGAAATATTTCCCCACAATCTTTGTTTGAACTTAAAACTCATGTTTTGTTCGTTTGTTTCCTCGTTTCACCCAAAAAAAACTCAGATATATTTTTCGTAAAGAATGATAGTAAATACTAAATTATACAAATGCAAACCAAAATTTGTATTCGTTTCAAAATATTTCTCCACAAGCTTTGTTTCCACCTAATACTCGTGTTTCGTGCATTTGTTTGCTCGTATCATTCAAGAAAACTCGGTTATATTTTTCGTAAAGAATGATAGTAAATACTAAATTATTCAAATGCAAATCTAAATTTGTACTCAATTTAAAATATTTCCCCACAATCTTTGTTTGAACTTAAAACTCATGTTTTGTTCGTTTGTTTGCTCGTTTCACCCAAAAAATACTCGGATATATTTTTCGTAAAGAATGATAGTAAATACTAAATTATTCAAATGCAAACCAAAATTTGTATTCGTTTCGAAATATTTCTCCACAATCTTTGTTTGCACCTAATTCTCGTGTTTCGTCCATTTGTTTGCTCGTTTGATTCAAAATAAACTCGGTTAGATTTTTCGTAAAGAATGATAGTAAATACTAAATTATTCGAATGCAAATCTAAATTTGTACTCAATTTAAAATATTTCCCCACAATCTTTGTTTGAACTTAAAACTCATGTTTTGTTCGTTTGTTTGCTCGTTTCACCCAAACGAAACTCGGATATATTTTTCGTAAAGAATGATAGTAAATACTAAATTATTCAAATGCAAACCAAAATTTGTATTCGTTTCAAAATATTTCTCCAGAATCGTTGTTTGCACCTAATACTCGTGTTTCGTGCATTTGTTTGCTCGTTTCATTCAAAAAAAACTCGGTTAGATTTTTCGTAAAGAATGATAGTAAATACTAAATTATTCAAGTTCAAACCAAAATTTGTATTCAATTTAAAATATTTCTCCACAATCTTTGGTTGCACCTAAAACTTATGTTTCGTGCATTTGTTCGCTCATTTCATTCAAAAACAACTCGGATAGATTTTTCGTAAAGAATGATAGTAAATACTAAATTATTCAAGTTCAACCAAAAATTTGTATTCAATTTAAAATATTTCTCCACAATCCTTGGTTGCACCTGAAACTCATGTTTCGTGCATTTGTTTGCTCATTTCATTGAAAAACAACTCGGATAGATTTTTCGTAAAGAATGATAGTAAATACTAAATTATTCAAATGCAAACCAAAATTTGTATTCGTTTCAAAATATTTCTCCACAATCTTTGTTTGCACCTAACACTCGTGTTTCGTGCATTTCTTTGCTCGTTTCATTCAAAAAAAACTCGGTTAGATATTTCGTAAAGAATGATAGTAAATACTAAATTATTCAAATGCAAATCTAAATTTGTACTCAATTTGAAATATTTCCCCACAATCTTTGTTTGAACTTAAAACTCATGTTTTGTTCGTTTGTTTCCTCGTTTCACCCAAAAAAAACTCAGATATATTTTTCGTAAAGAATGATAGTAAATACTAAATTATACAAATGCAAACCAAAATTTGTATTCGTTTCAAAATATTTCTCCACAAGCTTTGTTTGCACCTAATACTCGTGTTTCGTGCATTTGTTTGCTCGTTTCATTAAAAAAAAACTCGGTTAGATTTTTCGTAAAGAATGATAGTAAATACTAAATTATTCAAATGCAAATCTAAATTTGTACTCAATTTAAAATATTTCCCCACAATCTTTGTTTGAACTTAAAACTCATGTTTTGTTCGTTTGTTTGCTCGTTTCACCCAAACGAAACTCGGATATATTTTTCGTAAAGAATGATAGTAAATACTAAATTATTCAAATGCAAACCAAAATTTGTATTCGTTTCGAAATATTTCTCCACAATCTTTGTTTGCACCTAATACTCGTGTTTCGTGCATTTGTTTGCTCGTTTAATTCAAAAAAAACTCGGTGAGATTTTTCATAAAGAATGATAGTAAATACTAAATTATTCAAATGCAAATCTAAATATGTACTCAATTTAAAATATTTCCCCACAATCTTTGTTTGAACTTAAAACTCATGTTTTGTTCGTTTGTTTGCTCGTTTCACCCAAAAAATACTCGGATATATTTTTCGTAAAGAATGATAGAAAATACTAAATTATTCAAATGCAAACCAAACTTTGTATTCGTTTCGAAATATTTCACCACAATCTATGTTTGCACCTAATTCTCCTGTTTCGTGCATTTGTTTGCTCGTTTGATTCAAAATAAACTCGGTTAGATTTTTCGTAAAGAATGATAGTAAATACTAAATTATTCAAATGCAAATCTAAATTTGTACTCAATTTAAAATATTTCCCCACAATCTTTGTTTGAACTTAAAACTCATGTTTTGTTCGTTTGTTTGCTCGTTTCACCCAAAAAATACTCGGATATATTTTTCGTAAAGAATGATAGTAAATACTAAATTATTCAAATGCAAACCAAAATTTGTATTCGTTTCGAAATATTTCTCCACAATCTTTGTTTGCACCTAATTCTCGTGTTTCGTGCATTTGTTTGCTCGTTTGATTCAAAATAAACTCGGTTAGATTTTTCGTAAAGAATGATAGTAAATACTAAATTATTCGAATGCAAATCTAAATTTGTACTCAATTTAAAATATTTCCCCACAATCTTTGTTTGAACTTAAAACTCATGTTTTGTTCGTTTGTTTGCTCGTTTCACCCAAACGAAACTCGGATATATTTTTCGTAAAGAATGATAGTAAATACTAAATTATTCAAATTGTAATGTGTATTTTTATACACATTTTTAGGGTTTTTATCATCTCAAATTCAATCATAATTCACATTAAATGTATGAAAAATGCTCATAATTCATAAAACATAATTTGAAACCTCTTAATACGTTTTTGTGTGATTTTACAGGCGAAAAGGCCATAAATGAAGAATTTGACCAAAACGCAAATAATGGGCCAAAGATGGCCAACTAAAAAGCTCAAACACTTTACAAAAAATTCCCCAAACTTTTACGACAATTCAAAAACCTTCTACAACCAAGTCAAACCGAGCCAAACGCCAAAAATCGCTGAATTGACCAAAAGTCAACTTTTTCGAAATGGGTCAAACGGTATATCAAAACGAAGAGCTCGACGAGACGAATCCAACGGTCCAAGCCTTGCGATCAGAAACCTTCTAGAACTCTCAGAATCGCCAATTGAAAATCAGGTCAAATCTGGTCAAAGTCAACGCTCTGACCAGGTCAGACCTTTCTTCTCCAAAGTCCAATTTTTCAAACTTGCTCGAAAATGACCAAACAGATCAGACTTGGTCTCGGCTTGACGAGAGGAAGTCGCCTGAACCCTTCGCCGGACCTAAAAACTCCGGTGATCATCGAGATTCGACGAAAAAAACCAAGCTTGAAAACAATCCGAAATCATGGCTGCTCAACCTTGTCTCCTACAGTCCACGATTCGAGCTTAAACCCAGACCACCCTCTTCCTGTCTTTCTACCCTTTCTATCCATATGTAGAACTTATCAAATGATGCGATATTGAGTGAGATATTCGCGTTTGAACTCCTGCACACGAGTTGTTCGATGAAATAATTCAACCAGATTTTGAAAATGCTTTTGCCGCCATTGTTGAAACTCGAGGTTCATGAGATGTTAGAAGCTAAAAATAGAATGGGAAACTTGTAAATATCATGGTGCATCTCTCTGTAATGGTAATTTGATCGAAAAACGGATGGAGATATGAATTCTAATCACCACTTTGGTGGTTTTCGGGTTAATTCTCAAGCTGGTGGTTAACGATGAAATTCGAGTAAATGGAGGATAATTAGAACATAAAATTAAGTGGGTATCACATTGGGAGATTGAGGAAAAATGCCTAAGTCACACGTTTTAATATTGTTGGCTGAAACTCGAGTTTGAGCTCGAAAGGCCATTAATGGCGGAGCTGGAGGTAAAACCGGGCAGCAGTTGGTAAAATTGGAATAACTCGAGTTTTACTCAACCGTTTCGCACCATTCAAAATCCCACAGATTCGTAAGAAAGAGAGGAACATCTTTCTTATGGAAACTTCGTGCTAAAAAGTATCGAATCAAGAGTTATGAGTGATTGTTTGAAGAGAAACGAAAAATTGGCAGAAACTGTACTCACGCCCAACGCGATTCATTTCACAGATTTTGACTCGCTGCGACACAGGAGATCGGGGACGTTTGTTCAAAGATTCATCACCTAAAACCTGACTCGTTTCATTTTTTGTCCGACCCGTTTTGCCACAAACGAACACACACGGTCGGAAGTTTTTTGAACCGATCCAAATCTGTCCGCCAAAACAAAACAGGGGAAAATTTCATCCGCCCAAAAATCACTCAAATCTCAACCAAATTCAACGAAATTTCGGCCAGATCCTCAGTACAACCCCCTGATCCTCCTGAACCAATCACAAGCCCCAAAATATCCCTCAATTCTCTATATAAAGAACCGTATTTCAATCCATCAAAACACGCTCTTTCATCCAATCTCTAAAATCACTCATTCTCTCACTCTCCTTAACTTATACACCACTCTCCATTCATCTTCTCTAACCTCTAGAATCTCCATTAATGAGTTTCAAGCTTTCTTGAGCTCTAATTTTCGTTTTTGAGTGAAAACGCGCAATTTGGGGCTGATTTGGGGAAAATTCGAATCGGTCGATTCTAGCTTGAATCGAGGCGCAATTGGAGCTTCAAATCGACTCGAGGGAGCTACCGGCTGGATCTCCAACTCTCGGTTTAATCCAATTCTCTTTAAATAATTAGATTTGAATTTTAGATCACAAGAACTCAATTTTGTAATAATCATGATGAAATCTTGTCAAACTCTTGTTCTTGTGAATATGTGTGAGTAAATCTAGATAGGGAGGGGAATTTGTGATTTGTATACATGAAATCTTGCATTATAATCTTGTAATTTTGCTGAATTTTGATGAATAGTCATAAACACACATATTTTTGAATGAATTGGGGGAAAATTGCTTAGCTTAGTATTTTTCTTCAATTAATCTATTGAATCTAGAGGTTATTGGCTTGTTAATCATCTGAAACACTTAGCTTAGTATTTTGTGTGATTAATTTGGAGTTGTGATTGATTTAAATCAAGTTTTGTTTCGAAATGGCTGTTTTAGAATAAACTAGTTTTTGAGTCAATTTCTTGAGTAAATCTTAGCTTAGATTGCTCAAATCCATCATCTAAATCTGAGAAATTATACAATTAGTGATTAATGATTGTTACACATCATAAATTTCCTATAAATCCCTATTTTTAAACCGAAAATCAAACCCTAATCCAGTTTCTGTATTGCTGCTGTTCTTTCTCTGTTTTTCAGTAATTTTTCCTTAATTTCGTGTCCTATTCAAACCAGAAAAATTAAATAAACATTTTTACAATTCAGATCTCATTTAGTAGATAATTTTCAAATCAAATTTTGCCCAATTCCGATTTATAATTTGTGAGATATTAATTTTCTAAGTTTGTAATATTTCTGTTTTTGAATTTTCTGTCCAGATTCACTGTTTCTTTTCTTCTGAATTTTTAAAAATATAAAAATAAATAATAAAAATCCAAAAATAGTTCTACTTGAAGTATTTTGAAGTGTAGAATCCAAATATGAATTTTAAATGAGTAGTTGTTAAAGCAGATTAGGAGATATAACAGTTTTTGTGAGTGTTGGTCTGTCAGAATCAGTTTCTGATCCAGATCTGAAATTTCATTATAAATCTCAAACTACAAAGCACAATTCTACAAAAATTTAACAACTAATCCAAAACTTGATAATTGAATTTCTGTACAAATTTTGGGATTTTTTAAGCTTTGGTGAAGTTTCTATAATTTTCTAAACTTGCTGCTCAACCGATTTTAAATTTGAAATAAGTTCTGGACTGAACTGCAAATATCTCGAAATTCTTGAATAAACTAATAATACCAGTAAAAGACCACATCGTAGATCTCTCTTTCTAGTTTCCAACGGTATTTTGTGTGTTGGATTCGGAGTTTATTTTGACTAGTTACGAATTAAATCACTAAAGTGTGACGTGCTGAATTTTTGAAACAAAACTGATATTTGAATTTGAACTTAGAAATTTACCTAATAAACCTTGAATTAAAAGATTTTGCACTAGAAATAAATCATTGAGATTAGTTAATTCTTGAGGCCACACCTCCTTGTGTTCGACCCCTAAAACTCGTTACCACTCATACTCGTAATTGATTAATAGGGAAATATAAATTGTTTTGTTAAATTGTGTGAAATTCAACGACGGTTTTACGCGGTTTACAAATGGCGCCGTTGCCGGGGAGGCGGCTTGCATCAAGTTATTAACTAACCAATCTCATATTTTCCCTAGTGTTTTTGTCTCTCTTATCATTGAAGGTTTTAGGTCACAAGATATGTCGATGGATTGGCAAGGCGAGAAACAAAGGAAGGTTTAATGACGGGACGACAAACATGGACGGGATGGCCAAACGAGGGCTATCCATGGCAAAATGGCGAGGGCTATTTCGAGCAGACACAACCTGTCTACGGGCAATCTTATGAGCAAGGAGCGTTGTTCAACCACTCGTCTATTCAGGAGTCGAGGGATGAAATGTTGAGTCAACCTTGGGGTTTTCAACCTCAAATGAACCACCAAAACCCGTACACACCCGTCTTGCCAACCGAATTCCCCAAACCTTACTCTCACCCAAACGACCATAACCCTCCAAATCGTGGATATCAACAACCACAAACCTCTTCATATGACCAATTATTCCAAATGATGAACGCCATGCAGGAAGACCTCAACAAAATGTCCAACACGTTCGGCGGATTTGTCAACGATATCAGACAAGCCTGCACCGCTTCCCAAGTACAAACTGAGGATTCCATAACACAAGAACCTTCTCTCCAACCTTGTTACAATGAAGCTAGCCATTATGACGAGTGTTATTGGGTTCAACACGAGAATCGAGAATTGGGGGTGGAAGAAAGTTCAAATATTGCAGAAATGTCGGAAGGGGAAGAAGTTGTGGAAGTAGAGAATCCTAGTTTTGAATTTGAAGAGTGTGGGGGTGACGGGGAAAGTGAGTTAGACAAAGAAGAGGGGATCGAATCTTGTGAGGAGTCGAGCACCACAAAAGCGATTTTCAAATTTGAAGAACCAAGATTTGAGAAATCTCAAAGAAATGAAGAAATTGATGAAGAAATATTAATAGAAGTTGTGAAAGAAGAAAACCCTAATTTTGAGTTTGAAGAGAAGTTGTTTGATGGGGAATGTGGGTCAAACGGGGAATCAGGGAGTGAATGTTGTGAAAACTTGAGTGATGTGGAATGCGAGTCATGTGATGACTCACTGATTGAACCTTTCGACGAGTCGAGTGCCACCAAAACTCAAGAATTGGTTAAAGAAATTATAAATATTTTTGAGAAACTATGGGTCGAGAACGAGAATGAATCTAACCATGACTCAAAGGTTAAAAATTTGGACGAACCGATCATTCCAAAACTCGAGAAAATTCCACAAACTTCCACAAAACCCGTATCTTGTCAAACCATTCATTACACCGAGCTTGATATAAGTGGTGTGATGTACGTCGACCTTCCAACCGACCAAGGAGTGAATTTGGGCATTGAACTGCCCCTCGCAACGAAAACCGACTCCAAACTTCATCCAAAACCAGGAAGACCACTCATTTCTCTCTACGAGAATAAGGGCAAACGGCAACACAGGCTGACTCTCTTACCACCATGTGAACTCCTCCAAGGATTTGCTCACATCTACGATCCGTTCGAGCGAGGCTGACACAAAGGCGTCGGGCTCGAGACGTAAAACGGGAGCGCTTGGCGAGAGGCAACTCGTCGCATCAGGTCGTATTTTTCTTTCTTTATTTTATTTTTCTTCTTTTTACAAAACTCTCTCTCACACTTAAATAATTGCTACGCAAAAGTTTAAGTGTGGTGGGGAAAGTTTTGCACAAGACCCTAATAATCTTTCCAATTTCCACAAATACCCTAGTTTTGAACTTTTTGTTTGAGGACAAACAAAGGTTTAAGTGTGGTGGGGTGGTTTTGTGCAAAACCAAGTTTTGTTTTCTTGTAAAAATGTAAAAATTCATAAAAACTGAAAAAATTAAAAAAATTTTGAAAAAACAACAACAAAACTCATAAATACCATAAAGATTTAAACTTTTTGCTTGTTTCTCTTTCATTTTGTTTGTTTTTGTAAATAAAATTTTGTGTGTTTTAAAGAAAAGCAAGAGAATTTTCAATGGAAAAAAAAGTAAAAGGTTTTGAACAAGGAAAAGATTTTTGAAACTAAGGCCCTTCAAGCAAATTTTTGAAAAGTCTAGGGTTTTGAAAAATGATGAAAAGATTTGAAAATTCAAAAAGAGATTAATTATCATCATGAATGCCATATTTTCCACCTCATCCCATCTATAATATCCATTTAAAATCCATTAAGCGTTTCAAAAATTCATAAATATTTCACTTGCCCCTTTAATGAATTTATAAATCGTTTTCCTTAAAGTAATGCTGTAATTAAAACTTTTGAAAAATCAAACCTTACTTTTAATACCACTAGCTTCGCAAAAATTTCTCTAACTCAACCTATCTTTCATGACATAGCTAATGACTCGTATGTCCATCTCTAATTTTCGCACTAAAAGCAAGTGACCGAAATCGTAACCTGTTATCCCTTCACAAAAAGAATTCAAAAATGTGAAAAATTATTTTTAAACCCTTGAAAAAGAAAATTTTTACATATCCGCAATAGAAAATGAAGGATTTTTTGTACGTGCAAAGCACAGCTTGTCTTTTGATAACATGAGTGGATAGCATACCAACCTTTACGTGTTTATAAAAGAAAAAGTTGAGTTAGTTGAAACTTTTGGGGTAAATTGTATAAATTCACCATTTTAAATTTAGGGGGAGAAAGTATCAAAAACAAAATTAGGACATTACTTTTTAGAAAAAGGTTCGTATTTGAAGGATTGGGGAATTTTAAATAAATTTGAATTTGAAATTATTAATGGATATTCATCGACCCTCGTATATTATTATAATAATCAAATATTAGTATATAACATTCATGGCAATAACTAAATCTCTTTTCAAAATGCTGTAAACTGATTCTAAAAACCCTAAAACTTGATTTTATTTACGCTTGAGGGCAAGCTTGGTTTAAGTGTGGTGGAATTTGTAATGTGTATTTTTATACACATTTTTAGGGTTTTTATCATCTCAAATTCAATCATAATTCACATTAAATGTATGAAAAATGCTCATAATTCATAAAACGTAATTTGAAACCTCTTAATACGTTTTTGTGTGATTTTACAGGCGAAAAGGCCATAAATGAAGAATTTGACCAAAACGCAAATAATGGGCCAAAGATGGCCAACTAAAAAGCTCAAACACTCTACAAAAAATTCCCCAAACTTTTACGACAATTCAAAAACCTTCTACAACCAAGTCAAACCGAGCCAAACGCCAAAAATCGCTGAATTGACCAAAAGTCAACTTTTTCGAAATGGGTCAAACGGTATATCAAAACGAAGAGCTCGACGAGACGAATCCAACGGTCCAAGCCTTGCGATCAGAAACCTTCTAGAACTCTCAGAATCGCCAATTGAAAATCAGGTCAAATCTGGTCAAAGTCAACGCTCTGACCAGGTCAGACCTTTCTTCTCCAAAGTCCAATTTTTCAAACTTGCTTGAAAATGACCAAACAGATCAGACATGGTCTCGGCTTGACGAGAGGAAGTCGCCTGAACCCTTCGCCGGACCTAAAAACTCCGGTGATCATCGAGATTCGACGAAAAAAACCAAGCTTGAAAACAATCCGAAATCATGGCTGCTCAACCTTGTCTCCTACAGTCCACGATTCGAGCTTAAACCCAGACCACCCTCTTCCTGTCTTTCTACCCTTTCTATCCATATGTAGAACTTATCAAATGATGCGATATTGAGTGAGATATTCGCGTTTGAACTCCTGCACACGAGTTGTTCGATGAAATAATTCAACCAGATTTTGAAAATGCTTTTGCCGCCATTGTTGAAACTCGAGGTTCATGAGATGTTAGAAGCTAAAAATAGAATGGGAAACTTGTAAATATCATGGTGCATCTCTCTGTAATGGTAATTTGATCGAAAAACGGATGGAGATATGAATTCTAATCACCACTTTGGTGGTTTTCGGGTTAATTCTCAAGCTGGTGGTTAACGATGAAATTCGAGTAAATGGAGGATAATTAGAACATAAAATTAAGTGGGTATCACATTGGGAGATTGAGGAAAAATGCCTAAGTCACACGTTTTAATATTGTTGGCTGAAACTCGAGTTTGAGCTCGAAAGGCCATTAATGGCGGAGCTGGAGGTAAAACCGGGCAGCAGTTGGTAAAATTGGAATAACTCGAGTTTTACTCAACCGTTTCGCACCATTCAAAATCCCACAGATTCGTAAGAAATAGAGGAACATCTTTCTTATGGAAACTTCGTCCTAAAAAGTATCGAATCAAGAGTTATGAGTGATTGTTTGAAGAGAAACGAAAAATTGGCAGAAACTGTACTCACGCCCAACGCGATTCATTTCACAGATTTTGACTCGCTGCGACACAGGAGATCGGGGACGTTTGTTCAAAGATTCATCACCTAAAACCTGACTCGTTTCATTTTTTGTCCGACCCGTTTTGCCACAAACGAACACACACGGTCGGAAGTTTTTTGAACCGATCCAAATCTGTCCGCCAAAACAAAACAGGGGAAAATTTCATCCGCCCAAAAATCACTCAAATCTCAACCAAATTCAACGAAATTTCGGCCAGATCCTCAGTACAACCCCCTGATCCTCCTGAACCAATCACAAGCCCCAAAATATCCCTCAATTCTCTATATAAAGAACCGTATTTCAATCCATCAAAACACGCTCTTTCATCCAATCTCTAAAATCACTCATTCTCTCACTCTCCTTAACTTATACACCACTCTCCATTCATCTTCTCTAACCTCTAGAATCTCCATTAATGAGTTTCAAGCTTTCTTGAGCTCTAATTTTCGTTTTTGAGTGAAAACGCGCAATTTGGGGCTGATTTGGGGAAAATTCGAATCGGTCGATTCTAGCTTGAATCGAGGCGCAATTGGAGCTTCAAATCGACTCGAGGGAGCTACCGGCTGGATCTCCAACTCTCGGTTTAATCCAATTCTCTTTAAATAATTAGATTTGAATTTTAGATCACAAGAACTCAATTTTGTAATAATCATGATGAAATCTTGTCAAACTCTTGTTCTTGTGAATATGTGTGAGTAAATCTAGATAGGGAGGGGAATTTGTGATTTGTATACATGAAATCTTGCATTATAATCTTGTAATTTTGCTGAATTTTGATGAATAGTCATAAACACACATATTTTTGAATGAATTGGGGGAAAATTGCTTAGCTTAGTATTTTTCTTCAATTAATCTATTGAATCTAGAGGTTATTGGCTTGTTAATCATCTGAAACACTTAGCTTAGTATTTTGTGTGATTAATTTGGAGTTGTGATTGATTTAAATCAAGTTTTGTTTCGAAATGGCTGTTTTAGAATAAACTAGTTTTTGAGTCAATTTCTTGAGTAAATCTTAGCTTAGATTGCTCAAATCCATCATCTAGATCTGAGAAATTATACAATTAGTGATTAATGATTGTTACACATCATAAATTTCCTATAAATCCCTATTTTTAAACCGAAAATCAAACCCTAATCCAATTTCTGTATTGCTGCTGTTCTTTCTCTGTTTTTCAGTAATTTTTCCTTAATTTCGTGTCCTATTCAAACCAGAAAAATTAAATAAACATTTTTACAATTCAGATCTCATTTAGTAGATAATTTTCAAATCAAATTTTGCCCAATTCCGATTTATAATTTGTGAGATATTAATTTTCTAAGTTTGTAATATTTCTGTTTTTGAATTTTCTGTCCAGATTCACTGTTTCTTTTCTTCTGAATTTTTAAAAATATAAAAATAAATAATAAAAATCCAAAAATAGTTCTACTTGAAGTATTTTGAAGTGTAGAATCCAAATATGAATTTTAAATGAGTAGTTGTTAAAGCAGATTAGGAGATATAACAGTTTTTGTGAGTGTTGGTCTGTCAGAATCAGTTTCTGATCCAGATCTGAAATTTCATTATAAATCTCAAACTACAAAGCACAATTCTACAAAAATTTAACAACTAATCCAAAACTTGATAATTGAATTTCTGTACAAATTTTGGGATTTTTTAAGCTTTGGTGAAGTTTCTATAATTTTCTAAACTTGCTGCTCAACCGATTTTAAATTTGAAATAAGTTCTGGACTGAACTGCAAATATCTCGAAATTCTTGAATAAACTAATAATACCAGTAAAAGACCACATCGTAGATCTCTCTTTCTAGTTTCCAACGGTATTTTGTGTGTTGGATTCGGAGTTTATTTTGACTAGTTACGAATTAAATCACTAAAGTGTGACGTGCTGAATTTTTGAAACAAAACTGATATTTGAATTTGAACTTAGAAATTTACCTAATAAACCTTGAATTAAAAGATTTTGCACTAGAAATAAATCATTGAGATTAGTTAATTCTTGAGGCCACACCTCCTTGTGTTCGACCCCTAAAACTCGTTACCACTCATACTCGTAATTGATTAATAGGGAAATATAAATTGTTTTGTTAAATTGTGTGAAATTCAACGACGGTTTTACGCGGTTTACACAAATGCAAACCAAAATTTATATTCGTTTCAAAATATTTCTCCACAATCGTTGTTTGCACCTAATACTCGTGTTTCGTGCATTTGTTTGCTCGTTTCATTCAAGAAAAACTCGGTTAGATTTTTCGTAAAGAATGATAGTAAATACTAAATTATTCAAATGCAAATCTAAATTTGTACTCAATTTAAAATATTTCCCCACAATCTTTGTTTGAACTTAAAACTCATGTTTTGTTCGTTTGTTTGCTCGTTTCACCCAAAAAATACTCGGATATATATTTCGAAAAGAATGATAGTAAATACTAAATTATTCAAATGCAAACCAAACTTTGTATTCGTTTCGAAATATTTCTCCACAATCTATGTTTGCACCTAATTCTCGTGTTTCGTGCATTTGTTTGCTCGTTTAATTCAAAATAAACTCGGTTAGATTTTTCGTAAAGAATGATAGTAAATACTAAATTATTCAAATGCAAATCTAAATTTGTACTCAATTTAAAATATTTCCCCACAATCTTTGTTTGAACTTAAAACTCATGTTTTGTTCGTTTGTTTGCTCGTTTCACCCAAACGAAACTCGGATATATTTTTCGTAAAGAATGATAGTAAATACTAAATTATTCAAATGCAAACCAAAATTTGTATTCGTTTCGAAATATTTCTCCACAATCTTTGTTTGCACCTAATACTCGTGTTTCGTGCATTTGTTTGCTCGTTTCATTCAAAAAAAACTCGGTGAGATTTTTCATAAAGAATGATAGTAAATACTAAATTATTCAAATGCAAATCTAAATATGTACTCAATTTAAAATATTTCCCCACAATCTTTGTTTGAACTTAAAACTCATGTTTTGTTCGTTTGTTTGCTCGTTTCACCCAAAAAATACTCGGATATATTTTTCGTAAAGAATGATAGAAAATACTAAATTATTCAAATGCAAACCAAACTTTGTATTCGTTTCGAAATATTTCTCCACAATCTATGTTTGCACCTAATTCTCGTGTTTCGTGCATTTGTTTGCTCGTTTGATTCAAAATAAACTCGGTTAGATTTTTCGTAAAGAATGATAGTAAATACTAAATTATTCAAATGCAAATCTAAATTTGTACTCAATTTAAAATATTTCCCCACAATCTTTGTTTGAACTTAAAACTCATGTTTTGTTCGTTTGTTTGCTCGTTTCACCCAAAAAATACTCGGATATATTTTTCCTAAAGAATGATAGTAAATACTAAATTATTCAAATGCAAACCAAAATTTGTATTCGTTTCGAAATATTTCTCCACAATCTTTGTTTGCACCTAATACTCGTGTTTCGTGCATTTGTTTGCTCGTTTCATTCAAAAAAAACTCGGTGAGATTTTTCATAAAGAATGATAGTAAATACTAAATTATTCAAATGCAAATCTAAATATGTACTCAATTTAAAATATTTCCCCACAATCTTTGTTTGAACTTAAAACTCATGTTTTGTTCGTTTGTTTGCTCGTTTCACCCAAAAAATACTCGGATATATTTTTCGTAAAGAATGATAGAAAATACTAAATTATTCAAATGCAAACCAAACTTTGTATTCGTTTCGAAATATTTCTCCACAATCTATGTTTGCACCTAATTCTCGTGTTTCGTGCATTTGTTTGCTCGTTTAATTCAAAATAAACTCGGTTAGATTTTTCGTAAAGAATGATAGTAAATACTAAATTATTCAAATGCAAATCTAAATTTGTACTCAATTTAAAATATTTCCCCACAATCTTTGTTTGAACTTAAAACTCATGTTTTGTTCGTTTGTTTGCTCGTTTCACCCAAACGAAACTCGGATATATTTTTCGTAAAGAATGATAGTAAATACTAAATTATTCAAATGCAAACCAAAATTTGTATTCGTTTCGAAATATTTCTCCACAATCTTTGTTTGCACCTAATACTCGTGTTTCGTGCATTTGTTTGCTCGTTTCATTCAAAAAAAACTCGGTGAGATTTTTCATAAAGAATGATAGTAAATACTAAATTATTCAAATGCAAATCTAAATATGTACTCAATTTAAAATATTTCCCCACAATCTTTGTTTGAACTTAAAACTCATGTTTTGTTCGTTTGTTTGCTCGTTTCACCCAAAAAATACTCGGATATATTTTTCGTAAAGAATGATAGAAAATACTGAATTATTCAAATGCAAACCAAACTTTGTATTCGTTTCGAAATATTTCTCCACAATCTATGTTTGCACCTAATTCTCGTGTTTCGTGAATTTGTTTGCTCGTTTGATTCAAAATAAACTCGGTTAGATTTTTCGTAAAGAATGATAGTAAATACTAAATTATTCAAATGCAAATCTAAATTTGTACTCAATTTAAAATATTTCCCCACAATCTTTGTTTGAACTTAAAACTCATGTTTTGTTCGTTTGTTTGCTCGTTTCACCCAAAAAATACTCGGATATATTTTTCGTAAAGAATGATAGTAAATACTAAATTATTCAAATGCAAACCAAAATTTGTATTCGTTTCGAAATATTTCTCCACAATCTTTGTTTGCACCTAATTCTCGTGTTTCGTGCATTTGTTTGCTCGCTTGATTCAAAATAAACTCGGTTAGATTTTTCGTAAAGAATGATAGTAAATACTAAATTATTCGAATGCAAATCTAAATTTGTACTCAATTTAAAATATTTCCCCACAATCTTTGTTTGAACTTAAAACTCATGTTTTGTTCGTTTGTTTGCTCGTTTCACCCAAACGAAACTCGGATATATTTTTCGTAAAGAATGATAGTAAATACTAAATTATTCAAATGCAAACCAAAATTTGTATTCGTTTCAAAATATTTCTCCACAATCGTTGTTTGCACCTAATACTCGTGTTTCGTGCATTTGTTTGCTCGTTTCATTCAAGAAAAACTCGGTTAGATTTTTCGTAAAGAATGATAGTAAATACTAAATTATTCAAATGCAAATCTAAATTTGTACTCAATTTAAAATATTTCCCCACAATCTTTGTTTGAACTTAAAACTCATGTTTTGTTCGTTTGTTTGCTCGTTTCACCCAAAAAATACTCGGATATATATTTCGAAAAGAATGATAGTAAATACTAAATTATTCAAATGCAAACCAAACTTTGTATTCGTTTCGAAATATTTCTCCACAATCTATGTTTGCACCTAATTCTCGTGTTTCGTGCATTTGTTTGCTCGTTTAATTCAAAATAAACTCGGTTAGATTTTTCGTAAAGAATGATAGTAAATACTAAATTATTCAAATGCAAATCTAAATTTGTACTCAATTTAAAATATTTCCCCACAATCTTTGTTTGAACTTAAAACTCATGTTTTGTTCGTTTGTTTGCTCGTTTCACCCAAACGAAACTCGGATATATTTTTCGTAAAGAATGATAGTAAATACTAAATTATTCAAATGCAAACCAAAATTTGTATTCGTTTCGAAATATTTCTCCACAATCTTTGTTTGCACCTAATACTCGTGTTTCGTGCATTTGTTTGCTCGTTTCATTCAAAAAAAACTCGGTGAGATTTTTCATAAAGAATGATAGTAAATACTAAATTATTCAAATGCAAATCTAAATATGTACTCAATTTAAAATATTTCCCCACAATCTTTGTTTGAACTTAAAACTCATGTTTTGTTCGTTTGTTTGCTCGTTTCACCCAAAAAATACTCGGATATATTTTTCGTAAAGAATGATAGAAAATACTAAATTATTCAAATGCAAACCAAACTTTGTATTCGTTTCGAAATATTTCTCCACAATCTATGTTTGCACCTAATTCTCGTGTTTCGTGCATTTGTTTGCTCGTTTGATTCAAAATAAACTCGGTTAGATTTTTCGTAAAGAATGATAGTAAATACTAAATTATTCAAATGCAAATCTAAATTTGTACTCAATTTAAAATATTTCCCCACAATCTTTGTTTGAACTTAAAACTCATGTTTTGTTCGTTTGTTTGCTCGTTTCACCCAAAAAATACTCGGATATATTTTTCGTAAAGAATGATAGTAAATACTAAATTATTCAAATGCAAACCAAAATTTGTATTCGTTTCGAAATATTTCTCCACAATCATTGTTTGCACCTAATTCTCGTGTTTCGTGCATTTGTTTGCTCGTTTGATTCAAAATAAACTCGGTTAGATTTTTCGTAAAGAATGATAGTAAATACTAAATTATTCGAATGCAAATCTAAATTTGTACTCAATTTAAAATATTTCCCCACAATCTTTGTTTGAACTTAAAACTCATGTTTTGTTCGTTTGTTTGCTCGTTTCACCCAAACGAAACACGGATATATTTTTCGTAAAGAATGATAGTAAATACTAAATTATTCAAATGCAAACCAAAATTTGTATTCGTTTCAAAATATTTCTTCACAATCGTTGTTTGCACCTAATACTCGTGTTTCGTGCATTTGTTTGCTCGTTTCATTCAAAAAAAACTCGGTTAGATTTTTCGTAAAGAATGATAGTAAATACTAAATTATTCAAATGCAAATCTAAATTTGTACTCAATTTAAAATATTTCCCCACAATCTTTGTTTGAACTTAAAACTCATGTTTTGTTCGTTTGTTTGCTCGTTTCACCCAAAAAATACTCGGATATATATTTCGAAAAGAATGATAGTAAATACTAAATTATTCAAATGCAAACCAAACTTTGTATTCGTTTCGAAATATTTCTCCACAATCTATGTTTGCACCTAATTCTCGTGTTTCGTGCATTTGTTTGCTCGTTTAATTCAAAATAAACTCGGTTAGATTTTTCGTAAAGAATGATAGTAAATACTAAATTATTCAAATGCAAATCAAAATTTGTACTCAATTTAAAATATTTCCCCACAATCTTTGTTTGAACTTAAAACTCATGTTTTGTTCGTTTGTTTGCTCGTTTCACCCAAAAAATACTCGGATATATTTTTCGTAAAGAATGATAGTAAATACTAAATTATTCAAATGCAAACCAAAATTTGTATTCGTTTCGAAATATTTCTCCACAATCTTTGTTTGCACCTAATTCTCGTGTTTCGTGCATTTGTTTGCTCGTTTGATTCAAAATAAACTCGGTTAGATTTTTCGTAAAGAATGATAGTAAATACTAAATTATTCGAATGCAAATATAAATTTGTACTCAATTTAAAATATTTCCCCACAATCTTTGTTTGAACTTAAAACTCATGTTTTGTTCGTTTGTTTGCTCGTTTCACCCAAACGAAACTCGGATATATTTTTCGTAAAGAATGATAGTAAATACTAAATTATTCAAATGCAAACCAAAATTTGTATTCGTTTCAAAATATTTCTCCAGAATCGTTGTTTGCACCTAATACTCGTGTTTCGTGCATTTGTTTGCTCGTTTCATTCAATAAAAACTCGGTTAGATTTTTCGTAAAGAATGATAGTAAATACTAAATTATTCAAGTTCAAACCAAAATTTGTATTCAATTTAAAATATTTCTCCACAATCTTTGGTTGCACCTAAAACTCATGTTTCGTGCATTTGTTCGCTCATTTCATTCAAAAACAACTCGGATAGATTTTTCGTAAAGAATGATAGTAAATACTAAATTATTCGAGTTCAACCAAAAATTTGTATTCAATTTAAAATATTTCTCCACAATCCTTGGTTGCACCTGAAACTCATCTATTGTGCATTTGTTTGCTCATTTCATTGAAAAACAACTCGGATAGATTTTTCGTAAAGAATGATAGTAAATACTAAATTATTCAAATGCAAACCAAAATTTGTATTCGTTTCAAAATATTTCTCCACAATCTTTGTTTGCACCTAACACTCGTGTTTCGTGCATTTGTCTGCTCGTTTCATTCAAAAAAAACTCGGTTAGATTTTTCGTAAAGAATGATAGTAAATACTAAATTATTCAAATGCAAATCTAAATTTGTACTCAATTTGAAATATTTCCCCACAATCTTTGTTTGAACTTAAAACTCATGTTTTGTTCGTTTGTTTGCTCGTTTCACCAAAAAAAAACTCAGATATATTTTTCGTAAAGAATGATAGTAAATACTAAATTATACAAATGCAAACCAAAATTTGTATTCGTTTCAAAATATTTCTCCACAAGCTTTGTTTCCACCTAATACTCGTGTTTCGTGCATTTGTTTGCTCGTATCATTCAAAAAAAACTCGGTTAGATTTTTCGTAAAGAATGATAGTAAATACTAAATTATTCAAATGCAAATCTAAATATGTACTCAATTTAAAATATTTCCCCACAATCTTTGTTTGAACTTAAAACTCATGTTTTGTTCGTTTGTTTGCTCGTTTCACCCAAAAAATACTCGGATATATTTTTCGTAAAGAATGATAGTAAATACTAAATTATTCAAATGCAAACCAAACTTTGTATTCGTTTCGAAATATTTCTCCACAATCTATGTTTGCACCTAATTCTCGTGTTTCGTGCATTTGTTTGCTCGTTTGATTCAAAATAAACTCGGTTAGATTTTTCGTAAAGAATGATAGTAAATACTAAATTATTCAAATGCAAATCTAAATTTGTACTCAATTTAAAATATTTCCCCACAATCTTTGTTTGAACTTAAAACTCATGTTTTGTTCGTTTGTTTGCTCGTTTCACCCAAAAAATACTCGGATATATTTTTCGTAAAGAATGATAGTAAATACTAAATTATTCAAATGCAAACCAAAATTTGTATTCGTTTCGAAATATTTCTCCACAATCTTTGTTTGCACCTAATTCTCGTGTTTCGTGCATTTGTTTGCTCGTTTGATTCAAAATAAACTCGGTTAGATTTTTCGTAAAGAATGATAGTAAATACTAAATTATTCGAATGCAAATCTAAATTTGTACTCAATTTAAAATATTTCCCCACAATCTTTGTTTGAACTTAAAACTCATGTTTTGTTCGTTTGTTTGCTCGTTTCACCCGAACGAAACTCGGATATATTTTTCGTAAAGAATGATAGTAAATACTAAATTATTCAAATGCAAACCAAAATTTGTATTCGTTTCGAAATATTTCTCCACAATCTTTGTTTGCACCTAATACTCGTGTTTCGTGCATTTGTTTGCTCGTTTCATTCAAGAAAAACTCGGTTAGATTTTTCGTAAAGAATGATAGTAAATACTAAATTATTCAAATGCAAATCAAAATTTGTAGTCAATTTAAAATATTTCCCCACAATCTTTGTTTGAACTTAAAACTCATGTTTTGTTCGTTTGTTTGCTCGTTTCACCCAAAAAATACTCGGATATATTTTTCGTAAAGATTGATAGTAAATACTAAATTATTCAAATGCAAACCAAAATTTGTATTCGTTTCGAAATATTTCTCCACAATCTTTGTTTGCACCTAATTCTCGTGTTTCGTCCATTTGTTTGCTCGTTTGATTCAAAATAAACTCGGTTAGATTTTTCGTAAAGAATGATAGTAAATACTAAATTATTCGAATGAAAATCTAAATTTGTACTCAATTTAAAATATTTCCCCACAATCTTTGTTTGAACTTAAAACTCATGTTTTCTTCGTTCGTTTGCTCGTTTCACCCAAAAAATACTCGGATATATTTTTCGTAAAGAATGATAGTAAATACTAAATTATTCAAATGCAAACCAAAATTTGTATTCGTTTCGAAATATTTCTCCACAATCTTTGTTTGCACCTAATACTCGTGTTTCGTGCATTTGTTTGCTCGTTTCATTCAAGAAAAACTCGGTTAGATTTTTCATAAAGAATGATAGTAAATACTAAATTATTCAAATGCAAATCAAAATTTGTACTCAATTTAAAATATTTCCCCACAATCTTTGTTTGAACTTAAAACTCAGGTTTTGTTCGTTTGTTTGCTCGTTTCACCCAAAAAATACTCGGATATATTTTTCGTAAAGAATGATAGTAAATACTAAATTATTCAAATGCAAACCAAAATTTGTATTCGTTTCGAAATATTTCTCCACAATCTTTGTTTGCACCTAATACTCGTGTTTCGTGCATTTGTTTGCTCGTTTCATTCAAGAAAAACTCGGTTAGATTTTTCGTAAAGAATGATAGTAAATACTAAATTATTCAAATGCAAATCAAAATTTGTAGTCAATTTAAAATATTTCCCCACAATCTTTGTTTGAACTTAAAACTCATGTTTTGTTCGTTTGTTTGCTCGTTTCACCCAAAAAATACTCGGATATATTTTTCGTAAAGATTGATAGTAAATACTAAATTATTCAAATGCAAACCAAAATTTGTATTCGTTTCGAAATATTTCTCCACAATCTTTGTTTGCACCTAATTCTCGTGTTTCGTCCATTTGTTTGCTCGTTTGATTCAAAATAAACTCGGTTAGATTTTTCGTAAAGAATGATAGTAAATACTAAATTATTCGAATGAAAATCTAAATTTGTACTCAATTTAAAATATTTCCCCACAATCTTTGTTTGAACTTAAAACTCATGTTTTCTTCGTTCGTTTGCTCGTTTCACCCAAAAAATACTCGGATATATTTTTCGTAAAGAATGATAGTAAATACTAAATTATTCAAATGCAAACCAAAATTTGTATTCGTTTCGAAATATTTCTCCACAATCTTTGTTTGCACCTAATACTCGTGTTTCGTGCATTTGTTTGCTCGTTTCATTCAAGAAAGACTCGGCTAGATTTTTCATAAAGAATGATAGTAAATACTAAATTATTCAAATGCAAATCAAAATTTGTACTCAATTTAAAATATTTCCCCACAATCTTTGTTTGAACTTAAAACTCATGTTTTGTTCGTTTGTTTGCTCGTTTCACCCAAAAAATACTCGGATATATTTTTCGTAAAGAATGATAGTAAATACTAAATTATTCAAATGCAAACCAAAATTTGTATTCGTTTCGAAATATTTCTCCACAATCTTTGTTTGCACCTAATTCTCGTGTTTCGTCCATTTGTTTGCTCGTTTCATTCAAGAAAAACTCGGTTAGATTTTTCGTAAAGAATGATAGTAAATACTAAATTATTCAAATGCAAATCAAAATTTGTACTCAATTTAAAATATTTCCCCACAATCTTTGTTTGAACTTAAAACTCATGTTTTGTTCGTTTGTTTGCTCGTTTCACCCAAAAAATACTCGGATATATTTTTCGTAAAGAATGATAGTAAATACTAAATTATTCAAACGCAAACCAAAATTTGTATTCGTTTCGAAATATTTCTCCACAATCTTTGTTTGCACCTAATTCTCGTGTTTCGTCCATTTGTTTGCTCGTATGATTCAAAATAAACTCGGTTAGATTTTTCGTAAAGAATGATAGTAAATACTAAATTATTCGAATGAAAATCTAAATTTGTACTCAATTTAAAATATTTCCCCACAATCTTTGTTTGAACTTAAAACTCATGTTTTGTTCGTTTGTTTGCTCGTTTCACCCAAAAAATACTCGGATATATTTTTCGTAAAGAATGATAGTAATTATTCAAATGCAAACCAAAATTTGTATTCGTTTCGAAATATTTCTCCACAATCTTTGTTTGCACCTAATACTCGTGTTTCGTGCATTTGTTTGCTCGTTTCATTCAAGAAAAACTCGGTCAGATTTTTCGTAAAGAATGATAGTAAATACTAAATTATTCAAATGCAAATCAAAATTTGTACTCAATTTAAAATATTTCCCCACAATCTTTGTTTGAACTTAAAACTCATGTTTTGTTCGTTTGTTTGCTCGTTTCACCCAAAAAATATTCGGATATATTTTTCGTAAAGAATGATAGTAAATACTAAATTATTCAAATGCAAACCAAAATTTGTATTCGTTTCGAAATATTTCTCCACAATCTTTGTTTGCACCTAATTCTCGTGTTTCGTGCATTTGTTTGCTCGTTTGATTCAAAATAAACTCGGTTAGATTTTTCGTAAAGAATGATAGTAAATACTAAATTATTCGAATGCAAATCTAAATTTGTACTCAATTTAAAATATTTCCCCACAATCTTTGTTTGAACTTAAAACTCATGTTTTGTTCGTTTGTTTGCTCGTTTCACCCAAACGAAACTCGGATATATTTTTCGTAAAGAATGATAGTAAATACTAAATTATTCAAATGCAAACCAAAATTTGTATTCGTTTCGAAATATTTCTCCACAATCTTTGTTTGCACCTAATACTCGTGTTTCGTGCATTTGTTTGCTCGTTTCATTCAAGAAAAACTCGGTTAGATTTTTCGTAAAGAATGATAGTAAATACTAAATTATTCAAATGCAAATCAAAATTTGTACTCAATTTAAAATATTACCCCACAATCTTTGTTTGAACTTAAAACTCATGTTTTGTTCGTTTGTTTGCTCGTTTCACCCCAAAAATACTCGGATATATTTTTCGTAAAGAATGATAGTAAATACTAAATTATTCAAATGCAAACCAAAATTTGTATTCGTTTCGAAATATTTCTCCACAATCTTTGTTTGCACCTAATTCTCGTGTTTCGTCCATTTGTTTGCTCGTTTGATTCAAAATAAACTCGGTTAGATTTTTCGTAAAGAATGATAGTAAATACTAAATTATTCGAATGCAAATCTAAATTTGTACTCAATTTAAAATATTTCCCCACAATCTTTGTTTGAACTTAGAACTCATGTTTTGTTCGTTTGTTTGCTCGTTTCACCCAAACGAAACTCGGATATATTTTTCGTAAAGAATGATAGTAAATACTAAATTATTCAAATGCAAACCAAAATTTGTATTCGTTTCGAAATATTTCTCCACAATCTTTGTGTGCACCTAATACTCGTGTTTCGTGCATTTTTTGCTTGTTTCATTCAAGAAAAACTCGGTTAGATTTTTCGTAAAGAATGATAGTAAATACTAAATTATTCAAATGCAAATCTAAATTTGTACTCAATTTAAAATATTTCCCCACAATCTTTGTTTGAACTTAAAACTCATGTTTTGTTCGTTTGTTTGCTCGTTTCACCCAAAAAACACTCGGATATATTTTTCGTAAAGAATGATAGTAAATACTAAATTATTCAAATGCAAACCAAAATTTGTATTCGTTTCGAAATATTTCTCCACAATCTTTGTTTGCACCTAATTCTCGTGTTTCGTGAATTTGTTTGCTCGTTTGATTCAAAATAAACTCGGTTAGATTTTTCGTAAAGAATGATAGTAAATACTAAATTATTCGAATGCAAATCTAAATTTGTACTCAATTTAAAATATTTCCCCACAATCTTTGTTTGAACTTAAAACTCATGTTTTGTTCGTTTGTTTGCTCGTTTCACCCAAACGAAACTCGGATATATTTTTCGTAAAGAATGATAGTAAATACTAAATTATTCAAATGCAAACCAAAATTTGTATTCGTTTCGAAATATTTCTCCACAATCTTTGTTTGCACCTAATACTCGTGTTTCGTGCATTTGTTTGCTCGTTTCATTCAAGAAAAACTCGGTTAGATTTTTCGTAAAGAATGATAGTAAATACTAAATTATTCAAATGCAAATCTAAATTTTGACTCAATTTAAAATATTACCCCACAATCTTTGTTTGAACTTAAAACTCATGTTTTGTTCGTTTGTTTGCTCGTTTCACCCAAAAAATACTCGGATATATTTTTCGTAAAGAATGATAGTAAATACTAAATTATTCAAATGCAAACCAAAATTTGTATTCGTTTCGAAATATTTCTCCACAATCTTTGTTTGCACCTAATTCTCGTGTTTCGTCCATTTGTTTGCTCGTTTGATTCAAAATAAACTCGGTTAGATTTTTCGTAAAGAATGATAGTAAATACTAAATTATTCGAATGAAAATCTAAATTTGTACTCAATTTAAAATATTTCCCCACAATCTTTGTTTGAACTTAAAACTCATGTTTTGTTCGTTTGTTTGCTCGTTTCACCCAAAAAATACTCGGATATATTTTTCGTAAAGAATGATAGTAAATACTAAATTATTCAAATGCAAACCAAAATTTGTATTCGTTTCGAAATATTTCTCCACAATCTTTGTTTGCACCTAATACTCGTGTTTCGTGCATTTGTTTGCTCGTTTCATTCAAGAAAAACTCGGTTAGATTTTTCGTAAAGAATGATAGTAAATACTAAATTATTCAAATGCAAATCAAAATTTGTACTCAATTTAAAATATTTCCCCACAATCTTTGTTTGAACTTAAAACTCATGTTTTGTTCGTTTGTTTGCTCGTTTCACCCAAAAAATACTCGGATATATTTTTCGTAAAGAATGATAGTAAATACTAAATTATTCAAATGCAAACCAAAATTTGTATTCGTTTCGAAATATTTCTCCACAATCTTTGTTTGCACCTAATTCTCGTGTTTCGTCCATTTGTTTGCTCGTTTGATTCAAAATAAACTCGGTTAGATTTTTCGTAAAGAATGATAGTAAATACTAAATTATTCGAATGCAAATCTAAATTTGTACTCAATTTAAAATATTTCCCCACAATCTTTGTTTGAACTTAAAACTCATGTTTTGTTCGTTTGTTTGCTCGTTTCACCCAAACGAAACTCGGATATATTTTTCGTAAAGAATGATAGTAAATACTAAATTATTCAAATGCAATCCAAAATTTGTATTCGTTTCGAAATATTTCTCCACAATCTTTGTGTGCACCTAATACTCGTGTTTCGTGCATTTTTTGCTTGTTTCATTCAAGAAAAACTCGGTTAGATTTTTCGTAAAGAATGATAGTAAATACTAAATTATTCAAATGCAAATCTAAATTTGTACTCAATTTAAAATATTTCCCCACAATCTTTGTTTGAACTTAAAACTCATGTTTTGTTCGTTTGTTTGCTCGTTTCACCCAAAAAATACTCGGATATATTTTTCGTAAAGAATGATAGTAAATACTAAATTATTCAAATGCAAACCAAAATTTGTATTCGTTTCGAAATATTTCTCCACAATCTTTGTTTGCACCTAATACTCGTGTTTCGTGCATTTGTTTGCTCGTTTCATTCAAGAAAAACTCGGTTAGATTTTTCGTAAAGAATGATAGTAAATACTAAATTATTCAAATGCAAATCAAAATTTGTACTCAATTTAAAATATTTCCCCACAATCTTTGTTTGTACTTAAAACTCATGTTTTGTTCGTTTGTTTGCTCGTTTCACCCAAAAAATACTCGGATATATTTTTCGTAAAGAATGATAGTAAATACTAAATTATTCAAATGCAAACCAAAATTTGTATTCGTTTCGAAATATTTCTCCACAATCTTTGTTTGCACCTAATTCTCGTGTTTCGTGAATTTGTTTGCTCGTTTGATTCAAAATAAACTCGGTTAGATTTTTCGTAAAGAATGATAGTAAATACTAAATTATTCGAATGCAAATCTAAATTGGTACTCAATTTAAAATATTTCCCCACAATCTTTGTTTGAACTTAAAACTCATGTTTTGTTCGTTTGTTTGCTCGTTTCACCCAAACGAAACTCGGATATATTTTTCGTAAAGAATGATAGTAAATACCAAATTATTCAAATGCAAACCAAAATTTGTATTCGTTTCGAAATATTTCTCCACAATCTTTGTTTGCACCTAATTCTCGTGTTTCGTGAATTTGTTTGCTCGTTTGATTCAAAATAAACTCGGTTAGATTTTTCGTAAAGAATGATAGTAAATACTAAATTATTCGAATGAAAATCTAAATTTGTACTCAATTTAAAATATTTCCCCACAATCTTTGTTTGAACTTAAAACTCATGTTTTGTTCGTTTGTTTGCTCGTTTCACCCAAAAAATACTCGGATATATTTTTCGTAAAGAATGATAGTAATTATTCAAATGCAAACCAAAATTTGTATTCGTTTCGAAATATTTCTCCACAATCTTTGTTTGCACCTAATACTCGTGTTTCGTGCATTTGTTTGCTCGTTTCATTCAAGAAAAACTCGGTTAGATTTTTCGTAAAGAATGATAGTAAATACTAAATTATTCAAATGCAAATCAAAATTTGTACTCAATTTAAAATATTTCCCCACAATCTTTGTTTGAACTTAAAACTCATGTTTTGTTCGTTTGTTTGCTCGTTTCACCCAAAAAATATTCGGATATATTTTTCGTAAAGAATGATAGTAAATACTAAATTATTCAAATGCAAACCAAAATTTGTATTCGTTTCGAAATATTTCTCCACAATCTTTGTTTGCACCTAATTCTCGTGTTTCGTGAATTTGTTTGCTCGTTTGATTCAAAATAAACTCGGTTAGATTTTTCGTAAAGAATGATAGTAAATACTAAATTATTCGAATGCAAATCTAAATTTGTACTCAATTTAAAATATTTCCCCACAATCTTTGTTTGAACTTAAAACTCATGTTTTGTTCGTTTGTTTGCTCGTTTCACCCAAACGAAACTCGGATATATTTTTCGTAAAGAATGATAGTAAATACTAAATTATTCAAATGCAAACCAAAATTTGTATTCGTTTCGAAATATTTCTCCACAATCTTTGTTTGCACCTAATACTCGTGTTTCGTGCATTTGTTTGCTCGTTTCATTCAAGAAAAACTCGGTTAGATTTTTCGTAAAGAATGATAGTAAATACTAAATTATTCAAATGCAAATCAAAATTTGTACTCAATTTAAAATATTTCCCCACAATCTTTGTTTGAACTTAAAACTCATGTTTTGTTCGTTTGTTTGCTCGTTTCACCCAAAAAATACTCGGATATATTTTTCGTAAAGAATGATAGTAAATACTAAATTATTCAAATGCAAACCAAAATTTGTATTCGTTTCGAAATATTTCTCCACAATCTTTGTTTGCACCTAATTCTCGTGTTTCGTGAATTTGTTTGCTCGTTTGATTCAAAATAAACTCGGTTAGATTTTTCGTAAAGAATGATAGTAAATACTAAATTATTCGAATGCAAATCTAAATTTGTACTCAATTTAAAATATTTCCCCACAATCTTTGTTTGAACTTAAAACTCATGTTTTGTTCGTTTGTTTGCTCGTTTCACCCAAAAAACACTCGGATATATTTTTCGTAAAGAATGATAGTAAATACTAAATTATTCAAATGCAAACCAAAATTTGTATTCGTTTCGAAATATTTCTCCACAATCTTTGTTTGCACCTAATTCTCGTGTTTCGTGAATTTGTTTGCTCGTTTGATTCAAAATAAACTCGGTTAGATTTTTCGTAAAGAATGATAGTAAATACTAAATTATTCGAATGCAAATCTAAATTTGTACTCAATTTAAAATATTTCCCCACAATCTTTGTTTGAACTTAAAACTCATGTTTTGTTCGTTTGTTTGCTCGTTTCACCCAAAAAACACTCGGATATATTTTTCGTAAAGAATGATAGTAAATACTAAATTATTCAAATGCAAACCAAAATTTGTATTCGTTTCGAAATATTTCTCCACAATCTTTGTTTGCACCTAATACTCGTGTTTCGTGCATTTGTTTGCTCGTTTCATTCAAGAAAAACTCGGTCAGATTTTTCGTAAAGAATGATAGTAAATACTAAATTATTCAAATGCAAATCAAAATTTGTACTCAATTTAAAATATTTCCCCACAATCTTTGTTTGAACTTAAAACTCATGTTTTGTTCGTTTGTTTGCTCGTTTCACCCAAAAAATATTCGGATATATTTTTCGTAAAGAATGATAGTAAATACTAAATTATTCAAATGCAAACCAAAATTTGTATTCGTTTCGAAATATTTCTCCACAATCTTTGTTTGCACCTAATTCTCGTGTTTCGTGCATTTGTTTGCTCGTTTGATTCAAAATAAACTCGGTTAGATTTTTCGTAAAGAATGATAGTAAATACTAAATTATTCGAATGCAAATCTAAATTTGTACTCAATTTAAAATATTTCCCCACAATCTTTGTTTGAACTTAAAACTCATGTTTTGTTCGTTTGTTTGCTCGTTTCACCCAAACGAAACTCGGATATATTTTTCGTAAAGAATGATAGTAAATACTAAATTATTCAAATGCAAACCAAAATTTGTATTCGTTTCGAAATATTTCTCCACAATCTTTGTTTGCACCTAATACTCGTGTTTCGTGCATTTGTTTGCTCGTTTCATTCAAGAAAAACTCGGTTAGATTTTTCGTAAAGAATGATAGTAAATACTAAATTATTCAAATGCAAATCAAAATTTGTACTCAATTTAAAATATTACCCCACAATCTTTGTTTGAACTTAAAACTCATGTTTTGTTCGTTTGTTTGCTCGTTTCACCCCAAAAATACTCGGATATATTTTTCGTAAAGAATGATAGTAAATACTAAATTATTCAAATGCAAACCAAAATTTGTATTCGTTTCGAAATATTTCTCCACAATCTTTGTTTGCACCTAATTCTCGTGTTTCGTCCATTTGTTTGCTCGTTTGATTCAAAATAAACTCGGTTAGATTTTTCGTAAAGAATGATAGTAAATACTAAATTATTCGAATGCAAATCTAAATTTGTACTCAATTTAAAATATTTCCCCACAATCTTTGTTTGAACTTAGAACTCATGTTTTGTTCGTTTGTTTGCTCGTTTCACCCAAACGAAACTCGGATATATTTTTCGTAAAGAATGATAGTAAATACTAAATTATTCAAATGCAAACCAAAATTTGTATTCGTTTCGAAATATTTCTCCACAATCTTTGTGTGCACCTAATACTCGTGTTTCGTGCATTTTTTGCTTGTTTCATTCAAGAAAAACTCGGTTAGATTTTTCGTAAAGAATGATAGTAAATACTAAATTATTCAAATGCAAATCTAAATTTGTACTCAATTTAAAATATTTCCCCACAATCTTTGTTTGAACTTAAAACTCATGTTTTGTTCGTTTGTTTGCTCGTTTCACCCAAAAAACACTCGGATATATTTTTCGTAAAGAATGATAGTAAATACTAAATTATTCAAATGCAAACCAAAATTTGTATTCGTTTCGAAATATTTCTCCACAATCTTTGTTTGCACCTAATTCTCGTGTTTCGTGAATTTGTTTGCTCGTTTGATTCAAAATAAACTCGGTTAGATTTTTCGTAAAGAATGATAGTAAATACTAAATTATTCGAATGCAAATCTAAATTTGTACTCAATTTAAAATATTTCCCCACAATCTTTGTTTGAACTTAAAACTCATGTTTTGTTCGTTTGTTTGCTCGTTTCACCCAAAAAACACTCGGATATATTTTTCGTAAAGAATGATAGTAAATACTAAATTATTCAAATGCAAACCAAAATTTGTATTCGTTTCGAAATATTTCTCCACAATCTTTGTTTGCACCTAATTCTCGTGTTTCGTGAATTTGTTTGCTCGTTTGATTCAAAATAAACTCGGTTAGATTTTTCGTAAAGAATGATAGTAAATACTAAATTATTCGAATGCAAATCTAAATTTGTACTCAATTTAAAATATTTCCCCACAATCTTTGTTTGAACTTAAAACTCATGTTTTGTTCGTTTGTTTGCTCGTTTCACCCAAAAAACACTCGGATATATTTTTCGTAAAGAATGATAGTAAATACTAAATTATTCAAATGCAAACCAAAATTTGTATTCGTTTCGAAATATTTCTCCACAATCTTTGTTTGCACCTAATACTCGTGTTTCGTGCATTTGTTTGCTCGTTTCATTCAAGAAAAACTCGGTCAGATTTTTCGTAAAGAATGATAGTAAATACTAAATTATTCAAATGCAAATCAAAATTTGTACTCAATTTAAAATATTTCCCCACAATCTTTGTTTGAACTTAAAACTCATGTTTTGTTCGTTTGTTTGCTCGTTTCACCCAAAAAATATTCGGATATATTTTTCGTAAAGAATGATAGTAAATACTAAATTATTCAAATGCAAACCAAAATTTGTATTCGTTTCGAAATATTTCTCCACAATCTTTGTTTGCACCTAATTCTCGTGTTTCGTGCATTTGTTTGCTCGTTTGATTCAAAATAAACTCGGTTAGATTTTTCGTAAAGAATGATAGTAAATACTAAATTATTCGAATGCAAATCTAAATTTGTACTCAATTTAAAATATTTCCCCACAATCTTTGTTTGAACTTAAAACTCATGTTTTGTTCGTTTGTTTGCTCGTTTCACCCAAACGAAACTCGGATATATTTTTCGTAAAGAATGATAGTAAATACTAAATTATTCAAATGCAAACCAAAATTTGTATTCGTTTCGAAATATTTCTCCACAATCTTTGTTTGCACCTAATACTCGTGTTTCGTGCATTTGTTTGCTCGTTTCATTCAAGAAAAACTCGGTTAGATTTTTCGTAAAGAATGATAGTAAATACTAAATTATTCAAATGCAAATCAAAATTTGTACTCAATTTAAAATATTACCCCACAATCTTTGTTTGAACTTAAAACTCATGTTTTGTTCGTTTGTTTGCTCGTTTCACCCCAAAAATACTCGGATATATTTTTCGTAAAGAATGATAGTAAATACTAAATTATTCAAATGCAAACCAAAATTTGTATTCGTTTCGAAATATTTCTCCACAATCTTTGTTTGCACCTAATTCTCGTGTTTCGTCCATTTGTTTGCTCGTTTGATTCAAAATAAACTCGGTTAGATTTTTCGTAAAGAATGATAGTAAATACTAAATTATTCGAATGCAAATCTAAATTTGTACTCAATTTAAAATATTTCCCCACAATCTTTGTTTGAACTTAGAACTCATGTTTTGTTCGTTTGTTTGCTCGTTTCACCCAAACGAAACTCGGATATATTTTTCGTAAAGAATGATAGTAAATACTAAATTATTCAAATGCAAACCAAAATTTGTATTCGTTTCGAAATATTTCTCCACAATCTTTGTGTGCACCTAATACTCGTGTTTCGTGCATTTTTTGCTTGTTTCATTCAAGAAAAACTCGGTTAGATTTTTCGTAAAGAATGATAGTAAATACTAAATTATTCAAATGCAAATCTAAATTTGTACTCAATTTAAAATATTTCCCCACAATCTTTGTTTGAACTTAAAACTCATGTTTTGTTCGTTTGTTTGCTCGTTTCACCCAAAAAACACTCGGATATATTTTTCGTAAAGAATGATAGTAAATACTAAATTATTCAAATGCAAACCAAAATTTGTATTCGTTTCGAAATATTTCTCCACAATCTTTGTTTGCACCTAATTCTCGTGTTTCGTGAATTTGTTTGCTCGTTTGATTCAAAATAAACTCGGTTAGATTTTTCGTAAAGAATGATAGTAAATACTAAATTATTCGAATGCAAATCTAAATTTGTACTCAATTTAAAATATTTCCCCACAATCTTTGTTTGAACTTAAAACTCATGTTTTGTTCGTTTGTTTGCTCGTTTCACCCAAACGAAACTCGGATATATTTTTCGTAAAGAATGATAGTAAATACTAAATTATTCAAATGCAAACCAAAATTTGTATTCGTTTCGAAATATTTCTCCACAATCTTTGTTTGCACCTAATACTCGTGTTTCGTGCATTTGTTTGCTCGTTTCATTCAAGAAAAACTCGGTTAGATTTTTCGTAAAGAATGATAGTAAATACTAAATTATTCAAATGCAAATCTAAATTTTGACTCAATTTAAAATATTACCCCACAATCTTTGTTTGAACTTAAAACTCATGTTTTGTTCGTTTGTTTGCTCGTTTCACCCAAAAAATACTCGGATATATTTTTCGTAAAGAATGATAGTAAATACTAAATTATTCAAATGCAAACCAAAATTTGTATTCGTTTCGAAATATTTCTCCACAATCTTTGTTTGCACCTAATTCTCGTGTTTCGTCCATTTGTTTGCTCGTTTGATTCAAAATAAACTCGGTTAGATTTTTCGTAAAGAATGATAGTAAATACTAAATTATTCGAATGAAAATCTAAATTTGTACTCAATTTAAAATATTTCCCCACAATCTTTGTTTGAACTTAAAACTCATGTTTTGTTCGTTTGTTTGCTCGTTTCACCCAAAAAATACTCGGATATATTTTTCGTAAAGAATGATAGTAAATACTAAATTATTCAAATGCAAACCAAAATTTGTATTCGTTTCGAAATATTTCTCCACAATCTTTGTTTGCACCTAATACTCGTGTTTCGTGCATTTGTTTGCTCGTTTCATTCAAGAAAAACTCGGTTAGATTTTTCGT
Source organism: Juncus effusus (assembly GCA_027726005.1). Taxonomy (NCBI): domain Eukaryota; kingdom Viridiplantae; phylum Streptophyta; class Magnoliopsida; order Poales; family Juncaceae; genus Juncus; species Juncus effusus. Next base: position 4,935,629 of record CM050893.1, read on the forward strand.
AAAGAATGATAGTAAATACTAAATTATTCAAATGCAAATCAAAATTTGTACTCAATTTAAAATATTTCCCCACAATCTTTGTTTGAACTTAAAACTCATGTTTTGTTCGTTTGTTTGCTCGTTTCACCCAAAAAATACTCGGATATATTTTTCGTAAAGAATGATAGTAAATACTAAATTATTCAAATGCAAACCAAAATTTGTATTCGTTTCGAAATATTTCTCCACAATCTTTGTTTGCACCTAATTCTCGTGTTTCGTCCATTTGTTTGCTCGTTTGATTCAAAATAAACTCGGTTAGATTTTTCGTAAAGAATGATAGTAAATACTAAATTATTCGAATGCAAATCTAAATTTGTACTCAATTTAAAATATTTCCCCACAATCTTTGTTTGAACTTAAAACTCATGTTTTGTTCGTTTGTTTGCTCGTTTCACCCAAACGAAACTCGGATATATTTTTCGTAAAGAATGATAGTAAATACTAAATTATTCAAATGCAAACCAAAATTTGTATTCGTTTCGAAATATTTCTCCACAATCTTTGTGTGCACCTAATACTCGTGTTTCGTGCATTTTTTGCTTGTTTCATTCAAGAAAAACTCGGTTAGATTTTTCGTAAAGAATGATAGTAAATACTAAATTATTCAAATGCAAATCTAAATTTGTACTCAATTTAAAATATTTCCCCACAATCTTTGTTTGAACTTAAAACTCATGTTTTGTTCGTTTGTTTGCTCGTTTCACCCAAAAAATACTCGGATATATTTTTCGTAAAGAATGATAGTAAATACTAAATTATTCAAATGCAAACCAAAATTTGTATTCGTTTCGAAATATTTCTCCACAATCTTTGTTTGCACCTAATACTCGTGTTTCGTGCATTTGTTTGCTCGTTTCATTCAAGAAAAACTCGGTTAGATTTTTCGTAAAGAATGATAGTAAATACTAAATTATTCAAATGCAAATCAAAATTTGTACTCAATTTAAAATATTTCCCCACAATCTTTGTTTGTACTTAAAACTCATGTTTTGTTCGTTTGTTTGCTCGTTTCACCCAAAAAATACTCGGATATATTTTTCGTAAAGAATGATAGTAAATACTAAATTATTCAAATGCAAACCAAAATTTGTATTCGTTTCGAAATATTTCTCCACAATCTTTGTTTGCACCTAATTCTCGTGTTTCGTGAATTTGTTTGCTCGTTTGATTCAAAATAAACTCGGTTAGATTTTTCGTAAAGAATGATAGTAAATACTAAATTATTCGAATGCAAATCTAAATTGGTACTCAATTTAAAATATTTCCCCACAATCTTTGTTTGAACTTAAAACTCATGTTTTGTTCGTTTGTTTGCTCGTTTCACCCAAACGAAACTCGGATATATTTTTCGTAAAGAATGATAGTAAATACCAAATTATTCAAATGCAAACCAAAATTTGTATTCGTTTCGAAATATTTCTCCACAATCTTTGTTTGCACCTAATTCTCGTGTTTCGTGAATTTGTTTGCTCGTTTGATTCAAAATAAACTCGGTTAGATTTTTCGTAAAGAATGATAGTAAATACTAAATTATTCGAATGAAAATCTAAATTTGTACTCAATTTAAAATATTTCCCCACAATCTTTGTTTGAACTTAAAACTCATGTTTTGTTCGTTTGTTTGCTCGTTTCACCCAAAAAATACTCGGATATATTTTTCGTAAAGAATGATAGTAATTATTCAAATGCAAACCAAAATTTGTATTCGTTTCGAAATATTTCTCCACAATCTTTGTTTGCACCTAATACTCGTGTTTCGTGCATTTGTTTGCTCGTTTCATTCAAGAAAAACTCGGTTAGATTTTTCGTAAAGAATGATAGTAAATACTAAATTATTCAAATGCAAATCAAAATTTGTACTCAATTTAAAATATTTCCCCACAATCTTTGTTTGAACTTAAAACTCATGTTTTGTTCGTTTGTTTGCTCGTTTCACCCAAAAAATATTCGGATATATTTTTCGTAAAGAATGATAGTAAATACTAAATTATTCAAATGCAAACCAAAATTTGTATTCGTTTCGAAATATTTCTCCACAATCTTTGTTTGCACCTAATTCTCGTGTTTCGTGAATTTGTTTGCTCGTTTGATTCAAAATAAACTCGGTTAGATTTTTCGTAAAGAATGATAGTAAATACTAAATTATTCGAATGCAAATCTAAATTTGTACTCAATTTAAAATATTTCCCCACAATCTTTGTTTGAACTTAAAACTCATGTTTTGTTCGTTTGTTTGCTCGTTTCACCCAAACGAAACTCGGATATATTTTTCGTAAAGAATGATAGTAAATACTAAATTATTCAAATGCAAACCAAAATTTGTATTCGTTTCGAAATATTTCTCCACAATCTTTGTTTGCACCTAATACTCGTGTTTCGTGCATTTGTTTGCTCGTTTCATTCAAGAAAAACTCGGTTAGATTTTTCGTAAAGAATGATAGTAAATACTAAATTATTCAAATGCAAATCAAAATTTGTACTCAATTTAAAATATTTCCCCACAATCTTTGTTTGAACTTAAAACTCATGTTTTGTTCGTTTGTTTGCTCGTTTCACCCAAAAAATACTCGGATATATTTTTCGTAAAGAATGATAGTAAATACTAAATTATTCAAATGCAAACCAAAATTTGTATTCGTTTCGAAATATTTCTCCACAATCTTTGTTTGCACCTAATTCTCGTGTTTCGTGAATTTGTTTGCTCGTTTGATTCAAAATAAACTCGGTTAGATTTTTCGTAAAGAATGATAGTAAATACTAAATTATTCGAATGCAAATCTAAATTTGTACTCAATTTAAAATATTTCCCCACAATCTTTGTTTGAACTTAAAACTCATGTTTTGTTCGTTTGTTTGCTCGTTTCACCCAAAAAACACTCGGATATATTTTTCGTAAAGAATGATAGTAAATACTAAATTATTCAAATGCAAACCAAAATTTGTATTCGTTTCGAAATATTTCTCCACAATCTTTGTTTGCACCTAATTCTCGTGTTTCGTGAATTTGTTTGCTCGTTTGATTCAAAATAAACTCGGTTAGATTTTTCGTAAAGAATGATAGTAAATACTAAATTATTCGAATGCAAATCTAAATTGGTACTCAATTTAAAATATTTCCCCACAATCTTTGTTTGAACTTAAAACTCATGTTTTGTTCGTTTGTTTGCTCGTTTCACCCAAACGAAACTCGGACATATTTTTCGTAAAGAATGATAGTAAATACCAAATTATTCAAATGCAAACCAAAATTTGTATTCGTTTCGAAATATTTCTCCACAATCTTTGTTTGCACCTAATTCTCGTGTTTCGTGAATTTGTTTGCTCGTTTGATTCAAAATAAACTCGGTTAGATTTTTCGTAAAGAATGATAGTAAATACTAAATTATTCGAATGAAAATCTAAATTTGTACTCAATTTAAAATATTTCCCCACAATCTTTGTTTGAACTTAAAACTCATGTTTTGTTCGTTTGTTTGCTCGTTTCACCCAAAAAATACTCGGATATATTTTTCGTAAAGAATGATAGTAATTATTCAAATGCAAACCAAAATTTGTATTCGTTTCGAAATATTTCTCCACAATCTTTGGTTGCACCTAATACTCGTGTTTCGTGCATTTGTTTGCTCGTTTCATTCAAGAAAAACTCGGTTAGATTTTTCGTAAAGAATGATAGTAAATACTAAATTATTCAAATGCAAATCAAAATTTGTACTCAATTTAAAATATTTCCCCACAATCTTTGTTTGAACTTAAAACTCATGTTTTGTTCGTTTGTTTGCTCGTTTCACCCAAAAAATATTCGGATATATTTTTCGTAAAGAATGATAGTAAATACTAAATTATTCAAATGCAAACCAAAATTTGTATTCGTTTCGAAATATTTCTCCACAATCTTTGTTTGCACCTAATTCTCGTGTTTCGTGAATTTGTTTGCTCGTTTGATTCAAAATAAACTCGGTTAGATTTTTCGTAAAGAATGATAGTAAATACTAAATTATTCGAATGCAAATCTAAATTTGTACTCAATTTAAAATATTTCCCCACAATCTTTGTTTGAACTTAAAACTCATGTTTAGTTCGTTTGTTTGCTCGTTTCACCCAAACGAAACTCGGATATATTTTTCGTAAAGAATGATAGTAAATACTAAATTATTCAAATGCAAACAAAAATTTGTATTCGTTTCGAAATATTTCTCCACAATCTTTGTTTGCACCTAATACTCGTGTTTCGTGCATTTGTTTGCTCGTTTCATTCAAGAAAAACTCGGTTAGATTTTTCGTAAAGAATGATAGTAAATACTAAATTATTCAAATGCAAATCAAAATTTGTACTCAATTTAAAATATTTCCCCACAATCTTTGTTTGAACTTAAAACTCATGTTTTGTTCGTTTGTTTGCTCGTTTCACCCAAAAAATACTCGGATATATTTTTCGTAAAGAATGATAGTAATTATTCAAATGCAAACCAAAATTTGTATTCGTTTCGAAATATTTCTCCACAATCTTTGTTTGCACCTAATACTCGTGTTTCGTGCATTTGTTTGCTCGTTTCATTCAAGAAAAACTCGGTTAGATTTTTCGTAAAGAATGATAGTAAATACTAAATTATTCAAATGCAAATCAAAATTTGTACTCAATTTAAAATATTTCCCCACAATCTTTGTTTGAACTTAAAACTCATGTTTTGTTCGTTTGTTTGCTCGTTTCACCCAAAAAATATTCGGATATATTTTTCGTAAAGAATGATAGTAAATACTAAATTATTCAAATGCAAACCAAAATTTGTATTCGTTTCGAAATATTTCTCCACAATCTTTGTTTGCACCTAATTCTCGTGTTTCGTGAATTTGTTTGCTCGTTTGATTCAAAATAAACTCGGTTAGATTTTTCGTAAAGAATGATAGTAAATACTAAATTATTCGAATGCAAATCTAAATTTGTACTCAATTTAAAATATTTCCCCACAATCTTTGTTTGAACTTAAAACTCATGTTTAGTTCGTTTGTTTGCTCGTTTCACCCAAACGAAACTCGGATATATTTTTCGTAAAGAATGATAGTAAATACTAAATTATTCAAATGCAAACAAAAATTTGTATTCGTTTCGAAATATTTCTCCACAATCTTTGTTTGCACCTAATACTCGTGTTTCGTGCATTTGTTTGCTCGTTTCATTCAAGAAAAACTCGGTTAGATTTTTCGTAAAGAATGATAGTAAATACTAAATTATTCAAATGCAAATCAAAATTTGTACTCAATTTAAAATATTTCCCCACAATCTTTGTTTGAACTTAAAACTCATGTTTTGTTCGTTTGTTTGCTCGTTTCACCCAAAAAATACTCGGATATATTTTTCGTAAAGAATGATAGTAAATACTAAATTATTCAAATGCAAACAAAAATTTGTATTCGTTTCGAAATATTTCTCCACAATCTTTGTTTGCACCTAATTCTCGTGTTTCGTGAATTTGTTTGCTCGTTTGATTCAAAATAAACTCGGTTAGATTTTTCGTAAAGAATGATAGTAAAGACTAAATTATTCGAATGCAAATCTAAATTTGTACTCAATTTAAAATATTTCCCCACAATCTTTGTTTGAACTTAAAACTCATGTTTTGTTCGTTTGTTTGCTCGTTTCACCCAAACGAAACTCGGATATATTTTTCGTAAAGAATGATAGTAAATACTAAATTATTCAAATGCAAACCAAAATTTGTATTCGTTTCGAAATATTTCTCCACAATCTTTGTGTGCACCTAATACTCGTGTTTCGTGCATTTTTTGCTTGTTTCATTCAAGAAAAACTCGGTTAGATTTTTCGTAAAGAATGATAGTAAATACTAAATTATTCAAATGCAAATCTAAATTTGTACTCAATTTAAAATATTTCCCCACAATCTTTGTTTGAACTTAAAACTCATGTTTTGTTCGTTTGTTTGCTCGTTTCACCCAAAAAACACTCGGATATATTTTTCGTAAAGAATGATAGTAAATACTAAATTATTCAAATGCATACCAAAATTTGTATTCGTTTCGAAATATTTCTCCACAATCTTTGTTTGCACCTAATTCTCGTGTTTCGTGAATTTGTTTGCTCGTTTGATTCAAAATAAACTCGGTTAGATTTTTCGTAAAGAATGATAGTAAATACTAAATTATTCGAATGCAAATCTAAATTTGTACTCAATTTAAAATATTTCCCCACAATCTTTGTTTGAACTTAAAACTCATGTTTTGTTCGTTTGTTTGCTCGTTTCACCCAAACGAAACTCGGATATATTTTTCGTAAAGAATGATAGTAAATACCAAATTATTCAAATGCAAACCAAAATTTGTATTCGTTTCGAAATATTTCTCCACAATCTTTGTTTGCACCTAATTCTCGTGTTTCGTGAATTTGTTTGCTCGTATGATTCAAAATAAACTCGGTTAGATTTTTCGTAAAGAATGATAGTAAATACTAAATTATTCGAATGAAAATCTAAATTTGTACTCAATTTAAAATATTTCCCCACAATCTTTGTTTGAACTTAAAACTCATGTTTTGTTCGTTTGTTTGCTCGTTTCACCCAAAAAATACTCGGATATATTTTTCGTAAAGAATGATAGTAATTATTCAAATGCAAACCAAAATTTGTATTCGTTTCGAAATATTTCTCCACAATCTTTGTTTGCACCTAATACTCGTGTTTCGTGCATTTGTTTGCTCGTTTCATTCAAGAAAAACTCGGTTAGATTTTTCGTAAAGAATGATAGTAAATACTAAATTATTCAAATGCAAATCAAAATTTGTACTCAATTTAAAATATTTCCCCACAATCTTTGTTTGAACTTAAAACTCATGTTTTGTTCGTTTGTTTGCTCGTTTCACCCAAAAAATACTCGGATATATTTTTCGTAAAGAATGATAGTAAATACTAAATTATTCAAATGCAAACAAAAATTTGTATTCGTTTCGAAATATTTCTCCACAATCTTTGTTTGCACCTAATTCTCGTGTTTCGTGAATTTGTTTGCTCGTTTGATTCAAAATAAACTCGGTTAGATTTTTCGTAAAGAATGATAGTAAAGACTAAATTATTCGAATGCAAATCTAAATTTGTACTCAATTTAAAATATTTCCCCACAATCTTTGTTTGAACTTAAAACTCATGTTTTGTTCGTTTGTTTGCTCGTTTCACCCAAACGAAACTCGGATATATTTTTCGTAAAGAATGATAGTAAATACTAAATTATTCAAATGCAAACCAAAATTTGTATTCGTTTCGAAATATTTCTCCACAATCTTTGTGTGCACCTAATACTCGTGTTTCGTGCATTTTTTGCTTGTTTCATTCAAGAAAAACTCGGTTAGATTTTTCGTAAAGAATGATAGTAAATACTAAATTATTCAAATGCAAATCTAAATTTGTACTCAATTTAAAATATTTCCCCACAATCTTTGTTTGAACTTAAAACTCATGTTTTGTTCGTTTGTTTGCTCGTTTCACCCAAAAAACACTCGGATATATTTTTCGTAAAGAATGATAGTAAATACTAAATTATTCAAATGCATACCAAAATTTGTATTCGTTTCGAAATATTTCTCCACAATCTTTGTTTGCACCTAATTCTCGTGTTTCGTGAATTTGTTTGCTCGTTTGATTCAAAATAAACTCGGTTAGATTTTTCGTAAAGAATGATAGTAAATACTAAATTATTCGAATGCAAATCTAAATTTGTACTCAATTTAAAATATTTCCCCACAATCTTTGTTTGAACTTAAAACTCATGTTTTGTTCGTTTGTTTGCTCGTTTCACCCAAACGAAACTCGGATATATTTTTCGTAAAGAATGATAGTAAATACCAAATTATTCAAATGCAAACCAAAATTTGTATTCGTTTCGAAATATTTCTCCACAATCTTTGTTTGCACCTAATTCTCGTGTTTCGTGAATTTGTTTGCTCGTATGATTCAAAATAAACTCGGTTAGATTTTTCGTAAAGAATGATAGTAAATACTAAATTATTCGAATGAAAATCTAAATTTGTACTCAATTTAAAATATTTCCCCACAATCTTTGTTTGAACTTAAAACTCATGTTTTGTTCGTTTGTTTGCTCGTTTCACCCAAAAAATACTCGGATATATTTTTCGTAAAGAATGATAGTAATTATTCAAATGCAAACCAAAATTTGTATTCGTTTCGAAATATTTCTCCACAATCTTTGTTTGCACCTAATACTCGTGTTTCGTGCATTTGTTTGCTCGTTTCATTCAAGAAAAACTCGGTTAGATTTTTCGTAAAGAATGATAGTAAATACTAAATTATTCAAATGCAAATCAAAATTTGTACTCAATTTAAAATATTTCCCCACAATCTTTGTTTGAACTTAAAACTCATGTTTTGTTCGTTTGTTTGCTCGTTTCACCCAAAAAATATTCGGATATATTTTTCGTAAAGAATGATAGTAAATACTAAATTATTCAAATGCAAACCAAAATGTGTATTCGTTTCGAAATATTTCTCCACAATCTTTGTTTGCACCTAATTCTCGTGTTTCGTGAATTTGTTTGCTCGTTTGATTCAAAATAAACTCGGTTAGATTTTTCGTAAAGAATGATAGTAAATACTAAATTATTCGAATGCAAATCTAAATTTGTACTCAATTTAAAATATTTCCCCACAATCTTTGTTTGAACTTAAAACTCATGTTTTGTTCGTTTGTTTGCTCGTTTCACCCAAACGAAACTCGGATATATTTTTCGTAAAGAATGATAGTAAATACTAAATTATTCAAATGCAAACCAAAATTTGTATTCGTTTCGAAATATTTCTCCACAATCTTTGTTTGCACCTAATACTCGTGTTTCGTGCATTTGTTTGCTTGTTTCATTCAAGAAAAACTCGGTTAGATTTTTCGTAAAGAATGATAGTAAATACTAAATTATTCAAATGCAAATCAAAATTTGTACTCAATTTAAAATATTTCCCCACAATCTTTGTTTGAACTTAAAACTCATGTTTTGTTCGTTTGTTTGCTCGTTTCACCCAAAAAATACTCGGATATATTTTTCGTAAAGAATGATAGTAAATACTAAATTATTCAAATGCAAACCAAAATTTGTATTCGTTTCGAAATATTTCTCCACAATCTTTGTGTGCACCTAATACTCGTGTTTCGTGCATTTTTTGCTCGTTTCATTCAAGAAAAACTCGGTTAGATTTTTCGTAAAGAATGATAGTAAATACTAAATTATTCAAATTCAAATCTAAATTTGTACTCAATTTAAAACATTTCCCCACAATCTTTGTTTGAACTTAAAACTCATGTTTTGTTCGTTTGTTTGCTCGTTTCACCCAAAAAACACTCGGATATATTTTTCGTAAAGAATGATAGTAAATACTAAATTATTCAAATGCAAACCAAAATTTGTATTCGTTTCGAAATATTTCTCCACAATCTTTGTTTGCACCTAATTCTCGTGTTTCGTGAATTTGTTTGCTCGTTTGATTCAAAATAAACTCGGTTAGATTTTTCGTAAAGAATGATAGTAAATACTAAATTATTCGAATGAAAATCTAAATTGGTACTCAATTTAAAATATTTCCCCACAATCTTTGTTTGAACATAAAACTCATGTTTTGTTCGTTTGTTTGCTCGTTTCACCCAAACGAAACTCGGACATATTTTTCGTAAAGAATGATAGTAAATACCAAATTATTCAAATGCAAACCAAAATTTGTATTCGTTTCGAAATATTTCTCCACAATCTTTGTTTGCACCTAATTCTCGTGTTTCGTGAATTTGTTTGCTCGTCTGATTCAAAATAAACTCGGTTAGATTTTTCGTAAAGAATGATAGTAAATACTAAATTATTCGAATGAAAATCAAAATTTGTACTCAATTTAAAATATTTCCCCACAATCTTTGTTTGAACTTAAAACTCATGTTTTGTTCGTTTGTTTGCTCGTTTCACCCAAAAAATACTCGGATATATTTTTCGTAAAGAATGATAGTAATTATTCAAATGCAAACCAAAATTTGTATTCGTTTCGAAATATTTCTCCACAATCTTTGTTTGCACCTAATACTCGTGTTTCGTGCATTTGTTTGCTCGTTTTATTCAAGAAAAACTCGGTTAGATTTTTCGTAAAGAATGATAGTAAATACTAAATTATTCAAATGCAAATCAAAATTTGTACTCAATTTAAAATATTTCCCCACAATCTTTGTTTGAACTTAAAACTCATGTTTTGTTCGTTTGTTTGCTCGTTTCACCCAAAAAATATTCGGATATATTTTTCGTAAAGAATGATAGTAAATACTAAATTATTCAAATGCAAACCAAAATTTGTATTCGTTTCGAAATATTTCTCCACAATCTTTGTTTGCACCTAATTCTCGTGTTTCGTGAATTTGTTTGCTCGTTTGATTCAAAATAAACTCGGTTAGATTTTTCGTAAAGAATGATAGTAAATACTAAATTATTCGAATGCAAATCTAAATTTGTACTCAATTTAAAATATTTCCCCACAATCTTTGTTTGAACTTAAAACTCATGTTCTGTTCGTTTGTTTGCTCGTTTCACCCAAACGAAACTCGGATATATTTTTCGTAAAGAATGATAGTGAATACTAAATTATTCAAATGCAAACCAAAATTTGTATTCGTTTCGAAATATTTCTCCACAATCTTTGTTTGCACCTAATACTCGTGTTTCGTGCATTTGTTTGCTCGTTTCATTCAAGAAAAACTCGGTTAGATTTTTCGTAAAGAATGATAGTAAATACTAAATTATTCAAATGCAAATCAAAATTTGTACTCAATTTAAAATATTTCCCCACAATCTTTGTTTGAACTTAAAACTCATGTTTTGTTCGTTTGTTTGCTCGTTTCACCCAAAAAACACTCGGATATATTTTTCGTAAAGAATGATAGTAAATACTAAATTATTCAAATGCAAACCAAAATTTGTATTCGTTTCGAAATATTTCTCCACAATCTTTGTTTGCACCTAATTCTCGTGTTTCGTGAATTTGTTTGCTCGTTTGATTCAAAATAAACTCGGTTAGATTTTTCGTAAAGAATGATAGTAAATACTAAATTATTCGAATGCAAATCTAAATTGGTACTCAATTTAAAATATTTCCCCACAATCTTTGTTTGAACTTAAAACTCATGTTTTGTTCGTTTGTTTGCTCGTTTCACCCAAACGAAACTCGGACATATTTTTCGTAAAGAATGATAGTAAATACTAAATTATTCAAATGCAAACCAAAATTTGTATTCGTTTCGAAATATTTCTCCACAATCTTTGTTTGCACCTAATTCTCGTGTTTCGTGAATTTGTTTGCTCGTTTGATTCAAAATAAACTCGGTTAGATTTTTCGTAAAGAATGATAGTAAATACTAAATTATTCGAATGAAAATCAAAATTTGTACTCAATTTAAAATATTTCCCCACAATCTTTGTTTGAACTTAAAACTCATGTTTTGTTCGTTTGTTTGCTCGTTTCACCCAAAAAATACTCGGATATATTTTTCGTAAAGAATGATAGTAATTATTCAAATGCAAACCAAAATTTGTATTCGTTTCGAAATATTTCTCCACAATCTTTGTTTGCACCTAATACTCGTGTTTCGTGCATTTGTTTGCTCGTTTCATTCAAGAAAAACTCGGTTAGATTTTTCGTAAAGAATGATAGTAAATACTAAATTATTCAAATGCAAATCAAAATTTGTACTCAATTTAAAATATTTCCCCACAATCTTTGTTTGAACTTAAAACTCATGTTTTGTTCGTTTGTTTGCTCGTTTCACCCAAAAAATATTCGGATATATTTTTCGTAAAGAATGATAGTAAATACTAAATTATTCAAATGCAAACCAAAATTTGTATTCGTTTCGAAATATTTCTCCACAATCTTTGTTTGCACCTAATTCTCGTGTTTCGTGAATTTGTTTGCTCGTTTGATTCAAAATAAACTCGGTTAGATTTTTCGTAAAGAATGATAGTAAATACTAAATTATTCGAATGCAAATCAAAATTTGTACTCAGTTTAATATATTTCCCCACAATCTTTGTTTGAACTTAAAACTCATGTTTTGTTCGTTTGTTTGCTCGTTTCACCCAAAAAATACTCGGATATATTTTTCGTAAAGAATGATAGTAAATACTAAATTATTCAAATGCAAACCAAAATTTGTATTCGTTCGAAATATTTCTCCACAATCTTTGTTTGCACCTAATTCTCGTGTTTCGTGAATTTGTTTGCTCGTTTGATTCAAAATAAACTCGGTTAGATTTTTCGTAAAGAATGATAGTAAATACTAAATTATTCGAATGCAAATCTAAATTTGTACTCAATTTAAAATATTTCCCCACAATCTTTGTTTGAACTTAAAACTCATGTTTTGTTCGTTTGTTTGCTCGTTTCACCCAAAAAACACTCGGATATATTTTTCGTAAAGAATGATAGTAAATACTAAATTATTCAAATGCAAACCAAAATTTGTATTCGTTTCGAAATATTTCTCCACAATCTTTGTTTGCACCTAATTCTCGTGTTTCGTGAATTTGTTTGCTCGTTTGATTCAAAATAAACTCGGTTAGATTTTTCGTAAAGAATGATAGTAAATACTAAATTATTCGAATGCAAATCTAAATTGGTACTCAATTTAAAATATTTCCCCACAATCTTTGTTTGAACTTAAAACTCATGTTTTGTTCGTTTGTTTGCTCGTTTCACCCAAACGAAACTCGGACATATTTTTCGTAAAGAATGATAGTAAATACCAAATTATTCAAATGCAAACCAAAATTTGTATTCGTTTCGAAATATTTCTCCACAATCTTTGTTTGCACCTAATTCTCGTGTTTCGTGAATTTGTTTGCTCGTTTGATTCAAAATAAACTCGGTTAGATTTTTCGTAAAGAATGATAGTAAATACTAAATTATTCGAATGAAAATTATAATTTGTACTCAATTTAAAATATTTCCCCACAATCTTTGTTTGAACTTAAAACTCATGTTTTGTTCGTTTGTTTGCTCGTTTCACCCAAAAAATACTCGGATATATTTTTCGTAAAGAATGATAGTAATTATTCAAATGCAAACCAAAATTTGTATTCGTTTCGAAATATTTCTCCACAATCTTTGTTTGCACCTAATACTCGTGTTTCGTGCATTTGTTTGCTCGTTTCATTCAAGAAAAACTCGGTTAGATTTTTCGTAAAGAATGATAGTAAATACTAAATTATTCAAATGCAAATCAAAATTTGTACTCAATTTAAAATATTTCCCCACAATCTTTGTTTGAACTTAAAACTCATGTTTTGTTCGTTTGTTTGCTCGTTTCACCCAAAAAATATTCGGATATATTTTTCGTAAAGAATGATAGTAAATACTAAATTATTCAAATGCAAACCAAAATTTGTATTCGTTTCGAAATATTTCTCCACAATCTTTGTTTGCACCTAATTCTCGTGTTTCGTGAATTTGTTTGCTCGTTTGATTCAAAATAAACTCGGTTAGATTTTTCGTAAAGAATGATAGTAAATACTAAATTATTCGAATGCAAATCAAAATTTGTACTCAGTTTAATATATTTCCCCACAATCTTTGTTTGAACTTAAAACTCATGTTTTGTTCGTTTGTTTGCTCGTTTCACCCAAAAAATACTCGGATATATTTTTCGTAAAGAATGATAGTAAATACTAAATTATTCAAATGCAAACCAAAATTTGTATTCGTTTCGAAATATTTCTCCACAATCTTTGTTTGCACCTAATTCTCGTGTTTCGTGAATTTGTTTGCTCGTTTGATTCAAAATAAACTCGGTTAGATTTTTCGTAAAGAATGATAGTAAATACTAAATTATTCGAATGCAAATCTAAATTTGTACTCAATTTAAAATATTTCCCCACAATCTTTGTTTGAACTTAAAACTCATGTTTTGTTCGTTTGTTTGCTCGTTTCACCCAAAAAACACTCGGATATATTTTTCGTAAAGAATGATAGTAAATACTAAATTATTCAAATGCAAACCAAAATTTGTATTCGTTTCGAAATATTTCTCCACAATCTTTGTTTGCACCTAATTCTCGTGTTTCGTGAATTTGTTTGCTCGTTTGATTCAAAATAAACTCGGTTAGATTTTTCGTAAAGAATGATAGTAAATACTAAATTATTCGAATGCAAATCTAAATTGGTACTCAATTTAAAATATTTCCCCACAATCTTTGTTTGAACTTAAAACTCATGTTTTGTTCGTTTGTTTGCTCGTTTCACCCAAACGAAACTCGGACATATTTTTCGTAAAGAATGATAGTAAATACCAAATTATTCAAATGCAAACCAAAATTTGTATTCGTTTCGAAATATTTCTCCACAATCTTTGTTTGCACCTAATTCTCGTGTTTCGTGAATTTGTTTGCTCGTTTGATTCAAAATAAACTCGGTTAGATTTTTCGTAAAGAATGATAGTAAATACTAAATTATTCGAATGAAAATTATAATTTGTACTCAATTTAAAATATTTCCCCACAATCTTTGTTTGAACTTAAAACTCATGTTTTGTTCGTTTGTTTGCTCGTTTCACCCAAAAAATACTCGGATATATTTTTCGTAAAGAATGATAGTAATTATTCAAATGCAAACCAAAATTTGTATTCGTTTCGAAATATTTCTCCACAATCTTTGTTTGCACCTAATACTCGTGTTTCGTGCATTTGTTTGCTCGTTTCATTCAAGAAAAACTCGGTTAGATTTTTCGTAAAGAATGATAGTAAATACTAAATTATTCAAGTGCAAATCAAAATTTGTACTCAATTTAAAATATTTCCCCACAATCTTTGTTTGAACTTAAAACTCATGTTTTGTTCGTTTGTTTGCTCGTTTCACCCAAAAAATATTCGGATATATTTTTCGTAAAGAATGATAGTAAATACTAAATTATTCAAATGCAAACCAAAATTTGTATTCGTTTCGAAATATTTCTCCACAATTTTTGTTTGCACCTAATTCTCGTGTTTCGTGAATTTGTTTGCTCGTTTGATTCAAAATAAACTCGGTTAGATTTTTCGTAAATAATGATAGTAAATACTAAATTATTCGAATGCAAATCTAAATTTGTACTCAATTTAAAATATTTCCCCACAATCTTTGTTTGAACTTAAAACTCATGTTTAGTTCGTTTGTTTGCTCGTTTCACCCAAACGAAACTCGGATATATTTTTCGTAAAGAATGATAGTAAATACTAAATTATTCAAATGCAAACCAAAATTTGTATTCGTTTCGAAATATTTCTCCACAATCTTTGTTTGCACCTAATACTCGTGTTTCGTGCATTTGTTTGCTCGTTTCATTCAAGAAAAACTCGGTTAGATTTTTCGTAAAGAATGATAGTAAATACTAAATTATTCAAATGCAAATCAAAATTTGTACTCAATTTAAAATATTTCCCCACAATCTTTGTTTGAACTTAAAACTCATGTTTTGTTCGTTTGTTTGCTCGTTTCACCCAAAAAATACTCGGATATATTTTTCGTAAAGAATGATAGTAAATACTAAATTATTCAAATGCAAACCAAAATTTGTATTCGTTTCGAAATATTTCTCCACAATCTTTGTTTGCACCTAATTCTCGTGTTTCGTGAATTTGTTTGCTCGTTTGATTCAAAATAAACTCGGTTAGATTTTTCGTAAAGAATGATAGTAAATACTAAATTATTCGAATGCAAATCTAAATTTGTACTCAATTTAAAATATTTCCCCACAATCTTTGTTTGAACTTAAAACTCATGTTTTGTTCGTTTGTTTGCTCGTTTCACCCAAACGAAACTCGGATATATTTTTCGTAAAGAATGATAGTAAATACTAAATTATTCAAATGCAAACCAAAATTTGTATTCGTTTCGAAATATTTCTCCACAATCTTTGTGTGCACCTAATACTCGTGTTTCGTGCATTTTTTGCTTGTTTCATTCAAGAAAAACTCGGTTAGATTTTTCGTAAAGAATGATAGTAAATACTAAATTATTCAAATGCAAATCTAAATTTGTACTCAATTTAAAATATTTCCCCACAATCTTTGTTTGAACTTAAAACTCATGTTTTGTTCGTTTGTTTGCTCGTTTCACCCAAAAAACACTCGGATATATTTTTCGTAAAGAATGATAGTAAATACTAAATTATTCAAATGCAAACCAAAATTTGTATTCGTTTCGAAATATTTCTCCACAATCTTTGTTTGCACCTAATTCTCGTGTTTCGTGAATTTGTTTGCTCGTTTGATTCAAAATAAACTCGGTTAGATTTTTCGTAAAGAATGATAGTAAATACTAAATTATTCGAATGCAAATCTAAATTTGTACTCAATTTAAAATATTTGCCCACAATCTTTGTTTGAACTTAAAACTCATGTTTTGTTCGTTTGTTTGCTCGTTTCACCCAAACGAAACTCGGATATATTTTTCGTAAAGAATGATAGTAAATACCAAATTATTCAAATGCAAACCAAAATTTGTATTCGTTTCGAAATATTTCTCCACAATCTTTGTTTGCACCTAATTCTCGTGTTTCGTGAATTTGTTTGCTCGTTTGATTCAAAATAAACTCGGTTAGATTTTTCGTAAAGAATGATAGTAAATACTAAATTATTCGAATGAAAATCTAAATTTGTACTCAATTTAAAATATTTCCCCACAATCTTTGTTTGAACTTAAAACTCATGTTTTGTTCGTTTGTTTGCTCGTTTCACCCAAAAAATACTCGGATATATTTTTCGTAAAGAATGATAGTAATTATTCAAATGCAAACCAAAATTTGTATTCGTTTCGAAATATTTCTCCACAATCTTTGTTTGCACCTAATACTCGTGTTTCGTGCATTTGTTTGCTCGTTTCATTCAAGAAAAACTCGGTTAGATTTTTCGTAAAGAATGATAGTAAATACTAAATTATTCAAATGCAAATCAAAATTTGTACTCAATTTAAAATATTTCCCCACAATCTTTGTTTGAACTTAAAACTCATGTTTTGTTCGTTTGTTTGCTCGTCTCACCCAAAAAATATTCGGATATATTTTTCGTAAAGAATGATAGTAAATACTAAATTATTCAAATGCAAACCAAAATGTGTATTCGTTTCGAAATATTTCTCCACAATCTTTGTTTGCACCTAATTCTCGTGTTTCGTGAATTTGTTTGCTCGTTTGATTCAAAATAAACTCGGTTAGATTTTTCGTAAAGAATGATAGTAAATACTAAATTATTCGAATGCAAATCTAAATTTGTACTCAATTTAAAATATTTCCCCACAATCTTTGTTTGAACTTAAAACTCATGTTTTGTTCGTTTGTTTGCTCGTTTCACCCAAACGAAACTCGGATATATTTTTCGTAAAGAATGATAGTAAATACTAAATTATTCAAATGCAAACCAAAATTTGTATTCGTTTCGAAATATTTCTCCACAATCTTTGTTTGCACCTAATACTCGTGTTTCGTGCATTTGTTTGCTTGTTTCATTCAAGAAAAACTCGGTTAGATTTTTCGTAAAGAATGATAGTAAATACTAAATTATTCAAATGCAAATCAAAATTTGTACTCAATTTAAAATATTTCCCCACAATCTTTGTTTGAACTTAAAACTCATGTTTTGTTCGTTTGTTTGCTCGTTTCACCCAAAAAATACTCGGATATATTTTTCGTAAAGAATGATAGTAAATACTAAATTATTCAAATGCAAACCAAAATTTGTATTCGTTTCGAAATATTTCTCCACAATCTTTGTGTGCACCTAATACTCGTGTTTCGTGCATTTTTTGCTCGTTTCATTCAAGAAAAACTCGGTTAGATTTTTCGTAAAGAATGATAGTAAATACTAAATTATTCAAATTCAAATCTAAATTTGTACTCAATTTAAAACATTTCCCCACAATCTTTGTTTGAACTTAAAACTCATGTTTTGTTCGTTTGTTTGCTCGTTTCACCCAAAAAACACTCGGATATATTTTTCGTAAAGAATGATAGTAAATACTAAATTATTCAAATGCAAACCAAAATTTGTATTCGTTTCGAAATATTTCTCCACAATCTTTGTTTGCACCTAATTCTCGTGTTTCGTGAATTTGTTTGCTCGTTTGATTCAAAATAAACTCGGTTAGATTTTTCGTAAAGAATGATAGTAAATACTAAATTATTCGAATGAAAATCTAAATTGGTACTCAATTTAAAATATTTCCCCACAATCTTTGTTTGAACATAAAACTCATGTTTTGTTCGTTTGTTTGCTCGTTTCACCCAAACGAAACTCGGACATATTTTTCGTAAAGAATGATAGTAAATACCAAATTATTCAAATGCAAACCAAAATTTGTATTCGTTTCGAAATATTTCTCCACAATCTTTGTTTGCACCTAATTCTCGTGTTTCGTGAATTTGTTTGCTCGTTTGATTCAAAATAAACTCGGTTAGATTTTTCGTAAAGAATGATAGTAAATACTAAATTATTCGAATGAAAATCAAAATTTGTACTCAATTTAAAATATTTCCCCACAATCTTTGTTTGAACTTAAAACTCATGTTTTGTTCGTTTGTTTGCTCGTTTCACCCAAAAAATACTCGGATATATTTTTCGTAAAGAATGATAGTAATTATTCAAATGCAAACCAAAATTTGTATTCGTTTCGAAATATTTCTCCACAATCTTTGTTTGCACCTAATACTCGTGTTTCGTGCATTTGTTTGCTCGTTTCATTCAAGAAAAACTCGGTTAGATTTTTCGTAAAGAATGATAGTAAATACTAAATTATTCAAATGCAAATCAAAATTTGTACTCAATTTAAAATATTTCCCCACAATCTTTGTTTGAACTTAAAACTCATGTTTTGTTCGTTTGTTTGCTCGTTTCACCCAAAAAATATTCGGATATATTTTTCGTAAAGAATGATAGTAAATACTAAATTATTCAAATGCAAACCAAAATTTGTATTCGTTTCGAAATATTTCTCCACAATCTTTGTTTGCACCTAATTCTCGTGTTTCGTGAATTTGTTTGCTCGTTTGATTCAAAATAAACTCGGTTAGATTTTTCGTAAAGAATGATAGTAAATACTAAATTATTCGAATGCAAATCTAAATTTGTACTCAATTTAAAATATTTCCCCACAATCTTTGTTTGAACTTAAAACTCATGTTCTGTTCGTTTGTTTGCTCGTTTCACCCAAACGAAACTCGGATATATTTTTCGTAAAGAATGATAGTAAATACTAAATTATTCAAATGCAAACCAAAATTTGTATTCGTTTCGAAATATTTCTCCACAATCTTTGTTTGCACCTAATACTCGTGTTTCGTGCATTTGTTTGCTCGTTTCATTCAAGAAAAACTCGGTTAGATTTTTCGTAAAGAATGATAGTAAATACTAAATTATTCAAATGCAAATCAAAATTTGTACTCAATTTAAAATATTTCCCCACAATCTTTGTTTGAACTTAAAACTCATGTTTTGTTCGTTTGTTTGCTCGTTTCACCCAAAAAACACTCGGATATATTTTTCGTAAAGAATGATAGTAAATACTAAATTATTCAAATGCAAACCAAAATTTGTATTCGTTTCGAAATATTTCTCCACAATCTTTGTTTGCACCTAATTCTCGTGTTTCGTGAATTTGTTTGCTCGTTTGATTCAAAATAAACTCGGTTAGATTTTTCGTAAAGAATGATAGTAAATACTAAATTATTCGAATGCAAATCTAAATTGGTACTCAATTTAAAATATTTCCCCACAATCTTTGTTTGAACTTAAAACTCATGTTTTGTTCGTTTGTTTGCTCGTTTCACCCAAACGAAACTCGGACATATTTTTCGTAAAGAATGATAGTAAATACTAAATTATTCAAATGCAAACCAAAATTTGTATTCGTTTCGAAATATTTCTCCACAATCTTTGTTTGCACCTAATTCTCGTGTTTCGTGAATTTGTTTGCTCGTTTGATTCAAAATAAACTCGGTTAGATTTTTCGTAAAGAATGATAGTAAATACTAAATTATTCGAATGAAAATCAAAATTTGTACTCAATTTAAAATATTTCCCCACAATCTTTGTTTGAACTTAAAACTCATGTTTTGTTCGTTTGTTTGCTCGTTTCACCCAAAAAATACTCGAATATATTTTTCGTAAAGAATGATAGTAATTATTCAAATGCAAACCAAAATTTGTATTCGTTTCGAAATATTTCTCCACAATCTTTGTTTGCACCTAATACTCGTGTTTCGTGCATTTGTTTGCTCGTTTCATTCAAGAAAAACTCGGTTAGATTTTTCGTAAAGAATGATAGTAAATACTAAATTATTCAAATGCAAATCAAAATTTGTACTCAATTTAAAATATTTCCCCACAATCTTTGTTTGAACTTAAAACTCATGTTTTGTTCGTTTGTTTGCTCGTTTCACCCAAAAAATATTCGGATATATTTTTCGTAAAGAATGATAGTAAATACTAAATTATTCAAATGCAAACCAAAATTTGTATTCGTTTCGAAATATTTCTCCACAATCTTTGTTTGCACCTAATTCTCGTGTTTCGTGAATTTGTTTGCTCGTTTGATTCAAAATAAACTCGGTTAGATTTTTCGTAAAGAATGATAGTAAATACTAAATTATTCGAATGCAAATCTAAATTTGTACTCAATTTAAAATATTTCCCCACAATCTTTGTTTGAACTTAAAACTCATGTTTTGTTCGTTTGTTTGCTCGTTTCACCCAAACGAAACTCGGATATATTTTTCGTAAAGAATGATAGTAAATACTAAATTATTCAAATGCAAACCAAAATTTGTATTCGTTTCGAAATATTTCTCCACAATCTTTGTTTGCACCTAATACTCGTGTTTCGTGCATTTGTTTGCTCGTTTCATTCAAGAAAAACTCGGTTAGATTTTTCGTAAAGAATGATAGTAAATACTAAATTATTCAAATGCAAATCAAAATTTGTACTCAATTTAAAATATTTCCCCACAATCTTTGTTTGAACTTAAAACTCATGTTTTGTTCGTTTGTTTGCTCGTTTCACCCAAAAAATATTCGGATATATTTTTCGTAAAGAATGATAGTAAATACTAAATTATTCAAATGCAAACCAAAATTTGTATTCGTTTCGAAATATTTCTCCACAATCTTTGTTTGCACCTAATTCTCGTGTTTCGTGAATTTGTTTGCTCGTTTGATTCAAAATAAACTCGGTTAGATTTTTCGTAAAGAATGATAGTAAATACTAAATTATTCGAATGCAAATCTAAATTTGTACTCAATTTAAAATATTTCCCCACAATCTTTGTTTGAACTTAAAACTCATGTTTTGTTCGTTTGTTTGCTCGTTTCACCCAAACGAAACTCGGATATATTTTTCGTAAAGAATGATAGTAAATACTAAATTATTCAAATGCAAACCAAAATTTGTATTCGTTTCGAAATATTTCTCCACAATCTTTGTTTGCACGTAATACTCGTGTTTCGTGCATTTGTTTGCTCGTTTCATTCAAGAAAAACTCGGTTAGATTTTTCGTAAAGAATGATAGTAAATACTAAATTATTCAAATGCAAATCAAAATTTGTACTCAATTTAAAATATTTCCCCACAATCTTTGTTTGAACTTAAAACTCATGTTTTGTTCGTTTGTTTGCTCGTTTCACCCAAAAAATACTCGGATATATTTTTCGTAAAGAATGATAGTAAATACTAAATTATTCAAATGCAAACCAAAATTTGTATTCGTTTCGAAATATTTCTCCACAATCTTTGTTTGCACCTAATTCTCGTGTTTCGTGAATTTGTTTGCTCGTTTGATTCAAAATAAACTCGGTTAGATTTTTCGTAAAGAATGATAGTAAATACTAAATTATTCGAATGCAAATCTAAATTTGTACTCAATTTAAAATATTTCCCCACAATCTTTGTTTGAACTTAAAACTCATGTTTTGTTCGTTTGTTTGCTCGTTTCACCCAAACGAAACTCGGATATATTTTTCGTAAAGAATGATAGTAAATACCAAATTATTCAAATGCAAACCAAAATTTGTATTCGTTTCGAAATATTTCTCCACAATCTTTGTTTGCACCTAATTCTCGTGTTTCGTGAATTTGTTTGCTCGTTTGATTCAAAATAAACTCGGTTAGATTTTTCGTAAAGAATGATAGTAAATACTAAATTATTCGAATGAAAATCTAAATTTGTACTCAATTTAAAATATTTCCCCACAATCTTTGTTTGAACTTAAAACTCATGTTTTGTTCGTTTGTTTGCTCGTTTCACCCAAAAAATACTCGGATATATATTTCGTAAAGAATGATAGTAGTTATTCAAATGCAAACCAAAATTTGTATTCGTTTCGAAATATTTCTCCACAATCTTTGTTTGCACCTAATACTCGTGTTTCGTGCATTTGTTTGCTCGTTTCATTCAAGAAAAACTCGGTTAGATTTTTCGTAAAGAATGATAGTAAATACTAAATTATTCAAATGCAAATCAAAATTTGTACTCAATTTAAAATATTTCCCCACAATCTTTGTTTGAACTTAAAACTCATGTTTTGTTCGTTTGTTTGCTCGTTTCACCCAAAAAATATTCGGATATATTTTTCGTAAAGAATGATAGTAAATACTAAATTATTCAAATGCAAACCAAAATTTGTATTCGTTTCGAAATATTTCTCCACAATCTTTGTTTGCACCTAATTCTCGTGTTTCGTGAATTTGTTTGCTCGTTTGATTCAAAATAAACTCGGTTAGATTTTTCGTAAAGAATGATAGTAAATACTAAATTATTCGAATGCAAATCTAAATTTGTACTCAATTTAAAATATTTCCCCACAATCTTTGTTTGAACTTAAAACTCATGTTTTGTTCGTTTGTTTGCTCGTTTCACCCAAACGAAACTCGGATATATTTTTCGTAAAGAATGATAGTAAATACTAAATTATTCAAATGCAAACCAAAATTTGTATTCGTTTCGAAATATTTCTCCACAATCTTTGTTTGCACCTAATACTCGTGTTTCGTGCATTTGTTTGCTCGTTTCATTCAAGAAAAACTCGGTTAGATTTTTCGTAAAGAATGATAGTAAATACTAAATTATTCGAATGCAAATCAAAATTTGTACTCAATTTAAAATATTTCCCCACAATCTTTGTTTGAACTTAAAACTCATGTTTTGTTCGTTTGTTTGCTCGTTTCACCCAAAAAATACTCGGATATATTTTTCGTAAAGAATGATAGTAAATACTAAATTATTCAAATGCAAACCAAAATTTGTATTCGTTTCGAAATATTTCTCCACAATCTTTGTTTGCACCTAATTCTCGTGTTTCGTCCATTTGTTTGCTCGTTTGATTCAAAATAAACTCGGTTAGATTTTTCGTAAAGAATGATAGTAAATACTAAATTATTCGAATGAAAATCTAAATTTGTACTCAATTTAAAATATTTCCCCACAATCTTTGTTTGAACTTAAAACTCATGTTTTGTTCGTTTGTTTGCTCGTTTCACCCAAAAAATACTCGGATATATTTTTCGTAAAGAATGATAGTAAATACTAAATTATTCAAATGCAAACCAAAATTTGTATTCGTTTCGAAATATTTCTCCACAATCTTTGTTTGCACCTAATACTCGTGTTTCGTGCATTTGTTTGCTCGTTTCATTCAAGAAAAACTCGGTTAGATTTTTCGTAAAGAATGATAGTAAATACTAAATTATTCAAATGCAAATCAAAATTTGTACTCAATTTAAAATATTTCCCCACAATCTTTGTTTGAACTTAAAACTCATGTTTTGCTCGTTTGTTTGCTCGTTTCACCCAAAAAATACTCGGATATATTTTTCGTAAATAATGATAGTAAATACTAAATTATTCAAATGCAAACCAAAATTTGTATTCGTTTCGAAATATTTCTCCACAATCTTTGTTTGCACCTAATACTCGTGTTTCGTGCATTTGTTTGCTCGTTTGATTCAAAATAAACTCGGTTAGATTTTTCGTAAAGAATGATAGTAAATTCTAAATTATTCGAATGCAAATCTAAATTTGTACTCAATTTAAAATATTTCCCCACAATCTTTGTTTGAACTTAAAACTCATGTTTTGTTCGTTTGTTTGCTCGTTTCACCCAAACGAAACTCGGATATATTTTTCGTAAAGAATGATAGTAAATACTAAATTATTCAAATGCAAACCAAAATTTGTATTCGTTTCGAAATATTTCTCCACAATCTTTGTGTGCACCTAATACTCGTGTTTCGTGCATTTTTTGCTCGTTTCATTCAAGAAAAACTCGGTTAGATTTTTCGTAAAGAATGATAGTAAATACTAAATTATTCAAATGCAAATCTAAATTTGTACTCAATTTAAAATATTTCCCCACAATCTTTGTTTGAACTTAAAACTCATGTTTTGTTCGTTTGTTTGCTCGTTTCACCCAAAAAACACTCGGATATATTTTTCGTAAAGAAATGATAGTAAATACTAAATTATTCAAATGCAAACCAAAATTTGTATTCGTTTCGAAATATTTCTCCACAATCTTTGTTTGCACCTAATTCTCGTGTTTCGTGAATTTGTTTGCTCGTTTGATTCAAAATAAACTCGGTTAGATTTTTCGTAAAGAATGATAGTAAATACTAAATTATTCAAATGCAAATCTAAATTTGTACTCAATTTAAAATATTTCCCCACAATCTTTGTTTGAACTTAAAACTCATGTTTTGTTCGTTTGCTTGCTCGTTTCACCCAAACGAAACTCGGATATATTTTTCGTAAAGAATGATAGTAAATACCAAATTATTCAAATGCAAACCAAAATTTGTATTCGTTTCGAAATATTTCTCCACAATCTTTGTTTGCACCTAATACTCGTGTTTCGTGCATTTGTTTGCTCGTTTCATTCAAGAAAAACTCGGTTAGATTTTTCGTAAAGAATGATAGTAAATACTAAATTATTCAAATGCAAATCAAAATTTGTACTCAATTTAAAATATTTCCCCACAATCTTTGTTTGAACTTAAAACTCATGTTTTGTTCGTTTGTTTGCTCGTTTCACCCAAAAAATACTCGGATATATTTTTCGTAAAGAATGATAGTAAATACTAAATTATTCAAATGCAAACCAAAATTTGTATTCGTTTCGAAATATTTCTCCACAATCTTTGTTTGCACCTAATTCTCGTGTTTCGTCCATTTGTTTGCTCGTTTGATTCAAAATAAACTCGGTTTGATTTTTCGTAAAGAAAGATAGTAAATACTAAATTATTCGAATGAAAATCTAAATTTGTACTCAATTTAAAATATTTCCCCACAATCTTTGTTTGAACTTAAAACTCATGTTTTGTTCGTTTGTTTGCTCGTTTCACCCAAAAAATACTCGGATATATTTTTCGTAAAGAATGATAGTAAATACTAAATTATTCAAATGCAAACCAAAATTTGTATTCGTTTCGAAATATTTCTCCACAATCTTTGTTTGCACCTAATACTCGTGTTTCGTGCATTTGTTTGCTCGTTTCATTCAAGAAAAACTCGGTTAGATTTTTCGTAAAGAATGATAGTAAATACTAAATTATTCAAATGCAAATCAAAATTTGTACTCAATTTAAAATATTTCCCCACAATCTTTGTTTGAACTTAAAACTCATGTTTTGTTCGTTTGTTTGCTCGTTTCACCCAAAAAATACTCGGATATATTTTTCGTAAATAATGATAGTAAATACTAAATTATTCAAATGCAAACCAAAATTTGTATTCGTTTCGAAATATTTCTCCACAATCTTTGTTTGCACCTAATTTTCGTGTTTCGTCCATTTGTTTGCTCGTTTGATTCAAAATAGACTCGGTTAGATTTTTCGTAAAGAATGATAGTAAATACTAAATTATTCGAATGAAAATCTAAATTTGTACTCAATTTAAAATATTTCCCCACAATCTTTGTTTGAACTTAAAACTCATGTTTTGTTCGTTTGTTTGCTCGTTTCACCCAAACGAAACTCGGATATATTTTTCGTAAAGAATGATAGTAAATACTAAATTATTCAAATGCAAACCAAAATTTGTATTCGTTTCGAAATATTTCTCCACAATCTTTGTGTGCACCTAATACTCGTGTTTCGTGCATTTTTTGCTCGTTTCATTCAAGAAAAACTCGGTTAGATTTTTCGTAAAGAATGATAGTAAATACTAAATTATTCAAATGCAAATCTAAATTTGTACTCAATTTAAAATATTTCCCCACAATCTTTGTTTGAACTTAAAACTCATGTTTTGTTCGTTTGTTTGCTCGTTTCACCCAAAAAACACTCGGATATATTTTTCGTAAAGAAATGATAGTAAATACTAAATTATTCAAATGCAAACCAAAATTTGTATTCGTTTCGAAATATTTCTCCACAATCTTTGTTTGCACCTAATTCTCGTGTTTCGTGAATTTGTTTGCTCGTTTGATTCAAAATAAACTCGGTTAGATTTTTCGTAAAGAATGATAGTAAATACTAAATTATTCAAATGCAAATCTAAATTTGTACTCAATTTAAAATATTTCCCCACAATCTTTGTTTGAACTTAAAACTCATGTTTTGTTCGTTTGCTTGCTCGTTTCACCCAAACGAAACTCGGATATATTTTTCGTAAAGAATGATAGTAAATACCAAATTATTCAAATGCAAACCAAAATTTGTATTCGTTTCGAAATATTTCTCCACAATCTTTGTTTGCACCTAATACTCGTGTTTCGTGCATTTGTTTGCTCGTTTCATTCAAGAAAAACTCGGTTAGATTTTTCGTAAAGAATGATAGTAAATACTAAATTATTCAAATGCAAATCAAAATTTGTACTCAATTTAAAATATTTCCCCACAATCTTTGTTTGAACTTAAAACTCATGTTTTGTTCGTTTGTTTGCTCGTTTCACCCAAAAAATATTCGGATATATTTTTCGTAAAGAATGATAGTAAATACTAAATTATTCAAATGCAAACCAAAATTTGTATTCGTTTCGAAATATTTCTCCACAATCTTTGTTTGCACCTAATTCTCGTGTTTCGTCCATTTGTTTGCTCGTTTGATTCAAAATAAACTCGGTTTGATTTTTCGTAAAGAAAGATAGTAAATACTAAATTATTCGAATGAAAATCTAAATTTGTACTCAATTTAAAATATTTCCCCACAATCTTTGTTTGAACTTAAAACTCATGTTTTGTTCGTTTGTTTGCTCGTTTCACCCAAAAAATACTCGGATATATTTTTCGTAAAGAATGATAGTAAATACTAAATTATTCAAATGCAAACCAAAATTTGTATTCGTTTCGAAATATTTCTCCACAATCTTTGTTTGCACCTAATACTCGTGTTTCGTGCATTTGTTTGCTCGTTTCATTCAAGAAAAACTCGGTTAGATTTTTCGTAAAGAATGATAGTAAATACTAAATTATTCAAATGCAAATCAAAATTTGTACTCAATTTAAAATATTTCCCCACAATCTTTGTTTGAACTTAAAACTCATGTTTTGTTCGTTTGTTTGCTCGTTTCACCCAAAAAATACTCGGATATATTTTTCGTAAATAATGATAGTAAATACTAAATTATTCAAATGCAAACCAAAATTTGTATTCGTTTCGAAATATTTCTCCACAATCTTTGTTTGCACCTAATTTTCGTGTTTCGTCCATTTGTTTGCTCGTTTGATTCAAAATAGACTCGGTTAGATTTTTCGTAAAGAATGATAGTAAATACTAAATTATTCGAATGAAAATCTAAATTTGTACTCAATTTAAAATATTTCCCCACAATCTTTGTTTGAACTTAAAACTCATGTTTTGTTCGTTTGTTTGCTCGTTTCACCCAAAAAATACTCGGATATATTTTTCGTAAAGAATGATAGTAAATACTAAATTATTCAAATGCAAACCAAAATTTGTATTCGTTTCGAAATATTTCTCCACAATCTTTGTTTGCACCTAATTCTCGTGTTTCGTGCATTTGTTTGCTCGTTTGATTCAAAATAAACTCGGTTAGATTTTTCGTAAAGAATGATAGTAAATACTAAATTATTCGAATGCAAATCTAAATTTGTACTCAATTTAAAATATTTCCCCACAATCTTTGTTTGAACTTAAAACTCATGTTTTGTTCGTTTGTTTGCTCGTTTCACCCAAACGAAACTCGGATATATTTTTCGTAAAGAATGATAGTAAATACTAAATTATTCAAATGCAAACCAAAATTTGTATTCGTTTCGAAATATTTCTCCACAATCTTTGTTTGCACCTAATACTCGTGTTTCGTGCATTTGTTTGCTCGTTTCATTCAAGAAAAACTCGGTTAGATTTTTCGTAAAGAATGATAGTAAATACTAAATTATTCAAATGCAAATCAAAATTTGTACTCAATTTAAAATATTTCCCCACAATCTTTGTTTGAACTTAAAACTCATGTTTTGTTCGTTTGTTTGCTCGTTTCACCCAAAAAATACTCGGATATATTTTTCGTAAAGAATGATAGTAAATACTAAATTATTCAAATGCAAACCAAAATTTGTATTCGTTTCGAAATATTTCTCCACAATCTTTGTTTGCACCTAATTCTCGTGTTTCGTCCATTTGTTTGCTCGTTTGATTCAAAATAAACTCGGTTAGATTTTTCGTAAAGAATGATAGTAAATACTAAATTATTCGAATGAAAATCAAAATTTGTACTCAATTTAAAATATTTCCCCACAATCTTTGTTTGAACTTAAAACTCATGTTTTGTTCGTTTGTTTGCTCGTTTCACCCAAAAAATACTCGGATATATTTTTCGTAAAGAATGATAGTAAATACTAAATTATTCAAATGCAAACCAAAATTTGTATTCGTTTCGAAATATTTCTCCACAATCTTTGTTTGCACCTAATACTCGTGTTTCGTGCATTTGTTTGCTCGTTTCATTCAAGAAAAACTCGGTTAGATTTTTCGTAAAGAATGATAGTAAATACTAAATTATTCAAATGCAAATCAAAATTTTTACTCAATTTATAATATTTCCCCACAATCTTTGTTTGAACTTAAAACTCATGTTTTGTTCGTTTGTTTGCTCGTTTGACCCAAAAAATACTCGGATATATTTTTCGTAAATAATGATAGTAAATACTAAATTATTCAAATGCAAACCAAAATTTGTATTCGTTTCGAAATATATCTCCACAATCTTTGTTTGCACCTAATTCTCGTGTTTCGTCCATTTGTTTGCTCGTTTGATTCAAAATAAACTCAGTTAGATTTTTCGTAAAGAATGATAGTAAATACTAAATTATTCGAATGAAAATCTAAATTTGTACTCAATTTAAAATATTTCCCCACAATCTTTGTTTGAATTTAAAACTCATGTTTTGTTCGTTTGTTTGCTCGTTTCACCCAAAAAATACTCGGATATATTTTTCGTAAAGAATGATAGTAAATACTAAATTATTCAAATGCAAACCAAATTTTGTATTCGTTTCGAAATATTTCTCCACAATCTTTGTTTGCACCTAATACTCGTGTTTCGTGCATTTGTTTGCTCGTTTCATTCAAGAAAAACTCGGTTAGATTTTTCGTAAAGAATGATAGTAAATACTAAATTATTCAAATGCAAATCTAAATTTGTACTCAATTTATAATATTTCCCCACAATCTTTGTTCGAACTTAAAACTCATGTTTTGTTCGTTTGTTTGCTCGTTTCACCCAAACGAAACTCGGATATATTTTTCGTAAAGAATGATAGTAAATACTAAATTATTCAAATGCAAACCAAAATTTGTATTCGTTTCGAAATATTTCTCCACAATCTTTGTTTGCACCTAATACTCGTGTTTCGTGCATTTGTTTGCTCGTTTCATTCAAGAAAAACTCGGTTAGATTTTTCGTAAAGAATGATAGTAAATACTAAATTATTCAAATGCAAATCTAAATTTGTACTCAATTTAAAATATTTCCCCACAATCTTTGTTTGAACTTAAAACTCATGTTTTGTTCGTTTGTTTGCTCGTTTCACCCAAAAAATACTCGGATATATTTTTCGTAAAGAATGATAGTAAATACTAAATTATTCAAATGCAAACCAAAATTTGTATTCGTTTCGAAATATTTCTCCACAATCTTTGTTTGCACCTAATACTCGTGTTTCTTGCATTTGTTTGCTCGTTTCATTCAAGAAAAACTCGGTTAGATTTTTCGTAAAGAATGATAGTAAATACTAAATTATTCGAATGAAAATCTAAATTTGTACTCAATTTAAAATATTTCCCCACAATCTTTGTTTGAACTTAAAACTCATGTTTTGTTCGTTTGTTTGCTCGTTTCACCCAAAAAATACTCGGATATATTTTTCGTAAAGAATGATAGTAAATACTAAATTATTCAAATGCAAACCAAAATTTGTATTCGTTTCGAAATATTTCTCCACAATCTTTGTTTGCACCTAATTCTCGTGTTTCGTGCATTTGTTTGCTCGTTTGATTCAAAATAAACTCGGTTAGATTTTTCGTAAAGAATGATAGTAAATACTAAATTATTCGAATGCAAATCTAAATTTGTACTCAATTTAAAATATTTCCCCACAATCTTTGTTTGAACTTAAAACTCATGTTTTGTTCGTTTGTTTGCTCGTTTCACCCAAACGAAACTCGGATATATTTTTCGTAAAGAATGATAGTAAATACTAAATTATTCAAATGCAAACCAAAATTTGTATTCGTTTCGAAATATTTCTCCACAATCTTTGTTTGCACCTAATACTCGTGTTTCGTGCATTTGTTTGCTCATTTCATTCAAGAAAAACTCGGTTAGATTTTTCGTAAAGAATGATAGTAAATACTAAATTATTCGAATGAAAATCTAAATTTGTACTCAATTTAAAATATTTCCCCACAATCTTTGTTTGAACTTAAAACTCATGTTTTGTTCGTTTGTTTGCTCGTTTCACCGAAAAAATACTCGGATATATGTTTCGTAAAGAATGATAGTAAATACTAAATTATTCAAATGCAAACCAAAATTTGTATTCGTTTCGAAATATTTCTCCACAATCTTTGTTTGCACCTAATACTCGTGTTTCATGCATTTGTTTGCTCGTTTCATTCAAGAAAAACTCGGTTAGATTTTTCGTAAAGAATGATAGTAAATACTAAATTATTCAAATGCAAATCTAAATTTGTACTCAATTTAAAATATTTCCCCACAATCGTTGTTTGAACTTAAAACTCATGTTTTGTTCGTTTGTTTGCTCGTTTCACCCAAACGAAACTCGGATATATTTTTCGTAAAGAATGATAGTAAATACTAAATTATTCAAATGCAAACCAAAATTTGTATTCGTTTCAAAATATTTCTCCACAATCGTTGTTTGCACCTAATACTCGTGTTTCGTGCATTTGTTTGCTCGTTTCATTCAAAAAAAACTCGGTTAGATTTTTCGTAAAGAATGATAGTAAATACTAAATTATTCAAGTTCAAACCAAAATTTGTATTCAATTTAAAATATTTCTCCACAATCTTTGGTTGCGCCTAAAACTCATGTTTCGTGCATTTGTTCGCTCATTTCATTCAAAAACAACTCGGATAGATTTTTCGTAAAGAATGATAGTAAATACTAAATTATTCAAGTTCAACCCAAAATTTGTATTCAATTTAAAATATTTCTCCACAATCCTTGGTTGCACCTAAAACTCATGTTTCGTGCATTTGTTTGCTCATTTCTTTGAAAAACAACTCGGATAGATTTTTCGTAAAGAATGATAGTAAATACTAAATTATTCAAATGCAAACCAAAATTTGTATTCGTTTCAAAATATTTCTCCACAATCTTTGTTTGCACCTAACACTCGTGTTTCGTGCATTTGTTTGCTCGTTTCATTCAAAAAAAACTCGGTTAGATTTTTCGTAAAGAATGATAGTAAATACTAAATTATTCAAATGCAAATCTAAATTTGTACTCAATTTGAAATATTTCCCCACAATCTTTGTTTGAACTTAAAACTCATGTTTTGTTCGTTTGTTTCCTCGTTTCACCCAAAAAAAACTCAGATATATTTTTCGTAAAGAATGATAGTAAATACTAAATTATTCAAATGCAAACCAAAATTTGTATTCGTTTCAAAATATTTCTCCACAAGCTTTGTTTGCACCTAATACTCGTGTTTCGTGCATTTGTTTGCTCGTTTCATTCAAAAAAAACTCGGTTAGATTTTTCGTAAAGAATGATAGTAAATACTAAATTATTCAAATGCAAATCTAAATTTGTACTCAATTTAAAATATTTCCCCACAATCTTTGTTTGAACTTAAAACTCATGTTTTGTTCGTTTGTTTGCTCGTTTCACCCAAACGAAACTCGGATATATTTTTCGTAAAGAATGAAAGTAAATACTAAATTATTCAAATGCAAACAAAAATTTGTATTCGTTTCAAAATATTTCTCCACAATCGTTGTTTGCACCTAATACTCGTGTTTCGTGCATTTGTTTGCTCGTTTCATTCAAAAAAAACTCGGTTAGATTTTTCGTAAAGAATGATAGTAAATGCTAAATTATTCAAGTTCAAACCAAAATTTGTATTCAATTTAAAATATTTCTCCACAATCTTTGGTTGCACGTAAAACTCTTGTCTCGTGCATTTATTTGCTCATTTCATTCAAAAACAAGTCGGATAGATTTTTCGTAAAGAATGATAGTAAATACTAAATTATTCAAGTTCAAACCAAAATTTGTATTCAATTTAAAATATTTCTCCACAATCTCTGTTTTAACTTAAAACTCATGTTTTGTTCATTTGTTTACTTGTTTCAATGAAAAACAACTCGGATAGATTTTTCGTAAAGAATCATAGTAAATACTAGATTATTCAAATGCAAACCAAAATTAATATTCGTTTCAAAATATTTCTCCACAATCTTTGTTTGCACCTAATACTCGTGTTTCGTGCATATGTTTGCTCGTTTCATTGAAAAAAAACTCGGTTAGATTTTTCGTAAAGAATGTTAGTAAATACTAAATTACTCAAATACAAACCAAAATTTGAATTCAATTTAAAATATTTCACCACAATCTTTGTTTGCACCTAAAACTGATGTTTCCTATATTTGTTTGCTTATTTCATTCAAAAAAAACTCAGATAGATTTTTCGTAAAGAATGATAGTAAATACTAAATTATTCAAGTTCAAACCAAAATTTGTATTCAATTTAAAATATTTCTCCACAATCTCTGTTTGAACTTAAAACTCATGTTTTGTTCATTTGTTTACTTGTTTCAATGAAAAACAACTCGGATAGATTTTTCGTAAAGAATGATAGTAAATACTAGATTATTCAAATGCAAACCAAAATTTATATTCGTTTCAAAATATTTCTCCACAATCTTTGTTTGCACCTAATACTAGTGTTTCGTGCATATGTTTGCTCGTTTCATTGAAAAAAAACTCGGTTAGATTTTTCGTAAAGAATGTTAGTAAATACTAAATTACTCAAATACAAACCAAAATTTGAATTCAATTTAAAATATTTCACCACAATCTTTGTTTGCACCTAAAACTCATGTTTCCTATATTTGTTTGCTTATTTCATTCAAAAAAAACTCGGATAGATTTTTCGTAAAGAATGATAGTAAATACTAAATTATTCAAGTTCAAACCAAAATTTGTATTCAATTTAAAATATTTCTCCACAATCTCTGTTTGAACTTAAAACTCATGTTTTGTTCATTTGTTTGCTTGTTTCAATGAAAAACAACTCGGATCGATTTTTCGTAAAGAATGATAGTAAATACTAAATTACTCAAATGCAAACCAAAATTTGAATTCAATTTAAAATATTTCTCCACAATCTTTGTTAGCACCTAAAACTCATGTTTCGTATATTTGTTTGCTCATTTCATTCAAAAAAAACTCGGATAGATTTTTCGTAAAGAATAATAGTAAATACTAAATTATTCTAGTTCAAACCAAAATTTGTATTCAATTTAAAATATTTCTCCACAATCTCTGTTTGAACTTAAAACTCATGTTTTGTTTATTTGTTTGCTTGTTTCAATGAAAAACAACTCGGATGGATTTTTCATAAAGAATGATAGTAAATACTAGATTATTCAAATGCAAACCAAAATTTATATTCGTTTCAAAATATTTCTCCACAATCTTTGTTTGCACCTAATACTCGTGTTTCGTGCATATGTTTGCTCGTTTCATTGAAAAAAAACTCGGTTAGATTTTTCGTAAAGAATGATAGGAAATACTAAATTACTCAAATGCAAACCAAAATTTGAATTCAATTTAAAATATTTCACCACAATCTTTGTTTGCACCTAAAACTCATGTTTCCTATATTTGTTTGCTCATTTCATTCAAAAAAAACTCGGATAGATTTTTCGTAAAGAATGATAGTAAATACTAAATTATTCAAGTTCAAACAAAAATTTATATACAATTTAAAATATTTCTCCACAATCTCTGTTTGAACTTAAAACTCATGTTTTGTTCATTTGTTTGCTTGTTTCAATGAAAAACAACTCGGATAGATTTTTCGTAAAGAATGATAGTAAATACCAAATTACTCAAATGCAAACAAAAATTTGAATTCAATTTAAAATATTTCTCCACAATCTTTGTTTGCACCTAAAACTCATGTTACGTATATTTGTTTGCTCATTTCATTCAAAAAAAACTCGGATAGATTTTTCGTAAAGAATGATAGTAAATACTAAATTATTCAAGTTCAAACCAAAATTTGTATTCAATTTAAAATATTTCTCCACAATCTCTGTTTGAACTTAAAACTCATGTTTTGTTCATTTGTTTGCTTGTTTCAATGAAAAACAACTCGGATAGATTTTTCGTAAAGAATGATAGTAAATACTAAATTACTCAAATGCAAACCAAAATTTGAATTCAATTTAAAATATTTCTCCACAATCTTAGTTTGCACCTAAAACTCATGTTTCGTATATTTGTTTGCTCATTTCATTCAAAAAAAACACGGATAGATTTTTCGTAAAGAATGATAGTAAATACTAAATTATTCAAGTTCAAACCAAAATTTGTATTCAATTTAAAATATTTCTCCACAATCTCTGTTTGAACTTAAAACTCATGTTTTGTTCATTTGTTTACTTCTTTCAATGAAAAACAACTCGGATAGATTTTTCGTAAAGAATGATAGTAAATACTAGATTATTCAAATGCAAACCAAAATTTGTATTCGTTTCAAAATATTTCTCCACAAGCTTTGTTTGCACCTAATACTCGTGTTTCGTGCATTTGTTTGCTCGTTTCATTCAAAACAAACTCGGTTAGATTTTTCGTAAAGAATGATAGTAAATACTAAATTATTCAAATGCAAATCTAAATTTGTACTCAATTTAAAATATTTCCCCACAATCTTTGTTTGAACTTAAAACTCATGTTTTGTTCGTTTGTTTGCTCGTTTCACCCAAACGAAACTCGGATATATTTTTCGTAAAGAATGATAGTAAATACTAAATTATTCAAATGCGAACCAAAATTTGTATTCGTTTCGAAATATTTCTCCACAATCTTTGTTTGCACCTAATACTCGTGTTTCGTGCATTTGTTTGCTCGTTTCATTCAAAAAAAACTCGGTTAGATTTTTCGTAAAGAATGATAGTAAATACTAAATTATTCAAATGCAAATCTAAATTTGTACTCAATTTAAAATATTTCCCCACAATCTTTGTTTGAACTTAAAACTCATGTTTTGTTCGTTTGTTTGCTCGTTTCACCCAAAAAATACTCGGATATATTTTTCGTAAAGAATGATAGTAAATACTAAATTATTCAAATGCAAATCAAACTTTGTATTCGTTTCGAAATATTTCTCCACAATCTATGTTTGCATCTAATTCTCGTGTTTCGTGCATTTGTTTGCTCGTTTGATTCAAAATAAACTCGGTTAGATTTTTCGTAAAGAATGATAGTAAATACTAAATTATTCAAATGCAAATCTAAATTTGTACTCAATTTAAAATATTTCCCCACAATCTTTGTTTGAACTTAAAACTCATGTTTTGTTCGTTTGTTTGCTCGTTTCACCGAAAAAATACTCGGATATATTTTTCGTAAAGAATGATAGTAAATACTAAATTATTCAAATGCAAATCTAAATTTGTACTCAATTTAAAATATTTCCCCACAATCTTTGTTTGAACTTAAAACTCATGTTTTGTTCGTTTGTTTGCTCGTTTCGCCCAAAAAATACTCGGATATATTTTTCGTAAAGAATGATAGTAAATACTAAATTATTCAAATGCAAACCAAACTTTGTATTCGTTTCGAAATATTTCTCCACAATCTATGTTTGCATCTAATTCTCGTGTTTCGTGCATTTGTTTGCTCGTTTGATTCAAAATAAACTCGGTTAGATTTTTCGTAAAGAATGATAGTAAATACTAAATTATTCAAATGCAAATCTAAATTTGTACTCAATTTAAAATATTTCCCCACAATCTTTGTTTGAACTTAAAACTCATGTTTTGTTCGTTTGTTTGCTCGTTTCACCCAAAAAATACTCGGATATATTTTTCGTAAAGAATGATAGTAAATACTAAATTATTCAAATGCAAACCAAAATTTGTATTCGTTTCAAAATATTTCTCCACAATCGTTGTTTGCACCTAATACTCGTGTTTCGTGCATTTGTTTGCTCGTTTCATTCAAAAAAAACTCGGTTAGATTTTTCGTAAAGAATGATAGTAAATGCTAAATTATTCAAGTTCAAACCAAAATTTGTATTCAATTTAAAATATTTCTCCACAATCTTTGGTTGCACGTAAAACTCTTGTCTCGTGCATTTATTTGCTCATTTCATTCAAAAACAAGTCGGATAGATTTTTCGTAAAGAATGATAGTAAATACTAAATTATTCAAGTTCAAACCAAAATTTGTATTCAATTTAAAATATTTCTCCACAATCTCTGTTTGAACTTAAAACTCATGTTTTGTTCATTTGTTTACTTGTTTCAATGAAAAACAACTCGGATAGATTTTTCGTAAAGAATGATAGTAAATACTAGATTATTCAAATGCAAACCAAAATTAATATTCGTTTCAAAATATTTCTCCACAATCTTTGTTTGCACCTAATACTCGTGTTTCGTGCATATGTTTGCTCGTTTCATTGAAAAAAAACTCGGTTAGATTTTTCGTAAAGAATGTTAGTAAATACTAAATTACTCAAATACAAACCAAAATTTGAATTCAATTTAAAATAATTCACCACAATCTTTGTTTGCACCTAAAACTGATGTTTCCTATATTTGTTTGCTTATTTCATTCAAAAAAAACTCAGATAGATTTTTCGTAAAGAATGATAGTAAATACTAAATTATTCAAGTTCAAACCAAAATTTGTATTCAATTTAAAATATTTCTCCACAATCTCTGTTTGAACTTAAAACTCATGTTTTGTTCATTTGTTTACTTGTTTCAATGAAAAACAACTCGGATAGATTTTTCGTAAAGAACGATAGTAAATACTAGATTATTCAAATGCAAACCAAAATTTATATTCGTTTCAAAATATTTCTCCACAATCTTTGTTTGCACCTAATACTAGTGTTTCGTGCATATGTTTGCTCGTTTCATTGAAAAAAAACTCGGTTAGATTTTTCGTAAAGAATGTTAGTAAATACTAAATTACTCAAATACAAACCAAAATTTGAATTCAATTTAAAATATTTCACCACAATCTTTGTTTGCACCTAAAACTCATGTTTCCTATATTTGTTTGCTTATTTCATTCAAAAAAAACTCGGATAGATTTTTCGTAAAGAATGATAGTAAATACTAAATTATTCAAGTTCAAACCAAAATTTGTATTCAATTTAAAATATTTCTCCACAATCTCTGTTTGAACTTAAAACTCATGTTTTGTTCATTTGTTTGCTTGTTTCAATGAAAAACAACTCGGATCGATTTTTCGTAAAGAATGATAGTAAATACTAAATTACTCAAATGCAAACCAAAATTTGAATTCAATTTAAAATATTTCTCCACAATCTTTGTTAGCACCTAAAACTCATGTTTCGTATATTTGTTTGCTCATTTCATTCAAAAAAAACTCGGATAGATTTTTCGTAAAGAATAATAGTAAATACTAAATTATTCAAGTTCAAACAAAAATTTGTATTCAATTTAAAATATTTCTCCACAATCTCTGTTTGAACTTAAAACTCATGTTTTGTTCATTTGTTTGCTTGTTTCAATGAAAAACAACTCGGATGGATTTTTCATAAAGAATGATAGTAAATACTAGATTATTCAAATGCAAACCAAAATTTATATTCGTTGCAAAATATTTCTCCACAATCTTTGTTTGCACCTAATACTCGTGTTTCGTGCATATGTTTGCTCGTTTCATTGAAAAAAAACTCGGTTAGATTTTTCGTAAAGAATGATAGGAAATACTAAATTACTCAAATGCAAACCAAATTTTTGAATTCAATTTAAAATATTTCACCACAATCTTTGTTTGCACCTAAAACTCATGTTTCCTATATTTGTTTGCTCATTTCATTCAAAAAAAACTCGGATAGATTTTTCGTAAAGAATGATAGTAAATACTAAATTATTCAAGTTCAAACAAAAATTTGTATACAATTTAAAATATTTCTCCACAATCTCTGTTTGAACTTAAAACTCATGTTTTGTTCATTTGTTTGCTTGTTTCAATGAAAAACAACTCGGATAGATTTTTCGTAAAGAATGATAGTAAATACCAAATTACTCAAATGCAAACAAAAATTTGAATTCAATTTAAAATATTTCTCCACAATCTTTGTTTGCACCTAAAACTCATGTTACGTATATTTGTTTGCTCATTTCATTCAAAAAAAACTCGGATAGATTTTTCGTAAAGAATGATAGTAAATACTAAATTATTCAAGTTCAAACCAAAATTTGTATTCAATTTAAAATATTTCTCCACAATCTCTGTTTGAACTTAAAACTCATGTTTTGTTCATTTGTTTGCTTGTTTCAATGAAAAACAACTCGGATAGATTTTTCGTAAAGAATGATAGTAAATACTAAATTACTCAAATGCAAACCAAAATTTGAATTCAATTTAAAATATTTCTCCACAATCTTAGTTTGCACCTAAAACTCATGTTTCGTATATTTGTTTGCTCATTTCATTCAAAAAAAACACGGATAGATTTTTCGTAAAGAATGATAGTAAATACTAAATTATTCAAGTTCAAACCAAAATTTGTATTCAATTTAAAATATTTCTCCACAATCTCTGTTTGAACTTAAAACTCATGTTTTGTTCATTTGTTTACTTCTTTCAATGAAAAACAACTCGGATAGATTTTTCGTCAAGAATGATAGTAAATACTAGATTATTCAAATGCAAACAAAAATTTATATTCGTTTCAAAATATTTCTCCACAATCTTTGTTTGCACCTAATACTCGTGTTTCGTGCATATGTTTGCTCGTTTCATTGAAAAAAAACTCGGTAAGATTTTTCGTAAAGAATGATAGTAAATACTAAATTACTCAAATGCAAACCAAAATTTGAATTCAATTTAAAATATTTCACCACAATCTTTGTTTGCACCTAAAACTCATGTTTCCTATATTTGTTTGCTCATTTCATTCAAAAAAAACTCGGATAGATTTTTCGTAAAGAATGATAGTAAATACTAAATTATTCAAGTTCAAACAAAAATTTGTATTCAATTTAAAATATTTCTCCACAATCTCTGTTTGAACTTAAAACACATGTTTTGTTCATTTGTTTGCTTGTTTCAATGAAAAACAACTCGGATAGATTTTTCGTAAAGAATGATAGTAAATACCAAATTACTCGAATGCAAACCAAAATTTGAATTCAATTTAAAATATTTCTCCACAATCTTTGTTTGCACCTAAAACTCATGTTACGTATATTTGTTTGCTCATTTCATTAAAAAAAAAACTCGGATAGATTTTTCGTAAAGAATGATAGTAAATACTAAATTATTCAAGTTCAAACCAAAATTTGTATTCAATTTAAAATATTTCTCCACAACCCCTGTTTGAACTTAAAACTCATGTTTTGTTCATTTGTTTGCTTGTTTCAATGAAAAACAACTCGGATAGATTTTTCGTAAAGAATGATAGTAAATACTAGATTACTCAAATGCAAACCAAAATTTGAATTCAATTTAAAATATTTCTCCACAATCTTTGTTTGCACCTAAAACTCATGTTACGTATATTTGTTTGCTCATTTCATTCAAAAAAAACTCGGATAGATTTTTCATAAAGAATGATAGTAAATACTAAATTATTCAAGTTCAAACCAAAATTTGTATTCAATTTAAAATAATTCTCCACAATCTCTGTTTGAACTTAAAACTCATGTTTCGTTCATTTGTTTACTTGTCTCAATGAAAAACAACTCGGATAGATTTTTCGTAAAAAATGATAGTAAATACTAGATTATTCAAATGCAAACCAAAATTTATATTCGTTTCAAAATATTTCTCCACAATCTTTGTTTGCACCTAATACTCGTGTTTCGTGCATATGTTTGCTCGTTTCATTGAAAAAAAACTCGGTTAGATTTTTCGTAAAGAATGATAGTAAATACTGAATTACTCAAATACAAACCAAAATTTGAATTCAATTTAAAATATTTCACCACAATCTTTGTTTGCACCTAAAACTAATGTTTCCAATATTTCTTTGCTCATTTCATTCAAAACAACTCGGATAGATTTTTCGTAAAGAATGATAGTAAATACTAGATTATTCAAATGCAAACCAAAATTTATATTCGTTCCAAAATATTTCTCCACAATCTTTGTTTGCACCTAATACTCGTGTTTCGTGCATATGTTTGCTCGTTTCATTGAAAAAAAACTCGGTTAGATTTTTCGTAAAGAATGATAGTAAATACTAAATTACTCAAATGCAAACCAAAATTTGAATTCAATTTAAAATATTTCACCACAATCTTTGTTTGCACCTAAAACTCATGTTTCCTATATTTGTTTGCTCATTTCATTCAAAAAAAACTCGGATAGATTTTTCGTAAAGAATGATAGTAAATACTAAATTATTCAAGTTCAAACAAAAATATGTATTCAATTTAAAATATTTCTCCACAATCTCTGTTTGAACTTAAAACTCATGTTTTGTTCATTTGTTTGCTTGTTTCAATGAAAAACAACTCGGATAGATTTTTCGT
This sequence comes from Juncus effusus, assembly GCA_027726005.1. NCBI lineage: Eukaryota > Viridiplantae > Streptophyta > Magnoliopsida > Poales > Juncaceae > Juncus > Juncus effusus. The sequence continues at coordinate 4,976,904 of CM050893.1, forward strand.
AAAGAATGATAGTAAATACCAAATTACTCAAATGCAAACAAAAATTTGAATTCAATTTAAAATATTTCTCCACAATCTTTGTTTGCACCTAAAACTCATGTTACGTATATTTGTTTGCTCATTTCATTCAAAAAAAACTCGGATAGATTTTTCGTAAAGAATGATAGTAAATACTAAATTATTCAAGTTCAAACCAAAATTTGTATTCAATTTAAAATATTTCTCCACAATCTCTGTTTGAACTTAAAACTCATGTTTTGTTCATTTGTTTGCTTGTTTCAATGAAAAACAACTCGGATAGATATTTCGTAAAGAATGATAGTAAATACTAAATTACTCAAATGCAAACCAAAATTTGAATTCAATTTAAAATATTTCTCCAGAATCTTAGTTTGCACCTAAAACTCATGTTTCGTATATTTGTTTGCTCATTTCATTCAAAAAAAACACGGATAGATTTTTCGTAAAGAATGATAGTAAATACTAAATTATTCAAGTTCAAACCAAAATTTGTATTCAATTTAAAATATTTCTCCACAATCTCTGTTTGAACTTAAAACTCATGTTTTGTTCATTTGTTTACTTCTTTCAATGAAAAACAACTCGGATAGATTTTTCGTCAAGAATGATAGTAAATACTAGATTATTCAAATGCAAACAAAAATTTATATTCGTTTCAAAATATTTCTCCACAATCTTTGTTTGCACCTAATACTCGTGTTTCGTGCATATGTTTGCTCGTTTCATTGAAAAAAAACTCGGTAAGATTTTTCGTAAAGAATGATAGTAAATACTAAATTACTCAAATGCAAACCAAAATTTGAATTCAATTTAAAATATTTCACCACAATCTTTGTTTGCACCTAAAACTCATGTTTCCTATATTTGTTTGCTCATTTCATTCAAAAAAAACTCGGATAGATTTTTCGTAAAGAATGATAGTAAATACTAAATTATTCAAGTTCAAACAAAAATTTGTATTCAATTTAAAATATTTCTCCACAATCTCTGTTTGAACTTAAAACTCATGTTTTGTTCATTTGTTTGCTTGTTTCAATGAAAAACAACTCGGATAGATTTTTCGTAAAGAATGATAGTAAATACCAAATTACTCAAATGCAAACCAAAATTTGAATTCAATTTAAAATATTTCTCCACAATCTTTGTTTGCACCTAAAACTCATGTTACGTATATTTGTTTGCTCATTTCATTAAAAAAAAAACTCGGATAGATTTTTCGTAAAGAATGATAGTAAATACTAAATTATTCAAGTTCAAACCAAAATTTGTATTCAATTTAAAATATTTCTCCACAACCCCTGTTTGAACGTAAAACTCATGTTTTGTTCATTTGTTTGCTTGTTTCAATGAAAAACAACTCGGATAGATTTTTCGTAAAGAATGATAGTAAATACTAGATTACTCAAATGCAAACCAAAATTTGAATTCAATTTAAAATATTTCTCCACAATCTTTGTTTGCACCTAAAACTCATGTTACGTATATTTGTTTGCTCATTTCATTCAAAAAAAACTCGGATAGATTTTTCGTAAAGAATGATAGTAAATACTAAATTATTCAAGTTCAAACCAAAATTTGTATTCAATTTAAAATAATTCTCCACAATCTCTGTTTGAACTTAAAACTCATGTTTCGTTCATTTGTTTACTTGTCTCAATGAAAAACAACTCGGATAGATTTTTCGTAAAAAATGATAGTAAATACTAGATTATTCAAATGCAAACCAAAATTTATATTCGTTTCAAAATATTTCTCCACAATCTTTGTTTGCACCTAATACTCGTGTTTCGTGCATATGTTTGCTCGTTTCATTGAAAAAAAACTCGGTTAGATTTTTCGTAAAGAATGATAGTAAATACTGAATTACTCAAATACAAACCAAAATTTGAATTCAATTTAAAATATTTCACCACAATCTTTGTTTGCACCTAAAACTAATGTTTCCAATATTTCTTTGCTCATTTCATTCAAAACAACTCGGATAGATTTTTCGTAAAGAATGATAGTAAATACTAGATTATTCAAATGCAAACCAAAATTTATATTCGTTCCAAAATATTTCTCCACAATCTTTGTTTGCACCTAATACTCGTGTTTCGTGCATATGTTTGCTCGTTTCATTGAAAAAAAACTCGGTTAGATTTTTCGTAAAGAATGATAGTAAATACTAAATTACTCAAATGCAAACCAAAATTTGAATTCAATTTAAAATATTTCACCACAATCTTTGTTTGCACCTAAAACTCATGTTTCCTATATTTGTTTGCTCATTTCATTCAAAAAAAACTCGGATAGATTTTTCGTAAAGAATGATAGTAAATACTAAATTATTCAAGTTCAAACAAAAATATGTATTCAATTTAAAATATTTCTCCACAATCTCTGTTTGAACTTAAAACTCATGTTTTGTTCATTTGTTTGCTTGTTTCAATGAAAAACAACTCGGATAGATTTTTCGTAAAGAATGATAGTAAATACCAAATTACTCAAATGCAAACAAAAATTTGAATTCAATTTAAAATATTTCTCCACAATCTTTGTTTGCACCTAAAACTCATGTTACGTATATTTGTTTGCTCATTTCATTCAAAAAAAACTCGGATAGATATTTCGTAAAGAATGATAGTAAATACTAAATTATTCAAGTTCAAACCAAAATTTGTATTCAATTTAAAATATTTCTCCACAATCTTTGTTTGCACCTAATACTCGTGTTTCGTGCATATGTTTGCTCGTTTCATTGAAAAAAAACTCGGTTAGATTTTTCGTAAAGAATGATAGTAAATACTAAATTACTCAAATGCAAACCAAAATTTGAATTCAATTTAAAATATTTCTCCACAATCTTTGTTTGCACCTAAAACTCATGTTTCGTATATTTGTTTGCTCATTTCATTCAAAAAAAACTCGGATAGATTTTTCGTAAAGAATGATAGTAAATACTAAATTATTCAAGTTCAAACCAAAATTTGTATTCAATTTAAAATATTTCTCCACAATCTCTGTTTGAACTTAAAACTCATGTTTTGTTCATTTGTTTGCTTGTTTCAATGATAAACAACTCGGATGGATTTTTCATAAAGAATGATAGTAAATACTAGATTATTCAAATGCAAACCAAAATTTATATTCGTTTCAAAATATTTCTCCACAATCTTTGTTTGCACCTAATACTCGTGTTTCGTGCATATGTTTGCTCGTTTCATTGAAAAAGAACTCGGTTAGATTTTTCGTAAAGAATGATAGGAAATACTAAATTACTCAAATGCAAACCAAAATTTGAATTCAATTTAAAATATTTCACCACAATCTTTGTTTGCACCTAAAACTCATGTTTCCTATATTTGTTTGCTCATTTCATTCAAAAAAAACTCGGATAGATTTTTCGTAAAGAATGATAGTAAATACTAAATTATTCAAGTTCAAACAAAAATTTGTATACAATTTAAAATATTTCTCCACAATCTCTGTTTGAACTTAAAACTCATGTTTTGTTCATTTGTTTGCTTGTTTCAAAAACAACTCGGATAGATTTTTCGTAAAGAATGATAGTAAATACCAAATTACTCAAATGCAAACAAAAATTTGAATTCAATTTAAAATATTTCTCCACAATCTTTGTTTGCACCTAAAACTCATGTTACGTATATTTGTTTGCTCATTTCATTCAAAAAAAACTCGGATAGATTTTTCGTAAAGAATGATAGTAAATACTAAATTATTCAAGTTCAAACCAAAATTTGTATTCAATTTAAAATATTTCTCCACAATCTCTGTTTGAACTTAAAACTCATGTTTTGTTCATTTGTTTGCTTGTTTCAATGAAAAACAACTCGGATAGATTTTTCGTAAAGAATGATAGTAAATACTAAATTACTCAAATGCAAACCAAAATTTGAATTCAATTTAAAATATTTCTCCACAATCTTAGTTTGCACCTAAAACTCATGTTTCGTATATTTGTTTGCTCATTTCATTCAAAAAAAACACGGATAGATTTTTCGTAAAGAATGATAGTAAATACTAAATTATTCAAGTTCAAACCAAAATTTGTATTCAATTTAAAATATTTCTCCACAATCTCTGTTTGAACTTAAAACTCATCTTTTGTTCATTGGTTTACTTCTTTCAATGAAAAACAACTCGGATAGATTTTTCGTAAAGAATGATAGTAAATACTAGATTATTCAAATGCAAACAAAAATTTATATTCGTTTCAAAATATTTCTCCACAATCTTTGTTTGCACCTAATACTCGTGTTTCGTGCATATGTTTGCTCGTTTCATTGAAAAAAAACTCGGTTAGATTTTTCGTAAAGAATGATAGTATATACTAAATTACTCAAATGCAAACCAAAATTTGAATTCAATTTAAAAATTTTCACCACAATCTTTGTTTGCACCTAAAACTCATGTTTCCTATATTTGTTTGCTCATTTCATTCAAAAAAAACTCGGATAGATTTTTCGTAAAGAATGATAGTAAATACTAAATTATTCAAGTTCAAACAAAAATTTGTATTCAATTTAAAATATTTCTCCACAATCTCTGTTTGAACTTAAAACTCATGTTTTGTTCATTTGTTTGCTTGTTTCAATGAAAAACAACTCGGATAGATTTTTCGTAAAGAATGATAGTAAATACCAAATTACTCAAATGCAAACCAAAATTTGAATTCAATTTAAAATATTTCTCCACAATCTTTGTTTGCACCTAAAACTCATGTTACGTATATTTGTTTGCTCATTTCATTCAAAAAAAACTCGGATAGATTTTTCGTAAAGAATGATAGTATATACTAAATTACTCAAATGCAAACCAAAATTTGAATTCAATTTAAAAATTTTCACCACAATCTTTGTTTGCACCTAAAACTCATGTTTCCTATATTTGTTTGCTCATTTCATTCAAAAAAAACTCGGATAGATTTTTCGTAAAGAATGATAGTAAATACTAAATTATTCAAGTTCAAACAAAAATTTGTATACAATTTAAAATATTTCTCCACAATCTCTGTTTGAACTTAAAACTCATGTTTTGTTCATTTGTTTGCTTGTTTCAAAAACAACTCGGATAGATTTTTCGTAAAGAATGATAGTAAATACCAAATTACTCAAATGCAAACAAAAATTTGAATTCAATTTAAAATATTTCTCCACAATCTTTGTTTGCACCTAAAACTCATGTTACGTATATTTGTTTGCTCATTTCATTCAAAAAAAACTCGGATAGATTTTTCGTAAAGAATGATAGTAAATACTAAATTATTCAAGTTCAAACCAAAATTTGTATTCAATTTAAAATATTTCTCCACAATCTCTGTTTGAACTTAAAACTCATGTTTTGTTCATTTGTTTGCTTGTTTCAATGAAAAACAACTCGGATAGATATTTCGTAAAGAATGATAGTAAATACTAAATTACTCAAATGCAAACCAAAATTTGAATTCAATTTAAAATATTTCTCCAGAATCTTAGTTTGCACCTAAAACTCATGTTTCGTATATTTGTTTGCTCATTTCATTCAAAAAAAACACGGATAGATTTTTCGTAAAGAATGATAGTAAATACTAAATTATTCAAGTTCAAACCAAAATTTGTATTCAATTTAAAATATTTCTCCACAATCTCTGTTTGAACTTAAAACTCATGTTTTGTTCATTTGTTTACTTCTTTCAATGAAAAACAACTCGGATAGATTTTTCGTCAAGAATGATAGTAAATACTAGATTATTCAAATGCAAACAAAAATTTATATTCGTTTCAAAATATTTCTCCACAATCTTTGTTTGCACCTAATACTCGTGTTTCGTGCATATGTTTGCTCGTTTCATTGAAAAAAAACTCGGTAAGATTTTTCGTAAAGAATGATAGTAAATACTAAATTACTCAAATGCAAACCAAAATTTGAATTCAATTTAAAATATTTCACCACAATCTTTGTTTGCACCTAAAACTCATGTTTCCTATATTTGTTTGCTCATTTCATTCAAAAAAAACTCGGATAGATTTTTCGTAAAGAATGATAGTAAATACTAAATTATTCAAGTTCAAACAAAAATTTGTATTCAATTTAAAATATTTCTCCACAATCTCTGTTTGAACTTAAAACTCATGTTTTGTTCATTTGTTTGCTTGTTTCAATGAAAAACAACTCGGATAGATTTTTCGTAAAGAATGATAGTAAATACCAAATTACTCAAATGCAAACCAAAATTTAAATTCAATTTAAAATATTTCTCCACAATCTTTGTTTGCACCTAAAACTCATGTTACGTATATTTGTTTGCTCATTTCATTAAAAAAAAAACTCGGATAGATTTTTCGTAAAGAATGATAGTAAATACTAAATTATTCAAGTTCAAACCAAAATTTGTATTCAATTTAAAATATTTCTCCACAACCCCTGTTTGAACTTAAAACTCATGTTTTGTTCATTTGTTTGCTTGTTTCAATGAAAAACATCTCGGATAGATTTTTCGTAAAGAATGATAGTAAATACTAGATTACTCAAATGCAAACCAAAATTTGAATTCAATTTAAAATATTTCTCCACAATCTTTGTTTGCACCTAAAACTCATGTTACGTATATTTGTTTGCTCATTTCATTCAAAAAAAACTCGGATAGATTTTTCGTAAAGAATGATAGTAAATACTAAATTATTCAAGTTCAAACCAAAATTTGTATTCAATTTAAAATAATTCTCCACAATCTCTGTTTGAACTTAAAACTCATGTTTCGTTCATTTGTTTACTTGTCTCAATGAAAAACAACTCGGATAGATTTTTCGTAAAAAATGATAGTAAATACTAGATTATTCAAATGCAAACCAAAATTTATATTCGTTTCAAAATATTTCTCCACAATCTTTGTTTGCACCTAATACTCGTGTTTCGTGCATATGTTTGCTCGTTTCATTGAAAAAAAACTCGGTTAGATTTTTCGTAAAGAATGATAGTAAATACTGAATTACTCAAATACAAACCAAAATTTGAATTCAATTTAAAATATTTCACCACAATCTTTGTTTGCACCTAAAACTAATGTTTCCAATATTTCTTTGCTCATTTCATTCAAAACAACTCGGATAGATTTTTCGTAAAGAATGATAGTAAATACTAGATTATTCAAATGCAAACCAAAATTTATATTCGTTCCAAAATATTTCTCCACAATCTTTGTTTGCACCTAATACTCGTGTTTCGTGCATATGTTTGCTCGTTTCATTGAAAAAAAACTCGGTTAGATTTTTCGTAAAGAATGATAGTAAATACTAAATTACTCAAATGCAAACCAAAATTTGAATTCAATTTAAAATATTTCACCACAATCTTTGTTTGCACCTAAAACTCATGTTTCCTATATTTGTTTGCTCATTTCATTCAAAAAAAACTCGGATAGATTTTTCGTAAAGAATGATAGTAAATACTAAATTATTCAAGTTCAAACAAAAATATGTATTCAATTTAAAATATTTCTCCACAATCTCTGTTTGAACTTAAAACTCATGTTTTGTTCATTTGTTTGCTTGTTTCAATGAAAAACAACTCGGATAGATTTTTCGTAAAGAATGATAGTAAATACCAAATTACTCAAATGCAAACCAAAATTTGAATTCAATTTAAAATATTTCACCACAATCTTTGTTTGCACCTAAAACTCATGTTTCCTATATTTGTTTGCTCATTTCATTCAAAAAAAACTCGGATAGATTTTTCGTAAAGAATGATAGTAAATACTAAATTATTCAAGTTCAAACAAAAATTTGTATTCAATTTAAAATATTTCTCCACAATCTCTGTTTGAACTTAAAACTCATGTTTTGTTCATTTGTTTGCTTGTTTCAATGAAAAACAACTCGGATAGATTTTTCGTAAAGAATGATAGTAAATACCAAATTACTCAAATGCAAACCAAAATTAGAATTCAATTTAAAATATTTCTCCACAATCTTTGTTTGCACCTAAAACTCATGTTACGTATATTTGTTTGCTCATTTCATTCAAAAAAAAACTCGGATAGATTTTTCGTAAAGAATGATAGTAAATACTAAATTATTCAAGTTCAAACCAAAATTTGTATCCAACTTAAAATATTTCTCCACAACCCCTGTTTGAACTTAAAACTCATGTTTTGTTCATTTGTTTGCTTGTTTCAATGAAAAACAACTCGGATAGATTTTTCATAAAGAATGATAGTAAATACTAGATTACTCAAATGCAAACCAAAATTTGAATTCAATTTAAAATATTTCTCCACAATCTTTGTTTGCACCTAAAACTCATGTTACGTATATTTGTTTGCTCATTTCATTCAAAAAAAACTCGGATAGATTTTTCGTAAAGAATGATAGTAAATACTAAATTATTCAAGTTCAAACCAAAATTTGTATTCAATTTAAAATATTTCTCCACAATCTCTGTTTGAACTTAAAACTCATGTTTCGTTCATTTGTTTACTTGTTTCAATGAAAAACAACTCGGATAGATTTTTCGTAAAAAATGATAGTAAATACTAGATTATTCAAATGCAAACCAAAATTTATATTCGTTTCAAAATATTTCTCCACAATCTTTGTTTGCACCTAATACTCGTGTTTCGTGCATATGTTTGCTCGTTTCATTGAAAAAAAACTCGGTTAGATTTTTCGTAAAGAATGATAGTAAATACTGAATTACTCAAATACAAACCAAAATTTGAATTCAATTTAAAATATTTCACCACAATCTTTGTTTGCACCTAAAACTAATGTTTCCAATATTTGTTTGCTCATTTCATTCAAAACAACTCGGATAGATTTTTCGTAAAGAATGATAGTAAATACTAGATTATTCAAATGCAAACCAAAATTTATATTCGTTTCAAAATATTTCTCCACAATCTTTGTTTGCACCTAATACTCGTGTTTCGTGCATATGTTTGCTTGTTTCAATGAAAAACAACTCGGATAGATTTTTCGTAAAGAATGATAGTAAATACTAAATTACTCAAATGCAAACCAAAATTTGAATTCAATTTAAAATATTTCACCACAATCTTTGTTTGCACCTAAAACTCATGTTTCCTATATTTGTTTGCTCATTTCATTCAAAAAAAACTCGGATAGATTTTTCGTAAAGAATGATAGTAAATACCAAATTACTCAAATGCAAACCAAAATTAGAATTCAATTTAAAATATTTCTCCACAATCTTTGTTTGCACCTAAAACTCATGTTACGTATATTTGTTTGCTCATTTCATTCAAAAAAAAACTCGGATAGATTTTTCGTAAAGAATGATAGTAAATACTAAATTATTCAAGTTCAAACCAAAATTTGTATCCAATTTAAAATATTTCTCCACAACCCCTGTTTGAACTTAAAACTCATGTTTTGTTCATTTGTTTGCTTGTTTCAATGAAAAACAACTCGGATAGATTTTTCATAAAGAATGATAGTAAATACTAGATTACTCAAATGCAAACCAAAATTTGAATTCAATTTAAAATATTTCTCCACAATCTTTGTTTGCACCTAAAACTCATGTTACGTATATTTGTTTGCTCATTTCATTCAAAAAAAACTCGGATAGATTTTTCGTAAAGAATGATAGTAAATACTAAATTATTCAAGTTCAAACCAAAATTTGTATTCAATTTAAAATATTTCTCCACAATCTCTGTTTGAACTTAAAACTCATGTTTCGTTCATTTGTTTACTTGTTTCAATGAAAAACAACTCGGATAGATTTTTCGTAAAAAATGATAGTAAATACTAGATTATTCAAATGCAAACCAAAATTTATATTCGTTTCAAAATATTTCTCCACAATCTTTGTTTGCACCTAATACTCGTGTTTCGTGCATATGTTTGCTCGTTTCATTGAAAAAAAACTCGGTTAGATTTTTCGTAAAGAATGATAGTAAATACTGAATTACTCAAATACAAACCAAAATTTGAATTCAATTTAAAATATTTCACCACAATCTTTGTTTGCACCTAAAACTAATGTTTCCAATATTTGTTTGCTCATTTCATTCAAAACAACTCGGATAGATTTTTCGTAAAGAATGATAGTAAATACTAGATTATTCAAATGCAAACCAAAATTTATATTCGTTTCAAAATATTTCTCCACAATCTTTGTTTGCACCTAATACTCGTGTTTCGTGCATATGTTTGCTCGTTTCATTGAAAAAAAACTCGGTTAGATTTTTCGTAAAGAATGATAGTAAATACTAAATTACTCAAATGCAAACCAAAATTTGAATTCAATTTAAAATATTTCACCACAATCTTTGTTTGCACCTAAAACTCATGTTTCCTATATTTGTTTGCTCATTTCATTCAAAAAAAACTCGGATAGATTTTTCGTAAAGAATGATAGTAAATACCAAATTACTCAAATGCAAACCAAAATTAGAATTCAATTTAAAATATTTCTCCACAATCTTTGTTTGCACCTAAAACTCATGTTACGTATATTTGTTTGCTCATTTCATTCAAAAAAAAACTCGGATAGATTTTTCGTAAAGAATGATAGTAAATACTAAATTATTCAAGTTCAAACCAAAATTTGTATCCAATTTAAAATATTTCTCCACAACCCCTGTTTGAACTTAAAACTCATGTTTTGTTCATTTGTTTGCTTGTTTCAATGAAAAACAACTCGGATAGATTTTTCATAAAGAATGATAGTAAATACTAGATTACTCAAATGCAAACCAAAATTTGAATTCAATTTAAAATATTTCTCCACAATCTTTGTTTGCACCTAAAACTCATGTTACGTATATTTGTTTGCTCATTTCATTCAAAAAAAACTCGGATAGATTTTTCGTAAAGAATGATAGTAAATACTAAATTATTCAAGTTCAAACCAAAATTTGTATTCAATTTAAAATATTTCTCCACAATCTCTGTTTGAACTTAAAACTCATGTTTCGTTCATTTGTTTACTTGTTTCAATGAAAAACAACTCGGATAGATTTTTCGTAAAAAATGATAGTAAATACTAGATTATTCAAATGCAAACCAAAATTTATATTCGTTTCAAAATATTTCTCCACAATCTTTGTTTGCACCTAATACTCGTGTTTCGTGCATATGTTTGCTCGTTTCATTGAAAAAAAACTCGGTTAGATTTTTCGTAAAGAATGATAGTAAATACTGAATTACTCAAATACAAACCAAAATTTGAATTCAATTTAAAATATTTCACCACAATCTTTGTTTGCACCTAAAACTAATGTTTCCAATATTTGTTTGCTCATTTCATTCAAAACAACTCGGATAGATTTTTCGTAAAGAATGATAGTAAATACTAGATTATTCAAATGCAAACCAAAATTTATATTCGTTTCAAAATATTTCTCCACAATCTTTGTTTGCACCTAATACTCGTGTTTCGTGCATATGTTTGCTCGTTTCATTGAAAAAAAACTCGGTTAGATTTTTCGTAAAGAATGATAGTAAATACTAAATTACTCAAATGCAAACCAAAATTTGAATTCAATTTAAAATATTTCACCACAATCTTTGTTTGCACCTAAAACTCATGTTTCCTATATTTGTTTGCTCATTTCATTCAAAAAAAACTCGGATAGATTTTTCGTAAAGAATGATAGTAAATACCAAATTACTCAAATGCAAACCAAAATTAGAATTCAATTTAAAATATTTCTCCACAATCTTTGTTTGCACCTAAAACTCATGTTACGTATATTTGTTTGCTCATTTCATTCAAAAAAAAACTCGGATAGATTTTTCGTAAAGAATGATAGTAAATACTAAATTATTCAAGTTCAAACCAAAATTTGTATCCAATTTAAAATATTTCTCCACAACCCCTGTTTGAACTTAAAACTCATGTTTTGTTCATTTGTTTGCTTGTTTCAATGAAAAACAACTCGGATAGATTTTTCATAAAGAATGATAGTAAATACTAGATTACTCAAATGCAAACCAAAATTTGAATTCAATTTAAAATATTTCTCCACAATCTTTGTTTGCACCTAAAACTCATGTTACGTATATTTGTTTGCTCATTTCATTCAAAAAAAACTCGGATAGATTTTTCGTAAAGAATGATAGTAAATACTAAATTATTCAAGTTCAAACCAAAATTTGTATTCAATTTAAAATATTTCTCCACAATCTCTGTTTGAACTTAAAACTCATGTTTCGTTCATTTGTTTACTTGTTTCAATGAAAAACAACTCGGATAGATTTTTCGTAAAAAATGATAGTAAATACTAGATTATTCAAATGCAAACCAAAATTTATATTCGTTTCAAAATATTTCTCCACAATCTTTGTTTGCACCTAATACTCGTGTTTCGTGCATATGTTTGCTCGTTTCATTGAAAAAAAACTCGGTTAGATTTTTCGTAAAGAATGATAGTAAATACTGAATTACTCAAATACAAACCAAAATTTGAATTCAATTTAAAATATTTCACCACAATCTTTGTTTGCACCTAAAACTAATGTTTCCAATATTTGTATGCTCATTTCATTCAAAACAACTCGGATAGATTTTTCGTAAAGAATGATAGTAAATACTAGATTATTCAAATGCAAACCAAAATTTATATTCGTTTCAAAATATTTCTCCACAATCTTTGTTTGCACCTAATACTCGTGTTTCGTGCATATGTTTGCTCGTTTCATTGAAAAAAAACTCGGTTAGATTTTTCGTAAAGAATGATAGTAAATACTAAATTACTCAAATGCAAACCAAAATTTGAATTCAATTTAAAATATTTCACCACAATCTTTGTTTGCACCTAAAACTCATGTTTCCTATATTTGTTTGCTCATTTCATTCAAAAAAAACTCGGATAGATTTTTCGTAAAGAATGATAGTAAATACTAAATTATTCAAGTTCAAACAAAAATTTGTATTCAATTTAAAATATTTCTCCACAATCTCTGTTTGAACTTAAAACTCATGTTTTGTTCATTTGTTTGCTTGTTTCAATGAAAAACAACTCGGATAGATTTTTCGTAAAGAATGATAGTAAATACCAAATTACTCAAATGCAAACCAAAATTTGAATTCAATTTAAAATATTTCTCCACAATCTTTGTTTGCACCTAAAACTCATGTTACGTATATTTGTTTGCTCATTTCATTCAAAAAAAACTCGGATAGATTTTTCGTAAAGAATGATAGTAAATACTAAATTATTCAAGTTCAAACCAAAATTTGTATTCAATTTAAAATATTTCTCCACAATCTCTGTTTGAACTTAAAACTCATGTTTCGTTCATTTGTTTACGTGTTTCAATGAAAAACAACTCGGATAGATTTTTCGTAAAAAATGATAGTAAATACTAGATTATTCAAATGCAAACCAAAATTTATATTCGTTTCAAAATATTTCTCCACAATCTTTGTTTGCACCTAATACTCGTGTTTCGTGCATATGTTTGCTCGTTTCATTGAAAAAAAACTCGGTTAGATTTTTCGTAAAGAATGATAGTAAATACTGAATTACTCAAATACAAACCAAAATTTGAATTCAATTTAAAATATTTCGCCACAATCTTTGTTTGCACCTAAAACTAACGTTTCCAATATTTGTTTGCTCATTTCAATAAAAACAACTCGGATAGATTTTTCGTAAAGAATGATAGTAAATACTAGATTATTCAAATGCAAACCAAAATTTGAATTCAATTTAAAATATTTCTCCACAATCTTTGTTTGCACCTAATACTCGTGTTTCGAGCATATGTTTGCTCGTTTCATTGAAAAAAAACTCGGTTAGATTTTTCGTAAAGAATGATAGTAAATACTAAATTACTCAAATGCAAACCAAAATTTGAATTCAATTTAAAATATTTCGCCACAATCTTTGTTTGCACCTAAAACTAATGTTTCCAATATTTGTTTGCTCATTTCATTAAAAACAACTCGGATAGATTTTTCATAAAGAATGATAGTAAATACTAGATTACTCAAATGCAAACCAAAATTTGAATTCAATTTAAAATATTTCTCCACAATCTTTGTTTGCACCTAAAACTCATGTTACGTATATTTGTTTGCTCATTTCATTCAAAAAAAAACTCGGATAGATTTTTCGTAAAGAATGATAGTAAATACTAAATTATTCAAGTTCAAACCAAAATTTGTATTCAATTTAAAATATTTCTCCACAACCTCTGTTTGAACTTAAAACTCATGTTTTGTTCATTTGTTTGCTTGTTTCAATGAAAAACAACTCAGATAGATTTTTCGTAAAGAATGCTAGTAAATACTAAATTACTCAAATGCAAACCAAAATTTGAATTCAATTTAAAATATTTCTCCACAATCTCTGTTTGAACTTAAAACTCATGTTTCGTTTATTTGTTTACTTGTTTCAATGAAAAACAACTCGGATAGATTTTTCGTAAAGAATGATAGTAAATACTAGATTATTCAAATGCAAACCAAAATTTATATTCGTTTCGAAATATTTCTCCACAATCTTTGTTTGCACCTAATACTCGTGTTTCGTGCATTTGTTTGCTCGTTTCATTGAAAAAAAACTCGGTTAGATTTTTCGTAAAGAATGATAGTAAATACTGAATTACTCAAATACAAACCAAAATTTGAATTCAATTTAAAATATTTCACCACAATCTTTGTTTGCACCTAAAACTAATGTTTCCAATATTTGTTTGCTCATTTCATTCAAAACAACTCGGATAGATTTTTCGTAAAGAATGATAGTAAATACTAGATTATTCAAATGCAAACCAAAATTTATATTCGTTTCAAAATATCTCTCCACAATCTTTGTTTGCACCTAATACTCGTGTTTCGTGCATATGTTTGCTCGTTTCATTGAAAAAAAACTCGGTTAGATTTTTCGTAACGAATGATAGTAAATACTAAATTACTCAAATGCATACCAAAATTTGAATTCAATTTAAAATATTTCACCACAATCTTTGTTTGCACCAAAAACTCATGTTTCCTATATTTGTTTGCTCATTTCATTCAAAAAAAAACTCGGATAGATTTTTCGTAAAGAATGATAGTAAATACTAAATTATTCATGTTCAAACCAAAATTTGTATTCAATTTAAAATATTTCTCCACAACCTCTGTTTGAACTTAAAACTCATGTTTTGTTCATTTGTTTGCTTGTTTCAATGAAAAACAACTCGGATAGATTTTTCGTAAAGAATGATAGTAAATACTAAATTACTCAAATGCAAACCAAAATTTGAATTCAATTTAAAATATTTCTCCACAATCTTAGTTTGCACCTAAAACTCATGTTTCGTATATTTGTTTGCTCATTTCATTCAAAAAAAACACGGATAGATTTTTCGTAAAGAATGATAGTAAATACTAAATTATTCAAGTTCAAACCAAAATTTGTATTCAATTTAAAATATTTCTCCACAATCTCTGTTTGAACTTAAAACTCATGTTTTGTTCATTTGTTTACTTCTTTCAATGAAAAACAACTCGGATAGATTTTTCGTAAAGAATGATAGTAAATACTAGATTATTCAAATGCAAACAAAAATTTATATTCGTTTCAAAATATTTCTCCACAATCTTTGTTTGCACCTAATACTCGTGTTTCGTGCATATGTTTGCTCGTTTCATTGAAAAAAAACTCGGTTAGATTTTTCGTAAAGAATGATAGTAAATACTAAATTACTCAAATGCAAACCAAAATTTGAATTCAATTTAAAATATTTCACCACAATCTTTGTTTGCACCAAAAACTCATGTTTCCTATATTTGTTTGCTCATTTCATTCAAAAAAAACTCGGATAGATTTTTCGTAAAGAATGATAGAAAATACTAAATTATTCAAGTTCAAACAAAAATTTGTATTCAATTTAAAATATTTCTCCACAATCTCTGTTTGAACTTAAAACTCATGTTTTGTTCATTTGTTTGCTTGTTTCAATGAAAAACAACTCGGATATATTTTTCGTAAAGAATGATAGTAAATACCAAATAACTCAAATGCAAACCAAAATTTGAATTCAATTTAAAATATTTCTCCACAATCTTTGTTTGCACCTAAAACTCATGTTACGTATATTTGTTTGCTCATTTCATTCAAAAAAAACTCGGATAGATTTTTCGTAAAGAATGATAGTAAATACTAAATTATTCAAGTTCAAACCAAAATTTGTATTCAATTTAAAATATTTCTCCACAATCTCTGTTTGAACTTAAAACTCATGTTTCGTTCATTTGTTTACTTGTTTCAATGAAAAACAACTCGGATAGATTTTTCGTAAAAAATGATAGTAAATACTAGATTATTCAAATGCAAACCAAAATTTATATTCGTTTCAAAATATTTCACCACAATCTTTGTTTGCACCTAATACTCGTGTTTCGTGCATATGTTTGCTCGTTTCATTGAAAAAAAACTCGGTTAGATTTTTCGTAAAGAATGATAGTAAATACTGAATTACTCAAAAACAGACAAAAATTTGAATTCAATTTAAAATATTTCACCACAATCTTTGTTTGCACCTAAAACTAATGTTTCCAATATTTGTTTGCTCATTTCATTCAAAACAACTCGGATAGATTTTTCGTAAAGAATGATAGTAAATACTAGATTATTCAAATGCAAACCAAAATTTATATTCGTTTCAAAATATTTCTCCACAATCTTTGTTTGCACCTAATACTCGTGTTTCGTGCATATGTTTGCTCGTTTCATTGAAAAAAAACTAGGTTAGATTTTTCGTAAAGAATGATAGTAAATACTAAATTACTCAAATGCAAACCAAAATTTGAATTCAATTTAAAATATTTCACCACAATCTTTGTTTGCACCTAAAACTCATGTTTCCTATATTTGTTTGCTCATTTCATTCAAAAAAAACTCGGATAGATTTTTCGTAAAGAATGATAGTAAATACTAAATTATTCAAGTTCAAACAAAAATTTGTATTCAATTTAAAATATTTCTCCACAATCTCTGTTTGAACTTAAAACTCATGTTTTGTTCATTTGTTTGCTTGTTTCAATGAAAAACAACTCGGATAGATTTTTCGTAAAGAATGATAGTAAATACCAAATTACTCAAATGCAAACCAAAATTAGAATTCAATTTAAAATATTTCTCCACAATCTTTGTTTGCACCTAAAACTCATGTTACGTATATTTGTTTGCTCATTTCATTCAAAAAAAAACTCGGATAGATTTTTCGTAAAGAATGATAGTAAATACTAAATTATTCAAGTTCAAACCAAAATTTGTATCCAATTTAAAATATTTCTCCACAACCCCTGTTTGAACTTAAAACTCATGTTTTGTTCATTTGTTTGCTTGTTTCAATGAAAAACTACTCGGATAGATTTTTCATAAAGAATGATAGTAAATACTAGATTACTCAAATGCAAACCAAAATTTGAATTCAATTTAAAATATTTCTCCACAATCTTTGTTTGCACCTAAAACTCATGTTACGTATATTTGTTTGCTCATTTCATTCAAAAAAAACTCGGATAGATTTTTCGTAAAGAATGATAGTAAATACTAAATTATTCAAGTTCAAACCAAAATTTGTATTCAATTTAAAATATTTCTCCACAATCTCTGTTTGAACTTAAAACTCATGTTTCGTTCATTTGTTTACTTGTTTCAATGAAAAACAACTCGGATAGATTTTTCGTAAAAAATGATAGTAAATACTAGATTATTCAAATGCAAACCAAAATTTATATTCGTTTCAAAATATTTCTCCACAATCTTTGTTTGCACCTAATACTCGTGTTTCGTGCATATGTTTGCTCGTTTCATTGAAAAAAAACTCGGTTAGATTTTTCGTAAAGAATGATAGTAAATACTGAATTACTCAAATACAAACCAAAATTTGAATTCAATTTAAAATATTTCACCACAATCTTTGTTTGCACCTAAAACTAATGTTTCCAATATTTGTTTGCTCATTTCATTCAAAACAACTCGGATAGATTTTTCGTAAAGAATGATAGTAAATACTAGATTATTCAAATGCAAACCAAAATTTATATTCGTTTCAAAATATTTCTCCACAATCTTTGTTTGCACCTAATACTCGTGTTTCGTGCAAATGTTTGCTCGTTTCATTGAAAAAAAACTCGGTTAGATTTTTCGTAAAGAATGATAGTAAATACTAAATTACTCAAATGCAAACCAAAATTTGAATTCAATTTAAAATATTTCACCACAATCTTTGTTTGCACCTAAAACTCATGTTTCCTATATTTGTTTGCTCATTTCATTCAAAAAAAACTCGGATAGATTTTTCGTAAAGAATGATAGTAAATACTAAATTATTCAAGTTCAAACAAAAATTTGTATTCAATTTAAAATATTTCTCCACAATCTCTGTTTGAACTTAAAACTCATGTTTTGTTCATTTGTTTGCTTGTTTCAATGAAAAACAACTCGGATAGATTTTTCGTAAAGAATGATAGTAAATACCAAATTACTCAAATGCAAACCAAAATTTGAATTCAATTTAAAATATTTCTCCACAATCTTTGTTTGCACCTAAAACTCATGTTACGTATATTTGTTTGCTCATTTCATTCAAAAAAAACTCGGATAGATTTTTCGTAAAGAATGATAGTAAATACTAAATTATTCAAGTTCAAACCAAAATTTGTATTCAATTTAAAATATTTCTCCACAATCTCTGTTTGAACTTAAAACTCATGTTTCGTTCATTTGTTTACGTGTTTCAATGAAAAACAACTCGGATAGATTTTTCGTAAAAAATGATAGTAAATACTAGATTATTCAAATGCAAACCAAAATTTATATTCGTTTCAAAATATTTCTCCACAATCTTTGTTTGCACCTAATACTCGTGTTTCGTGCATATGTTTGCTCGTTTCATTGAAAAAAAACTCGGTTAGATTTTTCGTAAAGAATGATAGTAAATACTGAATTACTCAAATACAAACCAAAATTTGAATTCAATTTAAAATATTTCGCCACAATCTTTGTTTGCACCTAAAACTAATGTTTCCAATATTTGTTTGCTCATTTCAATAAAAACAACTCGGATAGATTTTTCGTAAAGAATGATAGTAAATACTAGATTATTCAAATGCAAACCAAAATTTGAATTCAATTTAAAATATTTCTCCACAATCTTTGTTTGCACCTAATACTCGTGTTTCGTGCATATGTTTGCTCGTTTCATTGAAAAAAAACTCGGTTAGATTTTTCGTAAAGAATGATAGTAAATACTAAATTACTCAAATGCAAACCAAAATTTGAATTCAATTTAAAATATTTCGCCACAATCTTTGTTTGCACCTAAAACTAATGTTTCCAATATTTGTTTGCTCATTTCATTAAAAACAACTCGGATAGATTTTTCATAAAGAATGATAGTAAATACTAGATTACTCAAATGCAAACCAAAATTTGAATTCAATTTAAAATATTTCTCCACAATCTTTGTTTGCACCTAAAACTCATGTTACGTATATTTGTTTGCTCATTTCATTCAAAAAAAAACTCGGATAGATTTTTCGTAAAGAATGATAGTAAATACTAAATTATTCAAGTTCAAACCAAAATTTGTATTCAATTTAAAATATTTCTCCACAACCTCTGTTTGAACTTAAAACTCATGTTTTGTTCATTTGTTTGCTTGTTTCAATGAAAAACAACTCAGATAGATTTTTCGTAAAGAATGCTAGTAAATACTAAATTACTCAAATGCAAACCAAAATTTGAATTCAATTTAAAATATTTCTCCACAATCTCTGTTTGAACTTAAAACTCATGTTTCGTTTATTTGTTTACTTGTTTCAATGAAAAACAACTCGGATAGATTTTTCGTAAAGAATGATAGTAAATACTAGATTATTCAAATGCAAACCAAAATTTATATTCGTTTCAAAATATTTCTCCACAATCTTTGTTTGCACCTAATACTCGTGTTTCGTGCATTTGTTTGCTCGTTTCATTGAAAAAAAACTCGGTTAGATTTTTCGTAAAGAATGATAGTAAATACTGAATTACTCAAATACAAACCAAAATTTGAATTCAATTTAAAATATTTCACCACAATCTTTGTTTGCACCTAAAACTAATGTTTCCAATATTTGTTTGCTCATTTCATTCAAAACAACTCGGATAGATTTTTCGTAAAGAATGATAGTAAATACTAGATTATTCAAATGCAAACCAAAATTTATATTCGTTTCAAAATATTTCTCCACAATCTTTGTTTGCACCTAATACTCGTGTGTCGTGCATATGTTTGCTCGTTTCATTGAAAAAAAACTCGGTTAGATTTTTCGTAAAGAATGATAGTAAATACTAAATTACTCAAATGCAAACCAAAATTTGAATTCAATTTAAAATATTTCACCACAATCTTTGTTTGCACCTAAAACTCATGTTTCCTATATTTGTTTGCTCATTTCATTCAAAAAAAACTCGGATAGATTTTTCGTAAAGAATGATAGTAAATACTAAATTATTCAAGTTCAAACAAAAATTTGTATTCAATTTAAAATATTTCTCCACAATCTCTGTTTGAACTTAAAACTCATGTTTTGTTCATTTGTTTGCTTGTTTCAATGAAAAACAACTCGGATAGATTTTTCGTAAAGAATGATAGTAAATACCAAATTACTCAAATGCAAACCAAAATTTGAATTCAAATTAAAATATTTCTCCACAATCTTTGTTTGCACCTAAAACTCATGTTACGTATATTTGTTTGCTCATTTCATTCAAAAAAAACTCGGATAGATTTTTCGTAAAGAATGATAGTAAATACTAAATTATTCAAGTTCAAACCAAAATTTGTATTCAATTTAAAATATTTCTCCACAATCTCTGTTTGAACTTAAAACTCATGTTTCGTTCATTTGTTTACGTGTTTCAATGAAAAACAACTCGGATAGATTTTTCGTAAAAAATGATAGTAAATACTAGATTATTCAAATGCAAACCAAAATTTATATTCGTTTCAAAATATTTCTCCACAATCTTTGTTTGCACCTAATACTCGTGTTTCGTGCATATGTTTGCTCGTTTCATTGAAAAAAAACTCGGTTAGATTTTTCGTAAAGAATGATAGTAAATACTGAATTACTCAAATACAAACCAAAATTTGAATTCAATTTAAAATATTTCGCCACAATCTTTGTTTGCACCTAAAACTAATGTTTCCAATATTTGTTTGCTCATTTCATTAAAAACAACTCGGATAGATTTTTCGTAAAGAATGATTGTAAATACTAGATTATTCAAATGCAAACCAAAATTTATATTCGTTTCAAAATATTTCTCCACAATCTTTGTTTGCACCTAATACTCGTGTTTCGTGCATATGTTTGCTCGTTTCATTGAAAAAAAACTCGGTTAGATTTTTCGTAAAGAATGATAGTAAATACTAAATTACTCAAATGCAAACCAAAATTTGAATTCAATTTAAAATATTTCACCACAATATTTGTTTGCACCTAAAACTCATGTTTCCTATATTTGTTTGCTCATTTCATTCAAAAAAAACTCGGAAAGATTTTTCGTAAAGAATGATAGTAAATACTAAATTATTCAAGTTCAAACAAAAATTTGTATTCAATTTAAAATATTTCTCCACAATCTCTGTTTGAACTTAAAACTCATGTTTTGTTCATTTGTTTGCTTGTTTCAATGAAAAACAACTCGGATAGATTTTTCGTAAAGAATGATAGTAAATACAAAATTACTCAAATGCAAACCAAAATTTGAATTCAATTTAAAATATTTCTCCACAATCTTTGTTTGCACCTAAAACTCATGTTACGTATATTTGTTTGCTCATTTCATTCAAAAAAAAACTCGGATAGATTTTTCGTAAAGAATGATAGTAAATACTAAATTATTCAAGTTCAAACAAAAATTTGTATTCAATTTAAAATATTTCTCCACAATCTCTGTTTGAACTTAAAACTCATGTTTTGTTCATTTGTTTGCTTGTTTCAATGAAAAACAACTCGGATAGATATTTCGTAAAGAATGCTAGTAAATACTAAATTACTCAAATGCAAACCAAAATTTGAATTCAATTTAAAATATTTCTCCACAATCTTTGTTTGCACCTAAAACTCCTGTTTCGTATATTTGTTTGCTCATTTCATTCAAAAAAAACTCGGATAGATTTTTCGTAAAGAATGATAGTAAATACTAAATTATTCAAGTTCAAACCAAAATTTGTATTCAATTTAAAATATTTCTCCACAATCTCTGTTTGAACTTAAAACTCATGTTTCGTTCATTTGTTTACTTGTTTCAATGAAAAACAACTCGGATAGATTTTTCGTAAAGAATGATAGTAAATACTAGATTATTCAAATGCAAACCAAAATTTATATTCGTTTCAAAATATTTCTCCACAATCTTTGTTTGCACCTAATACTCGTGTTTCGTGCATATGTTTGCTCGTTTCATTGAAAAAAAACTCGGTTAGATTTTTCGTAAAGAATGATAGTAAATACTAAATTACTCAAATGCAAACCAAAATTTGAATTCAATTTAAAATATTTCACCACAATATTTGTTTGCACCTAAAACTCATGTTTCCTATATTTGTTTGCTCATTTCATTCAAAAAAAACTCGGAAAGATTTTTCGTAAAGAATGATAGTAAATACTAAATTATTCAAGTTCAAACAAAAATTTGTATTCAATTTAAAATATTTCTCCACAATCTCTGTTTGAACTTAAAACTCATGTTTTGTTCATTTGTTTGCTTGTTTCAATGAAAAACAACTCGGATAGATTTTTCGTAAAGAATGATAGTAAATACAAAATTACTCAAATGCAAACCAAAATTTGAATTCAATTTAAAATATTTCTCCACAATCTTTGTTTGCACCTAAAACTCATGTTACGTATATTTGTTTGCTCATTTCATTCAAAAAAAAACTCGGATAGATTTTTCGTAAAGAATGATAGTAAATACTAAATTATTCAAGTTCAAACCAAAATTTGTATTCAATTTAAAATATTTCTCCACAACCTCTGTTTGAACTTAAAACTCATGTTTTGTTCATTTGTTTGCTTGTTTCAATGAAAAACAACTCGGATAGATTTTTCGTAAAGAATGCTAGTAAATACTAAATTACTCAAATGCAAACCAAAATTTGAATTCAATTTAAAATATTTCTCCACAATCTTTGTTTGCACCTAAAACTCATGTTTCGTATATTTGTTTGCTCATTTCATTCAAAAAAAACTCGGATAGATTTTTCGTAAAGAATGATAGTAAATACTAAATTATTCAAGTTCAAACCAAAATTTGTATTCAATTTAAAATATTTCTCCACAATCTCTGTTTGAACTTAAAACTCATGTTTCGTTCATTTGTTTACTTGTTTCAATGAAAAACAACTCGGATAGATTTTTCGTAAAGAATGATAGTAAATACTAGATTATTCAAATGCAAACCAAAATTTATATTCGTTTCAAAATATTTCTCCACAATCTTTGTTTGCACCTAATACTCGTGTTTCGTGCATTTGTTTGCTCGTTTCATTGAAAAAAAACTCGGTTAGATTTTTCGTAAATAATGATAGTAAATACTAAATTACTCAAATACAAACCAAAATTTGAATTCAATTTAAAATATTTCTCCACAATCTTTGTTTGCACCTAGAACTCATGTTTCGTATATTTGTTTGCTCATTTCATTCAAAAAAAACTCGGATAGATTTTTCATAAAGAATGATAGTAAATACTAAATTATTCAAGTTCAAACCAAAATTTGTATTCAATTTAAAATATTTCTCCACAATCTCTGTTTGAACTTAAAACTCATGTTTCGTTCATTTGTTTACTTGTTTCAATGAAAAACAACTCGGATAGATTTTTCGTAAAGAATGATAGTAAATACTAGATTATTCAAATGCAAACCAAAATTTATATTCGTTTCAAAATATTTCTCCACAATCTTTGTTTGCACCTAATACTCGTGTTTCGTGCATTTGTTTGCTCGTTTCATTGAAAAAAAACTCGGTTAGATTTTTCGTAAAGAATGATAGTAAATACTAAATTACTCAAATACAAACCAAAATTTGAATTCAATTTAAAATATTTCACCACAATCTTACCTAAAACTCATGTTACGTATATTTGTTTGCTCATTTCATTCAAAAAAAAACTCGGATAGATTTTTCGTAAAGAATGATAGTAAATACTAGATTATTCAAATGCAAACCAAAATTTATATTCGTTTCAAAATATTTCTCCACAATCTTTGTTTGCACCTAATACTCGTGTTTCGTGCATTTGTTTGCTCGTTTCATTGAAAAAAAACTCGGTTAGATTTTTCGTAAATAATGATAGTAAATACTAAATTACTCAAACACAAACCAAAATTTGAATTCAATTTAAAATATTTCTCCACAATCTTTGTTTGCACCTAAAACTCATGTTTCGTATATTTGTTTGCTCATTTCATTCAAAAAAAACTCGGATAGATTTTTCGTAAAGAATGATAGTAAATACTAAATTATTCAAGTTCAAACCAAAATTTGTATTCAATTTAAAATATTTCTCCACAATCTCTGTTTGAACTTAAAACTCATGTTTCGTTCATTTGTTTACTTGTTTCAATGAAAAACAACTCGGATAGATTTTTCGTAAAGAATGATAGTAAATACTAGATTATTCAAATGCAAACCAAAATTTATATTCGTTTCAAAATATTTCTCCACAATCTTTGTTTGCACCTAATACTCGTGTTTCGTGCATTTGTTTGCTCGTTTCATTGAAAAAAAACTCGGTTAGATTTTTCGTAAAGAATGATAGTAAATACTAAATTACTCAAATACAAACCAAAATTTGAATTCAATTTAAAATATTTCACCACAATCTTTGTTTGCACCTAAAACTAATGTTTCCAATATTTGTTTGCTCATTTCATTCAAAAAAAACTCGAATAGATTTTTCGTAAAGAATGATAGTAAATACTAAATTATTCAAGTTCAAACCAAAATTCGTATTCAATTTAAAATATTTCTCCACAATCTCTGTTTGAACTTAAAACTCATGTTTTGTTCATTTGTTTGCTTGTTTCAATGAAAAACAACTCGGATAGATTTTTCGTAAAGAATGATAGTAAATACTAAATTACTCAAATGCAAACCAAAATTTGTATTCAATTTAAAATATTTCTCCACAATCTCTGTTTGAACTTAAAACTCATGTTTTGTTCATTTGTTTGCTTGTTTCAATGAAAAACAACTCGGATCGATTTTTCGTAAAGAATGATAGTAAATACTAGATTATTCAAATGCAAACCAAAATTTATATTCGTTTCAAAATATTTCTCCACAATCTTTGTTTGCACCTAATACTCGTGTTTCGTGCATATGTTTGCTCGTTTCATTGAAAAAAAACTCGGTTAGATTTTTCGTAAAGAATGATAGTAAATACTAAATTACTCAAATGCAAACCAAAATTTGAATTCAATTTAAAATATTTCACCACAATTTTTGTTTGCACCTAAAACTCATGTTTCCTATATTTGTTTGCTCATTTCATTCAAAAAAAACTCGGATAGATTTTTCGTAAAGAATGATAGTAAATACTAAATTATTCAAGTTCAAACAAAAATTTGTATTCAATTTAAAATATTTCTCCACAATCTCTGTTTGAACTTAAAACTCATGTTTTGTTCATTTGTTTGCTTGTTTCAATGAAAAACAACTCGGATAGATTTTTCGTAAAGAATGATAGTAAATACAAAATTACTCAAATGCAAACCAAAATTTGAATTCAATTTAAAATATTTCTCCACAATCTTTGTTTGCACCTAAAACTCATGTTACGTATATTTGTTTGCTCATTTCATTCAAAAAAAAACTCGGATAGATTTTTCGTAAAGAATGATAGTAAATACTAAATTATTCAAGTTCAAACCAAAATTTGTATTCAATTTAAAATATTTCTCCACAACATCTGTTTGAACTTAAAACTCATGTTTTGTTCATTTGTTTGCTTGTTTCAATGAAAAACAACTCGGATAGATTTTTCGTAAAGAATGCTAGTAAATACTAAATTACTCAAATGCAAACCAAAATTTGAATTCAATTTAAAATATTTCTCCACAATCTTTGTTTGCACCTAAAACTCATGTTTCGTATATTTGTTTGCTCATTTCATTCAAAAAAAACTCGGATAGATTTTTCGTAAAGAATGATAGTAAATACTAAATTATTCAAGTTCAAACCAAAATTTGTATTCAATTTAAAATATTTCTCCACAATCTCTGTTTGAACTTAAAACTCATGTTTCGTTCATTTGTTTACTTGTTTCAATGAAAAACAACTCGGATAGATTTTTCGTAAAGAATGATAGTAAATACTAGATTATTCAAATGCAAACCAAAATTTATATTCGTTTCAAAATATTTCTCCACAATCTTTGTTTGCACCTAATACTCGTGTTTCGTGCATTTGTTTGCTCGTTTCATTGAAAAAAAACTCGGTTAGATTTTTCGTAAATAATGATAGTAAATACTAAATTACTCAAATACAAACCAAAATTTGAATTCAATTTAAAATATTTCTCCACAATCTTTGTTTGCACCTAAAACTCATGTTTTGTATATTTGTTTGCTCATTTCATTCAAAAAAAACTCGGATAGATTTTTCGTAAAGAATGATAGTAAATACTAAATTATTCAAGTTCAAACAAAAATTTGTATTCAATTTAAAATATTTCTCCACAATCTCTGTTTGAACTTAAAACTCATGTTTCGTTCATTTGTTTACTTGTTTCAATGAAAAACAACTCGGATAGATTTTTCGTAAAGAATGATAGTAAATACTAGATTATTCAAATGCAAACCAAAATTTATATTCGTTTCAAAATATTTCTCCACAATCTTTGTTTGCACCTAATACTCGTGTTTCGTGCATTTGTTTGCTCGTTTCATTGAAAAAAAACTCGGTCAGATTTTTCGTAAAGAATGATAGTAAATACTAAATTACTCAAATACAAACCAAAATTTGAATTCAATTTAAAATATTTCACCACAATCTTTGTTTGCACCTAAAACTAATGTTTCCAATATTTGTTTGCTCATTTCATTCAAAAAAAACTCGAATAGATTTTTCGTAAAGAATGATAGTAAATACTAAATTATTCAAGTTCAAACCAAAATTCGTATTCAATTTAAAATATTTCTCCACAATCTCTGTTTGAACTTAAAACTCATGTTTTGTTCATTTGTTTGCTTGTTTCAATGAAAAACAACTCGGATAGATTTTTCGTAAAGAATGATAGTAAATACTAAATTACTCAAATGCAAACCAAAATTTGTATTCAATTTAAAATATTTCTCCACAATCTCTGTTTGAACTTAAAACTCATGTTTTGTTCATTTGTTTGCTTGTTTCAATGAAAAACAACTCGGATCGATTTTTCGTAAAGAATGATAGTAAATACTAGATTATTCAAATGCAAACCAAAATTTATATTCGTTTCAAAATATTTCTCCACAATCTTTGTTTGCACCTAATACTTGTGTTTCGTGCATATGTTTGCTCGTTTCATTGAAAAAAAACTCGGTTAGATTTTTCGTAAAGAATGATAGGAAATACTAAATTACTCAAATGCAAACCAAAATTTGAATTCAATTTAAAATATTTCACCACAATCTTTGTTTGCACCTAAAACTCTTGTTTCCTATATTTGTTTGCTCATTTCATTCAAAAAAAACTCGGATAGATTTTTCGTAAAGAATGATAGTAAATACTAAATAATTCAAGTTCAAACAAAAATTTGTATTCAATTTAAAATATTTCTCCACAATCTCTGTTTGAACTTAAAACTCATGTTTTGTTCATTTGTTTGCTTGTTTCAATGAAAAACAACTCGGATAGATTTTTCGTAAAGAATGATAGTAAATACTAGATTATTCAAATGCAAACAAAAATTTATATTCGTTTCAAAATATATCTCCACAATCTTTGTTTGCACCTAATACTCGTGTTTCGTGCATATGTTTGCTCGTTTCATTGAAAAAAAACTCGGTTAGATTTTTCGTAAAGAATGATAGTAAATACTAAATTACTCAAATGCAAACCAAAATTTGAATTCAATTTAAAATATTTCACCACAATCTTTGTTTGCACCTAAAACTCATGTTTCCTATATTTGTTTGCTCATTTCATTCAAAAAAAACTCGGATAGATTTTTCGTAAAGAATGATAGTAAATACTAAATTATTCAAGTTCAAACCAAAATTTGTATTCAATTTAAAATATTTCTCCACAATCTCTATTTGAACTTAAAACTCATGTTTTGTTCATTTGTTTACTTGTTTCAATGAAAAACAACTCGGATAGATTTTTCGTAAAGAATGATAGTAAATACTAAATTACTCAAATGCAAACCAAAATTTGAATTCAATTTAAAATATTTCACCACAATCTTTGTTTGCACCTAAAACTCATGTTTCCTATATTTGTTTGCTCATTTCATTCAAAAAAAACTCGGATAGATTTTTCGTAAAGAATGATAGTAAATACTAAATTATTCAAGTTCAAACAAAAATTTGTATTCAATTTAAAATATTTCTCCACAATCTCTGTTTGAACTTAAAACTCAAGTTTTGTTCATTTGTTTGCTTGTTTCAATGAAAAACAACTCGGATAGATTTTTCGTAAAGAATGATAGTAAATACCAAATTACTCAAATGCAAACCAAAATTTCAATTCAATTTAAAATATTTCTCCACAATCTTTGTTTGCACCTAAAACTCATGTTACGTATATTTGTTTGCTCATTTCATTCAAAAAAATACTCGGATAGATTTTTCGTAAAGAATGATAGTAAATACTAAATTATTCAAGTTCAAACCAAAATTTGTATTCAATTTAAAATATTTCTCCACAACCTCTATTTGAACTTAAAACTCATGTTTTGTTCATTTGTTTGCTTGTTTCAATGAAAAACAACTCGGATAGATTTTTCGTAAAGAATGATAGTAAATACTAAATTACTCAAATGCAAACCAAAATTTGAATTCAATTTAGAATATTTCTCCACAATCTTTGTTTGCACCTAAAACTCATGTTACGTATATTTGTTTGCTCATTTCATTCAAAAAAAACTCGGATAGATTTTTCGTAAAGAATGATAGTAAATACTAAATTATTCAAGTTCAAACCAAAATTTGTATTCAATTTAAAATATTTCTCCACAATCTCTGTTTGAACTTAAAACTCATGTTTCGTTCATTTGTTTACTTGTTTCAATGAAAAATAACTCGGATAGATTTTTCGTAAAAAATGATAGTAAATACTAGATTATTCAAATGCAAACCAAAATTTATATTCGTTTCAAAATATTTCTCCACAATCTTTGTTTGCACCTAATACTCGTGTTTCGGGCATATGTTTGCTCGTTTCATTGAAAAAAAACTCGGTTAGATTTTTCGTAAAGAATGATAGTAAATACTGAATTACTCAAATACAAACCAAAATTTGAATTCAATTTAAAATATTTCACCACAATCTTTGTTTGCACCTAAAACTAATGTTTCCAATATTTGTTTGCTCATTTCATTCAAAACAACTCGGATAGAATTTTCGTAAAGAATGATAGTAAATACTAGATTATTCAAATGCAAACCAAAATTTATATTCGTTTCAAAATATTTCTCCACAATCTTTGTTTGCACCTAATACTCGTGTTTCGTGCATATGTTTGCTCGTTTCATTGAAAAAAAACTCGGTTAGATTTTCGTAAAGAATGATAGTAAATACTAAATTACTCAAATGCAAACCAAAATTTGAATTCAATTTAAAATATTTCACCACAATCTTTGTTTGCACCAAAAACTCATGTCTCCTATATTTGTTTGCTCATTTCATTCAAAAAAAACTCGGATAGATTTTTCGTAAAGAATGATAGTAAATACTTAATTATTCAAGTTCAAACAAAAATTTGTATTCAATTTAAAATATTTCTCCACAATCTCTGTTTGAACTTAAAACTCATGTTTTGTTCATTTGTTTGCTTGTTTCAATGAAAAACAACTCGGATAGATTTTTCGTAAAGAATGATAGTAAATACTAAATTACTCAAATGCAAACCAAAATTTGAATTCAATTTAAAATATTTCTCCACAATCTTTGTTTGCACCTAAAACTCATGTTTCGTATATTTGTTTGCTCATTTCATTCAAAAAAAACTCGGATAGATTTTTCGTAAAGAATGATAGTAAATACTAAATTATTCAAGTTCAAACCAAAATTTGTATTCAATTTAAAATATTTCTCCACAATCTCTGTTTGAACTTAAAACTCATGTTTCGTTCATTTGTTTGCTTGTTTCAATGAAAAACAACTCGGATAGATTTTTCGTAAAGAATGATAGTAGATACTAAATTACTCAAATGCAAACCAAAATTTGAATTCAATTTAAAATATTTCTCCACAATCTTTGTTTGCACCTAAAACTCATGTTTCGTATATTTGTCTGCTCATTTCATTAAAAAAAACTCGGATAGATTTTTCGTAAAGAATGATAGTAAATACTAAATTATTCAAGTTCAAATCAAAATTTGTATTCAATTTAAAATATTTCTCCACAATCTCTGTTTGAACTTAAAACTCATGTTTCGTTCATTTGTTTACTTGTTTCAATGAAAAACAAGTCGGATAGATTTTTCGTAAAGAATGATAGTAAATACTAGATTATTCAAATGCAAACCAAAATTTATATTCGTTTCAAAATATTTCTCCACAATCTTTGTTTGCACCTAATACTCGTGTTTCGTGCATTTGTTTGCTCGTTTCATTGAAAAAAAACTCGGTTAGATTTTTCGTAAAGAATGATAGTAAATACTAAATTACTCAAATACAAACCAAAATTTGAATTCAATTTAAAATATTTCACCACAATCTTTGTTTGCACCTAAAACTAATGTTTCCAATATTTGTTTGCTCATTTCATTCAAAAAAAACTCGAATAGATTTTTCGTAAAGAATGATAGTAAATACTAAATTATTCAAGTTCAAACCAAAATTTGTATTCAATTTAAAATATTTCTCCACAATCTCTGTTTGAACTTAACACTCATGTTTTGTTCATTTGTTTGCTTGTTTCAATGAAAAACAACTCGGATAGATTTTTCGTAAAGAATGATAGTAAATACTAAATTACTCAAATGCAAACCAAAATTTGTATTCAATTTAAAATATTTCCCCACAATCTCTGTTTCAACTTAAAACTCATGTTTTGTTCATTTGTTTGCCTGTTTCAATGAAAAACAACTCGGACGGATTTTTCGTAAAGAATGATAGTAAATACTAGAGTATTCAAATGCAAACCAAAATTTATATTCGTTTCAAAATATTTCTCCACAGTCTTTGTTTGCACCTAATACTCGTGTTTCGTGCATATGTTTGCTCGTTTCATTGAAAAAAAACTCGGTTAGATTTTTCGTAAAGAATGATAGTAAATACTAAATTACTCAAATGCAAACCAAAATTTGAATTCAATTTAAAATATTTCACCACAATCTTTGTTTGCACCTAAAACTCATGTTTCCTATATTTGTTTGCTCATTTCATTCAAAAAAACTCGGATAGATTTTTCGTAAAGAATGATAGTAAATACTAAATTATTCAAGTTCAAACCAAAATTTGTATTCAATTTAAAATATTTCTCCACAATCTCTGTTTGAACTTAAAACTAATGTTTTGTTCATTTGTTTGCTTGTTTCAATGAAAAACAACTCGGATAGATTTTTCGTAAAGAATGATAGTAAATACTAAATTCCTTAAATGCAAACCAAAATTTGAATTCAATTTAAAATATTTCTCCACAATCTTTGTTATCACTTAAAACTCATGTTTCGTGTATTTGTTTGCACATTTCATTCAAAAAAAACTCGTATAGATTTTTCGTAAAGAATTATAGTAAATACTAAATTATTCAAGTTGAAACTAAAATTTGTATTCAATTTAAAATATTTCTCCACAATCTTTGGTTGCACCCAAAACTCATGTTTCGTGCATTTGTTTGCTCATTTCATTGAAAAGCAACTCGGATAGATTTTTCGTAAAGAATGATAGTAAATACTAAATTATTCAAATGCAAACCAAAATTTGTATTCGTTTCAAAATATTTCTCCACAATCTTTGTTTGCAGCTAATACTCGTGTTTCGTGTATTTGTTTGCACGTTTCATTCAAAAAAAACTCGGTTAGATTTTTCGTAAAGAATGATAGTAAATACTAAATTATTCAAATGCAAATCTAAATTTGTACTCATTTTAAAATATTTTCCCACAATCTTTGTTTGAACTTAAAACTCATGTTTTGTACGTTTGTTTGCTCGTTTCACCCAAAAAAAACTCGGATATATTTTTCGTAAAGAATGATAGTAAATACTAAATTACTCAAATGCAAACCAAAATTTGAATTCAATTTAAAATATTTCTCCACAATCTTTGTTTGCACCTAAAACTCATGTTTCGTATATTTGTTTGCTCATTTCATTCAAAAAAAACTCGGATAGATTTTTCGTAAAGAATGATAGTAAATACTAAATTATTCAAGTTCAAACCAAAATTTGTATTCAATTTAAAATATTTCTCCACAACCTCTGTTTGAACTTACAACTCATGTTTTGTTCATTTGTTTGCTTGTTTCAATGAAAAACAACTCGGATAGATTTTTCGTAAAGAATGATAGTAAATACTAAATTACTCAAATGCAAACCAAAATTTGAATTCAATTTAAAATATTTCTCCACAATCTTTGTTTGCACCTAAAACTCATGTTACGTATATTTGTTTGCTCATTTCATTCAAAAAAAACTCTGATAGATTTTTCGTAAAGAATGATAGTAAATACTAAATTATTCAAGTTCAAACCAAAATTTGTATTCAATTTAAAATATTTCTCCACAATCTCTGTTTGAACTTAAAACTCATGTTTCGTTCATTTGTTTACTTGTTTCAATGAAAAACAACTCGGATAGATTTTTCGTAAAGAATGATAGTAAATACTAGATTATTCAAATGCAAACCAAAATTTATATTCGTTTCAAAATATTTCTCCATAATCTTTGTTTGCACCTAATACTCGTGTTTCGTGCATATGTTTGCTCGTTTCATTGAAAAAAAACTCGGTTAGATTTTTCGTAAAGAATGATAGTAAATACTAAATTACTCAAATACAAACCAAAATTTGAATTCAATTTAAAATATTTCACCACAATCTTTGTTTGCACCTAAAACTAATGTTTCCAATATTTGTTTGCTCATTTCATTCAAAAAAAACTCGAATAGATTTTTCGTAAAGAATGATAGTAAATACAAAATTATTCAAGTTCAAACCAAAATTTGTATTCAATTTAAAATATTTCTCCACAATCTCTGTTTGAACTTAAAACTCATGTTTTGTTCATTTGTTTGCTTGTTTCAATGAAAAACAACTCGGATAGATTTTTCGTAAAGAATGATAGTAAATACTAAATTACTCAAATGCAAACCAAAATTTGTATTCAATTTAAAATATTTCTCCACAATCTCTGTTTGAACTTAAAACTCATGTTTTGTTCATTTGTTTGCTTGTTTCAATGAAAAACAATTCGGATGGATTTTTCGTAAAGAATGATAGTAAATACTAGATTATTCAAATGCAAACCAAAATTTATATTCGTTTCAAAATATTTGTCCACAATCTTTGTTTGCACCTAATACTCGTGTTTCGTGCATATGTTTGCCCGTTTCATTGAAAAAAAACTCGGTTAGATTTTTCGTAAAGAATGATAGGAAATACTAAATTACTCAAATGCAAACCAAAATTTGAATTCAATTTAAAATATTTCACCACAATCTTTGTTTGCACGTAAAACTCATGTTTCCTATATTTGTTTGCTCATTTCATTCAAAAAAAACTCGGATAGATTTTTCGTAAAGAATGATAGTAAATACTAAATTATTCAAGTTCAAACCAAAATTTGTATTCAATTTAAAATATTTCTCCACAACCTCTGTTTGAACTTACAACTCATGTTTTGTTCATTTGTTTGCTTGTTTCAATGAAAAACAACTCGGATAGATTTTTCGTAAAGAATGATAGTAAATACTAAATTACTCAAATGCAAACCAAAATTTGAATTCAATTTAAAATATTTCTCCACAATCTTTGTTTGCACCTAAAACTCATGTTACGTATATTTGTTTGCTCATTTCATTCAAAAAAAACTCTGATAGATTTTTCGTAAAGAATGATAGTAAATACTAAATTATTCAAGTTCAAACCAAAATTTGTATTCAATTTAAAATATTTCTCCACAACCTCTGTTTGAACTTAAAACTCATGTTTCGTTCATTTGTTTACTTGTCTCAATGAAAAACAACTCGGATAGATTTTTCGTAAAGAATGATAGTAAATACTAGATTATTCAAATGCAAACCAAAATTTATATTCGTTTCAAAATATTTCTCCATAATCTTTGTTTGCACCTAATACTCGTGTTTCGTGCATATGTTTGCTCGTTTCGTTGAAAAAAAACTCGGTTAGATTTTTCGTAAAGAATGATAGTAAATACTAAATTACTCAAATACAAACCAAAATTTGAATTCAATTTAAAATATTTCACCACAATCTTTGTTTGCACCTAAAACTAATGTTTCCAATATTTGTTTGCTCATTTCATTCAAAAAAAACTCGAATAGATTTTTCGTAAAGAATGATAGTAAATACTAAATTATTCAAGTTCAAACCAAAATTTGTATTCAATTTAAAATATTTCTCCACAATCTCTGTTTGAACTTAAAACTCATGTTTTGTTCATTTGTTTGCTTGTTTCAATGAAAAACAACTCGGATAGATTTTTCGTAAAGAATGATAGTAAATACTAAATTACTCAAATGCAAACCAAAATTTGTATTCAATTTAAAATATTTCTCCACAATATCTGTTTGAACTTAAAACTCATGTTTTGTTCATTTGTTTGCTTGTTTCAATGAAAAACAACTCGGATGGATTTTTCGTAAAGAATGATAGTAAATACTAGATTATTCAAATGCAAACCAAAATTTATATTCGTTTCAAAATATTTCTCCACAATCTTTGTTTGCACCTAATACTCGTGTTTCGTGCATATGTTTGCTCGTTTCATTGAAAAAAAACTCGGTTAGATTTTTCGTAAAGAATGATAGGAAATACTAAATTACTCAAATGCAAACCAAAATTTGAATTCAATTTAAAATATTTCACCACTATCTTTGTTTGAACCTAAAACTCATGTTTCCTATATTTGTTTGCTCATTTCATTCAAAAAAAACTCGGATAGATTTTTCGTAAAGAATGATAGTAAATACAAAATTATTCAAGTTCAAACCAAAATTTGTATTCAATTTAAAATATTTCTCCACAACCTCTGTTTGAACTTACAACTCATGTTTTGTTCATTTGTTTGCTTGTTTCAATGAAAAACAACTCGGATAGATTTTTCGTAAAGAATGATAGTAAATACTAAATTACTCAAATGCAAACCAAAATTTGAATTCAATTTAAAATATTTCTCCACAATCTTTGTTTGCACCTAAAACTCATGTTACGTATATTTGTTTGCTCATTTCATTCAAAAAAAACTCTGATAGATTTTTCGTAAAGAATGATAGTAAATACTAAATTATTCAAGTTCAAACCAAAATTTGTATTCAATTTAAAATATTTCTCCACAATCTCTGTTTGAACTTAAAACTCATGTTTTGTTCATTTGTTTGCTTGTTTCAATGAAAAACAA
The DNA here is from genome assembly GCA_027726005.1 of Juncus effusus. Taxonomy (NCBI): domain Eukaryota; kingdom Viridiplantae; phylum Streptophyta; class Magnoliopsida; order Poales; family Juncaceae; genus Juncus; species Juncus effusus. The sequence continues at coordinate 5,012,672 of CM050893.1, forward strand.
CTCGGATAGATTTTTCGTAAAGAATGATAGTAAATACTAAATTACTCAAATGCAAACCAAAATTTGTATTCAATTTAAAATATTTCTCCACAATCTCTGTTTGAACTTAAAACTCATGTTTTGTTCATTTGTTTGCTTGTTTCAATGAAAAACAATTCGGATGGATTTTTCGTAAAGAATGATAGTAAATACTAGATTATTCAAATGCAAACCAAAATTTATATTCGTTTCAAAATATTTGTCCACAATCTTTGTTTGCACCTAATACTCGTGTTTCGTGCATATGTTTGCCCGTTTCATTGAAAAAAAACTCGGTTAGATTTTTCGTAAAGAATGATAGGAAATACTAAATTACTCAAATGCAAACCAAAATTTGAATTCAATTTAAAATATTTCACCACAATCTTTGTTTGCACGTAAAACTCATGTTTCCTATATTTGTTTGCTCATTTCATTCAAAAAAAACTCGGATAGATTTTTCGTAAAGAATGATAGTAAATACTAAATTATTCAAGTTCAAACCAAAATTTGTATTCAATTTAAAATATTTCTCCACAACCTCTGTTTGAACTTACAACTCATGTTTTGTTCATTTGTTTGCTTGTTTCAATGAAAAACAACTCGGATAGATTTTTCGTAAAGAATGATAGTAAATACTAAATTACTCAAATGCAAACCAAAATTTGAATTCAATTTAAAATATTTCTCCACAATCTTTGTTTGCACCTAAAACTCATGTTACGTATATTTGTTTGCTCATTTCATTCAAAAAAAACTCTGATAGATTTTTCGTAAAGAATGATAGTAAATACTAAATTATTCAAGTTCAAACCAAAATTTGTATTCAATTTAAAATATTTCTCCACAACCTCTGTTTGAACTTAAAACTCATGTTTCGTTCATTTGTTTACTTGTCTCAATGAAAAACAACTCGGATAGATTTTTCGTAAAGAATGATAGTAAATACTAGATTATTCAAATGCAAACCAAAATTTATATTCGTTTCAAAATATTTCTCCATAATCTTTGTTTGCACCTAATACTCGTGTTTCGTGCATATGTTTGCTTGTTTCGTTGAAAAAAAACTCGGTTAGATTTTTCGTAAAGAATGATAGTAAATACTAAATTACTCAAATACAAACCAAAATTTGAATTCAATTTAAAATATTTCACCACAATCTTTGTTTGCACCTAAAACTAATGTTTCCAATATTTGTTTGCTCATTTCATTCAAAAAAAACTCGAATAGATTTTTCGTAAAGAATGATAGTAAATACAAAATTATTCAAGTTCAAACCAAAATTTGTATTCAATTTAAAATATTTCTCCACAATCTCTGTTTGAACTTAAAACTCATGTTTTGTTCATTTGTTTGCTTGTTTCAATGAAAAACAACTCGGATAGATTTTTCGTAAAGAATGATAGTAAATACTAAATTACTCAAATGCAAACCAAAATTTGTATTCAATTTAAAATATTTCTCCACAATCTCTGTTTGAACTTAAAACTCATGTTTTGTTCATTTGTTTGCTTGTTTCAATGAAAAACAATTCGGATGGATTTTTCGTAAAGAATGATAGTAAATACTAGATTATTCAAATGCAAACCAAAATTTATATTCGTTTCAAAATATTTGTCCACAATCTTTGTTTGCACCTAATACTCGTGTTTCGTGCATATGTTTGCCCGTTTCATTGAAAAAAAACTCGGTTAGATTTTTCGTAAAGAATGATAGGAAATACTAAATTACTCAAATGCAAACCAAAATTTGAATTCAATTTAAAATATTTCACCACAATCTTTGTTTGCACGTAAAACTCATGTTTCCTATATTTGTTTGCTCATTTCATTCAAAAAAAACTCGGATAGATTTTTCGTAAAGAATGATAGTAAATACTAAATTATTCAAGTTCAAACCAAAATTTGTATTCAATTTAAAATATTTCTCCACAACCTCTGTTTGAACTTACAACTCATGTTTTGTTCATTTGTTTGCTTGTTTCAATGAAAAACAACTCGGATAGATTTTTCGTAAAGAATGATAGTAAATACTAAATTACTCAAATGCAAACCAAAATTTGAATTCAATTTAAAATATTTCTCCACAATCTTTGTTTGCACCTAAAACTCATGTTACGTATATTTGTTTGCTCATTTCATTCAAAAAAAACTCTGATAGATTTTTCGTAAAGAATGATAGTAAATACTAAATTATTCAAGTTCAAACCAAAATTTGTATTCAATTTAAAATATTTCTCCACAACCTCTGTTTGAACTTAAAACTCATGTTTCGTTCATTTGTTTACTTGTCTCAATGAAAAACAACTCGGATAGATTTTTCGTAAAGAATGATAGTAAATACTAGATTATTCAAATGCAAACCAAAATTTATATTCGTTTCAAAATATTTCTCCATAATCTTTGTTTGCACCTAATACTCGTGTTTCGTGCATATGTTTGCTCGTTTCGTTGAAAAAAAACTCGGTTAGATTTTTCGTAAAGAATGATAGTAAATACTAAATTACTCAAATACAAACCAAAATTTGAATTCAATTTAAAATATTTCACCACAATCTTTGTTTGCACCTAAAACTAATGTTTCCAATATTTGTTTGCTCATTTCATTCAAAAAAAACTCGAATAGATTTTTCGTAAAGAATGATAGTAAATACTAAATTATTCAAGTTCAAACCAAAATTTGTATTCAATTTAAAATATTTCTCCACAATCTCTGTTTGAACTTAAAACTCATGTTTTGTTCATTTGTTTGCTTGTTTCAATGAAAAACAACTCGGATAGATTTTTCGTAAAGAATGATAGTAAATACTAAATTACTCAAATGCAAACCAAAATTTGTATTCAATTTAAAATATTTCTCCACAATATCTGTTTGAACTTAAAACTCATGTTTTGTTCATTTGTTTGCTTGTTTCAATGAAAAACAACTCGGATGGATTTTTCGTAAAGAATGATAGTAAATACTAGATTATTCAAATGCAAACCAAAATTTATATTCGTTTCAAAATATTTCTCCACAATCTTTGTTTGCACCTAATACTCGTGTTTCGTGCATATGTTTGCTCGTTTCATTGAAAAAAAACTCGGTTAGATTTTTCGTAAAGAATGATAGGAAATACTAAATTACTCAAATGCAAACCAAAATTTGAATTCAATTTAAAATATTTCACCACTATCTTTGTTTGAACCTAAAACTCATGTTTCCTATATTTGTTTGCTCATTTCATTCAAAAAAAACTCGGATAGATTTTTCGTAAAGAATGATAGTAAATACAAAATTATTCAAGTTCAAACCAAAATTTGTATTCAATTTAAAATATTTCTCCACAACCTCTGTTTGAACTTACAACTCATGTTTTGTTCATTTGTTTGCTTGTTTCAATGAAAAACAACTCGGATAGATTTTTCGTAAAGAATGATAGTAAATACTAAATTACTCAAATGCAAACCAAAATTTGAATTCAATTTAAAATATTTCTCCACAATCTTTGTTTGCACCTAAAACTCATGTTACGTATATTTGTTTGCTCATTTCATTCAAAAAAAACTCTGATAGATTTTTCGTAAAGAATGATAGTAAATACTAAATTATTCAAGTTCAAACCAAAATTTGTATTCAATTTAAAATATTTCTCCACAATCTCTGTTTGAACTTAAAACTCATGTTTTGTTCATTTGTTTGCTTGTTTCAATGAAAAACAACTCGGATAGATTTTTCGTAAAGAATGATAGTAAATACTAAATTACTCAAATGCAAACCAAAATTTGTATTCAATTTAAAATATTTCTCCACAATCTCTGTTTGAACTTAAAACTCATGTTTTGTTCATTTGTTTGCTTGTTTCAATGAAAAACAATTCGGATGGATTTTTCGTAAAGAATGATAGTAAATACTAGATTATTCAAATGCAAACCAAAATTTATATTCGTTTCAAAATATTTGTCCACAATCTTTGTTTGCACCTAATACTCGTGTTTCGTGCATATGTTTGCCCGTTTCATTGAAAAAAAACTCGGTTAGATTTTTCGTAAAGAATGATAGGAAATACTAAATTACTCAAATGCAAACCAAAATTTGAATTCAATTTAAAATATTTCACCACAATCTTTGTTTGCACGTAAAACTCATGTTTCCTATATTTGTTTGCTCATTTCATTCAAAAAAAACTCGGATAGATTTTTCGTAAAGAATGATAGTAAATACTAAATTATTCAAGTTCAAACCAAAATTTGTATTCAATTTAAAATATTTCTCCACAACCTCTGTTTGAACTTACAACTCATGTTTTGTTCATTTGTTTGCTTGTTTCAATGAAAAACAACTCGGATAGATTTTTCGTAAAGAATGATAGTAAATACTAAATTACTCAAATGCAAACCAAAATTTGAATTCAATTTAAAATATTTCTCCACAATCTCTGTTTGCACCTAAAACTCATGTTACGTATATTTGTTTGCTCATTTCATTCAAAAAAAACTCTGATAGATTTTTCGTAAAGAATGATAGTAAATACTAAATTATTCAAGTTCAAACCAAAATTTGTATTCAATTTAAAATATTTCTCCACAACCTCTGTTTGAACTTAAAACTCATGTTTCGTTCATTTGTTTACTTGTCTCAATGAAAAACAACTCGGATAGATTTTTCGTAAAGAATGATAGTAAATACTAGATTATTCAAATGCAAACCAAAATTTATATTCGTTTCAAAATATTTCTCCATAATCTTTGTTTGCACCTAATACTCGTGTTTCGTGCATATGTTTGCTTGTTTCGTTGAAAAAAAACTCGGTTAGATTTTTCGTAAAGAATGATAGTAAATACTAAATTACTCAAATACAAACCAAAATTTGAATTCAATTTAAAATATTTCACCACAATCTTTGTTTGCACCTAAAACTAATGTTTCCAATATTTGTTTGCTCATTTCATTCAAAAAAAACTCGAATAGATTTTTCGTAAAGAATGATAGTAAATACAAAATTATTCAAGTTCAAACCAAAATTTGTATTCAATTTAAAATATTTCTCCACAATCTCTGTTTGAACTTAAAACTCATGTTTTGTTCATTTGTTTGCTTGTTTCAATGAAAAACAACTCGGATAGATTTTTCGTAAAGAATGATAGTAAATACTAAATTACTCAAATGCAAACCAAAATTTGTATTCAATTTAAAATATTTCTCCACAATCTCTGTTTGAACTTAAAACTCATGTTTTGTTCATTTGTTTGCTTGTTTCAATGAAAAACAATTCGGATGGATTTTTCGTAAAGAATGATAGTAAATACTAGATTATTCAAATGCAAACCAAAATTTATATTCGTTTCAAAATATTTGTCCACAATCTTTGTTTGCACCTAATACTCGTGTTTCGTGCATATGTTTGCCCGTTTCATTGAAAAAAAACTCGGTTAGATTTTTCGTAAAGAATGATAGGAAATACTAAATTACTCAAATGCAAACCAAAATTTGAATTCAATTTAAAATATTTCACCACAATCTTTGTTTGCACGTAAAACTCATGTTTCCTATATTTGTTTGCTCATTTCATTCAAAAAAAACTCGGATAGATTTTTCGTAAAGAATGATAGTAAATACTAAATTATTCAAGTTCAAACCAAAATTTGTATTCAATTTAAAATATTTCTCCACAACCTCTGTTTGAACTTACAACTCATGTTTTGTTCATTTGTTTGCTTGTTTCAATGAAAAACAACTCGGATAGATTTTTCGTAAAGAATGATAGTAAATACTAAATTACTCAAATGCAAACCAAAATTTGAATTCAATTTAAAATATTTCTCCACAATCTTTGTTTGCACCTAAAACTCATGTTACGTATATTTGTTTGCTCATTTCATTCAAAAAAAACTCTGATAGATTTTTCGTAAAGAATGATAGTAAATACTAAATTATTCAAGTTCAAACCAAAATTTGTATTCAATTTAAAATATTTCTCCACAACCTCTGTTTGAACTTAAAACTCATGTTTCGTTCATTTGTTTACTTGTCTCAATGAAAAACAACTCGGATAGATTTTTCGTAAAGAATGATAGTAAATACTAGATTATTCAAATGCAAACCAAAATTTATATTCGTTTCAAAATATTTCTCCATAATCTTTGTTTGCACCTAATACTCGTGTTTCGTGCATATGTTTGCTCGTTTCGTTGAAAAAAAACTCGGTTAGATTTTTCGTAAAGAATGATAGTAAATACTAAATTACTCAAATACAAACCAAAATTTGAATTCAATTTAAAATATTTCACCACAATCTTTGTTTGCACCTAAAACTAATGTTTCCAATATTTGTTTGCTCATTTCATTCAAAAAAAACTCGAATAGATTTTTCGTAAAGAATGATAGTAAATACTAAATTATTCAAGTTCAAACCAAAATTTGTATTCAATTTAAAATATTTCTCCACAATCTCTGTTTGAACTTAAAACTCATGTTTTGTTCATTTGTTTGCTTGTTTCAATGAAAAACAACTCGGATAGATTTTTCGTAAAGAATGATAGTAAATACTAAATTACTCAAATGCAAACCAAAATTTGTATTCAATTTAAAATATTTCTCCACAATCTCTGTTTGAACTTAAAACTCATGTTTTGTTCATTTGTTTGCTTGTTTCAATGAAAGACAACTCGGATAGATTTTTCGTAAAGAATGATAGTAAATACTAAATTACTCAAATGCAAACCAAAATTTGTATTCAATTTAAAATATTTCTCCACAATATCTGTTTGAACTTAAAACTCATGTTTTGTTCATTTGTTTGCTTGTTTCAATGAAAAACAACTCGGATGGATTTTTCGTAAAGAATGATAGTAAATACTAGATTATTCAAATGCAAACCAAAATTTATATTCGTTTCAAAATATTTCTCCACAATCTTTGTTTGCACCTAATACTCGTGTTTCGTGCATATGTTTGCTCGTTTCATTGAAAAAAAACTCGGTTAGATTTTTCGTAAAGAATGATAGGAAATACTAAATTACTCAAATGCAAACCAAAATTTGAATTCAATTTAAAATATTTCACCACTATCTTTGTTTGAACCTAAAACTCATGTTTCCTATATTTGTTTGCTCATTTCATTCAAAAAAAACTCGGATAGATTTTTCGTAAAGAATGATAGTAAATACAAAATTATTCAAGTTCAAACCAAAATTTGTATTCAATTTAAAATATTTCTCCACAACCTCTGTTTGAACTTACAACTCATGTTTTGTTCATTTGTTTGCTTGTTTCAATGAAAAACAACTCGGATAGATTTTTCGTAAAGAATGATAGTAAATACTAAATTACTCAAATGCAAACCAAAATTTGAATTCAATTTAAAATATTTCTCCACAATCTTTGTTTGCACCTAAAACTCATGTTACGTATATTTGTTTGCTCATTTCATTCAAAAAAAACTCTGATAGATTTTTCGTAAAGAATGATAGTAAATACTAAATTATTCAAGTTCAAACCAAAATTTGTATTCAATTTAAAATATTTCTCCACAATCTCTGTTTGAACTTAAAACTCATGTTTTGTTCATTTGTTTGCTTGTTTCAATGAAAAACAACTCGGATAGATTTTTCGTAAAGAATGATAGTAAATACTAAATTACTCAAATGCAAACCAAAATTTGTATTCAATTTAAAATATTTCTCCACAATCTCTGTTTGAACTTAAAACTCATGTTTTGTTCATTTGTTTGCTTGTTTCAATGAAAAACAATTCGGATGGATTTTTCGTAAAGAATGATAGTAAATACTAGATTATTCAAATGCAAACCAAAATTTATATTCGTTTCAAAATATTTGTCCACAATCTTTGTTTGCACCTAATACTCGTGTTTCGTGCATATGTTTGCCCGTTTCATTGAAAAAAAACTCGGTTAGATTTTTCGTAAAGAATGATAGGAAATACTAAATTACTCAAATGCAAACCAAAATTTGAATTCAATTTAAAATATTTCACCACAATCTTTGTTTGCACGTAAAACTCATGTTTCCTATATTTGTTTGCTCATTTCATTCAAAAAAAACTCGGATAGATTTTTCGTAAAGAATGATAGTAAATACTAAATTATTCAAGTTCAAACCAAAATTTGTATTCAATTTAAAATATTTCTCCACAACCTCTGTTTGAACTTACAACTCATGTTTTGTTCATTTGTTTGCTTGTTTCAATGAAAAACAACTCGGATAGATTTTTCGTAAAGAATGATAGTAAATACTAAATTACTCAAATGCAAACCAAAATTTGAATTCAATTTAAAATATTTCTCCACAATCTTTGTTTGCACCCAAAACTCATGTTACGTATATTTGTTTGCTCATTTCATTCAAAAAAAACTCTGATAGATTTTTCGTAAAGAATGATAGTAAATACTAAATTATTCAAGTTCAAACCAAAATTTGTATTCAATTTAAAATATTTCTCCACAACCTCTGTTTGAACTTAAAACTCATGTTTCGTTCATTTGTTTACTTGTCTCAATGAAAAACAACTCGGATAGATTTTTCGTAAAGAATGATAGTAAATACTAGATTATTCAAATGCAAACCAAAATTTATATTCGTTTCAAAATATTTCTCCATAATCTTTGTTTGCACCTAATACTCGTGTTTCGTGCATATGTTTGCTCGTTTCGTTGAAAAAAAACTCGGTTAGATTTTTCGTAAAGAATGATAGTAAATACTAAATTACTCAAATACAAACCAAAATTTGAATTCAATTTAAAATATTTCACCACAATCTTTGTTTGCACCTAAAACTAATGTTTCCAATATTTGTTTGCTCATTTCATTCAAAAAAAACTCGAATAGATTTTTCGTAAAGAATGATAGTAAATACTAAATTATTCAAGTTCAAACCAAAATTTGTATTCAATTTAAAATATTTCTCCACAATCTCTGTTTGAACTTAAAACTCATGTTTTGTTCATTTGTTTGCTTGTTTCAATGAAAAACAACTCGGATAGATTTTTCGTAAAGAATGATAGTAAATACTAAATTACTCAAATGCAAACCAAAATTTGTATTCAATTTAAAATATTTCTCCACAATCTCTGTTTGAACTTAAAACTCATGTTTTGTTCATTTGTTTGCTTGTTTCAATGAAAGACAACTCGGATAGATTTTTCGTAAAGAATGATAGTAAATACTAAATTACTCAAATGCAAACCAAAATTTGTATTCAATTTAAAATATTTCTCCACAATATCTGTTTGAACTTAAAACTCATGTTTTGTTCATTTGTTTGCTTGTTTCAATGAAAAACAACTCGGATGGATTTTTCGTAAAGAATGATAGTAAATACTAGATTATTCAAATGCAAACCAAAATTTATATTCGTTTCAAAATATTTCTCCACAATCTTTGTTTGCACCTAATACTCGTGTTTCGTGCATATGTTTGCTCGTTTCATTGAAAAAAAACTCGGTTAGATTTTTCGTAAAGAATGATAGGAAATACTAAATTACTCAAATGCAAACCAAAATTTGAATTCAATTTAAAATATTTCACCACTATCTTTGTTTGAACCTAAAACTCATGTTTCCTATATTTGTTTGCTCATTTCATTCAAAAAAAACTCGGATAGATTTTTCGTAAAGAATGATAGTAAATACAAAATTATTCAAGTTCAAACCAAAATTTGTATTCAATTTAAAATATTTCTCCACAACCTCTGTTTGAACTTACAACTCATGTTTTGTTCATTTGTTTGCTTGTTTCAATGAAAAACAACTCGGATAGATTTTTCGTAAAGAATGATAGTAAATACTAGATTATTCAAATGCAAACCAAAATTTATATTCGTTTCAAAATATTTCTCCACAATCTTTGTTTGCACCTAATACTCGTGTTTCGTGCATATGTTTGCCCGTTTCATTGAAAAAAAACTCGGTTAGATTTTTCGTAAAGAATGATAGGAAATACTAAATTACTCAAATGCAAACCAAAATTTGAATTCAATTTAAAATATTTCACCACAATCTTTGTTTGCACGTAAAACTCATGTTTCCTATATTTGTTTGCTCATTTCATTCAAAAAAAACTCGGATAGATTTTTCGTAAAGAATGATAGTAAATACTAAATTATTCAAGTTCAAACCAAAATTTGTATTCAATTTAAAATATTTCTCCACAACCTCTGTTTGAACTTACAACTCATGTTTTGTTCATTTGTTTGCTTGTTTCAATGAAAAACAACTCGGATAGATTTTTCGTAAAGAATGATAGTAAATACTAAATTACTCAAATGCAAACCAAAATTTGAATTCAATTTAAAATATTTCTCCACAATCTTTGTTTGCACCTAAAACTCATGTTACGTATATTTGTTTGCTCATTTCATTCAAAAAAAACTCTGATAGATTTTTCGTAAAGAATGATAGTAAATACTAAATTATTCAAGTTCAAACCAAAATTTGTATTCAATTTAAAATATTTCTCCACAATCTCTGTTTGAACTTAAAACTCATGTTTCGTTCATTTGTTTACTTGTTTCAATGAAAAACAACTCGGATAGATTTTTCGTAAAGAATGATAGTAAATACTAGATTATTCAAATGCAAACCAAAATTTATATTCGTTTCAAAATATTTCTCCATAATCTTTGTTTGCACCTAATACTCGTGTTTCGTGCATATGTTTGCTCGTTTCATTGAAAAAAAACTCGGTTAGATTTTTCGTAAAGAATGATAGTAAATACTAAATTACTCAAATACAAACCAAAATTTGAATTCAATTTAAAATATTTCACCACAATCTTTGTTTGCACCTAAAACTAATGTTTCCAATATTTGTTTGCTCATTTCATTCAAAAAAAACTCGAATAGATTTTTCGTAAAGAATGATAGTAAATACTAAATTATTCAAGTTCAAACCAAAATTTGTATTCAATTTAAAATATTTCTCCACAATCTCTGTTTGAACTTAAAACTCATGTTTTGTTCATTTGTTTGCTTGTTTCAATGAAAAACAACTCGGATAGATTTTTCGTAAAGAATGATAGTAAATACTAAATTACTCAAATGCAAACCAAAATTTGTATTCAATTTAAAATATTTCTCCACAATCTCTGTTTGAACTTAAAACTCATGTTTTGTTCATTTGTTTGCTTGTTTCAATGAAAGACAACTCGGATAGATTTTTCGTAAAGAATGATAGTAAATACTAAATTACTCAAATGCAAACCAAAATTTGTATTCAATTTAAAATATTTCTCCACAATATCTGTTTGAACTTAAAACTCATGTTTTGTTCATTTGTTTGCTTGTTTCAATGAAAAACAACTCGGATGGATTTTTCGTAAAGAATGATAGTAAATACTAGATTATTCAAATGCAAACCAAAATTTATATTCGTTTCAAAATATTTCTCCACAATCTTTGTTTGCACCTAATACTCGTGTTTCGTGCATATGTTTGCTCGTTTCATTGAAAAAAAACTCGGTTAGATTTTTCGTAAAGAATGATAGGAAATACTAAATTACTCAAATGCAAACCAAAATTTGAATTCAATTTAAAATATTTCACCACTATCTTTGTTTGAACCTAAAACTCATGTTTCCTATATTTGTTTGCTCATTTCATTCAAAAAAAACTCGGATAGATTTTTCGTAAAGAATGATAGTAAATACAAAATTATTCAAGTTCAAACCAAAATTTGTATTCAATTTAAAATATTTCTCCACAACCTCTGTTTGAACTTACAACTCATGTTTTGTTCATTTGTTTGCTTGTTTCAATGAAAAACAACTCGGATAGATTTTTCGTAAAGAATGATAGTAAATACTAAATTACTCAAATGCAAACCAAAATTTGAATTCAATTTAAAATATTTCTCCACAATCTTTGTTTGCACCTAAAACTCATGTTACGTATATTTGTTTGCTCATTTCATTCAAAAAAAACTCTGATAGATTTTTCGTAAAGAATGATAGTAAATACTAAATTATTCAAGTTCAAACCAAAATTTGTATTCAATTTAAAATATTTCTCCACAATCTCTGTTTGAACTTAAAACTCATGTTTTGTTCATTTGTTTGCTTGTTTCAATGAAAAACAACTCGGATAGATTTTTCGTAAAGAATGATAGTAAATACTAAATTACTCAAATGCAAACCAAAATTTGTATTCAATTTAAAATATTTCTCCACAATCTCTGTTTGAACTTAAAACTCATGTTTTGTTCATTTGTTTGCTTGTTTCAATGAAAAACAATTCGGATGGATTTTTCGTAAAGAATGATAGTAAATACTAGATTATTCAAATGCAAACCAAAATTTATATTCGTTTCAAAATATTTGTCCACAATCTTTGTTTGCACCTAATACTCGTGTTTCGTGCATATGTTTGCCCGTTTCATTGAAAAAAAACTCGGTTAGATTTTTCGTAAAGAATGATAGGAAATACTAAATTACTCAAATGCAAACCAAAATTTGAATTCAATTTAAAATATTTCACCACAATCTTTGTTTGCACGTAAAACTCATGTTTCCTATATTTGTTTGCTCATTTCATTCAAAAAAAACTCGGATAGATTTTTCGTAAAGAATGATAGTAAATACTAAATTATTCAAGTTCAAACCAAAATTTGTATTCAATTTAAAATATTTCTCCACAACCTCTGTTTGAACTTACAACTCATGTTTTGTTCATTTGTTTGCTTGTTTCAATGAAAAACAACTCGGATAGATTTTTCGTAAAGAATGATAGTAAATACTAAATTACTCAAATGCAAACCAAAATTTGAATTCAATTTAAAATATTTCTCCACAATCTTTGTTTGCACCCAAAACTCATGTTACGTATATTTGTTTGCTCATTTCATTCAAAAAAAACTCTGATAGATTTTTCGTAAAGAATGATAGTAAATACTAAATTATTCAAGTTCAAACCAAAATTTGTATTCAATTTAAAATATTTCTCCACAACCTCTGTTTGAACTTAAAACTCATGTTTCGTTCATTTGTTTACTTGTCTCAATGAAAAACAACTCGGATAGATTTTTCGTAAAGAATGATAGTAAATACTAGATTATTCAAATGCAAACCAAAATTTATATTCGTTTCAAAATATTTCTCCATAATCTTTGTTTGCACCTAATACTCGTGTTTCGTGCATATGTTTGCTCGTTTCGTTGAAAAAAAACTCGGTTAGATTTTTCGTAAAGAATGATAGTAAATACTAAATTACTCAAATACAAACCAAAATTTGAATTCAATTTAAAATATTTCACCACAATCTTTGTTTGCACCTAAAACTAATGTTTCCAATATTTGTTTGCTCATTTCATTCAAAAAAAACTCGAATAGATTTTTCGTAAAGAATGATAGTAAATACTAAATTATTCAAGTTCAAACCAAAATTTGTATTCAATTTAAAATATTTCTCCACAATCTCTGTTTGAACTTAAAACTCATGTTTTGTTCATTTGTTTGCTTGTTTCAATGAAAAACAACTCGGATAGATTTTTCGTAAAGAATGATAGTAAATACTAAATTACTCAAATGCAAACCAAAATTTGTATTCAATTTAAAATATTTCTCCACAATCTCTGTTTGAACTTAAAACTCATGTTTTGTTCATTTGTTTGCTTGTTTCAATGAAAGACAACTCGGATAGATTTTTCGTAAAGAATGATAGTAAATACTAAATTACTCAAATGCAAACCAAAATTTGTATTCAATTTAAAATATTTCTCCACAATATCTGTTTGAACTTAAAACTCATGTTTTGTTCATTTGTTTGCTTGTTTCAATGAAAAACAACTCGGATGGATTTTTCGTAAAGAATGATAGTAAATACTAGATTATTCAAATGCAAACCAAAATTTATATTCGTTTCAAAATATTTCTCCACAATCTTTGTTTGCACCTAATACTCGTGTTTCGTGCATATGTTTGCTCGTTTCATTGAAAAAAAACTCGGTTAGATTTTTCGTAAAGAATGATAGGAAATACTAAATTACTCAAATGCAAACCAAAATTTGAATTCAATTTAAAATATTTCACCACTATCTTTGTTTGAACCTAAAACTCATGTTTCCTATATTTGTTTGCTCATTTCATTCAAAAAAAACTCGGATAGATTTTTCGTAAAGAATGATAGTAAATACAAAATTATTCAAGTTCAAACCAAAATTTGTATTCAATTTAAAATATTTCTCCACAACCTCTGTTTGAACTTACAACTCATGTTTTGTTCATTTGTTTGCTTGTTTCAATGAAAAACAACTCGGATAGATTTTTCGTAAAGAATGATAGTAAATACTAGATTATTCAAATGCAAACCAAAATTTATATTCGTTTCAAAATATTTCTCCACAATCTTTGTTTGCACCTAATACTCGTGTTTCGTGCATATGTTTGCCCGTTTCATTGAAAAAAAACTCGGTTAGATTTTTCGTAAAGAATGATAGGAAATACTAAATTACTCAAATGCAAACCAAAATTTGAATTCAATTTAAAATATTTCACCACAATCTTTGTTTGCACGTAAAACTCATGTTTCCTATATTTGTTTGCTCATTTCATTCAAAAAAAACTCGGATAGATTTTTCGTAAAGAATGATAGTAAATACTAAATTATTCAAGTTCAAACCAAAATTTGTATTCAATTTAAAATATTTCTCCACAACCTCTGTTTGAACTTACAACTCATGTTTTGTTCATTTGTTTGCTTGTTTCAATGAAAAACAACTCGGATAGATTTTTCGTAAAGAATGATAGTAAATACTAAATTACTCAAATGCAAACCAAAATTTGAATTCAATTTAAAATATTTCTCCACAATCTTTGTTTGCACCTAAAACTCATGTTACGTATATTTGTTTGCTCATTTCATTCAAAAAAAACTCTGATAGATTTTTCGTAAAGAATGATAGTAAATACTAAATTATTCAAGTTCAAACCAAAATTTGTATTCAATTTAAAATATTTCTCCACAATCTCTGTTTGAACTTAAAACTCATGTTTCGTTCATTTGTTTACTTGTTTCAATGAAAAACAACTCGGATAGATTTTTCGTAAAGAATGATAGTAAATACTAGATTATTCAAATGCAAACCAAAATTTATATTCGTTTCAAAATATTTCTCCATAATCTTTGTTTGCACCTAATACTCGTGTTTCGTGCATATGTTTGCTCGTTTCATTGAAAAAAAACTCGGTTAGATTTTTCGTAAAGAATGATAGTAAATACTAAATTACTCAAATACAAACCAAAATTTGAATTCAATTTAAAATATTTCACCACAATCTTTGTTTGCACCTAAAACTAATGTTTCCAATATTTGTTTGCTCATTTCATTCAAAAAAAACTCGAATAGATTTTTCGTAAAGAATGATAGTAAATACAAAATTATTCAAGTTCAAACCAAAATTTGTATTCAATTTAAAATATTTCTCCACAATCTCTGTTTGAACTTAAAACTCATGTTTTGTTCATTTGTTTGCTTGTTTCAATGAAAAACAACTCGGATAGATTTTTCGTAAAGAATGATAGTAAATACTAAATTACTCAAATGCAAACCAAAATTTGTATTCAATTTAAAATATTTCTCCACAATCTCTGTTTGAACTTAAAACTCATGTTTTGTTCATTTGTTTGCTTGTTTCAATGAAAAACAATTCGGATGGATTTTTCGTAAAGAATGATAGTAAATACTAGATTATTCAAATGCAGACCAAAATTTATATTCGTTTCAAAATATTTGTCCACAATCTTTGTTTGCACCTAATACTCGTGTTTCGTGCATATGTTTGCCCGTTTCATTGAAAAAAAACTCGGTTAGATTTTTCGTAAAGAATGATAGGAAATACTAAATTACTCAAATGCAAACCAAAATTTGAATTCAATTTAAAATATTTCACCACAATCTTTGTTTGCACGTAAAACTCATGTTTCCTATATTTGTTTGCTCATTTCATTCAAAAAAAACTCGGATAGATTTTTCGTAAAGAATGATAGTAAATACTAAATTATTCAAGTTCAAACCAAAATTTGTATTCAATTTAAAATATTTCTCCACAACCTCTGTTTGAACTTACAACTCATGTTTTGTTCATTTGTTTGCTTGTTTCAATGAAAAACAACTCGGATAGATTTTTCGTAAAGAATGATAGTAAATACTAAATTACTCAAATGCAAACCAAAATTTGAATTCAATTTAAAATATTTCTCCACAATCTTTGTTTGCACCTAAAACTCATGTTACGTATATTTCTTTGCTCATTTCATTCAAAAAAAACTCTGATAGATTTTTCGTAAAGAATGATAGTAAATACTAAATTATTCAAGTTCAAACCAAAATTTGTATTCAATTTAAAATATTTCTCCACAATCTCTGTTTGAACTTAAAACTCATGTTTCGTTCATTTGTTTACTTGTCTCAATGAAAAACAACTCGGATAGATTTTTCGTAAAGAATGATAGTAAATACTAGATTATTCAAATGCAAACCAAAATTTATATTCGTTTCAAAATATTTCTCCATAATCTTTGTTTGCACCTAATACTCGTGTTTCGTGCATATGTTTGCTCGTTTCGTTGAAAAAAAACTCGGTTAGATTTTTCGTAAAGAATGATAGTAAATACTAAATTACTCAAATACAAACCAAAATTTGAATTCAATTTAAAATATTTCACCACAATCTTTGTTTGCACCTAAAACTAATGTTTCCAATATTTGTTTGCTCATTTCATTCAAAAAAAACTCGAATAGATTTTTCGTAAAGAATGATAGTAAATACAAAATTATTCAAGTTCAAACCAAAATTTGTATTCAATTTAAAATATTTCTCCACAATCTCTGTTTGAACTTAAAACTCATGTTTTGTTCATTTGTTTGCTTGTTTCAATGAAAAACAACTCGGATAGATTTTTCGTAAAGAATGATAGTAAATACTAAATTACTCAAATGCAAACCAAAATTTGTATTCAATTTAAAATATTTCTCCACAATCTCTGTTTGAACTTAAAACTCATGTTTTGTTCATTTGTTTGCTTGTTTCAATGAAAAACAATTCGGATGGATTTTTCGTAAAGAATGATAGTAAATACTAGATTATTCAAATGCAAACCAAAATTTATATTCGTTTCAAAATATTTGTCCACAATCTTTGTTTGCACCTAATACTCGTGTTTCGTGCATATGTTTGCCCGTTTCATTGAAAAAAAACTCGGTTAGATTTTTCGTAAAGAATGATAGGAAATACTAAATTACTCAAATGCAAACCAAAATTTGAATTCAATTTAAAATATTTCACCACAATCTTTGTTTGCACGTAAAACTCATGTTTCCTATATTTGTTTGCTCATTTCATTCAAAAAAAACTCGGATAGATTTTTCGTAAAGAATGATAGTAAATACTAAATTATTCAAGTTCAAACCAAAATTTGTATTCAATTTAAAATATTTCTCCACAACCTCTGTTTGAACTTACAACTCATGTTTTGTTCATTTGTTTGCTTGTTTCAATGAAAAACAACTCGGATAGATTTTTCGTAAAGAATGATAGTAAATACTAAATTACTCAAATGCAAACCAAAATTTGAATTCAATTTAAAATATTTCTCCACAATCTTTGTTTGCACCTAAAACTCATGTTACGTATATTTGTTTGCTCATTTCATTCAAAAAAAACTCTGATAGATTTTTCGTAAAGAATGATAGGAAATACTAAATTATTCAAGTTCAAACCAAAATTTGTATTCAATTTAAAATATTTCTCCACAATCTCTGTTTGAACTTAAAACTCATGTTTCGTTCATTTGTTTACTTGTCTCAATGAAAAACAACTCGGATAGATTTTTCGTAAAGAATGATAGTAAATACTAGATTATTCAAATGCAAACCAAAATTTATATTCGTTTCAAAATATTTCTCCATAATCTTTGTTTGCACCTAATACTCGTGTTTCGTGCATATGTTTGCTCGTTTCGTTGAAAAAAAACTTGGTTAGATTTTTCGTAAAGAATGATAGTAAATACTAAATTACTCAAATACAAACCAAAATTTGAATTCAATTTAAAATATTTCACCACAATCTTTGTTTGCACCTAAAACTAATGTTTCCAATATTTGTTTGCTCATTTCATTCAAAAAAAACTCGAATAGATTTTTCGTAAAGAATGATAGTAAATACTAAATTATTCAAGTTCAAACCAAAATTTGTATTCAATTTAAAATATTTCTCCACAATCTCTGTTTGAACTTAAAACTCATGTTTTGTTCATTTGTTTGCTTGTTTCAATGAAAAACAACTCGGATAGATTTTTCGTAAAGAATGATAGTAAATACTAAATTACTCAAATGCAAACCAAAATTTGAATTCAATTTAAAATATTTCACCACAATCTTTGTTTGCACCTAAAACTCATGTTTCCTATATTTGTTTGCTCATTTCATTCAAAAAAAACTCGGATAGATTTTTCGTAAAGAATGATAGTAAATACAAAATTATTCAAGTTCAAACAAAAATTTGTATTGAATTTAAAATATTTCTCCACAATCTCTGTTTGAACTTAAAACTCATGTTTTGTTCATTTGTTTGCTTGTTTCAATGAAAAACAACTCGGATAAATTTTTCGTAAAGAATGATAGTAAATACCAAATTACTCAAATGCAAACCAAAATTTGAATTCAATTTAAAATATTTCTCCACAATCTTTGTTTGCACCTAAAACTCATGTTACGTATATTTGTTTGCTCATTTCATTCAAAAAAAAACTCGGATAGATTTTTCGTAAAGAATGATAGTAAATACTAAATTATTCAAGTTCAAACCAAAATTTGTATTCAATTTAAAATATTTCTCCACAACCTCTGTTTGAACATAAAACTCATGTTTTGTTCATTTGTTTGCTTGTTTCAATGAAAAACAACTCGGATAGATTTTTCGTAAAGAATGATAGTAAATACTAAATTACTCAAATGCAAACCAAAATTTGAATTCAATTTAAAATATTTCTCCACAATCTTTGTTTGCACCTAAAACTCATGTTACGTATATTTGTTTGCTCATTTCATTCAAAAAAAACTCGGATAGATTTTTCGTAAAGAATGATAGTAAATACTAAATTATTCAAGTTCAAACCAAAATTTGTATTCAATTTAAAATATTTCTCCACAATCTCTGTTTGAACTTAAAACTCATGTTTCGTTCATTTGTTTACTTGTTTCAATGAAAAACAACTCGGATAGATTTTCCGTAAAAAATGATAGTAAATACTAGATTATTCAATTGCAAACCAAAATTTATATTCGTTTCAAAATATTTCTCCACAATCATTGTTTGCACCTAATACTCGTGTTTCGTGCATATGTTTGCTCGTTTCGTTGAAAAAAAACTCGGTTAGATTTTTCGTAAAGAATGATAGGAAATACTAAATTACTCAAATGCAAACCAAAATTTGAATTCAATTTAAAATATTTCACCACTATCTTTGTTTGCACCTAAAACTCATGTTTCCTATATTTGTTTGCTCATTTCATTCAAAAAAAACTCGGATAGATTTTTCGTAAAGAATGATAGTAAATACAAAATTATTCAAGTTCAAACAAAAATTTGTATTGAATTTAAAATATTTCTCCACAATCTCTGTTTGAACTTAAAACTCATGTTTTGTTCATTTGTTTGCTTGTTTCAATGAAAAACAACTCGGATAAATTTTTCGTAAAGAATGATAGTAAATACTAAATTACTCAAATGCAAACCAAAATTTGAATTCAATTTAAAATATTTCTCCACAATCTTCGTTTGCACCTAAAACTCATGTTACGTATATTTGTTTGCTCATTTCATTCAAAAAAAACACGGATAGATTTTTCGTAAAGAATAATAGTAAATACTAAATTATTCAAGTTCAAACCAAAATTTGTATTGAATTTAAAATATTTCTCCACAATCTCTGTTTGAACTTAAAACTCATGTTTTGTTCATTTGTTTGCTTGTTTCAATGAAAAACAACTCGGATAAATTTTTCGTAAAGAATGATAGTAAATACCAAATTACTCAAATGCAAACCAAAATTTGAATTCAATTTAAAATATTTCTCCACAATCTTCGTTTGCACCTAAAACTCATGTTACGTATATTTGTTTGCTCATTTCATTCAAAAAAAACACGGATAGATTTTTCGTAAAGAATAATAGTAAATACTAAATTATTCAAGTTCAAACCAAAATTTGTATTCAATTTAAAATATTTCTCCACAATCTCTGTTTGAACTTAAAACTCATGTTTTGTTCATTTGTTTGCTTGTTTCATTGAAAAACAACTCGGATAGATTTTTCGTAAAGAATGATAGTAAATACTAAATTACTCAAATGCAAACCAAAATTTGAATTCAATTTAAAATATTTCTCCACAATCTTAGTTTGCACCTAAAACTCATGTTTCGTATATTTGTTTGCTCATTTCATTCAAAAAAAACACGGATATATTTTTCGTAAAGAATGATAGTAAATACTAAATTATTCAAGTTCAAACCAAAATTTGTATTCAATTTAAAATATTTCTCCACAATCTCTGTTTGAACTTAAAACTCATGTTTTGTTCATTTGTTTACTTGTTTCAATGAAAAACAACTCGGATAGATTTTTCGTAAAGAATGATAGTAAATACTAGATTATTCAAATGCAAACAAAAATATATATTCATTTCAAAATATTTCTCCACAATCTTTGTTTGCACCTAATACTCGTGTTTCGTGCATATGTTTGCTCGTTTCATTGAAAAAAAACTCGGTTAGATTTTTCGTAAAGAATGATAGTAAATACTAAATTACTCAAATGCAAACCAAAATTTGAATTCAATTTAAAATATTTCTCCACAATCTTTGTTTGCACCTAAAACTCATGTTACGTATATTTGTTTGCTCATTTCATTCAAAAAAAACTCGGATAGATTTTTCGTAAAGAATGATAGTAAATACTAAATTATTCAAGTTCAAACAAAAATTTGTATTCAATTTAAAATATTTCTCCACAATCTCTGTTTGAACTTAAAACTCATGTTTTGTTCATTTGTTTGCTTGTTTCAATGAAAAACAACTCGGATAGATTTTTCGTAAAGAATGATAGTAAATACAGAATTACTCAAATGCAAACCAAAATTTGAATTCAATTTAAAATATTTCTCCACAATCTTTGTTTGCACCTAAAACTCATGTTACGTATATTTGTTTGCTCATTTCATTCAAAAAAAACTCGGATAGATTTTTCGTAAAGAATGATAGTAAATACTAAATTATTCAAGTTCAAACAAAAATTTGTATTCAATTTAAAATATTTCTCCACAATCTCTGTTTGAACTTAAAACTCATGTTTTGTTCATTTGTTTGCTTGTTTCAATGAAAAACAACTCGGATAGATTTTTCGTAAAGAATGATAGTAAATACTAAATTACTCAAATGCAAACCAAAATTTGAATTCAATTTAAAATATTTCTCCACAATCTTTGTTTGCACCTAAAACTCATGTTACGTATATTTGTTTGCTCATTTCATTCAAAAAAAACTCGGATAGATTTTTCGTAAAGAATGATAGTAAATACTAAATTATTCAAGTTCAAACCAAAATTTGTATTCAATTTAAAAAATTTCTCCACAACCTCTGTTTGAACTTAAAACTCATGTTTTGTTCATTTGTTTGCTTGTTTCAATGAAAAACAACTCGGATAGATTTTTCGTAAAGAATGATAGTAAATACTAAATTACTCAAATGCAAACCAAAATTTGAATTCAATTTAAAATATTTCTCCACAATCTTTGTTTGCACCTAAAACTCATGTTACGTATATTTGTTTGCTCATTTCATTCAAAAAAAACTCGGATAGATTTTTCGTAAAGAATGATAGTAAATACTAAATTATTCAAGTTCAAACAAAAATTTGTATTCAATTTAAAATATTTCTCCACAATCTCTGTTTGAACTTAAAACTCATGTTTTGTTCATTTGTTTGCTTGTTTCAATGAAAAACAACTCGGATAGATTTTTCGTAAAGAATGATAGTAAATACTAAATTACTCAAATGCAAACCAAAATTTGAATTCAATTTAAAATATTTCTCCACAATCTTTGTTTGCACCTAAAACTCATGTTACGTATATTTGTTTGCTCATTTCATTCAAAAAAAACTCGGATAGATTTTTCGTAAAGAATGATAGTAAATACTAGATTATTCAAATGCAAACAAAAATTTATATTCATTTCAAAATATTTCTCCACAATCTTTGTTTGCACCTAATACTCGTGTTTCGTGCATATGTTTGCTCGTTTCATTGAAAAAAAACTCGGTTAGATTTTTCGTAAAGAATGATAGTAAATACCAAATTACTCAAATGCAAACCAAAATTTGAATTCAATTTAAAATATTTCTCCACAATCTTTGTTTGCACCTAAAACTCATGTTACGTATATTTGTTTGCTCATTTCATTCAAAAAAAACTCGGATAGATTTTTCGTAAAGAATGATAGTAAATACAAAATTATTCAAGTTCAAACAAAAATTTGTATTGAATTTAAAATATTTCTCCACAATCTCTGTTTGAACTTAAAACTCATGTTTTGTTCATTTGTTTGCTTGTTTCAATGAAAAACAACTCGGATAAATTTTTCGTAAAGAATGATAGTAAATACCAAATTACTCAAATGCAAACCAAAATTTGAATTCAATTTAAAATATTTCTCCACAATCTTTGTTTGCACCTAAAACTCATGTTACGTATATTTGTTTGCTCATTTCATTCAAAAAAAAACTCGGATAGATTTTTCGTAAAGAATGATAGTAAATACTAAATTATTCAAGTTCAAACCAAAATTTGTATTCAATTTAAAATATTTCTCCACAACCTCTGTTTGAACTTAAAACTCATGTTTTGTTCATTTGTTTGCTTGTTTCAATGAAAAACAACTCGGATAGATTTTTCGTAAAGAATGATAGTAAATACTAAATTACTCAAATGCAAACCAAAATTTGAATTCAATTTAAAATATTTCTCCACAATCTTTGTTTGCACCTAAAACTCATGTTACGTATATTTGTTTGCTCATTTCATTCAAAAAAAACTCGGATAGATTTTTCGTAAAGAATGATAGTAAATACTAAATTATTCAAGTTCAAACCAAAATTTGTATTCAATTTAAAATATTTCTCCACAATCTCTGTTTGAACTTAAAACTCATGTTTCGTTCATTTGTTTACTTGTTTCAATGAAAAACAACTCGGATAGATTTTCCGTAAAAAATGATAGTAAATACTAGATTATTCAATTGCAAACCAAAATTTATATTCGTTTCAAAATATTTCTCCACAATCATTGTTTGCACCTAATACTCGTGTTTCGTGCATATGTTTCCTCGTTTCGTTGAAAAAAAACTCGGTTAGATTTTTCGTAAAGAATGATAGGAAATACTAAATTACTCAAATGCAAACCAAAATTTGAATTCAATTTAAAATATTTCACCACTATCTTTGTTTGCACCTAAAACTCATGTTTCCTATATTTGTTTGCTCATTTCATTCAAAAAAAACTCGGATAGATTTTTCGTAAAGAATGATAGTAAATACAAAATTATTCAAGTTCAAACAAAAATTTGTATTGAATTTAAAATATTTCTCCACAATCTCTGTTTGAACTTAAAACTCATGTTTTGTTCATTTGTTTGCTTGTTTCAATGAAAAACAACTCGGATAAATTTTTCGTAAAGAATGATAGTAAATACCAAATTACTCAAATGCAAACCAAAATTTGAATTCAATTTAAAATATTTCTCCACAATCTTCGTTTGCACCTAAAACTCATGTTACGTATATTTGTTTGCTCATTTCATTCAAAAAAAACTCGGATAGATTTTTCGTAAAGAATAATAGTAAATACTAAATTATTCAAGTTCAAACCAAAATTTGTATTCAATTTAAAATATTTCTCCACAATCTCTGTTTGAACTTAAAACTCATGTTTTGTTCATTTGTTTGCTTGTTTCATTGAAAAACAACTCGGATAGATTTTTCGTAAAGAATGATAGTAAATACTAAATTACTCAAATGCAAACCAAAATTTGAATTCAATTTAAAATATTTCTCCACAATCTTAGTTTGCACCTAAAACTCATGTTTCGTATATTTGTTTGCTCATTTCATTCAAAAAAAACACGGATATATTTTTCGTAAAGAATGATAGTAAATACTAAATTATTCAAGTTCAAACCAAAATTTGTATTCAATTTAAAATATTTCTCCACAATCTCTGTTTGAACTTAAAACTCATGTTTTGTTCATTTGTTTGCTTGTTTCAATGAAAAACAACTCGGATAGATTTTTCGTAAAGAATGATAGTAAATACTGAATTACTCAAATGCAAACCAAAATTTGAATTCAATTTAAAATATTTCTCCACAATCTTTGTTTGCACCTAAAACTCATGTTACGTATATTTGTTTGCTCATTTCATTCAAAAAAAACTCGGATAGATTTTTCGTAAAGAATGATAGTAAATACTAAATTATTCAAGTTCAAACAAAAATTTGTATTCAATTTAAAATATTTCTCCACAATCTCTGTTTGAACTTAAAACTCATGTTTTGTTCATTTGTTTGCTTGTTTCAATGAAAAACAACTCGGATAGATTTTTCGTAAAGAATGATAGTAAATACTAAATTACTCAAATGCAAACCAAAATTTGAATTCAATTTAAAATATTTCTCCACAATCTTTGTTTGCACCTAAAACTCATGTTACGTATATTTGTTTGCTCATTTCATTCAAAAAAAACTCGGATAGATTTTTCGTAAAGAATGATAGTAAATACTAGATTATTCAAATGCAAACAAAAATTTATATTCATTTCAAAATATTTCTCCACAATCTTTGTTTGCACCTAATACTCGTGTTTCGTGCATATGTTTGCTCGTTTCATTGAAAAAAAACTCGGTTAGATTTTTCGTAAAGAATGATAGTAAATACTAAATTACTCAAATGCAAACCAAAATTTGAATTCAATTTAAAATATTTCTCCACAATCTTTGTTTGCACCTAAAACTCATGTTACGTATATTTGTTTGCTCAATTCATTCAAAAAAAACTCGGATAGATTTTTCGTAAAGAATGATAGTAAATACTAAATTATTCAAGTTCAAACAAAAATTTGTATTCAATTTAAAATATTTCTCCACAATCTCTGTTTGAACTTAAAACTCATGTTTTGTTCATTTGTTTGCTTGTTTCAATGAAAAACAACTCGGATAGATTTTTCGTAAAGAATGATAGTAAATACTGAATTACTCAAATGCAAACCAAAATTTGAATTCAATTTAAAATATTTCTCCACAATCTTTGTTTGCACCTAAAACTCATGTTACGTATATTTGTTTGCTCATTTCATTCAAAAAAAACTCGGATAGATTTTTCGTAAAGAATGATAGTAAATACTAAATTATTCAAGTTCAAACAAAAATTTGTATTCAATTTAAAATATTTCTCCACAATCTCTGTTTGAACTTAAAACTCATGTTTTGTTCATTTGTTTGCTTGTTTCAATGAAAAACAACTCGGATAGATTTTTCGTAAAGAATGATAGTAAATACTAAATTACTCAAATGCAAACCAAAATTTGAATTCAATTTAAAATATTTCTCCACAATCTTTGTTTGCACCTAAAACTCATGTTACGTATATTTGTTTGCTCATTTCATTCAAAAAAAACTCGGATAGATTTTTCGTAAAGAATGATAGTAAATACTAGATTATTCAAATGCAAACAAAAATTTATATTCATTTCAAAATATTTCTCCACAATCTTTGTTTGCACCTAATACTCGTGTTTTGTGCATATGTTTGCTCGTTTCATTGAAAAAAAACTCGGTTAGATTTTTCGTAAAGAATGATAGTAAATACTAAATTACTCAAATGCAGACCAAAATTTGAATTCAATTTAAAATATTTCTCCACAATCTTTGTTTGCACCTAAAACTCATGTTACGTATATTTGTTTGCTCATTTCATTCAAAAAAAACTCGGATAGATTTTTCGTAAAGAATGATAGTAAATACTAAATTATTCAAGTTCAAACAAAAATTTGTATTCAATTTAAAATATTTCTCCACAATCTCTGTTTGAACTTAAAACTCATGTTTTGTTCATTTGTTTGCTTGTTTCAATGAAAAACAACTCGGATAGATTTTTCGTAAAGAATGATAGTAAATACTGAATTACTCAAATGCAAACCAAAATTTGAATTCAATTTAAAATATTTCTCCACAATCTTTGTTTGCACCTAAAACTCATGTTACGTATATTTGTTTGCTCATTTCATTCAAAAAAAACTCGGATAGATTTTTCGTAAAGAATGATAGTAAATACTAAATTATTCAAGTTCAAACAAAAATTTGTATTCAATTTAAAATATTTCTCCACAATCTCTGTTTGAACTTAAAACTCATGTTTTGTTCATTTGTTTGCTTGTTTCAATGAAAAACAACTCGGATAGATTTTTCGTAAAGAATGATAGTAAATACTGAATTACTCAAATGCAAACCAAAATTTGAATTCAATTTAAAATATTTCTCCACAATCTTTGTTTGCACCTAAAACTCATGTTACGTATATTTGTTTGCTCATTTCATTCAAAAAAAACTCGGATAGATTTTTCGTAAAGAATGATAGTAAATACTAAATTATTCAAGTTCAAACAAAAATTTGTATTCAATTTAAAATATTTCTCCACAATCTCTGTTTGAACTTAAAACTCATGTTTTGTTCATTTGTTTGCTTGTTTCAATGAAAAACAACTCGGATAGATTTTTCGTAAAGAATGATAGTAAATACTAAATTACTCAAATGCAAACCAAAATTTGAATTCAATTTAAAATATTTCTCCACAATCTTTGTTTGCACCTAAAACTCATGTTACGTATATTTGTTTGCTCATTTCATTCAAAAAAAACTCGGATAGATTTTTCGTAAAGAATAATAGTAAAAACTAAATTATTCAAGTTCAAACCAAAATTTGTATTCAATTTAAAATATTTCTCCACAATCTCTGTTTGAACTTAAAACTCATGTTTTGTTCATTTGTTTGCTTGTTTCATTGAAAAACAACTCGGATAGATTTTTCGTAAAGAATGATAGTAAATACTAAATTACTCAAATGCAAACCAAAATTTGAATTCAATTTAAAATATTTCTCCACAATCTTAGTTTGCACCTAAAACTCATGTTTCGTATATTTGTTTGCTCATTTCATTCAAAAAAAACACGGATATATTTTTCGTAAAGAATGATAGTAAATACTAAATTATTCAAGTTCAAACCAAAATTTGTATTCAATTTAAAATATTTCTCCACAATCTCTGTTTGAACTTAAAACTCATGTTTTGTTCATTTGTTTGCTTGTTTCAATGAAAAACAACTCGGATAGATTTTTCGTAAAGAATGATAGTAAATACTGAATTACTCAAATGCAAACCAAAATTTGAATTCAATTTAAAATATTTCTCCACAATCTTTGTTTGCACCTAAAACTCATGTTACGTATATTTGTTTGCTCATTTCATTCAAAAAAAACTCGGATAGATTTTTCGTAAAGAATAATAGTAAAAACTAAATTATTCAAGTTCAAACCAAAATTTGTATTCAATTTAAAATATTTCTCCACAATCTCTGTTTGAACTTAAAACTCATGTTTTGTTCATTTGTTTGCTTGTTTCATTGAAAAACAACTCGGATAGATTTTTCGTAAAGAATGATAGTAAATACTAAATTACTCAAATGCAAACCAAAATTTGAATTCAATTTAAAATATTTCTCCACAATCTTAGTTTGCACCTAAAACTCATGTTTCGTATATTTGTTTGCTCATTTCATTCAAAAAAAACTCGGATAGATTTTTCGTAAAGAATGATAGTAAATACTAAATTATTCAAGTTCAAACAAAAATTTGTATTCAATTTAAAATATTTCTCCACAATCTCTGTTTGAACTTAAAACTCATGTTTTGTTCATTTGTTTGCTTGTTTCAATGAAAAACAACTCGGATAGATTTTTCGTAAAGAATGATAGTAAATACTAAATTACTCAAATGCAAACCAAAATTTGAATTCAATTTAAAATATTTCTCCACAATCTTTGTTTGCACCTAAAACTCATGTTACGTATATTTGTTTGCTCATTTCATTCAAAAAAAACTCGGATAGATTTTTCGTAAAGAATGATAGTAAATACTAGATTATTCAAATGCAAACAAAAATTTATATTCATTTCAAAATATTTCTCCACAATCTTTGTTTGCACCTAATACTCGTGTTTTGTGCATATGTTTGCTCGTTTCATTGAAAAAAAACTCGGTTAGATTTTTCGTAAAGAATGATAGTAAATACTAAATTACTCAAATGCAGACCAAAATTTGAATTCAATTTAAAATATTTCTCCACAATCTTTGTTTGCACCTAAAACTCATGTTACGTATATTTGTTTGCTCATTTCATTCAAAAAAAACTCGGATAGATTTTTCGTAAAGAATGATAGTAAATACTAAATTATTCAAGTTCAAACAAAAATTTGTATTCAATTTAAAATATTTCTCCACAATCTCTGTTTGAACTTAAAACTCATGTTTTGTTCATTTGTTTGCTTGTTTCAATGAAAAACAACTCGGATAGATTTTTCGTAAAGAATGATAGTAAATACTGAATTACTCAAATGCAAACCAAAATTTGAATTCAATTTAAAATATTTCTCCACAATCTTTGTTTGCACCTAAAACTCATGTTACGTATATTTGTTTGCTCATTTCATTCAAAAAAAACTCGGATAGATTTTTCGTAAAGAATGATAGTAAATACTAAATTATTCAAGTTCAAACAAAAATTTGTATTCAATTTAAAATATTTCTCCACAATCTCTGTTTGAACTTAAAACTCATGTTTTGTTCATTTGTTTGCTTGTTTCAATGAAAAACAACTCGGATAGATTTTTCGTAAAGAATGATAGTAAATACTGAATTACTCAAATGCAAACCAAAATTTGAATTCAATTTAAAATATTTCTCCACAATCTTTGTTTGCACCTAAAACTCATGTTACGTATATTTGTTTGCTCATTTCATTCAAAAAAAACTCGGATAGATTTTTCGTAAAGAATGATAGTAAATACTAAATTATTCAAGTTCAAACAAAAATTTGTATTCAATTTAAAATATTTCTCCACAATCTCTGTTTGAACTTAAAACTCATGTTTTGTTCATTTGTTTGCTTGTTTCAATGAAAAACAACTCGGATAGATTTTTCGTAAAGAATGATAGTAAATACTAAATTACTCAAATGCAAACCAAAATTTGAATTCAATTTAAAATATTTCTCCACAATCTTTGTTTGCACCTAAAACTCATGTTACGTATATTTGTTTGCTCATTTCATTCAAAAAAAACTCGGATAGATTTTTCGTAAAGAATAATAGTAAAAACTAAATTATTCAAGTTCAAACCAAAATTTGTATTCAATTTAAAATATTTCTCCACAATCTCTGTTTGAACTTAAAACTCATGTTTTGTTCATTTGTTTGCTTGTTTCATTGAAAAACAACTCGGATAGATTTTTCGTAAAGAATGATAGTAAATACTAAATTACTCAAATGCAAACCAAAATTTGAATTCAATTTAAAATATTTCTCCACAATCTTAGTTTGCACCTAAAACTCATGTTTCGTATATTTGTTTGCTCATTTCATTCAAAAAAAACACGGATATATTTTTCGTAAAGAATGATAGTAAATACTAAATTATTCAAGTTCAAACCAAAATTTGTATTCAATTTAAAATATTTCTCCACAATCTCTGTTTGAACTTAAAACTCATGTTTTGTTCATTTGTTTGCTTGTTTCAATGAAAAACAACTCGGATAGATTTTTCGTAAAGAATGATAGTAAATACTGAATTACTCAAATGCAAACCAAAATTTGAATTCAATTTAAAATATTTCTCCACAATCTTTGTTTGCACCTAAAACTCATGTTACGTATATTTGTTTGCTCATTTCATTCAAAAAAAACTCGGATAGATTTTTCGTAAAGAATAATAGTAAAAACTAAATTATTCAAGTTCAAACCAAAATTTGTATTCAATTTAAAATATTTCTCCACAATCTCTGTTTGAACTTAAAACTCATGTTTTGTTCATTTGTTTGCTTGTTTCATTGAAAAACAACTCGGATAGATTTTTCGTAAAGAATGATAGTAAATACTAAATTACTCAAATGCAAACCAAAATTTGAATTCAATTTAAAATATTTCTCCACAATCTTAGTTTGCACCTAAAACTCATGTTTCGTATATTTGTTTGCTCATTTCATTCAAAAAAAACACGGATATATTTTTCGTAAAGAATGATAGTAAATACTAAATTATTCAAGTTCAAACCAAAATTTGTATTCAATTTAAAATATTTCTCCACAATCTCTGTTTGAACTTAAAACTCATGTTTTGTTCATTTGTTTGCTTGTTTCAATGAAAAACAACTCGGATAGATTTTTCGTAAAGAATGATAGTAAATACTGAATTACTCAAATGCAAACCAAAATTTGAATTCAATTTAAAATATTTCTCCACAATCTTTGTTTGCACCTAAAACTCATGTTACGTATATTTGTTTGCTCATTTCATTCAAAAAAAACTCGGATAGATTTTTCGTAAAGAATGATAGTAAATACTAAATTATTCAAGTTCAAACAAAAATTTGTATTCAATTTAAAATATTTCTCCACAATCTCTGTTTGAACTTAAAACTCATGTTTTGTTCATTTGTTTGCTTGTTTCAATGAAAAACAACTCGGATAGATTTTTCGTAAAGAATGATAGTAAATACTAAATTACTCAAATGCAAACCAAAATTTGAATTCAATTTAAAATATTTCTCCACAATCTTTGTTTGCACCTAAAACTCATGTTACGTATATTTGTTTGCTCATTTCATTCAAAAAAAACTCGGATAGATTTTTCGTAAAGAATGATAGTAAATACTAGATTATTCAAATGCAAACAAAAATTTATATTCATTTCAAAATATTTCTCCACAATCTTTGTTTGCACCTAATACTCGTGTTTCGTGCATATGTTTGCTCGTTTCATTGAAAAAAAACTCGGTTAGATTTTTCGTAAAGAATGATAGTAAATACTAAATTACTCAAATGCAAACCAAAATTTGAATTCAATTTAAAATATTTCTCCACAATCTTTGTTTGCACCTAAAACTCATGTTACGTATATTTGTTTGCTCATTTCATTCAAAAAAAACTCGGATAGATTTTTCGTAAAGAACGATAGTAAATACTAAATTATTCAAGTTCAAACAAAAATTTGTATTCAATTTAAAATATTTCTCCACAATCTCTGTTTGAACTTAAAACTCATGTTTTGTTCATTTGTTTGCTTGTTTCAATGAAAAACAACTCGGATAGATTTTTCGTAAAGAATGATAGTAAATACTGAATTACTCAAATGCAAACCAAAATTTGAATTCAATTTAAAATATTTCTCCACAATCTTTGTTTGCACCTAAAACTCATGTTACGTATATTTGTTTGCTCATTTCATTCAAAAAAAACTCGGATAGATTTTTCGTAAAGAATGATAGTAAATACTAAATTATTCAAGTTCAAACAAAAATTTGTATTCAATTTAAAATATTTCTCCACAATCTCTGTTTGAACTTAAAACTCATGTTTTGTTCATTTGTTTGCTTGTTTCAATGAAAAACAACTCGGATAGATTTTTCGTAAAGAATGATAGTAAATACTAAATTACTCAAATGCAAACCAAAATTTGAATTCAATTTAAAATATTTCTCCACAATCTTAGTTTGCACCTAAAACTCATGTTACGTATATTTGTTTGCTCATTTCATTCAAAAAAAACTCGGATAGATTTTTCGTAAAGAATGATAGTAAATACTAGATTATTCAAATGCAAACAAAAATTTATATTCATTTCAAAATATTTCTCCACAATCTTTGTTTGCACCTAATACTCGTGTTTTGTGCATATGTTTGCTCGTTTCATTGAAAAAAAACTCGGTTAGATTTTTCGTAAAGAATGATAGTAAATACTAAATTACTCAAATGCAGACCAAAATTTGAATTCAATTTAAAATATTTCTCCACAATCTTTGTTTGCACCTAAAACTCATGTTACGTATATTTGTTTGCTCATTTCATTCAAAAAAAACTCGGATAGATTTTTCGTAAAGAATGATAGTAAATACTAAATTATTCAAGTTCAAACAAAAATTTGTATTCAATTTAAAATATTTCTCCACAATCTCTGTTTGAACTTAAAACTCATGTTTTGTTCATTTGTTTGCTTGTTTCAATGAAAAACAACTCGGATAGATTTTTCGTAAAGAATGATAGTAAATACTGAATTACTCAAATGCAAACCAAAATTTGAATTCAATTTAAAATATTTCTCCACAATCTTTGTTTGCACCTAAAACTCATGTTACGTATATTTGTTTGCTCATTTCATTCAAAAAAAACTCGGATAGATTTTTCGTAAAGAATGATAGTAAATACTAAATTATTCAAGTTCAAACAAAAATTTGTATTCAATTTAAAATATTTCTCCACAATCTCTGTTTGAACTTAAAACTCATGTTTTGTTCATTTGTTTGCTTGTTTCAATGAAAAACAACTCGGATAGATTTTTCGTAAAGAATGATAGTAAATACTAAATTACTCAAATGCAAACCAAAATTTGAATTCAATTTAAAATATTTCTCCACAATCTTTGTTTGCACCTAAAACTCATGTTACGTATATTTGTTTGCTCATTTCATTCAAAAAAAACTCGGATAGATTTTTCGTAAAGAATGATAGTAAATACTAGATTATTCAAATGCAAACAAAAATTTATATTCATTTCAAAATATTTCTCCACAATCTTTGTTTGCACCTAATACTCGTGTTTTGTGCATATGTTTGCTCGTTTCATTGAAAAAAAACTCGGTTAGATTTTTCGTAAAGAATGATAGTAAATACTAAATTACTCAAATGCAGACCAAAATTTGAATTCAATTTAAAATATTTCTCCACAATCTTTGTTTGCACCTAAAACTCATGTTACGTATATTTGTTTGCTCATTTCATTCAAAAAAAACTCGGATAGATTTTTCGTAAAGAATGATAGTAAATACTAAATTATTCAAGTTCAAACAAAAATTTGTATTCAATTTAAAATATTTCTCCACAATCTCTGTTTGAACTTAAAACTCATGTTTTGTTCATTTGTTTGCTTGTTTCAATGAAAAACAACTCGGATAGATTTTTCGTAAAGAATGATAGTAAATACTGAATTACTCAAATGCAAACCAAAATTTGAATTCAATTTAAAATATTTCTCCACAATCTTTGTTTGCACCTAAAACTCATGTTACGTATATTTGTTTGCTCGTTTCATTCAAAAAAAACTCGGATAGA
The DNA here is from genome assembly GCA_027726005.1 of Juncus effusus. Lineage (NCBI taxonomy): Eukaryota > Viridiplantae > Streptophyta > Magnoliopsida > Poales > Juncaceae > Juncus > Juncus effusus. The sequence goes on from CM050893.1 coordinate 5,046,164, forward strand.
TTTTTCGTAAAGAATGATAGTAAATACTAAATTATTCAAGTTCAAACAAAAATTTGTATTCAATTTAAAATATTTCTCCACAATCTCTGTTTGAACTTAAAACTCATGTTTTGTTCATTTGTTTGCTTGTTTCAATGAAAAACAACTCGGATAGATTTTTCGTAAAGAATGATAGTAAATACTAAATTACTCAAATGCAAACCAAAATTTGAATTCAATTTAAAATATTTCTCCACAATCTTTGTTTGCACCTAAAACTCATGTTACGTATATTTGTTTGCTCACTTCATTCAAAAAAAACTCGGATAGATTTTTCGTAAAGAATGATAGTAAATACTAGATTATTCAAATGCAAACAAAAATTTATATTCATTTCAAAATATTTCTCCACAATCTTTGTTTGCACCTAATACTCGTGTTTCGTGCATATGTTTGCTCGTTTCATTGAAAAAAAACTCGGTTAGATTTTTCGTAAAGAATGATAGTAAATACTAAATTACTCAAATGCAAACCAAAATTTGAATTCAATTTAAAATATTTCTCCACAATCTTTGTTTGCACCTAAAACTCATGTTACGTATATTTGTTTGCTCATTTCATTCAAAAAAAACTCGGATAGATTTTTCGTAAAGAATGATAGTAAATACTAAATTATTCAAGTTCAAACAAAAATTTGTATTCAATTTAAAATATTTCTCCACAATCTCTGTTTGAACTTAAAACTCATGTTTTGTTCATTTGTTTGCTTGTTTCAATGAAAAACAACTCGGATAGATTTTTCGTAAAGAATGATAGTAAATACTGAATTACTCAAATGCAAACCAAAATTTGAATTCAATTTAAAATATTTCTCCACAATCTTTGTTTGCACCTAAAACTCATGTTACGTATATTTGTTTGCTCATTTCATTCAAAAAAAACTCGGATAGATTTTTCGTAAAGAATGATAGTAAATACTAAATTATTCAAGTTCAAACAAAAATTTGTATTCAATTTAAAATATTTCTCCACAATCTCTGTTTGAACTTAAAACTCATGTTTTGTTCATTTGTTTGCTTGTTTCAATGAAAAACAACTCGGATAGATTTTTCGTAAAGAATGATAGTAAATACTAAATTACTCAAATGCAAACCAAAATTTGAATTCAATTTAAAATATTTCTCCACAATCTTTGTTTGCACCTAAAACTCATGTTACGTATATTTGTTTGCTCATTTCATTCAAAAAAAACTCGGATAGATTTTTCGTAAAGAATGATAGTAAATACTAGATTATTCAAATGCAAACAAAAATTTATATTCATTTCAAAATATTTCTCCACAATCTTTGTTTGCACCTAATACTCGTGTTTCGTGCATATGTTTGCTCGTTTCATTGAAAAAAAACTCGGTTAGATTTTTCGTAAAGAATGATAGTAAATACCAAATTACTCAAATGCAAACCAAAATTTGAATTCAATTTAAAATATTTCTCCACAATCTTTGTTTGCACCTAAAACTCATGTTACGTATATTTGTTTGCTCATTTCATTCAAAAAAAAACTCGGATAGATTTTTCGTAAAGAATGATAGTAAATACTAAATTATTCAAGTTCAAACCAAAATTTGTATTCAATTTAAAAAATTTCTCCACAACCTCTGTTTGAACTTAAAACTCATGTTTTGTTCATTTGTTTGCTTGTTTCAATGAAAAACAACTCGGATAGATTTTTCGTAAAGAATGATAGTAAATACTAAATTACTCAAATGCAAACCAAAATTTGAATTCAATTTAAAATATTTCTCCACAATCTTTGTTTGCACCTAAAACTCATGTTACGTATATTTGTTTGCTCATTTCATTCAAAAAAAACTCGGATAGATTTTTCGTAAAGAATGATAGTAAATACTAAATTATTCAAGTTCAAACCAAAATTTGTATTCAATTTAAAATATTTCTCCACAATCTCTGTTTGAACTTAAAACTCATGTTTCGTTCATTTGTTTACTTGTTTCAATGAAAAACAACTCGGATAGATTTTTCGTAAAAAATGATAGTAAATACTAGATTATTCAATTGCAAACCAAAATTTATATTCGTTTCAAAATATTTCTCCACAATCATTGTTTGCACCTAATACTCGTGTTTCGTGCATATGTTTTCTCGTTTCGTTGAAAAAAAACTCGGTTAGATTTTTCGTAAAGAATGATAGTAAATACTGAATTACTCAAATACAAACCAAAATTTGAATTCAATTTAAAATATTTCACCACAATCTTTGTTTGCACCTAAAACTAATGTTTCCAATATTTGTTTGCTCATTTCATTCAAAACAACTCGGATAGATTTTTCGTAAAGAATGATAGTAAATACTAGATTATTCAAATGCAAACAAAAATTTATATTCGTTTCAAAATATTTCTCCACAATCTTTGTTGGCACCTAATACTCGTGTTTCGTGCATATGTTTGCTCGTTTCCTTGAAAAAAAACTCGGTTAGATTTTTCGTAAAGAATGATAGTAAATACTAAATTACTCAAATGCATACCAAAATTTGAATTCAATTTAAAATATTTCACCACAATCTTTGTTTGCACCTAAAACTCATGTTTCCTATATTTGTTTGCTAATTTCATTCAAAAAAAACTCGGATAGATTTTTCGTAAAGAATGATAGTAAATACTAAATTATTCAAGTTCAAACAAAAATTTGTATTCAATTTAAAATATTTCTCCACAATCTCTGTTTGAACTTAAAACTCATGTTTTCTTCGTTTGTTTGCTTGTTTCAATGAAAAACAACTCGGATAGATTTTTTGTAAAGAATGATAGTAAATACCAAATTACTAAAATGCAAACCAAAATTTGAATTCAATTTAAAATATTTCTCCACAATCTTTGTTTGCACCTAAAACTCATGTTACGTATATTTGTTTGCTCATTTCATTCAAAAAAAAACTCGAATAGATTTTTCGTAAAGAATGATAGTAAATACTAAATTATTCAAGTTCAAACCAAAATTTGTATTCAATTTAAAATATTTCTCCACAACCTCTGTTTGAACTTAAAACTCATGTTTTGTTCATTTGTTTGCTTGTTTCAATGAAAAACAACTCGGATAGATTTTTCGTAAAGAATGATAGTAAAGACTAAATTACTCAAATGCAAACCAAAATTTGAATTCAATTTAAAATATTTCTCCACAATCTTTGTTTGCACCTAAAACTCATGTTACGTATATTTGTTTGCTCATTTCATTCAAAAAAAACTCGGATAGATTTTTCGTAAAGAATGATAGTAAATACTAAATTATTCAAGTTCAAACCAAAATTTGTATTCAATTTAAAATATTTCTCCACAATCTCTGTTTGAACTTAAAACTCATGTTTCGTTCATTTGTTTACTTGTTTCAATGAAAAACAACTCGGATGGATTTTTCGTAAAAAATGATAGTAAATACTAGATTATTCAATTGCAGACCAAAATTTATATTCGTTTCAAAATATTTCTCCACAATCATTGTTTGCACCTAATACTCGTGTTTCGTGCATATGTTTGCTCGTTTCATTGAAAAAAAACTCGGTTAGATTTTTCGTAAAGAATGATAGTAAATACTGAATTACTCAAATACAAACCAAAATTTGAATTCAATTTAAAATATTTCACCACAATCCTTGTTTGCACCTAAAACTAATGTTTCCAATATTTGTTTGCTCATTTCATTCAAAACAACTCGGATAGATTTTTCGTAAAGAATGATAGTAAATACTAGATTATTCAAATGCAAACAAAAATTTATATTCGTTTCAAAATATTTCTCCACAATCTTTGTTTGCACCTAATACTCGTGTTTCGTGCATATGTTTGCTCGTTTCATTGAAAAAAAACTCGGTTAGATTTTTCGTAAAGAATGATAGTAAATACTAAATTACTCAAATGCAAACCAAAATTTGAATTCAATTTAAAATATTTCTCCACAATCTTTGTTTGCACCTAAAACTCATGTTACGTATATTTGTTTGCTCATTTCATTCAAAAAAAACTCGGATAGATTTTTCGTAAAGAATGATAGTAAATACTAGATTATTCAAATGCAAACAAAAATTTATATTCATTTCAAAATATTTCTCCACAATCTTTGTTTGCACCTAATACTCGTGTTTCGTGCATATGTTTGCTCGTTTCATTGAAAAAAAACTCGGTTAGATTTTTCGTAAAGAATGATAGTAAATACCAAATTACTCAAATGCAAACCAAAATTTGAATTCAATTTAAAATATTTCTCCACAATCTTTGTTTGCACCTAAAACTCATGTTACGTATATTTGTTTGCTCATTTCATTCAAAAAAAAACTCGGATAGATTTTTCGTAAAGAATGATAGTAAATACTAAATTATTCAAGTTCAAACCAAAATTTGTATTCAATTTAAAAAATTTCTCCACAACCTCTGTTTGAACTTAAAACTCATGTTTTGTTCATTTGTTTGCTTGTTTCAATGAAAAACAACTCGGATAGATTTTTCGTAAAGAATGATAGTAAATACTAAATTACTCAAATGCAAACCAAAATTTGAATTCAATTTAAAATATTTCTCCACAATCTTTGTTTGCACCTAAAACTCATGTTACGTATATTTGTTTGCTCATTTCATTCAAAAAAAACTCGGATAGATTTTTCGTAAAGAATGATAGTAAATACTAAATTATTCAAGTTCAAACCAAAATTTGTATTCAATTTAAAATATTTCTCCACAATCTCTGTTTGAACTTAAAACTCATGTTTCGTTCATTTGTTTACTTGTTTCAATGAAAAACAACTCGGATAGATTTTTCGTAAAAAATGATAGTAAATACTAGATTATTCAATTGCAAACCAAAATTTATATTCGTTTCAAAATATTTCTCCACAATCATTGTTTGCACCTAATACTCGTGTTTCGTGCATATGTTTGCTCGTTTCGTTGAAAAAAAACTCGGTTAGATTTTTCGTAAAGAATGATAGTAAATACTGAATTACTCAAATACAAACCAAAATTTGAATTCAATTTAAAATATTTCACCACAATCTTTGTTTGCACCTAAAACTAATGTTTCCAATATTTGTTTGCTCATTTCATTCAAAACAACTCGGATAGATTTTTCGTAAAGAATGATAGTAAATACTAGATTATTCAAATGCAAACAAAAATTTATATTCGTTTCAAAATATTTCTCCACAATCTTTGTTGGCACCTAATACTCGTGTTTCGTGCATATGTTTGCTCGTTTCCTTGAAAAAAAACTCGGTTAGATTTTTCGTAAAGAATGATAGTAAATACTAAATTACTCAAATGCATACCAAAATTTGAATTCAATTTAAAATATTTCACCACAATCTTTGTTTGCACCTAAAACTCATGTTTCCTATATTTGTTTGCTAATTTCATTCAAAAAAAACTCGGATAGATTTTTCGTAAAGAATGATAGTAAATACTAAATTATTCAAGTTCAAACAAAAATTTGTATTCAATTTAAAATATTTCTCCACAATCTCTGTTTGAACTTAAAACTCATGTTTTCTTCGTTTGTTTGCTTGTTTCAATGAAAAACAACTCGGATAGATTTTTTGTAAAGAATGATAGTAAATACCAAATTACTAAAATGCAAACCAAAATTTGAATTCAATTTAAAATATTTCTCCACAATCTTTGTTTGCACCTAAAACTCATGTTACGTATATTTGTTTGCTCATTTCATTCAAAAAAAAACTCGAATAGATTTTTCGTAAAGAATGATAGTAAATACTAAATTATTCAAGTTCAAACCAAAATTTGTATTCAATTTAAAATATTTCTCCACAACCTCTGTTTGAACTTAAAACTCATGTTTTGTTCATTTGTTTGCTTGTTTCAATGAAAAACAACTCGGATAGATTTTTCGTAAAGAATGATAGTAAATACTAAATTACTCAAATGCAAACCAAAATTTGAATTCAATTTAAAATATTTCTCCACAATCTTTGTTTGCACCTAAAACTCATGTTACGTATATTTGTTTGCTCATTTCATTCAAAAAAAACTCGGATAGATTTTTCGTAAAGAATGATAGTAAATACTAAATTATTCAAGTTCAAACCAAAATTTGTATTCAATTTAAAATATTTCTCCACAATCTCTGTTTGAACTTAAAACTCATGTTTCGTTCATTTGTTTACTTGTTTCAATGAAAAACAACTCGGATAGATTTTTCGTAAAAAATGATAGTAAATACTAGATTATTCAATTGCAAACCAAAATTTATATTCGTTTCAAAATATTTCTCCACAATCATTGTTTGCACCTAATACTCGTGTTTCGTGCATATGTTTGCTCGTTTCGTTGAAAAAAAACTCGGTTAGATTTTTCGTAAAGAATGATAGTAAATACTGAATTACTCAAATACAAACCAAAATTTGAATTCAATTTAAAATATTTCACCACAATCTTTGTTTGCACCTAAAACTAATGTTTCCAATATTTGTTTGCTCATTTCATTCAAAACAACTCGGATAGATTTTTCGTAAAGAATGATAGTAAATACTAGATTATTCAAATGCAAACAAAAATTTATATTCGTTTCAAAATATTTCTCCACAATCTTTGTTGGCACCTAATACTCGTGTTTCGTGCATATGTTTGCTCGTTTCCTTGAAAAAAAACTCGGTTAGATTTTTCGTAAAGAATGATAGTAAATACTAAATTACTCAAATGCATACCAAAATTTGAATTCAATTTAAAATATTTCACCACAATCTTTGTTTGCACCTAAAACTCATGTTTCCTATATTTGTTTGCTAATTTGATTCAAAAAAAACTCGGATAGATTTTTCGTAAAGAATGATAGTAAATACTAAATTATTCAAGTTCAAACAAAAATTTGTATTCAATTTAAAATATTTCTCCACAATCTCTGTTTGAACTTAAAACTCATGTTTTCTTCGTTTGTTTGCTTGTTTCAATGAAAAACAACTCGGATAGATTTTTTGTAAAGAATGATAGTAAATACCAAATTACTAAAATGCAAACCAAAATTTGAATTCAATTTAAAATATTTCTCCACAATCTTTGTTTGCACCTAAAACTCATGTTACGTATATTTGTTTGCTCATTTCATTCAAAAAAAAACTCGAATAGATTTTTCGTAAAGAATGATAGTAAATACTAAATTATTCAAGTTCAAACCAAAATTTGTATTCAATTTAAAATATTTCTCCACAACCTCTGTTTGAACTTAAAACTCATGTTTTGTTCATTTGTTTGCTTGTTTCAATGAAAAACAACTCGGATAGATTTTTCGTAAAGAATGATAGTAAATACTAAATTACTCAAATGCAAACCAAAATTTGAATTCAATTTAAAATATTTCTCCACAATCTTTGTTTGCACCTAAAACTCATGTTACGTATATTTGTTTGCTCATTTCATTCAAAAAAAACTCGGATAGATTTTTCGTAAAGAATGATAGTAAATACTAAATTATTCAAGTTCAAACCAAAATTTGTATTCAATTTAAAATATTTCTCCACAATCTCTGTTTGAACTTAAAACTCATGTTTCGTTCATTTGTTTACTTGTTTCAATGAAAAACAACTCGGATGGATTTTTCGTAAAAAATGATAGTAAATACTAGATTATTCAATTGCAAACCAAAATTTATATTCGTTTCAAAATATTTCTCCACAATCATTGTTTGCACCTAATACTCGTGTTTCGTGCATATGTTTGCTCGTTTCATTGAAAAAAAACTCGGTTAGATTTTTCGTAAAGAATGATAGTAAATACTGAATTACTCAAATACAAACCAAAATTTGAATTCAATTTAAAATATTTCACCACAATCCTTGTTTGCACCTAAAACTAATGTTTCCAATATTTGTTTGCTCATTTCATTCAAAACAACTCGGATAGATTTTTCGTAAAGAATGATAGTAAATACTAGATTATTCAAATGCAAACAAAAATTTATATTCGTTTCAAAATATTTCTCCACAATCTTTGTTTGCACCTAATACTCGTGTTTCGTGCATATGTTTGCTCGTTTCATTGAAAAAAAACTCGGTTAGATTTTTCGTAAAGAATGATAGTAAATACTAAATTACTCAAATGCAAACCAAAATTTGAATTCAATTTAAAATATTTCACCACAATCTTTGTTTGCACCTAAAACTCATGTTTCCTATATTTGTTTGCTCATTTCATTCAAAAAAAACTCGGATAGATTTTTCGTAAAGAATGATAGTAAATACTAAATTATTCAAGTTCAAACAAAAATTTGTATTCAATTTAAAATATTTCTCCACAATCTCTGTTTGAACTTAAAACTCATGTTTTCTTCGTTTGTTTGCTTGTTTCAATGAAAAACAACTCGGATAGATTTTTTGTAAAGAATGATAGTAAATACCAAATTACTAAAATGCAAACCAAAATTTGAATTCAATTTAAAATATTTCTCCACAATCTTTGTTTGCACCTAAAACTCATGTTACGTATATTTGTTTGCTCATTTCATTCAAAAAAAACTCGGATAGATTTTTCGTAAAGAATGATAGTAAATACTAAATTATTCAAGTTCAAACCAAAATTTGTATTCAATTTAAAATATTTCTCCACAACCTCTGTTTGAACTTAAAACTCATGTTTTGTTCATTTGTTTGCTTGTTTCAATGAAAAACAACTCGGATAGATTTTTCGTAAAGAATGATAGTAAATACTAAATTACTCAAATGCAAACCAAAATTTGAATTCAATTTAAAATATTTCTCCACAATCTTTGTTTGCACCTAAAACTCATGTTACGTATATTTGTTTGCTCATTTCATTCAAAAAAAACTCGGATAGATTTTTCGTAAAGAATGATAGTAAATACTAAAGTTCAAACCAAAATTTGTATTCAATTTAAAATATTTCTCCACAATCTCTGTTTGAACTTAAAACTCATATTTTGTTCATTTGTTTGCTTGTTTCAATGAAAAACAACTCGGATGGATTTTTCGTAAAGAATGATAGTAAATACTAGATTATTCAAATGCAAACCAAAATTTATATTCGTTTCAAAATATTTCTCCACAATCTTTGTTTGCACCTAATACTCGTGTTTCGTGCATATGTTTGCTCGTATCATTGAAAAAAAACTTGGTCAGATTTTTCGTAAAGAATGATAGTAAATACTAAATTACTCAAATGCAAACCAAAATTTGAATTCAATTTAAAATATTTCTCCACAATCTTTGTTTGCACCTAAAACTCATGTTACGTATATTTGTTTGCTCATTTCATTCAAAAAAAACTCGGATAGATTTTTCGTAAAGAATGATAGTAAATACTAAAGTTCAAACCAAAATTTGTATTCAATTTAAAATATTTCTCCACAATCTCTGTTTGAACTTAAAACTCATGTTTTGTTCATTTGTTTACTTGTTTCAATGAAAAACAACTCGGATAGATTTTTCGTAAAGAATGATAGTAAATACCAAATTACTCAAATGCAAACCAAAATTTGAATTCAATTTAAAAAATTTCTCCACAATCTTTGTTTGCACCTAAAACTCATGTTACGTATATTTGTTTGCTCATTTCATTCAAAAAAAAACTCGAATAGATTTTTCGTAAAGAATGATAGTAAATACTAAATTATTCAAGTTCAAACCAAAATTTGTATTCAATTTAAAATATTTCTCCACAACCTCTGTTTGAACTTAAAACTCATGTTTTGTTCATTTGTTTGCTTGTTTCAATGAAAAACAACTCGGATAGATTTTTCGTAAAGAATGATAGTAAATACTAAATTACTCAAATGCAAACCAAAATTTGAATTCAATTTAAAATATTTCTCCACAATCTTTGTTTGCACCTAAAACTCATGTTACGTATATTTGTTTGCTCATTTCATTCAAAAAAAATTCGGATAGATTTTTCGTAAAGAATGATAGTAAATACTAAATTATTCAAGTTCAAACCAAAATTTGTATTCAATTTAAAATATTTCTCCACAATCTCTGTTTGAACTTAAAACTCATGTTTCGTTCATTTGTTTACTTGTTTCAATGAAAAACAACTCGGATGGATTTTTCGTAAAAAATGATAGTAAATACTAGATTATTCAATTGCAAACCAAAATTTATATTCGTTTCAAAATATTTCTCCACAATCATTGTTTGCACCTAATACTCGTGTTTCGTGCATATGTTTGCTCGTTTCATTGAAAAAAAACTCGGTTAGATTTTTCGTAAAGAATGATAGTAAATACTGAATTACTCAAATACAAACCAAAATTTGAATTCAATTTAAAATATTTCACCACAATCTTTGTTTGCACCTAAAACTAATGTTTCCAATATTTGTTTGCTCATTTCATTCAAAACAACTCGGATAGATTTTTCGTAAAGAATGATAGTAAATACTAGATTATTCAAATGCAAACAAAAATTTATATTCGTTTCAAAATATTTCTCCACAATCTTTGTTTGCACCTAATACTCGTGTTTCGTGCATATGTTTGCTCGTTTCATTGAAAAAAAACTCGGTTAGATTTTTCGTAAAGAATGATAGTAAATACTAAATTACTCTAATGCAAACCAAAATTTGAATTCAATTTAAAATATTTCACCACAATCTTTGTTTGCACCTAAAACTCATGTTTCCTATATTTGTTTGCTCATTTCATTCAAAAAAAACTCGGATAGATTTTTCGTAAAGAATGATAGTAAATACTAAATTATTCAAGTTCAAACAAAAATTTGTATTCAATTTAAAATATTTCTCCACAATCTCTGTTTGAACTTAAAACTCATGTTTTCTTCGTTTGTTTGCTTGTTTCAATGAAAAACAACTCGGATAGATTTTTTGTAAAGAATGATAGTAAATACCAAATTACTAAAATGCAAACCAAAATTTGAATTCAATTTAAAATATTTCTCCACAATCTTTGTTTGCACCTAAAACTCATGTTACGTATATTTGTTTGCTCATTTCATTCAAAAAAAACTCGGATAGATTTTTCGTAAAGAATGATAGTAAATACTAAATTATTCAAGTTCAAACCAAAATTTGTATTCAATTTAAAATATTTCTCCACAACCTCTGTTTGAACTTAAAACTCATGTTTTGTTCATTTGTTTGCTTGTTTCAATGAAAAACAACTCGGATAGATTTTTCGTAAAGAATGATAGTAAATACTAAATTACTCAAATGCAAACCAAAATTTGAATTCAATTTAAAATATTTCTCCACAATCTTTGTTTGCACCTAAAACTCATGTTACGTATATTTGTTTGCTCATTTCATTCAAAAAAAACTCGGATAGATTTTTCGTAAAGAATGATAGTAAATACTAAAGTTCAAACCAAAATTTGTATTCAATTTAAAATATTTCTCCACAATCTCTGTTTGAACTTAAAACTCATATTTTGTTCATTTGTTTGCTTGTTTCAATGAAAAACAACTCGGATGGATTTTTCGTAAAGAATGATAGTAAATACTAGATTATTCAAATGCAAACCAAAATTTATATTCGTTTCAAAATATTTCTCCACAATCTTTGTTTGCACCTAATACTCGTGTTTCGTGCATATGTTTGCTCGTATCATTGAAAAAAAACTTGGTCAGATTTTTCGTAAAGAATGATAGTAAATACTAAATTACTCAAATGCAAACCAAAATTTGAATTAAATTTAAAATATTTCTCCACAATCTTTGTTTGCACCTAAAACTCATGTTACGTATATTTGTTTGCTCATTTCATTCAAAAAAAACTCGGATAGATTTTTCGTAAAGAATGATAGTAAATACTAAAGTTCAAACCAAAATTTGTATTCAATTTAAAATATTTCTCCACAATCTCTGTTTGAACTTAAAACTCATGTTTTGTTCATTTGTTTACTTGTTTCAATGAAAAACAACTCGGATAGATTTTTCGTAAAGAATGATAGTAAATACCAAATTACTCAAATGCAAACCAAAATTTGAATTCAATTTAAAAAATTTCTCCACAATCTTTGTTTGCACCTAAAACTCATGTTACGTATATTTGTTTGCTCATTTCATTCAAAAAAAACTCGGATATATTTTTCGTAAAGAATGATAGTAAATACTAAATTATTCAAGTTCAAACCAAAATTTGTATTTAATTTAAAATATTTCTCCACAATCTCTGTTTGAACTTAAAACTCATGTTTTATTCATTTGTTTGCTTGTTTCAATGAAAAACAATTCGGATGGATTTTTCGTAAAGAATGATAGTAAATACTAAAGTACTCAAATGCAAACCAAAATTTGAATTCAATTTAAAATATTTCTCCACAATCTTTGTTTGCACCTAAAACTCATGTTTCGTATATTTGTTTGCTCATTTCATTCAAAAAAAACTCGGATAGATTTTTCGTAAAGAATGATAGTAAATACTAAATTATTCAAGTTCAAACCAAAATTTGTATTCAATTTAAAATATTTCTCCACAATCTCTGTTTGAACTTAAAACTCATGTTTTGTTCATTTGTTTACTTGTTTCAATGAAAAACAACTCGGATAGATTTTTCGTAAAGAATGATAGTAAATACTAGATTATTCAAATGCAAACCAAAATTTATATTCGTTTCAAAATATTTCTCCACAATCTTTGTTTGCACCAAATACTCGTGTTTCGTGCATATGTTTGCTCGTTTCATTGAAAAAAAACTTGGTCAGATTTTTCGTAAAGAATGATAGTAAATACTAAATTACTCAAATGCAAACCAAAATTTGAATTCAATTTAAAATATTTCTCCACAATCTTTGTTTGCACCTAAAACTCATGTTACGTATATTTGTTTGCTCATTTCATTCAAAAAAAACTCGGATAGATTTTTCGTAAAGAATGATAGTAAATACTAAAGTTCAAACCAAAATTTGTATTCAATTTAAAATATTTCTCCACAATCTCTGTTTGAACTTAAAACTCATGTTTTGTTCATTTGTTTGCTTGTTTCAATGAAAAACAACTCGGATGGATTTTTCGTAAAGAATGATAGTAAATACTAAATTATTCAAGTTCAAACCAAAATTTGTATTCAATTTAAAATATTTCTCCACAATCTCTGTTTGAACTTAAAACTCATGTTTTGTTCATTTGTTTGCTTGTTTCAATGAAAAACAACTCGGATAGGTTTTTCGCTAATTTATTCAAATGCAAACCAAAATTTGTATTCGTTTCAAAATATTTCTCCACAATCTTTGTTTGCAGCTAATACTCGTGTTTCGTGTATTTGTTCGCACGTTTCATTCAAAAAAAACTCGGTTAGATTTTTCGTAAAGAATGATAGTAAATACTAAATTATTCAAATGCAAATCTAAATTTGTACTCATTTTAAAATATTTTCCCACAATCTTTGTTTGAACTTAAAACTCATGTTTTGTACGTTTGTTTGCTCGTTTCACCCAAAAAAAACTCGGATATATTTTTCGTAAAGAATGATAGTAAATACTAAAATACTCAAATGCAAACCAAAATTTGAATTCAATTTAAAATATTTCTCCACAATCTTTGTTTGCACCTAAAACTCATGTTACGTATATTTGTTTGCTCATTTCATTCAAAAAAAAACTCGAATAGATTTTTCGTAAAGAATGATAGTAAATACTAAATTATTCAAGTTCAAACCAAAATTTGTATTCAATTTAAAATATTTCTCCACAACCTCTGTTTGAACTTAAAACTCATGTTTTGTTCATTTGTTTGCTTGTTTCAATGAAAAACAACTCGGATAGATTTTTCGTAAAGAATGATAGTAAATACTAAATTACTCAAATGCAAACCAAAATTTGAATTCAATTTAAAATATTTCTCCACAATCTTTGTTTGCACCTAAAACTCATGTTACGTATATTTGTTTGCTCATTTCATTCAAAAAAAACTCGGATAGATTTTTCGTAAAGAATGATAGTAAATACTAAAGTTCAAACCAAAATTTGTATTCAATTTAAAATATTTCTCCACAATCTCTGTTTGAACATAAAACTCATGTTTTGTTCATTTGTTTGCTTGTTTCAATGAAAAACAACTCGGATGGATTTTTCGTAAAGAATGATAGTAAATACTAGATTATTCAGATGCAAACCAAAATTTATATTCGTTTCAAAATATTTCTCCACAATCTTTGTTTACACCTAATACTCGTGTTTCGTGCATATGTTTGCTCGTTTCATTGAAAAAAAACTCGGTTAGATTTTTCGTAAAGAATGATAGGAAATACTAAATTACTCAAATGCAAACCAAAATTTGAATTCAATTTAAAATATTTCACCACAATCTTTGTTTGCACCTAAAACTCATGTTTCCTATATTTGTTTGCTCATTTCATTCAAAAAAAACTCGGATAGATTTTTCGTAAAGAATGATAGAAAATACTAAATTATTCAAGTTCAAACAAAAATTTGTATTCAATTTAAAATATTTCTCCACAATCTCTGTTTGAACTTAAAACTCATGTTTTGTTCATTTGTTTACTTGTTTCAATGAAAAACAACTCGGATAGATTTTTCGTAAAGAATGATAGTAAATACCAAATTACTCAAATGCAAACCAAAATTTGAATTCAATTTAAAATATTTCTCCACAATCTTTGTTTGCACCTAAAACTCATGTTACGTATATTTGTTTGCTCATTTCATTCAAAAAAAACTCGGATATATTTTTCGTAAAGAATGATAGTAAATACTAAATTATTCAAGTTCAAACAAAAATTTGTATGCAATTTAAAATATTTCTCCACAATCTCTGTTTGAACTTAAAATTCATGTTTTGTTCATTTGTTTGCTTATTACAATGAAAAACAACTCGGATAGATTTTTCGTAAAGAATGATAGTAAATACCAAATTACTCAAATGCAAACCAAAATTTGAATTCAATTTAAAATATTTCTCCACAATCTTTGTTTGCACCTAAAACTCATGTTTCGTATATTTGTTTGCTCATTTCATTCAAAAAAAACTCGGATAGATTTTTCGTAAAGAATGATAGTAAATACTAAATTATTCAAGTTCAAACCAAAATTTGTATTCAATTTAAAATATTTCTCCACAATCTCTGTTTGAACTTAAAACTCATGTTTTATTCATTTGTTTGCTTGTTTCAATGAAAAACAATTCGGATGGATTTTTCGTAAAGAATGATAGTAAATACTAAAGTACTCAAATGCAAACCAAAATTTGAATTCAATTTAAAATATTTCTCCACAATCTTTGTTTGCACCTAAAACTCATGTTTCGTATATTTGTTTGCTCATTTCATTCAAAAAAAACTCGGATAGATTTTTCGTAAAGAATGATAGTAAATACTAAATTATTCAAGTTCAAACCAAAACTTGTATTCAATTTAAAATATTTCTCCACAATCTCTGTTTGAACTTAAAACTCATGTTTTGTTCATTTGTTTACTTGTTTCAATGAAAAACAACTCGGATAGATTTTTCGTAAAGAATGATAGTAAATACTAGATTATTCAAATGCAAACCAAAATTTATATTCGTTTCAAAATATTTCTCCACAATCTTTGTTTGCACCTAATACTCGTGTTTCGTGCATATGTTTGCTCGTTTCATTGAAAAAAAACTTGGTCAGATTTTTCGTAAAGAATGATAGTAAATACTAAATTACTCAAATGCAAACCAAAATTTGAATTCAATTTAAAATATTTCTCCACAATCTTTGTTTGCACCTAAAACTCATGTTACGTATATTTGTTTGCTCATTTCATTCAAAAAAAACTCGGATAGATTTTTCGTAAAGAATGATAGTAAATACTAAAGTTCAAACCAAAATTTGTATTCAATTTAAAATATTTCTCCACAATCTCTGTTTGAACTTAAAACTCATGTTTTGTTCATTTGTTTGCTTGTTTCAATGAAAAACAACTCGGATGGATTTTTCGTAAAGAATGATAGTAAATACTAAATTATTCAAGTTCAAACCAAAATTTGTATTCAATTTAAAATATTTCTCCACAATCTCTGTTTGAACTTAAAACTCATGTTTTGTTCATTTGTTTGCTTGTTTCAATGAAAAACAACTCGGATAGGTTTTTCGCTAATTTATTCAAATGCAAACCAAAATTTGTATTCGTTTCAAAATATTTCTCCACAATCTTTGTTTGCAGCTAATACTCGTGTTTCGTGTATTTGTTCGCACGTTTCATTCAAAAAAAACTCGGTTAGATTTTTCGTAAAGAATGATAGTAAATACTAAATTATTCAAATGCAAATCTAAATTTGTACTCATTTTAAAATATTTTCCCACAATCTTTGTTTGAACTTAAAACTCATGTTTTGTACGTTTGTTTGCTCGTTTCACCCAAAAAAAACTCGGATATATTTTTCGTAAAGAATGATAGTAAATACTAAAATACTCAAATGCAAACCAAAATTTGAATTCAATTTAAAATATTTCTCCACAATCTTTGTTTGCACCTAAAACTCATGTTACGTATATTTGTTTGCTCATTTCATTCAAAAAAAAACTCGAATAGATTTTTCGTAAAGAATGATAGTAAATACTAAATTATTCAAGTTCAAACCAAAATTTGTATTCAATTTAAAATATTTCTCCACAACCTCTGTTTGAACTTAAAACTCATGTTTTGTTCATTTGTTTGCTTGTTTCAATGAAAAACAACTCGGATAGATTTTTCGTAAAGAATGATAGTAAATACTAAATTACTCAAATGCAAACCAAAATTTGAATTCAATTTAAAATATTTCTCCACAATCTTTGTTTGCACCTAAAACTCATGTTACGTATATTTGTTTGCTCATTTCATTCAAAAAAAACTCGGATAGATTTTTCGTAAAGAATGATAGTAAATACTAAAGTTCAAACCAAAATTTGTATTCAATTTAAAATATTTCTCCACAATCTCTGTTTGAACATAAAACTCATGTTTTGTTCATTTGTTTGCTTGTTTCAATGAAAAACAACTCGGATGGATTTTTCGTAAAGAATGATAGTAAATACTAGATTATTCAGATGCAAACCAAAATTTATATTCGTTTCAAAATATTTCTCCACAATCTTTGTTTACACCTAATACTCGTGTTTCGTGCATATGTTTGCTCGTTTCATTGAAAAAAAACTCGGTTAGATTTTTCGTAAAGAATGATAGGAAATACTAAATTACTCAAATGCAAACCAAAATTTGAATTCAATTTAAAATATTTCACCACAATCTTTGTTTGCACCTAAAACTCATGTTTCCTATATTTGTTTGCTCATTTCATTCAAAAAAAACTCGGATAGATTTTTCGTAAAGAATGATAGAAAATACTAAATTATTCAAGTTCAAACAAAAATTTGTATTCAATTTAAAATATTTCTCCACAATCTCTGTTTGAACTTAAAACTCATGTTTTGTTCATTTGTTTACTTGTTTCAATGAAAAACAACTCGGATAGATTTTTCGTAAAGAATGATAGTAAATACCAAATTACTCAAATGCAAACCAAAATTTGAATTCAATTTAAAATATTTCTCCACAATCTTTGTTTGCACCTAAAACTCATGTTACGTATATTTGTTTGCTCATTTCATTCAAAAAAAACTCGGATATATTTTTCGTAAAGAATGATAGTAAATACTAAATTATTCAAGTTCAAACAAAAATTTGTATGCAATTTAAAATATTTCTCCACAATCTCTGTTTGAACTTAAAATTCATGTTTTGTTCATTTGTTTGCTTATTACAATGAAAAACAACTCGGATAGATTTTTCGTAAAGAATGATAGTAAATACCAAATTACTCAAATGCAAACCAAAATTTGAATTCAATTTAAAATATTTCTCCACAATCTTTGTTTGCACCTAAAACTCATGTTTCGTATATTTGTTTGCTCATTTCATTCAAAAAAAACTCGGATAGATTTTTCGTAAAGAATGATAGTAAATACTAAATTATTCAAGTTCAAACCAAAATTTGTATTCAATTTAAAATATTTCTCCACAATCTCTGTTTGAACTTAAAACTCATGTTTTATTCATTTGTTTGCTTGTTTCAATGAAAAACAATTCGGATGGATTTTTCGTAAAGAATGATAGTAAATACTAAAGTACTCAAATGCAAACCAAAATTTGAATTCAATTTAAAATATTTCTCCACAATCTTTGTTTGCACCTAAAACTCATGTTTCGTATATTTGTTTGCTCATTTCATTCAAAAAAAACTCGGATAGATTTTTCGTAAAGAATGATAGTAAATACTAAATTATTCAAGTTCAAACCAAAACTTGTATTCAATTTAAAATATTTCTCCACAATCTCTGTTTGAACTTAAAACTCATGTTTTGTTCATTTGTTTACTTGTTTCAATGAAAAACAACTCGGATAGATTTTTCGTAAAGAATGATAGTAAATACTAGATTATTCAAATGCAAACCAAAATTTATATTCGTTTCAAAATATTTCTCCACAATCTTTGTTTGCACCTAATACTCGTGTTTCGTGCATATGTTTGCTCGTTTCATTGAAAAAAAACTTGGTCAGATTTTTCGTAAAGAATGATAGTAAATACTAAATTACTCAAATGCAAACCAAAATTTGAATTCAATTTAAAATATTTCTCCACAATCTTTGTTTGCACCTAAAACTCATGTTACGTATATTTGTTTGCTCATTTCATTCAAAAAAAACTCGGATAGATTTTTCGTAAAGAATGATAGTAAATACTAAAGTTCAAACCAAAATTTGTATTCAATTTAAAATATTTCTCCACAATCTCTGTTTGAACTTAAAACTCATGTTTTGTTCATTTGTTTGCTTGTTTCAATGAAAAACAACTCGGATGGATTTTTCGTAAAGAATGATAGTAAATACTAAATTATTCAAGTTCAAACCAAAATTTGAATTCAATTTAAAATATTTCTCCACAATCTCTGTTTGAACTTAAAACTCATGTTTTGTTCATTTGTTTGCTTGTTTCAATGAAAAACAACTCGGATAGGTTTTTCGCTAATTTATTCAAATGCAAACCAAAATTTGTATTCGTTTCAAAATATTTCTCCACAATCTTTGTTTGCAGCTAATACTCGTGTTTCGTGTATTTGTTTGCACGTTTCATTCAAAAAAAACTCGGTTAGATTTTTCGTAAAGAATGATAGTAAATACTAAATTATTCAAATGCAAATCTAAATTTGTACTCATTTTAAAATATTTTCCCACAATCTTTGTTTGAACTTAAAACTCATGTTTTGTACGTTTGTTTGCTCGTTTCACCCAAAAAAAACTCGGATATATTTTTCGTAAAGAATGATAGTAAATACTAAAATACTCAAATGCAAACCAAAATTTGAATTCAATTTAAAATATTTCTCCACAATCTTTGTTTGCACCTAAAACTCATGTTACGTATATTTGTTTGCTCATTTCATTCTAAAAAAAACTCGAATAGATTTTTCGTAAAGAATGATAGTAAATACTAAATTATTCAAGTTCAAACCAAAATTTGTATTCAATTTAAAATATTTCTCCACAACCTCTGTTTGAACTTAAAACTCATGTTTTGTTCATTTGTTTGCTTGTTTCAATGAAAAACAACTCGGATAGATTTTTCGTAAAGAATGATAGTAAATACTAAATTACTCAAATGCAAACCAAAATTTGAATTCAATTTAAAATATTTCTCCACAATCTTTGTTTGCACCTAAAACTCATGTTACGTATATTTGTTTGCTCATTTCATTCATAAAAAACTCGGATAGATTTTTCGTAAAGAATGATAGTAAATACTAAAGTTCAAACCAAAATTTGTATTCAATTTAAAATATTTCTCCACAATCTCTGTTTGAACATAAAACTCATGTTTTGTTCATTTGTTTGCTTGTTTCAATGAAAAACAACTCGGATGGATTTTTCGTAAAGAATGATAGTAAATACTAGATTATTCAAATGCAAACCAAAATTTATATTCGTTTCAAAATATTTCTCCACAATCTTTGTTTACACCTAATACTCGTGTTTCGTGCATATGTTTGCTCGTTTCATTGAAAAAAAACTCGGTTAGATTTTTCGTAAAGAATGATAGGAAATACTAAATTACTCAAATGCAAACCAAAATTTGAATTCAATTTAAAATATTTCACCACAATCTTTGTTTGCACCTAAAACTCATGTTTCCTATATTTGTTTGCTCATTTCATTCAAAAAAAACTCGGATAGATTTTTCGTAAAGAATGATAGAAAATACTAAATTATTCAAGTTCAAACAAAAATTTGTATTCAATTTAAAATATTTCTCCACAATCTCTGTTTGAACTTAAAACTCATGTTTTGTTCATTTGTTTACTTGTTTCAATGAAAAACAACTCGGATAGATTTTTCGTAAAGAATGATAGTAAATACCAAATTACTCAAATGCAAACCAAAATTTGAATTCAATTTAAAATATTTCTCCACAATCTTTGTTTGCACCTAAAACTCATGTTACGTATATTTGTTTGCTCATTTCATTCAAAAAAAACTCGGATATATTTTTCGTAAAGAATGATAGTAAATACTAAATTATTCAAGTTCAAACCAAAATTTGTATTCAATTTAAAATATTTCTCCACAATCACTGTTTGAACTTAAAACTCATGTTTTGTTCATTTGTTTGCTTGTTTCAATGAAAAACAATTCGGATGGATTTTTCGTAAAGAATGATAGTAAATACTAGATTATTCAAATGCAAACCAAAATTTATATTCGTTTCAAAATATTTCTCCACAATCTTTGTTTGCACCTAATACTCGTGTTTCGTGCATATGTTTGCTCGTTTCATTGAAAAAAAACTTGGTCAGATTTTTCGTAAAGAATGATAGTAAATACTAAATTACTCAAAGGCAAACCAAAATTTGAATTCAATTTAAAATATTTCACCACAATCTTTGTTTGCACCTAAAACTCATGTTTCCTATATTTGTTTGCTCATTTCATTCAAAAAAAACTCGGATAGATTTTTCGTAAAGAATGATAGTAAATACTAAATTATTCAAGTTCAAACAAAAATTTGTATGCAATTTAAAATATTTCTCCACAATCTCTGTTTGAACTTAAAATTCATGTTTTGTTCATTTGTTTGCTTGTTACAATGAAAAACAACTCGGATAGATTTTTCGTAAAGAATGATAGTAAATACCAAATTACTCAAATGCAAACCAAAATTTGAATTCAATTTAAAATATTTCTCCACAATCTTTGTTTGCACCTAAAACTCATGTTACGTATATTTGTTTGCTCATTTCATTCAAAAAGAACTCGGATAGATTTTTCGTAAAGAATGATAGTAAATACTAAATTATTCAAGTTCAAACCAAAATTTGTATTCAATTTAAAATATTTCTCCACAATCTCTGTTTGAACTTAAAACTCATGTTTTCTTCGTTTGTTTGCTTGTTTCAATGAAAAACAACTCGGATAGATTTTTTGTAAAGAATGATAGTAAATACCAAATTACTAAAATGCAAACCAAAATTTGAATTCAATTTAAAATATTTCTCCACAATCTTTGTTTGCACCTAAAACTCATGTTACGTATATTTGTTTGCTCATTTCATTCAAAAAAAACTCGGATAGATTTTTCGTAAAGAATGATAGTAAATACTAAATTATTCAAGTTCAAACCAAAATTTGTATTCAATTTAAAATATTTCTCCACAACCTCTGTTTGAACTTAAAACTCATGTTTTGTTCATTTGTTTGCTTGTTTCAATGAAAAACAACTCGGATAGATTTTTCGTAAAGAATGATAGTAAATACTAAATTACTCAAATGCAAACCAAAATTTGAATTCAATTTAAAATATTTCTCCACAATCTTTGTTTGCACCTAAAACTCATGTTACGTATATTTGTTTGCTCATTTCATTCAAAAAAAACTCGGATAGATTTTTCGTAAAGAATGATAGTAAATACTAAAGTTCAAACCAAAATTTGTATTCAATTTAAAATATTTCTCCACAATCTCTGTTTGAACTTAAAACTCATATTTTGTTCATTTGTTTGCTTGTTTCAATGAAAAACAACTCGGATGGATTTTTCGTAAAGAATGATAGTAAATACTAGATTATTCAAATGCAAACCAAAATTTATATTCGTTTCAAAATATTTCTCCACAATCTTTGTTTGCACCTAATACTCGTGTTTCGTGCATATGTTTGCTCGTATCATTGAAAAAAAACTTGGTCAGATTTTTCGTAAAGAATGATAGTAAATACTAAATTACTCAAATGCAAACCAAAATTTGAATTAAATTTAAAATATTTCTCCACAATCTTTGTTTGCACCTAAAACTCATGTTACGTATATTTGTTTGCTCATTTCATTCAAAAAAAACTCGGATAGATTTTTCGTAAAGAATGATAGTAAATACTAAAGTTCAAACCAAAATTTGTATTCAATTTAAAATATTTCTCCACAATCTCTGTTTGAACTTAAAACTCATGTTTTGTTCATTTGTTTACTTGTTTCAATGAAAAACAACTCGGATAGATTTTTCGTAAAGAATGATAGTAAATACCAAATTACTCAAATGCAAACCAAAATTTGAATTCAATTTAAAAAATTTCTCCACAATCTTTGTTTGCACCTAAAACTCATGTTACGTATATTTGTTTGCTCATTTCATTCAAAAAAAACTCGGATATATTTTTCGTAAAGAATGATAGTAAATACTAAATTATTCAAGTTCAAACCAAAATTTGTATTTAATTTAAAATATTTCTCCACAATCTCTGTTTGAACTTAAAACTCATGTTTTATTCATTTGTTTGCTTGTTTCAATGAAAAACAATTCGGATGGATTTTTCGTAAAGAATGATAGTAAATACTAAAGTACTCAAATGCAAACCAAAATTTGAATTCAATTTAAAATATTTCTCCACAATCTTTGTTTGCACCTAAAACTCATGTTTCGTATATTTGTTTGCTCATTTCATTCAAAAAAAACTCGGATAGATTTTTCGTAAAGAATGATAATAAATACTAAATTATTCAAGTTCAAACCAAAATTTGTATTCAATTTAAAATATTTCTCCACAATCTCTGTTTGAACTTAAAACTCATGTTTTGTTCATTTGTTTACTTGTTTCAATGAAAAACAACTCGGATAGATTTTTCGTAAAGAATGATAGTAAATACTAGATTATTCAAATGCAAACCAAAATTTATATTCGTTTCAAAATATTTCTCCACAATCTTTGTTTGCACCAAATACTCGTGTTTCGTGCATATGTTTGCTCGTTTCATTGAAAAAAAACTTGGTCAGATTTTTCGTAAAGAATGATAGTAAATACTAAATTACTCAAATGCAAACCAAAATTTGAATTCAATTTAAAATATTTCTCCACAATCTTTGTTTGCACCTAAAACTCATGTTACGTATATTTGTTTGCTCATTTCATTCAAAAAAAACTCGGATAGATTTTTCGTAAACAATGATAGTAAATACTAAAGTTCAAACCAAAATTTGTATTCAATTTAAAATATTTCTCCACAATCTCTGTTTGAACTTAAAACTCATGTTTTGTTCATTTGTTTGCTTGTTTCAATGAAAAACAACTCGGATGGATTTTTCGTAAAGAATGATAGTAAATACTAAATTATTCAAGTTCAAACCAAAATTTGTATTCAATTTAAAATATTTCTCCACAATCTCTGTTTGAACTTAAAACTCATGTTTTGTTCATTTGTTTGCTTGTTTCAATGAAAAACAACTCGGATAGGTTTTTCGCTAATTTATTCAAATGCAAACCAAAATTTGTATTCGTTTCAAAATATTTCTCCACAATCTTTGTTTGCAGCTAATACTCGTGTTTCGTGTATTTGTTTGCACGTTTCATTCAAAAAAAACTCGGTTAGATTTTTCGTAAAGAATGATAGTAAATACTAAATTATTCAAATGCAAATCTAAATTTGTACTCATTTTAAAATATTTTCCCACAATCTTTGTTTGAACTTAAAACTCATGTTTTGTACGTTTGTTTGCTCGTTTCACCCAAAAAAAACTCGGATATATTTTTCGTAAAGAATGATAGTAAATACTAAAATACTCAAATGCAAACCAAAATTTGAATAAAATTTAAAATATTTCTCCACAATCTTTGTTTGCACCTAAAACTCATGTTACGTATATTTGTTTGCTCATTTCATTCAAAAAAAAACTCGAATAGATTTTTCGTAAAGAATGATAGTAAATACTAAATTATTCAAGTTCAAACCAAAATTTGTATTCAATTTAAAATATTTCTCCACAACCTCTGTTTGAACTTAAAACTCATGTTTTGTTCATTTGTTTGCTTGTTTCAATGAAAAACAACTCGGATAGATTTTTCGTAAAGAATGATAGTAAATACTAAATTACTCAAATGCAAACCAAAATTTGAATTCAATTTAAAATATTTCTCCACAATCTTTGTTTGCACCTAAAACTCATGTTACGTATATTTGTTTGCTCATTTCATTCAAAAAAAACTCGGATAGATTTTTCGTAAAGAATGATAGTAAATACTAAAGTTCAAACCAAAATTTGTATTCAATTTAAAATATTTCTCCACAATCTCTGTTTGAACATAAAACTCATGTTTTGTTCATTTGTTTGCTTGTTTCAATGAAAAACAACTCGGATGGATTTTTCGTAAAGAATGATAGTAAATACTAGATTATTCAGATGCAAACCAAAATTTATATTCGTTTCAAAATATTTCTCCACAATCTTTGTTTACACCTAATACTCGTGTTTCGTGCATATGTTTGCTCGTTTCATTGAAAAAAAACTCGGTTAGATTTTTCGTAAAGAATGATAGGAAATACTAAATTACTCAAATGCAAACCAAAATTTGAATTCAATTTAAAATATTTCACCACAATCTTTGTTTGCACCTAAAACTCATGTTTCCTATATTTGTTTGCTCATTTCATTCAAAAAAAACTCGGATAGATTTTTCGTAAAGAATGATAGAAAATACTAAATTATTCAAGTTCAAACAAAAATTTGTATTCAATTTAAAATATTTCTCCACAATCTCTGTTTTAACTTAAAACTCATGTTTTGTTCATTTGTTTACTTGTTTCAATGAAAAACAACTCGGATAGATTTTTCGTAAAGAATGATAGTAAATACCAAATTACTCAAATGCAAACCAAAATTTGAATTCAATTTAAAATATTTCTCCACAATCTTTGTTTGCACCTAAAACTCATGTTACGTATATTTGTTTGCTCATTTCATTCAAAAAAAACTCGGATATATTTTTCGTAAAGAATGATAGTAAATACTAAATTATTCAAGTTCAAACAAAAATTTGTATGCAATTTAAAATATTTCTCCACAATCTCTGTTTGAACTTAAAATTCATGTTTTGTTCATTTGTTTGCTTATTACAATGAAAAACAACTCGGATAGATTTTTCGTAAAGAATGATAGTAAATACCAAATTACTCAAATGCAAACCAAAATTTGAATTCAATTTAAAATATTTCTCCACAATCTTTGTTTGCACCTAAAACTCATGTTTCGTATATTTGTTTGCTCATTTCATTCAAAAAAAACTCGGATAGATTTTTCGTAAAGAATGATAGTAAATACTAAATTATTCAAGTTCAAACCAAAATTTGTATTCAATTTAAAATATTTCTCCACAATCTCTGTTTGAACTTAAAACTCATGTTTTATTCATTTGTTTGCTTGTTTCAATGAAAAACAATTCGGATGGATTTTTCGTAAAGAATGATAGTAAATACTAAAGTACTCAAATGCAAACCAAAATTTGAATTCAATTTAAAATATTTCTCCACAATCTTTGTTTGCACCTAAAACTCATGTTTCGTATATTTGTTTGCTCATTTCATTCAAAAAAAACTCGGATAGATTTTTCGTAAAGAATGATAGTAAATACTAAATTATTCAAGTTCAAACCAAAACTTGTATTCAATTTAAAATATTTCTCCACAATCTCTGTTTGAACTTAAAACTCATGTTTTGTTCATTTGTTTACTTGTTTCAATGAAAAACAACTCGGATAGATTTTTCGTAAAGAATGATAGTAAATACTAGATTATTCAAATGCAAACCAAAATTTATATTCGTTTCAAAATATTTCTCCACAATCTTTGTTTGCACCTAATACTCGTGTTTCGTGCATATGTTTGCTCGTTTCATTGAAAAAAAACTTGGTCAGATTTTTCGTAAAGAATGATAGTAAATACTAAATTACTCAAATGCAAACCAAAATTTGAATTCAATTTAAAATATTTCTCCACAATCTTTGTTTGCACCTAAAACTCATGTTACGTATATTTGTTTGCTCATTTCATTCAAAAAAAACTCGGATAGATTTTTCGTAAAGAATGATAGTAAATACTAAAGTTCAAACCAAAATTTGTATTCAATTTAAAATATTTCTCCACAATCTCTGTTTGAACTTAAAACTCATGTTTTGTTCATTTGTTTGCTTGTTTCAATGAAAAACAACTCGGATGGATTTTTCGTAAAGAATGATAGTAAATACTAAATTATTCAAGTTCAAACCAAAATTTGAATTCAATTTAAAATATTTCTCCACAATCTCTGTTTGAACTTAAAACTCATGTTTTGTTCATTTGTTTGCTTGTTTCAATGAAAAACAACTCGGATAGGTTTTTCGCTAATTTATTCAAATGCAAACCAAAATTTGTATTCGTTTCAAAATATTTCTCCACAATCTTTGTTTGCAGCTAATACTCGTGTTTCGTGTATTTGTTTGCACGTTTCATTCAAAAAAAACTCGGTTAGATTTTTCGTAAAGAATGATAGTAAATACTAAATTATTCAAATGCAAATCTAAATTTGTACTCATTTTAAAATATTTTCCCACAATCTTTGTTTGAACTTAAAACTCATGTTTTGTACGTTTGTTTGCTCGTTTCACCCAAAAAAAACACGGATATATTTTTCGTAAAGAATGATAGTAAATACTAAAATACTCAAATGCAAACCAAAATTTGAATTCAATTTAAAATATTTCTCCACAATCTTTGTTTGCACCTAAAACTCATGTTACGTATATTTGTTTGCTCATTTCATTCAAAAAAAAACTCGAATAGATTTTTCGTAAAGAATGATAGTAAATACTAAATTATTCAAGTTCAAACCAAAATTTGTATTCAATTTAAAATATTTCTCCACAACCTCTGTTTGAACTTAAAACTCATGTTTTGTTCATTTGTTTGCTTGTTTCAATGAAAAACAACTCGGATAGATTTTTCGTAAAGAATGATAGTAAATACTAAATTACTCAAATGCAAACCAAAATTTGAATTCAATTTAAAATATTTCTCCACAATCTTTGTTTGCACCTAAAACTCATGTTACGTATATTTGTTTGCTCATTTCATTCATAAAAAACTCGGATAGATTTTTCGTAAAGAATGATAGTAAATACTAAAGTTCAAACCAAAATTTGTATTCAATTTAAAATATTTCTCCACAATCTCTGTTTGAACATAAAACTCATGTTTTGTTCATTTGTTTGCTTGTTTCAATGAAAAACAACTCGGATGGATTTTTCGTAAAGAATGATAGTAAATACTAGATTATTCAAATGCAAACCAAAATTTATATTCGTTTCAAAATATTTCTCCACAATCTTTGTTTACACCTAATACTCGTGTTTCGTGCATATGTTTGCTCGTTTCATTGAAAAAAAACTCGGTTAGATTTTTCGTAAAGAATGATAGGAAATACTAAATTACTCAAATGCAAACCAAAATTTGAATTCAATTTAAAATATTTCACCACAATCTTTGTTTGCACCTAAAACTCATGTTTCCTATATTTGTTTGCTCATTTCATTCAAAAAAAACTCGGATAGATTTTTCGTAAAGAATGATAGAAAATACTAAATTATTCAAGTTCAAACAAAAATTTGTATTCAATTTAAAATATTTCTCCACAATCTCTGTTTGAACTTAAAACTCATGTTTTGTTCATTTGTTTACTTGTTTCAATGAAAAACAACTCGGATAGATTTTTCGTAAAGAATGATAGTAAATACCAAATTACTCAAATGCAAACCAAAATTTGAATTCAATTTAAAATATTTCTCCACAATCTTTGTTTGCACCTAAAACTCATGTTACGTATATTTGTTTGCTCATTTCATTCAAAAAAAACTCGGATATATTTTTCGTAAAGAATGATAGTAAATACTAAATTATTCAAGTTCAAACCAAAATTTGTATTCAATTTAAAATATTTCTCCACAATCACTGTTTGAACTTAAAACTCATGTTTTGTTCATTTGTTTGCTTGTTTCAATGAAAAACAATTCGGATGGATTTTTCGTAAAGAATGATAGTAAATACTAGATTATTCAAATGCAAACCAAAATTTATATTCGTTTCAAAATATTTCTCCACAATCTTTGTTTGCACCTAATACTCGTGTTTCGTGCATATGTTTGCTCGTTTCATTGAAAAAAAACTTGGTCAGATTTTTCGTAAAGAATGATAGTAAATACTAAATTACTCAAAGGCAAACCAAAATTTGAATTCAATTTAAAATATTTCACCACAATCTTTGTTTGCACCTAAAACTCATGTTTCCTATATTTGTTTGCTCATTTCATTCAAAAAAAACTCGGATAGATTTTTCGTAAAGAATGATAGTAAATACTAAATTATTCAAGTTCAAACAAAAATTTGTATGCAATTTAAAATATTTCTCCACAATCTCTGTTTGAACTTAAAATTCATGTTTTGTTCATTTGTTTGCTTGTTACAATGAAAAACAACTCGGATAGATTTTTCGTAAAGAATGATAGTAAATACCAAATTACTCAAATGCAAACCAAAATTTGAATTCAATTTAAAATATTTCTCCACAATCTTTGTTTGCACCTAAAACTCATGTTACGTATATTTGTTTGCTCATTTCATTCAAAAAGAACTCGGATAGATTTTTCGTAAAGAATGATAGTAAATACTAAATTATTCAAGTTCAAACCAAAATTTGTATTCAATTTAAAATATTTCTCCACAATCTCTGTTTGAACTTAAAACTCATGTTTTGTTCATTTGTTTGCTTGTTTCAATGAAAAATAACTCGGATAGGTTTTTCGCTAATTTATTCAAATGCAAACCAAAATTTGTATTCGTTTCAAAATATTTCTCCACAATCTTTGTTTGCAGCTAATACTCGTGTTTCGTGTATTTGTTTGCACGTTTCATTCAAAAAAAACTCGGTTAGATTTTTCGTAAAGAATGATAGTAAATACTAAATTATTCAAATGCAAATCTAAATTTGTACTCATTTTAAAATATTTTCCCACAATCTTTGTTCGAACTTAAAACTCATGTTTTGTACGTTTGTTTGCTCGTTTCACCCAAAAAAAACTCGGATATATTTTTCGTAAAGAATGATAGTAAATACTAAAATACTCAAATGCAAACCAAAATTTGAATTCAATTTAAAATATTTCTCCACAATCTTTGTTTGCACCTAAAACTCATGTTACGTATATTTGTTTGCTCATTTCATTCAAAAAAAAACTCGAATAGATTTTTCGTAAAGAATGATAGTAAATACTAAATTATTCAAGTTCAAACCAAAATTTGTATTCAATTTAAAATATTTCTCCACAACCTCTGTTTGAACTTAAAACTCATGTTTTGTTCATTTGTTTGCTTGTTTCAATGAAAAACAACTCGGATAGATTTTTCGTAAAGAATGATAGTAAATACTAAATTACTCAAATGCAAACCAAAATTTGAATTCAATTTAAAATATTTCTCCACAATCTTTGTTTGCACCTAAAACTCATGTTACGTATATTTGTTTGCTCATTTCATTCAAAAAAAACTCGGATAGATTTTTCGTAAAGATTGATAGTAAATACTAAAGTTCAAACCAAAATTTGTATTCAATTTAAAATATTTCTCCACAATCTCTGTTTGAACTTAAAACTCATGTTTTGTTCATTTGTTTGCTTGTTTCAATGAAAAACAACTCGGATGGATTTTTCGTAAAGAATGATAGTAAATACTAGATTATTCAAATGCAAACCAAAATTTATATTCGTTTCAAAATATTTCTCCACAATCTTTGTTTACACCTAATACTCGTGTTTCGTGCATATGTTTGCTCGTTTCATTGAAAAAAAACTCGGTTAGATTTTTCGTAAAGAATGATAGGAAGTACTAAATTACTCAAATGCAAACCAAAATTTGAATTCAATTTAAAATATTTCACCACAATCTTTGTTTGCACCTAAAACTCATGTTTCCTATATTTGTTTGCTCATTTCATTCAAAAAAAACTCGGATAGATTTTTCGTAAAGAATGATAGAAAATACTAAATTATTCAAGTTCAAACAAAAATTTGTATTCAATTTAAAATATTTCTCCACAATCTCTGTTTGAACTTAAAACTCATGTTTTGTTCATTTGTTCACTTGTTTCAATGAAAAACAACTCGGATAGATTTTTCGTAAAGAATGATAGTGAATACCAAATTACTCAAATGCAAACCAAAATTTGAATTCAATTTAAAATATTTCTCCACAATCTTTGTTTGCACCTAAAACTCATGTTACGTATATTTGTTTGCTCATTTCATTCAAAAAAAACTCGGATATATTTTTCGTAAAGAATGATAGTAAATACTAAATTATTCAAGTTCAAACCAAAATTTGTATTCAATTTAAAATATTTCTCCACAATCACTGTTTGAACTTAAAACTCATGTTTTGTTCATTTGTTTGCTTGTTTCAATGAAAAACAATTCGGATGGATTTTTCGTAAAGAATGATAGTAAATACTAGATTATTCAAATGCAAACCAAAATTTATATTCGTTTCAAAATATTTCTCCACAATCTTTGTTTGCACCTAATACTCGTGTTTCGTGCATATGTTTGCTCGTTTCATTGAAAAAAAACTTGGTCAGATTTTTCGTAAAGAATGATAGTAAATACTAAATTACTCAAAGGCAAACCAAAATTTGAATTCAATTTAAAATATTTCACCACAATCTTTGTTTGCACCTAAAACTCATGTTTCCTATATTTGTTTGCTCATTTCATTCAAAAAAAACTCGGATAGATTTTTCGTAAAGAATGATAGTAAATACTAAATTATTCAAGTTCAAACAAAAATTTGTATGCAATTTAAAATATTTCTCCACAATCTCTGTTTGAACTTAAAATTCATGTTTTGTTCATTTGTTTGCTTGTTACAATGAAAAACAACTCGGATAGATTTTTCGTAAAGAATGATAGTAAATACCAAATTACTCAAATGCAAACCAAAATTTGAATTCAATTTAAAATATTTCTCCACAATCTTTGTTTGCACCTAAAACTCATGTTACGTATATTTGTTTGCTCATTTCCTTCAAAAAGAACTCGGATAGATTTTTCGTAAAGAATGATAGTAAATACTAAATTATTCAAGTTCAAACCAAAATTTGTATTCAATTTAAAATATTTCTCCACAATCTCTGTTTGAACTTAAAATTCATGTTTTGTTCATTTGTTTGCTTGTTTCAATGAAAAACAACTCGGATAGATTTTTCGTAAAGAATGATAGTAAATACTAAATTACTCAAATGCAAACCAAAATTTGAATTCAATTTAAAATATTTCTCCACAATCTTTGTTTGCACCTAAAACTCATGTTACGTATATTTGTTTGCTCATTTCATTCAAAAAAAACTCGGATAGATTTTTCGTAAAGAATGATAGTAAATACTAAAGTTCAAACCAAAATTTGTATTCAATTTAAAATATTTCTCCACAATCTCTGTTTGAACTTAAAACTCATGTTTTGTTCATTTGTTTGCTTGTTTCAATGAAAAACAACTCGGATGGATTTTTCGTAAAGAATGATAGTAAATACTAGATTATTCAAATGCAAACCAAAATTTATATTCGTTTCAAAATATTTCTCCACAATCTTTGTTTACACCTAATACTCGTGTTTCGTGCATATGTTTGCTCGTTTCATTGAAAAAAAACTCGGTTAGATTTTTCGTAAAGAATGATAGGAAATACTAAATTACTCAAATGCAAACCAAAATTTGAATTCAATTTAAAATATTTCACCACAATCTTTGTTTGCACCTAAAACTCATGTTTCCTATATTTGTTTGCTCATTTCATTCAAAAAAAACTCGGATAGATTTTTCGTAAAGAATGATAGTAAATACTAAATTATTCAAGTTCAAACCAAAATTTGTATTCAATTTAAAATATTTCTCCACAATCTCTGTTTGAACTTAAAACTCATGTTTTGTTCATTTGTTTGCTTGTTTCAATGAAAAACAACTCGGATAGATTTTTCGTAAAGAATGATAGTAAATACTAAATTACTCAAATGCAAACCAAAATTTGAATTCAATTTAAAATATTTCTCCACAATCTTTGTTTGCACCTAAAACTCATGTTTCGTATATTTGTTTGCTCATTTCATTCAAAAAAAACTCGGATAGATTTTTCGTAAAGAATGATAGTAAATACTAAATTATTCAAGTTCAAACCAAAATTTGTATTCAATTTAAAATATTTCTCCACAACCTCTGTTTGAACTTAAAACTCATGTTTTGTTCATTTGTTTGCTTGTTTCAATGAAAAACAACTCGGATGGATTTTTCGTAAAGAATGATAGTAAATACTAGATTATTCAAATGCGAACCAAAATTTATATTCGTTTCAAAATATTTCTCCACAATCTTTGTTTGCACCTAATACTCGTGTTTCGTGGATATGTTTGCTCGTTTCATTGAAATAAAACTCAGTTAGATTTTTCGTAAAGAATGATAGTAAATACTAAATTACTCAAATGCAAACCAAAATTTGAATTTAATTTAAAATAATTCACCACAATCTTTGTTTGCACCTAAAACTCATGTTTCCTATATTTGTTTGCTCATTTCATTCAAAAAAAACTCGGATAGATTTTTCGTAAAGAATGATAGTAAATACAAAATTATTCAAGTTCAAACCAAAATTTGTATTCAATTTAAAATATTTCTCCACAACCTCTGTTTGAACTTAAAACTCATGTTTTGTTCATTTGTTTGCTTGTTTCAATGAAAAACAACTCGGATGGATTTTTCGTAAAGAATGATAGTAAATACTAGATTATTCAAATGCGAACCAAAATTTATATTCGTTTCAAAATATTTCTCCACAATCTTTGTTTGCACCTAATACTCGTGTTTCGTGGATATGTTTGCTCGTTTCATTGAAAAAAAACTCAGTTAGATTTTTCGTAAAGAATGATAGTAAATACTAAATTACTCAAATGCAAACCAAAATTTGAATTCAATTTAAAATAATTCACCACAATCTTTGTTTGCACCTAAAACTCATGTTTCCTATATTTGTTTGCTCATTTCATTCAAAAAAAACTCGGATAGATTTTTCCTAAAGAATGGTAGTAAATACTAAATTATTCAAGTTCAAACCAAAATTTGTATTCAATTTAAAATATTTCTCCACAATCTCTGTTTGAACTTAAAACTCATGTTTTGTTCATTTGTTTACTTGTTTCAATGAAAAACAACTCGGATAGATTTTTAATAAAGAATGATAGTAAATACTAAATTACTCAAATGCAAACCAAAATTTGAATTCAATTTAAAATATTTCTCCACAATCTTTCTTTGCACCTAAAACTCATGTTTCGTATATTTGTTTGCTCATTTCATTCAAAAAAAACTCGGATAGATTTTTCGTAAAGAATGATAGTAAATACTAAATTATTCAAGTTCAAACCAAAATTTGTATTCAATTTAAAATATTTCTCCACAATCTCTGTTTGAACTTAAAACTCATGTTTTGTTCATTTATTTGCTTGTTTCAATGAAAAACAACTCGGATGGATTTTTCGTAAAGAATGATAGTAAATACTAGATTATTCAAATGCAAACCAAAATTTCTATTCGTTTCAAAATATTTCTCCACAATCGTCGTTTGCACCTAATACTCGTGTTTCGTGGATATGTTTGCTCGTTTCATTGAAAAAAAACTCGGTTAGATTTTTCGTAAAGAATGATAGTAAATACTAAATTACTCAAATGCAAACCAAAATTTGAATTCAATTGAAAATATTTCACCACAATCTTTGTTTGCACCTAAAACTCATGTTTCCTATATTTGTTTGCTCATTTCATTCAAAAAAAACTCGGATAGATTTTTCCTAAAGAATTATAGTAAATACTAAATTATTCAAGTTCAAACCAAAATTTGTATTCAATTTAAAATATTTATCCACAATCTCTGTTTGAACTTAAAACTCATGTTTTGTTCATTTGTTTACTTGTTTCAATGAAAAACAACTCGGATAGATTTTTCGTAAAGAATGATAGTAAATACTAGATTATTCAAATGCAAACCAAAATTTATATTCGTTTCAAAATACTTCTCCACAATCTTTGTTTGCACCTAATACTCGTGTTTCGTGCATATGTTTGCTCGTTTCATTGAAAAAAAACTCGGTTAGATTTTTCGTAAAGAATGATAGTAAATACTAAATTACTCGAATACAAACCAAAATTTGAATTCAATTTAAAATATTTCACCACAATCTTTGTTTGCACCTAAAACTAATGTTTCCTATATTTGTTTGCTCATTTCATTCAAAAAAAACTTGGATAGATTTTTCGTAAAGAATGATAGTAAATACTAAATTATTCAAGTTCAAACCAAAATTTGTATTCAATTTAAAATATTTCTCCACAATCTCTGTTTGAACTTAAAACTCATGTTTTGTTCATTTGTTTGCTTGTTTCAATGAAAAACAACTCGGATAGATTTTCCATAAAGAATGATAGTAAATACTAAATTACTCAAATGCAAACCAAAATTTGAATTCAATTTAAAATATTTCTCCACAATCTTTGTTTGCACCTAAAACTCATGTTTCGTATATTTGTTTGCTCATTTCATTCAAAAAAAACTCGGATAGATTTTTCGTAAAGAATGATAGTAAATACTAAATTATTCAAGTTCAAACCAAAATTTGTATTCAATTTAAAATATTTCTCCACAACCTCTGTTTGAACTTAAAACTCATGTTTTGTTCATTTGTTTGCTTGTTTCAATGAAAAACAACTCGGATGGATTTTTCGTAAAGAATGATAGTAAATACTAGATTATTCAAATGCAAACCAAAATTTATATTCGTTTCAAAATACTTCTCCACAATCTTTTTTTGCACCTAATACTCGTGTTTCGTGCATATGTTTGCTCGTTTCATTGAAAAAAAACTCGGTTAGATTTTTCGTAAAGAATGATAGTAAATACTAAATTACTCGAATACAAACCAAAATTTGAATTCAATTTAAAATATTTCACCACAATCTTTGTTTGCACCTAAAACTAATGTTTCCTATATTTGTTTGCTCATTTCATTCAAAAAAAACTCGGATAGATTTTTCGTAAAGAATGATAGTAAATACTAAATTATTCAAGTTCAAACCAAAATTTGTATTCAATTTAAAATATTTCTCCACAATCTCTGTTTGAACTTAAAACTCATGTTTTGTTCATTTGTTTGCTTGTTTCAATGAAAAACAACTCGGATAGATTTTTCGTAAAGAATGATAGTAAATACTAGATTATTCAAATGCAAACCAAAATTTATATTCGTTTCAAAAAAATTCTCCACAATCTTTGTTTGCACCTAATACTCATGTTTCGTGCATATGTTTGCTCGTTTCATTGAAAAAAAACTCGGTTAGATTTTTCGTAAAGAATGATAGTAAATACTAAATTACTCGAATACAAACCAAAATTTGAATTCAATTTAAAATATTTCACCACAATCTTTGTTTGCACCTAAAACTAATGTTTCCTATATTTGTTTGCTCATTTCATTCAAAAAAAACTTGGATAGATTTTTCGTAAAGAATGATAGTAAATACTAAATTATTCAAGTTCAAACCAAAATTTGTATTCAATTTAAAATATTTCTCCACAATCTTTGTTTGAACTTAAAACTCATGTTTTGTTCATTTGTTTGCTTGTTTCAATGAAAAACAACTCGGATAGAGTTTTCATAAAGAATGATAGTAAATACTAAATTACTCAAATGCAAACCAAAATTTGAATTCAATTTAAAATATTTCTCCACAATCTTTGTTTGCACCTAAAACTCATGTTTCGTATATTTGTTTGCTCATTTCATTCAAAAAAAACTCGGATAGATTTTTCGTAAAGAATGATAGTAAATACTAAATTATTCAAGTTCAAACCAAAATTTGTATTCAATTTAAAATATTTCTCCACAATCTCTGTTTGAACTTAAAACTCATGTTTTGTTCATTTATTTGCTTGTTTCAATGAAAAACAACTCGGATGGATTTTTCGTAAAGAATGATAGTAAATACTAGATTATTCAAATGCAAACCAAAATTTCTATTCGTTTCAAAATATTTCTCCACAATCTTTGTTTGCACCTAATACTCGTGTTTCGTGGATATGTTTGCTCGTTTCATTGTAAAAAAACTCGGTTAGATTTTTCGTAAAGAATGATAGTAAATACTAAATTACTCAAATGCAAACCAAAATTTGAATTCAATTTAAAATATTTCACCACAATCTTTGTTTGCACCTAAAACTCATGTTTCCTATATTTGTTTGCTCATTTCATTCAAAAAAAACTCGGATAGATTTTTCCTAAAGAATGATAGTAAATACTAAATTATTCAAGTTCAAACCAAAATTTGTATTCAATTTAAAATATTTCTCCACAATCTCTGTTTGAACTTAAAACTCATGTTTTGTTCATTTGTTTACTTGTTTCAATGAAAAACAACTCGGATAGATTTTTCGTAAAGAATGATAGTAAATACTAGATTATTCAAATGCAAACCAAAATTTATATTCGTTTCAAAATACTTCTCCACAATCTTTGTTTGCACCTAATACTCGTGTTTCGTGCATATGTTTGCTCGTTTCATTGAAAAAAAACTCGGTTAGATTTTTCGTAAAGAATGATAGTAAATACTAAATTACTCGAATACAAACCAAAATTTGAATTCAATTTAAAATATTTCACCACAATCTTTGTTTGCACCTAAAACTAATGTTTCCTATATTTGTTTGCTCATTTCATTCAAAAAAAACTTGGATAGATTTTTCGTAAAGAATGATAGTAAATACTAAATTATTCAAGTTCAAACCAAAATTTGTATTCAATTTAAAATATTTCTCCACAATCTCTGTTTGAACTTAAAACTCATGTTTTGTTCATTTGTTTGCTTGTTTCAATGAAAAACAACTCGGATAGATTTTTCATAAAGAATGATAGTAAATACTAAATTACTCAAATGCAAACCAAAATTTGAATTCAATTTAAAATATTTCTCCACAATCTTTGTTTGCACCTAAAACTCATGTTTCGTATATTTGTTTGCTCATTTCATTCAAAAAAAACTCGGATAGATTTTTCGTAAAGAATGATAGTAAATACTAAATTATTCAAGTTCAAACCAAAATTTGTATTCAATTTAAAATATTTCTCCACAATCTCTGTTTGAACTTAAAACTCATGTTTTGTTCATTTATTTGCTTGTTTCAATGAAAAACAACTCGGATGGATTTTTCGTAAAGAATGATAGTAAATACTAGATTATTCAAATGCAAACCAAAATTTCTATTCGTTTCAAAATATTTCTCCACAATCTTTGTTTGCACCTAATACTCGTGTTTCGTGGATATGTTTGCTCGTTTCATTGTAAAAAAACTCGGTTAGATTTTTCGTAAAGAATGATAGTAAATACTAAATTACTCAAATGCAAACCAAAATTTGAATTCAATTTAAAATATTTCACCACAATCTTTGTTTGCACCTAAAACTCATGTTTCCTATATTTGTTTGCTCATTTCATTCAAAAAAAACTCGGATAGATTTTTCCTAAAGAATGATAGTAAATACTAAATTATTCAAGTTCAAACCAAAATTTGTATTCAATTTAAAATATTTCTCCACAATCTCTGTTTGAACTTAAAACTCATGTTTTGTTCATTTGTTTACTTGTTTCAATGAAAAACAACTCGGATAGATTTTTCGTAAAAATGATAGTAAATACTAGATTATTCAAATGCAAACCAAAATTTATATTCGTTTCAAAATACTTCTCCACAATCTTTGTTTGCACCTAATACTCGTGTTTCGTGCATATGTTTGCTCGTTTCATTGAAAAAAAACTCGGTTAGATTTTTCGTAAAGAATGATAGTAAATACTAAATTACTCGAATACAAACCAAAATTTGAATTCAATTTAAAATATTTCACCACAATCTTTGTTTGCACCTAAAACTAATGTTTCCTATATTTGTTTGCTCATTTCATTCAAAAAAAACTTGGATAGATTTTTCGTAAAGAATGATAGTAAATACTAAATTATTCAAGTTCAAACCAAAATTTGTATTCAATTTAAAATATTTCTCCACAATCTCTGTTTGAACTTAAAACTCATGTTTTGTTCATTTGTTTGCTTGTTTCAATGAAAAACAACTCGGATAGATTTTTCATAAAGAATGATAGTAAATACTAAATTACTCAAATGCAAACCAAAATTTGAATTCAATTTAAAATATTTCTCCACAATCTTTGTTTGCACCTAAAACTCATGTTTCGTATATTTGTTTGCTCATTTCATTCAAAAAAAACTCGGATAGATTTTTCGTAAAGAATGATAGTAAATACTAAATTATTCAAGTTCAAACCAAAATTTGTATTCAATTTAAAATATTTCTCCACAATCTCTGTTTGAACTTAAAACTCATGTTTTGTTCATTTATTTGCTTGTTTCAATGAAAAACAACTCGGATGGATTTTTCGTAAAGAATGATAGTAAATACTAGATTATTCAAATGCAAACCAAAATTTCTATTCGTTTCAAAATATTTCTCCACAATCTTTGTTTGCACCTAATACTCGTGTTTCGTGGATATGTTTGCTCGTTTCATTGTAAAAAAACTCGGTTAGATTTTTCGTAAAGAATGATAGTAAATACTAAATTACTCAAATGCAAACCAAAATTTGAATTCAATTTAAAATATTTCACCACAATCTTTGTTTGCACCTAAAACTCATGTTTCCTATATTTGTTTGCTCATTTCATTCAAAAAAAACTCGGATAGATTTTTCCTAAAGAATGATAGTAAATACTAAATTATTCAAGTTCAAACCAAAATTTGTATTCAATTTAAAATATTTCTCCACAATCTCTGTTTGAACTTAAAACTCATGTTTTGTTCATTTGTTTACTTGTTTCAATGAAAAACAACTCGGATAGATTTTTCGTAAAGAATGATAGTAAATACTAGATTATTCAAATGCAAACCAAAATTTATATTCGTTTCAAAATACTTCTCCACAATCTTTGTTTGCACCTAATACTCGTGTTTCGTGCATATGTTTGCTCGTTTCATTGAAAAAAAACTCGGTTAGATTTTTCGTAAAGAATGATAGTAAATACTAAATTACTCGAATACAAACCAAAATTTGAATTCAATTTAAAATATTTCACCACAATCTTTGTTTGCACCTAAAACTAATGTTTCCTATATTTGTTTGCTCATTTCATTCAAAAAAAACTCGGATATATTTTTCGTAAAGAATGATAGTAAATACTAAATTATTCAAGTTCAAACCAAAATTTGTATTCAATTTAAAATATTTCTCCACAATCTCTGTTTGAACTTAAAACTCATGTTTTGTTCATTTGTTTGCTTGTTTCAATGAAAAACAACTCGGATAGATTTTTCATAAAGAATGATAGTAAATACTAAATTACTCAAATGCAAACCAAAATTTGAATTCAATTTAAAATATTTCTCCACAATCTTTGTTTGCACCTAAAACTCATGTTTCGTATATTTGTTTGCTCATTTCATTCAAAAAAAACTCGGATAGATTTTTCGTAAAGAATGATAGTAAATACTAAATTATTCAAGTTCAAACCAAAATTTGTATTCAATTTAAAATATTTCTCCACAATCTCTGTTTGAACTTAAAACTCATGTTTTGTTCATTTATTTGCTTGTTTCAATGAAAAACAACTCGGATGGATTTTTCGTAAAGAATGATAGTAAATACTAGATTATTCAAATGCAAACCAAAATTTCTATTCGTTTCAAAATATTTCTCCACAATCTTTGTTTGCACCTAATACTCGTGTTTCGTGGATATGTTTGCTCGTTTCATTGAAAAAAAACTCGGTTAGATTTTTCGTAAAGAATGATAGTAAATACTAAATTACTCAAATGCAAACCAAAATTTGAATTCAATTTAAAATATTTCACCACAATCTTTGTTTGCACCTAAAACTCATGTTTCCTATATTTGTTTGCTCATTTCATTCAAAAAAAACTCGGATAGATTTTTCCTAAAGAATGATAGTAAATACTAAATTATTCAAGTTCAAACCAAAATTTGTATTCAATTTAAAATATTTCTCCACAATCTCTGTTTGAACTTAAAACTCATGTTTTGTTTATTTGTTTACTTGTTTCAATGAAAAACAACTCGGATAGATTTTTCGTAAAGAATGATAGTAAATACTAGATTATTCAAATGCAAACCAAAATTTATATTCGTTTCAAAATACTTCTCCACAATCTTTGTTTGCACCTAATACTCGTGTTTCGTGCATATGTTTGCTCGTTTCATTGAAAAAAAACTCGGTTAGATTTTTCGTAAAGAATGATAGTAAATACTAAATTACTCGAATACAAACCAAAATTTGAATTCAATTTAAAATATTTCACCACAATCTTTGTTTGCACCTAAAACTAATGTTTCCTATATTTGTTTGCTCATTTCATTCAAAAAAAACTCGGATATATTTTTCGTAAAGAATGATAGTAAATACTAAATTATTCAAGTTCAAACCAAAATTTGTATTCAATTTAAAATATTTCTCCACAATCTCTGTTTGAACTTAAAACTCATCTTTTGTTCATTTGTTTGCTTGTTTCAATGAAAAACAACTCGGATAGATTTTTCATAAAGAATGATAGTAAATACTAAATTACTCAAATGCAAACCAAAATTTGAATTCAATTTAAAATATTTCTCCACAATCTTTGTTTGCACCTAAAACTCATGTTTCGTATATTTGTTTGCTCATTTCATTCAAAAAAAACTCGGATAGATTTTTCGTAAAGAATGATAGTAAATACAAAATTATTCAAGTTCAAACCAAAATTTGTATTCAATTTAAAATATTTCTCCACAATCTCTGTTTGAACTTAAAACTCATGTTTTGTTCATTTATTTGCTTGTTTCAATGAAAAACAACTCGGATAGATTTTTCGTAAAGAATGATAGTAAATACTAGATTATTCAAATGCAAACCAAAATTTATATTCGTTTCAAAATACTTCTCCACAATCTTTGTTTGCACCTAATACTCGTGTTTCGTGCATATGTTTGCTCGTTTCATTGAAAAAAAACTCGGTTAGATTTTTCGTAAAGAATGATAGTAAATACTAAATTACTCGAATACAAACCAAAATTTGAATTCAATTTAAAATATTTCACCACAATCATTGTTTGCACCTAAAACTAATGTTTCCTATATTTGTTTGCTCATTTCATTCAAAAAAAACTCGGATATATTTT
Organism: Juncus effusus; assembly: GCA_027726005.1. Lineage (NCBI taxonomy): Eukaryota > Viridiplantae > Streptophyta > Magnoliopsida > Poales > Juncaceae > Juncus > Juncus effusus. Next base: position 5,087,765 of record CM050893.1, read on the forward strand.
TCGTAAAGAATGATAGTAAATACTAAATTATTCAAGTTCAAACCAAAATTTGTATTCAATTTAAAATATTTCTCCACAATCTCTGTTTGAACTTAAAACTCATGTTTTGTTCATTTGTTTGCTTGTTTCAATGAAAAACAACTCGGATAGATTTTTCATAAAGAATGATAGTAAATACTAAATTACTCAAATGCATACCAAAATTTGAATTCAATTTAAAATATTTCTCCACAATCTTTGTTTGCACCTAAAACTCATGTTTCGTATATTTGTTTGCTCATTTCATTCAAAAAAAACTCGGATAGATTTTTCGTAAAGAATGATAGTAAATACTAAATTATTCAAGTTCAAACCAAAATTTGTATTCAATTTAAAATATTTCTCCACAATCTCTGTTTGAACTTAAAACTCATGTTTTGTTCATTTATTTGCTTGTTTCAATGAAAAACAACTCGGATGGATTTTTCGTAAAGAATGATAGTAAATACTAGATTATTCAAATGCAAACCAAAATTTATATTCGTTTCAAAATATTTCTCCACAATCTTTGTTTGCACCTAATACTCGTGTTTCGTGGATATGTTTGCTTGTTTCATTGAAAAAAAACTCGGTTAGATTTTTCGTAAAGAATGATAGTAAATACTAAATTACTCAAATGCAAACCAAAATTTGAATTCAATTTAAAATATTTCACCACAATCTTTGTTTGCACCTAAAACTCATGTTTCCTATATTTGTTTGCTCATTTCATTCAAAAAAAACTTGGATAGATTTTTCGTAAAGAATGATAGTAAATACTAAATTATTCAAGTTCAAACCAAAATTTGTATTCAATTTAAAATATTTCTCCACAATCTCTGTTTGAACTTAAAACTCATGTTTTGTTCATTTGTTTGCTTGTTTCAATGAAAAACAACTCGGATAGATTTTTCATAAAGAATGATAGTAAATACTAAATTACTCAAATGCAAACCAAAATTTGAATTCAATTTAAAATATTTCTCCACAATCTTTGTTTGCACCTAAAACTCATGTTTCGTATATTTGTTTGCTCATTTCATTCAAAAAAAACTCGGATAGATTTTTCGTAAAGAATGATAGTAAATACTAGATTATTCAAATGCAAACCAAAATTTATATTCGTTTCAAAATATTTCTCCACAATCTTTGTTTGCACCTAATACTCGTGTTTCGTGGATATGTTTGCTTGTTTCATTGAAAAAAAACTCGGTTAGATTTTTCATAAAGAATGATAGTAAATACTAAATTACTCAAATGCAAACCAAAATTTGAATTCAATTTAAAATATTTCACCACAATCTTTGTTTGCTCCTAAAACTCATGTTTCCTATATTTGTTTGCTCATTTCATTCAAAAAAAACTTGGATAGATTTTTCGTAAAGAATGATAGTAAATACTAAATTATTCAAGTTCAAACCAAAATTTGTATTCAATTTAAAATATTTCTCCACAATCTCTGTTTGAACTTAAAACTCATGTTTTGTTCATTTGTTTGCTTGTTTCAATGAAAAACAACTCGGATAGATTTTTCATAAAGAATGATAGTAAATACTAAATTACTCAAATGCAAACCAAAATTTGAATTCAATTTAAAATATTTCTCCACAATCTCTGTTTGAACTTAAAACTCATGTTTTGTTCATTTGTTTGCTTGTTTCAATGAAAAACAACTCGGATAGATTTTTCATAAAGAATGATAGTAAATACTAAATTACTCAAATGCAAACCAAAATTTGAATTCAATTTAAAATATTTCTCCACAATCTTTGTTTGCACCTAAAACTCATGTTTCGTATATTTGTTTGCTCATTTCATTCAAAAAAAACTCGGATAGATTTTTCGTAAAGAATGATAGTAAATACTAAATTATTCAAGTTCAAACCAAAATTTGTATTCAATTTAAAATATTTCTCCACAATCTCTGTTTGAACTTAAAACTCATGTTTTGTTCATTTATTTGCTTGTTTCAATGAAAAACAACTCGGATGGATTTTTCGTAAAGAATGATAGTAAATACTAGATTATTCAAATGCAAACCAAAATTTCTATTCGTTTCAAAATATTTCTCCACAATCTTTGTTTGCACCTAATACTCGTGTTTCGTGGATATGTTTGCTCGTTTCATTGAAAAAAAACTCGGTTAGATTTTTCGTAAAGAATGATAGTAAATACTAAATTACTCAAATGCAAACCAAAATTTGAATTCAATTTAAAATATTTCACCACAATCTTTGTTTGCACCTAAAACTCATGTTTCCTATATTTGTTTGCTCATTTCATTCAAAAAAAACTCGGATAGATTTTTCCTAAAGAATGATAGTAAATACTAAATTATTCAAGTTCAAACCAAAATTTGTATTCAATTTAAAATATTTCTCCACAATCTCTGTTTGAACTTAAAACTCATGTTTTGTTCATTTGTTTACTTCTTTCAATGAAAAACAACTCGGATAGATTTTTCGTAAACAATGATAGTAAATACTAGATTATTCAAATGCAAACCAAAATTTATATTCGTTTCAAAATACTTCTCCACAATCTTTGTTTGCACCTAATACTCGTGTTTCGTGCATATGTTTGCTCGTTTCATTGAAAAAAAACTCGGTTAGATTTTTCGTAAAGAATGATAGTAAATACTAAATTACTCGAATACAAACCAAAATTTGAATTCAATTTAAAATATTTCACCACAATCTTTGTTTGCACCTAAAACTAATGTTTCCTATATTTGTTTGCTCATTTCATTCAAAAAAAACTCGGATATATTTTTCGTAAAGAATGATAGTAAATACTAAATTATTCAAGTTCAAACCAAAATTTGTATTCAATTTAAAATATTTCTCCACAATCTCTGTTTGAACTTAAAACTCATGTTTTGTTCATTTGTTTGCTTGTTTCAATGAAAAACAACTCGGATAGATTTTTCATAAAGAATGATAGTAAATACTAAATTACTCAAATGCAAACCAAAATTTGAATTCAATTTAAAATATTTCTCCACAATCTTTGTTTGCACCTAAAACTCATGTTTCGTATATTTGTTTGCTCATTTCATTAAAAAAAAACTCGGATAGATTTTTCGTAAAGAATGATAGTAAATACTAAATTATTCAAGTTCAAACCAAAATTTGTATTCAATTTAAAATATTTCTCCACAATCTCTGTTTGAACTTAAAACTCATGTTTTGTTCATTTATTTGCTTGTTTCAATGAAAAACAACTCGGATAGATTTTTCGTAAAGAATGATAGTAAATACTAGATTATTCAAATGCAAACCAAAATTTATATTCGTTTCAAAATACTTCTCCACAATCTTTGTTTGCACCTAATACTCGTGTTTCGTGCATATGTTTGCTCGTTTCATTGAAAAAAAACTCGGTTAGATTTTTCGTAAAGAATGATAGTAAATACTAAATTACTCGAATACAAACCAAAATTTGAATTCAATTTAAAATATTTCACCACAATCTTTGTTTGCACCTAAAACTAATGTTTCCTATATTTGTTTGCTCATTTCATTCAAAAAAAACTCGGATATATTTTTCGTAAAGAATGATAGTAAATACTAAATTATTCAAGTTCAAACCAAAATTTGTATTCAATTTAAAATATTTCTCCACAATCTCTGTTTGAACTTAAAACTCATGTTTTGTTCATTTGTTTGCTTGTTTCAATGAAAAACAACTCGGATAGATTTTTCATAAAGAATGATAGTAAATACTAAATTACTCAAATGCAAACCAAAATTTGAATTCAATTTAAAATATTTCTCCACAATCTTTGTTTGCACCTAAAACTCATGTTTCGTATATTTGTTTGCTCATTTCATTCAAAAAAAACTCGGATAGATTTTTCGTAAAGAATGATAGTAAATACTAAATTATTCAAGTTCAAACCAAAATTTGTATTCAATTTAAAATATTTCTCCACAATCTCTGTTTGAACTTAAAACTCATGTTTTGTTCATTTATTTGCTTGTTTCAATGAAAAACAACTCGGATGGATTTTTCGTAAAGAATGATAGTAAATACTAGATTATTCAAATGCAAACCAAAATTTATATTCGTTTCAAAATACTTCTCCACAATCTTTGTTTGCACCTAATACTCGTGTTTCGTGCATATGTTTGCTCGTTTCATTGAAAAAAAACTCGGTTAGATTTTTCGTAAAGAATGATAGTAAATACTAAATTACTCGAATACAAACCAAAATTTGAATTCAATTTAAAATATTTCACCACAATCTTTGTTAGCACCTAAAACTAATGTTTCCTATATTTGTTTGCTCATTTCATTCAAAAAAAACTCGGATATATTTTTCGTAAAGAATGATAGTAAATACTAAATTATTCAAGTTCAAACCAAAATTTGTATTCAATTTAAAATATTTCTCCACAATCTCTGTTTGAACTTAAAACTCATGTTTTGTTCATTTGTTTGCTTGTTTCAATGAAAAACAACTCGGATAGATTTTTCATAAAGAATGATAGTAAATACTAAATTACTCAAATGCAAACCAAAATTTGAATTCAATTTAAAATATTTCTCCACAATCTTTGTTTGCACCTAAAACTCATGTTTCGTATATTTGTTTGCTCATTTCATTCAAAAAAAACTCGGATAGATTTTTCGTAAAGAATGATAGTAAATACTAAATTATTCAAGTTCAAACCAAAATTTGTATTCAATTTAAAATATTTCTCCACAATCTCTGTTTGAACTTAAAACTCATGTTTTGTTCATTTATTTGCTTGTTTCAATGAAAAACAACTCGGATAGATTTTTCGTAAAGAATGATAGTAAATACTAGATTATTCAAATGCAAACCAAAATTTATATTCGTTTCAAAATACTTCTCCACAATCTTTGTTTGCACCTAATACTCGTGTTTCGTGCATATGTTTGCTCGTTTCATTGAAAAAAAACTCGGTTAGATTTTTCGTAAAGAATGATAGTAAATACTAAATTACTCGAATACAAACCAAAATTTGAATTCAATTTATAATATTTCACCACAATCTTTGTTTGCACCTAAAACTAATGTTTCCTATATTTGTTTGCTCATTTCATTCAAAAAAAACTCGGATATATTTTTCGTAAAGAATGATAGTAAATACTAAATTATTCAAGTTCAAACCAAAATTTGTATTCAATTTAAAATATTTCTCCACAATCTCTGTTTGAACTTAAAACTCATGTTTTGTTCATTTGTTTGCTTGTTTCAATGAAAAACAACTCGGATAGATTTTTCATAAAGAATGATAGTAAATACTAAATTACTCAAATGCAAACCAAAATTTGAATTCAATTTAAAATATTTCTCCACAATCTTTGTTTGCACCTAAAACTCATGTTTCGTATATTTGTTTGCTCATTTCATTCAAAAAAAACTCGGATAGATTTTTCGTAAAGAATGATAGTAAATACTAAATTATTCAAGTTCAAACCAAAATTTGTATTCAATTTAAAATATTTCTCCACAATCTCTGTTTGAACTTAAAACTCATGTTTTGTTCATTTATTTGCTTGTTTCAATGAAAAACAACTCGGATGGATTTTTCGTAAAGAATGATAGTAAATACTAGATTATTCAAATGCAAACCAAAATTTATATTCGTTTCAAAATATTTCTCCACAATCTTTGTTTGCACCTAATACTCGTGTTTCGTGGATATGTTTGCTTCTTTCATTGAAAAAAAACTCGGTTAGATTTTTCGTAAAGAATGATAGTAAATACTAAATTACTCAAATGCAAACCAAAATTTGAATTCAATTTAAAATATTTCACCACAATCTTTGTTTGCACCTAAAACTCATGTTTCCTATATTTGTTTGCTCATTTCATTCAAAAAAAACTCGGATAGATTTTTCATAAAGAATGATAGTAAATACTAAATTATTCAAGTTCAAACCAAAATTTGTATTCAATTTAAAATATTTCTCCACAATCTCTGTTTGAACTTAAAACTCATGTTTTGTTCATTTATTTGCTTGTTTCAATGAAAAACAACTCGGATGGAATTTTCGTAAAGAAGGATAGTAAATACTAGATTATTCAAATGCAAACCAAAATTTCTATTCGTTTCAAAATATTTCTCCACAATCTTTGTTTGCACCTAATACTCGTGTTTCGTGGATATGTTTGCTCGTTTCATTGAAAAAAAACTCGGTTAGATTTTTTGTAAAGAATGATAGTAAATACTAAATTACTCAAATGCAAACCAAAATTTGAATTCAATTTAAAATATTTCACCACAATCTTTGTTTGCACCTAAAACTCATGTTTCCTATATTTGTTTGCTCATTTCATTCAAAAAAAACTCGGATAGATTTTTCCTAAAGAATGATAGTAAATACTAAATTATTCAAGTTCAAACCAAAATTTGTATTCAATTTAAAATATTTCTCCACAATCTCTGTTTGAACTTAAAACTCATGTTTTGTTCATTTGTTTACTTGTTTCAACGAAAAACAACTCGGATAGATTTGTCGTAAAGAATGATAGTAAATACTAGATTATTCAAATGCAAACCAAAATTTATATTCGTTTCAAAATACTTCTCCACAATCTTTGTTTGCACCTAATACTCGTGTTTCGTGCATATGTTTGCTCGTTTCATTGAAAAAAAACTCGGTTAGATTTTTCGTAAAGAATGATAGTAAATACTAAATTACTCGAATACAAACCAAATTTTGAATTCAATTTAAAATATTTCACCACAATCTTTGTTTGCACCTAAAACTAATGTTTCCTATATTTGTTTGCTCATTTCATTCAAAAAAAACTCGGATATATTTTTCGTAAAGAATGATAGTAAATACTAAATTATTCAAGTTCAAACCAAAATTTGTATTCAATTTAAAATATTTCTCCACAATCTCTGTTTGAACTTAAAACTCATGTTTTGTTCATTTGTTTGCTTGTTTCAATGAAAAACAACTCGGATAGATTTTTCATAAAGAATGATAGTAAATACTAAATTACTCAAATGCAAACCAAAATTTGAATTCAATTTAAAATATTTCTCCACAATCTTTGTTTGCACCTAAAACTCATGCTTCGTATATTTGTTTGCTCATTTCATTCAAAAAAAACTCGGATAGATTTTTCGTAAAGAATGATAGTAAATACTAAATTATTCAAGTTCAAACCAAAATTTGTATTCAATTTAAAATATTTCTCCACAATCTCTGTTTGAACTTAAAACTCATGTTTTGTTCATTTATTTGCTTGTTTCAATGAAAAACAACTCGGATAGATTTTTCGTAAAGAATGATAGTAAATACTAGATTATTCAAATGCAAACCAAAATTTATATTCGTTTCAAAATACTTCTCCACAATCTTTGTTTGCACCTAATACTCGTGTTTCGTGCATATGTTTGCTCGTTTCATTGAAAAAAAACTCGGTTAGATTTTTCGTAAAGAATGATAGTAAATACTAAATTACTCGAATACAAACCAAAATTTGAATTCAATTTAAAATATTTCACCACAATCTTTGTTTGCACCTAAAACTAATGTTTCCTATATTTATTTGCTCATTTCATTCAAAAAAAACTCGGATATATTTTTCGTATATATTGATAGTAAATACTAAATTATTCAAGTTCAAACCAAAATTTGTATTCAATTTAAAATATTTCTCCACAATCTCTGTATGAACTTAAAACTCATGTTTTGTTCATTTGTTTGCTTGTTTCAATGAAAAACAACTCGGATAGATTTTTCATAAAGAATGATAGTAAATACTAAATTACTCAAATGCAAACCAAAATTTGAATTCAATTTAAAATATTTCTCCACAATCTTTGTTTGCACCTAAAACTCATGTTTCGTATATTTGTTTGCTCATTTCATTCAAAAAAAACTCGGATAGATTTTTCGTAAAGAATGATAGTAAATACTAAATTATTCAAGTTCAAACACAAATTTGTATTCAATTTAAAATATTTCTCCACAATCTCTGTTTGAACTTAAAACTCATGTTTTGTTCATTTATTTGCTTGTTTCAATGAAAAACAACTCGGATGGATTTTTCGTAAAGAATGATAGTAAATACTAGATTATTCAAATGCAAACCAAAATTTCTATTCGTTTCAAAATATTTCTCCACAATCTTTGTTTGCACCTAATACTCGTGTTTCGTGGATATGTTTGCTCGTTTCATTGAAAAAAAACTCGGTTAGATTTTTCGTAAAGAATGATAGTAAATACTAAATTACTCAAATGCAAACCAAAATTTGAATTCAATTTAAAATATTTCACCACAATCTTTGTTTGCACCTAAAACTCATGTTTCCTATATTTGTTTGCTCATTTCATTCAAAAAAAACTCGGATAGATTTTTCCTAAAGAATGATAGTAAATACTAAATTATTTAAGTTCAAACCAAAATTTGTATTCAATTTAAAATATTTCTCCACAATCTCTGTTTGAACTTAAAACTCATGTTTTGTTCATTTGTTTACTTGTTTCAACGAAAAACAACTCGGATAGATTTTTCGTAAAGAATGATAGTAAATACTAGATTATTCAAATGCAAACCAAAATTTATATTCGTTTCAAAATACTTCTCCACAATCTTTGTTTGCACCTAATACTCGTGTTTCGTGCATATGTTTGCTCGTTTCATTGAAAAAAAACTCGGTTAGATTTTTCGTAAAGAATGATAGTAAATACTAAATTACTCGAATACAAATCAAATTTTGAATTCAATTTAAAATATTTCACCACAATCTTTGTTTGCACCTAAAACTAATGTTTCCTATATTTGTTTGCTCATTTCATTCAAAAAAAACTCGGATATATTTTTCGTAAAGAATGATAGTAAATACTAAATTATTCAAGTTCAAACCAAAATTTGTATTCAATTTAAAATATTTCTCCACAATCTCTGTTTGAACTTAAAACTCATGTTTTGTTCATTTGTTTGCTTGTTTCAATGAAAAACAACTCGGATAGATTTTTCATAAAGAATGATAGTAAATACTAAATTACTCAAATGCAAACCAAAATTTGAATTCAATTTAAAATATTTCTCCACAATCTTTGTTTGCACCTAAAACTCATGTTTCGTATATTTGTTTGCTCATTTCATTCAAAAAAAACTCGGATAGATTTTTCGTAAAGAATGATAGTAAATACTAAATTATTCAAGTTCAAACAAAAATTTGTATTCAATTTAAAATATTTCTCCACAATCTCTGTTTGAACTTAAAACTCATGTTTTGTTCATTTATTTGCTTGTTTCAATGAAAAACAACTCGGATAGATTTTTCGTAAAGAATGATAGTAAATACTAGATTATTCAAATGCAAACCAAAATTTATATTCGTTTCAAAATACTTCTCCACAATCTTTGTTTGCACCTAATACTCGTGTTTCGTGCATATGTTTGCTCGTTTCATTGAAAAAAAACTCGGTTAGATTTTTCGTAAAGAATGATAGTAAATACTAAATTACTCGAATACAAACCAAATTTTGAATTCAATTTAAAATATTTCACCACAATCTTTGTTTGCACCTAAAACTAATGTTTCCTATATTTGTTTGCTCATTTCATTCAAAAAAAACTCGGATATATTTTTCGTAAAGAATGATAGTAAATACTAAATTATTCAAGTTCAAACCAAAATTTGTATTCAATTTAAAATATTTCTCCACAATCTCTGTTTGAACTTAAAACTCATGTTTTGTTCATTTGTTTGCTTGTTTCAATGAAAGACAACTCGGATAGATTTTTCATAAAGAATGATAGTAAATACTAAATTACTCAAATGCAAACCAAAATTTGAATTCAATTTAAAATATTTCTCCACAATCTTTGTTTGCACCTAAAACTCATGTTTCGTATATTTGTTTGCTCATTTCATTCAAAAAAAACTCGGATAGATTTTTCGTAAAGAATGATAGTAAATACTAAATTATTCAAGTTCAAACCAAAATTTGTATTCAATTTAAAATATTTCTCCACAATCTCTGTTTGAACTTAAAACTCATGTTTTGTTGATTTATTTGCTTGTTTCAATGAAAAACAACTCGGATAGATTTTTCGTAAAGAATGATAGTAAATACTAGATTATTCAAATGCAAACCAAAATTTATATTCGTTTCAAAATACTTCTCCACAATCTTTGTTTGCACCTAATACTCGTGTTTCGTGCATATGTTTGCTCGTTTCATTGAAAAAAAACTCGGTTAGATTTTTCGTAAAGAATGATAGTAAATACTAAATTACTCGAATACAAACCAAATTTTGAATTCAATTTAAAATATTTCACCACAATCTTTGTTTGCACCTAAAACTAATGTTTCCTATATTTGTTTGCTCATTTCATTCAAAAAAAACTCGGATATATTTTTCGTAAAGAATGATAGTAAATACTAAATTATTCAAGTTCAAACCAAAATTTGTATTCAATTTAAAATATTTCTCCACAATCTCTGTTTGAACTTAAAACTCATGTTTTGTTCATTTGTTTGCTTGTTTCAATGAAAAACAACTCGGATAGATTTTTCATAAAGAATGATAGTAAATACTAAATTACTCAAATGCAAACCAAAATTTGAATTCAATTTAAAATATTTCTCCACAATCTTTGTTTGCACCTAAAACTCATGTTTCGTATATTTGTTTGCTCATTTCATTCAAAAAAAACTCGGATAGATTTTTCGTAAAGAATGATAGTAAATACTAAATTATTCAAGTTCAAACCAAAATTTGTATTCAATTTAAAATATTTCTCCACAATCTCTGTTTGAACTTAAAACTCATGTTTTGTTCATTTATTTGCTTGTTTCAATGAAAAACAACTCGGATGGATTTTTCGTAAAGAATGATAGTAAATACTAGATTATTCAAATGCAAACCAAAATTTCTATTCGTTTCAAAATATTTCTCCACAATCTTTGTTTGCACCTAATACTCGTGTTTCGTGGATATGTTTGCTCGTTTCATTGAAAAAAAACTCGGTTAGATTTTTCGTAAAGAATGATAGTAAATACTAAATTACTCAAATGCAAACCAAAATTTGAATTCAATTTAAAATATTTCACCACAATCTTTGTTTGCACCTAAAACTCATGTTTCCTATATTTGTTTGCTCATTTCATTCAAAAAAAACTCGGATAGATTTTTCCTAAAGAATGATAGTAAATACTAAATTATTCAAGTTCAAACCAAAATTTGTATTCAATTTAAAATATTTCTCCACAATCTCTGTTTGAACTTAAAACTCATGTTTTGTTCATTTGTTTACTTGTTTCAACGAAAAACAACTCGGATAGATTTTTCGTAAAGAATGATAGTAAATACTAGATTATTCAAATGCAAACCAAAATTTATATTCGTTTCAAAATACTTCTCCACAATCTTTGTTTGCACCTAATACTCGTGTTTCGTGCATATGTTTGCCCGTTTCATTGAAAAAAAACTCGGTTAGATTTTTCGTAAAGAATGATAGTAAATACTAAATTACTCGAATACAAACCAAAATTTGAATTCAATTTAAAATATTTCACCACAATCTTTGTTTGCACCTAAAACTAATGTTTCCTATACTTGTTTGCTCATTTCATTCAAAAAAAACTCGGATATATTTTTCGTAAATAATGATAGTAAATACTAAATTATTCAAGTTCAAACCAAAATTTGTATTCAATTTAAAATATTTCTCCACAATCTCTGTATGAACTTAAAACTCATGTTTTGTTCATTTGTTTGCTTGTTTCAATGAAAAACAACTCGGATAGATTTTTCATAAAGAATGATAGTAAATACTAAATTACTCAAATGCAAACCAAAATTTGAATTCAATTTAAAATATTTCTCCACAATCTTTGTTTGCACCTAAAACTCATGTTTCGTATATTTGTTTGCTCATTTCATTCAAAAAAAACTCGGATAGATTTTTCGTAAAGAATGATAGTAAATACTAAATTATTCAAGTTCAAACCAAAATTTGTATTCAATTTAAAATATTTCTCCACAATCTCTGTTTGAACTTAAAACTCATGTTTTGTTCATTTATTTGCTTGTTTCAATGAAAAACAACTCGGATAGATTTTTCGTAAAGAATGATAGTAAATACTAGATTATTCAAATGCAAACCAAAATTTATATTCGTTTCAAAATACTTCTCCACAATCTTTGTTTGCACCTAATACTCGTGTTTCGTTCATATGTTTGCTCGTTTCATTGAAAAAAAACTCGGTTAGATTTTTCGTAAAGAATGATAGTAAATACTAAATTACTCGAATACAAACCAAAATTTGAATTCAATTTAAAATATTTCACCACAATCTTTGTTTGCACCTAAAACTAATGTTTCCTATATTTGTTTGCTCATTTCATTCAAAAAAAACTCGGATATATTTTTCGTAAATAATGATAGTAAATACTAAATTATTCAAGTTCAAACCAAAATTTGTATTCAATTTAAAATATTTCTCCACAATCTCTGTATGAACTTAAAACTCATGTTTTGTTCATTTGTTTGCTTGTTTCAATGAAAAACAACTCGGATAAATTTTTCATAAAGAATGATAGTAAATACTAAATTACTCAAATGCAAACCAAAATTTGAATTCAATTTAAAATATTTCTCCACAATCTTTGTTTGCACCTAAAACTCATGTTTCGTATATTTGTTTGCTCATTTCATTCAAAAAAAACTCGGATAGATTTTTCGTAAAGAATGATAGTAAATACTAAATTATTCAAGTTCAAACCAAAATTTGTATTCAATTTAAAATATTTCTCCACAATCTCTGTTTGAACTTAAAACTCATGTTTTGTTCATTTATTTGCTTGTTTCAATGAAAAACAACTCGGATGGATTTTTCGTAAAGAATGATAGTAAATACTAGATTATTCAAATGCAAACCAAAATTTATATTCGTTTCAAAATATTTCTCCACAATCTTTGTTTGCACCTAATACTCGTGTTTCGTGGATATGTTTGCTTGTTTCATTGAAAAAAAACTCGGTTAGATTTTTCGTAAAGAATGATAGTAAATACTAAATTACTCAAATGCAAACCAAAATTTGAATTCAATTTAAAATATTTCACCACAATCTTTGTTTGCACCTAAAACTCATGTTTCCTATATTTGTTTGCTCATTTCATTCAAAAAAAACTTGGATAGATTTTTCGTAAAGAATGATAGTAAATACTAAATTATTCAAGTTCAAACCAAAATTTGTATTCAATTTAAAATATTTCTCCACAATCTCTGTTTGAACTTAAAACTCATGTTTTGTTCATTTGTTTACTTGTTTCAACGAAAAACAACTCGGATAGATTTTTCGTAAAGAATGATAGTAAATACTAGATTATTCAAATGCAAACTAAAATTTATATTCGTTTCAAAATACTTCTCCACAATCTTTGTTTGCACCTAATACTCGTGTTTCGTGCATATGTTTGCTCGTTTCATTGAAAAAAAACTCGGTTAGATTTTTCGTAAAGAATGATAGTAAATACTAAATTACTCGAATACAAACCAAAATTTGAATTCAATTTAAAATATTTCACCACAATCTTTGTTTGCACCTAAAACTAATGTTTCCTATACTTGTTTGCTCATTTCATTCAAAAAAAACTCGGATATATTTTTCGTAAATAATGATAGTAAATACTAAATTATTCAAGTTCAAACCAAAATTTGTATTCAATTTAAAATATTTCTCCACAATCTCTGTATGAACTTAAAACTCATGTTTTGTTCATTTGTTTGCTTGTTTCAATGAAAAACAACTCGGATAGATTTTTCATAAAGAATGATAGTAAATACTAAATTACTCAAATGCAAACCAAAATTTGAATTCAATTTAAAATATTTCTCCACAATCTTTGTTTGCACCTAAAACTCATGTTTCGTATATTTGTTTGCTCATTTCATTCAAAAAAAACTCGGATAGATTTTTCGTAAAGAATGATAGTAAATACTAAATTATTCAAGTTCAAACCAAAATTTGTATTCAATTTAAAATATTTCTCCACAATCTCTGTTTGAACTTAAAACTCATGTTTTGTTCATTTATTTGCTTGTTTCAATGAAAAACAACTCGGATAGATTTTTCGTAAAGAATGATAGTAAATACTAGATTATTCAAATGCCAACCAAAATTTATATTCGTTTCAAAATACTTCTCCACAATCTTTGTTTGCACCTAATACTCGTGTTTCGTTCATATGTTTGCTCGTTTCATTGAAAAAAAACTCGGTTAGATTTTTCGTAAAGAATGATAGTAAATACTAAATTACTCGAATACAAACCAAAATTTGAATTCAATTTAAAATATTTCACCACAATCTTTGTTTGCACCTAAAACTAATGTTTCCTATATTTGTTTGCTCATTTCATTCAAAAAAAACTCGGATATATTTTTCGTAAATAATGATAGTAAATACTAAATTATTCAAGTTCAAACCAAAATTTGTATTCAATTTAAAATATTTCTCCACAATCTCTGTATGAACTTAAAACTCATGTTTTGTTCATTTGTTTGCTTGTTTCAATGAAAAACAACTCGGATAAATTTTTCATAAAGAATGATAGTAAATACTAAATTACTCAAATGCAAACCAAAATTTGAATTCAATTTAAAATATTTCTCCACAATCTTTGTTTGCACCTAAAACTCATGTTTCGTATATTTGTTTGCTCATTTCATTCAAAAAAAACTCGGATAGATTTTTCGTAAAGAATGATAGTAAATACTAAATTATTCAAGTTCAAACCAAAATTTGTATTCAATTTAAAATATTTCTCCACAATCTCTGTTTGAACTTAAAACTCATGTTTTGTTCATTTATTTGCTTGTTTCAATGAAAAACAACTCGGATGGATTTTTCGTAAAGAATGATAGTAAATACTAGATTATTCAAATGCAAACCAAAATTTATATTCGTTTCAAAATATTTCTCCACAATCTTTGTTTGCACCTAATACTCGTGTTTCGTGGATATGTTTGCTTGTTTCATTGAAAAAAAACTCGGTTAGATTTTTCGTAAAGAATGATAGTAAATACTAAATTACTCAAATGCAAACCAAAATTTGAATTCAATTTAAAATATTTCACCACAATCTTTGTTTGCACCTAAAACTCATGTTTCCTATATTTGTTTGCTCATTTCATTCAAAAAAAACTCGGATAGATTTTTCATAAAGAATGATAGTAAATACTAAATTATTCAAGTTCAAACCAAAATTTTTATTCAATTTAAAATATTTCTCCACAATCTCTGTTTGAAATTAAAACTCATGTTTTGTTCATTTGTTTGCTTGTTTCAATGAAAAACAACTCGGATAGATTTTTCATAAAGAATGATAGTAAATACTAAATTACTCAAATGCAAACCAAAATTTGAATTCAATTTAAAATATTTCTCCACAATCTTTGTTTGCACCTAAAACTCATGTTTCGTATATTTGTTTGCTCATTTCATTCAAAAAAAACTCGGATAGATTTTTCGTAAAGAATGATAGTAAATACTAAATTATTCAAGTTCAAACCAAAATTTGTATTCAATTTAAAATATTTCTCCACAATCTCTGTTTGAACTTAAAACTCATGTTTTGTTCATTTATTTGCTTGTTTCAATGAAAAACAACTCGGATAGATTTTTCGTAAAGAATGATAGTAAATACTAGATTATTCAAATGCAAACCAAAATTTATATTCGTTTCAAAATACTTCTCCACAATCTTTGTTTGCACCTAATACTCGTGTTTCGTTCATATGTTTGCTCGTTTCATTGAAAAAAAACTCGGTTAGATTTTTCGTAAAGAATGATAGTAAATACTAAATTACTCGAATACAAACCAAAATTTGAATTCAATTTAAAATATTTCACCACAATCTTTGTTTGCACCTAAAACTAATGTTTCCTATATTTGTTTGCTCATTTCATTCAAAAAAAACTCGGATATATTTTTCGTAAATAATGATAGTAAATACTAAATTATTCAAGTTCAAACCAAAATTTGTATTCAATTTAAAATATTTCTCCACAATCTCTGTATGAACTTAAAACTCATGTTTTGTTCATTTGTTTGCTTGTTTCAATGAAAAACAACTCGGATAAATTTTTCATAAAGAATGATAGTAAATACTAAATTACTCAAATGCAAACCAAAATTTGAATTCAATTTAAAATATTTCTCCACAATCTTTGTTTGCACCTAAAACTCATGTTTCGTATATTTGTTTGCTCATTTCATTCAAAAAAAACTCGGATAGATTTTTCGTAAAGAATGATAGTAAATACTAAATTATTCAAGTTCAAACCAAAATTTGTATTCAATTTAAAATATTTCTCCACAATCTCTGTTTGAACTTAAAACTCATGTTTTGTTCATTTATTTGCTTGTTTCAATGAAAAACAACTCGGATGGATTTTTCGTAAAGAATGATAGTAAATACTAGATTATTCAAATGCAAACCAAAATTTATATTCGTTTCAAAATATTTCTCCACAATCTTTGTTTGCACCTAATACTCGTGTTTCGTGGATATGTTTGCTTGTTTCATTGAAAAAAAACTCGGTTAGATTTTTCGTAAAGAATGATAGTAAATACTAAATTACTCAAATGCAAACCAAAATTTGAATTCAATTTAAAATATTTCACCACAATCTTTGTTTGCACCTAAAACTCATGTTTCCTATATTTGTTTGCTCATTTCATTCAAAAAAAACTTGGATAGATTTTTCGTAAAGAATGATAGTAAATACTAAATTATTCAAGTTCAAACCAAAATTTGTATTCAATTTAAAATATTTCTCCACAATCTCTGTTTGAACTTAAAACTCATGTTTTGTTCATTTGTTTACTTGTTTCAACGAAAAACAACTCGGATAGATTTTTCGTAAAGAATGATAGTAAATACTAGATTATTCAAATGCAAACCAAAATTTATATTCGTTTCAAAATACTTCTCCACAATCTTTGTTTGCACCTAATACTCGTGTTTCGTGCATATGTTTGCTCGTTTCATTGAAAAAAAACTCGGTTAGATTTTTCGTAAAGAATGATAGTAAATACTAAATTACTCGAATACAAACCAAAATTTGAATTCAATTTAAAATATTTCACCACAATCTTTGTTTGCACCTAAAACTAATGTTTCCTATACTTGTTTGCTCATTTCATTCAAAAAAAACTCGGATATATTTTTCGTAAATAATGATAGTAAATACTAAATTATTCAAGTTCAAACCAAAATTTGTATTCAATTTAAAATATTTCTCCACAATCTCTGTATGAACTTAAAACTCATGTTTTGTTCATTTGTTTGCTTGTTTCAATGAAAAACAACTCGGATAGATTTTTCATAAAGAATGATAGTAAATACTAAATTACTCAAATGCAAACCAAAATTTGAATTCAATTTAAAATATTTCTCCACAATCTTTGTTTGCACCTAAAACTCATGTTTCGTATATTTGTTTGCTCATTTCATTCAAAAAAAACTCGGATAGATTTTTCGTAAAGAATGATAGTAAATACTAAATTATTCAAGTTCAAACCAAAATTTGTATTCAATTTAAAATATTTCTCCACAATCTCTGTTTGAACTTAAAACTCATGTTTTGTTCATTTATTTGCTTGTTTCAATGAAAAACAACTCGGATAGATTTTTCGTAAAGAATGATAGTAAATACTAGATTATTCAAATGCCAACCAAAATTTATATTCGTTTCAAAATACTTCTCCACAATCTTTGTTTGCACCTAATACTCGTGTTTCGTTCATATGTTTGCTCGTTTCATTGAAAAAAAACTCGGTTAGATTTTTCGTAAAGAATGATAGTAAATACTAAATTACTCGAATACAAACCAAAATTTGAATTCAATTTAAAATATTTCACCACAATCTTTGTTTGCACCTAAAACTAATGTTTCCTATATTTGTTTGCTCATTTCATTCAAAAAAAACTCGGATATATTTTTCGTAAATAATGATAGTAAATACTAAATTATTCAAGTTCAAACCAAAATTTGTATTCAATTTAAAATATTTCTCCACAATCTCTGTATGAACTTAAAACTCATGTTTTGTTCATTTGTTTGCTTGTTTCAATGAAAAACAACTCGGATAAATTTTTCATAAAGAATGATAGTAAATACTAAATTACTCAAATGCAAACCAAAATTTGAATTCAATTTAAAATATTTCTCCACAATCTTTGTTTGCACCTAAAACTCATGTTTCGTATATTTGTTTGCTCATTTCATTCAAAAAAAACTCGGATAGATTTTTCGTAAAGAATGATAGTAAATACTAAATTATTCAAGTTCAAACCAAAATTTGTATTCAATTTAAAATATTTCTCCACAATCTCTGTTTGAACTTAAAACTCATGTTTTGTTCATTTATTTGCTTGTTTCAATGAAAAACAACTCGGATGGATTTTTCGTAAAGAATGATAGTAAATACTAGATTATTCAAATGCAAACCAAAATTTATATTCGTTTCAAAATATTTCTCCACAATCTTTGTTTGCACCTAATACTCGTGTTTCGTGGATATGTTTGCTTGTTTCATTGAAAAAAAACTCGGTTAGATTTTTCGTAAAGAATGATAGTAAATACTAAATTACTCAAATGCAAACCAAAATTTGAATTCAATTTAAAATATTTCACCACAATCTTTGTTTGCACCTAAAACTCATGTTTCCTATATTTGTTTGCTCATTTCATTCAAAAAAAACTCGGATAGATTTTTCATAAAGAATGATAGTAAATACTAAATTATTCAAGTTCAAACCAAAATTTTTATTCAATTTAAAATATTTCTCCACAATCTCTGTTTGAAATTAAAACTCATGTTTTGTTCATTTGTTTGCTTGTTTCAATGAAAAACAACTCGGATAGATTTTTCATAAAGAATGATAGTAAATACTAAATTACTCAAATGCAAACCAAAATTTGAATTCAATTTAAAATATTTCTCCACAATCTTTGTTTGCACCTAAAACTCATGTTTCGTATATTTGTTTGCTCATTTCATTCAAAAAAAACTCGGATAGATTTTTCGTAAAGAATGATAGTAAATACTAAATTATTCAAGTTCAAACCAAAATTTGTATTCAATTTAAAATATTTCTCCACAATCTCTGTTTGAACTTAAAACTCATGTTTTGTTCATTTATTTGCTTGTTTCAATGAAAAACAACTCGGATGGATTTTTCGTAAAGAATGATAGTAAATACTAGATTATTCAAATGCAAACCAAAATTTCTATTCGTTTCAAAATATTTCTCCACAATCTTTGTTTGCACCTAATACTCGTGTTTCGTGGATATGTTTGCTCGTTTCATTGAAAAAAAACGCGGTTAGATTTTTCGTAAAGAATGATAGTAAATACTAAATTACTCAAATGCAAACCAAAATTTGAATTCAATTTAAAATATTTCACCACAATCTTTGTTTGCACCTAAAACTCATGTTTCCTATATTTGTTTGCTCATTTCATTCAAAAAAAACTTGGATAGATTTTTCGTAAAGAATGATAGTAAATACTAAATTATTCAAGTTCAAACCAAAATTTGTATTCAATTTAAAATATTTCTCCACAATCTCTGTTTGAACTTAAAACTCATGTTTTGTTCATTTGTTTACTTGTTTCAACGAAAAACAACTCGGATAGATTTTTCGTAAAGAATGATAGTAAATACTAGATTATTCAAATGCAAACCAAAATTTATATTCGTTTCAAAATACTTCTCCACAATCTTTGTTTGCACCTAATACTCGTGTTTCGTGCATATGTTTGCTCGTTTCATTGAAAAAAAACTCGGTTAGATTTTTCGTAAAGAATGATAGTAAATACTAAATTACTCGAATACAAACCAAAATTTGAATTCAATTTAAAATATTTCACCACAATCTTTGTTTGCACCTAAAACTAATGTTTCCTATACTTGTTTGCTCATTTCATTCAAAAAAAACTCGGATATATTTTTCGTAAATAATGATAGTAAATACTAAATTATTCAAGTTCAAACCAAAATTTGTATTCAATTTAAAATATTTCTCCACAATCTCTGTATGAACTTAAAACTCATGTTTTGTTCATTTGTTTGCTTGTTTCAATGAAAAACAACTCGGATAGATTTTTCATAAAGAATGATAGTAAATACTAAATTACTCAAATGCAAACCAAAATTTGAATTCAATTTAAAATATTTCTCCACAATCTTTGTTTGCACCTAAAACTCATGTTTCGTATATTTGTTTGCTCATTTCATTCAAAAAAAACTCGGATAGATTTTTCGTAAAGAATGATAGTAAATACTAAATTATTCAAGTTCAAACCAAAATTTGTATTCAATTTAAAATATTTCTCCACAATCTCTGTTTGAACTTAAAACTCATGTTTTGTTCATTTATTTGCTTGTTTCAATGAAAAACAACTCGGATAGATTTTTCGTAAAGAATGATAGTAAATACTAGATTATTCAAATGCCAACCAAAATTTATATTCGTTTCAAAATACTTCTCCACAATCTTTGTTTGCACCTAATACTCGTGTTTCGTTCATATGTTTGCTCGTTTCATTGAAAAAAAACTCGGTTAGATTTTTCGTAAAGAATGATAGTAAATACTAAATTACTCGAATACAAACCAAAATTTGAATTCAATTTAAAATATTTCACCACAATCTTTGTTTGCACCTAAAACTAATGTTTCCTATATTTGTTTGCTCATTTCATTCAAAAAAAACTCGGATATATTTTTCGTAAATAATGATAGTAAATACTAAATTATTCAAGTTCAAACCAAAATTTGTATTCAATTTAAAATATTTCTCCACAATCTCTGTATGAACTTAAAACTCATGTTTTGTTCATTTGTTTGCTTGTTTCAATGAAAAACAACTCGGATAAATTTTTCATAAAGAATGATAGTAAATACTAAATTACTCAAATGCAAACCAAAATTTGAATTCAATTTAAAATATTTCTCCACAATCTTTGTTTGCACCTAAAACTCATGTTTCGTATATTTGTTTGCTCATTTCATTCAAAAAAAACTCGGATAGATTTTTCGTAAAGAATGATAGTAAATACTAAATTATTCAAGTTCAAACCAAAATTTGTATTCAATTTAAAATATTTCTCCACAATCTCTGTTTGAACTTAAAACTCATGTTTTGTTCATTTATTTGCTTGTTTCAATGAAAAACAACTCGGATGGATTTTTCGTAAAGAATGATAGTAAATACTAGATTATTCAAATGCAAACCAAAATTTATATTCGTTTCAAAATATTTCTCCACAATCTTTGTTTGCACCTAATACTCGTGTTTCGTGGATATGTTTGCTTGTTTCATTGAAAAAAAACTCGGTTAGATTTTTCGTAAAGAATGATAGTAAATACTAAATTACTCAAATGCAAACCAAAATTTGAATTCAATTTAAAATATTTCACCACAATCTTTGTTTGCACCTAAAACTCATGTTTCCTATATTTGTTTGCTCATTTCATTCAAAAAAAACTCGGATAGATTTTTCATAAAGAATGATAGTAAATACTAAATTATTCAAGTTCAAACCAAAATTTTTATTCAATTTAAAATATTTCTCCACAATCTCTGTTTGAAATTAAAACTCATGTTTTGTTCATTTGTTTGCTTGTTTCAATGAAAAACAACTCGGATAGATTTTTCATAAAGAATGATAGTAAATACTAAATTACTCAAATGCAAACCAAAATTTGAATTCAATTTAAAATATTTCTCCACAATCTTTGTTTGCACCTAAAACTCATGTTTCGTATATTTGTTTGCTCATTTCATTCAAAAAAAACTCGGATAGATTTTTCGTAAAGAATGATAGTAAATACTAAATTATTCAAGTTCAAACCAAAATTTGTATTCAATTTAAAATATTTCTCCACAATCTCTGTTTGAACTTAAAACTCATGTTTTGTTCATTTATTTGCTTGTTTCAATGAAAAACAACTCGGATGGATTTTTCGTAAAGAATGATAGTAAATACTAGATTATTCAAATGCAAACCAAAATTTCTATTCGTTTCAAAATATTTCTCCACAATCTTTGTTTGCACCTAATACTCGTGTTTCGTGGATATGTTTGCTCGTTTCATTGAAAAAAAACGCGGTTAGATTTTTCGTAAAGAATGATAGTAAATACTAAATTACTCAAATGCAAACCAAAATTTGAATTCAATTTAAAATATTTCACCACAATCTTTGTTTGCACCTAAAACTCATGTTTCCTATATTTGTTTGCTCATTTCATTCAAAAAAAACTCGGATAGATTTTTCGTAAAGAATGATAGTAAATACTAAATTATTCAAGTTCAAACCAAAATTTGTATTCAATTTAAAATATTTCTCCACAATCTCTGTTTGAACTTAAAACTCATGTTTTGTTCATTTGTTTACTTGTTTCAACGAAAAACAACTCGGATAGATTTTTCGTAAAGAATGATAGTAAATACTAGATTATTCAAATGCAAACCAAAATTTATATTCGTTTCAAAATACTTCTCCACAATCTTTGTTTGCACCTAATACTCGTGTTTCGTGCATATGTTTGCTCGTTTCATTGAAAAAAAACTCGGTTAGATTTTTCGTAAAGAATGATAGTAAATACTAAATTACTCGAATACAAACCAAAATTTGAATTCAATTTAAAATATTTCACCACAATCTTTGTTTGCACCTAAAACTAATGTTTCCTATATTTGTTTGCTCATTTCATTCAAAAAAAACTCGGATATATTTTTCGTAAAGAATGATAGTAAATACTAAATTATTCAAGTTCAAACAAAAATTTGTATTCAATTTAAAATATTTCTCCACAATCTCTGTTTGAACTTAAAACTCATGTTTTGTTCATTTGTTTGCTTGTTTCAATGAAAAACAACTCGGATAGATTTTTCATAAAGAATGATAGTAAATACTAAATTACTCAAATGCAAACCAAAATTTGAATTCAATTTAAAATATTTCTCCACAATCTTTGTTTGCACCTAAAACTCATGTTTCGTATATTTGTTTGCTCATTTCATTCAAAAAAAACTCGGATAGATTTTTCGTAAAGAATGATAGTAAATACTAAATTATTCAAGTTCAGACCAAAATTTGTATTCAATTTAAAATATTTCTCCACAATCTCTGTTTGAACTTAAAACTCATGTTTTGTTCATTTATTTGCTTGTTTCAATGAAAAACAACTCGGATAGATTTTTCGTAAAGAATGATAGTAAATACTAGATTATTCAAATGCAAACCAAAATTTATATTCGTTTCAAAATACTTCTCCACAATCTTTGTTTGCACCTAATACTCGTGTTTCGTGCATATGTTTGCTCGTTTCATTGAAAAAAAACTCGGTTAGATTTTTCGTAAAGAATGATAGTAAATACTAAATTACTCGAATACAAACCAAAATTTGAATTCAATTTAAAATATTTCACCACAATCTTTGTTTGCACCTAAAACTAATGTTTCCTATATTTGTTTGCTCATTTCATTCAAAAAAAACTCGGATATATTTTTCGTAAAGAATGATAGTAAATACTAAATTATTCAAGTTCAAACCAAAATTTGTATTCAATTTAAAATATTTCTCCACAATCTCTGTTTGAACTTAAAACTCATGTTTTGTTCATTTGTTTGCTTGTTTCAATGAAAAACAACTCGGATAGATTTTTCATAAAGAATGATAGTAAATACTAAATTACTCAAATGCAAACCAAAATTTGAATTCAATTTAAAATATTTCTCCACAATCTTTGTTTGCACCTAAAACTCATGTTTCGTATATTTGTTTGCTCATTTCATTCAAAAAAAACTCGGATAGATTTTTCGTAAAGAATGATAGTAAATACTAAATTATTCAAGTTCAAACCAAAATTTGTATTCAATTTAAAATATTTCTCCACAATCTCTGTTTGAACTTAAAACTCATGTTTTGTTCATTTGTTTACTTGTTTCAACGAAAAACAACTCGGATAGATTTTTCGTAAAGAATGATAGTAAATACTAGATTATTCAAATGCAAACCAAAATTTATATTCGTTTCAAAATACTTCTCCACAATCTTTGTTTGCACCTAATACTCGTGTTTCGTGCATATGTTTGCTCGTTTCATTGAAAAAAAACTCGGTTAGATTTTTCGTAAAGAATGATAGTAAATACTAAATTACTCGAATACAAACCAAAATTTGAATTCAATTTAAAATATTTCACCACAATCTTTGTTTGCACCTAAAACTAATGTTTCCTATATTTGTTTGCTCATTTCATTCAAAAAAAACTCGGATATATTTTTCGTAAAGAATGATAGTAAATACTAAATTATTCAAGTTCAAACAAAAATTTGTATTCAATTTAAAATATTTCTCCACAATCTCTGTTTGAACTTAAAACTCATGTTTTGTTCATTTGTTTGCTTGTTTCAATGAAAAACAACTCGGATAGATTTTTCATAAAGAATGATAGTAAATACTAAATTACTCAAATGCAAACCAAAATTTGAATTCAATTTAAAATATTTCTCCACAATCTTTGTTTGCACCTAAAACTCATGTTTCGTATATTTGTTTGCTCATTTCATTCAAAAAAAACTCGGATAGATTTTTCGTAAAGAATGATAGTAAATACTAAATTATTCAAGTTCAGACCAAAATTTGTATTCAATTTAAAATATTTCTCCACAATCTCTGTTTGAACTTAAAACTCATGTTTTGTTCATTTATTTGCTTGTTTCAATGAAAAACAACTCGGATAGATTTTTCGTAAAGAATGATAGTAAATACTAGATTATTCAAATGCAAACCAAAATTTATATTCGTTTCAAAATACTTCTCCACAATCTTTGTTTGCACCTAATACTCGTGTTTCGTGCATATGTTTGCTCGTTTCATTGAAAAAAAACTCGGTTAGATTTTTCGTAAAGAATGATAGTAAATACTAAATTACTCGAATACAAACCAAAATTTGAATTCAATTTAAAATATTTCACCACAATCTTTGTTTGCACCTAAAACTAATGTTTCCTATATTTGTTTGCTCATTTCATTCAAAAAAAACTCGGATATATTTTTCGTAAAGAATGATAGTAAATACTAAATTATTCAAGTTCAAACCAAAATTTGTATTCAATTTAAAATATTTCTCCACAATCTCTGTTTGAACTTAAAACTCATGTTTTGTTCATTTGTTTGCTTGTTTCAATGAAAAACAACTCGGATAGATTTTTCATAAAGAATGATAGTAAATACTAAATTACTCAAATGCAAACCAAAATTTGAATTCAATTTAAAATATTTCTCCACAATCTTTGTTTGCACCTAAAACTCATGTTTCGTATATTTGTTTGCTCATTTCATTCAAAAAAAACTCGGATAGATTTTTCGTAAAGAATGATAGTAAATACTAAATTATTCAAGTTCAGACCAAAATTTGTATTCAATTTAAAATATTTCTCCACAATCTCTGTTTGAACTTAAAACTCATGTTTTGTTCATTTATTTGCTTGTTTCAATGAAAAACAACTCGGATAGATTTTTCGTAAAGAATGATAGTAAATACTAGATTATTCAAATGCAAACCAAAATTTATATTCGTTTCAAAATACTTCTCCACAATCTTTGTTTGCACCTAATACTCGTGTTTCGTGCATATGTTTGCTCGTTTCATTGAAAAAAAACTCGGTTAGATTTTTCGTAAAGAATGATAGTAAATACTAAATTACTCGAATACAAACCAAAATTTGAATTCAATTTAAAATATTTCACCACAATCTTTGTTTGCACCTAAAACTAATGTTTCCTATATTTGTTTGCTCATTTCATTCAAAAAAAACTCGGATATATTTTTCGTAAAGAATGATAGTAAATACTAAATTATTCAAGTTCAAACCAAAATTTGTATTCAATTTAAAATATTTCTCCACAATCTCTGTTTGAACTTAAAACTCATGTTTTGTTCATTTGTTTGCTTGTTTCAATGAAAAACAACTCGGATAGATTTTTCATAAAGAATGATAGTAAATACTAAATTACTCAAATGCAAACCAAAATTTGAATTCAATTTAAAATATTTCTCCACAATCTTTGTTTGCACCTAAAACTCATGTTTCGTATATTTGTTTGCTCATTTCATTCAAAAAAAACTCGGATAGATTTTTCGTAAAGAATGATAGTAAATACTAAATTATTCAAGTTCAAACCAAAATTTGTATTCAATTTAAAATATTTCTCCACAATCTCTGTTTGAACTTAAAACTCATGTTTTGTTCATTTGTTTACTTGTTTCAACGAAAAACAACTCGGATAGATTTTTCGTAAAGAATGATAGTAAATACTAGATTATTCAAATGCAAACCAAAATTTATATTCGTTTCAAAATACTTCTCCACAATCTTTGTTTGCACCTAATACTCGTGTTTCGTGCATATGTTTGCTCGTTTCATTGAAAAAAAACTCGGTTAGATTTTTCGTAAAGAATGATAGTAAATACTAAATTACTCGAATACAAACCAAAATTTGAATTCAATTTAAAATATTTCACCACAATCTTTGTTTGCACCTAAAACTAATGTTTCCTATATTTGTTTGCTCATTTCATTCAAAAAAAACTCGGATATATTTTTCGTAAAGAATGATAGTAAATACTAAATTATTCAAGTTCAAACAAAAATTTGTATTCAATTTAAAATATTTCTCCACAATCTCTGTTTGAACTTAAAACTCATGTTTTGTTCATTTGTTTGCTTGTTTCAATGAAAAACAACTCGGATAGATTTTTCATAAAGAATGATAGTAAATACTAAATTACTCAAATGCAAACCAAAATTTGAATTCAATTTAAAATATTTCTCCACAATCTTTGTTTGCACCTAAAACTCATGTTTCGTATATTTGTTTGCTCATTTCATTCAAAAAAAACTCGGATAGATTTTTCGTAAAGAATGATAGTAAATACTAAATTATTCAAGTTCAGACCAAAATTTGTATTCAATTTAAAATATTTCTCCACAATCTCTGTTTGAACTTAAAACTCATGTTTTGTTCATTTATTTGCTTGTTTCAATGAAAAACAACTCGGATAGATTTTTCGTAAAGAATGATAGTAAATACTAGATTATTCAAATGCAAACCAAAATTTATATTCGTTTCAAAATACTTCTCCACAATCTTTGTTTGCACCTAATACTCGTGTTTCGTGCATATGTTTGCTCGTTTCATTGAAAAAAAACTCGGTTAGATTTTTCGTAAAGAATGATAGTAAATACTAAATTACTCGAATACAAACCAAAATTTGAATTCAATTTAAAATATTTCACCACAATCTTTGTTTGCACCTAAAACTAATGTTTCCTATATTTGTTTGCTCATTTCATTCAAAAAAAACTCGGATATATTTTTCGTAAAGAATGATAGTAAATACTAAATTATTCAAGTTCAAACCAAAATTTGTATTCAATTTAAAATATTTCTCCACAATCTCTGTTTGAACTTAAAACTCATGTTTTGTTCATTTGTTTACTTGTTTCAACGAAAAACAACTCGGATAGATTTTTCGTAAAGAATGATAGTAAATACTAGATTATTCAAATGCAAACCAAAATTTATATTCGTTTCAAAATACTTCTCCACAATCTTTGTTTGCACCTAATACTCGTGTTTCGTGCATATGTTTGCTCGTTTCATTGAAAAAAAACTCGGTTAGATTTTTCGTAAAGAATGATAGTAAATACTAAATTACTCGAATACAAACCAAAATTTGAATTCAATTTAAAATATTTCACCACAATCTTTGTTTGCACCTAAAACTAATGTTTCCTATATTTGTTTGCTCATTTCATTCAAAAAAAACTCGGATATATTTTTCGTAAAGAATGATAGTAAATACTAAATTATTCAAGTTCAAACAAAAATTTGTATTCAATTTAAAATATTTCTCCACAATCTCTGTTTGAACTTAAAACTCATGTTTTGTTCATTTGTTTGCTTGTTTCAATGAAAAACAACTCGGATAGATTTTTCATAAAGAATGATAGTAAATACTAAATTACTCAAATGCAAACCAAAATTTGAATTCAATTTAAAATATTTCTCCACAATCTTTGTTTGCACCTAAAACTCATGTTTCGTATATTTGTTTGCTCATTTCATTCAAAAAAAACTCGGATAGATTTTTCGTAAAGAATGATAGTAAATACTAAATTATTCAAGTTCAGACCAAAATTTGTATTCAATTTAAAATATTTCTCCACAATCTCTGTTTGAACTTAAAACTCATGTTTTGTTCATTTATTTGCTTGTTTCAATGAAAAACAACTCGGATAGATTTTTCGTAAAGAATGATAGTAAATACTAGATTATTCAAATGCAAACCAAAATTTATATTCGTTTCAAAATACTTCTCCACAATCTTTGTTTGCACCTAATACTCGTGTTTCGTGCATATGTTTGCTCGTTTCATTGAAAAAAAACTCGGTTAGATTTTTCGTAAAGAATGATAGTAAATACTAAATTACTCGAATACAAACCAAAATTTGAATTCAATTTAAAATATTTCACCACAATCTTTGTTTGCACCTAAAACTAATGTTTCCTATATTTGTTTGCTCATTTCATTCAAAAAAAACTCGGATATATTTTTCGTAAAGAATGATAGTAAATACTAAATTATTCAAGTTCAAACAAAAATTTGTATTCAATTTAAAATATTTCTCCACAATCTCTGTTTGAACTTAAAACTCATGTTTTGTTCATTTGTTTGCTTGTTTCAATGAAAAACAACTCGGATAGATTTTTCATAAAGAATGATAGTAAATACTAAATTACTCAAATGCAAACCAAAATTTGAATTCAATTTAAAATATTTCTCCACAATCTTTGTTTGCACCTAAAACTCATGTTTCGTATATTTGTTTGCTCATTTCATTCAAAAAAAACTCGGATAGATTTTTCGTAAAGAATGATAGTAAATACTAAATTATTCAAGTTCAGACCAAAATTTGTATTCAATTTAAAATATTTCTCCACAATCTCTGTTTGAACTTAAAACTCATGTTTTGTTCATTTATTTGCTTGTTTCAATGAAAAACAACTCGGATAGATTTTTCGTAAAGAATGATAGTAAATACTAGATTATTCAAATGCAAACCAAAATTTATATTCGTTTCAAAATACTTCTCCACAATCTTTGTTTGCACCTAATACTCGTGTTTCGTGCATATGTTTGCTCGTTTCATTGAAAAAAAACTCGGTTAGATTTTTCGTAAAGAATGATAGTAAATACTAAATTACTCGAATACAAACCAAAATTTGAATTCAATTTAAAATATTTCACCACAATCTTTGTTTGCACCTAAAACTAATGTTTCCTATATTTGTTTGCTCATTTCATTCAAAAAAAACTCGGATATATTTTTCGTAAAGAATGATAGTAAATACTAAATTATTCAAGTTCAAACCAAAATTTGTATTCAATTTAAAATATTTCTCCACAATCTCTGTTTGAACTTAAAACTCATGTTTTGTTCATTTGTTTGCTTGTTTCAATGAAAAACAACTCGGATAGATTTTTCATAAAGAATGATAGTAAATACTAAATTACTCAAATGCAAACCAAAATTTGAATTCAATTTAAAATATTTCTCCACAATCTTTGTTTGCACCTAAAACTCATGTTTCGTATATTTGTTTGCTCATTTCATTCAA
Organism: Juncus effusus; assembly: GCA_027726005.1. Classification (NCBI taxonomy): domain Eukaryota; kingdom Viridiplantae; phylum Streptophyta; class Magnoliopsida; order Poales; family Juncaceae; genus Juncus; species Juncus effusus. Next base: position 5,117,505 of record CM050893.1, read on the forward strand.
AAAAAACTCGGATAGATTTTTCGTAAAGAATGATAGTAAATACTAAATTATTCAAGTTCAAACCAAAATTTGTATTCAATTTAAAATATTTCTCCACAATCTCTGTTTGAACTTAAAACTCATGTTTTGTTCATTTGTTTACTTGTTTCAACGAAAAACAACTCGGATAGATTTTTCGTAAAGAATGATAGTAAATACTAGATTATTCAAATGCAAACCAAAATTTATATTCGTTTCAAAATACTTCTCCACAATCTTTGTTTGCACCTAATACTCGTGTTTCGTGCATATGTTTGCTCGTTTCATTGAAAAAAAACTCGGTTAGATTTTTCGTAAAGAATGATAGTAAATACTAAATTACTCGAATACAAACCAAAATTTGAATTCAATTTAAAATATTTCACCACAATCTTTGTTTGCACCTAAAACTAATGTTTCCTATATTTGTTTGCTCATTTCATTCAAAAAAAACTCGGATATATTTTTCGTAAAGAATGATAGTAAATACTAAATTATTCAAGTTCAAACAAAAATTTGTATTCAATTTAAAATATTTCTCCACAATCTCTGTTTGAACTTAAAACTCATGTTTTGTTCATTTGTTTGCTTGTTTCAATGAAAAACAACTCGGATAGATTTTTCATAAAGAATGATAGTAAATACTAAATTACTCAAATGCAAACCAAAATTTGAATTCAATTTAAAATATTTCTCCACAATCTTTGTTTGCACCTAAAACTCATGTTTCGTATATTTGTTTGCTCATTTCATTCAAAAAAAACTCGGATAGATTTTTCGTAAAGAATGATAGTAAATACTAAATTATTCAAGTTCAGACCAAAATTTGTATTCAATTTAAAATATTTCTCCACAATCTCTGTTTGAACTTAAAACTCATGTTTTGTTCATTTATTTGCTTGTTTCAATGAAAAACAACTCGGATAGATTTTTCGTAAAGAATGATAGTAAATACTAGATTATTCAAATGCAAACCAAAATTTATATTCGTTTCAAAATACTTCTCCACAATCTTTGTTTGCACCTAATACTCGTGTTTCGTGCATATGTTTGCTCGTTTCATTGAAAAAAAACTCGGTTAGATTTTTCGTAAAGAATGATAGTAAATACTAAATTACTCGAATACAAACCAAAATTTGAATTCAATTTAAAATATTTCACCACAATCTTTGTTTGCACCTAAAACTAATGTTTCCTATATTTGTTTGCTCATTTCATTCAAAAAAAACTCGGATATATTTTTCGTAAAGAATGATAGTAAATACTAAATTATTCAAGTTCAAACCAAAATTTGTATTCAATTTAAAATATTTCTCCACAATCTCTGTTTGAACTTAAAACTCATGTTTTGTTCATTTGTTTGCTTGTTTCAATGAAAAACAACTCGGATAGATTTTTCATAAAGAATGATAGTAAATACTAAATTACTCAAATGCAAACCAAAATTTGAATTCAATTTAAAATATTTCTCCACAATCTTTGTTTGCACCTAAAACTCATGTTTCGTATATTTGTTTGCTCATTTCATTCAAAAAAAACTCGGATAGATTTTTCGTAAAGAATGATAGTAAATACTAAATTATTCAAGTTCAGACCAAAATTTGTATTCAATTTAAAATATTTCTCCACAATCTCTGTTTGAACTTAAAACTCATGTTTTGTTCATTTATTTGCTTGTTTCAATGAAAAACAACTCGGATAGATTTTTCGTAAAGAATGATAGTAAATACTAGATTATTCAAATGCAAACCAAAATTTATATTCGTTTCAAAATACTTCTCCACAATCTTTGTTTGCACCTAATACTCGTGTTTCGTGCATATGTTTGCTCGTTTCATTGAAAAAAAACTCGGTTAGATTTTTCGTAAAGAATGATAGTAAATACTAAATTACTCGAATACAAACCAAAATTTGAATTCAATTTAAAATATTTCACCACAATCTTTGTTTGCACCTAAAACTAATGTTTCCTATATTTGTTTGCTCATTTCATTCAAAAAAAACTCGGATATATTTTTCGTAAAGAATGATAGTAAATACTAAATTATTCAAGTTCAAACAAAAATTTGTATTCAATTTAAAATATTTCTCCACAATCTCTGTTTGAACTTAAAACTCATGTTTTGTTCATTTGTTTGCTTGTTTCAATGAAAAACAACTCGGATAGATTTTTCATAAAGAATGATAGTAAATACTAAATTACTCAAATGCAAACCAAAATTTGAATTCAATTTAAAATATTTCTCCACAATCTTTGTTTGCACCTAAAACTCATGTTTCGTATATTTGTTTGCTCATTTCATTCAAAAAAAACTCGGATAGATTTTTCGTAAAGAATGATAGTAAATACTAAATTATTCAAGTTCAGACCAAAATTTGTATTCAATTTAAAATATTTCTCCACAATCTCTGTTTGAACTTAAAACTCATGTTTTGTTCATTTATTTGCTTGTTTCAATGAAAAACAACTCGGATAGATTTTTCGTAAAGAATGATAGTAAATACTAGATTATTCAAATGCAAACCAAAATTTATATTCGTTTCAAAATACTTCTCCACAATCTTTGTTTGCACCTAATACTCGTGTTTCGTGCATATGTTTGCTCGTTTCATTGAAAAAAAACTCGGTTAGATTTTTCGTAAAGAATGATAGTAAATACTAAATTACTCGAATACAAACCAAAATTTGAATTCAATTTAAAATATTTCACCACAATCTTTGTTTGCACCTAAAACTAATGTTTCCTATATTTGTTTGCTCATTTCATTCAAAAAAAACTCGGATATATTTTTCGTAAAGAATGATAGTAAATACTAAATTATTCAAGTTCAAACCAAAATTTGTATTCAATTTAAAATATTTCTCCACAATCTCTGTTTGAACTTAAAACTCATGTTTTGTTCATTTGTTTGCTTGTTTCAATGAAAAACAACTCGGATAGATTTTTCATAAAGAATGATAGTAAATACTAAATTACTCAAATGCAAACCAAAATTTGAATTCAATTTAAAATATTTCTCCACAATCTTTGTTTGCACCTAAAACTCATGTTTCGTATATTTGTTTGCTCATTTCATTCAAAAAAAACTCGGATAGATTTTTCGTAAAGAATGATAGTAAATACTAAATTATTCAAGTTCAAACCAAAATTTGTATTCAATTTAAAATATTTCTCCACAATCTCTGTTTGAACTTAAAACTCATGTTTTGTTCATTTGTTTACTTGTTTCAACGAAAAACAACTCGGATAGATTTTTCGTAAAGAATGATAGTAAATACTAGATTATTCAAATGCAAACCAAAATTTATATTCGTTTCAAAATACTTCTCCACAATCTTTGTTTGCACCTAATACTCGTGTTTCGTGCATATGTTTGCTCGTTTCATTGAAAAAAAACTCGGTTAGATTTTTCGTAAAGAATGATAGTAAATACTAAATTACTCGAATACAAACCAAAATTTGAATTCAATTTAAAATATTTCACCACAATCTTTGTTTGCACCTAAAACTAATGTTTCCTATATTTGTTTGCTCATTTCATTCAAAAGAAACTCGGATATATTTTTCGTAAAGAATGATAGTAAATACTAAATTATTCAAGTTCAAACAAAAATTTGTATTCAATTTAAAATATTTCTCCACAATCTCTGTTTGAACTTAAAACTCATGTTTTGTTCATTTGTTTGCTTGTTTCAATGAAAAACAACTCGGATAGATTTTTCATAAAGAATGATAGTAAATACTAAATTACTCAAATGCAAACCAAAATTTGAATTCAATTTAAAATATTTCTCCACAATCTTTGTTTGCACCTAAAACTCATGTTTCGTATATTTGTTTGCTCATTTCATTCAAAAAAAACTCGGATAGATTTTTCGTAAAGAATGATAGTAAATACTAAATTATTCAAGTTCAGACCAAAATTTGTATTCAATTTAAAATATTTCTCCACAATCTCTGTTTGAACTTAAAACTCATGTTTTGTTCATTTATTTGCTTGTTTCAATGAAAAACAACTCGGATAGATTTTTCGTAAAGAATGATAGTAAATACTAGATTATTCAAATGCAAACCAAAATTTATATTCGTTTCAAAATACTTCTCCACAATCTTTGTTTGCACCTAATACTCGTGTTTCGTGCATATGTTTGCTCGTTTCATTGAAAAAAAACTCGGTTAGATTTTTCGTAAAGAATGATAGTAAATACTAAATTACTCGAATACAAACCAAAATTTGAATTCAATTTAAAATATTTCACCACAATCTTTGTTTGCACCTAAAACTAATGTTTCCTATATTTGTTTGCTCATTTCATTCAAAAAAAACTCGGATATATTTTTCGTAAAGAATGATAGTAAATACTAAATTATTCAAGTTCAAACCAAAATTTGTATTCAATTTAAAATATTTCTCCACAATCTCTGTTTGAACTTAAAACTCATGTTTTGTTCATTTGTTTGCTTGTTTCAATGAAAAACAACTCGGATAGATTTTTCATAAAGAATGATAGTAAATACTAAATTACTCAAATGCAAACCAAAATTTGAATTCAATTTAAAATATTTCTCCACAATCTTTGTTTGCACCTAAAACTCATGTTTCGTATATTTGTTTGCTCATTTCATTCAAAAAAAACTCGGATAGATTTTTCGTAAAGAATGATAGTAAATACTAAATTATTCAAGTTCAAACCAAAATTTGTATTCAATTTAAAATATTTCTCCACAATCTCTGTTTGAACTTTAAACTCATGTTTTGTTCATTTATTTGCTTGTTTCAATGAAAAACAACTCGGATGGATTTTTCGTAAAGAATGATAGTAAATACTAGATTATTCAAATGCAAACCAAAATTTATATTCGTTTCAAAATATTTCTCCACAATCTTTGTTTGCACCTAATACTCGTGTTTCGTGGATATGTTTGCTTGTTTCATTGAAAAAAAACTCGGTTAGATTTTTCGTAAAGAATGATAGTAAATACTAAATTACTCAAATGCAAACCAAAATTTGAATTCAATTTAAAATATTTCACCACAATCTTTGTTTGCACCTAAAACTCATGTTTCCTATATTTGTTTGCTCATTTCATTCAAAAAAAACTCGGATAGATTTTTCATAAAGAATGATAGTAAATACTAAATTATTCAAGTTCAAACCAAAATTTGTATTCAATTTAAAATATTTCTCCACAATCTCTGTTGGAACTTAAAACTCATGTTTTGTTCATTTGTTTGCTTGTTTCAATGAAAAACAACTCGGATAGATTTTTCATAAAGAATGATAGTAAATACTAAATTACTCAAATGCAAACCAAAATTTGAATTCAATTTAAAATATTTCTCCACAATCTTTGTTTGCACCTAAAACTCATGTTTCGTATATTTGTTTGCTCATTTCATTCAAAAAAAACTCGGATAGATTTTTCGTAAAGAATGATAGTAAATACTAAATTATTCAAGTTCAAACCAAAATTTGTATTCAATTTAAAATATTTCTCCACAATCTCTGTTTGAACTTAAAACTCATGTTTTGTTCATTTATTTGCTTGTTTCAATGAAAAACAACTCGGATGGATTTTTCGTAAAGAATGATAGTAAATACTAGATTATTCAAATGCAAACCAAAATTTCTATTCGTTTCAAAATATTTCTCCACAATCTTTGTTTGCACCTAATACTCGTGTTTCGTGGATATGTTTGCTCGTTTCATTGAAAAAAAACTCGGTTAGATTTTTCGTAAAGAATGATAGTAAATACTAAATTACTCAAATGCAAACCAAAATTTGAATTCAATTTAAAATATTTCACCACAATCTTTGTTTGCACCTAAAACTCATGTTTCCTATATTTGTTTGCTCATTTCATTCAAAAAAAACTCGGATAGATTTTTCCTAAAGAATGATAGTAAATACTAAATTATTCAAGTTCAAACCAAAATTTGTATTCAATTTAAAATATTTCTCCACAATCTCTGTTTGAACTTAAAACTCATGTTTTGTTCATTTGTTTACTTGTTTCAACGAAAAACAACTCGGATAGATTTTTCGTAAAGAATGATAGTAAATACTAGATTATTCAAATGCAAACCAAAATTTATATTCGTTTCAAAATACTTCTCCACAATCTTTGTTTGCACCTAATACTCGTGTTTCGTGCATATGTTTGCTCGTTTCATTGAAAAAAAACTCGGTTAGATTTTTCGTAAAGAATGATAGTAAATACTAAATTACTCGAATACAAACCAAAATTTGAATTCAATTTAAAATATTTCACCACAATCTTTGTTTGCACCTAAAACTAATGTTTCCTATATTTGTTTGCTCATTTCATTCAAAAAAAACTCGGATATATTTTTCGTAAAGAATGATAGTAAATACTAAATTATTCAAGTTCAAACCAAAATTTGTATTCAATTTAAAATATTTCTCCACAATCTCTGTTTGAACTTAAAACTCATGTTTTGTTCATTTGTTTGCTTGTTTCAATGAAAAACAACTCGGATAGATTTTTCATAAAGAATGATAGTAAATACTAAATTACTCAAATGCAAACCAAAATTTGAATTCAATTTAAAATATTTCTCCACAATCTTTGTTTGCACCTAAAACTCATGTTTCGTATATTTGTTTGCTCATTTCATTCAAAAAAAACTCGGATAGATTTTTCGTAAAGAATGATAGTAAATACTAAATTATTCAAGTTCAGACCAAAATTTGTATTCAATTTAAAATATTTCTCCACAATCTCTGTTTGAACTTAAAACTCATGTTTTGTTCATTTATTTGCTTGTTTCAATGAAAAACAACTCGGATAGATTTTTCGTAAAGAATGATAGTAAATACTAGATTATTCAAATGCAAACCAAAATTTATATTCGTTTCAAAATACTTCTCCACAATCTTTGTTTGCACCTAATACTCGTGTTTCGTGCATATGTTTGCTCGTTTCATTGAAAAAAAACTCGGTTAGATTTTTCGTAAAGAATGATAGTAAATACTAAATTACTCGAATACAAACCAAAATTTGAATTCAATTTAAAATATTTCACCACAATCTTTGTTTGCACCTAAAACTAATGTTTCCTATATTTGTTTGCTCATTTCATTCAAAAAAAACTCGGATATATTTTTCGTAAAGAATGATAGTAAATACTAAATTATTCAAGTTCAAACCAAAATTTGTATTCAATTTAAAATATTTCTCCACAATCTCTGTTTGAACTTAAAACTCATGTTTTGTTCATTTGTTTGCTTGTTTCAATGAAAAACAACTCGGATAGATTTTTCATAAAGAATGATAGTAAATACTAAATTACTCAAATGCAAACCAAAATTTGAATTCAATTTAAAATATTTCTCCACAATCATTGTTTGCACCTAAAACTCATGTTTCGTATATTTGTTTGCTCATTTCATTCAAAAAAAACTCGGATAGATTTTTCGTAAAGAATGATAGTAAATACTAAATTATTCAAGTTCAAACCAAAATTTGTATTCAATTTAAAATATTTCTCCACAATCTCTGTTTGAACTTAAAACTCATGTTTTGTTCATTTATTTGCTTGTTTCAATGAAAAACAACTCGGATGGATTTTTCGTAAAGAATGATAGTAAATACTAGATTATTCAAATGCAAACCAAAATTTATATTCGTTTCAAAATATTTCTCCACAATCTTTGTTTGCACCTAATACTCGTGTTTCGTGGATATGTTTGCTTGTTTCATTGAAAAAAAACTCGGTTAGATTTTTCGTAAAGAATGATAGTAAATACTAAATTACTCAAATGCAAACCAAAATTTGAATTCAATTTAAAATATTTCACCACAATCTTTGTTTGCACCTAAAACTCATGTTTCCTATATTTGTTTGCTCATTTCATTCAAAAAAAACTCGGATAGATTTTTCATAAAGAATGATAGTAAATACTAAATTATTCAAGTTCAAACCAAAATTTGTATTCAATTTAAAATATTTCTCCACAATCTCTGTTTGAACTTAAAACTCATGTTTTGTTCATTTGTTTGCTTGTTTCAATGAAAAACAACTCGGATAGATTTTTCATAAAGAATGATAGTAAATACTAAATTACTCAAATGCAAACCAAAATTTGAATTCAATTTAAAATATTTTCCACAATCTTTGTTTGCACCTAAAACTCATGTTTCGTATATTTGTTTGCTCATTTCATTCAAAAAAAACTCGGATAGATTTTTCGTAAAGAATGATAGTAAATACTAAATTATTCAAGTTCAAACCAAAATTTGTATTCAATTTAAAATATTTCTCCACAATCTCTGTTTGAACTTAAAACTCATGTTTTGTTCATTTATTTGCTTGTTTCAATGAAAAACAACTCGGATGGATTTTTCGTAAAGAATGATAGTAAATACTAGATTATTCAAATGCAAACCAAAATTTCTATTCGTTTCAAAATATTTCTCCACAATCTTTGTTTGCACCTAATACTCGTGTTTCGTGGATATGTTTGCTCGTTTCATTGAAAAAAAACTCGGTTAGATTTTTCGTAAAGAATGATAGTAAATACTAAATTACTCAAATGCAAACCAAAATTTGAATTCAATTTAAAATATTTCACCACAATCTTTGTTTGCACCTAAAACTCATGTTTCCTATATTTGTTTGCTCATTTCATTCAAAAAAAACTCGGATAGATTTTTCCTAAAGAATGATAGTAAATACTAAATTATTCAAGTTCAAACCAAAATTTGTATTCAATTTAAAATATTTCTCCACAATCTCTGTTTGAACTTAAAACTCATGTTTTGTTCATTTGTTTACTTGTTTCAACGAAAAACAACTCGGATAGATTTTTCGTAAAGAATGATAGTAAATACTAGATTATTCAAATGCAAACCAAAATTTATATTCGTTTCAAAATACTTCTCCACAATCTTTGTTTGCACCTAATACTCGTGTTTCGTGCATATGTTTGCTCGTTTCATTGAAAAAAAACTCGGTCAGATTTTTCGTAAAGAATGATAGTAAATACTAAATTACTCGCATACAAACCAAAATTTGAATTCAATTTAAAATATTTCACCACAATCTTTGTTTGCACCTAAAACTAATGTTTCCTATATTTGTTTGCTCATTTCATTCAAAAAAAACTCGGATATATTTTTCGTAAAGAATGATAGTAAATACTAAATTATTCAAGTTCAAACCAAAATTTGTATTCAATTTAAAATATTTCTCCACAATCTCTGTTTGAACTTAAAACTCATGTTTTGTTCATTTCTTTGCTTGTTTCAATGAAAAACAACTCGGATAGATTTTTCATAAAGAATGATAGTAAATACTAAATTACTCAAATGCAAACCAAAATTTGAATTCAATTTAAAATATTTCTCCACAATCTTTGTTTGCACCTAAAACTCATGTTTCGTATATTTGTTTGCTCATTTCATTCAAAAAAAACTCGGATAGATTTTTCGTAAAGAATGATAGTAAATACTAAATTATTCAAGTTCAAACCAAAATTTGTATTCAATTTAAAATATTTCTCCACAATCTCTGTTTGAACTTAAAACTCATGTTTTGTTCATTTATTTGCTTGTTTCAATGAAAAACAACTCGGATAGATTTTTCGTAAAGAATGATAGTAAATACTAGATTATTCAAATGCAAACCAAAATTTATATTCGTTTCAAAATACTTCTCCACAATCTTTGTTTGCACCTAATACTCGTTTTTCGTGCATATGTTTGCTCGTTTCATTGAAAAAAAACTCGGTTAGATTTTTCGTAAAGAATGATAGTAAATACTAAATTACTCGAATACAAACCAAAATTTGAATTCAATTTAAAATATTTCACCACAATCTTTGTTTGCACCTAAAACTAATGTTTCCTATATTTGTTTGCTCATTTCATTCAAAAAAAACTCGGATATATTTTTCGTAAAGAATGATAGTAAATACTAAATTATTCAAGTTCAAACCAAAATTTGTATTCAATTTAAAATATTTCTCCACAATCTCTGTTTGAACTTAAAACTCATGTTTTGTTCATTTGTTTGCTTGTTTCAATGAAAAACAAGTCGGATAGATTTTTCATAAAGAATGATAGTAAATACTAAATTACTCAAATGCAAACCAAAATTTGAATTCAATTTAAAATATTTCTCCACAATCTTTGTTTGCACCTAAAACTCATGTTTTGTATATTTGTTTGCTCATTTCATTCAAAAAAAACTCGGATAGATTTTTCGTAAAGAATGATAGTAAATACTAAATTATTCAAGTTCAAACCAAAATTTGTATTCAATTTAAAATATTTCTCCACAATCTCTGTTTGAACTTAAAACTCATGTTTTGTTCATTTATTTGCTTGTTTCAATGAAAAACAACTCGGATGGATTTTTCGTAAAGAATGATAGTAAATACTAGATTATTCAAATGCAAACCAAAATTTATATTCGTTTCAAAATATTTCTCCACAATCTTTGTTTGCACCTAATACTCGTGTTTCGTGGATATGTTTGCTTGTTTCATTGAAAAAAAACTCGGTTAGATTTTTCGTAAAGAATGATAGTAAATACTAAATTACTCAAATGCAAACCAAAATTTGAATTCAATTTAAAATATTTCACCACAATCTTTGTTTGCACCTAAAACTCATGTTTCCTATATTTGTTTGCTCATTTCATTCAAAAAAAACTCGGATAGATTTTTCATAAAGAATGATAGTAAATACTAAATTATTCAAGTTCAAACCAAAATTTGTATTCAATTTAAAATATTTCTCCACAATCTCTGTTTGAACTTAAAACTCATGTTTTGTTCATTTGTTTGCTTGTTTCAATGAAAAACAACTCGGATAGATTTTTCATAAAGAATGATAGTAAATACTAAATTACTCAAATGCAAACCAAAATTTGAATTCAATTTAAAATATTTCTCCACAATCTTTGTTTGCACCTAAAACTCATGTTTCGTATATTTGTTTGCTCATTTCATTCAAAAAAAACTCGGATAGATTTTTCGTAAAGAATGATAGTAAATACTAAATTATTCAAGTTCAAACCAAAATTTGTATTCAATTTAAAATATTTCTCCACAATCTCTGTTTGAACTTAAAACTCATGTTTTGTTCATTTATTTGCTTGTTTCAATGAAAAACAACTCGGATGGATTTTTCGTAAAGAATGATAGTAAATACTAGATTATTCAAATGCAAACCAAAATTTATATTCGTTTCAAAATACTTCTCCACAATCTTTGTTTGCACCTAATACTCGTGTTTCGTGGATATGTTTGCTCGTTTCATTGAAAAAAAACTCGGTTAGATTTTTCGTAAAGAATGATAGTAAATACTAAATTACTCAAATGCAAACCAAAATTTGAATTCAATTTAAAATATTTCACCACAATCTTTGTTTGCACCTAAAACTCATGTTTCCTATATTTGTTTGCTCATTTCATTCAAAAAAAACTCGGATAGATTTTTCCTAAAGAATGATAGTAAATACTAAATTATTCAAGTTCAAACCAAAATTTGTATTCAATTTAAAATATTTCTCCACAATCTCTGTTTGAACTTAAAACTCATGTTTTGTTCATTTGTTTACTTGTTTCAACGAAAAACAACTCGGATAGATTTTTCGTAAAGAATGATAGTAAATACTAGATTATTCAAATGCAAACCAAAATTTATATTCGTTTCAAAATACTTCTCCACAATCTTTGTTTGCACCTAATACTCGTGTTTCGTGCATATGTTTGCTCGTTTCATTGAAAAAAAACTCGGTTAGATTTTTCGTAAAGAATGATAGTAAATAATAAATTACTCGAATACAAACCAAAATTTGAATTCAATTTAAAATATTTCACCACAATCTTTGTTTGCACCTAAAACTAATGTTTCCTATATTTGTTTGCTCATTTCATTCAAAAAAAACTCGGATATATTTTTCGTAAAGAATGATAGTAAATACTAAATTATTCAAGTTCAAACCAAAATTTGTATTCAATTTAAAATATTTCTCCACAATCTCTGTTTGAACTTAAAACTCATGTTTTGTTCATTTGTTTGCTTGTTTCAATGAAAAACAACTCGGATAGATTTTTCATAAAGAATGATAGTAAATACTAAATTACTCAAATGCAAACCAAAATTTGAATTCAATTTAAAATATTTCTCCACAATCTTTGTTTGCACCTAAAACTCATGTTTCGTATATTTGTTTGCTCATTTCATTCAAAAAAAACTCGGATAGATTTTTCGTAAAGAATGATAGTAAATACTAAATTATTCAAGTTCAAACCAAAATTTGTATTCAATTTAAAATATTTCTCCACAATCTCTGTTTGAACTTAAAACTCATGTTTTGTTCATTTATTTGCTTGTTTCAATGAAAAACAACTCGGATGGATTTTTCGTAAAGAATGATAGTAAATACTAGATTATTCAAATGCAAACCAAAATTTATATTCGTTTCAAAATACTTCTCCACAATCTTTGTTTGCACCTAATACTCGTGTTTCGTGGATATGTTTGCTCGTTTCATTGAAAAAAAACTCGGTTAGATTTTTCGTAAAGAATGATAGTAAATACTAAATTACTCAAATGCAAACCAAAATTTGAATTCAATTTAAAATATTTCACCACAATCTTTGTTTGCACCTAAAACTCATGTTTCCTATATTTGTTTGCTCATTTCATTCAAAAAAAACTCGGATAGATTTTTCCTAAAGAATGATAGTAAATACTAAATTATTCAAGTTCAAACCAAATTTTGTATTCAATTTAAAATATTTCTCCACAATCTCTGTTTGAACTTAAAACTCATGTTTTGTTCATTTGTTTACTTGTTTCAACGAAAAACAACTCGGATAGATTTTTCGTAAAGAATGATAGTAAATACTAGATTATTCAAATGCAAACCAAAATTTATATTCGTTTCAAAATACTTCTCCACAATCTTTGTTTGCACCTAATACTCGTGTTTCGTGCATATGTTTGCTCGTTTCATTGAAAAAAAACTCGGTTAGATTTTTCGTAAAGAATGATAGTAAATAATAAATTACTCGAATACAAACCAAAATTTGAATTCAATTTAAAATATTTCACCACAATCTTTGTTTGCACCTAAAACTAATGTTTCCTATATTTGTTTGCTCATTTCATTCAAAAAAAACTCGGATATATTTTTCGTAAAGAATGATAGTAAATACTAAATTATTCAAGTTCAAACCAAAATTTGTATTCAATTTAAAATATTTCTCCACAATCTCTGTTTGAACTTAAAACTCATGTTTTGTTCATTTGTTTGCTTGTTTCAATGAAAAACAACTCGGATAGATTTTTCATAAAGAATGATAGTAAATACTAAATTACTCAAATGCAAACCAAAATTTGAATTCAATTTAAAATATTTCTCCACAATCTTTGTTTGCACCTAAAACTCATGTTTCGTATATTTGTTTGCTCATTTCATTCAAAAAAAACTCGGATAGATTTTTCGTAAAGAATGATAGTAAATACTAAATTATTCAAGTTCAAACCAAAATTTGTATTCAATTTAAAATATTTCTCCACAATCTCTGTTTGAACTTAAAACTCATGTTTTGTTCATTTGTTTGCTTGTTTCAATGAAAAACAACTCGGATAGATTTTTCATAAAGAATGATAGTAAATACTAAATTACTCAAATGCAAACCAAAATTTGAATTCAATTTAAAATATTTCTCCACAATCTTTGTTTGCACCTAAAACTCATGTTTCGTATATTTGTTTGCTCATTTCATTCAAAAAAAACTCGGATAGATTTTTCGTAAAGAATAATAGTAAATACTAAATTATTCAAGTTCAAACCAAAATTTGTATTCAATTTAAAATATTTCTCCACAATCTCTGTTTGAACTTAAAACTCATGTTTTGTTCATTTATTTGCTTGTTTCAATGAAAAACAACTCGGATGGATTTTTCGTAAAGAATGATAGTAAATACTAGATTATTCAAATGCAAACCAAAATTTCTATTCGTTTCAAAATATTTCTCCACAATCTTTGTTTGCACCTAATACTCGTGTTTCGTGGATATGTTTGCTCGTTTCATTGAAAAAAAACTCGGTTAGATTTTTCGTAAAGAATGATAGTAAATACTAAATTACTCAAATGCAAACCAAAATTTGAATTCAATGTAAAATATTTCACCACAATCTTTGTTTGCACCTAAAACTCATGTTTCCTATATTTGTTTGCTCATTTCATTCAAAAAAAACTCGGATAGATTTTTCCTAAAGAATGATAGTAAATACTAAATTATTCAAGTTCAAACCAAAATTTGTATTCAATTTAAAATATTTCTCCACAATCTCTGTTTGAACTTAAAACTCATGTTTTGTTCATTTGTTTACTTGTTTCAACGAAAAACAACTCGGATAGATTTTTCGTAAAGAATGATAGTAAATACTAGATTATTCAAATGCAAACCAAAATTTATATTCGTTTCAAAATACTTCTCCACAATCTTTGTTTGCACCTAATACTCGTGTTTCGTGCATATGTTTGCTCGTTTCATTGAAAAAAAACTCGGTTAGATTTTTCGTAAAGAATGATAGTAAATAATAAATTACTCGAATACAAACCAAAATTTGAATTCAATTTAAAATATTTCACCACAATCTTTGTTTGCACCTAAAACTAATGTTTCCTATATTTGTTTGCTCATTTCATTCAAAAAAAACTCGGATATATTTTTCGTAAAGAATGATAGTAAATACTAAATTATTCAAGTTCAAACCAAAATTTGTATTCAATTTAAAATATTTCTCCACAATCTCTGTTTGAACTTAAAACTCATGTTTTGTTCATTTGTTTGCTTGTTTCAATGAAAAACAACTCGGATAGATTTTTCATAAAGAATGATAGTAAATACTAAATTACTCAAATGCAAACCAAAATTTGAATTCAATTTAAAATATTTCTCCACAATCTTTGTTTGCACCTAAAACTCATGTTTCGTATATTTGTTTGCTCATTTCATTCAAAAAAAACTCGGATAGATTTTTCGTAAAGAATGATAGTAAATACTAAATTATTGAAGTTCAAACCAAAATTTGTATTCAATTTAAAATATTTCTCCACAATCTCTGTTTGAACTTATAACTCATGTTTTGTTCATTTATTTGCTTGTTTCAATGAAAAACAACTCAGATAGATTTTTCGTAAAGAATGATAGTAAATACTAGATTATTCAAATGCAAACCAAAATTTATATTCGTTTCAAAATACGTCTCCACAATCTTTGTGTGCACCTAATACTCGTGTTTCGTGCATATGTTTGCTCGTTTCATTGAAAAAAAACTCGGTTAGATTTTTCGTAAAGAATGATAGTAAATACTAAATTACTCGAATACAAACCAAAATTTGAATTCAATTTAAAATATTTCACCACAATCTTTGTTTGCACCTAAAACTAATGTTTCCTATATTTGTTTGCTCATTTCATTCAAAAAAAACTCGGATATATTTTTCGTAAAGAATGATAGTAAATACTAAATTATTCAAGTTCAAACCAAAATTTGTATTCAATTTAAAATATTTCTCCACAATCTCGGTTTGAACTTAAAACTCATGTTTTGTTCATTTGTTTGCTTGTTTCAATGAAAAACAACTCGGATAGATTTTTCATAAAGAATGATAGTAAATACTAAATTACTCAAATGCAAACCAAAATTTGAATTCAATTTAAAATATTTCTCCACAATCTTTGTTTGCACCTAAAACTCATGTTTCGTATATTTGTTTGCTCATTTCATTCAAAAAAAACTCGGATAGATTTTTCGTAAAGAATGATAGTAAATACTAAATTATTCAAGTTCAAACCAAAATTTGTATTCAATTTAAAATATTTCTCCACAATCTCTGTTTGAACTTAAAACTCATGTTTTGTTCATTTATTTGCTTGTTTCAATGAAAAACAACTCGGATGGATTTTTCGTAAAGAATGATAGTAAATACTAGATTATTCAAATGCAAACCAAAATTTCTATTCGTTTCAAAATATTTCTCCACAATCTTTGTTTGCACCTAATACTCGTGTTTCGTGGATATGTTTGCTCGTTTCATTGAAAAAAAACTCGGTTAGATTTTTCGTAAAGAATGATAGTAAATACTAAATTACTCAAATGCAAACCAAAATTTGAATTCAATTTAAAATATTTCACCACAATCTTTGTTTGCACCTAAAACTCATGTTTCCTATATTTGTTTGCTCATTTCATTCAAAAAAAACTCGGATAGATTTTTCCTAAAGAATGATAGTAAATACTAAATTATTCAAGTTCAAACCAAAATTTGTATTCAATTTAAAATATTTCTCCACAATCTCTGTTTGAACTTAAAACTCATGTTTTGTTCATTTGTTTACTTGTTTCAACGAAAAACAACTCGGATAGATTTTTCGTAAAGAATGATAGTAAATACTAGATTATTCAAATGCAAACCAAAATTTATATTCGTTTCAAAATACTTCTCCACAATCTTTGTTTGCACCTAATACTCGTGTTTCGTGCATATGTTTGCTCGTTTCATTGAAAAAAAACTCGGTTAGATTTTTCGTAAAGAATGATAGTAAATAATAAATTACTCGAATACAAACCAAAATTTGAATTCAATTTAAAATATTTCACCACAATCTTTGTTTGCACCTAAAACTAATGTTTCCTATATTTGTTTGCTCATTTCATTCAAAAAAAACTCGGATATATTTTTCGTAAAGAATGATAGTAAATACTAAATTATTCAAGTTCAAACCAAAATTTGTATTCAATTTAAAATATTTCTCCACAATCTCTGTTTGAACTTAAAACTCATGTTTTGTTCATTTGTTTGCTTGTTTCAATGAAAAACAACTCGGATAGATTTTTCATAAAGAATGATAGTAAATACTAAATTACTCAAATGCAAACCAAAATTTGAATTCAATTTAAAATATTTCTCCACAATCTTTGTTTGCACCTAAAACTCATGTTTCGTATATTTGTTTGCTCATTTCATTCAAAAAAAACTCGGATAGATTTTTCGTAAAGAATGATAGTAAATACTAAATTATTCAAGTTCAAACCAAAATTTGTATTCAATTTAAAATATTTCTCCACAATCTCTGTTTGAACTTAAAACTCATGTTTTGTTCATTTATTTGCTTGTTTCAATGAAAAACAACTCGGATAGATTTTTCGTAAAGAATGATAGTAAATACTAGATTATTCAAATGCAAACCAAAATTTATATTCGTTTCAAAATACTTCTCCACAATCTTTGTTTGCACCTAATACTCGTGTTTCGTGCATATGTTTGCTCGTTTCATTGAAAAAAAACTCGGTTAGATTTTTCGTAAAGAATGATAGTAAATACTAAATTACTCGAATACAAACCAAAATTTGAATTCAATTTAAAATATTTCACCACAATCTTTGTTTGCACCTAAAACTAATGTTTCCTATATTTGTTTGCTCATTTCATTCAAAAAAAACTCGGATATATTTTTCGTAAAGAATGATAGTAAATACTAAATTATTCAAGTTCAAACCAAAATTTGTATTCAATTTAAAATATTTCTCCACAATCTCTGTTTGAACTTAAAACTCATGTTTTGTTCATTTGTTTGCTTGTTTCAATGAAAAACAACTCGGATAGATTTTTCATAAAGAATGATAGTAAATACTAAATTACTCAAATGCAAACCAAAATTTGAATTCAATTTAAAATATTTCTCCACAATCTTTGTTTGCACCTAAAACTCATGTTTCGTATATTTGTTTGCTCATTTCATTCAAAAAAAACTCGGATAGATTTTTCGTAAAGAATGATAGTAAATACTAAATTATTCAAGTTCAAACCAAAATTTGTATTCAATTTAAAATATTTCTCCACAATCTCTGTTTGAACTTAAAACTCATGTTTTGTTCATTTGTTTGCTTGTTTCAATGAAAAACAACTCGGATAGAGTTTTCATAAAGAATGATAGTAAATACTAAATTACTCAAATGCAAACCAAAATTTGAATTCAATTTAAAATATTTCTCCACAATCTTTGTTTGCACCTAAAACTCATGTTTCGTATATATGTTTGCTCATTTCATTCAAAAAAAACTCGGATAGATTTTTCGTAAAGAATGATAGTAAATACTAAATTATTCAAGTTCAAACCAAAATTTGTATTCAATTTAAAATATTTCTCCACAATCTCTGTTTGAACTTAAAACTCATGTTTTGTTCATTTATTTGCTTGTTTCAATGAAAAACAACTCGGATGGATTTTTCGTAAAGAATGATAGTAAATACTAGATTATTCAAATGCAAACCAAAATTTCTATTCGTTTCAAAATATTTCTCCACAATCTTTGTTTGCACCTAATACTCGTGTTTCGTGGATATGTTTGCTCGTTTCATTGAAAAAAAACTCGGTTAGATTTTTCGTAAAGAATGATAGTAAATACTAAATTACTCAAATGCAAACCAAAATTTGAATTCAATTTAAAATATTTCACCACAATCTTTGTTTGCACCTAAAACTCATGTTTCCTATATTTGTTTGCTCATTTCATTCAAAAAAAACTCGGATAGATTTTTCCTAAAGAATGATAGTAAATACTAAATTATTCAAGTTCAAACCAAAATTTGTATTCAATTTAAAATATTTCTCCACAATCTCTGTTTGAACTTAAAACTCATGTTTTGTTCATTTGTTTACTTGTTTCAACGAAAAACAACTCGGATAGATTTTTCGTAAAGAATGATAGTAAATACTAGATTATTCAAATGCAAACCAAAATTTATATTCGTTTCAAAATACTTCTCCACAATCTTTGTTTGCACCTAATACTCGTGTTTCGTGCATATGTTTGCTCGTTTCATTGAAAAAAAACTCGGTTAGATTTTTCGTAAAGAATGATAGTAAATACTAAATTACTCGAATACAAACCAAAATTTGAATTCAATTTAAAATATTTCACCACAATCTTTGTTTGCACCTAAAACTAATGTTTCCTATATTTGTTTGCTCATTTCATTCAAAAAAAACTCGGATATATTTTTCGTAAAGAATGATAGTAAATACTAAATTATTCAAGTTCAAACCAAAATTTGTATTCAATTTAAAATATTTCTCCACAATCTCTGTTTGAACTTAAAACTCATGTTTTGTTCATTTGTTTGCTTGTTTCAATGAAAAACAACTCGGATAGATTTTTCATAAAGAATGATAGTAAATACTAAATTACTCAAATGCAAACCAAAATTTGAATTCAATTTAAAATATTTCTCCACAATCTTTGTTTGCACCTAAAACTCATGTTTCGTATATTTGTTTGCTCATTTCATTCAAAAAAAACTCGGATAGATTTTTCGTAAAGAATGATAGTAAATACTAAATTATTCAAGTTCAAACCAAAATTTGTATTCAATTTAAAATATTTCTCCACAATCTCTGTTTGAACTTAAAACTCATGTTTTGTTCATTTATTTGCTTGTTTCAATGAAAAACAACTCGGATGGATTTTTCGTAAAGAATGATAGTAAATACTAGATTATTCAAATGCAAACCAAAATTTCTATTCGTTTCAAAATATTTCTCCACAATCTTTGTTTGCACCTAATACTCGTGTTTCGTGGATATGTTTGCTCGTTTCATTGAAAAAAAACTCGGTTAGATTTTTCGTAAAGAATGATAGTAAATACTAAATTACTCAAATGCAAACCAAAATTTAAATTCAATTTAAAATATTTCACCACAATCTTTGTTTGCACCTAAAACTCATGTTTCCTATATTTGTTTGCTCATTTCATTCAAAAAAAACTCGGATAGATTTTTCCTAAAGAATGATAGTAAATACTAAATTATTCAAGTTCAAACCAAAATTTGTATTCAATTTAAAATATTTCTCCACAATCTCTGTTTGAACTTAAAACTCATGTTTTGTTCATTTGTTTGCTTGTTTCAATGAAAAACAACTCGGATAGATTTTTCATAAAGAATGATAGTAAATACTAAATTACTCAAATGCAAACCAAAATTTGAATTCAATTTAAAATATTTCTCCACAATCTTTGTTTGCACCTAAAACTCATGTTTCGTATATTTGTTTGCTCATTTCATTCAAAAAAAACTCGGATAGATTTTTCGTAAAGAATGATAGTAAATACTAAATTACTCGAATACAAACCAAAATTTGAATTCAATTTAAAATATTTCACCACAATCTTTGTTTGCACCTAAAACTCATGTTTCCTATATTTGTTTGCTCATTTCATTCAAAAAAAACTCGGATAGATTTTTCCTAAAGAATGATAGTAAATACTAAATTATTCAAGTTCAAACCAAAATTTGTATTCAATTTAAAATATTTCTCCACAATCTCTGTTTGAACTTAAAACTCATGTTTTGTTCATTTGTTTACTTGTTTCAATGAAAAACAACTCGGATAGATATTTCGTAAAGAATGATAGTAAATACTAGATTATTCAAATGCAAACCAAAATTTATATTCGTTTCAAAATACTTCTCCACAATCTTTGTTTGCACCTAATACTCGTGTTTCGTGCATATGTTTGCTCGTTTCATTGAAAAAAAACTCGGTTAGATTTTTCGTAAAGAATGATAGTAAATACTAAATTACTCGAATACAAACCAAAATTTGAATTCAATTTAAAATATTTCACCACAATCTTTGTTTGCACCTAAAACTAATGTTTCCTATATTTGTTTGCTCATTTCATTCAAAAAAACTCGGATAGATTTTTCGTAAAGAATGATAGTAAATACTAAATTATTCAAGTTCAAACCAAAATTTGTATTCAATTTAAAATATTTCTCCACAATCTCTGTTTGAACTTAAAACTCATGTTTTGTTCATTTGTTTGCTTGTTTCAATGAAAAACAACTCGGATAGATTTTTCATAAAGAATGATAGTAAATACTAAATTACTCAAATGCAAACCAAAATTTGAATTCAATTTAAAATATTTATCCACAATCTTTGTTTGCACCTAAAACTCATGTTTCGTATATTTGTTTGCTCATTTCATTCAAAAAAAACTCGGATAGATTTTTCGTAAAGAATGATAGTAAATACTAAATTATTCAAGTTCAGACCAAAATTTGTATTCAATTTAAAATATTTCTCCACAATCTCTGTTTGAACTTAAAACTCATGTTTTGTTCATTTATTTGCTTGTTTCAATGAAAAACAACTCGGATGGATTTTTCGTAAAGAATGATAGTAAATACTAGATTATTCAAATGCAAACCAAAATTTCTATTCGTTTCAAAATATTTCTCCACAATCTTTGTTTGCACCTAATACTCGTGTTTCGTGGATATGTTTGCTCGTTTCATTGAAAAAAAACTCGGTTACATTTTTCGTAAAGAATGATAGTAAATACTAAATTACTCAAATGCAAACCAAAATTTAAATTCAATTTAAAATATTTCACCACAATCTTTGTTTGCACCTAAAACTCATGTTTCCTATATTTGTTTGCTCATTTCATTCAAAAAAAACTCGGATAGATTTTTCCTAAAGAATGATAGTAAATACTAAATTATTCAAGTTCAAACCAAAATTTGTATTCAATTTAAAATATTTCTCCACAATCTCTGTTTGAACTTAAAACTCATGTTTTGTTCATTTGTTTACTTGTTTCAATGAAAAACAACTCGGATGGATTTTTCGTAAAGAATGATAGTAAATACTAGATTATTCAAATGCAAACCAAAATTTCTATTCGTTTCAAAATACTTCTCCACAATCTTTGTTTGCACCTAATACTCGTGTTTCGTGCATATGTTTGCTCGTTTCATTGAAAAAAAACTCGGTTAGATTTTTCGTAAAGAATGATAGTAAATACTAAATTACTCGAATACAAACCAAAATTTGAATTCAATTTAAAATATTTCACCACAATCTTTGTTTGCACCTAAAACTCATGTTTCCTATATTTGTTTGCTCATTTCATTCAAAAAAAACTCGGATAGATTTTTCCTAAAGAATGATAGTAAATACTAAATTATTCAAGTTCAAACCAAAATTTGTATTCAATTTAAAATATTTCTCCACAATCTCTGTTTGAACTTAAAACTCATGTTTTGTTCATTTGTTTACTTGTTTCAATGAAAAACAACTCGGATAGATTTTTCGTAAAGAATGATAGTAAATACTAGATTATTCAAATGCAAACCAAAATTTATATTCGTTTCAAAATACTTCTCCACAATCTTTGTTTGCACCTAATACTCGTGTTTCGTGCATATGTTTGCTCGTTTCATTGAAAAAAAAACTCGGTTAGATTTTTCGTAAAGAATGATAGTAAATACTAAATTACTCGAATACAAACCAAAATTTGAATTCAATTTAAAATATTTCACCACAATCTTTGTTTGCACCTAAAACTAATGTTTCCTATATTTGTTTGCTCATTTCATTCAAAAAAACTCGGATATATTTTTCGTAAAGAATGATAGTAAATACTAAATTATTCAAGTTCAAACCAAAATTTGTATTCAATTTAAAATATTTCTCCACAATCTCTGTTTGAACTTAAAACTCATGTTTTGTTCATTTGTTTGCTTGTTTCAATGAAAAACAACTCGGATAGATTTTTCATAAAAAATGATAGTAAATACTAAATTACTCAAATGCAAACCAAAATTTGAATTCAATTTAAAATATTTCTCCACAATCTTTGTTTGCACCTAAAACTCATGTTTCGTATATTTGTTTGCTCATTTCATTCAAAAAAAACTCGGATAGATTTTTCGTAAAGAATGATAGTAAATACTAAATTATTCAAGTT
Source organism: Juncus effusus (assembly GCA_027726005.1). Lineage (NCBI taxonomy): Eukaryota > Viridiplantae > Streptophyta > Magnoliopsida > Poales > Juncaceae > Juncus > Juncus effusus. Next base: position 5,140,346 of record CM050893.1, read on the forward strand.
CAAACCAAAATTTGTATTTAATTTAAAATATTTCTCCACAATCTCTGTTTGAACTTAAAACTCATGTTTTGTTCATTTATTTGCTTGTTTCAATGAAAAACAACTCGGATAGATTTTTCGTAAAGAATGATAGTAAATACTATATTATTCAAATGCAAACCAAAATTTATATTCGTTTCAAAATACTTCTCCACAATCTTTGTTTGCACCTAATACTCGTGTTTCGTGCATATGTTTGCTCGTTTCATTGAAAAAAAACTCGGTTAGATTTTTCGTAAAGAATGATAGTAAATACTAAATTACTCGAATACAAACCAAAATTTGAATTCAATTTAAAATATTTCACCACAATCTTTGTTTGCACCTAAAACTAATGTTTCCTATATTTGTTTGCTCATTTCATTCAAAAAAACTCGGATAGATTTTTCGTAAAGAATGATAGTAAATACTAAATTATTCAAGTTCAAACCAAAATTTGTATTCAATTTAAAATATTTCTCCACAATCTCTGTTTGAACTTAAAACTCATGTTTTGTTCATTTGTTTGCTTGTTTCAATGAAAAACAACTCGGATAGATTTTTCATAAAGAATGATAGTAAATACTAAATTACTCAAATGCAAACCAAAATTTGAATTCAATTTAAAATATTTCTCCACAATCTTTGTTTGCACCTAAAACTCATGTTTCGTATATTTGTTTGCTCATTTCATTCAAAAAAAACTCGGATAGATTTTTCGTAAAGAATGATAGTAAATACTAAATTATTCAAGTTCAAACCAAAATTTGTATTCAATTTAAAATATTTCTCCACAATCTCTGTTTGAACTTAAAACTCATGTTTTGTTCATTTATTTGCTTGTTTCAATGAAAAACAACTCGGATGGATTTTTCGTAAAGAATGATAGTAAATACTAGATTATTCAAATGCAAACCAAAATTTCTATTCGTTTCAAAATATTTCTCCACAATCTTTGTTTGCACCTAATACTCGTGTTTCGTGGATATGTTTGCTCGTTTCATTGAAAAAAAACTCGGTTAGATTTTTCGTAAAGAATGATAGTAAATACTAAATTACTCAAATGCAAACCAAAATTTAAATTCAATTTAAAATATTTCACCACAATCTTTGTTTGCACCTAAAACTCATGTTTCCTATATTTGTTTGCTCATTTCATTCAAAAAAAACTCGGATAGATTTTTCCTAAAGAATGATAGTAAATACTAAATTATTCAAGTTCAAACCAAAATTTGTATTCAATTTAAAATATTTCTCCACAATCTCTGTTTGAACTTAAAACTCATGTTTTGTTCATTTGTTTACTTGTTTCAATGAAAAACAACTCGGATGGATTTTTCGTAAAGAATGATAGTAAATACTAGATTATTCAAATGCAAACCAAAATTTCTATTCGTTTCAAAATACTTCTCCACAATCTTTGTTTGCACCTAATACTCGTGTTTCGTGCATATGTTTGCTCGTTTCATTGAAAAAAAACTCGGTTAGATTTTTCGTAAAGAATGATAGTAAATACTAAATTACTCGAATACAAACCAAATTTTGAATTCAATTTAAAATATTTCACCACAATCTTTGTTTGCACCTAAAACTCATGTTTCCTATATTTGTTTGCTCATTTCATTCAAAAAAAACTCGGATAGATTTTTCCTAAAGAATGATAGTAAATACTAAATTATTCAAGTTCAAACCAAAATTTGTATTCAATTTAAAATATTTCTCCACAATCTCTATTTGAACTTAAAACTCACGTTTTGTTCATTTGTTTACTTGTTTCAATGAAAAACAACTCGGATAGATATTTCGTAAAGAATGATAGTAAATACTAGATTATTCAAATGCAAACCAAAATTTATATTCGTTTCAAAATACTTCTCCACAATCTTTGTTTGCACCTAATACTCGTGTTTCGTGCATATGTTTGCTCGTTTCATTGAAAAAAAACTCGGCTAGATTTTTCGTAAAGAATGATAGTAAATACTAAATTACTCGAATACAAACCAAAATTTGAATTCAATTTAAAATATTTCACCACAATCTTTGTTTGCACCTAAAACTAATGTTTCCTATATTTGTTTGCTCATTTCATTCAAAAAAACTCGGATAGATTTTTCGTAAAGAATGATAGTAAATACTAAATTATTCAAGTTCAAACCAAAATTTGTATTCAATTTAAAATATTTCTCCACAATCTCTGTTTGAACTTAAAACTCATGTTTTGTTCATTTGTTTGCTTGTTTCAATGAAAAACAACTCGGATAGATTTTTCATAAAGAATGATAGTAAATACTAAATTACTCAAATGCAAACCAAAATTTGAATTCAATTTAAAATATTTCTCCACAATCTTTGTTTGCACCTAAAACTCATGTTTCGTATATTTGTTTGCTCATTTCATTCAAAAAAAACTCGGATAGATTTTTCGTAAAGAATGATAGTAAATACTAAATTATTCAAGTTCAAACCAAAATTTGTATTCAATTTAAAATATTTCTCCACAATCTCTGTTTGAACTTAAAACTCATGTTTTGTTCATTTATTTGCTTGTTTCAATGAAAAACAACTCGGATGGATTTTTCGTAAAGAATGATAGTAAATACTAGATTATTCAAATGCAAACCAAAATTTCTATTCGTTTCAAAATATTTCTCCACAATCTTTGTTTGCGCCTAATACTCGTGTTTCGTGGATATGTTTGCTCGTTTCATTGAAAAAAAACTCGGTTAGATTTTTCGTAAAGAATGATAGTTAATACTAAATTACTCAAATGCAAACCAAAATTTAAATTCAATTTAAAATATTTCACCACAATCTTTGTTTGCACCTAAAACTCATGTTTCCTATATTTGTTTGCTCATTTCATTCAAAAAAAACTCGGATAGATTTTTCCTAAAGAATGATAGTAAATACTAAATTATTCAAGTTCAAACCAAAATTTGTATTCAATTTAAAATATTTCTCCACAATCTCTGTTTGAACTTAAAACTCATGTTTTGTTCATTTGTTTACTTGTTTCAATGAAAAACAACTCGGATGGATTTTTCGTAAAGAATGATAGTAAATACTAGATTATTCAAATGCAAACCAAAATTTCTATTCGTTTCAAAATACTTCTCCACAATCTTTGTTTGCACCTAATACTCGTGTTTCGTGCATATGTTTGCTCGTTTCATTGAAAAAAAACTCGGTTAGATTTTTCGTAAAGAATGATAGTAAATACTAAATTACTCGAATACAAACCAAAATTTGAATTCAATTTAAAATATTTCACCACAATCTTTGTTTGCACCTAAAACTCATGTTTCCTATATTTGTTTGCTCATTTCATTCAAAAAAAACTCGGATAGATTTTTCCTAAAGAATGATAGTAAATACTAAATTATTCAAGTTCAAACCAAAATTTGTATTCAATTTAAAATATTTCTCCACAATCTCTGTTTGAACTTAAAACTCATGTTTTGTTCATTTGTTTACTTGTTTCAATGAAAAACAACTCGGATAGATATTTCGTAAAGAATGATAGTAAATACTAGATTATTCAAATGCAAACCAAAATTTATATTCGTTTCAAAATACTTCTCCACAATCTTTGTTTGCACCTAATACTCGTGTTTCGTGCATATGTTTGCTCGTTTCATTGAAAAAAAACTCGGTTAGATTTTTCGTAAAGAATGATAGTAAATACTAAATTACTCGAATACAAACCAAAATTTGAATTCAATTTAAAATATTTCACCACAATCTTTGTTTGCACCTAAAACTAATGTTTCCTATATTTGTTTGCTCATTTCATTCAAAAAAACTCGGATAGATTTTTCGTAAAGAATGATAGTAAATACTAAATTATTCAAGTTCAAACCAAAATTTGTATTCAATTTAAAATATTTCTCCACAATCTCTGTTTGAACTTAAAACTCATGTTTTGTTCATTTGTTTGCTTGTTTCAATGAAAAACAACTCGGATAGATTTTTCATAAAGAATGATAGTAAATACTAAATTACTCAAATGCAAACCAAAATTTGAATTCAATTTAAAATATTTCTCCACAATCTTTGTTTGCACCTAAAACTCATGTTTCGTATATTTGTTTGCTCATTTCATTCAAAAAAAACTCGGATAGATTTTTCGTAAAGAATGATAGTAAATACTAAATTATTCAAGTTCAAACCAAAATTTGTATTCAATTTAAAATATTTCTCCACAATCTCTGTTTGAACTTAAAACTCATGTTTTGTTCATTTATTTGCTTGTTTCAATGAAAAACAACTCGGATGGATTTTTCGTAAAGAATGATAGTAAATACTAGATTATTCAAATGCAAACCAAAATTTCTATTCGTTTCAAAATATTTCTCCACAATCTTTGTTTGCACCTAATACTCGTGTTTCGTGGATATGTTTGCTCGTTTCATTGAAAAAAAACTCGGTTAGATTTTTCGTAAAGAATGATAGTAAATACTAAATTACTCGAATACAAACCAAAATTTGAATTCAATTTAAAATATTTCACCACAATCTTTGTTTGCACCTAAAACTCATGTTTCCTATATTTGTTTGCTCATTTCATTCAAAAAAAACTCGGATAGATTTTTCCTAAAGAATGATAGTAAATACTAAATTATTCAAGTTCAAACCAAAATTTGTATTCAATTTAAAATATTTCTCCACAATCTCTGTTTGAACTTAAAACTCATGTTTTGTTCATTTGTTTACTTGTTTCAATGAAAAACAACTCGGATGGATTTTTCGTAAAGAATGATAGTAAATACTAGATTATTCAAATGCAAACCAAAATTTCTATTCGTTTCAAAATACTTCTCCACAATCTTTGTTTGCACCTAATACTCGTGTTTCGTGCATATGTTTGCTCGTTTCATTGAAAAAAAACTCGGTTAGATTTTTCGTAAAGAATGATAGTAAATACTAAATTACTCGAATACAAACCAAAATTTGAATTCAATTTAAAATATTTCACCACAATCTTTGTTTGCACCTAAAACTCATGTTTCCTATATTTGTTTGCTCATTTCATTCAAAAAAAACTCGGATAGATTTTTCCTAAAGAATGATAGTAAATACTAAATTATTCAAGTTCAAACCAAAATTTGTATTCAATTTAAAATATTTCTCCACAATCTCTGTTTGAACTTAAAACTCATGTTTTGTTCATTTGTTTACTTGTTTCAATGAAAAACAACTCGGATAGATATTTCGTAAAGAATGATAGTAAATACTAGATTATTCAAATGCAAACCAAAATTTATATTCGTTTCAAAATACTTCTCCACAATCTTTGTTTGCACCTAATACTCGTGTTTCGTGCATATGTTTGCTCGTTTCATTGAAAAAAAACTCGGTTAGATTTTTCGTAAAGAATGATAGTAAATACTAAATTACTCGAATACAAACCAAAATTTGAATTCAATTTAAAATATTTCACCACAATCTTTGTTTGCACCTAAAACTAATGTTTCCTATATTTGTTTGCTCATTTCATTCAAAAAAACTCGGATAGATTTTTCGTAAAGAATGATAGTAAATACTAAATTATTCAAGTTCAAACCAAAATTTGTATTCAATTTAAAATATTTCTCCACAATCTCTGTTTGAACTTAAAACTCATGTTTTGTTCATTTGTTTGCTTGTTTCAATGAAAAACAACTCGGATAGATTTTTCATAAAGAATGATAGTAAATACTAAATTACTCAAATGCAAACCAAAATTTGAATTCAATTTAAAATATTTCTCCACAATCTTTGTTTGCACCTAAAACTCATGTTTCGTATATTTGTTTGCTCATTTCATTCAAAAAAAACTCGGATAGATTTTTCGTAAAGAATGATAGTAAATACTAAATTATTCAAGTTCAAACCAAAATTTGTATTCAATTTAAAATATTTCTCCACAATCTCTGTTTGAACTTAAAACTCATGTTTTGTTCATTTATTTGCTTGTTTCAATGAAAAACAACTCGGATGGATTTTTCGTAAAGAATGATAGTAAATACTAGATTATTCAAATGCAAACCAAAATTTCTATTCGTTTCAAAATATTTCTCCACAATCTTTGTTTGCACCTAATACTCGTGTTTCGTGGATATGTTTGCTCGTTTCATTGAAAAAAAACTCGGTTAGATTTTTCGTAAAGAATGATAGTAAATACTAAATTACTCAAATGCAAACCAAAATTTAAATTCAATTTAAAATATTTCACCACAATCTTTGTTTGCACCTAAAACTCATGTTTCCTATATTTGTTTGCTCATTTCATTCAAAAAAAACTCGGATAGATTTTTCCTAAAGAATGATAGTAAATACTAAATTATTCAAGTTCAAACCAAAATTTGTATTCAATTTAAAATATTTCTCCACAATCTCTGTTTGAACTTAAAACTCATGTTTTGTTCATTTGTTTACTTGTTTCAATGAAAAACAACTCGGATGGATTTTTCGTAAAGAATGATAGTAAATACTAGATTATTCAAATGCAAACCAAAATTTCTATTCGTTTCAAAATACTTCTCCACAATCTTTGTTTGCACCTAATACTCGTGTTTCGTGCATATGTTTGCTCGTTTCATTGAAAAAAAACTCGGTTAGATTTTTCGTAAAGAATGATAGTAAATACTAAATTACTCGAATACAAACCAAAATTTGAATTCAATTTAAAATATTTCACCACAATCTTTGTTTGCACCTAAAACTCATGTTTCCTATATTTGTTTGCTCATTTCATTCAAAAAAAACTCGGATAGATTTTTCCTAAAGAATGATAGTAAATACTAAATTATTCAAGTTCAAACCAAAATTTGTATTCAATTTAAAATATTTCTCCACAATCTCTGTTTGAACTTAAAACTCATGTTTTGTTCATTTGTTTACTTGTTTCAATGAAAAACAACTCGGATAGATATTTCGTAAAGAATGATAGTAAATACTAGATTATTCAAATGCAAACCAAAATTTATATTCGTTTCAAAATACTTCTCCACAATCTTTGTTTGCACCTAATACTCGTGTTTCGTGCATATGTTTGCTCGTTTCATTGAAAAAAAACTCGGTTAGATTTTTCGTAAAGAATGATAGTAAATACTAAATTACTCGAATACAAACCAAAATTTGAATTCAATTTAAAATATTTCACCACAATCTTTGTTTGCACCTAAAACTAATGTTTCCTATATTTGTTTGCTCATTTCATTCAAAAAAACTCGGATAGATTTTTCGTAAAGAATGATAGTAAATACTAAATTATTCAAGTTCAAACCAAAATTTGTATTCAATTTAAAATATTTCTCCACAATCTCTGTTTGAACTTAAAACTCATGTTTTGTTCATTTATTTGCTTGTTTCAATGAAAAACAACTCGGATGGATTTTTCGTAAAGAATGATAGTAAATACTAGATTATTCAAATGCAAACCAAAATTTCTATTCGTTTCAAAATATTTCTCCACAATCTTTGTTTGCACCTAATACTCGTGTTTCGTGGATATGTTTGCTCGTTTCATTGAAAAAAAACTCGGTTAGATTTTTCGTAAAGAATGATAGTAAATACTAAATTACTCAAATGCAAACCAAAATTTAAATTCAATTTAAAATATTTCACCACAATCTTTGTTTGCACCTAAAACTCATGTTTCCTATATTTGTTTGCTCATTTCATTCAAAAAAAACTCGGATAGATTTTTCCTAAAGAATGATAGTAAATACTAAATTATTCAAGTTCAAACCAAAATTTGTATTCAATTTAAAATATTTCTCCACAATCTCTGTTTGAACTTAAAACTCATGTTTTGTTCATTTGTTTACTTGTTTCAATGAAAAACAACTCGGATGGATTTTTCGTAAAGAATGATAGTAAATACTAGATTATTCAAATGCAAACCAAAATTTCTATTCGTTTCAAAATACTTCTCCACAATCTTTGTTTGCACCTAATACTCGTGTTTCGTGCATATGTTTGCTCGTTTCATTGAAAAAAAACTCGGTTAGATTTTTCGTAAAGAATGATAATAAATACTAAATTACTCGAATACAAACCAAAATTTGAATTCAATTTAAAATATTTCACCACAATCTTTGTTTGCACCTAAAACTCATGTTTCCTATATTTGTTTGCTCATTTCATTCAAAAAAAACTCGGATAGATTTTTCCTAAAGAATGATAGTAAATACTAAATTATTCAAGTTCAAACCAAAATTTGTATTCAATTTAAAATATTTCTCCACAATCTCTGTTTGAACTTAAAACTCATGTTTTGTTCATTTGTTTACTTGTTTCAATGAAAAACAACTCGGATAGATTTTTCGTAAAGAATGATAGTAAATACTTGATTATTCAAATGCAAACCAAAATTTATATTCGTTTCAAAATACTTCTCCACAATCTTTGTTTGCACCTAATACTCGTGTTTCGTGCATATGTTTGCTCGTTTCATTGAAATAAAAACTCGGTTAGATTTTTCGTAAAGAATGATAGTAAATACTAAATTACTCGAATACAAACCAAAATTTGAATTCAATTTAAAATATTTCACCACAATCTTTGTTTGCACCTAAAACTAATGTTTCCTATATTTGTTTGCTCATTTCATTCAAAAAAACTCGGATATATTTTTCGTAAAGAATGATAGTAAATACTAAATTATTCAAGTTCAAACCAAAATTTGTATTCAATTTAAAATATTTCTCCACAATCTCTGTTTGAACTTAAAACTCATGTTTTGTTCATTTGTTTGCTTGTTTCAATGAAAAACAACTCGGATAGATTTTTCATAAAGAATGATAGTAAATACTAAATTACTCAAATGCAAACCAAAATTTGAATTCAATTTAAAATATTTCTCCACAATCTTTGTTTGCACCTAAAACTCATGTTTCGTATATTTGTTTGCTCATTTCATTCAAAAAAAACTCGGATAGATTTTTCGTAAAGAATGATAGTAAATACTAAATTATTCAAGTTCAAACCAAAATTTGTATTCAATTTAAAATATTTCTCCACAATCTCTGTTTGAACTTAAAACTCATGTTTTGTTCATTTATTTGCTTGTTTCAATGAAAAACAACTCGGATGGATTTTTCGTAAAGAATGATAGTAAATACTAGATTATTCAAATGCAAACCAAAATTTATATTCGTTTCAAAATATTTCTCCACAATCTTTGTTTGCACCTAATACTCGTGTTTCGTGGATATGTTTGCTTGTTTCATTGAAAAAAAACTCGGTTAGATTTTTCGTAAAGAATGATAGTAAATACTAAATTACTCAAATGCAAACCAAAATTTGAATTCAATTTAAAATATTTCACCACAATCTTTGTTTGCACCTAAAACTCATGTTTCCTATATTTGTTTGCTCATTTCATTCAAAAAAAACTCGGATAGATTTTTCCTAAAGAATGATAGTAAATACTAAATTATTCAAGTTCAAACCAAAATTTGTATTCAATTTAAAATATTTCTCCACAATCTCTGTTTGAACTTAAAACTCATGTTTTGTTCATTTGTTTGCTTGTTTCAATGAAAAACAACTCGGATAGATTTTTCATAAAGAATGATAGTAAATACTAAATTACTCAAATGCAAACCAAAATTTGAATTCAATTTAAAATATTTCTCCACAATCTTTGTTTGCACCTAAAACTCATGTTTCGTATATTTGTTTGCTCATTTCATTCAAAAAAAACTCGGATAGATTTTTCGTAAAGAATGATAGTAAATACTAAATTATTCAAGTTCAAACCAAAATTTGTATTCAATTTAAAATATTTCTCCACAATCTCTGTTTGAACTTAAAACTCATGTTTTGTTCATTTGTTTACTTGTTTCAATGAAAAACAACTCGGATAGATTTTTCGTAAAGAATGATAGTAAATACTTGATTATTCAAATGCAAACCAAAATTTATATTCGTTTCAAAATACTTCTCCACAATCTTTGTTTGCACCTAATACTCGTGTTTCGTGCATATGTTTGCTCGTTTCATTGAAATAAAAACTCGGTTAGATTTTTCGTAAAGAATGATAGTAAATACTAAATTACTCGAATACAAACCAAAATTTGAATTCAATTTAAAATATTTCACCACAATCTTTGTTTGCACCTAAAACTAATGTTTCCTATATTTGTTTGCTCATTTCATTCAAAAAAACTCGGATATATTTTTCGTAAAGAATGATAGTAAATACTAAATTATTCAAGTTCAAACCAAAATTTGTATTCAATTTAAAATATTTCTCCACAATCTCTGTTTGAACTTAAAACTCATGTTTTGTTCATTTGTTTGCTTGTTTCAATGAAAAACAACTCGGATAGATTTTTCATAAAGAATGATAGTAAATACTAAATTACTCAAATGCAAACCAAAATTTGAATTCAATTTAAAATATTTCTCCACAATCTTTGTTTGCACCTAAAACTCATGTTTCGTATATTTGTTTGCTCATTTCATTCAAAAAAAACTCGGATAGATTTTTCGTAAAGAATGATAGTAAATACTAAATTATTCAAGTTCAAACCAAAATTTGTATTCAATTTAAAATATTTCTCCACAATCTCTGTTTGAACTTAAAACTCATGTTTTGTTCATTTATTTGCTTGTTTCAATGAAAAACAACTCGGATGGATTTTTCGTAAAGAATGATAGTAAATACTAGATTATTCAAATGCAAACCAAAATTTATATTCGTTTCAAAATATTTCTCCACAATCTTTGTTTGCACCTAATACTCGTGTTTCGTGGATATGTTTGCTTGTTTCATTGAAAAAAAACTCGGTTAGATTTTTCGTAAAGAATGATAGTAAATACTAAATTACTCAAATGCAAACCAAAATTTGAATTCAATTTAAAATATTTCACCACAATCTTTGTTTGCACCTAAAACTCATGTTTCCTATATTTGTTTGCTCATTTCATTCAAAAAAAACTCGGATAGATTTTTCCTAAAGAATGATAGTAAATACTAAATTATTCAAGTTCAAACCAAAATTTGTATTCAATTTAAAATATTTCTCCACAATCTCTGTTTGAACTTAAAACTCATGTTTTGTTCATTTGTTTACTTGTTTCAATGAAAAACAACTCGGATGGATTTTTCGTAAAGAATGATAGTAAATACTAGATTATTCAAATGCAAACCAAAATTTCTATTCGTTTCAAAATACTTCTCCACAATCTTTGTTTGCACCTAATACTCGTGTTTCGTGCATATGTTTGCTCGTTTCATTGAAAAAAAACTCGGTTAGATTTTTCGTAAAGAATGATAATAAATACTAAATTACTCGAATACAAACCAAAATTTGAATTCAATTTAAAATATTTCACCACAATCTTTGTTTGCACCTAAAACTCATGTTTCCTATATTTGTTTGCTCATTTCATTCAAAAAAAACTCGGATAGATTTTTCCTAAAGAATGATAGTAAATACTAAATTATTCAAGTTCAAACCAAAATTTGTATTCAATTTAAAATATTTCTCCACAATCTCTGTTTGAACTTAAAACTCATGTTTTGTTCATTTGTTTACTTGTTTCAATGAAAAACAACTCGGATAGATTTTTCGTAAAGAATGATAGTAAATACTTGATTATTCAAATGCAAACCAAAATTTATATTCGTTTCAAAATACTTCTCCACAATCTTTGTTTGCACCTAATACTCGTGTTTCGTGCATATGTTTGCTCGTTTCATTGAAATAAAAACTCGGTTAGATTTTTCGTAAAGAATGATAGTAAATACTAAATTACTCGAATACAAACCAAAATTTGAATTCAATTTAAAATATTTCACCACAATCTTTGTTTGCACCTAAAACTAATGTTTCCTATATTTGTTTGCTCATTTCATTCAAAAAAACTCGGATATATTTTTCGTAAAGAATGATAGTAAATACTAAATTATTCAAGTTCAAACCAAAATTTGTATTCAATTTAAAATATTTCTCCACAATCTCTGTTTGAACTTAAAACTCATGTTTTGTTCATTTGTTTGCTTGTTTCAATGAAAAACAACTCGGATAGATTTTTCATAAAGAATGATAGTAAATACTAAATTACTCAAATGCAAACCAAAATTTGAATTCAATTTAAAATATTTCTCCACAATCTTTGTTTGCACCTAAAACTCATGTTTCGTATATTTGTTTGCTCATTTCATTCAAAAAAAACTCGGATAGATTTTTCGTAAAGAATGATAGTAAATACTAAATTATTCAAGTTCAAACCAAAATTTGTATTCAATTTAAAATATTTCTCCACAATCTCTGTTTGAACTTAAAACTCATGTTTTGTTCATTTATTTGCTTGTTTCAATGAAAAACAACTCGGATGGATTTTTCGTAAAGAATGATAGTAAATACTAGATTATTCAAATGCAAACCAAAATTTATATTCGTTTCAAAATATTTCTCCACAATCTTTGTTTGCACCTAATACTCGTGTTTCGTGGATATGTTTGCTTGTTTCATTGAAAAAAAACTCGGTTAGATTTTTCGTAAAGAATGATAGTAAATACTAAATTACTCAAATGCAAACCAAAATTTGAATTCAATTTAAAATATTTCACCACAATCTTTGTTTGCACCTAAAACTCATGTTTCCTATATTTGTTTGCTCATTTCATTCAAAAAAAACTCGGATAGATTTTTCCTAAAGAATGATAGTAAATACTAAATTATTCAAGTTCAAACCAAAATTTGTATTCAATTTAAAATATTTCTCCACAATCTCTGTTTGAACTTAAAACTCATGTTTTGTTCATTTGTTTGCTTGTTTCAATGAAAAACAACTCGGATAGATTTTTCATAAAGAATGATAGTAAATACTAAATTACTCAAATGCAAACCAAAATTTGAATTCAATTTAAAATATTTCTCCACAATCTTTGTTTGCACCTAAAACTCATGTTTCGTATATTTGTTTGCTCATTTCATTCAAAAAAAACTCGGATAGATTTTTCGTAAAGAATGATAGTAAATACTAAATTATTCAAGTTCAAACCAAAATTTGTATTCAATTTAAAATATTTCTCCACAATCTCTGTTTGAACTTAAAACTCATGTTTTGTTCATTTATTTGCTTGTTTCAATGAAAAACAACTCGGATGGATTTTTCGTAAAGAATGATAGTAAATACTAGATTATTCAAATGCAAACCAAAATTTCTATTCGTTTCAAAATATTTCTCCACAATCTTTGTTTGCACCTAATACTCGTGTTTCGTGGATATGTTTGCTCGTTTCATTGAAAAAAAACTCGGTTAGATTTTTCGTAAAGAATGATAGTAAATACTAAATTACTCAAATGAAAACCAAAATTTGAATTCAATTTAAAATATTTCACCACAATCTTTGTTTGCACCTAAAACTCATGTTTCCTATATTTGTTTGCTCATTTCATTCAAAAAAAACTCGGATAGATTTTTCCTAAAGAATGATAGTAAATACTAAATTTTCGAGTTCAAACCAAAATTTGTATTCAATTTAAAATATTTCTCCACAATCTCTGTTTGAACTTAAAACTCATGTTTTGTTCATTTGTTTACTTGTTTCAATGAAAAACAACTCGGATAGATTTTTCGTAAAGAATGATAGTAAATACTAGATTATTCAAATGCAAACCAAAATTTATATTCGTTTCAAAATAGTTCTCCACAATCTTTGTTTGCACCTAATACTCGTGTTTCGTGCATATGTTTGCTCGTTTCATTGAAAAAAAACTCGGTTAGATTTTTCGTAAAGAATGATAGTAAATACTAAATTACTCGAATACAAACCAAAATTTGAATTCAATTTAAAATATTTCACCACAATCTTTGTTTGCACCTAAAACTAATGTTTCCTATATTTGTTTGCTCATTTCATTCAAAAAAAACTCGGATATATTTTTCGTAAAGAATGATAGTAAATACTAAATTATTCAAGTTCGAACCAAAATTTGTATTCAATTTAAAATATTTCTCCACAATCTCTGTTTGAACTTAAAACTCATGTTTTGTTCATTTGTTTGCTTGTTTCAATGAAAAACAACTCGGATAGATTTTTCATAAAGAATGATAGTAAATACTAAATTACTCAAATGCAAACCAAAATTTGAATTCAATTTAAAATATTTCTCCACGATCTTTGTTTGCACCTAAAACTCATGTTTCGTATATTTGTTTGCTCATTTCATTCAAAAAAAACTCGGATAGATTTTTCGTAAAGAATGATAGTAAATACTAAATTATTCAAGTTCAAACCAAAATTTGTATTCAATTTAAAATATTTCTCCACAATCTCTGTTTGAACTTAAAACTCATGTTTTGTTCATTTATTTGCTTGTTTCAATGAAAAACAACTCGGATAGATTTTTCGTAAAGAATGATAGTAAATACTAGATTATTCAAATGCAAACCAAAATTTATATTCGTTTCAAAATACTTCTCCGCAATCTTTGTTTGCACCTAATACTCGTGTTTCGTGCATATGTTTGCTCGTTTCATTGAAAAAAAACTCGGTTAGATTTTTCGTAAAGAATGATAGTAAATACTAAATTACTCGAATACAAACCAAAATTTGAATTCAATTTAAAATATTTCACCACAATCTTTGTTTGCACCTAAAACTAATGTTTCCTATATTTGTTTGCTCATTTCATTCAAAAAAAACTCGGATATATTTTTCGTAAAGAATGATAGTAAATACTAAATTATTCAAGTTCAAACCAAAATTTGTATTCAATTTAAAATATTTCTCCACAATCTCTGTTTGAACTTAAAACTCATGTTTTGTTCATTTGTTTGCTTGTTTCAATGAAAAACAACTCGGATAGATTTTTCATAAAGAATGATAGTAAATACTAAATTACTCAAATGCAAACCAAAATTTGAATTCAATTTAAAATATTTCTCCACGATCTTTGTTTGCACCTAAAACTCATGTTTCGTATATTTGTTTGCTCATTTCATTCAAAAAAAACTCGGATAGATTTTTTGTAAAGAATGATAGTAAATACTAAATTTTTCAAGTTCAAACCAAAATTTGTATTCAATTTAAAATATTTCTCCACAATCTCTGTTTGAACTTAAAACTCATGTTTTGTTCATTTATTTGCTTGTTTCAATGAAAAACAACTCGGATAGATTTTTCGTAAAGAATGATAGTAAATACTAGATTATTCAAATGCAAACCAAAATTTATATTCGTTTCAAAATACTTCTCCACAATCTTTGTTTGCACCTAATACTCGTGTTTCGTGCATATGTTTGCTCGTTTCATTGAAAAAAAACTCGGTTAGATTTTTCGTAAAGAATGATAGTAAATACTAAATTACTCGAATACAAACCAAAATTTGAATTCAATTTAAAATATTTCACCACAATCTTTGTTTGCACCTAAAACTAATGTTTCCTATATTTGTTTGCTCATTTCATTCAAAAAAAACTCGGATAGTAAATACTAAATTATTCAAGTTCAAACCAAAATTTGTATTCAATTTAAAATATTTCTCCACAATCTCTGTTTGAACTTAAAACTCATGTTTTGTTCATTTGTTTGCTTGTTTCAATGAAAAACAACTCGGATAGATTTTTCATAAAGAATGATAGTAAATACTAAATTACTCAAATGCAAACCAAAATTTGAATTCAATTTAAAATATTTCTCCACAATCTTTGTTTGCACCTAAAACTCATGTTTCGTATATTTGTTTGCTCATTTCATTCAAAAAAAACTCGGATAGATTTTTCGTAAAGAATGATAGTAAATACTAAATTATTCAAGTTCAAACCAAAATTTGTATTCAATTTAAAATATTTCTCCACAATCTCTGTTTGAACTTAAAACTCATGTTTTGTTCATTTATTTGCTTGTTTCAATGAAAAACAACTCGGATGGATTTTTCGTAAAGAATGATAGTAAATACTAGATTATTCAAATGCAAACCAAAATTTATATTCGTTTCAAAATATTTCTCCACAATCTTTGTTTGCACCTAATACTCGTGTTTCGTGGATATGTTTGCTTGTTTCATTGAAAAAAAACTCGGTTAGATTTTTCGTAAAGAATGATAGTAAATACTAAATTACTCAAATGCAAACCAAAATTTGAATTCAATTTAAAATATTTCACCACAATCTTTGTTTGCACCTAAAACTCATGTTTCCTATATTTGTTTGCTCATTTCATTCAAAAAAAACTCGGATAGATTTTTCCTAAAGAATGATAGTAAATACTAAATTATTCAGGTTCAAACCAAAATTTGTATTCAATTTAAAATATTTCTCCACAATCTCTGTTTGAACTTAAAACTCATGTTTTGTTCATTTGTTTGCTTGTTTCAATGAAAAACAACTCGGATAGATTTTTCATAAAGAATGATAGTAAATACTAAATTACTCAAATGCAAACCAAAATTTGAATTCAATTTAAAATATTTCTCCACGATCTTTGTTTGCACCTAAAACTCATGTTTCGTATATTTGTTTGCTCATTTCATTCAAAAAAAACTCGGATAGATTTTTTGTAAAGAATGATAGTAAATACTAAATTTTTCAAGTTCAAACCAAAATTTGTATTCAATTTAAAATATTTCTCCACAATCTCTGTTTGAACTTAAAACTCATGTTTTGTTCATTTATTTGCTTGTTTCAATGAAAAACAACTCGGATAGATTTTTCGTAAAGAATGATAGTAAATACTAGATTATTCAAATGCAAACCAAAATTTATATTCGTTTCAAAATACTTCTCCACAATCTTTGTTTGCACCTAATACTCGTGTTTCGTGCATATGTTTGCTCGTTTCATTGAAAAAAAACTCGGTTAGATTTTTCGTAAAGAATGATAGTAAATACTAAATTACTCGAATACAAACCAAAATTTGAATTCAATTTAAAATATTTCACCACAATCTTTGTTTGCACCTAAAACTAATGTTTCCTATATTTGTTTGCTCATTTCATTCAAAAAAAACTCGGATAGTAAATACTAAATTATTCAAGTTCAAACCAAAATTTGTATTCAATTTAAAATATTTCTCCACAATCTCTGTTTGAACTTAAAACTCATGTTTTGTTCATTTGTTTGCTTGTTTCAATGAAAAACAACTCGGATAGATTTTTCATAAAGAATGATAGTAAATACTAAATTACTCAAATGCAAACCAAAATTTGAATTCAATTTAAAATATTTCTCCACAATCTTTGTTTGCACCTAAAACTCATGTTTCGTATATTTGTTTGCTCATTTCATTCAAAAAAAACTCGGATAGATTTTTCGTAAAGAATGATAGTAAATACTAAATTATTCAAGTTCAAACCAAAATTTGTATTCAATTTAAAATATTTCTCCACAATCTCTGTTTGAACTTAAAACTCATGTTTTGTTCATTTATTTGCTTGTTTCAATGAAAAACAACTCGGATGGATTTTTCGTAAAGAATGATAGTAAATACTAGATTATTCAAATGCAAACCAAAATTTATATTCGTTTCAAAATATTTCTCCACAATCTTTGTTTGCACCTAATACTCGTGTTTCGTGGATATGTTTGCTTGTTTCATTGAAAAAAAACTCGGTTAGATTTTTCGTAAAGAATGATAGTAAATACTAAATTACTCAAATGCAAACCAAAATTTGAATTCAATTTAAAATATTTCACCACAATCTTTGTTTGCACCTAAAACTCATGTTTCCTATATTTGTTTGCTCATTTCATTCAAAAAAAACTCGGATAGATTTTTCCTAAAGAATGATAGTAAATACTAAATTATTCAGGTTCAAACCAAAATTTGTATTCAATTTAAAATATTTCTCCACAATCTCTGTTTGAACTTAAAACTCATGTTTTGTTCATTTGTTTGCTTGTTTCAATGAAAAACAACTCGGATAGATTTTTCATAAAGAATGATAGTAAATACTAAATTACTCAAATGCAAACCAAAATTTGAATTCAATTTAAAATATTTCTCCACAATCTTTGTTTGCACCTAAAACTCATGTTTCGTATATTTGTTTGCTCATTTCATTCAAAAAAAACTCGGATAGATTTTTCGTAAAGAATGATAGTAAATACTAAATTATTCAAGTTCAAACCAAAATTTGTATTCAATTTAAAATATTTCTCCACAATCTCTGTTTGAACTTAAAACTCATGTTTTGTTCATTTATTTGCTTGTTTCAATGAAAAACAACTCGGATAGATTTTTCGTAAAGAATGATAGTAAATACTAGATTATTCAAATGCAAACCAAAATTTATATTCGTTTCAAAATACTTCTCCGCAATCTTTGTTTGCACCTAATACTCGTGTTTCGTGCATATGTTTGCTCGTTTCATTGAAAAAAAACTCGGTTAGATTTTTCGTAAAGAATGATAGTAAATACTAAATTACTCGAATACAAACCAAAATTTGAATTCAATTTAAAATATTTCACCACAATCTTTGTTTGCACCTAAAACTATTGTTTCCTATATTTGTTTGCTCATTTCATTCAAAAAAAACTCGGATATATTTTTCGTAAAGAATGATAGTAAATACTAAATTATTCAAGTTCAAACCAAAATTTGTATTCAATTTAAAATATTTCTCCACAATCTCTGTTTGAACTTAAAACTCATGTTTTGTTCATTTGTTTGCTTGTTTCAATGAAAAACAACTCGGATAGATTTTTCATAAAGAATGATAGTAAATACTAAATTACTCAAATGCAAACCAAAATTTGAATTCAATTTAAAATATTTCTCCACGATCTTTGTTTGCACCTAAAACTCATGTTTCGTATATTTGTTTGCTCATTTCATTCAAAAAAAACTCGGATAGATTTTTTGTAAAGAATGATAGTAAATACTAAATTTTTCAAGTTCAAACCAAAATTTGTATTCAATTTAAAATATTTCTCCACAATCTCTGTTTGAACTTAAAACTCATGTTTTGTTCATTTATTTGCTTGTTTCAATGAAAAACAACTCGGATAGATTTTTCGTAAAGAATGATAGTAAATACTAGATTATTCAAATGCAAACCAAAATTTATATTCGTTTCAAAATACTTCTCCACAATCTTTGTTTGCACCTAATACTCGTGTTTCGTGCATATGTTTGCTCGTTTCATTGAAAAAAAACTCGGTTAGATTTTTCGTAAAGAATGATAGTAAATACTAAATTACTCGAATACAAACCAAAATTTGAATTCAATTTAAAATATTTCACCACAATCTTTGTTTGCACCTAAAACTAATGTTTCCTATATTTGTTTGCTCATTTCATTCAAAAAAAACTCGGATATATTTTTCGTAAAGAATGATAGTAAATACTAAATTATTCAAGTTCAAACCAAAATTTGTATTCAATTTAAAATATTTCTCCACAATCTCTGTTTGAACTTAAAACTCATGTTTTGTTCATTTGTTTGCTTGTTTCAATGAAAAACAACTCGGATAGATTTTTCATAAAGAATGATAGTAAATACTAAATTACTCAAATGCAAACCAAAATTTGAATTCAATTTAAAATATTTCTCCACAATCTTTGTTTGCACCTAAAACTCATGTTTCGTATATTTGTTTGCTCATTTCATTCAAAAAAAACTCGGATAGATTTTTCGTAAAGAATGATAGTAAATACTAAATTATTCAAGTTCAAACCAAAATTTGTATTCAATTTAAAATATTTCTCCACAATCTCTGTTTGAACTTAAAACTCATGTTTTGTTCATTTATTTGCTTGTTTCAATGAAAAACAACTCGGATGGATTTTTCGTAAAGAATGATAGTAAATACTAGATTATTCAAATGCAAACCAAAATTTATATTCGTTTCAAAATATTTCTCCACAATCTTTGTTTGCACCTAATACTCGTGTTTCGTGGATATGTTTGCTTGTTTCATTGAAAAAAAACTCGGTTAGATTTTTCGTAAAGAATGATAGTAAATACTAAATTACTCAAATGCAAACCAAAA
The DNA here is from genome assembly GCA_027726005.1 of Juncus effusus. Lineage (NCBI taxonomy): Eukaryota > Viridiplantae > Streptophyta > Magnoliopsida > Poales > Juncaceae > Juncus > Juncus effusus. The sequence continues at coordinate 5,160,303 of CM050893.1, forward strand.
TTTGAATTCAATTTAAAATATTTCACCACAATCTTTGTTTGCACCTAAAACTCATGTTTCCTATATTTGTTTGCTCATTTCATTCAAAAAAAACTCGGATAGATTTTTCCTAAAGAATGATAGTAAATACTAAATTATTCAGGTTCAAACCAAAATTTGTATTCAATTTAAAATATTTCTCCACAATCTCTGTTTGAACTTAAAACTCATGTTTTGTTCATTTGTTTGCTTGTTTCAATGAAAAACAACTCGGATAGATTTTTCATAAAGAATGATAGTAAATACTAAATTACTCAAATGCAAACCAAAATTTGAATTCAATTTAAAATATTTCTCCACAATCTTTGTTTGCACCTAAAACTCATGTTTCGTATATTTGTTTGCTCATTTCATTCAAAAAAAACTCGGATAGATTTTTCGTAAAGAATGATAGTAAATACTAAATTATTCAAGTTCAAACCAAAATTTGTATTCAATTTAAAATATTTCTCCACAATCTCTGTTTGAACTTAAAACTCATGTTTTGTTCATTTATTTGCTTGTTTCAATGAAAAACAACTCGGATGGATTTTTCGTAAAGAATGATAGTAAATACTAGATTATTCAAATGCAAACCAAAATTTCTATTCGTTTCAAAATATTTCTCCACAATCTTTGTTTGCACCTAATACTCGTGTTTCGTGGATATGTTTGCTCGTTTCATTGAAAAAAAACTCGGTTAGATTTTTCGTAAAGAATGATAGTAAATACTAAATTACTCAAATGCAAACCAAAATTTGAATTCAATTTAAAATATTTCTCCACAATCTTTGTTTGCACCTAAAACTCATGTTTCGTATATTTGTTTGCTCATTTCATTCAAAAAAAACTCGGATAGATTTTTCGTAAAGAATGATAGTAAATACTAAATTATTCAAGTTCAAACAAAAATTTGTATTCAATTTAAAATATTTCTCCACAATCTCTGTTTGAACTTAAAACTCATGTTTTGTTCATTTATTTGCTTGTTTCAATGAAAAACAACTCGGATGGATTTTTCGTAAAGAATGATAGTAAATACTAGATTATTCAAATGCAAACCAAAATTTATATTCGTTTCAAAATATTTCTCCACAATCTTTGTTTGCACCTAATACTCGTGTTTCGTGGATATGTTTGCTTGTTTCATTGAAAAAAAACTCGGTTAGATTTTTCGTAAAGAATGATAGTAAATACTAAATTACTCAAATGCAAACCAAAATTTGAATTCAATTTAAAATATTTCACCACAATCTTTGTTTGCACCTAAAACTCATGTTTCCTATATTTGTTTGCTCATTTCATTCAAAAAAAACTCGGATAGATTTTTCCTAAAGAATGATAGTAAATACTAAATTATTCAAGTTCAAACCAAAATTTGTATTCAATTTAAAATATTTCTCCACAATCTCTGTTTGAACTTAAAACTCATGTTTTGTTCATTTGTTTGCTTGTTTCAATGAAAAACAACTCGGATAGATTTTTCGTAAAGAATGATAGTAAATACTAAATTACTCAAATGCAAACCAAAATTTGAATTCAATTTAAAATATTTCTCCACAATCTTTGTTTGCACCTAAAACTCATGTTTCGTATATTTGTTTGCTCATTTCATTCAAAAAAAACTCTGATAGATTTTTCGAAAAGAATGATAGTAAATACTAAATTATTCAAGTTCAAACCAAAATTTGTATTCAATTTAAAATATTTCTCCACAATCTCTGTTTGAACATAAAACTCATGTTTTGTTCATTTGTTTGCTTGTTTCAATGAAAAACAACTCGGATAGATTTTTCATAAAGAATGATAGTAAATACTAAATTACTCAAATGCAAACCAAAATTTGAATTCAATTTAAAATATTTCTCCACAATCTTTGTTTGCACCTAAAACTCAAGTTTCGTATATTTGTTTGCTCATTTCATTCAAAAAAAACTCGGATAGATTTTTCGTAAAGAATGATAGTAAATACTAAATTATTCAAGTTCAAACCAAAATTTGTATTCAATTTAAAATATTTCTCCACAATCTCTGTTTGAACTTAAAACTCATGTTTTGTTCATTTATTTGCTTGTTTCAATGAAAAACAACTCGGATGGATTTTTCGTAAAGAATGATAGTAAATACTAGATTATTCAAATGCAAACCAAAATTTATATTCGTTTCAAAATACTTCTCCACAATCTTTGTTTGCACCTAATACTCGTGTTTCGTGCATATGTTTGCTCGTTTCATTGAAAAAAAACTCGGTTAGATTTTTCGTAAAGAATGATAGTAAATACTAAATTACTCGAATACAAACCAAAATTTGAATTCAATTTAAAATATTTCACCACAATCTTTGTTTGCACCTAAAACTAATGTTTCCTATATTTGTTTGCTCATTTCATTCAAAAAAAACTCGGATATATTTTTCGTAAAGAATGATAGTAAATACTAAATTATTCAAGTTCAAACCAAAATTTGTATTCAATTTAAAATATTTCTCCACAATCTCTGTTTGAACTTAAAACTCATGTTTTGTTCATTTGTTTGCTTGTTTCAATGAAAAACAACTCGGATAGATTTTTCATAAAGAATGATAGTAAATACTAAATTACTCAAATGCAAACCAAAATTTGAATTCAATTTAAAATATTTCTCCACGATCTTTGTTTGCACCTAAAACTCATGTTTCGTATATTTGTTTGCTCATTTCATTCAAAAAAAACTCGGATAGATTTTTCGTAAAGAATGATAGTAAATACTAAATTATTCAAGTTCAAACCAAAATTTGTATTCAATTTAAAATATTTCTCCACAATCTCTGTTTGAACTTAAAACTCATGTTTTGTTCATTTATTTGCTTGTTTCAATGAAAAACAACTCGGATGGATTTTTCGTAAAGAATGATAGTAAATACTAGATTATTCAAATGCAAACCAAAATTTATATTCGTTTCAAAATACTTCTCCACAATCTTTTTTTGCATCTAATACTCGTGTTTCGTGCATATGTTTGCTCGTTTCATTTAAAAAAAACTCGGTTAGATTTTTCGTAAAGAATGATAGTAAATACTAAATTACTCGAATACAAACCAAAATTTGAATTCAATTTAAAATATTTCACCACAATCTTTGTTTGCACCTAAAACTAATGTTTCCTATATTTGTTTGCTCATTTCATTCAAAAAAAACTCGGATATATTTTTCGTAAAGAATGATAGTAAATACTAAATTATTCAAGTTCAAACCAAAATTTGTATTCAATTTAAAATATTTCTCCACAATCTCTGTTTGAACTTAAAACTCATGTTTTGTTCATTTGTTTGCTTGTTTCAATGAAAAACAACTCGGATAGATTTTTCATAAAGAATGATAGTAAATACTAAATTACTCAAATGCAAACCAAAATTTGAATTCAATTTAAAATATTTCTCCACGATCTTTGTTTGCACCTAAAACTCATGTTTCGTATATTTGTTTGCTCATTTCATTCAAAAAAAACTCGGATAGATTTTTCGTAAAGAATGATAGTAAATACTAAATTATTCAAGTTCAAACCAAAATTTGTATTCAATTTAAAATATTTCTCCACAATCTCTGTTTGAACTTAAAACTCATGTTTTGTTCATTTATTTGCTTGTTTCAATGAAAAACAACTCGGATAGATTTTTCGTAAAGAATGATAGTAAATACTAGATTATTCAAATGCAAACCAAAATTTATATTCGTTTCAAAATACTTCTCCACAATCTTTGTTTGCACCTAATACTCGTGTTTCGTGCATATGTTTGCTCGTTTCATTGAAAAAAAACTCGGTTTGATTTTTCGTAAAGAATGATAGTAAATACTAAATTACTCGAATACAAACCAAAATTTGAATTCAATTTAAAATATTTCACCACAATCTTTGTTTGCACCTAAAACTAATGTTTCCTATATTTGTTTGCTCATTTCATTCAAAAAAAACTCGGATATATTTTTCGTAAGGAATGATAGTAAATACTAAATTATTCAAGTTCAAACCAAAATTTGTATTCAATTTAAAATATTTCTCCACAATCTCTGTTTGAACTTAAAACTCATGTTTTGTTCATTTGTTTGCTTGTTTCAATGAAAAACAACTCGGATAGATTTTTCATAAAGAATGATAGTAAATACTAAATTACTCAAATGCAAACCAAAATTTGAATTCAATTTAAAATATTTCTCCACAATCTTTGTTTGCACCTAAAACTCATGTTTCGTATATTTGTTTGCTCATTTCATTCAAAAAAAACTCGGATAGATTTTTCGTAAAGAATGATAGTAAATACTAAATTATTCAAGTTCAAACCAAAATTTGTATTCAATTTAAAATATTTCTCCACAATCTCTGTTTGAACTTAAAACTCATGTTTTGTTCATTTATTTGCTTGTTTCAATGAAAAACAACTCGGATGGATTTTTCGTAAAGAATGATAGTAAATACTAGATTATTCAAATGCAAACCAAAATTTATATTCGTTTCAAAATACTTCTCCACAATCTTTGTTTGCACCTAATACTCGTGTTTCGTGCATATGTTTGCTCATTTCATTGAAAAAAAACTCGGTTAGATTTTTCGTAAAGAATGATAGTAAATACTAAATTACTCGAATACAAACCAAAATTTGAATTCAATTTAAAATATTTCACCACAATTTTTGTTTGCACCTAAAACTAATGTTTCCAATATTTGTTTGCTCATTTCATTCAAAAAAAACTCGGATAGATTTTTCGTAAAGAATGATAGTAAATACTAAATTATTCAAGTTCAAACCAAAATTTGTATTCAATTTAAAATATTTCTCCACAATCTCTGTTTGAACTTAAAACTCATGTTTTGTTCATTTATTTGCTTGTTTCAATGAAAAACAACTCGGATAGATTTTTCGTAAAGAATGATAGTAAATACTAGATTATTCAAATGCAAACCAAAATTTATATTCGTTTCAAAATACTTCTCCACAATCTTTGTTTGCACCTAATACTCGTGTTTCGTGCATATGTTTGCTCATTTCATTGAAAAAAAACTCGGTTAGATTTTTCGTAAAGAATGATAGTAAATACTAAATTACTCGAATACAAACCAAAATTTGAATTCAATTTAAAATATTTCACCACAATTTTTGTTTGCACCTAAAACTAATGTTTCCAATATTTGTTTGCTCATTTCATTCAAAAAAAACTCGGATAGATTTTTCGTAAAGAATGATAGTAAATACTAAATTATTCAAGTTCAAACCAAAATTTGTATTCAATTTAAAATATTTCTCCACAATCTCTGTTTGAACTTAAAACTCATGTTTTGTTCATTTATTTGCTTGTTTCAATGAAAAACAACTCGGATAGATTTTTCGTAAAGAATGATAGTAAATACTAGATTATTCAAATGCAAACCAAAATTTATATTCGTTTCAAAATACTTCTCCACAATCTTTGTTTGCACCTAATACTCGTGTTTCGTGCATATGTTTGCTCATTTCATTGAAAAAAAACTCGGTTAGATTTTTCGTAAAGAATGATAGTAAATACTAAATTACTCGAATACAAACCAAAATTTGAATTCAATTTAAAATATTTCACCACAATTTTTGTTTGCACCTAAAACTAATGTTTCCAATATTTGTTTGCTCATTTCATTCAAAAAAAACTCGGATAGATTTTTCGTAAAGAATGATAGTAAATACTAAATTATTCAAGTTCAAACCAAAATTTGTATTCAATTTAAAATATTTCTCCACAATCTTTGTTTGCACCTAAAACTCATGTTTCGTATATTTGTTTGCTCATTTCATTCAAAAAAAACTCGGATAGATTTTTCGTAAAGAATGATAGTAAATACTAAATTATTCAAGTTCAAACCAAAATTTGTATTCAATTTAAAATATTTCTCCACAATCTCTGTTTGAACTTAAAACTCATGTTTTGTTTATTTGTTTACTTCTTTCAATGAAAAACAACTCGGATAGATTTTTCGTAAAGAATGATAGTAAATACTAGATTATTCAAATGCAAACCAAAATTTATATTCGTTTCAAAATACTTCTCCACAATCTTTGTTTGCACCTAATACTCGTGTTTCGTGCATATGTTTGCTCGTTTCATTGAAAAAAAACTCGGTTAGATTTTTCGTAAAGAATGATAGTAAATACTAAATTACTCGAATACAAACCAAAATTTGAATTCAATTTAAAATATTTCACCACAATCTTTGTTTGCACCTAAAACTAATGTTTCCTATATTTGTTTGCTCATTTCATTCAAAAAAAACTCGGATATATTTTTCGTAAAGAATGATAGTAAATTATTCAAGTTCAAACCAAAATTTGTATTCAATTTAAAATATTTCTCCACAATCTCTGTTTGAACTTAAAACTCATGTTTTGTTCATTTGTTTGCTTGTTTCAATGAAAAACAACTCGGATAGATTTTTCGTAAAGAATGATAGTAAATACTAAATTACTCAAATGCAAACCAAAATTTGAATTCAATTTAAAATATTTCTCCACAATCTTTGTTTGCACCTAAAACTCATGTTTCGTATATTTGTTTGCTCATTTCATTCAAAAAAAACTCGGATAGATTTTTCGTAAAGAATTATAGTAAATACTAAATTATTCAAGTTCAAACCAAAATTTGTATTCAATTTAAAATATTTCTCCACAATCTCTGTTTGAACTTAAAACTCATGTTTTGTTCATTTGTTTGCTTGTTTCAATGAAAAACAACTCGGATAGATTTTTCATAAAGAATGATAGTAAATACTAAATTACTCAAATGCAAACCAAAATTTGAATTCAATTTAAAATATTTCTCCACAATCTTTGTTTGCACCTAAAACTCATGTTTCGTATATTTGTTTGCTCATTTCATTCAAAAAAAACTCTGATAGATTTTTCGAAAAGAATGATAGTAAATACTAAATTATTCAAGTTCAAACCAAAATTTGTATTCAATTTAAAATATTTCTCCACAATCTCTGTTTGAACTTAAAACTCATGTTTTGTTCATTTGTTTGCTTGTTTCAATGAAAAACAACTCGGATAGATTTTTCATAAAGAATGATAGTAAATACTAAATTACTCAAATGCAAACCAAAATTTGAATTCAATTTAAAATATTTCTCCACAATCTTTGTTTGCACCTAAAACTCATGTTTCGTATATTTGTTTGCTCATTTCATTCAAAAAAAACTCGGATAGATTTTTCGTAAAGAATGATAGTAAATACTAAATTATTCAAGTTCAAACCAAAATTTGTATTCAATTTAAAATATTTCTCCACAATCTCTGTTTGAACTTAAAACTCATGTTTTGTTCATTTATTTGCTTGTTTCAATGAAAAACAACTCGGATGGATTTTTCGTAAAGAATGATAGTAAATACTAGATTATTCAAATGCAAACCAAAATTTATATTCGTTTCAAAATACTTCTCCATTGCACCTAATACTCGTGTTTCGTGCATATGTTTGCTCGTTTCATTGAAAAAAAACTCGGTTAGATTTTTCGTAAAGAATGATAGTAAATACTAAATTACTCGAATACAAACCAAAATTTGAATTCAATTTAAAATATTTCACCACAATCTTTGTTTGCACCTAAAACTAATGTTTCCTATATTTGTTTGCTCATTTCATTCAAAAAAAACTCGGATAGATTTTTCGTAAAGAATGATAGTAAATACTAAATTATTCAAGTTCAAACCAAAATTTGTATTCAATTTAAAATATTTCTCCACAATCTCTGTTTGAACTTAAAACTCATGTTTTGTTCATTTGTTTGCTTGTTTCAATGAAAAACAACTCGGATAGATTTTTCATAAAGAATGATAGTAAATACTAAATTACTCAAATGCAAACCAAAATTTGAATTCAATTTAAAATATTTCTCCACAATCTTTGTTTGCACCTAAAACTCATGTTTCGTATATTTGTTTGCTCATTTCATTCAAAAAAAACTCGGATAGATTTTTCGTAAAGAATGATAGTAAATACTAAATTATTCAAGTTCAAACCAAAATTTGTATTCAATTTAAAATATTTCTCCACAATCTCTGTTTGAACTTAAAACTCATGTTTTGTTCATTTATTTGCTTGTTTCAATGAAAAACAACTCGGATGGATTTTTCGTAAAGAATGATAGTAAATACTAGATTATTCAAATGCAAACCAAAATTTATATTTGTTTCAAAATACTTCTCCACAATCTTTGTTTGCACCTAATACTCGTGTTTCGTGCATATGTTTGCTCGTTTCATTGAAAAAAAACTCGATTAGATTTTTCGTAAAGAATAATAGTAAATACTAAATTACTCGAATACAAACCAAAATTTGAATTCAATTTAAAATATTTCACCACAATCTTTGTTTGCACCTAAAACTAATGTTTCCTATATTTGTTTGCTCATTTCATTCAAAAAAAACTCGGATAGATTTTTCGTAAAGAATGATAGTAAATACTAAATTACTCAAGTTCAAACCAAAATTTGTATTCAATTTAAAATATTTCTCCACAATCTCTGTTTGAACTTAAAACTCATGTTTTGTTCATTTGTTTGCTTGTTTCAATGAAAAACAACTCGGATAGATTTTTCATAAAGAATGATAGTAAATACTAAATTACTCAAATGCAAACCAAAATTTGAATTCAATTTAAAATATTTCTCCACAATCTTTGTCTGCACCTAAAACTCATGTTTCGTATATTTGTTTGCTCATTTCATTCAAAAAAAACTCGGATAGATTTTTCGTAAAGAATTATAGTAAATACTAAATTATTCAAGTTCAAACCAAAATTTGTATTCAATTTAAAATATTTCTCCACAATCTCTGTTTGAACTTAAAACTCATGTTTTGTTCATTTATTTGCTTGTTTCAATGAAAAACAACTCGGATGGATTTTTCGTAAAGAATGATAGTAAATACTAGATTATTCAAATGCAAACCAAAATTTATATACGTTTCAAAATATTTCTCCACAATCTTTGTTTGCACCTAATACTCGTGTTTCGTGCATATGTTTGCTCGTTTCATTGAAAAAAAACTCGGTTAGATTTTTCGTAAAGAATGATAGTAAATACTAAATTACTCGAATACAAACCAAAATTTGAATTCAATTTAAAATATTTCACCACAATCTTTGTTTGCACCTAAAACTAATGTTTCCTATATTTGTTTGCTCATTTCATTCAAAAAAAACTCGGATAGATTTTTCGTAAAGAATGATAGTAAATACTAAATTATTCAAGTTCAAACCAAAATTTGTATTCAATTTAAAATATTTCTCCACAATCTCTGTTTGAACTTAAAACTCATGTTTTGTTCATTTGTTTGCTTGTTTCAATGAAAAACAACTCGGATAGATTTTTCATAAAGAATGATAGTAAATACTAAATTACTCAAATGCAAACCAAAATTTGAATTCAATTTAAAATATTTCTCCACAATCTTTGTTTGCACCTAAAACTCATGTTTCGTATATTTGTTTGCTCATTTCATTCAAAAAAAACTCGGATAGATTTTTCGTAAAGAATGATAGTAAATACTAAATTATTCAAGTTCAAACCAAAATTTGTATTCAATTTAAAATATTTCTCCACAATCTCTGTTTGAACTTAAAACTCATGTTTTGTTCATTTATTTGCTTGTTTCAATGAAAAACAACTCGGATGGATTTTTCGTAAAGAATGATAGTAAATACTAGATTATTCAAATGCAAACCAAAATTTATATTTGTTTCAAAATACTTCTCCACAATCTTTGTCTGCACCTAATACTCGTGTTTCGTGCATATGTTTGCTCGTTTCATTGAAAAAAAACTCGATTAGATTTTTCGTAAAGAATAATAGTAAATACTAAATTACTCGAATACAAACCAAAATTTGAATTCAATTTAAAATATTTCACCACAATCTTTGTTTGCACCTAAAACTAATGTTTCCTATATTTGTTTGCTCATTTCATTCAAAAAAAACTCGGATAGATTTTTCGTAAAGAATGATAGTAAATACTAAATTACTCAAGTTCAAACCAAAATTTGTATTCAATTTAAAATATTTCTCCACAATCTCTGTTTGAACTTAAAACTCATGTTTTGTTCATTTGTTTGCTTGTTTCAATGAAAAACAACTCGGATAGATTTTTCATAAAGAATGATAGTAAATACTAAATTACTCAAATGCAAACCAAAATTTGAATTCAATTTAAAATATTTCTCCACAATCTTTGTCTGCACCTAAAACTCATGTTTCGTATATTTGTTTGCTCATTTCATTCAAAAAAAACTCGGATAGATTTTTCGTAAAGAATTATAGTAAATACTAAATTATTCAAGTTCAAACCAAAATTTGTATTCAATTTAAAATATTTCTCCACAATCTCTGTTTGAACTTAAAACTCATGTTTTGTTCATTTATTTGCTTGTTTCAATGAAAAACAACTCGGATGGATTTTTCGTAAAGAATGATAGTAAATACTAGATTATTCAAATGCAAACCAAAATTTATATACGTTTCAAAATATTTCTCCACAATCTTTGTTAGCACCTAATACTCGTGTTTCGTGGATATGTTTGCTCGTTTCATTGAAAAAAAACTCGGTAAGATTTTTCATAAAGAATGATAGTAAATACTAAATTACTCAAATGCAAACCAAAATTTGAATTCAATTTAAAATATTTCACCACAATCTTTGTTTGTACCTAAAACTCATGTTTCCTATATTTGTTTGCTCATTTCATTCAAAAAAAACTCGGATCGATTTTTCCTAAAGAATGATAGTAAATACTAAATTATTCAAGTTCAAACCAAAATTTGTATTCAATTTAAAATATTTCTCCACAATCTCTGTTTGAACTTAAAACTCATGTTTTGTTCATTTGTTTACTTGTTTCAATGAAAAACAACTCGGATAGATTTTTCGTAAAGAATGATAGTAAATACTAAATTACTCAAATGCAAACCAAAATTTGAATTCAATTTAAAATATTTCACCACAATCTTTGTTTGTACCTAAAACTCATGTTTCCTATATTTGTTTGCTCATTTCATTCAAAAAAAACTCGGATCGATTTTTCCTAAAGAATGATAGTAAATACTAAATTATTCAAGTTCAAACCAAAATTTGTATTCAATTTAAAATATTTCTCCACAATCTCTGTTTGAACTTAAAACTCATGTTTTGTTCATTTGTTTGCTTGTTTCAATGAAAAACAACTCGGATAGATTTTTCGTAAAAAATGATAGTAAATACTAAATTACTCAAATGCAAACCAAAATTTGAATTCAATTTAAAATATTTCTCCACAATCTTTGTTTGCACCTAAAACTCATGTTTCGTATATTTGTTTGCTCATTTCATTCAAAAAAAACTCTGATAGATTTTTCGAAAAGAATGATAGTAAATACTAAATTATTCAAGTTCAAACCAAAATTTGTATTCAATTTAAAATATTTCTCCACAATCTCTGTTTGAACTTAAAACTCATGTTTTGTTCATTTGTTTGCTTGTTTCAATGAAAAACAACTCGGATAGATTTTTCATAAAGAATGATAGTAAATACTAAATTACTCAAATGCAGACCAAAATTTGAATTCAATTTAAAATATTTCTCCACAATCTTTGTTTGCACCTAAAACTCATGTTTCGTATATTTGTTTGCTCATTTCATTCAAAAAAAACTCGGATAGATTTTTCGTAAAGAATGATAGTAAATACTAAATTATTCAAGTTCAAACCAAAATTTGTATTCAATTTAAAATATTTCTCCACAATCTCTGTTTGAACTTAAAACTCATGTTTTGTTCATTTATTTGCTTGTTTCAATGAAAAACAACTCGGATGGATTTTTCGTAAAGAATGATAGTAAATACTAGATTATTCAAATGCAAACCAAAATTTATATTTGTTTCAAAATACTTCTCCACAATCTTTGTTTGCACCTAATACTCGTGTTTCGTGCATATGTTTGCTCGTTTCATTGAAAAAAAACTCGATTAGATTTTTCGTAAAGAATGATAGTAAATACTAAATTACTCGAATACAAACCAAAATTTGAATTCAATTTAAAATATTTCACCACAATCTTTGTTTGCACCTAAAACTAATGTTTCCTATATTTGTTTGCTCATTTCATTCAAAAAAAACTCGGATAGATTTTTCGTAAAGAATGATAGTAAATACTAAATTACTCAAGTTCAAACCAAAATTTGTATTCAATTTAAAATATTTCTCCACAATCTCTGTTTGAACTTAAAACTCATGTTTTGTTCATTTGTTTGCTTGTTTCAATGAAAAACAACTCGGATAGATTTTTCATAAAGAATGATAGTAAATACTAAATTACTCAAATGCAAACCAAAATTTGAATTCAATTTAAAATATTTCTCCACAATCTTTGTCTGCACCTAAAACTCATGTTTCGTATATTTGTTTGCTCATTTCATTCAAAAAAAACTCGGATAGATTTTTCGTAAAGAATTATAGTAAGTACTAAATTATTCAAGTTCAAACCAAAATTTGTATTCAATTTAAAATATTTCTCCACAATCTCTGTTTGAACTTAAAACTCATGTTTTGTTCATTTATTTGCCTGTTTCAATGAAAAACAACTCGGATGGATTTTTCGTAAAGAATGATAGTAAATACTAGATTATTCAAATGCAAACCAAAATTTATATTCGTTTCAAAATACTTCTCCACAATCTTTGTTTGCACCTAATACTCGTGTTTCGTGCATATGTTTGCTCGTTTCATTGAAAAAAAACTCGGTTAGATTTTTCGTAACGAATGATAGTAAATACTAAATTACTCGAATACAAACCAAAATTTGAATTCAATTTAAAATATTTCACCACAATCTTTGTTTGCACCTAAAACTAATGTTTCCTATATTTGTTTGCTCATTTCATTCAAAAAAAACTCGGATATATTTTTCGTAAAGAATGATAGTAAATTATTCAAGTTCAAACCAAAATTTGTATTCAATTTAAAATATTTCTCCACAATCTCTGTTTGAACTTAAAACTCATGTTTTGTTCATTTGTTTGCTTGTTTCAATGAAAAACAACTCGGATAGATTTTTCATAAAGAATGATAGTAAATACTAAATTACTCAAATGCAAACCAAAATTTGAATTCAATTTAAAATATTTCTCCACAATCTTTGTCTGCACCTAAAACTCATGTTTCGTATATTTGTTTGCTCATTTCATTCAAAAAAAACTCGGATAGATTTTTCGTAAAGAATTATAGTAAGTACTAAATTATTCAAGTTCAAACCAAAATTTGTATTCAATTTAAAATATTTCTCCACAATCTCTGTTTGAACTTAAAACTCATGTTTTGTTCATTTATTTGCCTGTTTCAATGAAAAACAACTCGGATGGATTTTTCGTAAAGAATGATAGTAAATACTAGATTATTCAAATGCAAACCAAAATTTATATTCGTTTCAAAATACTTCTCCACAATCTTTGTTTGCACCTAATACTCGTGTTTCGTGCATATGTTTGCTCGTTTCATTGAAAAAAAACTCGGTTAGATTTTTCGTAAAGAATGATAGTAAATACTAAATTACTCGAATACAAACCAAAATTTGAATTCAATTTAAAATATTTCACCACAATCTTTGTTTGCACCTAAAACTAATGTTTCCTATATTTGTTTGCTCATTTCATTCAAAAAAAACTCGGATATATTTTTCGTAAAGAATGATAGTAAATTATTCAAGTTCAAACCAAAATTTGTATTCAATTTAAAATATTTCTCCACAATCTCTGTTTGAACTTAAAACTCATGTTTTGTTCATTTATTTGCTTGTTTCAATGAAAAACAACTCGGATGGATTTTTCGTAAAGAATGATAGTAAATACTAGATTATTCAAATGCAAACCAAAATTTATATTTGTTTCAAAATACTTCTCCACAATCTTTGTTTGCACCTAATACTCGTGTTTCGTGCATATGTTTGCTCGTTTCATTGAAAAAAAACTCGATTAGATTTTTCGTAAAGAATAATAGTAAATACTAAATTACTCGAATACAAACCAAAATTTGAATTCAATTTAAAATATTTCACCACAATCTTTGTTTGCACCTAAAACTAATGTTTCCTATATTTGTTTGCTCATTTCATTCAAAAAAAACTCGGATAGATTTTTCGTAAAGAATGATAGTAAATACTAAATTACTCAAGTTCAAACCAAAATTTGTATTCAATTTAAAATATTTCTCCACAATCTCTGTTTGAACTTAAAACTCATGTTTTGTTCATTTGTTTGCTTGTTTCAATGAAAAACAACTCGGATAGATTTTTCATAAAGAATGATAGTAAATACTAAATTACTCAAATGCAAACCAAAATTTGAATTCAATTTAAAATATTTCTCCACAATCTTTGTCTGCACCTAAAACTCATGTTTCGTATATTTGTTTGCTCATTTCATTCAAAAAAAACTCGGATAGATTTTTCGTAAAGAATTATAGTAAATACTAAATTATTCAAGTTCAAACCAAAATTTGTATTCAATTTAAAATATTTCTCCACAATCTCTGTTTGAACTTAAAACTCATGTTTTGTTCATTTATTTGCTTGTTTCAATGAAAAACAACTCGGATGGATTTTTCGTAAAGAATGATAGTAAATACTAGATTATTCAAATGCAAACCAAAATTTATATACGTTTCAAAATATTTCTCCACAATCTTTGTTTGCACCTAATACTCGTGTTTCGTGGATATGTTTGCTCGTTTCATTGAAAAAAAACTCGGTAAGATTTTTCATAAAGAATGATAGTAAATACTAAATTACTCAAATGCAAACCAAAATTTGAATTCAATTTAAAATATTTCACCACAATCTTTGTTTGTACCTAAAACTCATGTTACCTATATTTGTTTGCTCATTTCATTCAAAAAAAACTCGGATCGATTTTTCCTAAAGAATGATAGTAAATACTAAATTATTCAAGTTCAAACCAAAATTTGTATTCAATTTAAAATATTTCTCCACAATCTCTGTTTGAACTTAAAACTCATGTTTTGTTCATTTGTTTACTTGTTTCAATGAAAAACAACTCGGATAGATTTTTCGTAAAGAATGATAGTAAATACTAGATTATTCAAATGCAAACCAAAATTTATATTCGTTTCAAAATACTTCTCCACAATCTTTGTTTGCACCTAATACTCGTGTTTCGTGCATATGTTTGCTCGTTTCATTGAAAAAAAACTCGGATATATTTTTCGTAAAGAATGATAGTAAATACTAAATTATTCAAGTTCAAACCAAAATTTGTATTCAATTTAAAATATTTCTCCACAATCTCTGTTTGAACTTAAAACTCATGTTTTGTTCATTTGTTTGCTTGTTTCAATGAAAAACAACTCGGATAGATTTTTCGTAAAAAATGATAGTAAATACTAAATTACTCAAATGCAAACCAAAATTTGAATTCAATTTAAAATATTTCTCCACAATCTTTGTTTGCACCTAAAACTCATGTTTCGTATATTTGTTTGCTCATTTCATTCAAAAACAACTCTGATAGATTTTTCGAAAAGAATGATAGTAAATACTAAATTATTCAAGTTCAAACCAAAATTTGTATTCAATTTAAAATATTTCTCCACAATCTCTGTTTGAACTTAAAACTCATGTTTTGTTCATTTGTTTGCTTGTTTCAATGAAAAACAACTCGGATAGATTTTTCATAAAGAATGATAGTAAATACTAAATTACTCAAATGCAGACCAAAATTTGAATTCAATTTAAAATATTTCTCCACAATCTTTGTTTGCACCTAAAACTCATGTTTCGTATATTTGTTTGCTCATTTCATTCAAAAAAAACTCGGATAGATTTTTCGTAAAGAATGATAGTAAATACTAAATTATTCAAGTTCAAACCAAAATTTGTATTCAATTTAAAATATTTCTCCACAATCTCTGTTTGAACTTAAAACTCATGTTTTGTTCATTTATTTGCTTGTTTCAATGAAAAACAACTCGGATGGATTTTTCGTAAAGAATGATAGTAAATACTAGATTATTCAAATGCAAACCAAAATTTATATTTGTTTCAAAATACTTCTCCACAATCTTTGTTTGCACCTAATACTCGTGTTTCGTGCATATGTTTGCTCGTTTCATTGAAAAAAAACTCGATTAGATTTTTCGTAAAGAATGATAGTAAATACTAAATTACTCGAATACAAACCAAAATTTGAATTCAATTTAAAATATTTCACCACAATCTTTGTTTGCACCTAAAACTAATGTTTCCTATATTTGTTTGCTCATTTCATTCAAAAAAAACTCGGATAGATTTTTCGTAAAGAATGATAGTAAATACTAAATTACTCAAGTTCAAACCAAAATTTGTATTCAATTTAAAATATTTCTCCACAATCTCTGTTTGAACTTAAAACTCATGTTTTGTTCATTTGTTTGCTTGTTTCAATGAAAAACAACTCGGATAGATTTTTCATAAAGAATGATAGTAAATACTAAATTACTCAAATGCAAACCAAAATTTGAATTCAATTTAAAATATTTCTCCACAATCTTTGTCTGCACCTAAAACTCATGTTTCGTATATTTGTTTGCTCATTTCATTCAAAAAAAACTCGGATAGATTTTTCGTAAAGAATTATAGTAAGTACTAAATTATTCAAGTTCAAACCAAAATTTGTATTCAATTTAAAATATTTCTCCACAATCTCTGTTTGAACTTAAAACTCATGTTTTGTTCATTTATTTGCCTGTTTCAATGAAAAACAACTCGGATGGATTTTTCGTAAAGAATGATAGTAAATACTAGATTATTCAAATGCAAACCAAAATTTATATTCGTTTCAAAATACTTCTCCACAATCTTTGTTTGCACCTAATACTCGTGTTTCGTGCATATGTTTGCTCGTTTCATTGAAAAAAAACTCGGTTAGATTTTTCGTAAAGAATGATAGTAAATACTAAATTACTCGAATACAAACCAAAATTTGAATTCAATTTAAAATATTTCACCACAATCTTTGTTTGCACCTAAAACTAATGTTTCCTATATTTGTTTGCTCATTTCATTCAAAAAAAACTCGGATATATTTTTCGTAAAGAATGATAGTAAATTATTCAAGTTCAAACCAAAATTTGTATTCAATTTAAAACATTTCTCCACAATCTCTGTTTGAAATTAAAACTCATGTTTTGTTCATTTGTTTGCTTGTTTCAATGAAAAACAACTCGGATAGATTTTTCATAAAGAATGATAGTAAATACTAAATTACTCAAATGCAAACCAAAATTTGAATTCAATTTAAAATATTTCTCCACAATCTTTGTCTGCACCTAAAACTCATGTTTCGTATATTTGTTTGCTCATTTCATTCAAAAAAAACTCGGATAGATTTTTCGTAAAGAATTATAGTAAGTACTAAATTATTCAAGTTCAAACCAAAATTTGTATTCAATTTAAAATATTTCTCCACAATCTCTGTTTGAACTTAAAACTCATGTTTTGTTCATTTATTTGCCTGTTTCAATGAAAAACAACTCGGATGGATTTTTCGTAAAGAATGATAGTAAATACTAGATTATTCAAATGCAAACCAAAATTTATATTCGTTTCAAAATACTTCTCCACAATCTTTGTTTGCACCTAATACTCGTGTTTCGTGCATATGTTTGCTCGTTTCATTGAAAAAAAACTCGGTTAGATTTTTCGTAAAGAATGATAGTAAATACTAAATTACTCGAATACAAACCAAAATTTGAATTCAATTTAAAATATTTCACCACAATCTTTGTTTGCACCTAAAACTAATGTTTCCTATATTTGTTTGCTCATTTCATTCAAAAAAAACTCGGATATATTTTTCGTAAAGAATGATAGTAAATTATTCAAGTTCAAACCAAAATTTGTATTCAATTTAAAATATTTCTCCACAATCTCTGTTTGAACTTAAAACTCATGTTTTGTTCATTTGTTTGCTTGTTTCAATGAAAAACAACTCGGATAGATTTTTCGTAAAGAATGATAGTAAATACTAAATTACTCAAATGCAAACCAAAATTTGAATTCAATTTAAAATATTTCTCCACAATCTTTGTTTGCACCTAAAACTCATGTTTCGTATATTTGTTTGCTCATTTCATTCAAAAAAAACTCGGATAGATTTTTCGTAAAGAATTATAGTAAATACTAAATTATTCAAGTTCAAACCAAAATTTGTATTCAATTTAAAATATTTCTCCACAATCTCTGTTTGAACTTAAAACTCATGTTTTGTTCATTTGTTTGCTTGTTTCAATGAAAAACAACTCGGATAGATTTTTCATAAAGAATGATAGTAAATACTAAATTACTCAAATGCAAACCAAAATTTGAATTCAATTTAAAATATTTCTCCACAATCTTTGTTTGCACCTAAAACTCATGTTTCGTATATTTGTTTGCTCATTTCATTCAAAAAAAACTCTGATAGATTTTTCGAAAAGAATGATAGTAAATACTAAATTATTCAAGTTCAAACCAAAATTTGTATTCAATTTAAAATATTTCTCCACAATCTCTGTTTGAACTTAAAACTCATGTTTTGTTCATTTGTTTGCTTGTTTCAATGAAAAACAACTCGGATAGATTTTTCATAAAGAATGATAGTAAATACTAAATTACTCAAATGCAAACCAAAATTTGAATTCAATTTAAAATATTTCTCCACAATCTTTGTTTGCACCTAAAACTCATGTTTCGTATATTTGTTTGCTCATTTCATTCAAAAAAAACTCGGATAGATTTTTCGTAAAGAATGATAGTAAATACTAAATTATTCAAGTTCAAACCAAAATTTGTATTCAATTTAAAATATTTCTCCACAATCTCTGTTTGAACTTAAAACTCATGTTTTGTTCATTTATTTGCTTGTTTCAATGAAAAACAACTCGGATGGATTTTTCGTAAAGAATGATAGTAAATACTAGATTATTCAAATGCAAACCAAAATTTATATTCCTTTCAAAATACTTCTCCATTGCACCTAATACTCGTGTTTCGTGCATATGTTTGCTCGTTTCATTGAAAAAAAACTCGGTTAGATTTTTCGTAAAGAATGATAGTAAATACTAAATTACTCGAATACAAACCAAAATTTGAATTCAATTTAAAATATTTCACCACAATCTTTGTTTGCACCTAAAACTAATGTTTCCTATATTTGTTTGCTCATTTCATTCAAAAAAAACTCGGATAGATTTTTCGTAAAGAATGATAGTAAATACTAAATTATTCAAGTTCAAACCAAAATTTGTATTCAATTTAAAATATTTCTCCACAATCTCTGTTTGAACTTAAAACTCATGTTTTGTTCATTTGTTTGCTTGTTTCAATGAAAAACAACTCGGATAGATTTTTCATAAAGAATGATAGTAAATACTAAATTACTCAAATGCAAACCAAAATTTGAATTCAATTTAAAATATTTCTCCACAATCTTTGTTTGCACCTAAAACTCATGTTTCGTATATTTGTTTGCTCATTTCATTCAAAAAAAACTCGGATAGATTTTTCGTAAAGAATGATAGTAAATACTAAATTATTCAAGTTCAAACCAAAATTTGTATTCAATTTAAAATATTTCTCCACAATCTCTGTTTGAACTTAAAACTCATGTTTTGTTCATTTATTTGCATGTTTCAATGAAAAATAACTCGGATGGATTTTTCGTAAAGAATGATAGTAAATACTAGATTATTCAAATGCAAACCAAAATTTATATTTGTTTCAAAATACTTCTCCACAATCTTTGTTTGCACCTAATACTCGTGTTTCGTGCATATGTTTGCTCGTTTCATTGAAAAAAAACTCGATTAGATTTTTCGTAAAGAATGATAGTAAATACTAAATTACTCGAATACAAACCAAAATTTGAATTCAATTTAAAATATTTCACCACAATCTTTGTTTGCACCTAAAACTAATGTTTCCTATATTTGTTTGCTCATTTCATTCTAAAAAAACTCGGATAGAGTTTTCGTAAAGAATGATAGTAAATACTAAATTACTCAAGTTCAAACCAAAATTTGTATTCAATTTAAAATATTTCTCCACAATCTCTGTTTGAACTTAAAACTCATGTTTTGTTCATTTGTTTGCTTGTTTCAATGAAAAACAACTCGGATAGATTTTTCATAAAGAATGATAGTAAATACTAAATTACTCAAATGCAAACCAAAATTTGAATTCAATTTAAAATATTTCTCCACAATCTTTGTCTGCACCTAAAACTCATGTTTCGTATATTTGTTTGCTCATTTCATTCAAAAAAAACTCGGATAGATTTTTCGTAAAGAATTATAGTAAATACTAAATTATTCAAGTTCAAACCAAAATTTGTATTCAATTTAAAATATTTCTCCACAATCTCTGTTTGAACTTAAAACTCATGTTTTGTTCATTTATTTGCTTGTTTCAATGAAAAACAACTCGGATGGATTTTTCGTAAAGAATGATAGTAAATACTAGATTATTCAAATGCAAACCAAAATTTATATACGTTTCAAAATATTTCTCCACAATCTTTGTTTGCACCTAATACTCGTGTTTCGTGGATATGTTTGCTCGTTTCATTGAAAAAAAACTCGGTAAGATTTTTCATAAAGAATGATAGTAAATACTAAATTACTCAAATGCAAACCAAAATTTGAATTCAATTTAAAATATTTCACCACAATCTTTGTTTGTACCTAAAACTCATGTTTCCTATATTTGTTTGCTCATTTCATTCAAAAAAAACTCGGATCGATTTTTCCTAAAGAATGATAGTAAATACTAAATTATTCAAGTTCAAACCAAAATTTGTATTCAATTTAAAATATTTCTCCACAATCTCTGTTTGAACTTAACACTCATGTTTTGTTCATTTGTTTACTTGTTTCAATGAAAAACAACTCGGATAGATTTTTCGTAAAGAATGATAGTAAATACTAGATTATTCAAATGCAAACCAAAATTTATATTCGTTTCAAAATACTTCTCCACAATCTTTGTTTGCACCTAATACTCGTGTTTCGTGCATATGTTTGCTCGTTTCATTGAAAAAAAACTCGGATATATTTTTCGTAAAGAATGATAGTAAATACTAAATTATTCAAGTTCAAACCAAAATTTGTATTCAATTTAAAATATTTCTCCACAATCTCTGTTTGAACTTAAAACTCATGTTTTGTTCATTTGTTTGCTTGTTTCAATGAAAAACAACTCGGATAGATTTTTCGTAAAAAATGATAGTAAATACTAAATTACTCAAATGCAAACCAAAATTTGAATTCAATTTAAAATATTTCTCCACAATCTTTGTTTGCACCTAAAACTCATGTTTCGTATATTTGTTTGCTCATTTCATTCAAAAAAAACTCTGATAGATTTTTCGAAAAGAATGATAGTAAATACTAAATTATTCAAGTTCAAACCAAAATTTGTATTCAATTTAAAATATTTCTCCACAATCTCTGTTTGAACTTAAAACTCATGTTTTGTTCATTTGTTTGCTTGTTTCAATGAAAAACAACTCGGATAGATTTTTCATAAAGAATGATAGTAAATACTAAATTACTCAAATGCAAACCAAAATTTGAATTCAATTTAAAATATTTCTCCACAATCTTTGTTTGCACCTAAAACTCATGTTTCGTATATTTGTTTGCTCATTTCATTCAAAAAAAACTCGGATAGATTTTTCGTAAAGAATGATAGTAAATACTAAATTATTCAAGTTCAAACCAAAATTTGTATTCAATTTAAAATATTTCTCCACAATCTCTGTTTGAACTTAAAACTCATGTTTTGTTCATTTATTTGCTTGTTTCAATGAAAAACAACTCGGATGGATTTTTCGTAAAGAATGATAGTAAATACTAGATTATTCAAATGCAAACCAAAATTTATATTCGTTTCAAAATACTTCTCCACAATCTTTGTTTGCACCTAATACTCGTGTTTCGTGCATATGTTTGCTCGTTTCATTGAAAAAAAACTCGGTTAGATTTTTCGTAAAGAATGATAGTAAATACTAAATTACTCGAATACAAACCAAAATTTGAATTCAATTTAAAATATTTCACCACAATTTTTGTTTGCACCTAAAACTAATGTTTCCTATATTTGTTTGCTCATTTCATTCAAAAAAAACTCGGATATATTTTTCGTAAAGAATGATAGTAAATACTAAATTATTCAAGTTCAAACCAAAATTTGTATTCAATTTAAAATATTTCTCCACAATCTCTGTCTGAACTTAAAACTCATGTTTTGTTCATTTGTTTGCTTGTTTCAATGAAAAACAACTCGGATAGATTTTTCATAAAGAATGATAGTAAATACTAAATTACTCAAATGCAAACCAAAATTTGAATTCAATTTAAAATATTTCTCCACAATCTTTGTCTGCACCTAAAACTCATGTTTCGTATATTTGTTTGCTCATTTCATTCAAAAAAAACTCTGATAGATTTTTCGAAAAGAATGATAGTAAATACTAAATTATTCAAGTTCAAACCAAAATTTGTATTCAATTTAAAATATTTCTCCACAATCTCTGTTTGAACTTAAAACTCATGTTTTGTTCATTTGTTTGCTTGTTTCAATGAAAAACAACTCGGATAGATTTTTCATAAAGAATGATAATAAATACTAAATTACTCAAATGGAAACCAAAATTTGAATTCAATTTAAAATATTTCTCCACAATCTTTGTTTGCACCTAAAACTAATGTTTCCTATATTTGTTTGCTCATTTCATTCAAAAAAAACTCGGATAGATTTTTCGTAAAGAATGATAGTAAATACTAAATTATTCAAGTTCAAACCAAAATTTGTATTCAATTTAAAATATTTCTCCACAATCTCTGTTTGAACTTAAAACTCATGTTTTGTTCATTTGTTTACTTGTTTCAATGAAAAACAACTCGGATAGATTTTTCGTAAAGAATTATAGTAAATACTAGATTATTCAAATGCAAACCAAAATTTATATTCGTTTCAAAATACTTCTCCACAATCTTTGTTTGCACCTAATACTCGTGTTTCGTGCATATGTTTGCTCGTTTCATTGAAAAAAAACTCGGTTAGATTTTTCGTAAAGAATGATAGTAAATACTAAATTACTCGAATACAAACCAAAATTTGAATTCAATTTAAAATATTTCTCCACAATCTTTGTTTGCACCTAAAACTCATGTTTCGTATATTTGTTTGCTCATTTCATTCAAAAAAAACTCTGATAGATTTTTCGAAAAGAATGATAGTAAATACTAAATTATTCAAGTTCAAACCAAAATTTGTATTCAATTTAAAATATTTCTCCACAATCTCTGTTTGAACTTAAAACTCATGTTTTGTTCATTTGTTTGCTTGTTTCAATGAAAAACAACTCGGATAGATTTTTCATAAAGAATGATAGTAAATACTAAATTACTCAAATGCAAACCAAAATTTGAATTCAATTTAAAATATTTCTCCACAATCTTTGTTTGCACCTAAAACTCATGTTTCGTATATTTGTTTGCTCATTTCATTCAAAAAAAACTCGGATAGATTTTTCGTAAAGAATGATAGTAAATACTAAAGTATTCAAGTTCAAACCAAAATTTGTATTCAATTTAAAATATTTCTCCACAATCTCTGTTTGAACTTAAAACTCATGTTTTGTTCATTTGTTTACTTGTTTCAATGAAAAACAACTCGGATAGATTTTTCGTAAAGAATGATAGTAAATACTAGATTATTCAAATGCAAACCAAAATTTATATTCGTTTCAAAATACTTCTCCACAATCTTTGTTTGCACCTAATACTCGTGTTTCGTGCATATGTTTGCTCGTTTCATTGAAAAAAAACTCGGTTAGATTTTTCGTAAAGAATGATAGTAAATACTAAATTACTCGAATACAAACCAAAATTTGAATTCAATTTAAAATATTTCTCCCCAATCTTTGTTTGCACCTAAAACTCATGTTTCGTATATTTGTTTGCTCATTTCATTCAAAAAAAACTCTGATAGATTTTTCGAAAAGAATGATAGTAAATACTAAATTATTCAAGTTCAAACCAAAATTTGTATTCAATTTAAAATATTTCTCCACAATCTCTGTTTGAACTTAAAACTCATGTTTTGTTCATTTGTTTGCTTGTTTCAATGAAAAACAACTCGGATAGATTTTTCATAAAGAATGATAGTAAATACTAAATTACTCAAATGCAAACCAAAATTTGAATTCAATTTAAAATATTTCTCCACAATCTTTGTTTGCACCTAAAACTCATGTTTCGTATATTTGTTTGCTCATTTCATTCAAAAAAAACTCGGATAGATTTTTCGTAAAGAATGATAGTAAATACTAAATTATTCAAGTTCAAACCAAAATTTGTATTCAATTTAAAATATTTCTCCACAATCTCTGTTTGAACTTAAAACTCATGTTTTGTTCATTTGTTTACTTGTTTCAATGAAAAACAACTCGGATAGATTTTTCGTAAAGAATGATAGTAAATACTAGATTATTCAAATGCAAACCAAAATTTATATTCGTTTCAAAATACTTCTCCACAATCTTTGTTTGCACCTAATACTCGTGTTTCGTGCATATGTTTGCTCGTTTCATTGAAAAAAAACTCGGTTAGATTTTTCGTAAAGAATGATAGTAAATACTAAATTACTCGAATACAAACCAAAATTTGAATTCAATTTAAAATATTTCTCCACAATCTTTGTTTGCACCTAAAACTCATGTTTCGTATATTTGTTTGCTCATTTCATTCAAAAAAAACTCTGATAGATTTTTCGAAAAGAATGATAGTAAATACTAAATTATTCAAGTTCAAACCAAAATTTGTATTCAATTTAAAATATTTCTCCACAATCTCTGTTTGAACTTAAAACTCATGTTTTGTTCATTTGTTTGCTTGTTTCAATGAAAAACAACTCGGATAGATTTTTCATAAAGAATGATAGTAAATACTAAATTACTCAAATGCAAACCAAAATTTGAATTCAATTTAAAATATTTCTCCACAATCTTTGTTTGCACCTAAAACTAATGTTTCCTATATTTGTTTGCTCATTTCATTCAAAAAAAACTCGGATAGATTTTTCGTAAAGAATGATAGTAAATACTAAATTATTCAAGTCCAAACCAAAATTTGTATTCAATTTAAAATATTTCTCCACAATCTCTGTTTGAACTTAAAACTCATGTTTTGTTCATTTGTTTGCTTGTTTCAATGAAAAACAACTCGGATAGATTTTTCATAAAGAATGATAGTAAATACTAAATTACTCAAATGCAAACCAAAATTTGAATTCAATTTAAAATATTTCTCCACAATCTTTGTTTGCACCTAAAACTCATGTTTCGTATATTTGTTTGCTCATTTCATTCAAAAAAATCTCGGATAGATTTTTCGTAAAGAATGATAGTAAATACTAAATTATTCAAGTTCAAACCAAAATTTGTATTCAATTTAAAATATTTCTCCACAATCTCTGTTTGAACTTAAAACTTATGTTTTGTTCATTTATTTGCTTGTTTCAATGAAAAACAACTCGGATGGATTTTTCGTAAAGAATGATAGTAAATACTAGATTATTCAAATTCAAACCAAAATTTATATTCGTTTCAAAATATTTCTCCACAATCTTTGTTTGCACCTAATACTCGTGTTTCGTGGATATGTTTGCTCGTTTCATTGAAAAATAACTCGGTTATATTTTTCGTAAAGAATGATAGTAAATACTAAATTACTCAAATGCAAACCAAAATTTGAATTCAATTTAAAATATTTCACCACAATCTTTGTTTGCACCTAAAACTCATGTTTCCTATATTTGTTTGCTCATTTCATTAAAAAAAAACTCGGATAGATTTTTCGTAAAGAATGATAGTAAATACTAAATTATTCAAGTTCAAACCAAAATTTGTATTCAATTTAAAATATTTCTCCACAATCTCTGTTTGAACTTAAAACTCATGTTTTGTTCATTTGTTTACATGTTTCAATGAAAAACTACTCGGATAGATTTTTCATAAAGAATGATAGTAAATACTAGATTATTCAAATGCAAACCAAAATTTATATTCGTTTCAAAATACTTCTCCACAATCTTTGTTTGCACCTAATACTCGTGTTTCGTGCATATGTTTGCTCGTTTCATTGAAAAAAAACTCGGTTAGATTTTTCGTAAAGAATGATAGTAAATACTAAATTACTCGAATACAAACCAAAATTTGAATTCAATTTAAAATATTTCACCACAATCTTTGTTTGCACCTAAAACTAATGTTTCCTATATTTCTTTGCTCATTTCATTCAAAAAAAACTCGGATATATTTTTCGTAAAGAATGATAGTAAATACTAAATTATTCAAGTTCAAACCAAAATTTGTATTCAATTTAAAATATTTCTCCACAATCTCTGTTTGAACTTAAAACTCATGTTTTGTTCATTTGTTTGCTTGTTTCAATGAAAAACAACTCGGATAGATTTTTCGTAAAGAATGATAGTAAATACTAGATTACTCAAATGCAAACCAAAATTTGAATTCAATTTAAAATATTTCTCCACAATCTTTGTTTGCACCTAAAACTCATGTTTCGTATATTTGTTTGCTTGTTTCAATGAAAAAAAACTCGGATATATTTTTCGTAAAGAATGATAGTAAATACTAAATTATTCAAGTTCAAACCAAAATTTGTATTCAATTTAAAATATTTCTCCACAATCTCTGTTTGAACTTAAAACTCATGTTTTGTTCATTTGTTTGCTTGTTTCAATGAAAAACAACTCGGATAGATTTTTCGTAAAGAATGATAGTAAATACTAAATTACTCGAATACAAACCAAAATTTGAATTCAATTTAAAATATTTCTCCACAATCTTTGTTTGCACCTAAAACTCATGTTTCGTATATTTGTTTGCTCATTTCATTCAAAAATAACTCGGATAGATTTTTCGTAAAGAATGATAGTAAATACTAAATTATTCAAGTTCAAACCAAAATTTGTATTCAATTTAAAATATTTCTCCACAATCTCTGTTTGAACTTAAAACTCATGTTTTGTTCATTTATTTGCTTGTTTCAATGAAAAACAACTCGGATGGATTTTTCGTAAAGAATGATAGTAAATACTAGATTATTCAAATGCAAACCAAAATTTATATTCGTTTCAAAATACTTCTCCACAATCTTTGTTTGCACCTAATACTCGTGTTTCGTGCATATGTTTGCTCGTTTCATTGAAAAAAAACTCGGTTAGATTTTTCGTAAAGAATGAGAGTAAATACTAAATTACTCGAATACAAACCAAAATTTGAATTCAATTTAAAATATTTCACCACAATCTTTGTTTGCACCTAAAACTAATGTTTCCTATATTTGTTTGCTCATTTCATTCAAAAAAAACTCGGATAGATTTTTCGTAAAAAATGATAGTAAATACTAAATTATTCAAGTTCAAACCAAAATTTGTATTCAATTTAAAATATTTCTCCACAATCTCTGTTTGAACTTAAAACTCATGTTTTGTTCATTTGTTTGCTTGTTTCAATGAAAAACAACTCGGATAGATTTTTCATAAAGAATGATAGTAAATACTAAATTACTCAAATGCAAACCAAAATTTGAATTCAATTTAAAATATTTCTCCACAATCTTTGTTTGCACCTAAAACTCATGTTTCGTATATTTGTTTGCTCATTTCATTCAAAAAAAACTAGGATAGATTTTTCGTAAAGAATGATAGTAAATACTAAATTATTCAAGTTCAAACCAAAATTTGTATTCAATTTAAAATATTTCTCCACAATCTCTCTTTGAACTTAAAACTCATGTTTTGTTCATTTATTTGCTTGTTTCAATGAAAAACAACTCGGATGGATTTTTCGTAAAGAATGATAGTAAATACTAGATTATTCAAATGCAAACCAAAATTTATATTCGTTTCAAAATATTTCTCCACAATCTTTGTTTGCACCTAATACTCGTGTTTCGTGGATATGTTTGCTCGTTTCATTGAAAAAAAACTCGGTTAGATTTTTCGTAAAGAATGATAGTAAATACTAAATTACTCAAATGCAAACCAAAATTTGAATTCAATTTAAAATATTTCACCACAATCTTTGTTTGCACCTAAAACTCATGTTTCCTATATTTGTTTGCTCATTTCATTCAAAAAAAACTCGGATAGATTTTTCCTAAAGAATGATAGTAAATACTAAATTATTCAAGTTCAAACCAAAATTTGTATTCAATTAAAAATATTTCTCCACAATCTCTGTTTGAACTTAAAACTCATGTTTTGTTCATTTGTTTACTTGTTTCAATGAAAAACAACTCGGATAGATTTTTCGTAAAGAATGATAGTAAATACTAGACTATTCAAATGCAAACCAAAATTTATATTCGTTTCAAAATACTTCTCCACAATCTTTGTTTGCACCTAATACTCGTGTTTCGTGCATATGTTTGCTCGTTTCATTGAAAAAAAACTCGGTTAGATTTTTCGTAAAGAATGATAATAAATACTAAATTACTCGAATACAAACCAAAATTTGAATTCAATTTAAAATATTTCACCACAATCTTTGTTTGCACCTAAAACTAATGTTTCCTATATTTGTTTGCTCATTTCATGCAAAAAAAACTCGGATATATTTTTCGTAAAGAATGATAGTAAATACTAAATTATTCAAGTTCAAACCAAAATTTGTATTCAATTTAAAATATTTCTCCACAATCTCTGTTTGAACTTAAAACTCATGTTTTGTTCATTTGTTTGCTTGTTTCAATGAAAAACAACTCGGATAGATTTTTCGTAAAGAATGATAGTAAATACTAAATTACTCAAATGCAAACCAAAATTTGAATTCAATTTAAAATATTTCTCCACAATCTTTGTTTGCACCTAAAACTCATGTTTCGTATATTTGTTTGCTCATTTCATTCAAAAAAAGCTCTGATAGATTTTTCGAAAAGAATGATAGTAAATACTAAATTATTCAAGTTCAAACCAAAATTTGTATTCAATTTAAAATATTTCTCCACAATCTCTGTTTGAACTTAAAACTCATGTTTTGTTCATTTGTTTGCTTGTTTCAATGAAAAACAACTCGGATAGATTTTTCATAAAGAATGATAGTAAATACTAAATTACTCAAATGCAAACCAAAATTTGAATTCAATTTAAAATATTTCTCCACAATCTTTGTTTGCACCTAAAACTCATGTTTCGTATATTTGTTTGCTCATTTCATTCAAAAAAAACTAGGATAGATTTTTCGTAAAGAATGATAGTAAATACTAAATTATTCAAGTTCAAACCAAAATTTGTATTCAATTTAAAATATTTCTCCACAATCTCTCTTTGAACTTAAAACTCATGTTTTGTTCATTTATTTGCTTGTTTCAATGAAAAACAACTCGGATGGATTTTTCGTAAAGAATGATAGTAAATACTAGATTATTCAAATGCAAACCAAAATTTATATTCGTTTCAAAATATTTCTCCACAATCTTTGTTTGCACCTAATACTCGTGTTTCGTGGATATGTTTGCTCGTTTCATTGAAAAAAAACTCGGTTAGATTTTTCGTAAAGAATGATAGTAAATACTAAATTACTCAAATGCAAACCAAAATTTGAATTCAATTTAAAATATTTCACCACAATCTTTGTTTGCACCTAAAACTCATGTTTCCTATATTTGTTTGCTCATTTCATTCAAAAAAAACTCGGATAGATTTTTCCTAAAGAATGATAGTAAATACTAAATTATTCAAGTTCAAACCAAAATTTGTATTCAATTAAAAATATTTCTCCACAATCTCTGTTTGAACTTAAAACTCATGTTTTGTTCATTTGTTTACTTGTTTCAATGAAAAACAACTCGGATAGATTTTTCGTAAAGAATGATAGTAAATACTAGACTATTCAAATGCAAACCAAAATTTATATTCGTTTCAAAATACTTCTCCACAATCTTTGTTTGCACCTAATACTCGTGTTTCGTGCATATGTTTGCTCGTTTCATTGAAAAAAAACTCGGTTAGATTTTTCGTAAAGAATGATAATAAATACTAAATTACTCGAATACAAACCAAAATTTGAATTCAATTTAAAATATTTCACCACAATCTTTGTTTGCACCTAAAACTAATGTTTCCTATATTTGTTTGCTCATTTCATGCAAAAAAAACTCGGATATATTTTTCGTAAAGAATGATAGTAAATACTAAATTATTCAAGTTCAAACCAAAATTTGTATTCAATTTAAAATATTTCTCCACAATCTCTGTTTGAACTTAAAACTCATGTTTTGTTCATTTGTTTGCTTGTTTCAATGAAAAACAACTCGGATAGATTTTTCGTAAAGAATGATAGTAAATACTAAATTACTCAAATGCAAACCAAAATTTGAATTCAATTTAAAATATTTCTCCACAATCTTTGTTTGCACCTAAAACTCATGTTTCGTATATTTGTTTGCTCATTTCATTCAAAAAAAGCTCTGATAGATTTTTCGAAAAGAATGATAGTAAATACTAAATTATTCAAGTTCAAACCAAAATTTGTATTCAATTTAATATATTTCTCCACAATCTCTGTTTGAACTTAAAACTCATGTTTTGTTCATTTGTTTGCTTGTTTCAATGAAAAACAACTCGGATAGATTTTTCATAAAGAATGATAGTAAATACTAAATTACTCAAATGCAAACCAAAATTTGAATTCAATTTAAAATATTTCTCCACAATCTTTGTTTGCACCTAAAACTCATGTTTCGTATATTTGTTTGCTCATTTCATTCAAAAAAAACTCGGATAGATTTTTCGTAAAGAATGATAGTAAATACTAAATTATTCAAGTTCAAACCAAAATTTGTATTCAATTTAAAATATTTCTCCACAATCTCTGTTTGAACTTAAAACTCATGTTTTGTTCATTTATTTGCTTGTTTCAATGAAAAACAACTCGGATGGATTTTTCGTAAAGAATGATAGTAAATACTAGATTATTCAAATGCAAACCAAAATTTATATTCGTTTCAAAATACTTCTCCACAATCTTTGTTTGCACCTAATACTCGTGTTTCGTGCATATGTTTGCTCGTTTCATTGAAAAAAAACTCGGTTAGATTTTTCGTAAAGAATGATAGTAAATACTAAATTACTCGAATACAAACCAAAATTTGAATTCAATTTAAAATATTTCACCACAATCTTTGTTTGCACCTAAAACTAATGTTTCCTATATTTGTTTGCTCATTTCATTCAAAAAAAACTCGGATAGATTTTTCGTAAAGAATGATAGTAAATACTAAATTATTCAAGTTCAAACGAAAATTTGTATTCAATTTAAAATATTTCTCCACAATCTCTGTTTGAACTTAAAACTCATGTTTTGTTCATTTGTTTGCTTGTTTCAATGAAAAACAACTCGGATAGATTTTTCATAAAGAATGATAGTAAATACTAAATTACTCAAATGCAAACCAAAATTTGAATTCAATTTAAAATATTTCTCCACAATCTTTGTTTGCACCTAAAACTCATGTTTCGTATATTTGTTTGCTCAGTTCATTCAAAAAAAACTAGGATAGATTTTTCGTAAAGAATGATAGTAAATACTAAATTTTTCAAGTTCAAACCAAAATTTGTATTCAATTTAAAATATTTCTCCACAATCTCTCTTTGAACTTAAAACTCATGTTTTGTTCATTTATTTGCTTGTTTCAATGAAAAACAACTCGGATGGATTTTTCGTAAAGAATGATAGTAAATACTAGATTATTCAAATGCAAACCAAAATTTATATTCGTTTCAAAATATTTCTCCACAATCTTTGTTTGCACCTAATACTCGTGTTTCGTGGATATGTTTGCTCGTTTCATTGAAAAAAAACTCGGTTAGATTTTTCGTAAAGAATGATAGTAAATACTAAATTACTCAAATGCAAACCAAAATTTGAATTCAATTTAAAATATTTCACCACAATCTTTGTTTGCACCTAAAACTCATGTTTCCTATATTTGTTTGCTCATTTCATTCAAAAAAAACTCGGATAGATTTTTCCTAAAGAATGATAGTAAATACTAAATTATTCAAGTTCAAACCAAAATTTGTATTCAATTAAAAATATTTCTCCACAATCTCTGTTTGAACTTAAAACTCATGTTTTGTTCATTTGTTTACTTGTTTCAATGAAAAACAACTCGGATAGATTTTTCGTAAAGAATGATAGTAAATACTAGATTATTCAAATGCAAACCAAAATTTATATTCGTTTCAAAATACTTCTCCACAATCTTTGTTTGCACCTAATACTCGTGTTTCGTGCATATGTTTGCTCGTTTCATTGAAAAAAAACTCGGTTAGATTTTTCGTAAAGAATGATAATAAATACTAAATTACTCGAATACAAACCAAAATTTGAATTCAATTTAAAATATTTCACCACAATCTTTGTTTGCACCTAAAACTAATGTTTCCTATATTTGTTTGCTCATTTCATTCAAAAAAAACTCGGATATATTTTTCGTAAAGAATGATAGTAAATACTAAATTATTCAAGTTCATACCAAAATTTGTATTCAATTTAAAATATTTCTCCACAATCTCTGTTTGAACTTAAAACTCATGTTTTGTTCATTTGTTTGCTTGTTTCAATGAAAAACAACTCGGATAGATTTTTCATAAAGAATGATAGTAAATACTAAATTACTCAAATGCAAACCAAAATTTGAATTCAATTTAAAATATTTCTCCACAATCTTTGTTTGCACCTAAAACTCATGTTTCGTATATTTGTTTGCTCATTTCATTCAAAAAAAACTCGGATAGATTTTTCGTAAAGAATGATAGTAAATACTAAATTATTCAAGTTCAAACCAAAATTTGTATTCAATTTAAAATATTTCTCCACAATCTCTGTTTGGACTTAAAACTCATGTTTTGTTCATTTATTTGCTTGTTTCAATGAAAAACAACTCGGATGGATTTTTCGTAAAGAATGATAGTAAATACTAGATTATTCAAATGCAAACCAAAATTTATATTCGTTTCAAAATACTTCTCCACAATCTTTGTTTGCACCTAATACTCGTGTTTCGTGCATATGTTTGCTCGTTTCATTGAAAAAAAACTCGGTTAGATTTTTCGTAAAGAATGATAGTAAATACTAAATTACTCGAATACAAACCAAAATTTGAATTCAATTTAAAATTTTTCACCACAATCTTTGTTTGCACCTAAAACTCATGTTTCCTATATTTGTTTGCTCATTTCATTCAAAAAAAACTCGGATAGATTTTTCCTAAAGAATGATAGTAAATACTAAATTATTCAAGTTCAAACCAAAATTTGTATTCAATTAAAAATATTTCTCCACAATCTCTGTTTGAACTTAAAACTCATGTTTTGTTCATTTGTTTACTTGTTTCAATGAAAAACAACTCGGATAGATTTTTCGTAAAGAATGATAGTAAATACTAGACTATTCAAATGCAAACCAAAATTTATATTCGTTTCAAAATACTTCTCCACAATCTTTGTTTGCACCTAATACTCGTGTTTCGTGCATATGTTTGCTCGTTTCATTGAAAAAAAACTCGGATAGATTTTTCGTAAAGAATGATAATAAATACTAAATTACTCGAATACAAACCAAAATTTGAATTCAATTTAAAATATTTCACCACAATCTTTGTTTGCACCTAAAACTAATGTTTCCTATATTTGTTTGCTCATTTCATTCAAAAAAAACTCGGATATATTTTTCGTAAAGAATGATAGTAAATACTAAATTATTCAAGTTCAAACCAAAATTTGTATTCAATTTAAAATATTTCTCCACAATCTCTGTTTGAACTTAAAACTCATGTTTTGTTCATTTGTTTGCTTGTTTCAATGAAAAACAACTCGGATAGATTTTTCGTAAAGAATGATAGTAAATACTAAATTACTCAAATGCAAACCAAAATTTGAATTCAATTTAAAATATTTCTCCACAATCTTTGTTTGCACCTAAAACTCATGTTTCGTATATTTGTTTGCTCATTTCATTCAAAAAAAGCTCTGATAGATTTTTCGAAAAGAATGATAGTAAATACTAAATTATTCAAGTTCAAACCAAAATTTGTATTCAATTTAAAATATTTCTCCACAATCTCTGTTTGAACTTAAAACTCATGTTTTGTTCATTTGTTTGCTTGTTTCAATGAAAAACAACTCGGATAGATTTTTCATAAAGAATGATAGTAAATACTAAATTACTCAAATGCAAACCAAAATTTGAATTCAATTTAAAATATTTCTCCACAATCTTTGTTTGCACCTAAAACTCATGTTTCGTATATTTGTTTGCTCATTTCATTCAAAAAAAACTCGGATAGATTTTTCGTAAAGAATGATAGTAAATACTAAATTATTCAAGTTCAAACCAAAATTTGTATTCAATTTAAAATATTTCTCCACAATCTCTGTTTGAACTTAAAACTCATGTTTTGTTCATTTATTTGCTTGTTTCAATGAAAAACAACTCGGATGGATTTTTCGTAAAGAATGATAGTAAATACTAGATTATTCAAATGCAAACCAAAATTTATATTCGTTTCAAAATACTTCTCCACAATCTTTGTTTGCACCTAATACTCGTGTTTCGTGCATATGTTTGCTCGTTTCATTGAAAAAAAACTCGGTTAGATTTTTCGTAAAGAATGATAGTAAATACTAAATTACTCGAATACAAACCAAAATTTGAATTCAATTTAAAATATTTCACCACAATCTTTGTTTGCACCTAAAACTAATGTTTCCTATATTTGTTTGCTCATTTCATTCAAAAAAAACTCGGATAGATTTTTCGTAAAGAATGATAGTAAATACTAAATTATTCAAGTTCAAACGAAAATTTGTATTCAATTTAAAATATTTCTCCACAATCTCTGTTTGAACTTAAAACTCATGTTTTGTTCATTTGTTTGCTTGTTTCAATGAAAAACAACTCGGATAGATTTTTCATAAAGAATGATAGTAAATACTAAATTACTCAAATGCAAACCAAAATTTGAATTCAATTTAAAATATTTCTCCACAATCTTTGTTTGCACCTAAAACTCATGTTTCGTATATTTGTTTGCTCAGTTCATTCAAAAAAAACTAGGATAGATTTTTCGTAAAGAATGATAGTAAATACTAAATTTTTCAAGTTCAAACCAAAATTTGTATTCAATTTAAAATATTTCTCCACAATCTCTCTTTGAACTTAAAACTCATGTTTTGTTCATTTATTTGCTTGTTTCAATGAAAAACAACTCGGATGGATTTTTCGTAAAGAATGATAGTAAATACTAGATTATTCAAATGCAAACCAAAATTTATATTCGTTTCAAAATATTTCTCCACAATCTTTGTTTGCACCTAATACTCGTGTTTCGTGGATATGTTTGCTCGTTTCATTGAAAAAAAACTCGGTTAGATTTTTCGTAAAGAATGATAGTAAATACTAAATTACTCAAATGCAAACCAAAATTTGAATTCAATTTAAAATATTTCACCACAATCTTTGTTTGCACCTAAAACTCATGTTTCCTATATTTGTTTGCTCATTTCATTCAAAAAAAACTCGGATAGATTTTTCCTAAAGAATGATAGTAAATACTAAATTATTCAAGTTCAAACCAAAATTTGTATTCAATTAAAAATATTTCTCCACAATCTCTGTTTGAACTTAAAACTCATGTTTTGTTCATTTGTTTACTTGTTTCAATGAAAAACAACTCGGATAGATTTTTCGTAAAGAATGATAGTAAATACTAGATTATTCAAATGCAAACCAAAATTTATATTCGTTTCAAAATACTTCTCCACAATCTTTGTTTGCACCTAATACTCGTGTTTCGTGCATATGTTTGCTCGTTTCATTGAAAAAAAACTCGGTTAGATTTTTCGTAAAGAATGATAATAAATACTAAATTACTCGAATACAAACCAAAATTTGAATTCAATTTAAAATATTTCACCACAATCTTTGTTTGCACCTAAAACTAATGTTTCCTATATTTGTTTGCTCATTTCATTCAAAAAAAACTCGGATATATTTTTCGTAAAGAATGATAGTAAATACTAAATTATTCAAGTTCATACCAAAATTTGTATTCAATTTAAAATATTTCTCCACAATCTCTGTTTGAACTTAAAACTCATGTTTTGTTCATTTGTTTGCTTGTTTCAATGAAAAACAACTCGGATAGATTTTTCATAAAGAATGATAGTAAATACTAAATTACTCAAATGCAAACCAAAATTTGAATTCAATTTAAAATATTTCTCCACAATCTTTGTTTGCACCTAAAACTCATGTTTCGTATATTTGTTTGCTCATTTCATTCAAAAAAAACTCGGATAGATTTTTCGTAAAGAATGATAGTAAATACTAAATTATTCAAGTTCAAACCAAAATTTGTATTCAATTTAAAATATTTCTCCACAATCTCTGTTTGGACTTAAAACTCATGTTTTGTTCATTTATTTGCTTGTTTCAATGAAAAACAACTCGGATGGATTTTTCGTAAAGAATGATAGTAAATACTAGATTATTCAAATGCAAACCAAAATTTATATTCGTTTCAAAATACTTCTCCACAATCTTTGTTTGCACCTAATACTCGTGTTTCGTGCATATGTTTGCTCGTTTCATTGAAAAAAAACTCGGTTAGATTTTTCGTAAAGAATGATAGTAAATACTAAATTACTCGAATACAAACCAAAATTTGAATTCAATTTAAAATTTTTCACCACAATCTTTGTTTGCACCTAAAACTAATGTTTCCTATATTTGTTTGCTCATTTCATTCAAAAAAAACTCGGATAGATTTTTCGTAAAGAATGATAGTAAATACTAAATTATTCAAGTTCAAACCAAAATTTGTATTCAATTTAAAATATTTCTCCACAATCTTTGTTTGCACCTAAAACTAATGTTTCCTATATTTGTTTGCTCATTTCATTCAAAAAAAACTCGGATATATTTTTCGTAAAGAATGATAGTAAATACTAAATTATTCAAGTTCAAACCAAAATTTGTATTCAATTTAAAATATTTCTCCACAATCTCTGTTTGAACTTAAAACTCATGTTTTGTTCATTTGTTTGCTTGTTTCAATGAAAAACAACTCGGATAGATTTTTCGTAAAGAATGATAGTAAATACTAAATTACTCAAATGCAAACCAAAATTTGAGTTCAATTTAAAATATTTCACCACAATCTTTGTTTGCACCTCAAACTAATGTTTCCTATATTTGTTTGCTCATTTCATTCAAAAAAAACTCGGATAGATTTTTCGTAAAGAATGATATTAAATACTAAATTATTCAAGTTCAAACCAAAATTTGTATTCAATTTAAAATATTTCTCCACAATCTCTGTTTGAACTTAAAACTCATGTTTTGTTCATTTGTTTGCTTGTTTCAATGAAATACAACTCGGATGGATTTTTCGTAAAGAATGATAGTAAATACTAGATTATTCAAATGCAAACCAAAATTTATATTCGTTTCAAAATATTTCTCCACAATCTTTGTTTGCACCTAATACTCGTGTTTCATGGATATGTTTGCTCGTTTCATTGAAAAAAAACTCGGATAGATTTTTCGTAAAGAATGATAGTGAATACTAAATTATTCAAGTTCAAACCAAACTTTGTATTCAATTTATAATATTTCTCCACAATCTTTGTTTGCACCTAAAACTAATGTTTCCTATATTTGTTTGCTCATTTCATTCAAAAAAAACTCGGATAGATTTTTCGTAAAGAATGATAGTATATACTAAATTATTCAAGTTCAAACAAAAATTTGTATTCAATTTAAAATATTTCTCCACAATCTCTGTTTGAACTTAAAACTCATGTTTTGTTCATTTGTTTGCTTGTTTCAATGAAAAACAACCCGGATAGTTTTTTCGTAAAGAATGATAGTAAATACTAAATTACTCAAATGCAAACCAAAATTTGAATTCAATTTAAAATATTTCTCCACAATCTTTGTTTGCACCTAAAACTCATGTTTCGTATATTTGTTTGCTCATTTCATTCAAAAAAAACTCGGATAGATTTTTCGTAAAGAACGATAGTAAATACTAAATTATTCAAGTTCAAACCAAAATTTGTATTCAGTTTAAAATATTTCTCCACAATCTCTGTTTGAACTTAAAACTCATGTTTTGTTCATTTGTTTGCTTGTTTCAATGAAAAACAACTCGGATGGATTTTTCGTAAAGAATGATAGTAAATACTAGATTATTCAAATGCAAACCAAAATTTATATTCGTTTCAAAATATTTCTCCACAATCTTTGTTTGCACCTAATACTCGTGTTTCGTGCATATGTTTGCTCGTTTCATTGAAAAAAAACTCGGATAGATTTTTCATAAAGAATGATAGTAAATACTAAATTACTCAAATGCAAACCAAAATTTGAATTCAATTTAAAATATTTCACCACAATCTTTGTTTGCACCTAAAACTCATGTTTCCTATATTTGTTTGCTCATTTCATTCAAAAAAAACTCGGATAGATTTTTCCTAAAGAATGATAGTAAATACTAAATTATTCAAGTTCAAACCAAAATTTGTATTCAATTAAAAATATTTCTCCACAATCTCCGTTTGAACTTAAAACTCATGTTTTGTTCATTTGTTTACTTGTTTCAATGAAAAACAACTCGGATAGATTTTTCGTAAAGAATGATAGTAAATACTAGATTATTCAAATGCAAACCAAAATTTATATTCGTTTCAAAATACTTCTCCACAATCTTTGTTTGCACCTAATACTCGTGTTTCGTGCATATGTTTGCTCGTTTCATTGAAAAAAAACTCGGTTAGATTTTTCGTAAAGAATGATAATAAATACTAAATTACTCGAATACAAACCAAAATTTGAATTCAATTTAAAATATTTCACCACAATCTTTGTTTGCACCTAAAACTAATGTTTCCTATATTTGTTTGCTCATTTCATTCAAAAAAAACTCGGATATATTTTTCGTAAAGAATGATAGTAAATACTAAATTATTCAAGTTCAAACCAAAATTTGTATTCAATTTAAAATATTTCTCCACAATCTCTGTTTGAACTTAAAACTCATGTTTTGTTCATTTGTTTGCTTGTTTCAATGAAAAACAACTCGGATAGATTTTTCGTAAAGAATGATAGTAAATACTAAATTACTCAAATGCAAACCAAAATTTGAGTTCAATTTAAAATATTTCACCACAATCTTTGTTTGCACCTCAAACTAATGTTTCCTATATTTGTTTGCTCATTTCATTCAAAAAAAACTCGGATAGATTTTTCGTAAAGAATGATATTAAATACTAAATTATTCAAGTTCAAACCAAAATTTGTATTCAATTTAAAATATTTCTCCACAATCTCTGTTTGAACTTAAAACTCATGTTTTGTTCATTTGTTTGCTTGTTTCAATGAAAAACAACTCGGATAGATTTTTCATAAAGAATGATAGTAAATACTAAATTACTCAAATGCAAACCAAAATTTGAATTCAATTTAAAATATTTCTCCACAATCTTTGTTTGCACCTAAAACTCATGTTTCGTATATTTGTTTGCTCATTTCATTCAAAAAAAACTAGGATAGATTTTTCGTAAAGAATGATAGTAAATACTAAATTATTCAAGTTCAAACCAAAATTTGTATTCAATTTAAAATATTTCTCCACAATCTCTCTTTGAACTTAAAACTCATGTTTTGTTCATTTATTTGCTTGTTTCAATGAAAAACAACTCGGATGGATTTTCCGTAAAGAATGATAGTAAATACTAGATTATTCAAATGCAAACCAAAATTTATATTCGTTTCAAAATATTTCTCCACAATCTTTGTTTGCACCTAATACTCGTGTTTCGTGGATATGTTTGCTCGTTTCATTGAAAAAAAACTCGGTTAGATTTTTCGTAAAGAATGATAGTAAATACTAAATTACTCAAATGCAAACCAAAATTTGAATTCAATTTAAAATATTTCACCACAATCTTTGTTTGCACCTAAAACTCATGTTTCCTATATTTGTTTGCTCATTTCATTCAAAAAAAACTCGGATAGATTTTTCCTAAAGAATGATAGTAAATACTAAATTATTCAAGTTCAAACCAAAATTTGTATTCAATTTAAAATATTTCTCCACAATCTCTGTTTGAACTTAAAACTCATGTTTTGTTCATTTGTTTACTTGTTTCAATGAAAAACAACTCGGATAGATTTTTCGTAAAGAATGATAGTAAATACTAGATTATTCAAATGCAAACCAAAATTTATATTCGTTTCAAAATACTTCTCCACAATCTTTGTTTGCACCTAATACTCGTGTTTCGTGCATATGTTTGCTCGTTTCATTGAAAAAAAACTCGGTTAGATTTTTCGTAAAGAATGATAGTAAATACTAAATTACTCGAATACAAACCAAAATTTGAATTCAATTTAAAATATTTCTCCACAATCTTTGTTTGCACCTAAAACTAATGTTTCCTATATTTGTTTGCTCATTTCATTCAAAAAAAACTCGGATATATTTTTCGTAAAGAATGATAGTAAATACTAAATTATTCAAGTTCAAACCAAAATTTGTATTCAATTTAAAATATTTCTCCACAATCTCTGTTTGAACTTAAAACTCATGTTTTGTTCATTTGTTTGCTTGTTTCAATGAAAAACAACTCGGATAGATTTTTCGTAAAGAATGATAGTAAATACTAAATTACTCAAATGCAAACCAAAATTTGAGTTCAATTTAAAATATTTCACCACAATCTTTGTTTGCACCTCAAACTAATGTTTCCTATATTTGTTTGCTCATTTCATTCAAAAAAAACTCGGATAGATTTTTCGTAAAGAATGATATTAAATACTAAATTATTCAAGTTCAAACCAAAATTTGTATTCAATTTAAAATATTTCTCCACAATCTCTGTTTGAACTTAAAACTCATGTTTTGTTCATTTGTTTGCTTGTTTCAATGAAAAACAACTCGGATAGATTTTTCGTACAGAATGATAGTAAATACTAAATTACTCAAATGCAAACCAAAATTTGAATTCAATTTAAAATATTTCTCTACAATCTTTGTTTGCACCTAAAACTCATGTTTCGTATATTTGTTTGCTCATTTCATTCAAAAAAAACTCGGATAGATTTTTCGTAAAGAATGATAGTAAATATTAAATTATTCAAGTTCAAACCAAAATTTGTATTCAATTTAAAATATTTCTCCACAATCTCTGTTTGAACTTAAAACTCATGTTTTGTTCATTTGTTTGCTTGTTTCAATGAAATACAACTCGGATGGATTTTTCGTAAAGAATGATAGTAAATACTAGATTATTCAAATGCAAACCAAAATTTATATTCGTTTCAAAATATTTCTCCACAATCTTTGTTTGCACCTAATACTCGTGTTTCATGGATATGTTTGCTCGTTTCATTGAAAAAAAACTCGGATAGATTTTTCGTAAAGAATGATTGTGAATACTAAATTATTCAAGTTCAAACCAAACTTTGTATTCAATTTATAATATTTCTCCACAATCTTTGTTTGCACCTAAAACTAATGTTTCCTATATTTGTTTGCTCATTTCATTCAAAAAAAACTCGGATAGATTTTTCGTAAAGAATGATAGTATATACTAAATTATTCAAGTTCAAACAAAAATTTGTATTCAATTTAAAATATTTCTCCACAATCTCTGTTTGAACTTAAAACTCATGTTTTGTTCATTTGTTTGCTTGTTTCAATGAAAAACAACCCGGATAGTTTTTTCGTAAAGAATGATAGTAAATACTAAATTACTCAAATGCAAACCAAAATTTGAATTCAATTTAAAATATTTCTCCACAATCTTTGTTTGCACCTAAAACTCATGTTTCGTATATTTGTTTGCTCATTTCATTCAAAAAAAACTCGGATAGATTTTTCGTAAAGAATGATAGTAAATACTAAATTATTCAAGTTCAAACCAAAATTTGTATTCAGTTTAAAATATTTCTCCACAATCTCTGTTTGAACTTAAAACTCATGTTTTGTTCATTTGTTTGCTTGTTTCAATGAAAAACAACTCGGATGGATTTTTCGTAAAGAATGATAGTAAATACTAGATTATTCAAATGCAAACCAAAATTTATATTCGTTTCAAAATATTTCTCCACAATCTTTGTTTGCACCTAATACTCGTGTTTCGTGCATATGTTTGCTCGTTTCATTGAAAAAAAACTCGGATAGATTTTTCGTAAAGAATGATAGTAAATACTAAATTATTCAAGTTCAGACCAAACTTTGTATTCAATTTAAAATAGTTCTCCACAATCTGTGTTTGCACCTAAAACTCATGTTTCGTGCATTTTTTTGCTCATTTCATTCAAAAACAACTCGGATAGATTTTTCGTAAAGAATGATAGTGAATACTAAATTATTCAAGTTCAAACCAAACTTTGTATTCAATTTATAATATTTCTCCACAATCTTTGTTTGCACCTAATACTCGTGTTTCGTGCATTTGTTTGCTCATTTCATTGAAAAAAAACTCGGTTAGATTTTTTGTAAAGAATGATAGTAAATACTAAATTATTCAAATGCAAATCTAAATTTGTACTCAATTTAAAATATTTCTCCAAAATCTTTGTTTGCACCTAAAGCTCATGTTTCGTGCATTTGATTGCTCATTTCATTCAAAAACAACTCGGATAGATTTTTCGTAAAGAATGATAGTAAATACTAAATTATTCAAGTTCAAACCAAAATTTGTATTCAATTTAAAATATTTCTCCATTATCTCTGTTTGAATTTAAAACTCATGTTTTGTTCATTTGTTTGCTTGTTTCAATGAAAAACAACTCGGATGGATTTTTCGTAAAGAATGATAGTAAATACTAGATTATTCAAATGCAAACCAAAATTTATATTCGTTTCAAAATATTTCTCCACAATCTTTGTTTGCACCTAATACTCGTGTTTCGTGCATATGTTTGCTCGTTTCATTGAAAAAAAACTCGGATAGATTTTTCGTAAAGAATGATAGTAAATACTAAATTATTCAAGTTCAGACCAAACTTTGTATTCAATTTAAAATAGTTCTCCACAATCTGTGTTTGCACCTAAAACTCATGTTTCGTGCATTTGTTTGCTCATTTCATTCAAAAACAACTCGGATAGATTTTTCGTAAAGAATGATAGTGAATACTAAATTATTCAAGTTCAAACCAAACTTTGTATTCAATTTATAATATTTCTCCACAATCTTTGTTTGCACCTAATACTCGTGTTTCGTGCATTTGTTTGCTCATTTCATTGAAAAAAAACTCGGTTAGATTTTTTGTAAAGAATGATAGTAAATACTAAATTATTCAAATGCAAATCTAAATTTGTACTCAATTTAAAATATTTCTCCACAATCTTTGTTTGCACCTAAAGCTCATGTTTCGTGCATTTGATTGCTCATTTCATTCAAAAACAACTCGGATAGATTTTTCGTAAAGAATGATAGTAAATACTAAATTATTCAAGTTCAAACCAAAATTTGTATTCAATTTAAAATATTTCTCCATTATCTCTGTT
The DNA here is from genome assembly GCA_027726005.1 of Juncus effusus. Lineage (NCBI taxonomy): Eukaryota > Viridiplantae > Streptophyta > Magnoliopsida > Poales > Juncaceae > Juncus > Juncus effusus. Next base: position 5,203,997 of record CM050893.1, read on the forward strand.
TGAATTTAAAACTCATGTTTTGTTCATTTGTTTGCTTGTTTCAATGAAAAACAACTCGGATGGATTTTTCGTAAAGAATGATAGTAAATACTAGATTATTCAAATGCAAACCAAAATTTATATTCGTTTCAAAATATTTCTCCACAATCTTTGTTTGCACCTAATACTCGTGTTTCGTGGATATGTTTGCTCGTTTCATTGAAAAAAAACTCGGTTAGATTTTTCGTAAAGAATGATAGTAAATACTAAATTACTCAAATGCAAACCAAAATTTGAATTCAATTTAAAATATTTCACCACAATCTTTGTTTGCACCTAAAACTCATGTTTCCTATATTTGTTTGCTCATTTCATTCAAAAAAAACTCGGATAGATTTTTCGTAAAGAATGATAGTAAATACTAAATTATTCAAGTTCAAACCAAAATTTGTATTCAATTTAAAATATTTCTCCACAATCTCTGTTTGAACTTAAAACTCATGTTTTGTTCATTTGTTTACTTGTTTCAATGAAAAACAACTCGGATAGATTTTTCGTAAAGAATGATAGTAAATACTAGATTATTCAAATGCAAACCAAAATTTATATTCGTTTCAAAATATTTCTCCACAATCTTTGTTTACACCTAATACTCGTGTTTCGTGGATATGTTTGCTCGTTTCATTGAAAAAAAACTCGGTTAGATTTTTCGTAAAGAATGATAGTAAATACTAAATTACTCAAATGCAAACCAAAATTTGAATTCAATTTAAAATATTTCACCACAATCTTTGTTTGCACCTAAAACTCATGTTTCCTATATTTGTTTGCTCATTTCATTCAAAAAAAACTCGGATAGATTTTTCGTAAAGAATGATAGTAAATACTAAATTATTCAAGTTCAAACCAAAATTTGTATTCAATTTAAAATATTTCTCCACAATCTCTGTTTGAACTTAAAACTCATGTTTTGTTCATTTGTTTACTTGTTTCAATGAAAAACAACTCGGATAGATTTTTCGTAAAGAATGATAGTAAATACTAGATTATTCAAATGCAAACCAAAATTTATATTCGTTTCAAAATATTTCTCCACAATCTTTGTTTGCACCTAATACTCGTGTTTCATGGATATGTTTGCTCGTTTCATTGAAAAAAAACTCGGTTAGATTTTTCGTAAAGAATGATAGTAAATACTAAATTACTCAAATGCAAACCAAAATTTGAGTTCAATTTAAAATATTTCACCACAATCTTTGTTTGCACCTCAAACTAATGTTTCCTATATTTGTTTGCTCATTTCATTCAAAAAAAACTCGGATAGATTTTTCGTAAAGAATGATATTAAATACTAAATTATTCAAGTTCAAACAAAAATTTGTATTCAATTTAAAATATTTCTCCACAATCTCTGTTTGAACTTAAAACTCATGTTTTGTTCATTTGTTTGCTTGTTTCAATGAAAAACAACTCGGATAGATTTTTCGTACAGAATGATAGTAAATACTAAATTACTCAAATGCAAACCAAAATTTGAATTCAATTTAAAATATTTCTCCACAATCTTTGTTTGCACCTAAAACTCATGTTTCGTATATTTGTTTGCTCATTTCATTCAAAAAAAACTCGGATAGATTTTTCGTAAAGAATGATAGTAAATACTAAATTATTCAAGTTCAAACAAAAATTTGTATTCAATTTAAAATATTTCTCCACAATCTCTGTTTGAACTTAAAACTCATGTTTTGTTCATTTGTTTGCTTGTTTCAATGAAAAACAACTCGGATGGATTTTTCGTAAAGAATGATAGTAAATACTAGATTATTCAAATGCAAACCAAAATTTATATTCGTTTCAAAATATTTCTCCACAATCTTTGTTTGCACCTAATACTCGTGTTTCGTGGATATGTTTGCTCGTTTCATTGAAAAAAAACTCGGTTAGATTTTTCGTAAAGAATGATAGTAAATACTAAATTACTCAAATGCAAACCAAAATTTGAATTCAATATAAAATATTTCACCACAATCTTTGTTTGCACCTAAAACTCATGTTTCCTATATTTGTTTGCTCATTTCATTCAAAAAAAACTCGGATAGATTTTTCGTAAAGAATGATAGTAAATAATAAATTATTCAAGTTCAAACAAAAATTTGTATTCAATTTAAAATATTTCTCCACAATCTCTGTTTGAACTTAAAACTCATGTTTTGTTCATTTGTTTGCTTGTTTCAATGAAAAACAACTCGGATGGATTTATCGTAAAGAATGATAGTAAATACTAGATTATTCAAATGCAAACCAAAATTTATATTCGTTTCAAAATATTTCTCCACAATCTTTGTTTGCACCTAATACTCGTGTTTCGTGGATATGTTTGCTCGTTTCATTGAAAAAAAACTCGGTTAGATTTTTCGTAAAGAACGATAGTAAATACTAAATTACTCAAATGCAAACCAAAATTTGAATTCAATTTAAAATATTTCACCACAATCTTTGTTTGCACCTAAAACTCATGTTTCCTATATTTGTTTGCTCATTTCATTCAAAAAAAACTCGGATAGATTTTTCGTAAAGAATGATAGTAAATACTAAATTATTCAAGTTCAAACCAAAATTTGTATTCAATTTAAAATATTTCTCCACAATCTCTGTTTGAACTTAAAACTCATGTTTTGTTCATTTGTTTACTTGTTTCAATGAAAAACAACTCGGATAGATTTTTCGTAAAGAATGATAGTAAATACTAGATTATTCAAATGCAAACCAAAATTTATATTCGTTTCAAAATACTTCTCCACAATCTTTGTTTGCACCTAATACTCGTGTTTCGTGCATATGTTTGCTCGTTTCATTGAAAAAAAACTCGGTTAGATTTTTCGTAAAGAATGATAGTAAATACTAAATTACTCGAATACAAACCGAAATTTGAATTCAATTTAAAATATTTCACCACAATCTTTGTTTGCACCTAAAACTAATGTTTTCTATATTTGTTTTCTCATTTCATTCAAAAAAAACTCGGATAGATTTTTCGTAAAGAATGATAGTAAATACTAAATTATTCAAGTTCAAACCAAAATTTGTATTCAATTTAAAATATTTCTCCACAATCTCTGTTTGAACTTAAAACTCATGTTTTGTTCATTTGTTTGCTTGTTTCAATGAAAAACAACTCGGATAGATTTTTCGTAAAGAATGATAGTAAATACTAAATTACTCAAATGCAAACCAAAATTTGAATTCAATTTAAAATATTTCTCCACAATATTTGTTTGCACCTAAAACTCATGTTTCGTATATTTGTTTGCTCATTTCATTCAAAAAAAACTCGGATAGATTTTTCGTAAAGAATGATAGTAAAGACTAAATTATTCAAGTTCAAACCAAAATTTGTATTCAATTTAAAATATTTCTCCACAATCTCTGTTTAAACTTAAAACTCATGTTTTGTTCATTTGTTTGCTTGTTTCAATGAAAAACAACTCGGATGGATTTATCGTAAAGAATGATAGTAAATACTAGATTATTCAAATGCAAACCAAAATTTATATTCGTTTCAAAATATTTCTCCACTATCTTTGTTTGCACCTAATACTCGTGTTTCGTGGATATGTTTGCTCGTTTCATTGAAAAAAAACTCGGTTAGATTTTTCGTAAAGAACGATAGTAAATACTAAATTACTCAAATGCAAACCAAAATTTGAATTCAATTTAAAATATTTCACCACAATCTTTGTTTGCACCTAAAACTCATGTTTCCTATATTTGTTTGCTCATTTCATTCAAAAAAAACTCGGATAGATTTTTCGTAAAGAATGATAGTAAATACTAAATTATTCAAGTTCAAACCAAAATTTGTATTCAATTTAAAATATTTCTCCACAATCTCTGTTTGAACTTAAAACTCATGTTTTGTTCATTTGTTTACTTGTTTCAATGAAAAACAACTCGGATAGATTTTTCGTAAAGAATGATAGTAAATACTAGATTATTCAAATGCAAACCAAAATTTATATTCGTTTCAAAATACTTCTCCACAATCTTTGTTTGCACCTAATACTCGTGTTTCGTGCATATGTTTGCTCGTTTCATTGAAAAAAAACTCGGTTAGATTTTTCGTAAAGAATGATAGTAAATACTAAATTAGTCGAATACAAACCGAAATTTGAATTCAATTTAAAATATTTCACCACAATCTTTGTTTGCACCTAAAACTAATGTTTTCTATATTTGTTTTCTCATTTCATTCAAAAAAAACTCGGATAGATTTTTCGTAAAGAATGATAGTAAATACTAAATTATTCAAGTTCAAACCAAAATTTGTATTCAATTTAAAATATTTCTCCACAATCTCTGTTTGAACTTAAAACTCATGTTTTGTTCATTTGTTTGCTTGTTTCAATGAAAAACAACTCGGATAGATTTTTCGTAAAGAATGATAGTAAATACTAAATTACTCAAATGCAAACCAAAATTTGAATTCAATTTAAAATATTTCTCCACAATATTTGTTTGCACCTAAAACTCATGTTTCGTATATTTGTTTGCTCATTTCATTCAAAAAAAACTCGGATAGATTTTTCGTAAAGAATGATAGTAAAGACTAAATTATTCAAGTTCAAACCAAAATTTGTATTCAATTTAAAATATTTCTCCACAATCTCTGTTTAAACTTAAAACTCATGTTTTGTTCATTTGTTTGCTTGTTTCAATGAAAAACAACTCGGATGGATTTATCGTAAAGAATGATAGTAAATACTAGATTATTCAAATGCAAACCAAAATTTATATTCGTTTCAAAATATTTCTCCACTATCTTTGTTTGCACCTAATACTCGTGTTTCGTGGATATGTTTGCTCGTTTCATTGAAAAAAAACTCGGTTATATTTTTCGTAAAGAACGATAGTAAATACTAAATTACTCAAATGCAAACCAAAATTTGAATTCAATTTAAAATATTTCACCACAATCTTTGTTTGCACCTAAAACTCATGTTTCCTATATTTGTTTGCTCATTTCATTCAAAAAAAACTCGGATAGATTTTTCGTAAAGAATGATAGTAAATACTAAATTATTCAAGTTCAAACCAAAATTTGTATTCAATTTAAAATATTTCTCCACAATCTCTGTTTGAACTTAAAACTCATGTTTTGTTCATTTGTTTACTTGTTTCAATGAAAAACAACTCGGATAGATTTTTCGTAAAGAATGATAGTAAATACTAGATTATTCAAATGCAAACCAAAATTTATATTCGTTTCAAAATACTTCTCCACAATCTTTGTTTGCACCTAATACTCGTGTTTCGTGCATATGTTTGCTCGTTTCATTGAAAAAAAACTCGGTTAGATTTTTCGTAAAGAATGATAGTAAATACTAAATTACTCGAATACAAACCGAAATTTGAATTCAATTTAAAATATTTCACCACAATCTTTGTTTGCACCTAAAACTAATGTTTTCTATATTTGTTTTCTCATTTCATTCAAAAAAAACTCGGATAGATTTTTCGTAAAGAATGATAGTAAATACTAAATTATTCAAGTTCAAACCAAAATTTGTATTCAATTTAAAATATTTCTCCACAATCTCTGTTTGAACTTAAAACTCATGTTTTGTTCATTTGTTTGCTTGTTTCAATGAAAAACAACTCGGATAGATTTTTCGTAAAGCATGATAGTAAATACTAAATTACTCAAATGCAAACCAAAATTTGAATTCAATTTAAAATATTTCTCCACAATATTTGTTTGCACCTAAAACTCATGTTTCGTATATTTGTTTGCTCATTTCATTCAAAAAAAACTCGGATAGATTTTTCGTAAAGAATGATAGTAAAGACTAAATTATTCAAGTTCAAACCAAAATTTGTATTCAATTTAAAATATTTCTCCACAATCTCTGTTTAAACTTAAAACTCATGTTTTGTTCATTTGTTTGCTTGTTTCAATGAAAAACAACTCGGATGGATTTATCGTAAAGAATGATAGTAAATACTAGATTATTCAAATGCAAACCAAAATTTATATTCGTTTCAAAATATTTCTCCACAATCTTTGTTTGCACCTAATACTCGTGTTTCGTGGATATGTTTGCTCGTTTCATTGAAAAAAAACTCGGTTATATTTTTCGTAAAGAACGATAGTAAATACTAAATTACTCAAATGCAAACCAAAATTTGAATTCAATTTAAAATATTTCACCACAATCTTTGTTTGCACCTAAAACTCATGTTTCCTATATTTGTTTGCTCATTTCATTCAAAAAAAACTCGGATAGATTTTTCGTAAAGAATGATAGTAAATACTAAATTATTCAAGTTCAAACCAAAATTTGTATTCAATTTAAAATATTTCTCCACAATCTCTGTTTGAACTTAAAACTCATGTTTTGTTCATTTGTTTACTTGTTTCAATGAAAAACAACTCGGATAGATTTTTCGTAAAGAATGATAGTAAATACTAGATTATTCAAATGCAAACCAAAATTTATATTCGTTTCAAAATACTTCTCCACAATCTTTGTTTGCACCTAATACTCGTGTTTCGTGCATATGTTTGCTCGTTTCATTGAAAAAAAACTCGGTTAGATTTTTCGTAAAGAATGATAGTAAATACTAAATTACTCGAATACAAACCGAAATTTGAATTCAATTTAAAATATTTCACCACAATCTTTGTTTGCACCTAAAACTAATGTTTTCTATATTTGTTTTCTCATTTCATTCAAAAAAAACTCGGATAGATTTTTCGTAAAGAATGATAGTAAATACTAAATTATTCAAGTTCAAACCAAAATTTGTATTCAATTTAAAATATTTCTCCACAATCTCTGTTTAAACTTAAAACTCATGTTTTGTTCATTTGTTTGCTTGTTTCAATGAAAAACAACTCGGATGGATTTATCGTAAAGAATGATAGTAAATACTAGATTATTCAAATGCAAACCAAAATTTATATTCGTTTCAAAATATTTCTCCACAATCTTTGTTTGCACCTAATACTCGTGTTTCGTGCATATGTTTGCTCGTTTCATTGAAAAAAAACTCGGTTAGATTTTTCGTAAAGAATGATAGTAAATACTAAATTACTCGAATACAAACCAAAATTTGAATTCAATTTAAAATATTTCACCACAATCTTTGTTTGCACCTAAAACTAATGTTTTCTATATTTGTTTTCTCATTTCATTCAAAAAAAACTCGGATAGATTTTTCGTAAAGAATGATAGTAAATACTAAATTATTCAAGTTCAAACCAAAATTTGTATTCAATTTAAAATATTTCTCCACAATCTCTGTTTGAACTTAAAACTCATGTTTTGTTCATTTGTTTGCTTGTTTCAATGAAAAACAACTCGGATAGATTTTTCGTAAAGAATGATAGTAAATACTAAATTACTCAAATGCAAACCAAAATTTGAATTCAATTTAAAATATTTCTCCACAATATTTGTTTGCACCTAAAACTCATGTTTCGTATATTTGTTTGCTCATTTCATTCAAAAAAAACTCGGATAGATTTTTCGTAAAGAATGATAGTAAAGACTAAATTATTCAAGTTCAAACCAAAATTTGTATTCAATTTAAAATATTTCTCCACAATCTCTGTTTAAACTTAAAACTCATGTTTTGTTCATTTGTTTGCTTGTTTCAATGAAAAACAACTCGGATGGATTTATCGTAAAGAATGATAGTAAATACTAGATTATTCAAATGCAAACCAAAATTTATATTCGTTTCAAAATATTTCTCCACTATCTTTGTTTGCACCTAATACTCGTGTTTCGTGGATATGTTTGCTCGTTTCATTGAAAAAAAACTCGGTTATATTTTTCGTAAAGAACGATAGTAAATACTAAATTACTCAAATGCAAACCAAAATTTGAATTCAATTTAAAATATTTCACCACAATCTTTGTTTGCACCTAAAACTCATGTTTCCTATATTTGTTTGCTCATTTCATTCAAAAAAAACTCGGATAGATTTTTCGTAAAGAATGATAGTAAATACTAAATTATTCAAGTTCAAACCAAAATTTGTATTCAATTTAAAATATTTCTCCACAATCTCTGTTTGAACTTAAAGCTCATGTTTTGTTCATTTGTTTACTTGTTTCAATGAAAAACAACTCGGATAGATTTTTCGTAAAGAATGATAGTAAATACTAGATTATTCAAATGCAAACCAAAATTTATATTCGTTTCAAAATACTTCTCCACAATCTTTGTTTGCACCTAATACTCGTGTTTCGTGCATATGTTTGCTCGTTTCATTGAAAAAAAACTCGGTTAGATTTTTCGTAAAGAATGATAGTAAATACTAAATTACTCGAATACAAACCGAAATTTGAATTCAATTTAAAATATTTCACCACAATCTTTGTTTGCACCAAAAACTAATGTTTTCTATATTTGTTTTCTCATTTCATTCAAAAAAAACTCGGATAGATTTTTCGTAAAGAATGATAGTAAATACTAAATTATTCAAGTTCAAACCAAAATTTGTATTCAATTTAAAATATTTCTCCACAATCTCTGTTTGAACTTAAAACTCATGTTTTGTTCATTTGTTTGCTTGTTTCAATGAAAAACAACTCGGATAGATTTTTCGTAAAGCATGATAGTAAATACTAAATTACTCAAATGCAAACCAAAAGTTGAATTCAATTTAAAATATTTCTCCACAATATTTGTTTGCACCTAAAACTCATGTTTCGTATATTTGTTTGCTCATTTCATTCAAAAAAAACTCGGATAGATTTTTCGTAAAGAATGATAGTAAAGACTAAATTATTCAAGTTCAAACCAAAATTTGTATTCAATTTAAAATATTTCTCCACAATCTCTGTTTAAACTTAAAACTCATGTTTTGTTCATTTGTTTGCTTGTTTCAATGAAAAACAACTCGGATGGATTTATCGTAAAGAATGATAGTAAATACTAGATTATTCAAATGCAAACCAAAATTTATATTTGTTTCAAAATATTTCTCCACAATCTTTGTTTGCACCTAATACTCGTGTTTCGTGGATATGTTTGCTCGTTTCATTGAAAAAAAACTCGGTTAGATTTTTCGTAAAGAACGATAGTAAATACTAAATTACTCAAATGCAAACCAAAATTTGAATTCAATTTAAAATATTTCACCACAATCTTTGTTTGCACCTAAAACTCATGTTTCCTATATTTGTTTGCTCATTTCATTCAAAAAAAACTCGGATAGATTTTTCGTAAAGAATGATAGTAAATACTAAATTATTCAAGTTCAAACCAAAATTTGTATTCAATTTAAAATATTTCTCCACAATCTCTGTTTGAACTTAAAACTCATGTTTTGTTCATTTGTTTACTTGTTTCAATGAAAAACAACTCGGATAGATTTTTCGTAAAGAATGATAGTAAATACTAGATTATTCAAATGCAAACCAAAATTTATATTCGTTTCAAAATACTTCTCCACAATCTTTGTTTGCACCTAATACTCGTGTTTCGTGCATATGTTTGCTCGTTTCATTGAAAAAAAACTCGGTTAGATTTTTCGTAAAGAATGATAGTAAATACTAAATTACTCGAATACAAACCGAAATTTGAATTCAATTTAAAATATTTCACCACAATCTTTGTTTGCACCTAAAACTAATGTTTTCTATATTTGTTTTCTCATTTCATTCAAAAAAAACTCGGATAGATTTTTCGTAAAGAATGATAGTAAATACTAAATTATTCAAGTTCAAACCAAAATTTGTATTCAATTTAAAATATTTCTCCACAATCTCTGTTTAAACTTAAAACTCATGTTTTGTTCATTTGTTTGCTTGTTTCAATGAAAAACAACTCGGATGGATTTATCGTAAAGAATGATAGTAAATACTAGATTATTCAAATCCAAACCAAAATTTATATTCGTTTCAAAATATTTCTCCACAATCTTTGTTTGCACCTAATACTCGTGTTTCGTGCATATGTTTGCTCGTTTCATTGAAAAAAAACTCGGTTAGATTTTTCGTAAAGAATGATAGTAAATACTAAATTACTCGAATACAAACCAAAATTTGAATTCAATTTAAAATATTTCACCACAATCTTTGTTTGCACCTAAAACTAATGTTTTCTATATTTGTTTTCTCATTTCATTCAAAAAAAACTCGGATAGATTTTTCGTAAAGAATGATAGTAAATACTAAATTATTCAAGTTCAAACCAAAATTTGTATTCAATTTAAAATATTTCTCCACAATCTCTGTTTGAACTTAAAACTCATGTTTTGTTCACTTGTTTGCTTGTTTCAATGAAAAACAACTCGGATAGATTTTTCGTAAAGAATGATAGTAAATACTAAATTACTCAAATGCAAACCAAAATTTGAATTCAATTTAAAATATTTCTCCACAATATTTGTTTGCACCTAAAACTCATGTTTCGTATATTTGTTTGCTCATTTCATTCAAAAAAAACTCGGATAGATTTTTCGTAAAGAATGATAGTAAAGACTAAATTATTCAAGTTCAAACCAAAATTTGTATTCAATTTAAAATATTTCTCCACAATCTCTGTTTAAACTTAAAACTCATGTTTTGTTCATTTGTTTGCTTGTTTCAATGAAAAACAACTCGGATGGATTTATCGTAAAGAATGATAGTAAATACTAGATTATTCAAATGCAAACCAAAATTTATATTCGTTTCAAATTATTTCTCCACAATCTTTGTTTGCACCTAATACTCGTGTTTCGTGGATATGTTTGCTCGTTTCATTGAAAAAAAACTCGGTTAGATTTTTCGTAAAGAACGATAGTAAATACTAAATTACTCAAATGCAAACCAAAATTTGAATTCAATTTAAAATATTTCACCACAATCTTTGTTTGCACCTAAAACTCATGTTTCCTATATTTGTTTGCTCATTTCATTCAAAAAAAACTCGGATAGATTTTTCGTAAAGAATGATAGTAAATACTAAATTATTCAAGTTCAAACCAAAATTTTTATTCAATTTAAAATATTTCTCCACAATCTCTGTTTGAACTTAAAACTCATGTTTTGTTCATTTGTTTACTTGTTTCAATGAAAAACAACTCGGATAGATTTTTCGTAAAGAATGATAGTAAATACTAGATTATTCAAATGCAAACCAAAATTTATATTCGTTTCAAAATACTTCTCCACAATCTTTGTTTGCACCTAATACTCGTGTTTCGTGCATATGTTTGCTCGTTTCATTGAAAAAAAACTCGGTTAGATTTTTCGTAAAGAATGATAGTAAATACTAAATTACTCGAATACAAACCAAAATTTGAATTCAATTTAAAATATTTCACCACAATCTTTGTTTGCACCTAAAACTAATGTTTTCTATATTTGTTTTCTCATTTCATTCAAAAAAAACTCGGATAGATTTTTCGTAAAGAATGATAGTAAATACTAAATTATTCAAGTTCAAACCAAAATTTGTATTCAATTTAAAATATTTCTCCACAATCTCTGTTTGAACTTAAAACTCATGTTTTGTTCACTTGTTTGCTTGTTTCAATGAAAAACAACTCGGATAGATTTTTCGTAAAGAATGATAGTAAATACTAAATTACTCAAATGCAAACCAAAATTTGAATTCAATTTAAAATATTTCTCCACAATATTTGTTTGCACCTAAAACTCATGTTTCGTATATTTGTTTGCTCATTTCATTCAAAAAAAACTCGGATAGATTTTTCGTAAAGAATGATAGTAAAGACTAAATTATTCAAGTTCAAACCAAAATTTGTATTCAATTTAAAATATTTCTCCACAATCTCTGTTTAAACTTAAAACTCATGTTTTGTTCATTTGTTTGCTTGTTTCAATGAAAAACAACTCGGATGGATTTATCGTAAAGAATGATAGTAAATACTAGATTATTCAAATGCAAACCAAAATTTATATTCGTTTCAAAATATTTCTCCACAATCTTTGTTTGCACCTAATACTCGTGTTTCGTGGATATGTTTGCTCGTTTCATTGAAAAAAAACTCGGTTAGATTTTTCGTAAAGAACGATAGTAAATACTAAATTACTCAAATGCAAACCAAAATTTGAATTCAATTTAAAATATTTCACCACAATCTTTGTTTGCACCTAAAACTCATGTTTCCTATATTTGTTTGCTCATTTCATTCAAAAAAAACTCGGATAGATTTTTCGTAAAGAATGATAGTAAATACTAAATTATTCAAGTTCAAACCAAAATTTGTATTCAATTTAAAATATTTCTCCACAATCTCTGTTTGAACTTAAAACTCATGTTTTGTTCATTTGTTTACTTGTTTCAATGAAAAACAACTCGGATAGATTTTTCGTAAAGAATGATAGTAAATACTAGATTATTCAAATGCAAACCAAAATTTATATTCGTTTCAAAATACTTCTCCACAATCTTTGTTTGCACCTAATACTCGTGTTTCGTGCATATGTTTGCTCGTTTCATTGAAAAAAAACTCGGTTAGATTTTTCGTAAAGAATGATAGTAAATACTAAATTACTCGAATACAAACCAAAATTTGAATTCAATTTAAAATATTTCACCACAATCTTTGTTTGCACCTAAAACTAATGTTTTCTATATTTGTTTTCTCATTTCATTCAAAAAAAACTCGGATAGATTTTTCGTAAAGAATGATAGTAAATACTAAATTATTCAAGTTCAAACCAAAATTTGTATTCAATTTAAAATATTTCTCCACAATCTCTGTTTGAACTTAAAACTCATGTTTTGTTCACTTGTTTGCTTGTTTCAATGAAAAACAACTCGGATAGATTTTTCGTAAAGAATGATAGTAAATACTAAATTACTCAAATGCAAACCAAAATTTGAATTCAATTTAAAATATTTCTCCACAATATTTGTTTGCACCTAAAACTCATGTTTCGTATATTTGTTTGCTCATTTCATTCAAAAAAAACTCGGATAGATTTTTCGTAAAGAATGATAGTAAAGACTATATTATTCAAGTTCAAACCAAAATTTGTATTCAATTTAAAATATTTCTCCACAATCTCTGTTTAAACTTAAAACTCATGTTTTGTTCATTTGTTTGCTTGTTTCAATGAAAAACAACTCGGATGGATTTATCGTAAAGAATGATAGTAAATACTAGATTATTCAAATGCAAACCAAAATTTATATTCGTTTCAAAATATTTCTCCACAATCTTTGTTTGCACCTAATACTCGTGTTTCGTGGATATGTTTGCTCGTTTCATTGAAAAAAAACTCGGTTAGATTTTTCGTAAAGAACGATAGTAAATACTAAATTACTCAAATGCAAACCAAAATTTGAATTCAATTTAAAATATTTCACCACAATCTTTGTTTGCACCTAAAACTCATGTTTCCTATATTTGTTTGCTCATTTCATTCAAAAAAAACTCGGATAGATTTTTCGTAAAGAATGATAGTAAATACTAAATTATTCAAGTTCAAACCGAAATTTGTATTCAATTTAAAATATTTCTCCACAATCTCTGTTTGAACTTAAAACTCATGTTTTGTTCATTTGTTTACTTGTTTCAATGAAAAACAACTCGGATAGATTTTTCGTAAAGAATGATAGTAAATACTAGATTATTCAAATGCAAACCAAAATTTATATTCGTTTCAAAATACTTCTCCACAATCTTTGTTTGCACCTAATACTCGTGTTTCGTGCATATGTTTGCTCGTTTCATTGAAAAAAAACTCGGTTAGATTTTTCGTAAAGAATGATAGTAAATACTAAATTACTCGAATACAAACCAAAATTTGAATTCAATTTAAAATATTTCACCACAATCTTTGTTTGCACCTAAAACTAATGTTTTCTATATTTGTTTTCTCATTTCATTCAAAAAAAACTCGGATAGATTTTTCGTAAAGAATGATAGTAAATACTAAATTATTCAAGTTCAAACCAAAATTTGTATTCAATTTAAAATATTTCTCCACAATCTCTGTTTGAACTTAAAACTCATGTTTTGTTCACTTGTTTGCTTGTTTCAATGAAAAACAACTCGGATAGATTTTTCGTAAAGAATGATAGTAAATACTAAATTACTCAAATGCAAACCAAAATTTGAATTCAATTTAAAATATTTCTCCACAATATTTGTTTGCACCTAAAACTCATGTTTCGTATATTTGTTTGCTCATTTCATTCAAAAAAAACTCGGATAGATTTTTCGTAAAGAATGATAGTAAAGACTATATTATTCAAGTTCAAACCAAAATTTGTATTCAATTTAAAATATTTCTCCACAATCTCTGTTTAAACTTAAAACTCATGTTTTGTTCATTTGTTTGCTTGTTTCAATGAAAAACAACTCGGATGGATTTATCGTAAAGAATGATAGTAAATACTAGATTATTCAAATGCAAACCAAAATTTATATTTGTTTCAAAATATTTCTCCACAATCTTTGTTTGCACCTAATACTCGTGTTTCGTGGATATGTTTGCTCGTTTCATTGAAAAAAAACTCGGTTAGATTTTTCGTAAAGAACGATAGTAAATACTAAATTACTCAAATGCAAACCAAAATTTGAATTCAATTTAAAATATTTCACCACAATCTTTGTTTGCACCTAAAACTCATGTTTCCTATATTTGTTTGCTCATTTCATTCAAAAAAAACTCGGATAGATTTTTCGTAAAGAATGATAGTAAATACTAAATTATTCAAGTTCAAACCAAAATTTGTATTCAATTTAAAATATTTCTCCACAATCTCTGTTTGAACTTAAAACTCATGTTTTGTTCATTTGTTTACTTGTTTCAATGAAAAACAACTCGGATAGATTTTTCGTAAAGAATGATAGTAAATACTAGATTATTCAAATGCAAACCAAAATTTATATTCGTTTCAAAATACTTCTCCACAATCTTTGTTTGCACCTAATACTCGTGTTTCGTGCATATGTTTGCTCGTTTCATTGAAAAAAAACTCGGATAGATTTTTCGTAAAGAATGATAGTAAATACTAAATTACTCGAATACAAACCAAAATTTGAATTCAATTTAAAATATTTCACCACAATCTTTGTTTGCACCTAAAACTAATGTTTTCTATATTTGTTTTCTCATTTCATTCAAAAAAAACTCGGATAGATTTTTCGTAAAGAATGATAGTAAATACTAAATTATTCAAGTTCAAACCAAAATTTGTATTCAATTTAAAATATTTCTCCACAATCTCTGTTTGAACTTAAAACTCATGTTTTGTTCATTTGTTTGCTTGTTTCAATGAAAAACAACTCGGATAGATTTTTCGTAAAGAATGATAGTAAATACTAAATTACTCAAATGCAAACCAAAATTTGAATTCAATTTAAAATATTTCTCCACAATCTTTGTTTGCTCCTAAAACTCATGTTTCGTATATTTGTTTGCTCATTTCATTCAAAAAAAACTCGGATAGATTTTTCGTAAAGAATGATAGTAAATACTAAATTATTCAAGTTCAAACCAAAATTTGTATTCAATTTAAAATATTTCTCCACAATCTCTGTTTGAACTTAAAACTCATGTTTTGTTCATTTGTTTGCTTGTTTCAATGAAAAAAAACTCGGATGGATTTTTCGTAAAGAATGATAGTAAATACTAGATTATTCAAATGCAAACCAAAATTTATATTCGTTTCAAAATATTTCTCCACAATCTTTGTTTGCACCTAATACTCGTGTTTCGTGCATATGTTTGCTCGTTACATTGAAAAAAAACTCGGATAGATTTTTCGTAAAGAATGATAGTAAATACTAAATTATTCAAGTTCAAACCAAACTTTGTATTCAATTTAAAATAGTTCTCCACAATCTTTGTTTGCACCTAAAACTCATGTTTCGTGCATTTGTTTGCTCATTTCATTCAAAAACAACTCGGATAGATTTTTCGTAAAGAATGATAGTGAATACTAAATTATTCATGTTCAAACCAAACTTTGTATTCAATTTAAAATATTTCTCCACAATCTTTGTTTGCACCTAATACTCGTGTTTCGTGCATTTGTTTGCTCATTTCATTGAAAAAAAACTCGGTCAGATTTTTTGTAAAGAATGATAGTAAATACTAAATTATTCAAATGCAAATCTAAATTTGTACTCAATTTAAAATATTTCTCCACAATCTTTGTTTGCACCTAAAGCTCATGTTTCGTGCATTTGATTGCTCATTTCATTCAAAAACAACTCGGATAGATTTTTCGTAAAGAATGATAGTAAATACTAAATTATTCAAGTTCAAACCAAAATTTGTATTCAATTTAAAATATTTCTGCACAATCTCTGTTTGAACTTAAAACTCATGTTTTGTTCATTTGTTTGCTTCTTTCAATGAAAAACAACTCGGATGGATTTTTCGTAAAGAATGATAGTAAATACTAGATTATTCAAATGCAAACCAAAATTTATATTCGTTTCAAAATATTTCTCCACAATCTTTGTTTGCACCTAATACTCGTGTTTCGTGGATATGTTTGCTCGTTTCATTGAAAAAAAACTCGGTCAGATTTTTCGTAAAGAATGATAGTAAATACTAAATTACTCAAATGCAAACCAAAATTTGAATTCAATTTAAAATATTTCACCACAATCTTTGTTTGCACCTAAAACTCATGTTTCCTATATTTGTTTGCTCATTTCATTCAAAAAAAACTCGGATAGATTTTTCGTAAAAAATGATAGTAAAGACTAAATTATTCAAGTTCAAACCAAAATTTGTATTCAATTTAAAATATTTCTCCACAATCTCTGTTTGAACTTAAAACTCAAGTTTTGTTCATTTGTTTGCTTGTTTCAATGAAAAACAACTCGGATGGATTTATCGTAAAGAATGATAGTAAATACTAGATTATTCAAATGCAAACCAAAATTTATATTCGTTTCAAAATATTTCTCCACAATCTTTGTTTGCACCTAATACTCGTGTTTCGTGGATATGTTTGCTCGTTTCATTGAAAAAAAACTCGGTTAGATTTTTCGTAAAGAACGATAGTAAATACTAAATTACTCAAATGCAAACCAAAATTTGAATTCAATTTAAAATATTTCACCACAATCATTGTTTGCACCTAAAACTCATGTTTCCTATATTTGTTTGCTCATTTCATTCAAAAAAAACTCGGATAGATTTTTCGTAAAGAATGATAGTAAATACTAAATTATTTAAGTTCAAACCAAAATTTGTATTCAATTTAAAATATTTCTCCACAATCTCTGTTTGAACTTAAAACTCATGTTTTGTTCATTTGTTTACTTGTTTCAATGAAAAACAACTCGGATAGATTTTTCGTAAAGAATGATAGTAAATACTAGATTATTCAAATGCAAACCAAAATTTATATTCGTTTCAAAATACTTCTCCACAATCTTTGTTTGCACCTAATACTCGTGTTTCGTGCATATGTTTGCTCGTTTCATTGAAAAAAAACTCGGTTAGATTTTTCGTAAAGAATGATAGTAAATACTAAATTACTCGAATACAAACCAAAATTTGAATTCAATTTAAAATATTTCACCACAATCTTTGTATGCACCTAAAACTAATGTTTTGTATATTTGTTTGCTCATTTCATTCAAAAAAAACTCGGATAGATTTTTCGTAAAGAATGATAGTAAAGACTAAATTATTCAAGTTCAAACCAAAATTTGTATTCAATTTAAAATATTTCTCCACAATCTCTGTTTGAACTTAAAACTCATGTTTTGTTCATTTGTTTACTTGTTTCAATGAAAAACAACTCGGATGGATTTATCGTAAAGAAAGATAGTAAATACTAGATTATTCAAATGCAAACCAAAATTTATATTCGTTTCAAAATATTTCTCCACAATCTTTGTTTGCACCTAATACTCGTGTTTCGTGGATATGTTTGCTCGTTTCATTGAAAAAAAACTCGGTTAGATTTTTCGTAAAGAACGATAGTAAATACTAAATTACTCAAATGCAAACCAAAATTTGAATTCAATTTAAAATATTTCACCACAATCTTTGTTTGCACCTAAAACTCATGTTTCCTATATTTGTTTGCTCATTTCATTCAAAAAAAACTCGGATAGATTTTTCGTAAAGAATGATAGTAAATACTAAATTATTCAAGTTCAAACCAAAATTTTTATTCAATTTAAAATATTTCTCCACAATCTCTGTTTGAACTTAAAACTCATGTTTTGTTCATTTGTTTACTTGTTTCAATGAAAAACAACTCGGATAGATTTTTCGTAAAGAATGATAGTAAATACTAGATTATTCAAATGCAAACCAAAATTTATATTCGTTTCAAAATACTTCTCCACAATCTTTGTTTGCACCTAATACTCGTGTTTCGTGCATATGTTTGCTCGTTTCATTGAAAAAAAACTCGGTTAGATTTTTCGTAAAGAATGATAGTAAATACTAAATTACTCGAATACAAACCAAAATTTGAATTCAATTTAAAATATTTCACCACAATCTTTGTTTGCACCTAAAACTAATGTTTTCTATATTTGTTTTCTCATTTCATTCAAAAAAAACTCGGATAGATTTTTCGTAAAGAATGATAGTAAATACTAAATTATTCAAGTTCAAACCAAAATTTGTATTCAATTTAAAATATTTCTCCACAATCTCTGTTTGAACTTAAAACTCATGTTTTGTTCATTTGTTTACTTGTTTCAATGAAAAACAACTCGGATAGATTTTTCGTAAAGAATGATAGTAAATACTAGATTATTCAAATGCAAACCAAAATTTATATTCGTTTCAAAATACTTCTCCACAATCTTTGTTTGCACCTAATACTCGTGTTTCGTGCATATGTTTGCTCGTTTCATTGAAAAAATACTCGGATAGATTTTTCGTAAAGAATGATAGTAAATACTAAATTACTCGAATACAAACCAAAATTTGAATTCAATTTAAAATATTTCACCACAATCTTTGTTTGCACCTAAAACTAATGTTATCTATATTTGTTTTCTCATTTCATTCAAAAAAAACTCGGATAGATTTTTCGTAAAGAATGATAGTAAATACTAAATTATTCAAGTTCAAACCAAAATTTGTATTCAATTTAAAATATTTCTCCACAATCTCTGTTTGAACTTAAAACTCATGTTTTGTTCATTTGTTTACTTGTTTCAATGAAAAACAACTCGGATGGATTTATCGTAAAGAAAGATAGTAAATACTAGATTATTCAAATGCAAACCAAAATTTATATTCATTTCAAAATATTTCTCCACAATCTTTGTTTGCACCTAATACTCGTGTTTCGTGGATATGTTTGCTCGTTTCATTGAAAAAAAACTCGGTTAGATTTTTCGTAAAGAACGATAGTAAATACTAAATTACTCAAATGCAAACCAAAATTTGAATTCAATTTAAAATATTTCACCACAATCTTTGTTTGCACCTAAAACTCATGTTTCCTATATTTGCTTGCTCATTTCATTCAAAAAAAACTCGGATAGATTTTTCGTAAAGAATGATAGTAAATACTAAATTATTCAAGTTCAAACCAAAATTTGTATTCAATTTAAAATATTTCTCCACAATCTCTGTTTGAACTTAAAACTCATGTTTTGTTCATTTGTTTACTTGTTTCAATGAAAAACAACTCGGATAGATTTTTCGTAAAGAATGATAGTAAATACTAGATTATTCAAATGCAAACCAAAATTTATATTCGCTTCAAAATACTTCTCCACAATCTTTGTTTGCACCTAATACTCGTGTTTCGTGCATATGTTTGCTCGTTTCATTGAAAAAAAACTCGGTTAGATTTTTCGTAAAGAATGATAGTAAATACTAAATTACTCGAATACAAACCAAAATTTGAATTCAATTTAAAATATTTCACCACAATCTTTGTTTGCACCTAAAACTAATGTTTTCTATATTTGTTTTCTCATTTCATTCAAAAAAAACTCGGATAGATTTTTCGTAAAGAATGATAGTAAATACTAAATTATTCAAGTTCAAACCAAAATTTGTATTCAATTTAAAATATTTCTCCACAATCTCTGTTTGAACTTAAAACTCATGTTTTGTTCATTTGTTTACTTGTTTCAATGAAAAACAACTCGGATAGATTTTTCGTAAAGAATGATAGTAAATACTAGATTATTCAAATGCAAACCAAAATTTATATTCGTTTCAAAATACTTCTCCACAATCTTTGTTTGCACCTAATACTCGTGTTTCGTGCATATGTTTGCTCGTTTCATTGAAAAAAAACTCGGATAGATTTTTCGTAAAGAATGATAGTAAATACTAAATTACTCGAATACAAACCAAAATTTGAATTCAATTTAAAATATTTCACCACAATCTTTGTTTGCACCTAAAACTAATGTTTTCTATATTTGTTTTCTCATTTCATTCAAAAAAAACTCGGATAGATTTTTCGTAAAGAATGATAGTAAATACTAAATTATTCAAGTTCAAACCAAAATTTGTATTCAATTTAAAATATTTCTCCACAATCTCTGTTTGAACTTAAAACTCATGTTTTGTTCATTTGTTTACTTGTTTCAATGAAAAACAACTCGGATAGATTTTTCGTAAAGAATGATAGTAAATACTAGATTATTCAAATGCAAACCAAAATTTATATTCGTTTCAAAATACTTCTCCACAATCTTTGTTTGCACCTAATACTCGTGTTTCGTGCATATGTTTGCTCGTTTCATTGAAAAAAAACTCGGTTAGATTTTTCGTAAAGAACGATAGTAAATACTAAATTACTCGAATACAAACCAAAATTTGAATTCAATTTAAAATATTTCACCACAATCTTTGTTTGCACCTAAAACTCATGTTTCCTATATTTGTTTGCTCATTTCATTCAAAAAAAACTCGGATAGATTTTTCGTAAAGAATGATAGTAAAGACTAAATTATTCAAGTTCAAACCAAAATTTGTATTCAATTTAAAATATTTCTCCACAATCTCTGTTTGAACTTAAAACTCATGTTTTGTTCATTTGTTTACTTGTTTCAATGAAAAACAACTCGGATAGATTTTTCGTAAAGAATGATAGTAAATACTAGATTATTCAAATGCAAACCAAAATTTATATTCGTTTCAAAATACTTCTCCACAATCTTTGTTTGCACCTAATACTCGTGTTTCGTGCATATGTTTGCTCGTTTCATTGAAAAAAAACTCGGTTAGATTTTTCGTAAAGAATGATAGTAAATACTAAATTACTCGAATACAAACCAAAATTTGAATTCAATTTAAAATATTTCACCACAATCTTTGTTTGCACCTAAAACTAATGTTTTCTATATTTGTTTTCTCATTTCATTCAAAAAAAACTCGGATAGATTTTTCGTAAAGAATGATAGTAAATACTAAATTATTCAAGTTCAAACCAAAATTTGTATTCAATTTAAAATATTTCTCCACAATCTCTGTTTGAACTTAAAACTCATGTTTTGTTCATTTGTTTACTTGTTTCAATGAAAAACAACTCGGATAGATTTTTCGTAAAGAATGATAGTAAATACTAGATTATTCAAATGCAAACCAAAATTTATATTCGTTTCAAAATACTTCTCCACAATCTTTGTTTGCACCTAATACTCGTGTTTCGTGCATATGTTTGCTCGTTTCATTGAAAAAAAACTCGGATAGATTTTTCGTAAAGAATGATAGTAAATACTAAATTACTCGAATACAAACCAAAATTTGAATTCAATTTAAAATATTTCACCACAATCTTTGTTTGCACCTAAAACTAATGTTTTCTATATTTGTTTTCTCATTTCATTCAAAAAAAACTCGGATAGATTTTTCGTAAAGAATGATAGTAAATACTAAATTATTCAAGTTCAAACCAAAATTTGTATTCAATTTAAAATATTTCTCCACAATCTCTGTTTGAACTTAAAACTCATGTTTTGTTCATTTGTTTACTTGTTTCAATGAAAAACAACTCGGATAGATTTTTCGTAAAGAATGATAGTAAATACTAGATTATTCAAATGCAAACCAAAATTTATATTCGTTTCAAAATACTTCTCCACAATCTTTGTTTGCACCTAATACTCGTGTTTCGTGCATATGTTTGCTCGTTTCATTGAAAAAAAACTCGGTTAGATTTTTCGTAAAGAATGATAGTAAATACTAAATTACTCGAATACAAACCAAAATTTGAATTCAATTTAAAATATTTCACCACAATCTTTGTTTGCACCTAAAACTAATGTTTTGTATATTTGTTTGCTCATTTCATTCAAAAAAAACTCGGATAGATTTTTCGTAAAGAATGATAGTAAAGACTAAATTATTCAAGTTCAAACCAAAATTTGTATTCAATTTAAAATATTTCTCCACAATCTCTGTTTGAACTTAAAACTCATGTTTTGTTCATTTGTTTACTTGTTTCAATGAAAAACAACTCGGATGGATTTATCGTAAAGAAAGATAGTAAATACTAGATTATTCAAATGCAAACCAAAATTTATATTCGTTTCAAAATATTTCTCCACAATCTTTGTTTGCACCTAATACTCGTGTTTCGTGGATATGTTTGCTCGTTTCATTGAAAAAAAACTCGGTTAGATTTTTCGTAAAAAACGATAGTAAATACTAAATTACTCAAATGCAAACCAAAATTTGAATTCAATTTAAAATATTTCACCACAATCTTTGTTTGCACCTAAAACTCATGTTTCCTATATTTGTTTGCTCATTTCATTCAAAAAAAACTCGGATAGATTTTTCGTAAAGAATGATAGTAAATACTAAATTATTCAAGTTCAAACCAAAATTTGTATTCAATTTAAAATATTTCTCCACAATCTCTGTTTGAACTTAAAACTCATGTTTTGTTCATTTGTTTACTTGTTTCAATGAAAAACAACTCGGATAGATTTTTCGTAAAGAATGATAGTAAATACTAGATTATTCAAATGCAAACCAAAATTTATATTCGTTTCAAAATACTTCTCCACAATCTTTGTTTGCACCTAATACTCGTGTTTCGTGCATATGTTTGCTCGTTTCATTGAAAAAAAACTCGGTTAGATTTTTCGTAAAAAATGATAGTAAATACTAAATTACTCGAATACAAACCAAAATTTGAATTCAATTTAAAATATTTCACCACAATCTTTGTTTGCACCTAAAACTAATGTTTTCTATATTTGTTTTCTCATTTCATTCAAAAAAAACTCGGATAGATTTTTCGTAAAGAATGATAGTAAATACTAAATTATTCAAGTTCAAACCAAAATTTGTATTCAATTTAAAATATTTCTCCACAATCTCTGTTTGAACTTAAAACTCATGTTTTGTTCATTTGTTTACTTGTTTCAATGAAAAACAACTCGGATAGATTTTTCGTAAAGAATGATAGTAAATACTAGATTATTCAAATGCAAACCAAAATTTATATTCGTTTCAAAATACTTCTCCACAATCTGTGTTTGCACCTAATACTCGTGTTTCGTGCATATGTTTGCTCGTTTCATTGAAAAAAAACTCGGTTAGATTTTTCGTAAAGAATGATAGTAAATACTAAATTACTCGAATACAAACCAAAATTTGAATTCAATTTAAAATATTTCACCACAATCTTTGTTTGCACCTAAAACTAATGTTTTGTATATTTGTTTGCTCATTTCATTCAAAAAAAACTCGGATAGATTTTTCGTAAAGAATGATAGTAAAGACTAAATTATTCAAGTTCAAACCAAAATTTGTATTCAATTTAAAATATTTCTCCACAATCTCTGTTTGAACTTAAAACTCATGTTTTGTTCATTTGTTTACTTGTTTCAATGAAAAACAACTCGGACGGATTTATCGTAAAGAAAGATAGTAAATACTAGATTATTCAAATGCAAACCAAAATTTATATTCGTTTCAAAATATTTCTCCACAATCTTTGTTTGCACCTAATACTCGTGTTTCGTGGATATGTTTGCTCGTTTCATTGAAAAAAAACTCGGTTAGATTTTTCGTAAAAAACGATAGTAAATACTAAATTACTCAAATGCAAACCAAAATTTGAATTCAGTTTAAAATATTTCACCACAATCTTTGTTTGCACCTAAAACTCATGTTTCCTATATTTGTTTGCTCATTTCATTCAAAAAAAACTCGGATAGATTTTTCGTAAAGAATGATAGTAAATACTAAATTATTCAAGTTCAAACCAAAATTTGTATTCAATTTAAAATATTTCTCCACAATCTCTGTTTGAACTTAAAACTCATGTTTTGTTCATTTGTTTACTTGTTTCAATGAAAAACAACTCGGATAGATTTTTCGTAAAGAATGATAGTAAATACTAGATTATTCAAATGCAAACCAAAATTTATATTCGTTTCAAAATACTTCTCCACACTCTTTGTTTGCACCTAATACTCGTGTTTCGTGCATATGTTTGCTCGTTTCATTGAAAAAAAACTCGGTTAGATTTTTTGTAAAAAATGATAGTAAATACTAAATTACTCGAATACAAACCAAAATTTGAATTCAATTTAAAATATTTCACCACAATCTTTGTTTGCACCTAAAACTAATGTTTTCTATATTTGTTTTCTCATTTCATTCAAAAAAAACTCGGATAGATTTTTCGTAAAGAATGATAGTAAATACTAAATTATTCAAGTTCAAACCAAAATTTGTATTCAATTTAAAATATTTCTCCACAATCTCTGTTTGAACTTAAAACTCATGTTTTGTTCATTTGTTTACTTGTTTCAATGAAAAACAACTCGGATTGATTTTTCGTAAAGAATGATAGTAAATACTAGATTATTCAAATGCGAACCAAAATTTATATTCGTTTCAAAATACTTCTCCACAATCTTTGTTTGCACCTAATACTCGTGTTTCGTGCATATGTTTGCTCGTTTCATTGAAAAAAAACTCGGATAGATTTTTCGTAAAGAATGATAGTAAATACTAAATTACTCGAATACAAACCAAAATTTGAATTCAATTTAAAATATTTCACCACAATCTTTGTTTGCACCTAAAACTAATGTTTTCTATATTTGTTTTCTCATTTCATTCAAAAAAAACTCGGATAGATTTTTCGTAAAGAATGATAGTAAATACTAAATTATTCAAGTTCAAACCAAAATTTGTATTCAATTTAAAATATTTCTCCACAATCTCTGTTTGAACTTAAAACTCATGTTTTGTTCATTTGTTTGCTTGTTTCAATGAAAAACAACTCGGATAGATTTTTCGTAAAGAATGATAGTAAATACTAAATTACTCAAATGCAAACCAAAATTTGAATTCAATTTAAAATATTTCTCCACAATCTTTGTTTGCTCCTAAAACTCATGTTTCGTATATTTGTTTGCCCATTTCATTCAAAAAAAACTCGGATAGATTTTTCGTAAAGAATGATAGTAAATACTAAATTATTCAAGTTCAAACCAAAATTTGTATTCAATTTAAAATATTTCTCCACAATTTCTGTTTGAACTTAAAACTCATGTTTTGTTCATTTGTTTGCTTGTTTCGATGAAAAAAAACTCGGATGGATTTTTCGTAAAGAATGATAGTAAATACTAGATTATTCAAATGCAAACCAAAATTTATATTCGTTTCAAAATATTTCTCCACAATCTTTGTTTGCACCTAATACTCGTGTTTCGTGCATATGTTTGCTCGTTACATTGAAAAATAACTCGGATAGATTTTTCGTAAAGAATGATAGTAAATACTAAATTATTCAAGTTCAAACCAAACTTTGTATTCAATTTAAAATAGTTCTCCACAATCTTTGTTTGCACCTAAAACTCATGTTTCGTGCATTTGTTTGCTCATTTCATTCAAAAACAACTCGGATAGATTTTTCGTAAAGAATGATAGTGAATACTAAATTATTCATGTTCAAACCAAACTTTGTATTCAATTTAAAATATTTCTCCACAATCTTTGTTTGCACCTAATACTCGTGTTTCGTGCATTTGTTTGCTCATTTCATTGAAAAAAAACTCGGTTAGATTTTTTGTAAAGAATGATAGTAAATACTAAATTATTCAAATGCAAATCTAAATTTGTACTCAATTTAAAATATTTCTCCACAATCTTTGTTTGCACCTAAAGCTCATGTTTCGTGCATTTGATTGCTCATTTCATTCAAAAACAACTCGGATAGATTTTTCGTAAAGAATGATAGTAAATACTAAATTATTCAAGTTCAAACCAAAATTTGTATTCAATTTAAAATATTTCTGCACAATCTCTGTTTGAACTTAAAACTCATGTTTTGTTCATTTGTTTGCTTCTTTCAATGAAAAACAACTCGGATGGATTTTTCGTAAAGAATGATAGTAAATACTAGATTATTCAAATGCAAACCAAAATTTATATTCGTTTCAAAATATTTCTCCACAATCTTTGTTTGCACCTAATACTCGTGTTTCGTGGATATGTTTGCTCGTTTCATTGAAAAAAAACTCGGTTAGATTTTTCGTAAAGAATGATAGTAAATACTAAATTACTCAAATGCAAACCAAAATTTGAATTCAATTTAAAATATTTCACCACAATCTTTGTTTGCACCTAAAACTCATGTTTCCTATATTTGTTTGCTCATTTCATTCAAAAAAAACTCGGATAGATTTTTCGTAAAGAATGATAGTAAAGACTAAATTATTCAAGTTCAAACCAAAATTTGTATTCAATTTAAAATATTTCTCCACAATCTCTGTTTGAACTTAAAACTCATGTTTTGTTCATTTGTTTGCTTGTTTCAATGAAAAACAACTCGGATGGATTTATCGTAAAGAATGATAGTAAATACTAGATTATTCAAATGCAAACCAAAATTTATATTCGTTTCAAAATATTTCTCCACAATCTTTGTTTGCACCTAATACTCGTGTTTCGTGGATATGTTTGCTCGTTTCATTGAAAAAAAACTCGGTTAGATTTTTCGTAAAGAACGATAGTAAATACTAAATTACTCAAATGCAAACCAAAATTTGAATTCAATTTAAAATATTTCACCACAATCTTTGTTTGCACCTAAAACTCATGTTTCCTATATTTGTTTGCTCATTTCATTCAAAAAAAACTCGGATAGATTTTTCGTAAAGAATGATAGTAAATACTAAATTATTCAAGTTCAAACCAAAATTTGTATTCAATTTAAAATATTTCTCCACAATCTCTGTTTGAACTTAAAACTCATGTTTTGTTCATTTGTTTACTTGTTTCAATGAAAAACAACTCGGATAGATTTTTCGTAAAGAATGATAGTAAATACTAGATTATTCAAATGCAAACCAAAATTTATATTCGTTTCAAAATACTTCTCCACAATCTTTGTTTGCACCTAATACTCGTGTTTCGTGCATATGTTTGCTCGTTTCATTGAAAAAAAACTCGGTTAGATTTTTCGTAAAGAATGATAGTAAATACTAAATTACTCGAATACAAACCAAAATTTGAATTCAATTTAAAATATTTCACCACAATCTTTGTTTGCACCTAAAACTAATGTTTTGTATATTTGTTTTCTCATTTCATTCAAAAAAAACTCGGATAGATTTTTCGTAAAGAATGATAGTAAATACTAAATTATTCAAGTTCAAACAAAAATTTGTATTCAATTTAAAATATTTCTCCACAGTCTCTGTTTGAACTTAAAACTCATGTTTTGTTCATTTGTTTGCTTGTTTCAATGAAAAACAACTCGGATAGATTTTCGTAAAGAATGATAGTAAATACTAAATTACTCAAATGCAAACCAAAATTTGAATTCAATTTAAAATATTTCTCCACAATATTTGTTTGCACCTAAAACTCATGTTTCGTATATTTGTTTGCTCATTTCATTCAAAAAAAACTCGGATAGATTTTTCGTAAAGAATGATAGTAAAGACTAAATTATTCAAGTTCAAACCAAAATTTGTATTCAATTTAAAATATTTCTCCACAATCTCTGTTTAAACTTAAAACTCATGTTTTGTTCATTTGTTTGCTTGTTTCAATGAAAAACAACTCGGATGGATTTATCGTAAAGAATGATAGTAAATACTAGATTATTCAAATGCAAACCAAAATTTATATTCGTTTCAAAATATTTCTCCACAATCTTTGTTTGCACCTAATACTCGTGTTTCGTGGATATGTTTGCTCGTTTCATTGAAAAAAAACTCGGTTAGATTTTTCGTAAAGAACGATAGTAAATACTAAATTACTCAAATGCAAACCAAAATTTGAATTCAATTTAAAATATTTCACCACAATCTTTGTTTGCACCTAAAACTCATGTTTCCTATATTTGTTTGCTCATTTCATTCAAAAAAAACTCGAATAGATTTTTCGTAAAGAATGATAGTAAATACTAAATTATTCAAGTTCAAACCAAAATTTGTATTCAATTTAAAATATTTCTCCACAATCTCTGTTTGAACTTAAAACTCATGTTTTGTTCATTTGTTTACTTGTTTCAATGAAAAACAACTCGGATAGATTTTTCGTAAAGAATGATAGTAAATAATAGATTATTCAAATGCAAACCAAAATTTATATTCGTTTCAAAATACTTCTCCACAATCTTTGTTTGCACCTAATACTCGTGTTTCGTGCATATGTTTGCTCGTTTCATTGAAAAAAAACTCGGATAGATTTTTCGTAAAGAATGATAGTAAATACTAAATTACTCGAATACAAACCAAAATTTGAATTCAATTTAAAATATTTCACCACAATCTTTGTTTGCACCTAAAACTAATGTTTTCTATATTTGTTTTCTCATTTCATTCAAAAAAAACTCGGATAGATTTTTCGTAAAGAATGATAGTAAATACTAAATTATTCAAGTTCAAACCAAAATTTGTATTCAATTTAAAATATTTCTCCACAATCTCTGTTTGAACTTAAAACTCATGTTTTGTTCATTTGTTTGCTTGTTTCAATGAAAAACAACTCGGATAGATTTTTCGTAAAGAATGATAGTAAATACTAAATTACTCAAATGCAAACCAAAATTTGAATTCAATTTAAAATATTTCTCCACAATCTTTGTATGCTCCTAAAACTCATGTTTCGTATATTTGTTTGCTCATTTCATTCAAAAAAAACTCGGATAGATTTTTCGTAAAGAATGATAGTAAATACTAAATTATTCAAGTTCAAACCAAAATTTGTATTCAATTTAAAATATTTCTCCACAATCTCTGTTTGAACTTAAAACTCATGTTTTGTTCATTTGTTTGCTTGTTTCAATGAAAAAAAACTCGGATGGATTTTTCGTAAAGAATGATAGTAAATACTAGATTATTCAAATGCAAACCAAAATTTATATTCGTTTCAAAATATTTCTCCACAATCTTTGTTTGCACCTAATACTCGTGTTTCGTGCATATGTTTGCTCGTTACATTGAAAAAAAACTCGGATAGATTTTTCGTAAAGAATGATTGTAAATACTAAATTATTCAAGTTCAAACCAAACTTTGTATTCAATTTAAAATAGTTCTCCACAATCTTTGTTTGCACCTAAAACTCATGTTTCGTGCATTTGTTTGCTCATTTCATTCAAAAACAACTCGGATAGATTTTTCGTAAAGAATGATAGTGAATACTAAATTATTCATGTTCAAACCAAACTTTGTATTCAATTTAAAATATTTCTCCACAATCTTTGTTTGCACCTAATACTCGTGTTTCGTGCATTTGTTTGCTCATTTCATTGAAAAAAAACTCGGTTAGATTTTTTGTAAAGAATGATAGTAAATACTAAATTATTCAAATGCAAATCTAAATTTGTACTCAATTTAAAATATTTCTCCACAATCTTTGTTTGCGCCTAAAGCTCATGTTTCGTGCATTTGATTGCTCATTTCATTCAAAAACAACTCGGATAGATTTTTCATAAAGAATGATAGTAAATACTAAATTATTCAAGTTCAAACCAAAATTTGTATTCAATTTAAAATATTTCTGCACAATCTCTGTTTGAACTTAAAACTCATGTTTTGTTCATTTGTTTGCTTGTTTCAATGAAAAACAACTCGGATGGATTTTTCGTAAAGAATGATAGTAAATACTAGATTATTCAAATGCAAACCAAAATTTATATTCGTTTCAAAATATTTCTCCACAATCTTTGTTTGCACCTAATACTCGTGTTTCGTGGATATGTTTGCTCGTTTCATTGAAAAAAAACTCGGTTAGATTTTTCGTAAAGAATGATAGTAAATACTAAATTACTCAAATGCAAACCAAAATTTGAATTCAATTTAAAATATTTCACCACAATCTTTGTTTGCACCTAAAACTCATGTTTCCTATATTTGTTTGCTCATTTCATTCAAAAAAAACTCGGATAGATTTTTCGTAAAGAATGATAGTAAATACTAAATTATTCAAGTTCAAACCAAAATTTGTATTCAATTTAAAATATTTCTCCACAATCTCTGTTTGAACTTAAAACTCATGTTTTGTTCATTTGTTTACTTGTTTCAATGAAAAACAACTCGGATAGATTTTTCGTAAAGAATGATAGTAAATACTAGATTATTCAAATGCAAACCAAAATTTATATTCGTTTCAAAATACTTCTCCACAATCTTTGTTTGCACCTAATACTCGTGTTTCGTGCATATGTTTGCTCGTTTCATTGAAAAAAAACTCGGTTAGATTTTTCGTAAAGAATGATAGTAAATACTAAATTACTCGAATACAAACCAAAATTTGAATTCAATTTAAAATATTTCACCACAATCTTTGTTTGCACCTAAAACTAATGTTTTGTATATTTGTTTTCTCATTTCATTCAAAAAAAACTCGGATAGTTTTTTCGTAAAGAATGATAGTAAATACTAAATTATTCAAGTTCAAACCAAAATTTGTATTCAATTTAAAATATTTCTCCACAATCTCTGTTTGAACTTAAAACTCATGTTTTGTTCATTTGTTTGCTTGTTTCAATGAAAAACAACTCGGATAGATTTTTCGTAAAGAATGATAGTAAATAATAAATTACTCAAATGCAAACCAAAATTTGAATTCAATTTAAAATATTTCTCCACAATATTTGTTTGCACCTAAAACTCATGTTTCGTATATTTGTTTGCTCATTTCATTCAAAAAAAACTCGGATAGATTTTTCGTAAAGAATGATAGTAAAGACTAAATTATTCAAGTTCAAACCAAAATTTGTATTCAATTTAAAATATTTCTCCACAATCTCTGTTTAAACTTAAAACTCATGTTTTGTTCATTTGTTTGCTTGTTTCAATGAAAAACAACTCGGATGGATTTATCGTAAAGAATGATAGTAAATACTAGATTATTCAAATGAAAACCAAAATTTATATTCGTTTCAAAATATTTCTCCACAATCTTTGTTTGCACCTAATACTCGTGTTTCGTGGATATGTTTGCTCGTTTCATTGAAAAAAAACTCGGTTAGATTTTTCGTAAAGAACGATAGTAAATACTAAATTACTCAAATGCAAACCAAAATTTGAATTCAATTTAAAATATTTCACCACAATCTTTGTTTGCACCTAAAACTCATGTTTCCTATATTTGTTTGCTCATTTCATTCAAAAAAAACTCGGATAGATTTTTCGTAAAGAATGATAGTAAATACTAAATTATTCAAGTTCAAACCAAAATTTGTATTCAATTTAAAATATTTCTCCACAATCTCTGTTTGAACTTAAAACTCATGTTTTGTTCATTTGTTTACTTGTTTCAATGAAAAACAACTCGGATAGATTTTTCGTAAAGAATGATAGTAAATACTAGATTATTCAAATGCAAACCAAAATTTATATTCGTTTCAAAATACTTCTCCACAATCTTTGTTTGCACCTAATACTCGTGTTTCGTGCATATATTTGCTCGTTTCATTGAAAAAAAAAACTCGGATAGATTTTTCGTAAAGAATGATAGTAAATACTAAATTACTCGAATACAAACCAAAATTTGAATTCAATTTAAAATATTTCACCACAATCTTTGTTTGCACCTAAAACTAATGTTTTCTATATTTGTTTTCTCATTTCATTCAAAAAAAACTCGGATAGATTTTTCGTAAAGAATGATAGTAAATACTAAATTATTCAAGTTCAAACCAAAATTTGTATTCAATTTAAAATATTTCTCCACAATCTCTGTTTGAACTTAAAACTCATGTTTTGTTCATTTGTTTGCTTGTTTCAATGAAAAACAACTCGGATAGATTTTTCGTAAAGAATGATAGTAAATACTAAATTACTCAAATGCAAACCAAAATTTGAATTCAATTTAAAATATTTCTCCACAATCTTTGTTTGCTCCTAAAACTCATGTTTCGTATATTTGTTTGCTCATTTCATTCAAAAAAAACTCGGATAGATTTTTCGTAAAGAATGATAGTAAATACTAAATTATTCAAGTTCAAACCAAAATTTGTATTCAATTTAAAATATTTCTCCACAATCTCTGTTTGAACTTAAAACTCATGTTTCGTTCATTTGTTTGCTTGTTTCAATGAAAAAAAACTCGGATGGATTTTTCGTAAAGAATGATAGTAAATACTAGATTATTCAAATGCAAACCAAAATTTATATTCGTTTCAAAATATTTCTCCACAATCTTTGTTTGCACCTAATACTCGTGTTTCGTGCATATGTTTGCTCGTTACATTGAAAAAAAACTCGGATAGATTTTTCGTAAAGAATGATAGTAAATACTAAATTATTCAAGTTCAAACCAAACTTTGTATTCAATTTAAAATAGTTCTCCACAATCTTTGTTTGCACCTAAAACTCATGTTTCGTGCATTTGTTTGCTCATTTCATGCAAAAACAACTCGGATAGATTTTTCGTAAAGAATGATAGTGAATACTAAATTATTCATGTTCAAACCAAACTTTGTATTCAATTTAAAATATTTCTCCACAATCTTTGTTTGCACCTAATACTCGTGTTTCGTGCATTTGTTTGCTCATTTCATTGAAAAAAAACTCGGTTAGATTTTTTGTAAAGAATGATAGTAAATACTAAATTATTCAAATGCAAATCTAAATTTGTACTCAATTTAAAATATTTCTCCACAATCTTTGTTTGCGCCTAAAGCTCATGTTTCGTGCATTTGATTGCTCATTTCATTCAAAAACAACGCGGATAGATTTTTCGTAAAGAATGATAGTAAATACTAAATTATTCAAGTTCAAACCAAAATTTGTATTCAATTTAAAATATTTCTGCACAATCTCTGTTTGAACTTAAAACTCATGTTTTGTTCATTTGTTTGCTTGTTTCAATGAAAAACAACTCGGATGGATTTTTCGTAAAGAATGATAGTAAATACTAGATTATTCAAATGCAAACCAAAATTTATATTCGTTTCAAAATATTTCTCCACAATCTTTGTTTGCACCTAATACTCGTGTTTCGTGGATATGTTTGCTCGTTTCATTGAAAAAAAACTCGGTTAGATTTTTCGTAAAGAATGATAGTAAATACTAAATTACTCAAATGCAAACCAAAATTTGAATTCAATTTAAAATATTTCACCACAATCTTTGTTTGCACCTAAAACTCATGTTTCCTATATTTGTTTGCTCATTTCATTCAAAAAAAACTCGGATAGATTTTTCGTAAAGAATGATAGTAAATACTAAATTATTCAAGTTCAAACCAAAATTTTTATTCAATTTAAAATATTTCTCCACAATCTCTGTTTGAACTTAAAACTCATGTTTTGTTCATTTGTTTACTTGTTTCAATGAAAAACAACTCGGATAGATTTTTCGTAAAGAATGATAGTAAATACTAGATTATTCAAATGCAAACGAAAATTTATATTCGTTTCAAAATATTTCTCCACAATCTTTGTTTGCACCTAATACTCGTGTTTCGTGCATATGTTTGCTCGTTTCATTGAAAAAAAACTCGGTTAGATTTTTCGTAAAGAATGATATAAATACTAAATTACTCGAATACAAACCAAAATTTGAATTCAATTTAAAATATTTCACCACAATCTTTGTTTGCACCTAAAACTAATGTTTCCTATATTTGTTTGCTCATTTCATACAAAAAAAACTCGGATAGATTTTTCGTAAAGAATGATAGTTAATACTAAATTATTCAAGTTCAAACCAAAATTTGTATTCAATTTAAAATATTTCTCCACAATCTCTGTTTGAACTTAAAACTCATGTTTTGTTCATTTGTTTGCTTGTTTCAATGAAAAACAACTCGGATAGATTTTTCGTAAAGAATGATAGTAAATACTAAATTACTCAAATGCAAACCAAAATTTGAATTCAATTTAAAATATTTCTCCACAATCTTTGTTTGCAGCTAAAACTCATGTTTCGTATATTTGTTTGCTCATTTCATTCAAAAAAAACTCGGATAGATTTTTCGTAAAGAATGATAGTAAATACTAAATTATTCAAGTTCAAACCAAAATTTGTATTCAATTTAAAATATTTCTCCACAATCTCTGTTTGAACTTAAAACTCATGTTTTGTTCATTTGTTTGCTTGTTTCAATGAAAAACAACTCGGATGGATTTTTCGTAAAGAATGATAGTAAATACTAGATTATTCAAATGCAAACCAAAATTTATATTCGTTTCAAAATATTTCTCCACAATCTTTGTTTGCACCTAATACTCGTGTTTCGTGGATATGTTTGCTCGTTTCATTGAAAAAAAACTCGGTTAGATTTTTCGTAAAGAACGATAGTAAATACTAAATTACTCAAATGCAAACCAAAATTTGAATTCAATTTAAAATATTTCACCACAATCTTTGTTTGCACCTAAAACTCATGTTTCCTATATTTGTTTGCTCATTTCATTCAAAAAAAACTCGGATAGATTTTTCGTAAAGAATGATAGTAAATACTAAATTATTCAAGTTCAAACCAAAATTTGTATTCAATTTAAAATATTTCTCCACAATCTCTGTTTGAACTTAAAACTCATGTTTTGTTCATTTGTTTACTTGTTTCAATGAAAAACAACTCGGATAGATTTTTCGTAAAGAATGATAGTAAATACTAGATTATTCAAATGCAAACCAAAATTTATATTCGTTTCAAAATACTTCTCCACAATCTTTGTTTGCACCAAATACTCGTGTTTCGTGCATATGTTTGCTCATTTCATTGAAAAAAAACTCGGATAGATTTTTCGTAAAGAATGATAGTAAATACTAAATTACTCGAATACAAACCAAAATTTGAATTCAATTTAAAATATTTCACCACAATCTTTGTTTGCACCTAAAACTAATGTTTTCTATATTTGTTTTCTCATTTCATTCAAAAAAAACTCGGATAGATTTTTCGTAAAGAATGATAGTAAATACTAAATTATTCAAGTTCAAACCAAAATTTGTATTCAATTTAAAATATTTCTCCACAATCTCTGTTTGAACTTAAAACTCATGTTTTGTACATTTGTTTGCTTGTTTCAATGAAAAACAACTCGGATAGATTTTTCGTAAAGAATGATAGTAAATACTAAATTACTCAAATGCAAACCAAAATTTGAATTCAATTTAAAATATTTCTCCACAATCTTTGTTTGCACCTAAAACTCATGTTTCGTATATTTGTTTGCTCATTTCATTCAAAAAAAACTCGGATAGATTTTTCATAAAGAATGATAGTAAATACTAAATTATTCAAGTTCAAACCAAAATTTGTATTCAATTTAAAATATTTCTCCACAATCTCTGTTTGAACTTAAAACTCATGTTTTGTTCATTTGTTTGCTTGTTTCAATGAAAAAAAACTCGGATGGATTTTTCGTAAAGAATGATAGTAAATACTAGATTATTCAAATGCAAACCAAAATATATATTCGTTTCAAAATATTTCTCCACAATCTTTGTTTGCACCTAATACTCGTGTTTCGTGCATATGTTTGCTCGTTACATTGAAAAAAAACTCGGATAGATTTTTCGTAAAGAATGATAGTAAATACTAAATTATTCAAGTTCAAACCAAACTTTGTATTCAATTTAAAATAGTTCTCCACAATCTTTGTTTGCACCTAAAACTCATGTTTCGTGCATTTGTTTGCTCATTTCATTCAAAAACAACTCGGATAGATTTTTCGTAAAGAATGATAGTGAATACTAAATTATTCATGTTCAAACCAAACTTTGTATTCAATTTAAAATATTTCTCCACAATCTTTGTTTGCACCTAATACTCGTGTTTCGTGCATTTGTTTGCTCATTTCATTGAAAAAAAACTCGGTTAGATTTTTTGTAAAGAATGATAGTAAATACTAAATTATTCAAATGCAAATCTAAATTTGTACTCAATTTAAAATATTTCTCCACAATCTTTGTTTGCGCCTAAAGCTCATGTTTCGTGCATTTGATTGCTCATTTCATTCAAAAACAACTCGGATAGATTTTTCGTAAAGAATGATAGTAAATACTAAATTATTCAAGTTCAAACCAAAATTTGTATTCAATTTAAAATATTTCTGCACAATCTCTGTTTGAACCTAAAACTCATGTTTTGTTCATTTGTTTGCTTGTTTCAATGAAAAACAACTCGGATAGATTTTTCGTAAAGAATGATAGTAAATACTAAATTACTCAAATGCAAACCAAAATTTGAATTCAATTTAAAATATTTCTCCACAATCTTTGTTTGCAGCTAAAACTCATGTTTCGTATATTTGTTTGCTCATTTCATTCAAAAAAAACTCGGATAGATTTTTCGTAAAGAATGATAGTAAATACTAAATTATTCAAGTTCAAACCAAAATTTGTATTCAATTTAAAATATTTCTCCACAATCTCTGTTTGAACTTAAAACTCATGTTTTGTTCATTTGTTTGCTTGTTTCAATGAAAAACAACTCGGATGGATTTTTCGTAAAGAATGATAGTAAATACTAGATTATTCAAATGCAAACCAAAATTTATATTCGTTTCAAAATATTTCTCCACAATCTTTGTTTGCACCTAATACTCGTGTTTCGTGGATATGTTTGCTCGTTTCATTGAAAAAAAACTCGGTTAGATTTTTCGTAAAGAACGATAGTAAATACTAAATTACTCAAATGCAAACCAAAATTTGAATTCAATTTAAAATATTTCACCACAATCTTTGTTTGCACCTAAAACTCATGTTTCCTATATTTGTTTGCTCATTTCATTCAAAAAAAACTCGGATAGATTTTTCGTAAAGAATGATAGTAAATACTAAATTATTCAAGTTCAAACCAAAATTTGTATTCAATTTAAAATATTTCTCCACAATCTCTGTTTGAACTTAAAACTCATGTTTTGTTCATTTGTTTACTTGTTTCAATGAAAAACAACTCGGATAGATTTTTCGTAAAGAATGATAGTAAATACTAGATTATTCAAATGCAAACCAAAATTTATATTCGTTTCAAAATACTTCTCCACAATCTTTGTTTGCACCAAATACTCGTGTTTCGTGCATATGTTTGCTCATTTCATTGAAAAAAAACTCGGATAGATTTTTCGTAAAGAATGATAGTAAATACTAAATTACTCGAATACAAACCAAAATTTGAATTCAATTTAAAATATTTCACCACAATCTTTGTTTGCACCTAAAACTAATGTTTTCTATATTTGTTTTCTCATTTCATTCAAAAAAAACTCGGATAGATTTTTCGTAAAGAATGATAGTAAATACTAAATTATTCAAGTTCAAACCAAAATTTGTATTCAATTTAAAATATTTCTCCACAATCTCTGTTTGAACTTAAAACTCATGTTTTGTACATTTGTTTGCTTGTTTCAATGAAAAACAACTCGGATAGATTTTTCGTAAAGAATGATAGTAAATACTAAATTACTCAAATGCAAACCAAAATTTGAATTCAATTTAAAATATTTCTCCACAATCTTTGTTTGCACCTAAAACTCATGTTTCGTATATTTGTTTGCTCATTTCATTCAAAAAAAACTCGGATAGATTTTTCATAAAGAATGATAGTAAATACTAAATTATTCAAGTTCAAACCAAAATTTGTATTCAATTTAAAATATTTCTCCACAATCTCTGTTTGAACTTAAAACTCATGTTTTGTTCATTTGTTTGCTTGTTTCAATGAAAAAAAACTCGGATGGATTTTACGTAAAGAATGATAGTAAATACTAGATTATTCAAATGCAAACCAAAATATATATTCGTTTCAAAATATTTCTCCACAATCTTTGTTTGCACCTAATACTCGTGTTTCGTGCATATGTTTGCTCGTTACATTGAAAAAAAACTCGGATAGATTTTTCGTAAAGAATGATAGTAAATACTAAATTATTCAAGTTCAAACCAAACTTTGTATTCAATTTAAAATAGTTCTCCACAATCTTTGTTTGCACCTAAAACTCATGTTTCGTGCATTTGTTTGCTCATTTCATTCAAAAACAACTCGGATAGATTTTTCGTAAAGAATGATAGTGAATACTAAATTATTCATGTTCAAACCAAACTTTGTATTCAATTTAAAATATTTCTCCACAATCTTTGTTTGCACCTAATACTCGTGTTTCGTGCATTTGTTTGCTCATTTCATTGAAAAAAAACTCGGTTAGATTTTTTGTAAAGAATGATAGTAAATACTAAATTATTCAAATGCAAATCTAAATTTGTACTCAATTTAAAATATTTCTCCACAATCTTTGTTTGCGCCTAAAGCTCATGTTTCGTGCATTTGATTGCTCATTTCATTCAAAAACAACTCGGATAGATTTTTCGTAAAGAATGATAGTAAATACTAAATTATTCAAGTTCAAACCAAAATTTGTATTCAATTTAAAATATTTCTGCACAATCTCTGTTTGAACCTAAAACTCATGTTTTGTTCATTTGTTTGCTTGTTTCAATGAAAAACAACTCGGATGGATTTTTCGTAAAGAATGATAGTAAATACTAGATTATTCAAATGCAAACCAAAATTTATATTCGTTTCAAAATATTTCTCCACAATCTTTGTTTGCACCTAATACTCGTGTTTCGTGGATATGTTTGCTCGTTTCATTGAAAAAAAACTCGGTTAGATTTTTCGTAAAGAATGATAGTAAATACTAAATTACTCAAATGCAAACCAAAATTTGAATTCAATTTAAAATATTTCACCACAATCTTTGTTTGCACCTAAAACTCATGTTTCCTATATTTGTTTGCTCATTTCATTCAAAAAAAACTCGGATAGATTTTTCGTAAAGAATGATAGTAAATACTAAATTATTCAAGTTCAAACCAAAATTTTTATTCAATTTAAAATATTTCTCCACAATCTCTGTTTGAACTCAAAACTCATGTTTTGTTCATTTGTTTACTTGTTTCAATGAAAAACAACTCGGATAGATTTTTCGTAAAGAATGATAGTAAATACTAGATTATTCAAATGCAAACCAAAATTTATATTCGTTTCAAAATATTTCTCCACAATCTTTGTTTGCACCTAATACTCGTGTTTCGTGCATATGTTTGCTCGTTTCATTGAAAAAAAACTCGGTTAGATTTTTCGTAAAGAATGATAGTAAATACTAAATTACTCAAATGCAAACCAAAATTTGAATTCAATTTAAAATATTTCACCACAATCTTTGTTTGCACCTAAAACTCATG
The DNA here is from genome assembly GCA_027726005.1 of Juncus effusus. NCBI lineage: Eukaryota > Viridiplantae > Streptophyta > Magnoliopsida > Poales > Juncaceae > Juncus > Juncus effusus. Next base: position 5,243,539 of record CM050893.1, read on the forward strand.
TTTCCTATATTTGTTTGCTCATTTCATTCAAAAAAAACTCGGATAGATTTTTCGTAAAGAATGATAGTAAATACTAAATTATTCAAGTTCAAACCAAAATTTGTATTCAATTTAAAATATTTCTGCACAATCTCTGTTTGAACTTAAAACTCATGTTTTGTTCATTTGTTTGCTTGTTTCAATGAAAAAAAACTCGGATGGATTTTTCGTAAAGAATGATAGTAAATACTAGATTATTCAAATGCAAACCAAAATTTATATTCGTTTCAAAATATTTCTCCACAATCTTTGTTTGCACCTAATACTCGTGTTTCGTGCATATGTTTGCTCGTTACATTGAAAAAAAACTCGGATAGATTTTTCGTAAAGAATGATAGTAAATACTAAATTATTCAAGTTCAAACCAAACTTTGTATTCAATTTAAAATAGTTCTCCACAATCTTTGTTTGCACCTAAAACTCATGTTTCGTGCATTTGTTTGCTCATTTCATGCAAAAACAACTCGGATAGATTTTTCGTAAAGAATGATAGTGAATACTAAATTATTCATGTTCAAACCAAACTTTGTATTCAATTTAAAATATTTCTCCACAATCTTTGTTTGCACCTAATACTCGTGTTTCGTGCATTTGTTTGCTCATTTCATTGAAAAAAAACTCGGTTAGATTTTTTGTAAAGAATGATAGTAAATACTAAATTATTCAAATGCAAATCTAAATTTGTACTCAATTTAAAATATTTCTCCACAATCTTTGTTTGCGCCTAAAGCTCATGTTTCGTGCATTTGATTGCTCATTTCATTCAAAAACAACTCGGATAGATTTTTCGTAAAGAATGATAGTAAATACTAAATTATTCAAGTTCAAACCAAAATTTGTATTCAATTTAAAATATTTCTGCACAATCTCTGTTTGAACTTAAAACTCATGTTTTGTTCATTTGTTTGCTTGTTTCAATGAAAAACAACTCGGATGGATTTTACGTAAAGAATGATAGTAAATACTAGATTATTCAAATGCAAACCAAAATATATATTCGTTTCAAAATATTTCTCCACAATCTTTGTTTGCACCTAATACTCGTGTTTCGTGCATATGTTTGCTCGTTACATTGAAAAAAAACTCGGATAGATTTTTCGTAAAGAATGATAGTAAATACTAAATTATTCAAGTTCAAACCAAACTTTGTATTCAATTTAAAATAGTTCTCCACAATCTTTGTTTGCACCTAAAACTCATGTTTCGTGCATTTGTTTGCTCATTTCATTCAAAAACAACTCGGATAGATTTTTCGTAAAGAATGATAGTGAATACTAAATTATTCATGTTCAAACCAAACTTTGTATTCAATTTAAAATATTTCTCCACAATCTTTGTTTGCACCTAATACTCGTGTTTCGTGCATTTGTTTGCTCATTTCATTGAAAAAAAACTCGGTTAGATTTTTTGTAAAGAATGATAGTAAATACTAAATTATTCAAATGCAAATCTAAATTTGTACTCAATTTAAAATATTTCTCCACAATCTTTGTTTGCGCCTAAAGCTCATGTTTCGTGCATTTGATTGCTCATTTCATTCAAAAACAACTCGGATAGATTTTTCGTAAAGAATGATAGTAAATACTAAATTATTCAAGTTCAAACCAAAATTTGTATTCAATTTAAAATATTTCTGCACAATCTCTGTTTGAACCTAAAACTCATGTTTTGTTCATTTGTTTGCTTGTTTCAATGAAAAACAACTCGGATGGATTTTTCGTAAAGAATGATAGTAAATACTAGATTATTCAAATGCAAACCAAAATTTATATTCGTTTCAAAATATTTCTCCACAATCTTTGTTTGCACCTAATACTCGTGTTTCGTGGATATGTTTGCTCGTTTCATTGAAAAAAAACTCGGTTAGATTTTTCGTAAAGAATGATAGTAAATACTAAATTACTCAAATGCAAACCAAAATTTGAATTCAATTTAAAATATTTCACCACAATCTTTGTTTGCACCTAAAACTCATGTTTCCTATATTTGTTTGCTCATTTCATTCAAAAAAAACTCGGATAGATTTTTCGTAAAGAATGATAGTAAATACTAAATTATTCAAGTTCAAACCAAAATTTTTATTCAATTTAAAATATTTCTCCACAATCTCTGTTTGAACTCAAAACTCATGTTTTGTTCATTTGTTTACTTGTTTCAATGAAAAACAACTCGGATAGATTTTTCGTAAAGAATGATAGTAAATACTAGATTATTCAAATGCAAACCAAAATTTATATTCGTTTCAAAATATTTCTCCACAATCTTTGTTTGCACCTAATACTCGTGTTTCGTGCATATGTTTGCTCGTTTCATTGAAAAAAAACTCGGTTAGATTTTTCGTAAAGAATGATAGTAAATACTAAATTACTCAAATGCAAACCAAAATTTGAATTCAATTTAAAATATTTCACCACAATCTTTGTTTGCACCTAAAACTCATGTTTCCTATATTTGTTTGCTCATTTCATTCAAAAAAAACTCGGATAGATTTTTCGTAAAGAATGATAGTAAATACTAAATTATTCAAGTTCAAACCAAAATTTGTATTCAATTTAAAATATTTCTGCACAATCTCTGTTTGAACTTAAAACTCATGTTTTGTTCATTTGTTTGCTTGTTTCAATGAAAAAAAACTCGGATGGATTTTTCGTAAAGAATGATAGTAAATACTAGATTATTCAAATGCAAACCAAAATTTATATTCGTTTCAAAATATTTCTCCACAATCTTTGTTTGCACCTAATACTCGTGTTTCGTGCATATGTTTGCTCGTTACATTGAAAAAAAACTCGGATAGATTTTTCGTAAAGAATGATAGTAAATACTAAATTATTCAAGTTCAAACCAAACTTTGTATTCAATTTAAAATAGTTCTCCACAATCTTTGTTTGCACCTAAAACTCATGTTTCGTGCATTTGTTTGCTCATTTCATGCAAAAACAACTCGGATAGATTTTTCGTAAAGAATGATAGTGAATACTAAATTATTCATGTTCAAACCAAACTTTGTATTCAATTTAAAATATTTCTCCACAATCTTTGTTTGCACCTAATACTCGTGTTTCGTGCATTTGTTTGCTCATTTCATTGAAAAAAAACTCGGTTAGATTTTTTGTAAAGAATGATAGTAAATACTAAATTATTCAAATGCAAATCTAAATTTGTACTCAATTTAAAATATTTCTCCACAATCTTTGTTTGCGCCTAAAGCTCATGTTTCGTGCATTTGATTGCTCATTTCATTCAAAAACAACTCGGATAGATTTTTCGTAAAGAATGATAGTAAATACTAAATTATTCAAGTTCAAACCAAAATTTGTATTCAATTTAAAATATTTCTGCACAATCTCTGTTTGAACTTAAAACTCATGTTTTGTTCATTTGTTTGCTTGTTTCAATGAAAAACAACTCGGATGGATTTTTCGTAAAGAATGATAGTAAATACTAGATTATTCAAATGCAAACCAAAATTTATATTCGTTTCAAAATATTTCTCCACAATCTTTGTTTGCACCTAATACTCGTGTTTCGTGGATATGTTTGCTCGTTTCATTGAAAAAAAACTCGGTTAGATTTTTCGTAAAGAATGATAGTAAATACTAAATTACTCAAATGCAAACCAAAATTTGAATTCAATTTAAAATATTTCACCACAATCTTTGTTTGCACCTAAAACTCATGTTTCCTATATTTGTTTGCTCATTTCATTCAAAAAAAACTCGGATAGATTTTTCGTAAAGAATGATAGTAAATACTAAATTATTCAAGTTCAAACCAAAATTTTTATTCAATTTAAAATATTTCTCCACAATCTCTGTTTGAACTCAAAACTCATGTTTTGTTCATTTGTTTACTTGTTTCAATGAAAAACAACTCGGATAGATTTTTCGTAAAGAATGATAGTAAATACTAGATTATTCAAATGCAAACCAAAATTTATATTCGTTTCAAAATATTTCTCCACAATCTTTGTTTGCACCTAATACTCGTGTTTCGTGCATATGTTTGCTCGTTTCATTGAAAAAAAACTCGGTTAGATTTTTCGTAAAGAATGATAGTAAATACTAAATTACTCAAATGCAAACCAAAATTTGAATTCAATTTAAAATATTTCACCACAATCTTTGTTTGCACCTAAAACTCATGTTTCCTATATTTGTTTGCTCATTTCATTCAAAAAAAACTCGGATAGATTTTTCGTAAAGAATGATAGTAAATACTAAATTATTCAAGTTCAAACCAAAATTTGTATTCAATTTAAAATATTTCTCCACAATCTCTGTTTGAACTTAAAACTCATGTTTTGTACATTTGTTTGCTTGTTTCAATGAAAAACAACTCGGATAGATTTTTCGTAAAGAATGATAGTAAATACTAAATTACTCAAATGCAAACCAAAATTTGAATTCAATTTAAAATATTTCTCCACAATCTTTGTTTGCACCTAAAACTCATGTTTCGTATATTTGTTTGCTTATTTCATTCAAAAACAACTCGGATAGATTTTTCGTAAAGAATGATAGTAAATACTAAATTATTCAAGTTCAAACCAAACTTTGTATTCAATTTAAAATAGTTCTCCACAATCTTTGTTTGCACCTAAAACTCATGTTTCGTGCATTTGTTTGCTCATTTCATGCAAAAACAACTCGGATAGATTTTTCGTAAAGAATGATAGTGAATACTAAATTATTCATGTTCAAACCAAACTTTGTATTCAATTTAAAATATTTCTCCACAATCTTTGTTTGCACCTAATACTCGTGTTTCGTGCATTTGTTTGCTCATTTCATTGAAAAAAAACTCGGTTAGATTTTTTGTAAAGAATGATAGTAAATACTAAATTATTCAAATGCAAATCTAAATTTGTACTCAATTTAAAATATTTCTCCACAATCTTTGTTTGCGCCTAAAGCTCATGTTTCGTGCATTTGATTGCTCATTTCATTCAAAAACAACTCGGATAGATTTTTCGTAAAGAATGATAGTAAATACTAAATTATTCAAGTTCAAACCAAAATTTGTATTCAATTTAAAATATTTCTGCACAATCTCTGTTTGAACTTAAAACTCATGTTTTGTTCATTTGTTTGCTTGTTTCAATGAAAAACAACTCGGATGGATTTTTCGTAAAGAATGATAGTAAATACTAGATTATTCAAATGCAAACCAAAATTTATATTCGTTTCAAAATATTTCTCCACAATCTTTGTTTGCACCTAATACTCGTGTTTCGTGGATATGTTTGCTCGTTACATTGAAAAAAAACTCGGATAGATTTTTCGTAAAGAATGATAGTAAATACTAAATTATTCAAGTTCAAACCAAACTTTGTATTCAATTTAAAATAGTTCTCCACAATCTTTGTTTGCACCTAAAACTCATGTTTCCTATATTTGTTTGCTCATTTCATTCAAAAAAAACTCGGATAGATTTTTCGTAAAGAATGATAGTAAATACTAAATTATTCAAGTTCAAACCAAAATTTTTATTCAATTTAAAATATTTCTCCACAATCTCTGTTTGAACTCAAAACTCATGTTTTGTTCATTTGTTTACTTGTTTCAATGAAAAACAACTCGGATAGATTTTTCGTAAAGAATGATAGTAAATACTAGATTATTCAAATGCAAACCAAAATTTATATTCGTTTCAAAATATTTCTCCACAATCTTTGTTTGCACCTAATACTCGTGTTTCGTGCATATGTTTGCTCGTTTCATTGAAAAAAAACTCGGTTAGATTTTTCGTAAAGAATGATAGTAAATACTAAATTACTCAAATGCAAACCAAAATTTGAATTCAATTTAAAATATTTCACCACAATCTTTGTTTGCACCTAAAACTCATGTTTCCTATATTTGTTTGCTCATTTCATTCAAAAAAAACTCGGATAGATTTTTCGTAAAGAATGATAGTAAATACTAAATTATTCAAGTTCAAACCAAAATTTGAATTCAATTTAAAATATTTCTGCACAATCTCTGTTTGAACTTAAAACTCATGTTTTGTTCATTTGTTTGCTTGTTTCAATGAAAAACAACTCGGATGGATTTTTCGTAAAGAATGATAGTAAATACTAGATTATTCAAATGCAAACCAAAATTTATATTCGTTTCAAAATATTTCTCCACAATCTTTGTTTGCACCTAATACTCGTGTTTCGTGGATATGTTTGCTCGTTTCATTGAAAAAAAACTCGGTTAGATTTTTCGTAAAGAATGATAGTAAATACTAAATTACTCAAATGCAAACCAAAATTTGAATTCAATTTAAAATATTTCACCACAATCTTTGTTTGCACCTAAAACTCATGTTTCCTATATTTGTTTGCTCATTTCATTCAAAAAAAACTCGGATAGATTTTTCGTAAACAATGATAGTAAATACTAAATTATTCAAGTTCAAACCAAAATTTGTATTCAATTTAAAATATTTCTCCACAATCTCTGTTTGAACTTAAAACTCATGTTTTGTTCATTTGTTTACTTGTTTCAATGAAAAACCACTCGGATAGATTTTTCGTAAAGAATGATAGTAAATACTAGATTATTCAAATGCAAACCAAAATTTATATTCGTTTCAAAATACTTCTCCACAATCTTTGTTTGCACCTAATACTCGTGTTTCGTGCATATGTTTGCTCATTTCATTGAAAAAAAACTCGGATAGATTTTTCGTAAAGAATGATAGTAAATACTAAATTACTCGAATACAAACCAAAATTTGAATTCAACTTAAAATATTTCACCACAATCTTTGTTTGCACCTAAAACTAATGTTTTCTATATTTGTTTTCTCATTTCATTCAAAAAAACTCGGATAGATTTTTCGTAAAGAATGATAGTAAATACTAAATTATTCAAGTTCAAACCAAAATTTGTATTCAATTTAAAATATTTCTCCACAATCTCTGTTTGAACTTAAAACTCATGTTTTGTACATTTGTTTGCTTGTTTCAATGAAAAACAACTCGGATAGATTTTTCGTAAAGAATGATAGTAAATACTAAATTACTCAAATGCAAACCAAAATTTGAATTCAATTTAAAATATTTCTCCACAATCTTTGTTTGCACCTAAAACTCATGTTTCGTATATTTGTTTGCTCATTTCATTCAAAAAAAACTCGGATAGATTTTTCATAAAGAATGATAGTAAATACTAAATTATTCAAGTTCAAACCAAAATTTGTATTCAATTTAAAATATTTCTCCACAATCTCTGTTTGAACTTAAAACTCATGTTTTGTTCATTTGTTTGCTTGTTTCAATGAAAAAAAACTCGGATGGATTTTTCGTAAAGAATGATAGTAAATACTAGATTATTCAAATGCAAACCAAAATTTATATTCGTTTCAAAATATTTCTCCACAATCTTTGTTTGCACCTAATACTCGTGTTTCGTGCATATGTTTGCTCGTTACATTGAAAAAAAACTCGGATAGATTTTTCGTAAAGAATGATAGTAAATACTAAATTATTCAAGTTCAAACCAAACTTTGTATTCAATTTAAAATAGTTCTCCACAATCTTTGTTTGCACCTAAAACTCATGTTTCGTGCATTTGTTTGCTCATTTCATGCAAAAACAACTCGGATAGATTTTTCGTAAAGAATGATAGTGAATACTAAATTATTCATGTTCAAACCAAACTTTGTATTCAATTTAAAATATTTCTCCACAATCTTTGTTTGCACCTAATACTCGTGTTTCGTGCATTTGTTTGCTCATTTCATTGAAAAAAAACTCGGTTAGATTTTTTGTAAAGAATGATAGTAAATACTAAATTATTCAAATGCAAATCTAAATTTGTACTCAATTTAAAATATTTCTCCACAATCTTTGTTTGCGCCTAAAGCTCATGTTTCGTGCATTTGATTGCTCATTTCATTCAAAAACAACTCGGATAGATTTTTCGTAAAGAATGATAGTAAATACTAAATTATTCAAGTTCAAACCAAAATTTGTATTCAATTTAAAATATTTCTGCACAATCTCTGTTTGAACTTAAAACTCATGTTTTGTTCATTTGTTTGCTTGTTTCAATGAAAAACAACTCGGATGGATTTTTCGTAAAGAATGATAGTAAATACTAGATTATTCAAATGCAAACCAAAATTTATATTCGTTTCAAAATATTTCTCCACAATCTTTGTTTGCACCTAATACTCGTGTTTCGTGGATATGTTTGCTCGTTTCATTGAAAAAAAACTCGGTTAGATTTTTCGTAAAGAATGATAGTAAATACTAAATTACTCAAATGCAAACCAAAATTTGAATTCAATTTAAAATATTTCACCACAATCTTTGTTTGCACCTAAAACTCATGTTTCCTATATTTGTTTGCTCATTTCATTCAAAAAAAACTCGGATAGATTTTTCGTAAAGAATGATAGTAAATACTAAATTATTCAAGTTCAAACCAAAATTTTTATTCAATTTAAAATATTTCTCCACAATCTCTGTTTGAACTCAAAACTCATGTTTTGTTCATTTGTTTACTTGTTTCAATGAAAAACAACTCGGATAGATTTTTCGTAAAGAATGATAGTAAATACTAGATTATTCAAATGCAAACCAAAATTTATATTCGTTTCAAAATATTTCTCCACAATCTTTGTTTGCACCTAATACTCGTGTTTCGTGCATATGTTTGCTCGTTTCATTGAAAAAAAACTCGGTTAGATTTTTCGTAAAGAATGATAGTAAATACTAAATTACTCAAATGCAAACCAAAATTTGAATTCAATTTAAAATATTTCACCACAATCTTTGTTTGCACCTAAAACTCATGTTTCCTATATTTGTTTGCTCATTTCATTCAAAAAAAACTCGGATAGATTTTTCGTAAAGAATGATAGTAAATACTAAATTATTCAAGTTCAAACCAAAATTTGTATTCAATTTAAAATATTTCTGCACAATCTCTGTTTGAACTTAAAACTCATGTTTTGTTCATTTGTTTGCTTGTTTCAATGAAAAACAACTCGGATGGATTTTTCGTAAAGAATGATAGTAAATACTAGATTATTCAAATGCAAACCAAAATTTATATTCGTTTCAAAATATTTCTCCACAATCTTTGTTTGCACCTAATACTCGTGTTTCGTGGATATGTTTGCTCGTTTCATTGAAAAAAAACTCGGTTAGATTTTTCGTAAAGAATGATAGTAAATACTAAATTACTCAAATGCAAACCAAAATTTGAATTCAATTTAAAATATTTCACCACAATCTTTGTTTGCACCTAAAACTCATGTTTCCTATATTTGTTTGCTCATTTCATTCAAAAAAAACTCGGATAGATTTTTCGTAAAGAATGATAGTAAATACTAAATTATTCAAGTTCAAACCAAAATTTGTATTCAATTTAAAATATTTCTCCACAATCTCTGTTTGAACTTAAAACTCGTGTTTTGTTCATTTGTTTACTTGTTTCAATGAAAAACAACTCGGATAGATTTTTCGTAAAGAATGATAGTAAATACTAGATTATTCAAATGCAAACCAAAATTTATATTCGTTTCAAAATACTTCTCCACAATCTTTGTTTGCACCTAATACTCGTGTTTCGTGCATATGTTTGCTCATTTCATTGAAAAAAAACTCGGATAGATTTTTCGTAAAGAATGATAGTAAATACTAAATTACTCGAATACAAACCAAAATTTGAATTCAACTTAAAATATTTCACCACAATCTTTGTTTGCACCTAAAACTAATGTTTTCTATATTTGTTTTCTCATTTCATTCAAAAAAAACTCGGATAGATTTTTCGTAAAGAATGATAGTAAATACTAAATTATTCAAGTTCAAACCAAAATTTGTATTCAATTTAAAATATTTCTCCACAATCTCTGTTTGAACTTAAAACTCATGTTTTGTACATTTGTTTGCTTGTTTCAATGAAAAACAACTCGGATAGATTTTTCGTAAAGAATGATAGTAAATACTAAATTACTCAAATGCAAACCAAAATTTGAATTCAATTTAAAATATTTCTCCACAATCTTTGTTTGCACCTAAAACTCATGTTTCGTATATTTGTTTGCTCATTTCATTCAAAAAAAACTCGGATAGATTTTTCATAAAGAATGATAGTAAATACTAAATTATTCAAGTTCAAACCAAAATTTGTATTCAATTTAAAATATTTCTCCACAATCTCTGTTTGAACTTAAAACTCATGTTTTGTTCATTTGTTTGCTTGTTTCAATGAAAAAAAACTCGGATGGATTTTTCGTAAAGAATGATAGTAAATACTAGATTATTCAAATGCAAACCAAAATTTATATTCGTTTCAAAATATTTCTCCACAATCTTTGTTTGCACCTAATACTCGTGTTTCGTGCATATGTTTGCTCGTTACATTGAAAAAAAACTCGGATAGATTTTTCGTAAAGAATGATAGTAAATACTAAATTATTCAAGTTCAAACCAAACTTTGTATTCAATTTAAAATAGTTCTCCACAATCTTTGTTTGCACCTAAAACTCATGTTTCGTGCATTTGTTTGCTCATTTCATTCAAAAACAACTCGGATAGATTTTTCGTAAAGAATGATAGTGAATACTAAATTATTCATGTTCAAACCAAACTTTTTATTCAATTTAAAATATTTCTCCACAATCTTTGTTTGCACCTAATACTCGTGTTTCGTGCATTTGTTTGCTCATTTCATTGAAAAAAAACTCGGTTAGATTTTTTGTAAAGAATGATAGTAAATACTAAATTATTCAAATGCAAATCTAAATTTGTACTCAATTTAAAATATTTCTCCACAATCTTTGTTTGCGCCTAAAGCTCATGTTTCGTGCATTTGATTGCTCATTTCATTCAAAAACAACTCGGATAGATTTTTCGTAAAGAATGATAGTAAATACTAAATTATTCAAGTTCAAACCAAAATTTGTATTCAATTTAAAATATTTCTGCACAATCTCTGTTTGAACTTAAAACTCATGTTTTGTTCATTTGTTTGCTTGTTTCAATGAAAAACAACTCGGATGGATTTTTCGTAAAGAATGATAGTAAATACTAGATTATTCAAATGCAAACCAAAATTTATATTCGTTTCAAAATATTTCTCAACAATCTTTGTTTGCACCTAATACTCGTGTTTCGTGGATATGTTTGCTCGTTTCATTGAAAAAAAACTCGGTTAGATTTTTCGTAAAGAATGATAGTAAATACTAAATTACTCAAATGCAAACCAAAATTTGAATTCAATTTAAAATATTTCACCACAATCTTTGTTTGCACCTAAAACTCATGTTTCCTATATTTGTTTGCTCATTTCATACAAAAAAAACTCGGATAGATTTTTCGTAAAGAATGATAGTTAATACTAAATTATTCAAGTTCAAACCAAAATTTGTATTCAATTTAAAATATTTCTCCACAATCTCTGTTTGAACTTAAAACTCATGTTTTGTTCATTTGTTTGCTTGCTTCAATGAAAAACAACTCGGATAGATTTTTCGTAAAGAATGATAGTAAATACTAAATTACTCAAATGCAAACCAAAATTTGAATTCAATTTAAAATATTTCTCCACAATCTTTGTTTGCAGCTAAAACTCATGTTTCGTATATTTGTTTGCTCATTTCATTCAAAAAAAACTCGGATAGATTTTTCGTAAAGAATGATAGTAAATACTAAATTATTCAAGTTCAAACCAAAATTTGTATTCAATTTAAAATATTTCTCCACAATCTCTGTTTGAACTTAAAACTCATGTTTTGTTCATTTGTTTGCTTGTTTCAATGAAAAACAACTCGGATGGATTTTTCGTAAAGAATGATAGTAATTACTAGATTATTCAAATGCAAACCAAAATTTATATTCGTTTCAAAATATTTCTCCACAATCTTTGTTTGCACCTAATACTCGTGTTTCGTGCATATGTTTGCTCGTTTCATTGAAAAAAAACTCGGATAGATTTTTCGTAAAGAATGATAGTAAATACTAAATTATTCAAGTTCAAACCAAACTTTGTATTCAATTTAAAATATTTCTCCACAATCTCTGTTTGAACTTAAAACTCATGTTATGTTCATTTGTTTGCTTGTTTCAATGAAAAACAACTAGGATAGATTTTTCGTAAAGAATGATAGTAAATACCAAATTACTCAAATGCAAACCAAAATTTGAATTCAATTTAAAATATTTCTCCACAATCTTTGTTTGCACCTAAAACTCATGTTACGTATATTTGTTTGCTCATTTCATTCAAAAAAAACTCGGATAGATTTTTCGTAAAGAATGATAGTAAATACTAAATTATTCAAATGCAAACCAAAATTTATATTCCTTTCAAAATATTTCTCCACAATCTTTGTTTGCACCTAATACTCGTGTTTCGTGCATATGTTTGCTCGTTTCATTGAAAAAAAACTCGGTTAGATTTTTCGTAAAGAATGATAGTAAATACTAAATTACTCGAATACAAACCAAAATTTGAATTCAATTTAAAATATTTCACCACAATCTTTGTTTGCACCTAAAACTAATGTTTCCTATATTTGTTTGCTCATTTCATACAAAAAAAACTCGGATAGATTTTTCGTAAAGAATGATAGTTAATACTAAATTATTCAAGTTCAAACCAAAATTTGTATTCAATTTAAAATATTTCTCCACAATCTCTGTTTGAACTTAAAACTCATGTTTTGTTCATTTGTTTGCTTGCTTCAATGAAAAACAACTCGGATAGATTTTTCGTAAAGAATGATAGTAAATACTAAATTACTCAAATGCAAACCAAAATTTGAATTCAATTTAAAATATTTCTCCACAATCTTTGTTTGCAGCTAAAACTCATGTTTCGTATATTTGTTTGCTCATTTCATTCAAAAAAAACTCGGATAGATTTTTCGTAAAGAATGATAGTAAATACTAAATTATTCAAGTTCAAACCAAAATTTGTATTCAATTTAAAATATTTCTCCACAATCTCTGTTTGAACTTAAAACTCATGTTTTGTTCATTTGTTTGCTTGTTTCAATGAAAAACAACTCGGATGGATTTTTCGTAAAGAATGATAGTAATTACTAGATTATTCAAATGCAAACCAAAATTTATATTCGTTTCAAAATATTTCTCCACAATCTTTGTTTGCACCTAATACTCGTGTTTCGTGCATATGTTTGCTCGTTTCATTGAAAAAAAACTCGGATAGATTTTTCGTAAAGAATGATAGTAAATACTAAATTATTCAAGTTCAAACCAAACTTTGTATTCAATTTAAAATATTTCTCCACAATCTCTGTTTGAACTTAAAACTCATGTTATGTTCATTTGTTTGCTTGTTTCAATGAAAAACAACTAGGATAGATTTTTCGTAAAGAATGATAGTAAATACCAAATTACTCAAATGCAAACCAAAATTTGAATTCAATTTAAAATATTTCTCCACAATCTTTGTTTGCACCTAAAACTCATGTTACGTATATTTGTTTGCTCATTTCATTCAAAAAAAACTCGGATAGATTTTTCGTAAAGAATGATAGTAAATACTAAATTATTCAAGTTCAAACCAAAATTTGTATTCAATTTAAAATATTTCTCCACAATCTCTGTTTGAACTTAAAACTCATGTTATGTTCATTTGTTTGCTTGTTTCAATGAAAAACAACTAGGATAGATTTTTCGTAAAGAATGATAGTAAATACCAAATTACTCAAATGCAAACCAAAATTTGAATTCAATTTAAAATATTTCTCCACAATCATTGTTTGCACCTAAAACTCATGTTACGTATATTTGTTTGCTCATTTCATTCAAAAAAAACTCGGATAGATTTTTCGTAAAGAATGATAGTAAATACTAAATTATTCAAGTTCAAACCAAAATTTGTATTCAATTTAAAATATTTCTCCACAATCTCTGTTTGAACTTAAAACTCATGTTTTGTTCATTTGTTTGCTTGTTTCAATGAAAAACAACTCGGATAGATTTTTCGTAAAGAATGATAGTAAATACTAAATTACTCAAATGCAAACCAAAATTTGAATTCAATTTAAAATATTTCTCCACAATCTTTGTTTGCACCTAAAACTCATGTTTCGTATATTTGTTTGCTCATTTCATTCAAAAAAAACTCGGATAGATTTTTCATAAAGAATGATAGTAAATACTAAATTATTCAAGTTCAAACCAAAATTTGTATTCAATTTAAAATATTTCTCCACAATCTCTGTTTGAACTTAAAACTCATGTTTTGTTCATTTGTTTACTTGTTTCAATGAAAAACAACTCGGATAGATTTTTCGTAAAGAGTGATAGTAAATACTAGATTATTCAAATTCAAACCAAAATTTATATTCGTTTCAAAATATTTCTCCAAAATGTTTGTTTGCACCTAATACTCGTGTTTCGTGCATATGTTTGCTCGTTTCATTGAAAAAAAACTCGGATAGATTTTTCGTAAAGAATGATAGTAAATACTAAATTACTCAAATACAAACCAAAATTTGAATTCAATTTAAAATATTTCACCACAATCTTTGTTTGCACTTAAAACTAATGTTTCCTATATTTGTTTGCTCATTTCATTCAAAAAAAACTCGGAAAGATTTTTCGTAAAGAATGATAGTAAATACTAAATTATTCAAGTTCAAACCAAAATTTGTATTCAATTTAAAATATTTCTCCACAATCTCTGTTTGAACTTAAAACTCATGTTTTGTTCATTTGTTTGCTTGTTTCAATGAAAAAAAACTCGGATGGATTTTTCGTAAAGAATGATAGTAAATACTAGATTATTCAAATGCAAACCAAAATTTATATTCGTTTCAAAATATTTCTCCACAATCTTTGTTTGCACCTAATACTCGTGTTTCGTGCATATGTTTGCTCGTTACATTGAAAAAAAACTCGGATAGATTTTTCGTAAAGAATGATAGTAAATACTAAATTATTCAAGTTCAAACCAAACTTTGTATTCAATTTAAAATAGTTCTCCACAATCTTTGTTTGCACCTAAAACTCATGTTTCGTGCATTTGTTTGCTCATTTCATTCAAAAACAACTCGGATAGATTTTTCGTAAAGAATGATAGTGAATACTAAATTATTCAAGTTCAAACCAAACTTTGTATTCAATTTAAAATATTTCTCCACAATCTTTGTTTGCACCTAATACTCGTGTTTCGTGCATTTGTTTGCTCATTTCATTGAAAAAAAACTCGGTTAGATTTTTTGTAAAGAATGATAGTAAATACTAAATTATTCAAATGCAAATCTAAATTTGTACTCAATTTAAAATATTTCTCCACAATCTTTGTTTGCACCTAAAGCTCATGTTTCGTGCATTTGATTGCTCATTTCATTCAAAAACAACTCGGATAGATTTTTCGTAAAGAATGATAGTAAATACTAAATTATTCAAGTTCAAACCAAAATTTGTATTCAATTTAAAATATTTCTGCACAATCTCTGTTTGAACTTAAAACTCAGGTTTTGTTGATTTGTTTGCTTGTTTCAATGAAAAACAACTCGGATGGATTTTTCGTAAAGACTGATAGTAAATACTAGATTATTCAAATGCAAACCAAAATTTATATTCGTTTCAAAATATTTCTCCACAATCTTTCTTTGCACCTAATACTCGTGTTTCGTGGATATGTTTGCTCGTTTCATTGAAAAAAAACTCGGTCAGATTTTTCGTAAAGAATGATAGTAAATACTAAATTACTCAAATGCAAACCAAAATTTGAATTCAATTTAAAATATTTCACCACAATCTTTGTTTGCACCTAAAACTCATGTTTCCTATATTTGTTTGCTCATTTCATTCAAACAAAACTCGGATAGATTTTTCGTAAAGAATGATAGTAAATACTAAATTATTCAAGTTCAAACCAAAATTTTTATTCAATTTAAAATATTTCTCCACAATCTCTGTTTGAACTTAAAACTCATGTTTTGTTCATTTGTTTACTTGTTTCAATGAAAAACAACTCGGATAGATTTTTCGTAAAGAATGATAGTAAATACTAGATTATTCAAATGCAAACCAAAATTTATATTCGTTTCAAAATATTTCTCCACAATCTTTGTTTGCACTTAATACTCGTGTTTCGTGCATATGTTTGCTCGTTTCATTGAAAAAAAACTCGGTTAGATTTTTCGTAAAGAATGATAGTAAATACTAAATTACTCGAATACAAACCAAAATTTGAATTCAATTTAAAATATTTCACCACAATCTTTGTTTGCACCTAAAATTAATGTTTCGTATATTTGTTTGCTCATTTCATTCAAAAAAAACTCGGAAAGATTTTTCGTAAAGAATGATAGTAAATACTAAATTATTCAAGTTCAAACCAAAATTTGTATTCAATTTAAAATATTTCTCCACAATCTCTGTTTGAACTTAAAACTCATGTTTTGTTCATTTGTTTGCTTGTTTCAATGAAAAACAACTCGGATAGATTTTTCGTAAAGAATGATAGTAAATATTAAATTACTCAAATGCAAACCAAAATTTGAATTCAATTTAAAATATTTCTCCACAATCTTTGTTTGCACCTAAAACTCATGTTTCGTATATTTGTTTGCTCATTTCATTCAAAAAAAACTCGGATAAATTTTTCATAAAGAATGATAGTAAATACTAAATTATTCAAGTTCAAACCAAAATTTGTATTCAATTTAAAATATTTCTCCACAATCTCTGTTTGAACTTAAAACTCATGTTTTGTTCATTTGTTTACTGGTTTCAATGAAAAACAACTCGGATAGATTTTTCGTAAAGAATGATAGTAAATACTAGATTATTCAAATTCAAACCAAAATTTATATTCGTTTCAAAATATTTCTCCAAAATCTTTGTTTGCACCTAATACTCGTGTTTCGTGCATATGTTTGCTCGTTTCATTGAAAAAAAACTCGGATAGATTTTTCGTAAAGAATGATAGTAAATACTAAATTACTCAAATACAAACCAAAATTTGAATTCAATTTAAAATATTTCACCACAATCTTTGTTTGCACTTAAAACTAATGTTTCCTATATTTGTTTGCTCATTTCATTCAAAAAAAACTCGGAAAGATTTTTCGTAAAGAATGATAGTAAATACTAAATTATTCAAGTTCAAACCAAAATTTGTATTCAATTTAAAATATTTCTCCACAATCTCTGTTTGAACTTAAAACTCATGTTTTGTTCATTTGTTTGCTTGTTTCAATGAAAAAAAACTCGGATGGATTTTTCGTAAAGAATGATAGTAAATACTAGATTATTCAAATGCAAACCAAAATTTATATTCGTTTCAAAATATTTCTCCACAATCTTTGTTTGCACCTAATACTCGTGTTTCGTGCATATGTTTGCTCGTTACATTGAAAAAAAACTCGGATAGATTTTTCGTAAAGAATGATAGTAAATACTAAATTATTCAAGTTCAAACCAAACTTTGTATTCAATTTAAAATAGTTCTCCACAATCTTTGTTTGCACCTAAAACTCATGTTTCGTGCATTTGTTTGCTCATTTCATTCAAAAACAACTCGGATAGATTTTTCGTAAAGAATGATAGTGAATACTAAATTATTCAAGTTCAAACCAAACTTTGTATTCAATTTAAAATATTTCTCCACAATCTTTGTTTGCACCTAATACTCGTGTTTCGTTTATTTGTTTGCTCATTTCATTGAAAAAAAACTCGGTTAGATTTTTTGTAAAGAATGATAGTAAATACTAAATTATTCAAATGCAAATCTAAATTTGTACTCAATTTAAAATATTTCTCCACAATCTTTGTTTGCACCTAAAGCTCATGTTTCGTGCATTTGATTGCTCATTTCATTCAAAAACAACTCGGATAGATTTTTCGTAAAGAATGATAGTAAATACTAAATTATTCAAGTTCAAACCAAAATTTGTATTCAATTTAAAATATTTCTGCACAATCTCTGTTTGAACTTAAAACTCAGGTTTTGTTGATTTGTTTGCTTGTTTCAATGAAAAACAACTCGGATGGATTTTTCGTAAAGAATGATAGTAAATACTAGATTATTCAAATGCAAACCAAAATTTATATTCGTTTCAAAATATTTCTCCACAATCTTTCTTTGCACCTAATACTCGTGTTTCGTGGATATGTTTGCTCGTTTCATTGAAAAAAAACTCGGTTAGATTTTTCGTAAAGAATGATAGTAAATACTAAATTACTCAAATGCAAACCAAAATTTGAATTCAATTTAAAATATTTCACCACAATCTTTGTTTGCACCTAAAACTCATGTTTCCTATATTTGTTTGCTCATTTCATTCAAACAAAACTCGGATAGATTTTTCGTAAAGAATGATAGTAAATACTAAATTATTCAAGTTCAAACCAAAATTTTTATTCAATTTAAAATATTTCTCCACAATCTCTGTTTGAACTTAAAACTCATGTTTTGTTCATTTGTTTACTTGTTTCAATGAAAAACAACTCGGATAGATTTTTCGTAAAGAATGATAGTAAATACTAGATTATTCAAATGCAAACCAAAATTTATATTCGTTTCAAAATATTTCTCCACAATCTTTGTTTGCACTTAATACTCGTGTTTCGTGCATATGTTTGCTCGTTTCATTGAAAAAAAACTCGGTTAGATTTTTCGTAAAGAATGATAGTAAATACTAAATTACTCGAATACAAACCAAAATTTGAATTCAATTTAAAATATTTCACCACAATCTTTGTTTGCACCTAAAATTAATGTTTCGTATATTTGTTTGCTCATTTCATTCAAAAAAAACTCGGAAAGATTTTTCGTAAAGAATGATAGTAAATACTAAATTATTCAAGTTCAAACCAAAATTTGTATTCAATTTAAAATATTTCTCCACAATCTCTGTTTGAACTTAAAACTCATGTTTTGTTCATTTGTTTGCTTGTTTCAATGAAAAACAACTCGGATAGATTTTTCGTAAAGAATGATAGTAAATATTAAATTACTCAAATGCAAACCAAAATTTGAATTCAATTTAAAATATTTCTCCACAATCTTTGTTTGCACCTAAAACTCATGTTTCGTATATTTGTTTGCTCATTTCATTCAAAAAAAACTCGGATAAATTTTTCATAAAGAATGATAGTAAATACTAAATTATTCAAGTTCAAACCAAAATTTGTATTCAATTTAAAATATTTCTCCACAATCTCTGTTTGAACTTAAAACTCATGTTTTGTTCATTTGTTTACTGGTTTCAATGAAAAACAACTCGGATAGATTTTTCGTAAAGAATGATAGTAAATACTAGATTATTCAAATTCAAACCAAAATTTATATTCGTTTCAAAATATTTCTCCAAAATCTTTGTTTGCACCTAATACTCGTGTTTCGTGCATATGTTTGCTCGTTTCATTGAAAAAAAACTCGGATAGATTTTTCGTAAAGAATGATAGTAAATACTAAATTACTCAAATACAAACCAAAATTTGAATTCAATTTAAAATATTTCACCACAATCTTTGTTTGCACTTAAAACTAATGTTTCCTATATTTGTTTGCTCATTTCATTCAAAAAAAACTCGGAAAGATTTTTCGTAAAGAATGATAGTAAATACTAAATTATTCAAGTTCAAACCAAAATTTGTATTCAATTTAAAATATTTCTCCACAATCTCTGTTTGAACTTAAAACTCATGTTTTGTTCATTTGTTTGCTTGTTTCAATGAAAAAAAACTCGGATGGATTTTTCGTAAAGAATGATAGTAAATACTAGATTATTCAAATGCAAACCAAAATTTATATTCGTTTCAAAATATTTCTCCACAATCTTTGTTTGCACCTAATACTCGTGTTTCGTGCATATGTTTGCTCGTTACATTGAAAAAAAACTCGGATAGATTTTTCGTAAAGAATGATAGTAAATACTAAATTATTCAAGTTCAAACCAAACTTTGTATTCAATTTAAAATAGTTCTCCACAATCTTTGTTTGCACCTAAAACTCATGTTTCGTGCATTTGTTTGCTCATTTCATTCAAAAACAACTCGGATAGATTTTTCGTAAAGAATGATAGTGAATACTAAATTATTCAAGTTCAAACCAAACTTTGTATTCAATTTAAAATATTTCTCCACAATCTTTGTTTGCACCTAATACTCGTGTTTCGTTTATTTGTTTGCTCATTTCATTGAAAAAAAACTCGGTTAGATTTTTTGTAAAGAATGATAGTAAATACTAAATTATTCAAATGCAAATCTAAATTTGTACTCAATTTAAAATATTTCTCCACAATCTTTGTTTGCACCTAAAGCTCATGTTTCGTGCATTTGATTGCTCATTTCATTCAAAAACAACTCGGATAGATTTTTCGTAAAGAATGATAGTAAATACTAAATTATTCAAGTTCAAACCAAAATTTGTATTCAATTTAAAATATTTCTGCACAATCTCTGTTTGAACTTAAAACTCAGGTTTTGTTGATTTGTTTGCTTGTTTCAATGAAAAACAACTCGGATGGATTTTTCGTAAAGAATGATAGTAAATACTAGATTATTCAAATGCAAACCAAAATTTATATTCGTTTCAAAATATTTCTCCACAATCTTTCTTTGCACCTAATACTCGTGTTTCGTGGATATGTTTGCTCGTTTCATTGAAAAAAAACTCGGTTAGATTTTTCGTAAAGAATGATAGTAAATACTAAATTACTCAAATGCAAACCAAAATTTGAATTCAATTTAAAATATTTCACCACAATCTTTGTTTGCACCTAAAACTCATGTTTCCTATATTTGTTTGCTCATTTCATTCAAACAAAACTCGGATAGATTTTTCGTAAAGAATGATAGTAAATACTAAATTATTCAAGTTCAAACCAAAATTTTTATTCAATTTAAAATATTTCTCCACAATCTCTGTTTGAACTTAAAACTCATGTTTTGTTCATTTGTTTACTTGTTTCAATGAAAAACAACTCGGATAGATTTTTCGTAAAGAATGATAGTAAATACTAGATTATTCGAATTCAAACCAAAATTTATATTCGTTTCAAAATATTTCTCCAAAATCTTTGTTTGCACCTAATACTCGTGTTTCGTTCATATGTTTGCTCGTTTCATTGAAAAAAAACTCGGATAGATTTTTCGTAAAGAATGATAGTAAATACTAAATTACTCAAATACAAACCAAAATTTGAATTCAATTTAAAATATTTCACCACAATCTTTGTTTGCACTTAAAACTAATGTTTCCTATATTTGTTTGCTCATTTCATTCAAAAAAAACTCGGAAAGATTTTTCGTAAAGAATGATAGTAAATACTAAATTATTCAAGTTCAAACCAAAATTTGTATTCAATTTAAAATATTTCTCCACAATCTCTGTTTGAACTTAAAACTCATGTTTTGTTCATTTGTTTGCTTGTTTCAATGAAAAAAAACTCGGATGGATTTTTCGTAAAGAATGATAGTAAATACTAGATTATTCAAATGCAAACCAAAATTTATATTCGTTTCAAAATATTTCTCCACAATCTTTGTTTGCACCTAATACTCGTGTTTCGTGCATATGTTTGCTCGTTACATTGAAAAAAAACTCGGATAGATTTTTCGTAAAGAATGATAGTAAATACTAAATTATTCAAGTTCAAACCAAACTTTGTATTCAATTTAAAATGGTTCTCCACAATCTTTGTTTGCACCTAAAACTCATGTTTCGTGCATTTGTTTGCTCATTTCATTCAAAAACAACTCGGATAGATTTTTCGTAAAGAATGATAGTGAATACTAAATTATTCAAGTTCAAACCAAACTTTGTATTCAATTTAAAATATTTCTCCACAATCTTTGTTTGCACCTAATACTCGTGTTTCGTTTATTTGTTTGCTCATTTCATTGAAAAAAAACTCGGTTAGATTTTTTGTAAAGAATGATAGTAAATACTAAATTATTCAAATGCAAATCTAAATTTGTACTCAATTTAAAATATTTCTCCACAATCTTTGTTTGCACCTAAAGCTCATGTTTCGTGCATTTGATTGCTCATTTCATTCAAAAACAACTCGGATAGATTTTTCGTAAAGAATGATAGTAAATACTAAATTATTCAAGTTCAAACCAAAATTTGTATTCAATTTAAAATATTTCTGCACAATCTCTGTTTGAACTTAAAACTCAGGTTTTGTTGATTTGTTTGCTTGTTTCAATGAAAAACAACTCGGATGGATTTTTCGTAAAGAATGATAGTAAATACTAGATTATTCAAATGCAAACCAAAATTTATATTCGTTTCAAAATATTTCTCCACAATCTTTGTTTGCACCTAATACTCGTGTTTCGTGCATATGTTTGCTCGTTACATTGAAAAAAAACTCGGATAGATTTTTCGTAAAGAATGATAGTAAATACTAAATTATTCAAGTTCAAACCAAACTTTGTATTCAATTTAAAATAGTTCTCCACAATCTTTGTTTGCACCTAAAACTCATGTTTCGTGCATTTGTTTGCTCATTTCATTCAAAAACAACTCGGATAGATTTTTCGTAAAGAATGATAGTGAATACTAAATTATTCAAGTTCAAACCAAACTTTGTATTCAATTTAAAATATTTCTCCACAATCTTTGTTTGCACCTAATACTCGTGTTTCGTTTATTTGTTTGCTCATTTCATTGAAAAAAAACTCGGTTAGATTTTTTGTAAAGAATGATAGTAAATACTAAATTATTCAAATGCAAATCTAAATTTGTACTCAATTTAAAATATTTCTCCACAATCTTTGTTTGCACCTAAAGCTCATGTTTCGTGCATTTGATTGCTCATTTCATTCAAAAACAACTCGGATAGATTTTTCGTAAAGAATGATAGTAAATACTAAATTATTCAAGTTCAAACCAAAATTTGTATTCAATTTAAAATATTTCTGCACAATCTCTGTTTGAACTTAAAACTCAGGTTTTGTTGATTTGTTTGCTTGTTTCAATGAAAAACAACTCGGATGGATTTTTCGTAAAGAATGATAGTAAATACTAGATTATTCAAATGCAAACCAAAATTTATATTCGTTTCAAAATATTTCTCCACAATCTTTCTTTGCACCTAATACTCGTGTTTCGTGGATATGTTTGCTCGTTTCATTGAAAAAAAACTCGGTTAGATTTTTCGTAAAGAATGATAGTAAATACTAAATTACTCGAATACAAACCAAAATTTGAATTCAATTTAAAATATTTCACCACAATCTTTGTTTGCACCTAAAACTAATGTTTCGTATATTTGTTTGCTCATTTCATTCAAAAAAAACTCGGATAGATTTTTCGTAAAGAATGATAGTAAATACTAAATTATTCAAGTTCAAACCAAAATTTGTATTCAATTTAAAATATTTCTGCACAATCTCTGTTTGAACTTAAAACTCAGGTTTTGTTGATTTGTTTGCTTGTTTCAATGAAAAACAACTCGGATGGATTTTTCGTAAAGAATGATAGTAAATACTAGATTATTCAAATGCAAACCAAAATTTATATTCGTTTCAAAATATTTCTCCACAATCTTTCTTTGCACCTAATACTCGTGTTTCGTGGATATGTTTGCTCGTTTCATTGAAAAAAAACTCGGTTAGATTTTTCGTAAAGAATGATAGTAAATACTAAATTACTCAAATGCAAACCAAAATTTGAATTCAATTTAAAATATTTCACCACAATCTTTGTTTGCACCTAAAACTCATGTTTCCTATATTTGTTTGCTCATTTCATTCAAACAAAACTCGGATAGATTTTTCGTAAAGAATGATAGTAAATACTAAATTATTCAAGTTCAAACCAAAATTTTTATTCAATTTAAAATATTTCTCCACAATCTCTGTTTGAACTTAAAACTCATGTTTTGTTCATTTGTTTACTTGTTTCAATGAAAAACAACTCGGATAGATTTTTCGTAAAGAATGATAGTAAATACTAGATTATTCGAATTCAAACCAAAATTTATATTCGTTTCAAAATATTTCTCCAAAATTTTTGTTTGCACCTAATACTCGTGTTTCGTGCATATGTTTGCTCGTTTCATTGAAAAAAAACTCGGATAGATTTTTCGTAAAGAATGATAGTAAATACTAAATTACTCAAATACAAACCAAAATTTGAATTCAATTTAAAATATTTCACCACAATCTTTGTTTGCACTTAAAACTAATGTTTCCTATATTTGTTTGCTCATTTCATTCAAAAAAAACTCGGAAAGATTTTTCGTAAAGAATGATAGTAAATACTAAATTATTCAAGTTCAAACCAAAATTTGTATTCAATTTAAAATATTTCTCCACAATCTCTGTTTGAACTTAAAACTCATGTTTTGTTCATTTGTTTGCTTGTTTCAATGAAAAAAAACTCGGATGGATTTTTCGTAAAGAATGATAGTAAATACTAGATTATTCAAATGCAAACCAAAATTTATATTCGTTTCAAAATATTTCTCCACAATCTTTGTTTGCACCTAATACTCGTGTTTCGTGCATATGTTTGCTCGTTACATTGAAAAAAAACTCGGATAGATTTTTCGTAAAGAATGATAGTAAATACTAAATTATTCAAGTTCAAACCAAACTTTGTATTCAATTTAAAATAGTTCTCCACAATCTTTGTTTGCACCTAAAACTCATGTTTCGTGCATTTGTTTGCTCATTTCATTCAAAAACAACTCGGATAGATTTTTCGTAAAGAATGATAGTGAATACTAAATTATTCAAGTTCAAACCAAACTTTGTATTCAATTTAAAATATTTCTCCACAATCTTTGTTTGCACCTAATACTCGTGTTTCGTTTATTTGTTTGCTCATTTCATTGAAAAAAAACTCGGTTAGATTTTTTGTAAAGAATGATAGTAAATACTAAATTATTCAAATGCAAATCTAAATTTGTACTCAATTTAAAATATTTCTCCACAATCTTTGTTTGCACCTAAAGCTCATGTTTCGTGCATTGGATTGCTCATTTCATTCAAAAACAACTCGGATAGATTTTTCGTAAAGAATGATAGTAAATACTAAATTATTCAAGTTCAAACCAAAATTTGTATTCAATTTAAAATATTTCTGCACAATCTCTGTTTGAACTTAAAACTCAGGTTTTGTTGATTTGTTTGCTTGTTTCAATGAAAAACAACTCGGATGGATTTTTCGTAAAGAATGATAGTAAATACTAGATTATTCAAATGCAAACCAAAATTTATATTCGTTTCAAAATATTTCTCCACAATCTTTCTTTGCACCTAATACTCGTGTTTCGTGGATATGTTTGCTCGTTTCATTGAAAAAAAACTCGGTTAGATTTTTCGTAAAGAATGATAGTAAATACTAAATTACTCAAATGCAAACCAAAATTTGAATTCAATTTAAAATATTTCACCACAATTTTTGTTTGCACCTAAAACTCATGTTTCCTATATTTGTTTGCTCATTTCATTCAAACAAAACTCGGATAGATTTTTCGTAAAGAATGATAGTAAATACTAAATTATTCAAGTTCAAACCAAAATTTTTATTCAATTTAAAATATTTCTCCACAATCTCTGTTTGAACTTAAAACTCATGTTTTGTTCATTTGTTTACTTGTTTCAATGAAAAACTACTCGGATAGATTTTTCGTAAAGAATGATAGTAAATACTAGATTATTCAAATGCAAACCAAAATTTATATTCGTTTCAAAATATTTCTCCACAATCTTTGTTTGCACTTAATACTCGTGTTTCGTGCATATGTTTGCTCGTTTCATTGAAAAAAAACTCGGTTAGATTTTTCGTAAAGAATGATAGTAAATACTAAATTACTCGAATACAAACCAAAATTTGAATTCAATTTAAAATATTTCACCACAATCTTTGTTTGCACCTAAAACTAATGTTTCGTATATTTGTTTGCTCATTTCATTCAAAAAAAACTCGGATAGATTTTTCGTAAAGAATGATAGTAAATACTAAATTATTCAAGTTCAAACCAAAATTTGTATTCAATTTAAAATATTTCTCCACAATCTCTGTTTGAACTTAAAACTCATGTTTTGTTCATTTGTTTGCTTGTTTCAATGAAAAACAACTCGGATGGATTTTTCGTAAAGAATGATAGTAAATACTAGATTATTCAAATGCAAACCAAAATTTATATTCGTTTCAAAATATTTCTCCACAATCTTTGTTTGCACCTAATACTCGTGTTTCGTGGATATGTTTGCTCGTTTCATTGAAAAAAAACTCGGTTAGATTTTTCGTAAAGAATGATAGTAAATACTAAATTACTCAAATGCAAACCAAAATTTGAATTCAATTTAAAATATTTCACCACAATCTTTGTTTGCACCTAAAACTCATGTTTCCTATATTTGTTTGCTCATTTCATTCAAAAAAAACTCGGATAGATTTTTCGTAAAGAATGATAGTAAATACTAAATTATTCAAGTTCAAACCAAAATTTTTATTCAATTTAAAATATTTCTCCACAATCTCTGTTTGAACTTAAAACTCATGTTTTGTTCATTTGTTTACTTGTTTCAATGAAAAACAACTCGGATAGATTTTTCGTAAAGAATGATAGTAAATACTAGATTATTCAAATGCAAACCAAAATTTATATTCGTTTCAAAATATTTCTCCACACTCTTTGTTTGCACCTAATACTCGTGTTTCGTGCATATGTTTGCTCGTTTCATTGAAAAAAAACTCGGTTAGATTTTTCGTAAAGAATGATAGTAAATACTAAATTACTCGAATACAAACCAAAATTTGAATTCAATTTAAAATATTTCACCACAATCTTTGTTTGCACCTAAAACTAATGTTTCCTATATTTGTTTGCTCATTTCATTCAAAAAAAACTCGGATAGATTTTTCGTAAAGAATGATAGTAAATACTAAATTATTCAAGTTCAAACCAAAATTTGTATTCAATTTAAAATATTTCTCCACAATCTCTGTTTGAACTTAAAACTCATGTTTTGTTCATTTGTTTGCTTGTTTCAATGAAAAACAACTCGGATAGATTTTTCGTAAAGAATGATAGTAAATACTAAATTACTCAAATGCAAACCAAAATTTGAATTCAATTTAAAATATTTCTCCACAATCTTTGTTTGCAGCTAAAACTCATGTTTCGTATATTTGTTTGCTCATTTCATTCAAAAAAAACTCGGATAGATTTTTCGTAAAGAATGATAGTAAATACTAAATTATTCAAGTTCAAACCAAAATTTGTATTCAATTTAAAATATTTCTCCACAATCTCTGTTTGAACTTAAAACTCATGTTTTGTTCATTTGTTTGCTTGTTTCAATGAAAAACAACTCGGATGGATTTTTCGTAAAGAATGATAGTAAATACTAGATTATTCAAATGCAAACCAAAATTTATATTCGTTTCAAAATATTTCTCCACAATCTTTGTTTGCACCTAATACTCGTGTTTCGTGCATATGTTTGCTCGTTTCATTGAAAAAAAACTCGGATAGATTTTTCGTAAAGAATGATAGTAAATACTAAATTATTCAAGTTCAAACCAAACTTTGTATTCAATTTAAAATATTTCTCCACAATCTCTGTTTGAACTTAAAACTCATGTTATGTTCATTTGTTTGCTTGTTTCAATGAAAAACAACTAGGATAGATTTTTCGTAAAGAATGATAGTAAATACCAAATTACTCAAATGCAAACCAAAATTTGAATTCAATTTAAAATATTTCTCCACAATCTTTGTTTGCACCTAAAACTCATGTTACGTATATTTGTTTGCTCATTTCATTCAAAAAAAACTCGGACAGATTTTTCGTAAAGAATGATAGTAAATACTAAATTATTCAAGTTCAAACCAAAATTTGTATTCAATTTAAAATATTTCTCCACAATCTCTGTTTGAACTTAAAACTCATGTTTTGTTCATTTGTTTGCTTGTTTCAATGAAAAACAACTCGGATGGATTTTTCGTAAAGAATGATAGTAAATACTAGATTATTCAAATGCAAACAAAAATTTATATTCGTTTCAAAATATTTCTCCACAATCTTTGTTTGCACCTAATACTCGTGTTTCGTGGATATGTTTGCTCGTTTCATTGAAAAAAAACTCGGTTAGATTTTTCGTAAAGAATGATAGTAAATACTAAATTACTCAAATGCAAACCAAAATTTGAATTCAATTTAAAATATTTCACCACAATCTTTGTTTGCACCTAAAACTCATGTTTCCTATATTTGTTTGCTCATTTCATTCAAAAAAAACTCGGATAGATTTTTCGTAAAGAATGATAGTAAATACTAAATTATTCAAGTTCAAACCAAAATTTTTATTCAATTTAAAATATTTCTCCACAATCTCTGTTTGAACTTAAAACTCATGTTTTGTTCATTTGTTTACTTGTTTCAATGAAAAACAACTCGGATAGATTTTTCGTAAAGAATGATAGTAAATACTAGATTATTCAAATGCAAACCAAAATTTATATTCGTTTCAAAATATTTCTCCACACTCTTTGTTTGCACCTAATACTCGTGTTTCGTGCATATGTTTGCTCGTTTCATTGAAAAAAAACTCGGTTAGATTTTTCGTAAAGAATGATAGTAAATACTAAATTACTCGAATACAAACCAAAATTTGAATTCAATTTAAAATATTTCACCACAATCTTTGTTTGCACCTAAAACTAATGTTTCCTATATTTGTTTGCTCATTTCATTCAAAAAAAACTCGGATAGATTTTTCGTAAAGAATGATAGTAAATACTAAATTATTCAAGTTCAAACCAAAATTTGTATTCAATTTAAAATATTTCTCCACAGTCTCTGTTTGAACTTAAAACTCATGTTTTGTTCATTTGTTTGCTTGTTTCAATGAAAAACAACTCGGATAGATTTTTCGTAAAGAATGATAGTAAATACTAAATTACTCAAATGCAAACCAAAATTTGAATTCAATTTAAAATATTTCTCCACAATCTTTGTTTGCAGCTAAAACTCATGTTTCGTATATTTGTTTGCTCATTTCATTCAAAAAAAACTCGGATAGATTTTTCGTAAAGAATGATAGTAAATACTAAATTATTCAAGTTCAAACCAAAATTTGTATTCAATTTAAAATATTTCTCCACAATCTCTGTTTGAACTTAAAACTCATGTTTTGTTCATTTGTTTGCTTGTTTCAATGAAAAACAACTCGGATGGATTTTTCGTAAAGAATGATAGTAAATACTAGATTATTCAAATGCAAACCAAAATTTATATTCGTTTCAAAATATTTCTCCACAATCTTTGTTTGCACCTAATACTCGTGTTTCGTGCATATGTTTGCTCGTTTCATTGAAAAAAAACTCGGATAGATTTTTCGTAAAGAATGATAGTAAATACTAAATTATTCAAGTTCAAACCAAACTTTGTATTCAATTTAAAATATTTCTCCACAATCTCTGTTTGAACTTAAAACTCATGTTATGTTCATTTGTTTGCTTGTTTCAATGAAAAACAACTAGGATAGATTTTTCGTAAAGAATGATAGTAAATACCAAATTACTCAAATGCAAACCAAAATTTGAATTCAATTTAAAATATTTCTCCACAATCTTTGTTTGCACCTAAAACTCATGTTACGTATATTTGTTTGCTCATTTCATTCAAAAAAAA
Organism: Juncus effusus; assembly: GCA_027726005.1. NCBI lineage: Eukaryota > Viridiplantae > Streptophyta > Magnoliopsida > Poales > Juncaceae > Juncus > Juncus effusus. The sequence continues at coordinate 5,273,180 of CM050893.1, forward strand.
CTCGGACAGATTTTTCGTAAAGAATGATAGTAAATACTAAATTATTCAAGTTCAAACCAAAATTTGTATTCAATTTAAAATATTTCTCCACAATCTCTGTTTGAACTTAAAACTCATGTTTTGTTCATTTGTTTGCTTGTTTCAATGAAAAACAACTCGGATAGATTTTTCGTAAAGAATGATAGTAAATACTAAATTACTCAAATGCAAACCAAAATTTGAATTCAATTTAAAATATTTCTCCACAATCTTTGTTTGCACCTAAAACTCATGTTTCGTATATTTGTTTGCTCATTTCATTCAAAAAAAACTCGGATAGATTTTTCGTAAAGAATGATAGTAAATACTAAATTATTCAAGTTCAAACCAAACTTTGTATTCAATTTTAAATATTTCTCCACAATCTCTGTTTGAACTTAAAACTCATGTTATGTTCATTTGTTTGCTTGTTTCAATGAAAAACAACTAGGATAGATTTTTCGTAAAAATGATAGTAAATACCAAATTACTCAAATGCAAACCAAAATTTGAATTCAATTTAAAATATTTCTCCACAATCTTTGTTTGCACCTAAAACTCATGTTACGTATATTTGTTTGCTCATTTCATTCAAAAAAAACTCGGACAGATTTTTCGTAAAGAATGATAGTAAATACTAAATTATTCAAGTTCAAACCAAAATTTTTATTCAATTTAAAATATTTCTCCACAATCTCTGTTTGAACTTAAAACTCATGTTTTGTTCATTTGTTTGCTTGTTTCAATGAAAAACAACTCGGATGGATTTTTCGTAAAGAATGATAGTAAATACTAGATTATTCAAATGCAAACCAAAATTTATATTCGTTTCAAAATATTTCTCCACAATCTTTGTTTGCACCTAATACTCGTGTTTCGTGGATATGTTTGCTCGTTTCATTGAAAAAAAACTCGGTTAGATTTTTCGTAAAGAATGATAGTAAATACTAAATTACTCAAATGCAAACCAAAATTTGAATTCAATTTAAAATATTTCACCACAATCTTTGTTTGCACCTAAAACTCATGTTTCCTATATTTGTTTGCTCATTTCATTCAAAAAAAACTCGGATAGATTTTTCGTAAAGAATGATAGTAAATACTAAATTATTCAAGTTCAAACCAAAATTTTTATTCAATTTAAAATATTTCTCCACAATCTCTGTTTGAACTTAAAACTCATGTTTTGTTCATTTGTTTACTTGTTTCAATGAAAAACAACTCGGATAGATTTTTCGTAAAGAATGATAGTAAATACTAGATTATTCAAATGCAAACCAAAATTTATATTCGTTTCAAAATATTTCTCCACACTCTTTGTTTGCACCTAATACTCGTGTTTCGTGCATATGTTTGCTCGTTTCATTGAAAAAAAACTCGGTTAGATTTTTCGTAAAGAATGATAGTAAATACTAAATTACTCGAATACAAACCAAAATTTGAATTCAATTTAAAATATTTCTCCACAATCTTTGTTTGCACCTAAAACTCATGTTTCGTATATTTGTTTGCTCATTTCATTCAAAAAAAACTCGGATAGATTTTTCGTAAAGAATGATAGTAAATACTAAATTATTCAAGTTCAAACCAAACTTTGTATTCAATTTTAAATATTTCTCCACAATCTCTGTTTGAACTTAAAACTCATGTTATGTTCATTTGTTTGCTTGTTTCAATGAAAAACAACTAGGATAGATTTTTCGTAAAAATGATAGTAAATACCAAATTACTCAAATGCAAACCAAAATTTGAATTCAATTTAAAATATTTCTCCACAATCTTTGTTTGCACCTAAAACTCATGTTACGTATATTTGTTTGCTCATTTCATTCAAAAAAAACTCGGACAGATTTTTCGTAAAGAATGATAGTAAATACTAAATTATTCAAGTTCAAACCAAAATTTTTATTCAATTTAAAATATTTCTCCACAATCTCTGTTTGAACTTAAAACTCATGTTTTGTTCATTTGTTTGCTTGTTTCAATGAAAAACAACTCGGATGGATTTTTCGTAAAGAATGATAGTAAATACTAGATTATTCAAATGCAAACCAAAATTTATATTCGTTTCAAAATATTTCTCCACAATCTTTGTTTGCACCTAATACTCGTGTTTCGTGGATATGTTTGCTCGTTTCATTGAAAAAAAACTCGGTTAGATTTTTCGTAAAGAATGATAGTAAATACTAAATTACTCAAATGCAAACCAAAATTTGAATTCAATTTAAAATATTTCACCACAATCTTTGTTTGCACCTAAAACTCATGTTTCCTATATTTGTTTGCTCATTTCATTCAAAAAAAACTCGGATAGATTTTTCGTAAAGAATGATAGTAAATACTAAATTATTCAAGTTCAAACCAAAATTTGTATTCAATTTAAAATATTTCTCCACAATCTCTGTTTGAACTTAAAACTCATGTTTTGTTCATTTGTTTGCTTGTTTCAATGAAAAACAACTCGGATAGATTTTTCGTAAAGAATGATAGTAAATACTAAATTACTCAAATGCAAACCAAAATTTGAATTCAATTTAAAATATTTCTCCACAATCTTTGTTTGCAGCTAAAACTCATGTTTCGTATATTTGTTTGCTCATTTCATTCAAAAAAAACTCGGATAGATTTTTCGTAAAGAATGATAGTAAATACTAAATTATTCAAGTTCAAACCAAAATTTGTATTCAATTTAAAATATTTCTCCACAATCTCTGTTTGAACTTAAAACTCATGTTTTGTTCATTTGTTTGCTTGTTTCAATGAAAAACAACTCGGATGGATTTTTCGTAAAGAATGATAGTAAATACTAGATTATTCAAATGCAAACCAAAATTTATATTCGTTTCAAAATATTTCTCCACAATCTTTGTTTGCACCTAATACTCGTGTTTCGTGCATATGTTTGCTCGTTTCATTGAAAAAAAACTCGGATAGATTTTTCGTAAAGAATGATAGTAAATACTAAATTATTCAAGTTCAAACCAAACTTTGTATTCAATTTAAAATATTTCTCCACAATCTCTGTTTGAACTTAAAACTCATGTTATGTTCATTTGTTTGCTTGTTTCAATGAAAAACAACTAGGATAGATTTTTCGTAAAGAATGATAGTAAATACCAAATTACTCAAATGCAAACCAAAATTTGAATTCAATTTAAAATATTTCTCCACAATCTTTGTTTGCACCTAAAACTCATGTTACATATATTTGTTTGCTCATTTCATTCAAAAAAAACTCGGACAGATTTTTCGTAAAGAATGATAGTAAATACTAAATTATTCAAGTTCAAACCAAAATTTGTATTCAATTTAAAATATTTCTCCACAATCTCTGTTTGAACTTAAAACTCATGTTTTGTTCATTTGTTTGCTTGTTTCAATGAAAAACAACTCGGATAGATTTTTCGTAAAGAATGATAGTAAATACTAAATTACTCAAATGCAAACCAAAATTTGAATTCAATTTAAAATATTTCTCCACAATCTTTGTTTGCACCTAAAACTCATGTTTCGTATATTTGTTTGCTCATTTCATTCAAAAAAAACTCGGATAGATTTTTCGTAAAGAATGATAGTAAATACTAAATTATTCAAGTTCAAACCAAACTTTGTATTCAATTTTAAATATTTCTCCACAATCTCTGTTTGAACTTAAAACTCATGTTATGTTCATTTGTTTGCTTGTTTCAATGAAAAACAACTAGGATAGATTTTTCGTAAAAATGATAGTAAATACCAAATTACTCAAATGCAAACCAAAATTTGAATTCAATTTAAAATATTTCTCCACAATCTTTGTTTGCACCTAAAACTCATGTTACGTATATTTGTTTGCTCATTTCATTCAAAAAAAACTCGGACAGATTTTTCGTAAAGAATGATAGTAAATACTAAATTATTCAAGTTCAAACCAAAATTTGTATTCAATTTAAAATATTTCTCCACAATCTCTGTTTGAACTTAAAACTCATGTTTTGTTCATTTGTTTGCTTGTTTCAATGAAAAACAACTCGGATAGATTTTTCGTAAAGAATGATAGTAAATACTAAATTACTCAAATGCAAACCAAAATTTGAATTCAATTTAAAATATTTCTCCACAATCTTTGTTTGCACCTAAAACTCATGTTTCGTATATTTGTTTGCTCATTTCATTCAAAAAAAACTCGGATAGATTTTTCATAAAGAATGATAGTAAATACTAAATTATTCAAGTTCAAACCAAAATTTGTATTCAATTTAAAATATTTCTCCACAATCTCTGTTTGAACTTAAAACTCATGTTTTGTTCATTTGTTTACTTGTTTCAATGAAAAACAACTCGGATAGATTTTTCGTAAAGAATGATAGTAAATACTAGATTATTCAAATTCAAACCAAAATTTATATTCGTTTCAAAATATTTCTCCAAAATCTTTGTTTGCACCTAATACTCGTGTTTCGTGCATATGTTTGCTCGTTTCATTGAAAAAAAACTCGGATAGATTTTTCGTAAAGAATGATAGTAAATACTAAATTACTCAAATACAAACCAAAATTTGAATTCAATTTAAAATATTTCACCACAATCTTTGTTTGCACTTAAAACTAATGTTTCCTATATTTGTTTGCTCATTTCATTCAAAAAAAACTCGGAAAGATTTTTCGTAAAGAATGATAGTAAATACTAAATTATTCAAGTTCAAACCAAAATTTGTATTCAATTTAAAATATTTCTCCACAATCTCTGTTTGAACTTAAAACTCATGTTTTGTTCATTTGTTTGCTTGTTTCAATGAAAAAAAACTCGGATGGATTTTTCGTAAAGAATGATAGTAAATACTAGATTATTCAAATGCAAACCAAAATTTATATTCGTTTCAAAATATTTCTCCACAATCTTTGTTTGCACCTAATACTCGTGTTTCGTGCATATGTTTGCTCGTTACATTGAAAAAAAACTCGGATAGATTTTTCGTAAAGAATGATAGTAAATACTAAATTATTCAAGTTCAAACCAAACTTTGTATTCAATTTAAAATAGTTCTCCACAATCTTTGTTTGCACCTAAAACTCATGTTTCGTGCATTTGTTTGCTCATTTCATTCAAAAACAACTCGGATAGATTTTTCGTAAAGAATGATAGTGAATACTAAATTATTCAAGTTCAAACCAAACTTTGTATTCAATTTAAAATATTTCTCCACAATCTTTGTTTGCACCTAATACTCGTGTTTCGTGCATTTGTTTGCTCATTTCATTGAAAAAAAACTCGGTTAGATTTTTTGTAAAGAATGATAGTAAATACTAAATTATTCAAATGCAAATCTAAATTTGTACTCAATTTAAAATATTTCTCCACAATCTTTGTTTGCACCTAAAGCTCATGTTTCGTGCATTTGATTGCTCATTTCATTCAAAAACGACTCGGATAGATTTTTCGTAAAGAATGATAGTAAATACTAAATTATTCAAGTTCAAACCAAAATTTGTATTCAATTTAAAATATTTCTGTACAATCTCTGTTTGAACTTAAAACTCAGGTTTTGTTGATTTGTTTGCTTGTTTCAATGAAAAACAACTCGGATGGATTTTTCGTAAAGAATGATAGTAAATACTAGATTATTCAAATGCAAACCAAAATTTATATTCGTTTCAAAATATTTCTCCACAATCTTTCTTTGCACCTAATACTCGTGTTTCGTGGATATGTTTGCTCGTTTCATTGAAAAAAAACTCGGTTAGATTTTTCGTAAAGAATGATAGTAAATACTAAATTACTCAAATGCAAACCAAAATTTGAATTCAATTTAAAATATTTCACCACAATCTTTGTTTGCACCTAAAACTCATGTTTCCTATATTTGTTTGCTCATTTCATTCAAACAAAACTCGGATAGATTTTTCGTAAAGAATGATAGTAAATACTAAATTATTCAAGTTCAAACCAAAATTTTTATTCAATTTAAAATATTTCTCCACAATCTCTGTTTGAACTTAAAATTCATGTTTTGTTCATTTGTTTCCTTGTTTCAATGAAAAACTACTCGGATAGATTTTTCGTAAAGAATGATAGTAAATACTAGATTATTCAAATGCAAACCAAAATTTATATTCGTTTCAAAATATTTCTCCACAATCTTTGTTTGCACTTAATACTCGTGTTTCGTGCATATGTTTGCTCGTTTCATTGAAAAAAAACTCGGTTAGATTTTTCGTAAAGAATGATAGTAAATACTAAATTACTCGAATACAAACCAAAATTTGAATTCAATTTAAAATATTTCACCACAATCTTTGTTTGCCCCTAAAACTAATGTTTCGTATATTTGTTTGCTCATTTCATTCAAAAAAAACTCGGATAGATTTTTCGTAAAGAATGATAGTAAATACTAAATTATTCAAGTTCAAACCAAAATTTGTATTCAATTTAAAATATTTCTCCACAATCTCTGTTTGAACTTAAAACTCATGTTTTGTTCATTTGTTTGCTTGTTTCAATGAAAAACAACTCGGATGGATTTTTCGTAAAGAATGATAGTAAATACTAGATTATTCAAATGCAAACCAAAATTTATATTCGTTTCAAAATATTTCTCCAAAATCTTTGTTTGCACCTAATACTCGTGTTTCGTGCATATGTTTGCTCGTTTCATTGAAAAAAAACTCGGATAGATTTTTCGTAAAGAATGATAGTAAATACTAAATTACTCAAATACAAACCAAAATTTGAATTCAATTTAAAATATTTCACCACAATCTTTGTTTGCACTTAAAACTAATGTTTCCTATATTTGTTTGCTCATTTCATTCAAAAAAAACTCGGAAAGATTTTTCGTAAAGAATGATAGTAAATACTAAATTATTCAAGTTCAAACCAAACTTTGTATTCAATTTTAAATATTTCTCCACAATCTCTGTTTGAACTTAAAACTCATGTTATGTTCATTTGTTTGCTTGTTTCAATGAAAAACAACTAGGATAGATTTTTCGTAAAAATGATAGTAAATACCAAATTACTCAAATGCAAACCAAAATTTGAATTCAATTTAAAATATTTCTCCACAATCTTTGTTTGCACCTAAAACTCATGTTACGTATATTTGTTTGCTCATTTCATTCAAAAAAAACTCGGACAGATTTTTCGTAAAGAATGATAGTAAATACTAAATTATTCAAGTTCAAACCAAAATTTGTATTCAATTTAAAATATTTCTCCACAATCTCTGTTTGAACTTAAAACTCATGTTTTGTTCATTTGTTTGCTTGTTTCAATGAAAAACAACTCGGATAGATTTTTCGTAAAGAATGATAGTAAATACTAAATTACTCAAATGCAAACCAAAATTTGAATTCAATTTAAAATATTTCTCCACAATCTTTGTTTGCACCTAAAACTCATGTTTCGTATATTTGTTTGCTCATTTCATTCAAAAAAAACTCGGATAGATTTTTCATAAAGAATGATAGTAAATACTAAATTATTCAAGTTCAAACCAAAATTTGTATTCAATTTAAAATATTTCTCCACAATCTCTGTTTGAACTTAAAACTCATGTTTTGTTCATTTGTTTACTTGTTTCAATGAAAAACAACTCGGATAGATTTTTCGTAAAGAATGATAGTAAATACTAGATTATTCAAATTCAAACCAAAATTTATATTCGTTTCAAAATATTTCTCCAAAATCTTTGTTTGCACCTAATACTCGTGTTTCGTGCATATGTTTGCTCGTTTCATTGAAAAAAAACTCGGATAGATTTTTCGTAAAGAATGATAGTAAATACTAAATTACTCAAATACAAACCAAAATTTGAATTCAATTTAAAATATTTCACCACAATCTTTGTTTGCACTTAAAACTAATGTTTCCTATATTTGTTTGCTCATTTCATTCAAAAAAAACTCGGAAAGATTTTTCGTAAAGAATGATAGTAAATACTAAATTATTCAAGTTCAAACCAAAATTTGTATTCAATTTAAAATATTTCTCCACAATCTCTGTTTGAACTTAAAACTCATGTTTTGTTCATTTGTTTGCTTGTTTCAATGAAAAAAAACTCGGATGGATTTTTCGTAAAGAATGATAGTAAATACTAGATTATTCAAATGCAAACCAAAATTTATATTCGTTTCAAAATATTTCTCCACAATCTTTGTTTGCACCTAATACTCGTGTTTCGTGCATATGTTTGCTCGTTACATTGAAAAAAAACTCGGATAGATTTTTCGTAAAGAATGATAGTAAATACTAAATTATTCAAGTTCAAACCAAACTTTGTATTCAATTTAAAATAGTTCTCCACAATCTTTGTTTGCACCTAAAACTCATGTTTCGTGCATTTGTTTGCTCATTTCATTCAAAAACAACTCGGATAGATTTTTCGTAAAGAATGATAGTGAATACTAAATTATTCAAGTTCAAACCAAACTTTGTATTCAATTTAAAATATTTCTCCACAATCTTTGTTTGCACCTAATACTCGTGTTTCGTGCATTTGTTTGCTCATTTCATTGAAAAAAAACTCGGTTAGATTTTTTGTAAAGAACGATAGTAAATACTAAATTATTCAAATGCAAATCTAAATTTGTACTCAATTTAAAATATTTCTCCACAATCTTTGTTTGCACCTAAAGCTCATGTTTCGTGCATTTGATTGCTCATTTCATTCAAAAACGACTCGGATAGATTTTTCGTAAAGAATGATAGTAAATACTAAATTATTCAAGTTCAAACCAAAATTTGTATTCAATTTAAAATATTTCTGTACAATCTCTGTTTGAACTTAAAACTCAGGTTTTGTTGATTTGTTTGCTTGTTTCAATGAAAAACAACTCGGATGGATTTTTCGTAAAGAATGATAGTAAATACTAGATTATTCAAATGCAAACCAAAATTTATATTCGTTTCAAAATATTTCTCCACAATCTTTCTTTGCACCTAATACTCGTGTTTCGTGGATATGTTTGCTCGTTTCATTGAAAAAAAACTCGGTTAGATTTTTCGTAAAGAATGATAGTAAATACTAAATTACTCAAATGCAAACCAAAATTTGAATTCAATTTAAAATATTTCACCACAATCTTTGTTTGCACCTAAAACTCATGTTTCCTATATTTGTTTGCTCATTTCATTCAAACAAAACTCGGATAGATTTTTCGTAAAGAATGATAGTAAATACTAAATTATTCAAGTTCAAACCAAAATTTTTATTCAATTTAAAATATTTCTCCACAATCTCTGTTTGAACTTAAAATTCATGTTTTGTTCATTTGTTTCCTTGTTTCAATGAAAAACTACTCGGATAGATTTTTCGTAAAGAATGATAGTAAATACTAGATTATTCAAATGCAAACCAAAATTTATATTCGTTTCAAAATATTTCTCCACAATCTTTGTTTGCACTTAATACTCGTGTTTCGTGCATATGTTTGCTCGTTTCATTGAAAAAAAACTCGGTTAGATTTTTCGTAAAGAATGATAGTAAATACTAAATTACTCGAATACAAACCAAAATTTGAATTCAATTTAAAATATTTCACCACAATCTTTGTTTGCCCCTAAAACTAATGTTTCGTATATTTGTTTGCTCATTTCATTCAAAAAAAACTCGGATAGATTTTTCGTAAAGAATGATAGTAAATACTAAATTATTCAAGTTCAAACCAAAATTTGTATTCAATTTAAAATATTTCTCCACAATCTCTGTTTGAACTTAAAACTCATGTTTTGTTCATTTGTTTGCTTGTTTCAATGAAAAACAACTCGGATGGATTTTTCGTAAAGAATGATAGTAAATACTAGATTATTCAAATGCAAACCAAAATTTATATTCGTTTCAAAATATTTCTCCAAAATCTTTGTTTGCACCTAATACTCGTGTTTCGTGCATATGTTTGCTCGTTTCATTGAAAAAAAACTCGGATAGATTTTTCGTAAAGAATGATAGTAAATACTAAATTACTCAAATACAAACCAAAATTTGAATTCAATTTAAAATATTTCACCACAATCTTTGTTTGCACTTAAAACTAATGTTTCCTATATTTGTTTGCTCATTTCATTCAAAAAAAACTCGGAAAGATTTTTCGTAAAGAATGATAGTAAATACTAAATTATTCAAGTTCAAACCAAAATTTGTATTCAATTTAAAATATTTCTCCACAATCTCTGTTTGAACTTAAAACTCATGTTTTGTTCATTTGTTTGCTTGTTTCAATGAAAAAAAACTCGGATGGATTTTTCGTAAAGAATGATAGTAAATACTAGATTATTCAAATGCAAACCAAAATTTATATTCGTTTCAAAATATTTCTCCACAATCTTTGTTTGCACCTAATACTCGTGTTTCGTCCATAGGTTTGCTCGTTACATTGAAAAAAAACTCGGATAGATTTTTCGTAAAGAATGATAGTAAATACTAAATTATTCAAGTTGAAACCAAACTTTGTATTCAATTTAAAATAGTTCTCCACAATCTTTGTTTGCACCTAAAACTCATGTTTCGTGCATTTGTTTGCTCATTTCATTCAAAAACAACTCGGATAGATTTTTCGTAAAGAATGATAGTGAATACTAAATTATTCAAGTTCAAACCAAACTTTGTATTCAATTTAAAATATTTCTCCACAATCTTTGTTTGCACCTAATACTCGTGTTTCGTGCATTTGTTTGCTCATTTCATTGAAAAAAAACTCGGTTAGATTTTTTGTAAACAATGATAGTAAATACTAAATTATTCAAATGCAAATCTAAATTTGTACTCAATTTAAAATATTTCTCCACAATCTTTGTTTGCACCTAAAGCTCATGTTTCGTGCATTTGATTGCTCATTTCATTCAAAAACAACTCGGATAGATTTTTCGTAAAGAATGATAGTAAATACTAAATTATTCAAGTTCAAACCAAAATTTGTATTCAATTTAAAATATTTCTGCACAATCTCTGTTTGAACTTAAAACTCAGGTTTTGTTGATTTGTTTGCTTGTTTCAATGAAAAACAACTCGGATGGATTTTTCGTAAAGAATGATAGTAAATACTAGATTATTCAAATGCAAACGAAAATTTATATTCGTTTCAAAATATTTCTCCACATGTTTTGTTCATTTGTTTACTTGTTTCAATGAAAAACAACTCGGATAGATTTTTCGTAAAGAATGATAGTAAATACTAGATTATTCAAATGCAAACCAAAATTTATATTCGTTTCAAAATATTTCTCCACAATCTTTGTTTGCACCTAATACTCGTGTTTCGTGCATATGTTTGCTCGTTTCATTGAAAAAAAACTCGGTTAGATTTTTCGTAAAGAATGATAGTAAATACTAAATTACTCGAATACAAACCAAATTTTAATTCAATTTAAAATATTTCACCACAATCTTTGTTTGCACCTAAAACTAATGTTTCGTATATTTGTTTGCTCATTTCATTCAAAAAAAACTCGGATAGATTTTTCGTAAAGAATGATAGTAAATACTAAATTATTCAAGTTCAAACCAAAATTTGTATTCAATTTAAAATATTTCTCCACAATCTCTGTTTGAACTTAAAACTCATGTTTTGTTCATTTGTTTGCTTGTTTCGATGAAAAACAACTCGGATGGATTTTTCGTAAAGAATGATAGTAAATACTAGATTATTCAAATGCAGACCAAAATTTATATTCGTTTCAAAATATTTCTCCACAATCTTTGTTTGCACCTAATATTCGTGTTTCGTGCATATGTTTGCTCGTTTCATTGAAAAAAAATTCGGATAGATTTTTCGTAAAGAATGATAGTAAATACTAAATTATTCAAGTTCAAACCAAACTTTGTATTCAATTTAAAATAGTTCTCCACAATCTTTGTTTGCACCTAAAACTCATGTTTCGTGCATTTGTTTGCTCATTTCATTCAAAAACAACTCGGATAGATTTTTCGTAAAGAATGATAGTGAATACTAAATTATTCAAGTTCAAACCAAACTTTGTATTCAATTTAAAAAAATTTCTCCACAATCTTTGTTTGCACCTAATACTCGTGTTTCGTGCATTTGTTTGCTCATTTCATTGAAAAAAAACTCGGTTAGATTTTTTGTAAAGAATGATAGTAAATACTAAATTATTCAAATGCAAATCTAAATTTGTACTCAATTTAAAATATTTCTCCGCAATCTTTGTTTGCACCTAAAGCTCATGTTTCGTGCATTCGATTGCTTATTTCATTCAAAAACAACTCGGATAGATTTTTCGTAAAGAATGATAGTAAATACTAAATTATTCAAGTTCAAACCAAACTTTGTATTCAATTTAAAATATTTCTCCACAATCTTTGTTTGCACCTAAAACTCATGTTTCGTGTATTTGTTTGCTCATTTCATTCAAAAATAACTCGGATAGATTTTTCGTAAAGAATGATAGTAAATACTAAATTATTCAAGTTCAAACCAAACTTTGTATTCAATTTTAAATATTTCTCCACAATCTCTGTTTGAACTTAAAACTCATGTTATGTTCATTTGTTTGCTTGTTTCAATGAAAAACAACTAGGATAGATTTTTCGTAAAGAATGATAGTAAATACCAAATTACTCAAATGCAAACCAAAATTTGAATTCAATTTAAAATATTTCTCCACAATCTCTGTTTGCACCTAAAACTCATGTTACGTATATTTGTTTGCTCATTTCATTCAAAAAAAACTCGGATAGATTTTTCGTAAAGAATGATAGTAAATACTAAATTATTCAAGTTCAAACCAAAATTTGTATTCAATTTAAAATATTTCTCCACAATCTCTGTTTGAACTTAAAACTCATGTTTTGTTCATTTGTTTGCTTGTTTCAATGAAAAACAACTCGGATGGATTTTTCGTAAAGAATGATAGTAAATACTAGATTATTCAAATGCAAACCAAAATTTATATTCGTTTCAAAATATTTCTCCACAATCTTTGTTTGCACCTAATACTCGTGTTTCGTGCATATGTTTGCTCGTTTCATTGAAAAAAAACTCGGATAGATTTTTCGTAAAGAATGATAGTAAATACTAAATTATTCAAGTTCAAACCAAACTTTGTATTCAATTTAAAATAGTTCTCCACAATCTTTGTTTGCACCTAAAACTCATGTTTCGTGCATTTGTTTGCTCATTTCATTCAAAAACAACTCGGATAGATTTTTCGTAAAGAATGATAGTGAATACTAAATTATTCAAGTTCAAACCAAACTTTGTATTCAATTTAAAAAAATTTCTCCACAATCTTTGTTTGCACCTAATACTCGTGTTTCGTGCATTTGTTTGCTCATTTCATTGAAAAAAAACTCGGTTAGATTTTTTGTAAAGAATGATAGTAAATACTAAATTATTCAAATGCAAATCTAAATTTGTACTCAATTTAAAATATTTCTCCGCAATCTTTGTTTGCACCTAAAGCTCATGTTTCGTGCATTTGATTGCTTATTTCATTCAAAAACAACTCGGATAGATTTTTCGTAAAGAATGATAGTAAATACTAAATTATTCAAGTTCAAACCAAACTTTGTATTCAATTTAAAATATTTCTCCACAATCTTTGTTTGCACCTAAAACTCATGTGTCGTGTATTTGTTTGCTCATTTCATTCAAAAATAACTCGGATAGATTTTTCGTAAAGAATGATAGTAAATACTAAATTATTCAAGTTCAAACCAAACTTTGTATTCAATTTTAAATATTTCTCCACAATCTCTGTTTGAACTTAAAACTCATGTTATGTTCATTTGTTTGCTTGTTTCAATGAAAGACAACTAGGATAGATTTTTCGTAAAGAATGATAGTAAATACCAAATTACTCAAATGCAAACCAAAATTTGAATTCAATTTAAAATATTTCTCCACAATCTTTGTTTGCACCTAAAACTCATGTTACGTATATTTGTTTGCTCATTTCATTCAAAAAAAACTCGGATAGATTTTTCGTAAAGAATGATAGTAAATACTAAATTATTCAAGTTCAAACCAAAATTTGTATTCAATTTAAAATATTTCTCCACAATCTCTGTTTGAACTTAAAACTCATGTTTTGTTCATTTGTTTGCTTGTTTCAATGAAAAACAACTCGGATAGATTTTTCGTAAAGAATGATAGTAAATACTAAATTACTCAAATGCAAACCAAAATTTGAATTCAATTTAAAATATTTCTCCACAATCTTTGTTTGCACCTAAAACTCATGTGTCGTGTATTTGTTTGCTCATTTCATTCAAAAATAACTCGGATAGATTTTTCGTAAAGAATGATAGTAAATACTAAATTATTCAAGTTCAAACCAAACTTTGTATTCAATTTTAAATATTTCTCCACAATCTCTGTTTGAACTTAAAACTCATGTTATGTTCATTTGTTTGCTTGTTTCAATGAAAAACAACTCGGATAGATTTTTCGTAAAGAATGATAGTAAATACTAAATTACTCAAATGCAAACCAAAATTTGAATTCAATTTAAAATATTTCTCCACAATCTTTGTTTGCACCTAAAACTCATGTCTCGTATATTTGTTTGCTCATTTCATTCAAAAAAAACTCGGATAGATTTTTCATAAAGAATGATAGTAAATACTAAATTATTCAAGTTCAAACCAAACTTTGTATTCAATTTTAAATATTTCTCCACAATCTCTGTTTGAACTTAAAACTCATGTTATGTTCATTTGTTTGCTTGTTTCAATGAAAAACAACTCGGATAGATTTTTCGTAAAGAATGATAGTAAATACTACATTACTCAAATACAAACCAAAATTTGAATTCAATTTAAAATATTTCACCACAATCTTTGTTTGCACCTAAAACTAATGTTTCCTATATTTGTTTGCTCATTTCATTCAAAAAAAACTCGGAAAGATTTTTCGTAAAGAATGATAGTAAATACTAAATTATTCAAGTTCAAACCAAAATTTGTATTCAATTTAAAATATTTCTCCACAATCTCTGTTTGAACTTAAAACTCATGTTTTGTTCATTTGTTTGCTTGTTTCAATGAAAAAAAACTCGGATGGATTTTTCGTAAAGAATGATAGTAAATACTAGATTATTCAAATGCAAACCAAAATTTATATTCGTTTCAAAATATTTCTCCACAATCTTTGTTTGCACCTAATACTCGTGTTAAACAAAGATTGTGGAGAAAAATTTTAAATTTAATTCATAATTTTGTTTCCACTTGAGTAATTTAGTATTTACTATCATTCTTCATGAAAAATATATCCGAGTTTTTTTTGGGTGAAACGAGCAAACAAACGAACAAAACATGAGTTTTAGGTTCAAACAAAGATTGTGGAGAAATATTTTAAATTTAATTCATAATTTTGTTTCCACTTGAGTAATTTAGTATTTACTATCATTCTTCACGAAAAGTATATGCGAGTTTTTTTTGGATGGATCGAGCAAACAAACGAACAAAACATGAGTTTTAGGTTCAAACAAAGATTGGGGAGAAATATTTTAAATTGAGTACAAATTTAGGTTTGCATTTGAATAATTTAGTATTTACTATCATTCTTTACGAAAAATCTAACCGAGTTTTTTTTGAATGAAACGAGCAAACAAATGCACGAAACACGAGTATTAGGTGCAAACAAAGATTGTGGAGAAATATTTTAAATTGAATACAAATTTTGGTTTGAACTTGAATAATTTAGTATTTACTATCATTCTTTACGAAAACTCTATCCGAGTTCTTTTTGAATGAAATGAGCAAACAAATGCACGAAACATGAATTTTAGGTGCAACCAAAGATCGTGGAGAAATATTTTAAATTGAATACAAATTCTGGTTTGAACTTGAATAATTTAGTATTTACTATCATTCTTTACGAAAAATCTATCCGAGTTTTTTTTGAATGAAATGAGCAAAGAAATACACGAAACATGAGTTTTAGGTGCAAACAAAGATTGTGGAGAAATATTTCAAATTTAATTCAAATTTTGGTTTGCACTTGAGTAATTTAGTATTTACTATCATTCTTCACGAAAAATATATCCGAGTTTGTTTTGGGTGAAACGAGCAAACAAACGAACAAAACATGAGTTTTAGGTTCAAACAAAGATTGTGGAGAAATATTTTAAATTTAATTCATAATTTTGTTTCCACTTGAGTAATTTAGTGTTTACTATCATTCTTCACGAAAAATATATCCGAGTTTTTTTTGGGTGAAACGAGCAAACAAACGAACAAAACATGAGTTTTAGGTTCAAACAAAGATTGTGGAGAAATATTTTAAATTTAATTCATAATTTAGTTTCCACTTGAGTAATTTAGTATTTACAATCATTCTTCACGAAAAATATATCCGAGTTTTTTTTGGGTGGAACGAGCAAACAAACGAACAAAACATGAGTTTTAGGTTCAAACAAAGATTGTGGAGAAATATTTTAAATTGAGTACAAATTTAGGTTTGCATTTGAAAAATTTAGTATTTACTATCATTCTTTACGAAAAATCTATCCGAGTTTTTTTCGAATGAAATGAGCAAACAAATGCACGAAACACGAGTATTAGGTGCAAACAAAGATTATGGAGAAATATTTTAAATTGAATACAAATTTTGGTTTGAACTTGAATAATTTAGTATTTATTATCATTCTTTACGAAAAATCTATCCGAGTTTTTTTTGAATGAAATGAGCAAACAAATACACGAAAACGAGTTTTAGGTGCAAACAAAGATTGTGGAGAAATATTTTAAATTGAATTCAAATTTTGGTTTGCACTTGAATAATTTTGTATTTACTATCATTCTTCACGAAAAATATGTCCGAGTTTTTTTTGGGTGAAACGAGCAAACAAACGAACAAAACATGAGTTTTAGGTGCAAACAAAGATTGTGGACAAATATTTTAAATTGAATACAAATTTTGGTTTGAACTTGAATAATTTAGTATTTACTCTTATTCTTTACGAAAAATTTATCCGAGTAGTTTTTGAAAGAAATGAGCAAACAAATGCACAAAACATGAGTTTTAGGTGCAACCAAAGATTGTGGAGATATATTTTAAATTGAATACAAATTTTGGTTTGAACTTGAATAATTTAGTATTTACTATCATTCTTTACGAAAAATATATCTGAGTTTTTTTTGAATGAAATGAGCAAACAAATACACGAAACATGAGTTTTAGGTGCAAACAAAGATTGTGGAGAAATATTTCAAATTTAATTCAAATTTTGGTTTGCACTTGAATAATTTAGTATTTACTATCATTCTTCACGAAAAATATATCCGAGTTTTTTTTGGGTGAGACGAGCAAACAAACGAACAAAACATGAGTTTTAGGTTCAAACAAAGATTGTGGGGAAATATTTTAAATTGAGTACAAATTTAGATTTGCATTCGAATAATTTAGTATTTACTATCATTCTTTACGAAAAATCTAACCGAGTTTATTTTGAATCAAACGAGCAAACAAATGCACGAAACACGAGTATTAGGTGCAAACAAAGATTGTGGAGAAATATTTCGAAACGAATACAAATTTTGGTTTGCATTTGAATAATTTAGTATTTACTATCATTCTTTACGAAAAATATATCCGAGTTTTTTTTGGGTGAAACGAGCAAACAAACGAACAAAACATGAGTTTTAAGTTCCAACAAAGATTGTGGGGAAATATTTTAAATTGAGTACAAATTTAGATTTGCATTTGAATAATTTAGTATTTACTATCATTCTTTACGAAAAATCTAACCGAGTTTTTTTTGAATGAAACGAGCAAACAAATGTTCGAAACACGAGTATTAGGTGCAAAGAAAGATTGTGGAGAAATATTTTAAATTGAATACAAATTTTTGTTTGAACTTGAATAATTTAGTATTTACTATCATTCTTTACGAAAAATCTATCCGAGTAGTTTTGGAATGAAATGAGCGAACAAATGCACTAAACATGAGTTTTAGGTGCAACCAAAGATTGTGGCGAAATATTTTAAATTGAATACAAATTTTGGTTTGAACTTGAATAATTTAGTATTTACTATCATTCTTTACGAAAAATATATCCGAGTTTTTTTTGAATGAAATGAGCAAACAAATACACGAAACATGAGTTTTAGGTGCAACCAAAGATTGTGGAGAAATATTTTAAATTGAATACAAATTTTGGTTTGAACTTGAATAATTTAGTATTTACTATCATTCTTTACGAAAAATCTATCAGAGTTTTTTTTGAAAGAAATGAGCAAACAAATACACGAAACACGAGTTTTAGGTGCAAACAAAGATTGTGGAGAAATATTTTAAATTTAATTCAAATTTTGGTTTGCACTTGAGTAATTTAGTATTTACTATCATTCTTCACGAAAAATATATCCGAGTTTTTTTTGGGTGAAACGAGCAAACAAACGAACAAAACATGAGTATTAGGTTCAAACAAAGATTGTGGAGAAATATTTTAAATTTAATTCATAATTTTGTTTGCACTTGAGTAATTTAGTATTTACTATCATTCTTCACGAAAAATATATCCGAGTTTTTTTTGGGTGAAACGAGCAAACAAACCAACAAAACATGAGTATTAGGTTCAAACAAAGATTGTGGAGAAATATTTTAAATTTAATTCATAATTTTGTTTGCACTTGAGTAATTTAGTATTTACTATCATCCTTCACGAAAAATATATCCGAGTTTTTTTTGAATGAAATGAGCAAACAAATACACGAAACATGAGTTTTAGGTGCAACCAAAGATTGTGGAGAAATATTTTAAATTGAATACAAATTTTGGTTTGAACTTGAATAATTTAGTATTTACTATCATTCTTTACGAAAAATATATCCGAGTTTTTTTTGAATGAAATGAGCAAACAAATACACGAAACATGAGTTTTAGGTGCAAACAAAGACTGTGGAGAAATATTTTAAATTGAATTCAAATTTTGGTTTGCACTTGAATAATTTAGTATTTACTATCATTCTTCACGAAATATATATCCGAGTTTTTTTTGGGTGAGTCGAGCAAACAAACGAACATAACATGAGTTTTAGGTTCAAACAAAGATTATGGAGAAATATTTTAAATTGAGTACAAATTTAGGTTTGCATTTGAATAATTTAGTATTTACTATCATTCTTTCCGAAAAATCTGACCGAGTTTTTTTTGAATGAAAGGAGCAAACTAATGCAGGAAACACGAGTATTAGGTGCAAACAACGATTGTGGAGATATATTTCTAAACGAATACAAATTTTGGTTTGCATTTGAATAATTTAGTATTTACTATCATTCTTTACGAAAAATATATCCGAGTTTTTTTTGGGTGAAACGAGCAAACAAACGAACAAAACATGAGTTTTAAGTTTAAACAAAGATTGTGGGGAAATATTTTTAATTGAGTACAAATTTAGATTTGCATTTGAATAATTTAGTATTTACTATCATTCTTTACGAAAAATCTGACCGAGTTTTTTTTGAATGAAACGAGCAAACAAATGCACGAAACACGAGTATTAGGTGCGAACAAAGATTGTGGAGAAATATTTTAAATTGAATAAAAATTTTGGTTTGAACATGAATAATTTAGTATTTACTATCATTCTTTACGAAAAATCTATCCGAGTTGTTTTTGAATGAAATGAGCAAACAAATGCACCAAACATGAGTTTTAGGTGCAACCAAAGATTGTGGAGAAATAATTTAAATTGAATACAAATTTTGGTTTGAACTTGAATAATTTAGTATTTACTATCATTCTTTACGAAAAATCTATCCGAGTTTTCTTTGAATGAAATGAGCAAACAAATACACGAAACATGAGTTTTAGGTGCAAACAAAGATTGTGGAGAAATATTTTAAATTTAATTCAAATTTTGGTTTGCACTTGGGTAATTTAGTATTTACTATCATTCTTCACGAAAAATATATCCAAGTTATTTCTGGGTGAAACTAGCAAACAAACGAACAAAACATGAGTTTTAGGTTCAAACAAAGATTGTGGTGAAATATTTTAAATTTAATTCACATTTTGGTTTGCATTTGAATAATTTATTATTTACTATCATTCTTTACGAGAAATATATCCGAGTTTTTTTTGGGCGAAACGAGCAAACAAACGAACAAAACATGAGTTTTAAGTTTAAACAAAGATTGTGGGGAAATATTTTAAATTGAGTACAAATTTAGATTTGCATTTGAATAATTTAGTATTTACTATCATTTTTTACGAAAAATCTAACCGAGTTTTTTTTGAATGAAACGAGCAAACAAATGCACGAAACACGAGTATTAGGTGCAAACAAAGATTGTGGAGAAATATTTTGAAACGAATACAAATTTTGGTTTGCATTTGAATAATTTAGTATTTACTATTATTCTTTACTAAAAATATATCTGAGTTTTTTTTAATTGAAACGAGCAAACAAATGAACAAAACATGAGTTTTAAGTTCAAACAGAGATTGTGGGGAAATATTTTAAATTGAGTACAAATTTTGGTTTGAACTTGAATAATTTAGTACTTACTATCATTCTTTACAAAAAATCTATCCGAGTTGTTTTTGAATGAAATGAGCAAACAAATGCACGAAACATGAGTTTTAGGTGCAACAAAAGATTGTGGAGAAATATTTTAAATTGAATACAAATTTTGGTTTGAACTTGAATAATTTAGTATTTACTATCATTCTTTACCAAAAATATATCAGAGTTTTTTTTTAATGAAATGAGCAAACAAATACACGAAACATGAGTTTTAGGTGCAAACAAAGATTGTGGAGAAATATTTTAAATTGAGTACAAATTTAGGTTTGCATTTGAATAATTTAGTATTTACTATCATTCTTTACGAAAAATCTAACCGAGTTTTTTTTGAATGAAACGAGCAAACAAATGCACGAAACACGAGTATTAGGTGCAAACAAAGATTGTGGAGAAATATTTTAAATTGACTACAAATTTTGGTTTGAACTTGAATAATTTAGTATTTACTATCATTCTTTACGAAAAATCTATCCGAGTTGTTTTTGAATGAAATGAGCAAACAAATGCACGAAACATGAGTTTTAGGTGCAACCAAATATTGTGGAGAAATATTTTAAATTGAATACAAATTTTGGTTTGAACTTGAATAATTTAGTATTTACTATCATTCTTTACGAAAAATCAAACCGAGTTTTTTTTTCAGTGAAACGAGCAAACAAATGCACGAAACACGAGTATTAGGTGCAAACAAAGATTGTGGAGAAATATTTTGAAACGAATACATATTTTGGTTTGCATTTGAATAATTTAGTATTTACTATCATTCTTTACGAAAAATATATCCGAGTTTTTTTTGGGTGAAACGAGCAAACAAACGAACAAAACGTGAGTTTCAAGTTCAAACAGAGATTGTGGGGAAATATTTTAAATTGAGTACAAATTTTGGTTTGAACATGAATAATTTAGTACTTACTATCATTCTTTAGGAAAAATCTATCCGAGTAGTTTTTGAATGAAATGAGCAAACAAATGCACGAAACATGAGTTTTAGGTGCAACCAAAGATTGTGGAGAAATATTTTAAATTGAATACAAATTTTGGTTTGAACTTGAATAATTTAGTATTTACTATCATTCTTTACGAAAAATATATCAGAGTTTTTTTGAATGAAATGAGCAAACAAATACACGAAACATGAGTTTTAGGTGCAAACAAAGATTGTCGAGAAATATTTTAAATTTAGTACAAATTTAGGTTTGCGTTTGAAAATTTTGTATTTACTATCATTCTTTACGAAATATCTAACCGAGGTTTTTTTGAATGAAACGAGCAAACAAATGCACGAAACACGAGTATTAGGTGCAAACAAAGATTGTGGAGAAATATTTTAAATTGAATACAAATTTTGGTTTGAACTTGAATAATTTAGTATTTACTATCATTCTTTACGAAAAATCTATCCGAGTTGTTTTTGAATGAAATGAGCAAACAAATGCACGAAACATGAGTTTTAGGTGCAACCAAAGATTGTGGAGAAATATTTTAAATTGAATACAAATTTTGGTTTGAACTTGAATAATTTAGTATTTACTATCATTCTTTACGAAAAATATATCAGAGTTTTTTTGAATGAAATGAGCAAACAAATACACGAAACATGAGTTTTAGGTGCAAACAAAGATTGTCGAGAAATATTTTAAATTTAGTACAAATTTAGGTTTGCGTTTGAAAATTTTGTATTTACTATCATTCTTTACGAAATATCTTACCGAGTTTTTTTTGAATGAAACGAGCAAACAAATGCACGAAACACGAGTATTAGGTGCAAACAAAGATTGTGGAGAAATATTTTAAATTGAATACAAATTTTGGTTTGAACTTGAATAATTTAGTATTTACTATCATTCTTTACGAAAAATCTATCCGAGTTGTTTTTGAATGAAATGAGCAAACAAATGCACGAAACATGAGTTTTAGGTGCAACCAAAGATTGTGGAGAAATATTTTAAATTCAATACAAATTTTGGTTTGAACTTGAATAATTTAGTATTTACTATTATTCTTTGCAAAAAATATATCCGAGTTTTTTTTGAATGAAATGAGCAAACAAATACACGAAACATGAGTTTTAGGTGCAAACAAAGATTCTGGAGAAATATTTTAAATTTAATTCAAATTTTGGTTTGCACTTGAGTAATTTTGTATTTACTATCATTCTTCACGAAAAATATATCCGAGTTTTTTTTGGGTGAAACGAGCAAACAAACGAACAAAACATGAGTTTTAGGTTCAAACAAAGATTGTGGAGAAATATTTTAAATTGAGTACAAATTTAGGTGTCCATTTGAATAATTTGGTATTTACTATCATTCTTTACGAAAAATCTAACCGAGTTTTTTTTCCGGTGAAACGAGCAAACAAATGCACGAAACACGAGTATTAGGTGCAAACAAAGATTGTGGAGAAATATTTTGAAACGAATACAAATTTTGGTTTGCACTTGAATAATTTATTATTTACTGTCATTCTTTATGAAAAATATATCCGAGTTTTTTTTGTGTGAAACGAGCAAACAAACGAACAAAACATGAGTTTTAAGTTCAAACAGAGATTGTGGGGAATATTTTAAATTGAGTACAAATTTTGGTTTGGACTTGAATAATTTAGTATTTACTATCATTCTTTACGAAAAATCTATCCGAGTTGTTTTTGAATGAAATGAGCGAACAAATGCACGAAACATGAGTTTTAGGTGCAACCAAAGATTGTGGAGAAATATTTTAAATTGAATACAAATTTTTGTTTGAACTTGAATAATTTAGTATTTACTATCATTCTTTACGAAAAATATATCAGAGTTTTTTTTGAATGAAATGAGCAAACAAATACACGAAACATGAGTTTTAGGTGCAACCAAAGATTGTGGAGAAATATTTTAAATTGAATACAAATTTTGGTTTGAACTTGAATAATTTAGTATTTACTATCATTCTTTACGAAAAATATATTCGAATTTTTTTTGAATGAAATGAGCAAACAAATACACGAAACATGAGTTTTAGGTGCAAACAAAGATTGTGGAGAAATATATTAAATTGAATTCAAATTTTGGTTTGCACTTGAATAATTTAGTATTTACTATCATTCTTCAGGAAAAATATATCCGAGTTTTTTTTGGGTGAGACGAGCAAACAAACGAACAAAACATGAGTTTTAGGTTCAAACAAAGATTGTGGAGAAATATTTTAAATTGAGTACAAATTTAGGTTTGCATTTGAATAATTTAGTATTTACTATCATTCTTTCCGAAAAATCTAACCGAGTTTTTTTTGAATGAAACGAGCAAACTAATGCAGGAAACACGAGTATTAGGTGCAAACAACGATTGTGGAGAAATGTTTTGAAACGAATACAAATTTTGGTTTGCATTTGAATAATTTAGTATTTACTATCATTCTTTACGAAAAATATATCCGAGTTTTTTTTGGGCGAAACGAGCAAACAAACGAACAAAACATGAGTTTTAAGTTCAAACAAAGATTGTGGGGAAATATTTTAAATTGAGTACAAATTTAGATTTGCATTTGAATAATTTAGTATTTACTATCATTCTTTACGAAAAATCTGACCGAGTTTTTTTTGAATGAAACGAGCAAACAAATGCACGAAACACGAGTATTAGGTGCGAACAAAGATTGTGGAGAAATATTTTAAATTGAATAAGAATTTTGGTTTGAACATGAATAATTTAGTATTTACTATCATTCTTTACGAAAAATCTATCCGAGTTGTTTTTGAATGAAATGAGCAAACAA
The DNA here is from genome assembly GCA_027726005.1 of Juncus effusus. Classification (NCBI taxonomy): domain Eukaryota; kingdom Viridiplantae; phylum Streptophyta; class Magnoliopsida; order Poales; family Juncaceae; genus Juncus; species Juncus effusus. The sequence continues at coordinate 5,297,423 of CM050893.1, forward strand.
ATGCACCAAACATGAGTTTTAGGTGCAACCAATGATTGTGGAGAAATAATTTAAATTGAATACAAATTTTGGTTTGAACTTGAATAATTTAGTATTTACTATCATTCTTTACGAAAAATCTATCCGAGTTTTCTTTGAATGAAATGAGCAAACAAATACACGAAACATGAGTTTTAGGTGCAAACAAAGATTGTGGTGAAATATTCTAAATTTAATTCACATTTTGGTTTGCATTTGAATAATTTAGTATTTACTATCATTCTTTACGAAAAATATATCCGAATTTTTTTTGGGCGAAACGAGCAAACAAACGAACAAAACATGAGTTTTAAGTTTAAACAAAGATTGTGGGGAAATATTTTAAATTGAGTACAAATTTAGATTTGCATTTGAATAATTTAGTATTTACTATCATTTTTTACGAAAAATCTAACCGAGTTTTTTTGAATGAAACGAGCAAACAAGTGCACGAAACACGAGTATTTGGTGCAAACAAAGATTCTGGAGAAATATTTTAAATTGAGTACAAATTTAGGTTTGCATTTGAATAATTTAGTATTTACTATCATTCTTTACGAAAAATCTAACCGAGTTTTTTTTGAATGAAACGAGCAAACAAGTGCACGAAACACGAGTATTAGGTGCAAACAAAGATTGTGGAGAAATATTTTAAATTGACTACAAATTTTGGTTTGAACTTGAATAATCTAGTATTTACTATCATTCTTTACGAAAAATCTATCCGAGTTGTTTTTGAATGAAATGAGCAAACAAATGCACGAAACATGAGTTTTAAGTGCAACCAAATATTGTGGAGAAATATTTTAAATTGAATACAAATTTTGGTTTGAACTTGAATAATTTAGTATTTACTATCATTCTTTACGAAAAATATATCCGAGTTTTTTTTGAATGAAATGAGCAAACAAATACACGAAACATGAGTTTTAGGTGCAAACAAAGATTGTGGAGAAATATATTTAATTGAGTACAAATTTAGGTTTGCATTTTAATAATTTAGTATTTACTATCATTCTTTACGAAAAATCTATCCGAGTTGTTTTGGAATGAAATGAGCAAACAAATGCACTAAACATGAGTTTTAGGTGCAACCAAAGATTGTGGCGAAATATTTTAAATTGAATACAAATTTTGGTTTGAACTTGAATAATTTAGTATTTACTATCATTCTTTACGAAAAATCTATCAGAGTTTTTTTTGAAAGAAATGAGCAAACAAATACACGAAACACGAGTTTTAGGTGCAAACAAAGATTGTGGAGAAATATTTTAAATTTAATTCAAATTTTGGTTTGCACTTGAGTAATTTAGTATTTACTATCATTCTTCACGAAAAATATATCCGAGTTTTTTTTGGGTGAAACGAGCAAACAAACGAACAAAACATGAGTATTAGGTTCAAACAAAGATTGTGGAGAAATATTTTAAATTTAATTCATAATTTTGTTTGCACTTGAGTAATTTAGTATTTACTATCATTCTTCACGAAAAATATATCCGAGTTTTTTTTGGGTGAAACGAGCAAACAAACGAACAAAACATGAGTATTAGGTTCAAACAAAGATTGTGGAGAAATATTTTAAATTTAATTCATAATTTTGTTTGCACTTGAGTAATTTAGTATTTACTATCATCCTTCACGAAAAATATATCCGAGTTTTTTTTGAATGAAATGAGCAAACAAATACACGAAACATGAGTTTTAGGTGCAACCAAAGATTGTGGAGAAATATTTTAAATTGAATACAAATTTTGGTTTGAACTTGAATAATTTAGTATTTACTATCATTCTTTACGAAAAATATATCCGAGTTTTTTTTGAATGAAATGAGCAAACAAATACACGAAACATGAGTTTTAGGAGCAAACAAAGACTGTGGAGAAATATTTTAAATTGAATTCAAATTTTGGTTTGCACTTGAATAATTTAGTATTTACTATCATTCTTCACGAAAAATATATCCGAGTTTTTTTTGGGTGAGTCGAGCAAACAAACGAACATAACATGAGTTTTAGGTTCAAACAAAGATTATGGAGAAATATTTTAAATTGAGTACAAATTTAGGTTTGCATTTGAATAATTTAGTATTTACTATCATTCTTTCCGAAAAATCTGACCGAGTTTTTTTTGAATGAAAGGAGCAAACTAATGCAGGAAACACGAGTATTAGGTGCAAACAACGATTGTGGAGATATATTTCTAAACGAATACAAATTTTGGTTTGCATTTGAATAATTTAGTATTTACTATCATTCTTTACGAAAAATATATCCGAGTTTTTTTTGGGTGAAACGAGCAAACAAACGAACAAAACATGAGTTTTAAGTTTAAACAAAGATTGTGGGGAAATATTTTTAATTGAGTACAAATTTAGATTTGCATTTGAATAATTTAGTATTTACTATCATTCTTTACGAAAAATCTGACCGAGTTTTTTTTGAATGAAACGAGGAAACAAATGCACGAAACACGAGTATTAGGTGCGAACAAAGATTGTGGAGAAATATTTTAAATTGAATAAAAATTTTGGTTTGAACATGAATAATTTAGTATTTACTATCATTCTTTACGAAAAATCTATCCGAGTTGTTTTTGAATGAAATGAGCAAACAAATGCACCAAACATGAGTTTTAGGTGCAACCAAAGATTGTGGAGAAATAATTTAAATTGAATACGAATTTTGGTTTGAACTTGAATAATTTAGTATTTACTATCATTCTTTACGAAAAATCTATCCGAGTTTTCTTTGAATGAAATGAGCAAACAAATACACGAAACATGAGTTTTAGGTGCAAACAAAGATTGTGGAGAAATATTTTAAATTTAATTCAAATTTTGGTTTGCACTTGGGTAATTTAGTATTTACTATCATTCTTCACGAAAAATATATCCAAGTTATTTCTGGGTGAAACTAGCAAACAAACGAACAAAACATGAGTTTTAGGTTCAAACAAAGATTGTGGTGAAATATTTTAAATTTAATTCACATTTTGGTTTGCATTTGAATAATTTAGTATTTACTATCATTCTTTACGAGAAATATATCCGAGTTTTTTTTGGGCGAAACGAGCAAACAAACGAACAAAACATGAGTTTTAAGTTTAAACAAAGATTGTGGGGAAATATTTTAAATTGAGTACAAATTTAGATTTGCATTTGAATAATTTAGTATTTACTATCATTTTTTACGAAAAATCTAACCGAGTTTTTTTTGAATGAAACGAGCAAACAAATGCACGAAACACGAGTATTAGGTGCAAACAAAGATTGTGGAGAAATATTTTGAAACGAATACAAATTTTGGTTTGCATTTGAATAATTTAGTATTTACTATTATTCTTTACTAAAAATATATCTGAGTTTTTTTTAATTGAAACGAGCAAACAAATGAACAAAACATGAGTTTTAAGTTCAAACAGAGATTGTGGGGAAATATTTTAAATTGTGTACAAATTTTGGTTTGAACTTGAATAATTTAGTACTTACTATCATTCTTTACAAAAAATCTATCCGAGTTGTTTTTGAATGAAATGAGCAAACAAATGCACGAAACATGAGTTTTAGGTGCAACAAAAGATTGTGGAGAAATATTTTAAATTGAATACAAATTTTGGTTTGAACTTGAATAATTTAGTATTTACTATCATTCTTTACCAAAAATATGTCAGAGTTTTTTTTTAATGAAATGAGCAAACAAATACACGAAACATGAGTTTTAGGTGCAAACAAAGATTGTGGAGAAATATTTTAAATTGAGTACAAATTTAGGTTTGCATTTGAATAATTTAGTATTTACTATCATTCTTTACGAAAAATCTAACCGAGTTTTTTTTGAATGAAACGAGCAAACAAATGCACGAAACACGAGTATTAGGTGCAAACAAAGATTGTGGAGAAATATTTTAAATTGACTACAAATTTTGGTTTGAACTTGAATAATTTAGTATTTACTATCATTCTTTACGAAAAATCTATCCGAGTTGTTTTTGAATGAAATGAGCAAACAAATGCACGAAACATGAGTTTTAGGTGCAACCAAATATTGTGGAGAAATATTTTAAATTGAATACAAATTTTGGTTTGAACTTGAATAATTTAGTATTTACTATCATTCTTTACGAAAAATCAAACCGAGTTTTTTTTTCAGTGAAACGAGCAAACAAATGCACGAAACACGAGTATTAGGTGCAAACAAAGATTGTGGAGAAATATTTTGAAACGAATACATATTTTGGTTTGCATTTGAATAATTTAATATTTACTATCATTCTTTACGAAAAATATATCCGAGTTTTTTTTGGGTGAAACGAGCAAACAAACGAACAAAACGTGAGTTTCAAGTTCAAACAGAGATTGTGGGGAAATATTTTAAATTGAGTACAAATTTTGGTTTGAACATGAATAATTTAGTACTTACTATCATTCTTTAGGAAAAATCTATCCGAGTTGTTTTTGAATGAAATGAGCAAACAAATGCACGAAACATGAGTTTTAGGTGCAACCAAAGATTGTGGAGAAATATTTTAAATTGAATACAAATTTTGGTTTGAACTTGAATAATTTAGTATTTACTATCATTCTTTACGAAAAATATATCAGAGTTTTTTTGAATGAAATGAGCAAACAAATACACGAAACATGAGTTTTAGGTGCAAACAAAGATTGTCGAGAAATATTTTAAATTTAGTACAAATTTAGGTTTGCGTTTGAAAATTTTGTATTTACTATCATTCTTTACGAAATATCTAACCGAGGTTTTTTTGAATGAAACGAGCAAACAAATGCACGAAACACGAGTATTAGGTGCAAACAAAGATTGTGGAGAAATATTTTAAATTGAATACAAATTTTGGTTTGAACTTGAATAATTTAGTATTTACTATCATTCTTTACGAAAAATCTATCCGAGTTGTTTTTGAATGAAATGAGCAAACAAATGCACGAAACATGAGTTTTAGGTGCAACCAAAGATTGTGGAGAAATATTTTAAATTCAATACAAATTTTGGTTTGAACTTGAATAATTTAGTATTTACTATTATTCTTTGCAAAAAATATATCCGAGTTTTTTTTGAATGAAATGAGCAAACAAATACACGAAACATGAGTTTTAGGTGCAAACAAAGATTCTGGAGAAATATTTTAAATTTAATTCAAATTTTGGTTTGCACTTGAGTAATTTTGTATTTACTATCATTCTTCACGAAAAATATATCCGAGTTTTTTTTGGGTGAAACGAGCAAACAAACGAACAAAACATGAGTTTTAGGTTCAAACAAAGATTGTGGAGAAATTTTTTAAATTGAGTACAAATTTAGGTTTCCATTTGAATAATTTGGTATTTACTATCATTCTTTACGAAAAATCTAACCGAGTTTTTTTTCCGGTGAAACGAGCAAACAAATGCACGAAACACGAGTATTAGGTGCAAACAAAGATTGTGGAGAAATATTTTGAAACGAATACAAATTTTGGTTTGCACTTGAATAATTTATTATTTACTGTCATTCTTTATGAAAAATATATCCGAGTTTTTTTTGTGTGAAACGAGCAAACAAACGAACAAAACATGAGTTTTAAGTTCAAACAGAGATTGTGGGGAATATTTTAAATTGAGTACAAATTTTGGTTTGGACTTGAATAATTTAGTATTTACTATCATTCTTTACGAAAAATCTATCCGAGTTGTTTTTGAATGAAATGAGCGAACAAATGCACGAAACATGAGTTTTAGGTGCAACCAAAGATTGTGGAGAAATATTTTAAATTGAATACAAATTTTTGTTTGAACTTGAATAATTTAGTATTTACTATCATTCTTTACGAAAAATATATCAGAGTTTTTTTTGAATGAAATGAGCAAACAAATACACGAAACATGAGTTTTAGGTGCAACCAAAGATTGTGGAGAAATATTTTAAATTGAATACAAATTTTGGTTTGAACTTGAATAATTTAGTATTTACTATCATTCTTTACGAAAAATATATTCGAGTTTTTTTTGAATGAAATGAGCAAACAAATACACGAAACATGAGTTTTAGGTGCAAACAAAGATTGTGGAGAAATATTTTAAATTGAATTCAAATTTTGGTTTGCACTTGAATAATTTAGTATTTACTATCATTCTTCAGGAAAAATATATCCGAGTTTTTTTTGGGTGAGACGAGCAAACAAACGAACAAAACATGAGTTTTAGGTTCAAACAAAGATTGTGGAGAAATATTTTAAATTGAGTACAAATTTAGGTTTGCATTTGAATAATTTAGTATTTACTATCATTCTTTCCGAAAAATCTAACCGAGTTTTTTTTGAATGAAACGAGCAAACTAATGCAGGAAACACGAGTATTAGGTGCAAACAACGATTGTGGAGAAATGTTTTGAAACGAATACAAATTTTGGTTTGCATTTGAATAATTTAGTATTTACTATCATTCTTTACGAAAAATATATCCGAGTTTTTTTTGGGCGAAACGAGCAAACAAACGAACAAAACATGAGTTTTAAGTTTAAACAAAGATTGTGGGGAAATATTTTAAATTGAGTACAAATTTAGATTTGCATTTGAATAATTTTGTATTTACTATCATTCTTTACGAAAAATCTGACCGAGTTTTTTTTGAATGAAACGAGCAAACAAATGCACGAAACACGAGTATTAGGTGCGAACAAAGATTGTGGAGAAATATTTTAAATTGAATAAAAATTTTGGTTTGAACATGAATAATTTAGTATTTACTATCATTCTTTACGAAAAATCTATCCGAGTTGTTTTTGAATGAAATGAGCAAACAAATGCACCAAACATGAGTTTTAGGTGCAACCAATGATTGTCGAGAAATAATTTAAATTGAATACAAATTTTGGTTTGAACTTGAATAATTTAGTATTTACTATCATTCTTTACGAAAAATCTATTCGAGTTTTCTTTGAATGAAATGAGCAAACAAATACACGAAACATGAGTTTTAGGTGCAAACAAAGATTGTGGTGAAATATTCTAAATTTAATTCACATTTTGGTTTGCATTTGAATAATTTAGTATTTACTATCATTCTTTACGAAAAATATATCCGAGTTTTTTTTGGGCGAAACGAGCAAACAAACGAACAAAACATGAGTTTTAAGTTTAAACAAAGATTGTGGGGAAATATTTTAAATTGAGTACAAATTTAGATTTGCATTTGAATAATTTAGTATTTACTATCATTTTTTACGAAAAATCTAACCGAGTTTTTTTGAATGAAACGAGCAAACAAGTGCACGAAACACGAGTATTAGGTGCAAACAAAGATTGTGGAGAAATATTTTAAATTGAGTACAAATTTAGGTTTGCATTTGAATAATTTAGTATTTACTATCATTCTTTACGAAAAATCTAACCGAGTTTTTTTTGAATGAAACGAGCAAACAAGTGCATGAAACACGAGTATTAGGTGCAAACAAAGATTGTGGAGAAATATTTTAAATTGACTACAAATTTTGGTTTGAACTTGAATAATCTAGTATTTACTATCATTCTTTACGAAAAATCTATCCGAGTTGTTTTTGAATGAAATGAGCAAACAAATGCACGAAACATGAGTTTTAAGTGCAACAAAATATTGTGGAGAAATATTTTAAATTGAATATAAATTTTGGTTTGAACTTGAATAATTTAGTATTTACTATCATTCTTTACGAAAAATATATCCGAGTTTTTTTTGAATGAAATGAGCAAACAAATACACGAAACATGAGTTTTAGGTGCAAACAAAGATTGTGGAGAAATATTTTAAATTGAGTACAAATTTAGGTTTGCATTTGAATAATTTAGTATTTACTATCATTCTTTACGAAAAATCAAACCGAGTTTTTTTTTCAGTGAAACGAGCAAACAAATGCACGAAACACGAGTATTAGGTGCAAACAAAGATTGTGGAGAAATACTTTGAAACGAATACATATTTTGGTTTGCATTTGAATAATTTAGTATTTACTATCATTCTTTACGAAAAATATATCCGAGTTTTTTTTGGGTGAAACGAGCAAACAAACAAACAAAACGTGAGTTTTAAGTTCAAACAGAGATTGTGGGGAAATATTTTAAATTGAGTACAAATTTTGGTTTGAACATGAATAATTTAGTACTTACTATCATTCTTTACGAAAAATCTATCCGAGTTGTTTTTGAATGAAATGAGCAAACAAATGCACGAAACATGAGTTTTAGGTGCAACCAAAGATTGTGGAGAAATATTTTAAATTGAATACAAATTTTGGTTTGAACTGGAATAATTTAGTATTTACTATCATTCTTTACGAAAAATATATCAGAGTTTTTTTGAATGAAATGAGCAAACAAATACACGAAACATGAGTTTTAGGTGCAAACAAAGATTGTCGAGAAATATTTTAAATTGAGTACAAATTTAGGTTTGCGTTTGAAAATTTTGTATTTACTATCATTCTTTACGAAATATCTAAGCGAGTTTTTTTTGAATGAAACGAGCAAACAAATGCACGAAACACGAGTATTAGGTGCAAACAAAGATTGTGGAGAAATATTTTAAATTGAATACAAATTTTGGTTTGAACTTGAATAATTTAGTATTTACTATTATTCTTTGCAAAAAATATATCCGAATTTTTTTTGAATGAAATGAGCAAACAATTGCACGAAACATGAGTTTTAGGTGCAACCAAAGATTGTGGAGAAATATTTTAAATTGAATACAAATTTTGGTTTGAACTTGAATAATTTAGTATTTACTATCATTCTTTACGAAAAATATATCAGAGTTTTTTTGAATGAAACGAGCAAACAAATGCACGAAACACGAGTATTAGGTGCAAACAAAGATTGTGGAGAAATATTTTAAATTGAATACAAATTTTGGTTTGAACTTGAATAATTTAGTATTTACTATCATTCTTTACGAAAAATCTATCCGAGTTGTTTTTGAATGAAATGAGGAAACAAATGCACGAAACATGAGTTTTAGGTGCAACCGAAGATTGTGGAGAAATATTTTAAATTGAATACAAATTTTTGTTTGAACTTGAATAATTTAGTATTTACTATTATTCTTTGCAAAAAATATATCCGAGTTTTTTTTGAATGAAATGAGCAAACAAATACACGAAACATGAGTTTTAGGTGCAAACAATGATTGTGGAGAAATATTTTAAATTTAATTCAAATTTTGGTTTGCACTTGAGTAATTTTGTATTTACTATCATTCTTCACGAAAAATATATCCGAGTTTTTTTTGGGTGAAACGAGCAAACAAACGAACAAAACATGAGTTCTAGGTTCAAACAAAGATTGTGGAGAAATATTTTAAAATGAGTACAAATTTAGGTTTCCATTTGAATAATTTGGTATTTACTATCATTCTTTACGAAAAATCTAACCGAGCTTTTTTTTCAGTGAAACGAGCAAACAAATGCACGAAACACGAGTATTAGGTGCAAACAAAGATTGTGGAGAAATATTTTGAAACGAATACAAATTTTGGTTTGCATTTGAATAATTTATTATTTACTGTCATTCTTTATGAAAAATATATCCGAGTTTTTTTTGTGTGAAACGAGCAAACAAACGAACAAAACATGAGTTTTAAGTTCAAACAGAGATTGTGGGGAAATATTTTAAATTGAGTACAAATTTTGGTTTGGACTTGAATAATTTAGTATTTACTATTATTCTTTACGAAAAATCTATCCGAGTTGTTTTTGAATGAAATGAGCAAACAAATGCACGAAACATGAGTTTTAGGTGCAACAAAAGATTGTGGAGAAATATTTTAAATTGAATACAAATTTTGGTTTGAACTTGAATAATTTAGTATTTACTATCATTCTTTACCAAAAATATATCAGAGTTTTTTTTTAATGAAATGAGCAAACAAATACACGAAACATGAGTTTTAGGTGCAAACAACGATTGTGGAGAAATATTTTAAATTGAGTACAAATTTAGCTTTGCATTTGAATAATTTAGTATTTACTATCATTCTTTACGAAAAATCTAACCGAGTTTTTTTTGAATGAAACGAGCAAACAAATGCACGAAACACGAGTATTAGGTGCAAACAAAGATTGTGCAGAAATATTTTAAATTGACTACAAATTTTGGTTTGAACTTGAATAATTTAGTATTTACTATCATTCTTTACGAAAAATCTATCCGAGTTGTTTTTGAATGAAATGAGCAAACAAATGCACGAAACATGAGTTTTAGGTGCAACCAAAGATTGTGGAGAAATATTTTAAATTGAATACAAATTTTGGTTTGAACTGGAATAATTTAGTATTTACTATCATTCTTTACGAAAAATATATCAGAGTTTTTTTGAATGAAATGAGCAAACAAATACACGAAACATGAGTTTTAGGTGCAAACAAAGATTGTCGAGAAATATTTTAAATTGAGTACAAATTTAGGTTTGCGTTTGAAAATTTTGTATTTACTATCATTCTTTACGAAATATCTAAGCGAGTTTTTTTTGAATGAAACGAGCAAACAAATGCACGAAACACGAGTATTAGGTGCAAACAAAGATTGTGGAGAAATATTTTAAATTGAATACAAATTTTGGTTTGAACTTGAATAATTTAGTATTTACTATTATTCTTTGCAAAAAATATATCCGAATTTTTTTTGAATGAAATGAGCAAACAATTGCACGAAACATGAGTTTTAGGTGCAACCAAAGATTGTGGAGAAATATTTTAAATTGAATACAAATTTTGGTTTGAACTTGAATAATTTAGTATTTACTATCATTCTTTACGAAAAATATATCAGAGTTTTTTTGAATGAAACGAGCAAACAAATGCACGAAACACGAGTATTAGGTGCAAACAAAGATTGTGGAGAAATATTTTAAATTGAATACAAATTTTGGTTTGAACTTGAATAATTTAGTATTTACTATCATTCTTTACGAAAAATCTATCCGAGTTGTTTTTGAATGAAATGAGGAAACAAATGCACGAAACATGAGTTTTAGGTGCAACCGAAGATTGTGGAGAAATATTTTAAATTGAATACAAATTTTGGTTTGAACTTGAATAATTTAGTATTTACTATTATTCTTTGCAAAAAATATATCCGAGTTTTTTTTGAATGAAATGAGCAAACAAATACACGAAACATGAGTTTTAGGTGCAAACAAAGATTGTGGAGAAATATTTTAAATTTAATTCAAATTTTGGTTTGCACTTGAGTAATTTTGTATTTACTATCATTCTTCACGAAAAATATATCCGAGTTTTTTTTGGGTGAAACGAGCAAACAAACGAAGAAAACATGAGTTTTAGGTTCAAACAAAGATTGTGGAGAAATATTTTAAAATGAGTACAAATTTAGGTTTCCATTTGAATAATTTGGTATTTACTATCATTCTTTACGAAAAATCTAACCGAGCTTTTTTTTCAGTGAAACGAGCAAACAAATGCACGAAACACGAGTATTAGGTGCAAACAAAGATTGTGGAGAAATATTTTGAAACGAATACAAATTTTGGTTTGCATTTGAATAATTTATTATTTACTGTCATTCTTTATGAAAAATATATCCGAGTTTTTTTTGTGTGAAACGAGCAAACAAACGAACAAAACATGAGTTTTAAGTTCAAACAGAGATTGTGGGGAAATATTTTAAATTGAGTACAAATTTTGGTTTGGACTTGAATAATTTAGTATTTACTATTATTCTTTACGAAAAATCTATCCGAGTTGTTTTTGAATGAAATGAGCAAACAAATGCACGAAACATGAGTTTTAGGTGCAACAAAAGATTGTGGAGAAATATTTTAAATTGAATACAAATTTTGGTTTGAACTTGAATAATTTAGTATTTACTATCATTCTTTACCAAAAATATATCAGAGTTTTTTTTTAATGAAATGAGCAAACAAATACACGAAACATGAGTTTTAGGTGCAAACAACGATTGTGGAGAAATATTTTAAATTGAGTACAAATTTAGCTTTGCATTTCAATAATTTAGTATTTACTATCATTCTTTACGAAAAATTTAACCGAGTTTTTTTTGAATGAAACGAGCAAACAAATGCACGAAACACGAGTATTAGGTGCAAACAAAGATTGTGGAGAAATATTTTAAATTGACTACAAATTTTGGTTTGAACTTGAATAATTTAGTATTTACTATCATTCTTTACGAAAAATCTATCCGAGTTGTTTTTGAATGAAATGAGCAAACAAATGCACGAAACATGAGTTTTAGGTGCAACCAAATATTGTGGAGAAATATTTTAAATTGAATACAAATTTTGGTTTGAACTTGAATAATTTAGTATTTAGTATCATTCTTTACGAAAAATATATCCGAGTATTTTTTGAATGAAATGAGCAAACAAATACACGAAACATGAGTTTTAGGTGCAAACAAAGATTGTGGAGAAATATTTTAAATTGAGTAAAAATTTAGGTTTGCATTTGAATAATTTAGTATTTACTATCATTCTTTACGAAAAATCAAACCGAGTTTTTTTTCCAGTGAAACGAGCAAACAAATGCACGAAACACGAGTATTAGGTGCAAACAAAGATTGTGGAGAAATATTTTGAAACGAATAAATATTTTGGTTTGCATTTGAATAATTTAGTACTTACTATCATTCTTTACGAAAAATATATCCGAGTTTTTTTTGGGTGAAACTAGAAACAAACGAACAAAACGTGAGTTTTAAGTTCAAACAGAGATTGTGGGGAAATATTTTAAATTGAGTACAAATTTTGGTTTGAACATGAATAATTTAGTACTTACTATCATTCTTTACGAAAAATCTATCCGAGTTGTTTTTGAATGAAATGAGCAAACAAATGCACGAAACATGAGTTTTAGGTGCAACCAAAGATTGTGGAGAAATATTTTAAATTGAATACAAATTTTGGTTTGAACTTGAATAATTTAGTATTTACTATCATTCTTTACGAAAAATATATCAGAGTTTTTTTGAATGAAATGAGCAAACAAATACACGAAACATGAGTTTTAGGTGCAAACAAAGATTGTCGACAAATATTTTAAATTGAGTACAAATTTAGGTTTGCGTTTGAAAATTTTGTATTTACTATCATTTTTACGAAATATCTAAGCGAGTTTTTTTTTAATGAAACGAGCAAACAAATGCACGAAACACGAGTATTAGGTGCAAACAAAGATTGTGGAGAAATATTTTAAATTGAATACAAATTTTGGTTTGAACTTGAATAATTTAGTATTTACTATTATTCTTTGCAAAAAATATATCCGAGTTTTTTTTGAATGAAATGAGAAAACAATTGCACGAAACATGAGTTTTAGGTGCAACCAAAGATTGTGGAGAAATATTTTAAATTGAATACAAATTTTGGTTTGAACTTGAATAATTTAGTATTTACTATTATTCTTTGCAAAAAATATATCCGAGTTTTTTTTGAATGAAATGAGCAAACAAATACACGAAACATGAGTTTTAGGTGCAAACAAAGATTCTGGAGAAATATTTTAAATTGAGTACAAATTTAGGTTTCCATTTGAATAATTTGGTATTTACTATCATTCTTTACGAAAAATCTAACCGAGTTTTTTTTTCAGTGAAACGAGCAAACAAATGCACGAAACACGAGTATTAGGTGCAAACAAAGATTGTGGAGAAATATTTTGAAACGAATACAAATTTTGGTTTGCATTTGAATAATTTATTATTTACTGTCATTCTTTATGAAAAATATATCCGAGTTTTTTTTGTGTGAAACGAGCAAACAAACGAACAAGACATGAGTTTTAAGTTCAAACAGAGATTGTGGGAAATATTTTAAATTGAGTACAAATTTTGGTTTGGACTTGAATAATTTAGTATTTACTATCATTCTTTACGAAAAATCTATCCGAGTTGTTTTTGAATGAAATGAGCAAACAAATGCACGAAACATGAGTTTTAGGTGCAACCAAAGATTGTGGAGAAATATTTTAAATTGAATACAAATTTTTGTTTGAACTTGAATAATTTAGTATTTACTATCATTCTTTACGAAAAATATATCAGAGTTTTTTTTGAATGAAATGAGCAAACAAATACACGAAACATGAGTTTTAGGTGCAACCAAAGATTGTGGAGAAATATTTTAAATTGAATACAAATTTTGGTTTGAACTTGAATAATTTAGTATTTACTATCATTCTTTACGAAAAATATATTCGAGTTTTTTTTGAATGAAATGAGCAAACAAATACACGAAACATGAGTTTTAGGTGCAAACAAAGATTGTGGAGAAATATTTTAAATTGAATTCAAATTTTGGTTTGCACTAGAATAATTTAGTATTTACTATCATTCTTCACGAAAAATTTATCCGAGTTTTTTTTGGGTGAGACGAGCAAACAAACGAACAAAACATGAGTTTTAGGTTCAAACAAAGATTGTGGAGAAATATTTTAAATTGAGTACAAATTTAGGTTTGCATTTGAATAATTTAGTATTTACTATCATTCTTTCCGAAAAATCTAACCGAGTTTTTTTTGAATGAAACGAGCAAACTAATGCAGGAAACACGAGTATTAGGTGCAAACAATGATTGTGGAGAAATATTTTGAAACGAATACAAATTTTGGTTTGCATTTGAATAATTTAGTATTTACTATCATTCTTTACGAAAAATATATCCGAGTTTTTTTTGGGCGAAACGAGCAAACAAACGAACAAAACATGTGTTTTAAGTTTAAACAAAGATTGTGGGGAAATATTTTAAACTGAGTACAAATTTAGATTTGCATTTGAATAATTTAGTATTTACTATCATTCTTTACGAAAAATCTGACCGAGTTTTTTTTGAATGAAACGAGCAAACAAATGCACGAAACACGAGTATTAGGTGCGAACAAAGATTGTGGAGAAATATTTTAAATTGAATAAAAATTTTGGTTTGAACATGAATAATTTAGTATTTACTATCATTCTTTACGAAAAATCTATCCGAGTAGTTTTTGAATGAAATGAGCAAACAAATGCACCAAACATGAGTTTTAGGTGCAACCAAAGATTGTGGAGAAATAATTTAAATTGAATACAAATTTTGGTTTGAACTTGAATAATTTAGTATTTACTATCATTCTTTACGAAAAATCTATCCGAGTTATCTTTGAATGAAATGAGCAAACAAATACACGAAACATGAGTTTTAGGTGCAAACAAAGATTGTGGAGAAATATTTTAAATTGACTACAAATTTTGGTTTGAACTTGAATAATTTAGTATTTACTATC
The DNA here is from genome assembly GCA_027726005.1 of Juncus effusus. Lineage (NCBI taxonomy): Eukaryota > Viridiplantae > Streptophyta > Magnoliopsida > Poales > Juncaceae > Juncus > Juncus effusus. The sequence goes on from CM050893.1 coordinate 5,312,707, forward strand.
ATTCTTTACGAAAAATCTATCCGAGTTGTTTTTGAATGAAATGAGCAAACAAATGCACGAAACATGAGTTTTAGGTGCAACCAAATATTGTGGAGAAATATTTTAAATTGAATACAAATTTTGGTTTGAACTTGAATAATTTAGTATTTACTATCATTCTTTACGAAAAATCTATCCGAGTTATCTTTGAATGAAATGAGCAAACAAATACACGAAACATGAGTTTTAGGTGCAAACAAAGATTGTGGAGAAATATTTTAAATTTAATTCAAATTTTGGTTTGCACTTGAGTAATTTAGTATTTACTATCATTCTTCACGAAAAATATATCCAAGTTTTTTTTGGGTGAAACGAGCAAACAAACGAACAAAACATGAGTTTTAGGTTCAAACAAAGATTGTGGTCAAATATTTTAAATTTAATTCATATTTTGGTTTGCATTTGAATAATTTAGTATTTACTATCATTCTTTACGAAAAATATATCCGAGTTTTTTTTGGGCGAAACGAGCAAACAAACGAACAAAACATGAGTTTTAAGTTTAAACAAAGATTGTGGGGAAATATTTTAAATTGACTACAAATTTAGATTTGCATTTGAATAATTTAGTATTTACTATCATTTTTTACGAAAAATCAAACCGAGTTTTTTTTGAATGAAACGAGCAAACAAATGCACGAAACACGAGTATTAGGTGCAAACAAAGATTGTGGAGAAATATTTTGAAACGAATACAAATTTTGGTTTGCATTCGAATAATTTAGTATTTACTATCATTCTTTACGAAAAATATATCCGAGTTTTTTTTAATTGAAACGAGCAAACAAATGAACAAAACATGAGTTTTAAGTTCAAACAGAGATTGGGGGGAAATATTTTAAATTGAGTACAAATTTTGGTTTGAACTTGAATAATTTAGTACTTACTATCATTCTTTACGAAAAATCTATCCGAGTTGTTTTTGAATGAAATGAGCAAACAAATGCACGAAACATGAGTTTTAGGTGCAACCAAAGATTGTGGAGAAATATTATAAATTGAATAAAAATTTTGGTCTGAACTTGAATAATTTAGTATTTACTATCATTCTTTACCAAAAATATATCAGAGTTTTTTTTTAATGAAATGAGCAAACAAATACACGAAACATGAGTTTTAGGTGCAAACAAAGATTGTGGAGAAATATTTTAAATTGAGTACAAATTTAGGTTTGCATTTGAATAATTTAGTATTTACTATCATTCTTTACGAAAAATCTAACCGAGTTTTTTTTGAATGAAACGAGCAAACAAATGCACGAAACACGAGTTTTAGGTGCAAACAAAGATTGTGGAGAAATATTTTAAATTGACTACAAATTTTGGTTTGAACTTGAATAATTTAGTATTTACTATCATTCTTTACGAAAAATCTATCCGAGTTGTTTTTGAATGAAATGAGCAAACAAATGCACGAAACATGAGTTTTAGGTGCAACCAAATATTGTGGAGAAATATTTTAAATTGAATACAAATTTTGGTTTGAACTTGAATAATTTAGTATTTACTATCATTCTTTACGAAAAATCTATCCGAGTTATCTTTGAATGAAATGAGCAAACAAATACACGAAACATGAGTTTTAGGTGCAAACAAAGATTGTGGAGAAATATTTTAAATTTAATTCAAATTTTGGTTTGCACTTGAGTAATTTAGTATTTACTATCATTCTTCACGAAAAATATATCCAAGTTTTTTTTGGGTGAAACGAGCAAACAAACGAACAAAACATGAGTTTTAGGTTCAAACAAAGATTGTGGTCAAATATTTTAAATTTAATTCATATTTTGGTTTGCATTTGAATAATTTAGTATTTACTATCATTCTTTACGAAAAATATATCCGAGTTTTTTTTGGGCGAAACGAGCAAACAAACGAACAAAACATGAGTTTTAAGTTTAAACAAAGATTGTGGGGAAATATTTTAAATTGAGTACAAATTTAGATTTGCATTTGAATAATTTAGTATTTACTATCATTTTTTACGAAAAATCAAACCGAGTTTTTTTTGAATGAAACGAGCAAACAAATGCACGAAACACGAGTATTAGGTGCAAACAAAGATTGTGGAGAAATATTTTGAAACGAATACAAATTTTGGTTTGCATTCGAATAATTTAGTATTTACTATCATTCTTTACGAAAAATATATCCGAGTTTTTTTTAATTGAAACGAGCAAACAAATGAACAAAACATGAGTTTTAAGTTCAAACAGAGATTGGGGGGAAATATTTTAAATTGAGTACAAATTTTGGTTTGAACTTGAATAATTTAGTACTTACTATCATTCTTTACGAAAAATCTATCCGAGTTGTTTTTGAATGAAATGAGCAAACAAATGCACGAAACATGAGTTTTAGGTGCAACCAAAGATTGTGGAGAAATATTTTAAATTGAATACAAATTTTGGTCTGAACTTGAATAATTTAGTATTTACTATCATTCTTTACCAAAAATATATCAGAGTTTTTTTTTAATGAAATGAGCAAACAAATACACGAAACATGAGTTTTAGGTGCAAACAAAGATTGTGGAGAAATATTTTAAATTGAGTACAAATTTAGGTTTGCATTTGAATAATTTAGTATTTACTATCATTCTTTACGAAAAATCTAACCGAGTTTTTTTTGAATGAAACGAGCAAACAAATGCACGAAACATGAGTTTTAGGTGCAACCAAATATTGTGGAGAAATATTTTAAATTGAATACAAATTTTGGTTTGAACTTGAATAATTTAGTATTTACTATCATTCTTTACGAAAAATATATCCGAGTTTTTTTTTGAATGAAATGAGCAAACAAATACACGAAACATTAGTTTTAGGTGCAAACAAAGATTGTGGAGAAAAATTTTAAATTGACTACAAATTTAGGTTTGAACTTGAATAATTTAGTATTTACTATCATTCTTTACGAAAAATCTATCCGAGTTGTTTTTGAATGAAATGAGCAAACAAATGCACGAAACATGAGTTTTAGGTGCAACCAAATATTGTGGAGAAATATTTTAAATTGAATACAAATTTTGGTTTGAACTTGAATAATTTAGTATTTACTATCATTCTTTACGAAAAATATATCCGAGTTTTTTTTTGAATGAAATGAGCAAACAAATACACGAAACATTAGTTTTAGGTGCAAACAAAGATTGTGGAGAAATATTTTAAATTGACTACAAATTTAGGTTTGCATTTGAATAATTTAGTATTTACTATCATTCTTTACGAAAAATCAAACCGAGTTTTTTTTTCAGTGAAACGAGCAAACAAATGCACGAAACACGAGTATTAGGTGCAAACAAAGATTGTGGAGAAATATTTTGAAACGAATACAAATTTTGGTTTGCATTTGAATAATTTAGTATTTACTATCATTCTTTACGAGAAATATATCCGAGTTTTTTTTGGGTGAAACGAGCAAACAAACGAACAAAACATGAGTTTTAAGTTCAAACAAAGATTGTGGGGACATATTTTAAATTGTGTACAAATTTTGGTTTGAACTTGAATAATTTAGTATATACTATTATTCTTTGCAAAAAATATATCCGAGTTTTTTTTGAATGAAATGAGCAAACAAATACACGAAACATGAGTTTTAGGTGCAAACAAAGATTGTGGAGAAATATTTTAAATTTAATTCCAATTTTGGTTTGCACTTGAGTAATTTAGTATTTACTATCATTCTTCACGAAAAATATATCCGAGTTTTTTTTGGGTGAAACGAGCAAACAAACGAACAAAACATGAGTTTTAGGTTCAAACAAAGATTGTGCAGAAATATTTTAAATTTAGTTCATAATTTTGTTTCCACTTGAGTAATTTAGTATTTACTATCATTCTTCACGAAAAATATATCCGAGTTTTTTTTGGGTGAAACGAGCAAACAAACGAACAAAACATGAGTTTTAGGTTCAAACAAAGATTGTGGAGAAATATTTTAAATTGAGTACAAATTTAGGTTTCCATTTGAATAATTTGGTATTTACTATCATTCTTTACGAAAAATCTAACCGAGTTATTTTTTCGGTGAAACGAGCAAACAAATGCACGAAACACGAGTATTAGGTGCAAACAAAGATTGTTAAGAAATATTTTGAAACGAATACAAATTTTGGTTTGCATTTGAATAATTTATTATTTACTCTCATTCTTTATGAAAAATATATCCGAGTTTTTTTTGTGTGAAACGAGCAAACAAACGAACAAAACATGAGTTTTAAGTTCAAACAGAGATTGTGGTGAAATATTTTAAATTGAATACAAATTTTTGTTTGGACTTGAATAATTTAGTATTTACTATCATTCTTTACGAAAAATCTATCCGAGTTGTTTTTGAATGAAATGAGCAAACAAATGCGCGAAACATGAGTTTTAGGTGCAACCAAAGATTGTGGAGAAATATTTTAAATTGAATACAAATTTTTGTTTGAACTTGAATAATTTAGTATTTACTATCATTCTTTATGAAAAATATATCAGAGTTTTTTTTGAATGAAATGAGCAAACAAATACACGAAACATGAGTTTTAGGTGCAACCAAAGATTGTGGAGAAATATTTTAAATTTTATACAAATTTTGGTTTGAACTTGAATAATTTAGTATTTACTATCATTCTTTACGAAAAATATATCCGAGTTTTTTTTGAATGAAATGAGCAAACAAATACACGAAACATGAGTTTTAGGTGCAAACAAAGATTGTGGAGAAATATTTTAAATTGAATTCAAATTTTGGTTTGCACTTGAATAATTTAGTATTTACTATCATTCTTCACGAAAAATATATCCGAGTTTTTTTTGGGTGAAACGAGCAAACAAACGAACAAAACATGAGTTTTAGGTTCAAACAAAGATTGTGGTGAAATATTTTAAATTTAATTCATAGTTTGGTTTGCATTTGAATAATTTAGTATTTACTATCATTCTTTACGAAAAATATATCCGAGTTTTTTTTGGGCGAAACGAGCAAACAAACGAACAAAACATGAGTTGTAAGTTTAAACAAAGATTGTGGGGAAATATTTTAAATTGAGTACAAATTTAGATTTGCGTTTGAATAATTTAGTATTTACTATCATTCTTTACGAAAAATCTGACCGAGTTTTTTTTGAATGAAACGAGCAAACAAATGCACGAAACACGAGTATTAGGTGCGAACAAAGAGTGTGGAGAAATATTTTAAATTGAATAAAAATTTTGGTTTGAACATGAATAATTTAGTATTTACTATCATTCTTTACGAAAAATCTATCCGAGTTGTTTTTGAATGAAATGAGCAAACAAATGCACCAAACATGAGTTTTAGGTGCAACCAATGATTGTGGAGAAATAATTTAAATTGAATACAAATTTTGGTTTGAACTTGAATAATTTAGTATTTACTATCATTCTTTACGAAAAATCAATCCGAGTTTTCTTTGAATGAAATGAGCAAAGAAATACAAGAAACACGAGTTTTAGGTGCAAACAAAGATTGTGGAGAAATATTTTAAATTTAATTCAAATTTTGGTTTGCACTTGAGTAATTTAGTATTTACTATCATTCTTCACGAAAAATATATCCAAGTTTTTTTTGGGTGAAACGAGCAAACAAACGAACAAAACATGAGTTTTAGGTTCAAACAAAGATTGTGGAGAAATATTTTAAATTTAATTCATATTTTGGTTTGCACTTGAGTAATTTAGTATTTACTATCATTCTTCACGAAAAATATATCCGAGTTTTTTTTGGGTGAAACGAGCAAACAAACGAACAAAACATGAGTTTTAGGTTCAAACAAAGATTGTGAAGAAATATTTTAAATTTAATTCATATTTTGGTTTGCACTTGAGTAATTTAGTATTTACTATCATTCTTCACGAAAAATATATCCGAGTTTTTTTTGGGTGAAACGAGCAAACAAACGAACAAAACATGAGTTTTAAGTTCAAACAGAGATTGTGGGGAAATATTTTAAATTGAGTACAAATTTAGGTTTGCATTTGAATAATTTGGTATTTACTATCATTCTTTACGAAAAATCTTACCGAGTTTTTTTTGAATGAAACGAGCAAACAAATGCACGAAACACGAGTATTTGGGGCAAACAAAGATTGTGGAGAAATATTTTGAAACGAATACAAATTTTGGTTTGGTTTTGAATAATTTAGTATTTACTATCATTCTTTACGAAAAATATATGCGAGTTTTTTCTGGGTGAAACGAGCAAACAAACGAACAAAAGAGGAGTTTTAAGTTCAAACTGAGATTGTGGGGATATATTTTAAATTGAGTACAAATTTAGATTTGCATTTGAATAATTTAGTATTTACTATCATTCTTTACGAAAAATCTAACCGAGTTTTTTTTGAATAAAACGAGCAAACAAATGCACGAAACACGAGTATTTGGTGCAAACAAAGATTGTGGAGAAATATTTTGAAACGAATATAAATTTTGGTTTGCATTTGAATAATTTAGTATTTACTATCATTCTTTACGAAAAATATATCCGAGTTTTTTTTGGGTGAAACGAGCAAACAAACGAACAAAACATGAGTTTTAAGTTCAAACAAAGATTGTGGGGAAATATTTTAAATTGTGTACAAATTTAGATTTGCATTTGAATAATTTAGTATTTACTATCATTCTTTACGAAAAATCTAACCGAGTTTTTTTTTAATGAAACGAGCAAACAAATGCACGAAACACGAGCATTAGGTGCAAACAAAGATTGTGGAGAAATATTTTGAAACGAATACAAATATTGGTTTGCATTTGAATAATTTAGTATTTACAATCATTCTTTACGAAAAATATATCCGAGTTTTTTTTGCGTGAAACGAGCAAACAAACGAACAAAACGTGAGTATTACGTTCAAACAAATATTGTGGGGAAATATTTTAAATTGAGTACAAATTTAGATTTGCATTTGAATAATTTCGAATTTACTATCATTCTTTACGAAAAATCTGACCGAGTTTTTTTTGAATGAAACGAGCAAACAAATGCACGAAACACGAGTGTTAGGTGCAAACAAAGATTGTGGAGAAATATTTTGAAACGAATACAAATTTTGGTTTGCATTTGAATAATTTAGTATTTACAATCATTCTTTACGAAAAATATATCCGAGTTTTTTTTGCGTGAAACGAGCAAACAAACGAACAAAACGTGAGTATTACGTTCAAACAAATATTGTGGGGAAATATTTTAAATTGAGTACAAATTTAGATTTGCATTTGAATAATTTCGTATTTACTCTCACTCTTTACGAAAAATCTGACTGAGTTTTTTTTGAATGAAACGAGCAAACAAATGCACGAAACACGAGTGTTAGGTGCAAACAAAGATTGTGGAGAAATATTTTGAAACGAATACAAATTTTTGTTTGCATTTGAATAATTTAGTATTTACTATCATTCTTTACGAAAAATCTATCCGAGTTGTTTTTCAATGAAATGAACAAACAAATGCACGAAACATGAGTTTTAGGTGCAACCAAGGATTGTGGAGAAATAGTTTAAACTGAATACAAATTTTGGTTTGAACTTGAATAATTTGGTATTTACTATCATTCTTTACGAAAAATCTTTCCGAGTTGTTTTGGAATGAAATGAGCAAACAAATGCACGAAACATGAGTTTTAGGTGCAACCAAAGATTGTGGAGAAATATTTTAAATTGAATACAAATTTTGCTTTGAACTTGAATAATTTAGTATTTACTATCATTCTTTACGAAAAATCTAACCGACTTTTTTTTGAATGAAACGAGCAAACAAATGCACGAAACACGAGTATTAGGTGCAAACGACGATTGTGGAGAAATATTTTGAAACGAAAACAAATTTTGGTTTGCATTTGAAGAATTTATTGTTTACTATCATTCTTTACGAAAAATATATCCGAGTTTTTTTTGGGTGAAACGAGCAAACAAACGTACAAAACATGAGTTTTAAGTTCAAACAAAGATTGTGGGGAAATATTTTAAAATGAGTACAAATTTAGATTTGCATTTGAATAATTTAGTATTTACTATCATTCTTTACGAAAAATCTAACCGAGTTATTTTTGAATTAAACGAGCAAACAAATGCACGAAACACGAGTATTTGGTGCAAACAAAGATTGTGGAGAAATATTTTGAAATGAATACAAATTTTGGTTTGCTTTTGAATAATTTAGTATTACTATCATTCTTTACGAAAAATATATGCGAGTTTTTTCTGGGTGAAACGAGCAAACAAACGAACAAAACAGGAGTTTTAAGTTCAAACTGAGATTGTGGGGATATATTTTAAATTGAGTACAAATTTAGATTTGCATTTGAATAATTTAGTATTTACTATCATTCTTTACGAAAAATCTAACCGAGTGTTTTTTGAATGAAACGAGCAAACAAATGCACGAAACACGAGTATTTGGTGCAAACAAAGATTGTGGAGAAATATTTTGAAACGAATATAAATTTTGGTTTGCATTTGAATAATTTAGTATTTACTATCATTCTTTACGAAAAATATATCCGAGTTTTTTTTGGGTGAAACGAGCAAACAAACGAACAAAACATGAGTTTTAAGTTCAAAGAAAGATTGTGGGGAAATATTTTAAATTGTGTACAAATTTAGATTTGCATTTGAATAATTTAGTATTTACTATCATTCTTTACGAAAAATCTAACCGAGTTTTTTTTGAATGAAACGAGCAAACAAATGCACGAAACACGAGCATTAGGTGCAAACAAAGATTGTGGAGAAATATTTTGAAACGAATACAAATATTGGTTTGCATTTGAATAATTTAGTATTTACAATCATTCTTTACGAAAAATATATCCGAGTTTTTTTTGCGTGAAACGAGCAAACAAACGAACAAAACGTGAGTATTACGTTCAAACAAATATTGTGGGGAAATATTTTAAATTGAGTACAAATTTAGATTTGCATTTGAATAATTTCGTATTTACTATCATTTTTTACGAAAAATCTGACCGAGTTTTTTTTGAATGAAACGAGCAAACAAATGCACGAAACACGAGTGTTAGGTGCAAACAAAGATTGTGGAGAAATATTTTGAAACGAATACAAATTTTGGTTTGCATTTGAATAATTTAGTATTTACAATCATTATTTACGAAAAATATATCCGAGTTTTTTTTGCGTGAAACGAGCAAACAAACGAACAAAACGTGAGTATTACGTTCAAACAAATATTGTGGGGAAATATTTTAAATTGAGTACAAATTTAGATTTGCATTTGAATAATTTTGTATTTACTCTCATTCTTTACGAAAAATCTGACTGAGTTTTTTTTGAATGAAACGAGCAAACAAATGCACGAAACACGAGTGTTAGGTGCAAACAAAGATTGTGGAGAAATATTTTGAAACGAATACAAATTTTTGTTTGCATTTGAATAATTTAGTATTTACTATCATTCTTTACGAAAAATCTATCCGAGTTGTTTTTCAATGAAATGAACAAACAAATGCACGAAACATGAGTTTTAGGTGCAACCAAGGATTGTGGAGAAATAGTTTAAACTGAATACAAATTTTGGTTTGAACTTGAATAATTTGGTATTTACTATCATTTTTTACGAAAAATCTTTCCGAGTTGTTTTGGAATGAAATGAGCAAACAAATGCACGAAACATGAGTTTTAGGTGCGACCAAAGATTGTGGAGAAATATTTTAAATTGAATACAAATTTTGCTTTGAACTTGAATAATTTAGTATTTACTATCATTCTTTACGAAAAATCTAACCGACTTTTTTTTGAATGAAACGAGCAAACAAATGCACGATACATGAGTATTAGGTGCAAACGACGATTGTGGAGAAATATTTTGAAACGAAAACAAATTTTGGTTTGCATTTGAAGAATTTATTGTTTACTATCATTCTTTACGAAAAATATATCCGAGTTTTTTTTGTGTGAAACGAGCAAACAAACGTACAAAACATGAGTTTTAAGTTCAAACAAAGATTGTGGGGAAATATTTTAAAATGAGTACAAATTTAGATTTGCATTTGAATAATTTAGTATTTACTATCATTCTTTACGAAAAATCTAACCGAGTTTTTTTTGAATGAAACGAGCAAACAAATGCACGAAACACGAGTATTTGGTGCAAACAAAGATTGTGGAGAAATATTTTGAAACGAATACAAATTTTGGTTTGCTTTTGAATAATTTAGTATTTACTATCATTCTTTATGAAAAATATATGCGAGTTTTTTCTGGGTGAAACGAGCAAACAAACGAACAAAACAGGAGTTTTAAGTTCAAACTGAGATTGTGGGGATATATTTTCAATTGAGTACAAATTTAGATTTGCATTTGAATAATTTAGTATTTACTATCATTCTTTACGAAAAATCTAACCGAGTTTTTTTTGAATGAAACGAGCAAACAAATGCACGAAACACGAGTATTTGGTGCAAACAAAGATTATGGAGAAATATTTTGAAACGAATATAAATTTTGGTTTGCATTTGAATAATTTAGTATTTACTATCATTCTTTACGAAAAATATATCCGAGTTTTTTTTGGGTGAAACGAGCAAACAAACGAACAAAACATGAGTTTTAAGTTCAAACAAAGATTGTGGGGAAATATTTTAAATTGTGTACAAATTTAGATTTGCATTTGAATAATTTAGTATTTACTATCATTCTTTACGAAAAATCTAACCGAGTTTTTTTTGAATGAAACGAGCAAACAAATGCACGAAACACGAGCATTAGGTGCAAACAAAGATTGTGGAGAAATATTTTGAAACGAATACAAATATTGGTTTGCATTTGAATAATTTAGTAGTTACAATCAATCTTTACGAAAAATATATCCGAGTTTTTTTTGCGTGAAACGAGCAAACAAACGAACAAAACGTGAGTATTACGTTCAAACAAATATTGTGGGGAAATATTTTAAATTGAGTACAAATTTAGATTTGCATTTGAATAATTTCGTATTTACTATCATTCTTTACGAAAAATCTGACCGAGTTTTTTTTGAATGAAACGAGCAAACAAATGCACGAAACAAGAGTGTTAGGTGCAAACAAAGATTGTGGAGAAATATTTTGAAACGAATACAAATTTTGGTTTGCATTTGAATAATTTAGTATTTACAATCATTCTTTACGAAAAATATATCCGAGTTTTTTTTGCGTGAAACGAGCAAACAAACGAACAAAACGTGAGTATTACGTTCAAACAAATATTGTGGGGAAATATTTTAAATTGAGTACAAATTTAGATTTGCATTTGAATAATTTCGTATTTACTATCATTCTTTACGAAAAATCTAACCGAGTTTTTTTTGAATGAAACGAGCAAACAAATGCACGAAACACGAGTATTTGGTGCAAACAAAGATTATGGAGAAATATTTTGAAACGAATATAAATATTGGTTTGCATTTGAATAATTTAGTATTTACTATCATTCTTTACGAAAAATATATCCGAGTTTTTTTTGGGTGAAACGAGCAAACAAACGAACAAAACATGAGTTTTAAGTACAAACAAAGATTGTGGGGAAATATTTTAAATTGTTTACAAATTTAGATTTGCATTTGAATAATTTAGTATTTACTATCATTCTTTACGAAAAATCTAACCGAGTTTTTTTTGAATGAAACGAGCAAACAAATGCACGAAACACGAGCATTAGGTGCAAACAAAGATTGTGGAGAAATATTTTGAAACGAATACAAATATTGGTTTGCATTTGAATAATTTAGTAGTTACAATCATTCTTTACGAAAAATATATCCCAGTTTTTTTTGCGTGAAACGAGCAAACAAACGAACAAAACGTGAGTATTACGTTCAAACAAATATTGTGGGGAAATATTTTAAATTGAGTACAAATTTAGATTTGCATTTGAATAATTTCGTATTTACTATCATTCTTTACGAAAAATCTGACCGAGTTTTTTTTGAATGAAACGAGCAAACAAATGCGCGAAACACGAGTGTTAGGTGCAAACAAAGATTGTGGAGAAATATTTTGAAACGAATACAAATTTTGGTTTGCATTTGAATAATTTAGTATTTACAATCATTCTTTACGAAAAATATATCCGAGTTTTTTTTGCGTCAAACGAGCAAACAAACGAACAAAACGTGAGTATTACGTTCAAACAAATATTGTGGGGAAATATTTTAAATTGAGTACAAATTTAGATTTGCATTTGAATAATTTCGTATTTACTCTCATTCTTTACGAAAAATCTGACTGAGTTTTTTTTGAATGAAACGAGCAAACAAATGCACGAAACACGAGTGTTAGGTGCAAACAAAGATTGTGGAGAAATATTTTGAAACGAATACAAATTTTTGTTTGCATTTGAATAATTTAGTATTTACTATCATTCTTTACGAAAAATCTATCCGAGTTGTTTTTCAATGAAATGAACAAACAAATGCACGAAACATGAGTTTTAGGTGCAACCAAGGATTGTGGAGAAATAGTTTAAACTGAATACAAATTTTGGTTTGAACTTGAATAATTTGGTATTTACTATCATTCTTTACGAAAAATCTTTCCGAGTTGTTTTGGAATGAAATGAGCAAACAAATGCACGAAACATGAGTTTTAGGTGCAACCAAAGATTGTGGAGAAATATTTTAAATTGAATACAAATTTTGCTTTGAACTTGAATAATTTAGTATTTACTATCATTCTTTACGAAAAATCTAACCGACTTTTTTTTGAATGAAACGAGCAAACAAATGCACGAAACACGAGTATTAGGTGCAAACGACGATTGTGGAGAAATATTTTGAAACGAAAACAAATTTTGGTTTGCATTTGAAGAATTTATTGTTTACTATCATTCTTTACGAAAAATATATCCGAGTTTTTTTTGGGTGAAACGAGCAAACAAACGTACAAAACATGAGTTTTAAGTTCAAACAAAGATTGTGGGGAAATATTTTAAAATGAGTACAAATTTAGATTTGCATTTGAATAATTTAGTATTTACTATCATTCTTTACGAAAAATCTAACCGAGTTTTTTTTGAATGAAACGAGCAAACAAATGCACGAAACACGAGTATTTGGTGCAAACAAAGATTGTGGAGAAATATTTTGAAACGAATATAAATTTTGGTTTGCATTTGAATAATTTAGTATTTACTATCATTCTTTACGAAAAATATATCCGAGTTTTTTTTGGGTGAAACGAGCAAACAAACGAACAAAACATGAGTTTTAAGTTCAAACTGAGATTGTGGGGATATATTTTAAATTGTGTACAAATTTAGATTTGCATTTGAATAATTTAGCATTTACTATCATTCTTTACGAAAAATCTAACCGAGTTTTTTTTGAATGAAACGAGCAAACAAATGCACGAAACACGAGTGTTAGGTGCAAACAAAGATTGTGGAGAAATATTTTGAAACGAATACAAATTTTGGTTTGCATTTGAATAATTTAGTATTTACAATCATTCTTTACGAAAAATATATCCGAGTTTTTTTTGCGTGAAACGAGCAAACAAACGAACAAAACGTGAGTATTACGTTCAAACAAATATTGTGGGGAAATATTTTAAATTGAGTACAAATTTAGATTTGCATTTGAATAATTTCGTATTTACTCTCATTCTTTACGAAAAATCTGACTGAGTTTTTTTTGAATGAAACGAGCAAACAAATGCACGAAACACGAGTGTTAGGTGCAAACAAAGATTGTGGAGAAATATTTTGAAACGAATACAAATTTTTGTTTGCATTTGAATAATTTAGTATTTACTATCATTCTTTACGAAAAATCTATCCGAGTTGTTTTTCAATGAAATGAACAAACAAATGCACGAAACATGAGTTTTAGGTGCAACCAAGGATTGTGGAGAAATAGTTTTAACTGAATACAAATTTTGGTTTGAACTTGAATAATTTGGTATTTACTATCATTCTTTACGAAAAATCTTTCCGAGTTGTTTTGGAATGAAATGAGCAAACAAATGCACGAAACATGAGTTTTAGGTGCAACCAAAGATTGTGGAGAAATATTTTAAATTGAATACAAATTTTGCTTTGAACTTGAATAATTTAGTATTTACTAACATTCTTTACGAAAAATCTAACCGACTTTTTTTTGAATGAAACGAGGAAACAAATGCACGAAACACGAGTATTAGGTGCAAACGACGATTGTGGAGAAATATTTTGAAACGAAAACAAATTTTGGTTTGCATTTGAAGAATTTATTGTTTACTATCATTCTTTACGAAAAATATATCCGAGTTTTTTTTGGGTGAAACGAGCAAACAAACGTACAAAACATGAGTTTTAAGTTCAAACAGAGATTGTGGAGAAATATTTTAAATTGAATACAAATTTTGGTTTGAACTTGAATAATTTAGTATTTACTATCATTCTTTACGAAAAATCTATCCGAGTTTTTTTTGGGTGAAACGAGCAAACAAACGTACAAAACATGAGTTTTAAGTTCAAACAGAGATTGTGGAGAAATATTTTAAATTGAATACAAATTTTGGTTTGAACTTGAATAATTTAGTATTTACTATCATTCTTTACGAAAAATCTAACCGAGTTGCTTTTCAATGAAATGAGCAAACAAATGCACGAAACATGAGTTTTAGGTGCAACCAAAGATTGTGGAGAAATATTTTAAATTGAATACAAATTTTAGTTTGAACTTGAATAATTTAGTATTTACTATAATTCTTTACGAAAAATCTATCCGAGTTTTTTTTGAATGAAATGTGCAAACAAATACACGAAACATGAGTTTTAGGTGATAACAAAGATTGTGGAGAAATATTTTAAATTGATTTCAAATTTTGGTTTGCATTTGTGTAATTTAGTATTTACTATCATTCTTTACGAAAAATCAATCCGAGTTGTTTTTCATTGAAACAAGCAAACAAATGAACAAAACATGAGTTTTAAGTTGAAACAGAGATTGTGGAGAAATATTTTAAATTGAATACAAATTTTGGTTTGAACTTGAATAATTTAGTATTTACTATCATTCTCTACGAAAAATCTATCCGAGTTTTTTTTGAATGAAATGAGCAAACAAATATAGGAAACATGAGTTTTAGGTGCAAACAAAGATTGTGGTGAAATATTTTAAATTGAATTCAAATTTTGGTTTGCATTTGAGTAATTTTGTATTTACTATCATTCTTTACGAAAAATCTAACCGAGTTTTTTTTCAATGAAACGAGCAAACATATGCACGAAACACGAGTATTAGGTGCAAACAAAGATTGTGGAGAAATATTTTGAAACGAATATAAATTTTGGTTTGCATTTGAATAATCTAGTATTTACTATCATTCTTTACGAAAAATCTATCCGAGGTGTTTTTCATTGAAACCAGCAAACAAATGAACAAAACATGAGTTTTATGTTCAAACAGAGATTGTCGAGAAATATTTTAAATTGAATACAAACTTTGGTTTGAACTTGAATAATTTAGTATTTACTATCATTCTTTACGAAAAATCTATCCGAGTTTTTTTTGAATGAAATGAGCAAACAAATATACGAAACATGAGTTCTAGGTGCTAACAAAGATTGTGGAGAAATATTTTGAAACGAATATAAATTTTTGTTTGCATTTGAATAATCTAGTATTTACTATCATTCTTTACGAAAAATCTATCCGAGTTGTTTTTCATTGAAACAAGCAAACAAATGAACAAAACATGAGTTTTAAGTTCAAACAGAGATTGTGGAGAATTATTTTAAATTGAATACAAATTTTGGTTTGCATTTGAATAATTTAGTATTTACTATCATTCTTTACGAAAAATATATCCGAGTTTTTTTTGGGTGAAATGAGCAAACAAACGAACAAAACATGAGTTTTAAGTTCAAACAAAGATTGTGGGGAAATATTTTAAATTAAGTACAAATTTAGATTTGCATTTGAATAATTTAGTATTTACTATCATTCTTTACGAAAAATCTATCCGAGTTTTTTTTTAATGAAATGTGCAAACAAATACACGAAACACGAGTATTAGCTGCAAACAAAGATTGTGGAGAAATATTTTGAAACGAATACAAATTTTGGTTTGCATTTGAATAATTTAGTATTTACTATCATTCTTTACGAAAAATCTATCCGAGTTGCTTTTCAATGAAATGAGCAAACAAATGCACGAAACATGAGTTTTAGGTGCAACCAAAGATTGTGGAGAAATATTTTAAATTGAATACAAATTTTAGTTTGAACTCGAATAATTTAGTATTTACAATAATTCTTTACAAAAAATCTATCCGAGTTTTTTTTGAATGAAATGTGCAAACAAATACACGAAACATGAGTTTTAGGTGATAACAAAGATTGTGGAGAAATATTTTAAATTGAATTCAAATTTTGGTTTGCATTTGAGTAATTTAGTATTTCCTATCATTCGTTACGAAAAATCTATCCGAGTTGTTTTTCATTGAAACAAGCAAACAAATGAACAAAACATGTGTTTTAAGTTCAAACAGAGATTGTGGAGAAATATTTTAAATTGAATACAAATTTTGGTTTGAACTTGAATAATTTAGTGTTACTATCATTCTTTACGAAAAATCTATCCGAGTTTTTTTTGGGTGAAACGAGCAAACAAACGTACAAAACATGAGTTTTAGGTTCAAACAAAGATTGTGGGGAAATATTTTAAAATGAGTACAAATTTAGATTTGCATTTGAATAATTTAGTATTTACTATCATTCTTTACGAAAAATCTAACCGAGTTGCTTTTCAATGAAATGAGCAAACAAATGCACGAAACATGAGTTTTAGGTGCAACCAAAGATTGTGGAGAAATATTTTAAATTGAATACAAATTTTAGTTTGAACTTGAATAATTTAGTATTTACTATAATTCTTTACGAAAAATCTATCCGAGTTTTTTTTGAATGAAATGTGCAAACAAAAACACGAAACATGAGTTTTAGGTGATAACAAAGATTGTGGAGAAATATTTTAAATTGAATTCCAATTTTGGTTTGCATTTGAGTAATTTAGTATTTACTATCATTCTTTACGAAAAATCAATCCGAGTTGTTTTTCATTGAAACAAGCAAACAAATGAACAAAACATGAGTTTTAAGTTCAAACAGAGATTGTGGAGAAATATTTTAAATTGAATACAAATTTTGGTTTGAACTTGAATAATTTAGTATTTACTATCATTCTCTACGAAAAATCTATCCGAGTTTTTTTTGAATGAAATGAGCAAACAAATATAGGAAACATGAGTTTTAGGTGCAAACAAAGATTGTGGTGAAATATTTTAAATTGAATTCAAATTTTGGTTTGCATTTGAGTAATTTTGTATTTACTATCATTCTTTACGAAAAATCTAACCGAGTTTTTTTTCAATGAAACGAGCAAACATATGCACGAAACACGAGTATTAGGTGCAAACAAAGATTGTGGAGAAATATTTTGAAACGAATATAAATTTTGGTTTGCATTTGAATAATCTAGTATTTACTATCATTCTTTACGAAAAATCTATCCGAGGTGTTTTTCATTGAAACCAGCAAACAAATGAACAAAACATGAGTTTTATGTTCAAACAGAGATTGTCGAGAAATATTTTAAATTGAATACAAACTTTGGTTTGAACTTGAATAATTTAGTATTTACTATCATTCTTTACGAAAAATCTATCCGAGTTTTTTTTGAATGAAATGAGCAAACAAATATACGAAACATGAGTTCTAGGTGCTAACAAAGATTGTGGAGAAATATTTTGAAACGAATATAAATTTTGGTTTGCATTTGAATAATCTAGTATTTACTATCATTCTTTACGAAAAATCTATCCGAGTTGTTTTTCATTGAAACAAGCAAACAAATGAACAAAACATGAGTTTTAAGTTCAAACAGAGATTGTGGAGAATTATTTTAAATTGAATACAAATTTTGGTTTGACCTTGAATAATTTAGTATTTACTATCATTCTTTACGAAAAATCTATCCGAGTTTTTTTTGAATGAAATGAGCAAACAAATATAGGAAACATGAGTTTTAGGTGCAAACAAAGATTGTGGTGAAATATTTTGAAACGAATATAAATTTTGGTTTGCATTTGAATAATTTAGTATTTACTATCATTCTTTACGAAAAATCTAACCGAGTTGCTTTTCAATGAAATGAGCAAACAAATGCACGAAACATGAGTTTTAGGTGCAACCAAAGATTGTGGAGAAATATTTTAAATTGAATACAAATTTTAGTTTGAACTTGAATAATTTAGTATTTACTATAATTTTTTACGAAAAATCTATCCGAGTTTTTTTTGAATGAAATGTGCAAACAAATACACGAAACATGAGTTTTAGGTGATAACAAAGATTGTGGAGAAATATTTTAAATTGATTTCAAATTTTGGTTTGCATTTGAGTAATTTAGTATTTACTATCATTCTTTACGAAAAATCAATCCGAGTTGTTTTTCATTGAAACAAGCAAACAAATGAACAAAACATGAGTTTTAAGTTCAAACAGAGATTGTGGAGAAATATTTTAAATTGAATACAAATTTTGGTTTGAACTTGAATAATTTAGTATTTACTATCATTCTCTACGAAAAATCTATCCGAGTTTTTTTTTAATGAAATGAGCAAACAAATATAGGAAACATGAGTTTTAGGTGCAAACAAAGATTGTGGTGAAATATTTTAAATTGAATTCAAATTTTGGTTTGCATTTGAGTAATTTTGTATTTACTATCATTCTTTACGAAAAATCTAACCGAGTTTTTTTTCAATGAAACGAGCAAACATATGCACGAAACACGAGTATTAGGTGCAAACAAAGATTGTGGAGAAATATTTTGAAACGAATATAAATTTTGGTTTGCATTTGAATAATCTAGTATTTACTATCATTCTTTACGAAAAATCTATCCGAGGTGTTTTTCATTGAAACCAGCAAACAAATGAACAAAACATGAGTTTTATGTTCAAACAGAGATTGTGGAGAAATATTTTAAATTGAATTCCAATTTTGGTTTGCATTTGAGTAATTTAGTATTTACTATCATTCTTTACGAAAAATCAATCCGAGTTGTTTTTCATTGAAACAAGCAAACAAATGAACAAAACATGAGTTTTAAGTTCAAACAGAGATTGTGGAGAAATATTTTAAATTGAATACAAATTTTGGTTTGAACTTGAATAATTTAGTATTTACTATCATTCTCTACGAAAAATCTATCCGAGTTTTTTTTGAATGAAATGAGCAAACAAATATAGGAAACATGAGTTTTAGGTGCAAACAAAGATTGTGGTGAAATATTTTAAATTGAATTCAAATTTTGGTTTGCATTTGAGTAATTTTGTATTTACTATCATTCTTTACGAAAAATCTAACCGAGTTTTTTTTCAATGAAACGAGCAAACATATGCACGAAACACGAGTATTAGGTGCAAACAAAGATTGTGGAGAAATATTTTGAAACGAATATAAATTTTGGTTTGCATTTGAATAATCTAGTATTTACTATCATTCTTTACGAAAAATCTATCCGAGGTGTTTTTCATTGAAACCAGCAAACAAATGAACAAAACATGAGTTTTATGTTCAAACTGAGATTGTGGAGAAATATTTTAAATTGAATACAAATTTTGGTTTGAACTTGAATAATTTAGTATTTACTATCATTCTTTACGAAAAATCTATCCAAGTTTTTTTTGAATGAAATGAGCAAACAAATATACGAAACATGAGTTCTAGGTGCTAACAAAGATTGTGGAGAAATATTTTGAAACGAATATAAATTTTGGTTTGCATTTGAATAATCTAGTATTTACTATCATTCTTTACGAAAAATCTATCCGAGTTGTTTTTCATTGAAACAAGCAAACAAATGAACAAAACATGAGTTTTAAGTTCAAACAGAGATTGTGGAGAATTATTTTAAATTGAATACAAATTTTGGTTTGACCTTGAATAATTTAGTATTTACTATCATTCTTTACGAAAAATCTATCCGAGTTTTTTTTGAATGAAATGAGCAAACAAATATAGGAAACATGAGTTTTAGGTGCAAACAAAGATTGTGGTGAAATATTTTGAAACGAATATAAATTTTGGTTTGCATTTGAATAATTTAGTATTTACTATCATTCTTTACGAAAAATCTAACCGAGTTGCTTTTCAATGAAATGAGCAAACAAATGCACGAAACATGAGTTTTAGGTGCAACCAAAGATTGTGGAGAAATATTTTAAATTGAATACAAATTTTAGTTTGAACTTGAATAATTTAGTATTTACTATAATTTTTTACGAAAAATCTATCCGAGTTTTTTTTGAATGAAATGTGCAAACAAATACACGAAACATGAGTTTTAGGTGATAACAAAGATTGTGGAGAAATATTTTAAATTGATTTCAAATTTTGGTTTGCATTTGAGTAATTTAGTATTTACTATCATTCTTTACGAAAAATCAATCCGAGTTGTTTTTCATTGAAACAAGCAAACAAATGAACAAAACATGAGTTTTAAGTTCAAACAGAGATTGTGGAGAAATATTTTAAATTGAATACAAATTTTGGTTTGAACTTGAATAATTTAGTATTTACTATCATTCTCTACGAAAAATCTATCCGAGTTTTTTTTTAATGAAATGAGCAAACAAATATAGGAAACATGAGTTTTAGGTGCAAACAAAGATTGTGGTGAAATATTTTAAATTGAATTCAAATTTTGGTTTGCATTTGAGTAATTTTGTATTTACTATCATTCTTTACGAAAAATCTAACCGAGTTTTTTTTCAATGAAACGAGCAAACATATGCACGAAACACGAGTATTAGGTGCAAACAAAGATTGTGGAGAAATATTTTGAAACGAATATAAATTTTGGTTTGCATTTGAATAATCTAGTATTTACTATCATTCTTTACGAAAAATCTATCCGAGGTGTTTTTCATTGAAACCAGCAAACAAATGAACAAAACATGAGTTTTATGTTCAAACAGAGATTGTCGAGAAATATTTTAAATTGAATACAAATTTTGGTTTGAACTTGAATAATTTAGTATTTACTATCATTCTTTACGAAAAATCTATCCGAGTTTTTTTTGAATGAAATGAGCAAACAAATATACGAAACATGAGTTCTAGGTGCTAACAAAGATTGTGGAGAAATATTTTGAAACGAATATAAATTTTGGTTTGCATTTGAATAATCTAGTATTTACTATCATTCTTTACGAAAAATCTATCCGAGTTGTTTTTCATTGAAACCAGCAAACAAATGAACAAAACATGAGTTTTAAGTTCAAACAGAGATTGTGGAGAATTATTTTAAATTGAATACAAATTTTGGTTTGAACTTGAATAATTTAGTATTTACTATCATTCTTTACGAAAAATCTATCCGAGTTTTTTTTGAATGAAATGAGCAAACAAATATAGGAAACATGAGTTTTAGGTGCAAACAAAGATTGTGGTGAAATATTTTGAAACGAATATAAATTTTGGTTTGCATTTGAATAATTTAGTATTTACTATCATTCTTTACGAAAAATATATCCGAGTTTTTTTTGGGTGAAATGAGCAAACAAACGAACAAAACATGAGTTTTAAGTTCAAATAAAGATTGTGGGGAAATATTTTAAATTAAGTACAAATTTAGATTTGCATTTGAATAATTTAGTATTTACTATCATTCTTTACGAAAATCTATCCGAGTTTTTTTTTAATGAAACGTGCAAACAAATACACGAAACACGAGTATTAGCTGCAAACAAAGATTGTGGAGAAATATTTTGAAACGAATACAAATTTTGGTTTGCATTTGAATAATTTAGTATTTACTATCATTCTTTACGAAAAATCTATCCGAGTTGCTTTTCAATGAAATGAGCAAACAAATGTACGAAACATGAGTTTTAGGTGCAACCAAAGATTGTGGAGAAATATTTTAAATTGAATACAAATTTTAGTTTGAACTTGAATAATTTAGTATTTACAATAATTCTTTACAAAAAATCTATCCGAGTTTTTTTTGAATGAAATGTGCAAACAAATACACGAAACATGAGTTTTAGGTGATAACAAAGATTGTGGAGAAATATTTTAAATTGAATTCAAATTTTGGTTTGCATTTGAGTAATTTAGTATTTCCTATCATTCGTTACGAAAAATCTATCCGAGTTGTTTTTCATTGAAACAAGCAAACAAATGAACAAAACATGTGTTTTAAGTTCAAACAGAGATTGTGGAGAAATATTTTAAATTGAATACAAATTTTGGTTTGAACTTGAATAATTTAGTATTTACTATCATTCTTTACGAAAAATCTATCCGAGTTTTTTTTGGGTGAAACGAGCAAACAAACGTACAAAACATGAGTTTTAGGTTCAAACAAAGATTGTGGGGAAATATTTTAAAATGAGTACAAATTTAGATTTGCATTTGAATAATTTAGTATTTACTATCATTCTTTACGAAAAATCTAACCGAGTTGCTTTTCAATGAAATGAGCAAACAAATGCACGAAACATGAGTTTTAGGTGCAACCAAAGATTGTGGATAAATATTTTAAATTGAATATAAATTTTAGTTTGAACTTGAATAATTTAGTATTTACTATAATTCTTTACGAAAAATCTATCCGAGTTTTTTTTGAATGAAATGTGCAAACAAATACACGAAACATGAGTTTTAGGTGATAACAAAGATTGTGGAGAAATATTTTAAATTGAATTCAAATTTTGGTTTGCATTTGAGTAATTTAGTATTTACTATCATTCTTTACGAAAAATCAATCCGAGTTGTTTTTCATTGAAACCAGCAAACAAATGAACAAAACATGAGTTTTATGTTCAAACTGAGATTGTGGAGAAATATTTTAAATTGAATACAAATTTTGGTTTGAACTTGAATAATTTAGTATTTACTATCATTCTTTACGAAAAATCTATCCAAGTTTTTTTTGAATGAAATGAGCAAACAAATATACGAAACATGAGTTCTAGGTGCTAACAAAGATTGTGGAGAAATATTTTGAAACGAATATAAATTTTGGTTTGCATTTGAATAATCTAGTATTTACTATCATTCTTTACGAAAAATCAATCCGAGTTGTTTTTCATTGAAACAAGCAAACAAATGAACAAAACATGAGTTTTCAGTTCAAACAGAGATTGTGGAGAAATATTTTAAATTGAATACAAATTTTGGTTTGAACTTGAATAATTTAGTATTTACTATCATTCTCTCCGAAAAATCTATCCGAGTTTTTTTTGAATGAAATGAGCAAACAAATATAGGAAACATGAGTTTTAGGTGCAAACAAAGATTGTGGTGAAATATTTTAAATTGAATTCAAATTTTGGTTTGCATTTGAGTAATTTTGTATTTACTATCATTCTTTACGAAAAATCTAACCGAGTTTTTTTTCAATGAAACGAGCAAACATATGCACGAAACACGAGTATTAGGTGCAAACAAAGATGGTGGAGAAATATTTTGAAACGAATATAAATTTTGGTTTGCATTTGAATAATCTAGTATTTACAATAATTCTTTACAAAAAATCTATCCGAGTTTTTTTTGAATGAAATGTGCAAACAAATACACGAAACATGAGTTTTAGGTGATAACAAAGATTGTGGAGAAATATTTTAAATTGAATTCAAATTTTGGTTTGCATTTGAGTAATTTAGTATTTCCTATCATTCGTTACGAAAAATCTATCCGAGTTGTTTTTCATTGAAACAAGCAAACAAATGAACAAAACATGTGTTTTAAGTTCAAACAGAGATTGTGGAGAAATATTTTAAATTGAATACAAATTTTGGTTTGAACTTGAATAATTTAGTATTTACTATCATTCTTTACGAAAAATCTATCCGAGTTTTTTTTGGGTGAAACGAGCAAACAAACGTACAAAACATGAGTTTTAAGTTCAAACAAAGATTGTGGGGAAATATTTTAAAATGAGTACAAATTTAGATTTGCGTTTGAATAATTTAGTATTTACTATCATTCTTTCCGAAAAATCTAACCGAGTTTTTTTTGAATGAAACGTGCTAACAAATACACGAAACACGAGTATTAGCTGCAAACAACGATTGTGGAGAAATATTTTGAAACGAATACAAATTTTGGTTTGCATTTGAATAATTTAGTATTTACTATCATTCTTTACGAAAAATCTATCCGAGTTGCTTTTCAATGAAATGAGCAAACAAATGCACGAAACATGAGTTTTAGGTGCAACCAAAGATTGTGGAGTAATATTTTAAATTGAATACAAATTTTAGTTTGAACTTGAATAATTTAGTATTTACAATAATTCTTTACGAAAAATCTATCCGAGTTTTTTTTGAATGAAATGTGCAAACAAATACACGAAACATGAGTTTTAGGTGATAACAAAGATTGTGGAGAAATATTTTAAATTGAATTCAAATTTTGGTTTGCATTTGAGTAATTTAGTATTTCCTATCATTCGTTACGAAAAATCTATCCGAGTTGTTTTTCATTGAAACAAGCAAACAAATGAACAAAACATGAGTTTTAAGTTCAAACAGAGATTGTGGAGAAATATTTTAAATTGAATACAAATTTTGGTTTGAACTTGAATAATTTAGAATTTACTATCATTCTTTACGAAAAATCTATCCGAATTTTTTTTGAATGAAATGAGCAAACAATTATAGGAAACATGAGTTTTAGGTGCAAACAAAGATTGTGGTGAAATATTTTAAATCGAATTCAAATTTTCGTTTGCATTTGAGTAATTTAGTACTTCCTATCATTCTTTACGAAAAATCTAACCTAGTTTTTTTTCAATGAAACGAGCAAACATATGCACGAAACACGAGTATTAGGTGCAAACAAAGATTGTGGAGAAATATTTTGAAACGAATATAAATTTTGGTTTCCATTTGAATAATCAAGTCTTTACTATCATTCTTTACGAAAAATCTATCCGAGTTGTTTTTCATTGAAACAAGCAAACAAATGAACAAAACATGAGTTTTAAGTTCAAACAGAGATTGTGGAGAAATATTTTAGATTGAATACAAATTTTGGTTTGAACTTGAATAATTTAGTATTTACTATCATTCTTTACGAAAAATCTATCCGAGTTTTTTTTGAATGAAATGAGCAAACAAATATAGGAAACATGAGTTTTAGGTGCAAACAAAGATTGTGGTGAAATATTTTAAATTGAATTCAAATTTTGGTTTGCATTTGAGTAATTTAGTATTTCCAATCATTCTTTACGAAAAATCTAACCGAGTTTTTTTTCAATGAAACGAGCAAACATATGCACGAAACACGAGTATTAGGTGCAAACAAAGATTGTGAAGAAATATTTTGAAACGAATATAAATTTTCGTTTGCATTTGAATAATCTAGTATTTACTACCATTCTTTACGAAAAATCTATCCGAGTTGTTTTTCATTGAAACAAGCAAACAAATGAACAAAACATGAGTTATAAGTTCAAACAGAGATTGTGGAGAAATATTTTAAATTGAATACAAATTTTGGTTTGAACTTGAATAATTTAGTATTTACTATCATTCTTTACGAAAAATCTATCCGAGTTTTTTTTGAATGAAATGAGCAAACAAATATACGAAACATGAGTTTTAGGTGCAAACAAAGATTGTGGAGAAATATTTTAAATTGAATTCAAATTTTGGTTTGCATTTGAGTAATTTAGTATTTACTATCATTCTTTACGAAAAATCTATCCGAGTTGTTTTTCATTGAAACAAGCAAACAAATGAACAAAACATGAGTTTTAAGTTCAAACAGAGATTGTGGAGAAATATTTTAAATTAAATACAAATTTTGGTTTGAACTTGAATAATTTAGTATTTACTATCAATCTTTACGAAAAATCTATCCGAGTTTTTTTTGAATGAAATGAGCAAACAAATATAGGAAACATGAGTTTTAGGTGCAAACAAAGATTGTGGTGAAATATTTTAAATTGAATTCAAATTTTGGTTTGCATTTGAGTAATTTAGTATTTACTATCATTCTTTACGACAAATCTAACCGTGTTTTTTTTCAATGAAACGAGCAAACAAATGCACGAAACACGAGTATTAGGTGCAAACAAAGATTGTGGAGAAATATTTTGAAACGAATATAAATTTTGGTTTGCATTTGAATAATCTAGTACTTATTATCATTCTTTACGAAAAATCTATCCGAGTTGTTTTTCAATGAAACGAGCAAACAAATGAACAAAACATGAGTTTTAATTTCAAACAGAGATTGTGGAGAAATATTTTAAATTGTATACAAATTTTGGTTTGAACTTGAATAATTTAGTATTTACTATCATTCTTTACGAAAAATATATCCCAGTTTTTTTTGAATGAAATGAGCAAACAAATATACGAAACATGAGTTTTAGGTGCAAACAAAGATTGTGGAGAAATATTTTAAATTGAATTCAAATTTTGGTTTGCATTTGAGTAATTTAGTATTTACTATCATTCTTTACGAAAAATCTAACCGAGTTTTTTTTCAATGAAACGAGCAAACAAATGCACGAAACACGAGTATCAGGTGCAAACAAAGATTGTGGAGAAATATTTTGAAACGAATATAAATTTTGGTTTGCATTTGAATAATCTAGTATTTATTATCATTCTTTACGAAAAATCTATCCGAGTTGTTTTTGAATGAGATGAGCAAACAAATGCACGAAACATGAGTTTTAGGTGCAACCAAAGATTGTGGAGAAATATTTTAAATTGAATACAAATTTTGGTTTGAACTCGAATAATTTAGTATTTACTATCATTCTTTACGAAAAATCCAACCGACTTATTTTTGAATGAAACGAGCAAACAAATGCAGGAAACACGAGTATTAGGTGCAAACAACGATTGTGGAGAAATATTTTGAAACGAATACAAATTTTGGTTTGCATTTGAATAATTTAGTGTTTACTATCATTCTTTACGAAAAATATATCCGAGTTTTTTTTGGGTGAAACGAGCAAACAAACGTACAAAACATGGGTTTTAAGTTCAAACAAAGATTGTGGGAAAATATTTTAAAATGAGTACAAATTTAGATTTGCATTTGAATAATTTAGTATTTACTATCATTCTTTACGAAAAATCTAACCGTGTTTTTTTTCAATGAAACGAGCAAACAAATGCACGAAACACGAGTATTAGGTGCAAACAAAGATTGAGGAGAAATATTTTGAAACGAATATAAATTTTGGTTTGCATTTGAATAATCTAGTATTTATTATCATTCTTTACGAAAAATCTATCCGAGTAGTTTTTCAATGAAACGAGCAAACAAATGAACAAAACATGAGTTTTAATTTCAAACAGAGATTGTGGAGAAATATTTTAAATTGAATACAAATTTCGGTTTGAACTTGAATAATTTAGTATTTACTATCATTCTTTACGAAAAATCTATCCGAGTTTTTTTTGAATGAAATGAGCAAACAAATATACGAAACATGAGTTTTAGGTGCAAACAAAGATTGTGGAGAAATATTTTAAATTGAATTCAAATTTTGGTTTGCATTTGAGTAATTTAGTATTTACTATCATTCTTTACGAAAAATCTAACTGACTTATTTTTGAATGAAACGAGCAAACAAATGCAGGAAACACGAGTATTAGGTGCAAACAACGATTGTGGAGAAATATTTTGAAACGAATACAAATTTTGGTTTGCATTTGAATAATTTAGTGTTTACTATCATTCTTTACGAAAAATATATCCGAGTTTTTTTTGGGTGAAACGAGCAAACAAACGTACAAAACATGGGTTTTAAGTTCAAACAAAGATTGTGGGAAAATATTTTAAAATGAGTACAAATTTAGATTTGCATTTGAATAATTTAGTATTTACTATCATTCTTTACGAAAAATCTAACCGAGTTTTTTTTGAATGAAACGTGCAAACAAATACACGAAACACGAGTATTAGCTGCAAACAAAGATTGTGGAGAAATATTTTGAAACGAATACAAATTTTGGTTTGCATTTGAATAATTTAGTGTTTACTATCATTCTTTACGAAAAATCTATCCGAGTTGCTTTTCAATGAAATGAGCAAACAAATGCACGAAACATGAGTTTTAGGTGCAACCAAAGATTGTGGAGAAATATTTTACATTGAATACAAATTTTAGTTTGAACTTGAATAATTTAGTACTTACTATAATTCTTTACGAAAAATCTATCCGAGTTTTTTTTGAATGAAATGTGCAAACAAATACACGAAACATGAGTTTTAGGTGATAACAAAGATTGTGGAGAAATATTTTAAATTGAATTCAAATTTTCGTTTGCATTTGAGTAATTTAGTATTTACTATCATTCTTTACGAAAAATCTATCCGAGTTGTTTTTCATTGAAACAATCAAACAAATGAACAAAACATGAGTTTTAAGTTCAAACAGAGATTGTGGAGAAATATTTTAAATTGAATACAAATTTTGGTTTGAACTTGAATAATTTAGTATTTACTATCATTCTTTACGAAAAATCTATCCGAGTTTTTTTTGAATGAAATGAACAAACAAATATAGGAAACATGAGTTTTAGGTGCAAACAAAGATTGTGGTGAAATATTTTAAATTGAATTCAAATTTTGGTTTGCATTTGAGTAATTTAGTATTTACTATCATTCTTTACGAAAAATCTAACTGACTTATTTTTGAATGAAACGAGCAAACAAATGCAGGAAACACGAGTATTAGGTGCAAACAACGATTGTGGAGAAATACTTTGAAACGAATACAAATTTTGGTTTGCATTTGAATAATTTAGTGTTTACTATCATTCTTTACGAAAAATATATCCGAGTTGTTTTTCATTGAAACAAGCAAACAAATGAACAAAACATGAGTTTTAAGTTCAAACAGAGATTGTGGAGAAATATTTTAAATTGAATACAAATTCTGGTTTGAACTTGAATAATTTAGTATTTATTATCATTCTTTACGAAAAATCTAACCGACTTATTTTTGAATGAAACGAGCAAACAAATGCAGGAAACACGAGTATTAGGTGCAAACAACGATTGTGGAGAAATATTTTGAAACGAATACAAATTTTGGTTTGCATTTGAATAATTTAGTGTTTACTATCATTCTTTACGAAAAATATATCCGAGTTTTTTTTGGGTGAAACGAGCAAACAAACGTACAAAACATGGGTTTTAAGTTCAAACAAAGATTGTGGGAAAATATTTTAAAATGAGTACAAATTTAGATTTGCATTTGAATAATTTAGTATTTACTATCATTCTTTACGAAAAATCTAACCGAGTATTTTTTGATTGAAACGTGCAAACAAATACACGAAACACGAGTATTAGCTGCAAACAAATATTGTGGAGAAATATTTTGAAACGAATACAAATTTTGGTTTGCATTTGAATAATTTAGTATTTACTATCATTCTTTACGAAAAATCTATCCGAGTTGCTTTTCAATGAAATGAGCAAACAAATGCACGAAACATGAGTTTTAGGTGCAACCAAAGATTGTGGAGAAATATTTTAAATTGAATACAAATTTTCGTTTGCATTTGAGTAATTTAGTATTTACTATCATTCTTTACGAAAAATCTATCCGAGTTGTTTTTCATTGAAACAATCAAACAAATGAACAAAACATGAGTTTTAAGTTCAAACAGAGATTGTGGAGAAATATTTTAAATTGAATACAAATTTTGGTTTGAACTTGAATAATTTAGTATTTACTATCATTCTTTACGAAAAATCTATCCGAGTTTTTTTTGAATGAAATGAACAAACAAATATAGGAAACATGAGTTTTAGGTGCAAACAAAGATTGTGGTGAAATATTTTAAATTGAATTCAAATTTTGGTTTGCATTTGAGTAATTTAGTATTTACTATCATTCTTTACGAAAAATCTAACTGACTTATTTTTGAATGAAACGAGCAAACAAATGCAGGAAACACGAGTATTAGGTGCAAACAACGATTGTGGAGAAATATTTTGAAACGAATACAAATTTTGGTTTGCATTTGAATAATTTA
Organism: Juncus effusus; assembly: GCA_027726005.1. Lineage (NCBI taxonomy): Eukaryota > Viridiplantae > Streptophyta > Magnoliopsida > Poales > Juncaceae > Juncus > Juncus effusus. The sequence continues at coordinate 5,342,766 of CM050893.1, forward strand.
GTGTTTACTATCATTCTTTACGAAAAATATATCCGAGTTGTTTTTCATTGAAACAAGCAAACAAATGAACAAAACATGAGTTTTAAGTTCAAACAGAGATTGTGGAGAAATATTTTAAATTGAATACAAATTTTGGTTTGAACTTGAATAATTTAGTATTTATTATCATTCTTTACGAAAAATCTAACCGACTTATTTTTGAATGAAACGTGCAAACAAATACACGAAACACGAGTATTAGCTGCAAACAAAGATTGTGGAGAAATATTTTGAAACGAATACAAATTTTGGTTTGCATTTGAATAATTTAGTGTTTACTATCATTCTTTACGAAAAATCTATCCGAGTTGCTTTTCAATGAAATGAGCAAACAAATGCACGAAACATGAGTTTTAGGTGCAACCAAAGATTGTGGAGAAATATTTTACATTGAATACAAATTTTAGTTTGAACTTGAATAATTTAGTACTTACTATAATTCTTTACGAAAAATCTATCCGAGTTTTTTTTGAATGAAATGTGCAAACAAATACACGAAACATGAGTTTTAGGTGATAACAAAGATTGTGGAGAAATATTTTAAATTGAATTCAAATTTTCGTTTGCATTTGAGTAATTTAGTATTTACTATCATTCTTTACGAAAAATCTATCCGAGTTGTTTTTCATTGAAACAATCAAACAAATGAACAAAACATGAGTTTTAAGTTCAAACAGAGATTGTGGAGAAATATTTTAAATTGAATACAAATTTTGGTTTGAACTTGAATAATTTAGTATTTACTATCATTCTTTACGAAAAATCAATCCGAGTTTTTTTTGAATGAAATGAACAAACAAATATAGGAAACATGAGTTTTAGGTGCAAACAAAGATTGTGGTGAAATATTTTAAATTGAATTCAAATTTTGGTTTGCATTTGAGTAATTTAGTATTTACTATCATTCTTTACGAAAAATCTAACTGACTTATTTTTGAATGAAACGAGCAAACAAATGCAGGAAACACGAGTATTAGGTGCAAACAACGATTGTGGAGAAATACTTTGAAACGAATACAAATTTTGGTTTGCATTTGAATAATTTAGTGTTTACTATCATTCTTTACGAAAAATATATCCGAGTTGTTTTTCATTGAAACAAGCAAACAAATGAACAAAACATGAGTTTTAAGTTCAAACAGAGATTGTGGAGAAATATTTTAAATTGAATACAAATTTTGGTTTGAACTTGAATAATTTAGTATTTATTATCATTCTTTACGAAAAATCTAACCGACTTATTTTTGAATGAAACGAGCAAACAAATGCAGGAAACACGAGTATTAGGTGCAAACAACGATTGTGGAGAAATATTTTGAAACGAATACAAATTTTGGTTTGCATTTGAATAATTTAGTGTTTACTATCATTCTTTACGAAAAATATATCCGAGTTTTTTTTGGGTGAAACGAGCAAACAAACGTACAAAACATGGGTTTTAAGTTCAAACAAAGATTGTGGGAAAATATTTTAAAATGAGTACAAATTTAGATTTGCATTTGAATAATTTAGTATTTACTATCATTCTTTACGAAAAATCTAACCGAGTATTTTTTGATTGAAACGTGCAAACAAATACACGAAACACGAGTATTAGCTGCAAACAAATATTGTGGAGAAATATTTTGAAACGAATACAAATTTTGGTTTGCATTTGAATAATTTAGTATTTACTATCATTCTTTACGAAAAATCTATCCGAGTTGCTTTTCAATGAAATGAGCAAACAAATGCACGAAACATGAGTTTTAGGTGCAACCAAAGATTGTGGAGAAATATTTTAAATTGAATACAAATTTTCGTTTGCATTTGAGTAATTTAGTATTTACTATCATTCTTTACGAAAAATCTATCCGAGTTGTTTTTCATTGAAACAATCAAACAAATGAACAAAACATGAGTTTTAAGTTCAAACAGAGATTGTGGAGAAATATTTTAAATTGAATACAAATTTTGGTTTGAACTTGAATAATTTAGTATTTACTATCATTCTTTACGAAAAATCTATCCGAGTTTTTTTTGAATGAAATGAACAAACAAATATAGGAAACATGAGTTTTAGGTGCAAACAAAGATTGTGGTGAAATATTTTAAATTGAATTCAAATTTTGGTTTGCATTTGAGTAATTTAGTATTTACTATCATTCTTTACGAAAAATCTAACTGACTTATTTTTGAATGAAACGAGCAGACAAATGCAGGAAACACGAGTATTAGGTGCAAACAACGATTGTGGAGAAATATTTTGAAACGAATACAAATTTTGGTTTGCATTTGAATAATTTAGTGTTTACTATCATTCTTTACGAAAAATATATCCGAGTTGTTTTTCATTGAAACAAGCAAACAAATGAACAAAACATGAGTTTTAAGTTCAAACAGAGATTGTGGAGAAATATTTTAAATTGAATACAAATTTTGGTTTGAACTTGAATAATTTAGTATTTATTATCATTCTTTACGAAAAATCTAACCGACTTATTTTTGAATGAAACGTGCAAACAAATACACGAAACACGAGTATTAGCTGCAAACAAAGATTGTGGAGAAATATTTTGAAACGAATACAAATTTTGGTTTGCATATGAATAATTTAGTGTTTACTATCATTCTTTACGAAAAATCTATCCGAGTTGCTTTTCAATGAAATGAGCAAACAAATGCACGAAACATGAGTTTTAGGTGCAACCAAAGATTGTGGAGAAATATTTTACATTGAATACAAATTTTAGTTTGAACTTGAATAATTTAGTACTTACTATAATTCTTTACGAAAAATCTATCCGAGTTTTTTTTGAATGAAATGTGCAAACAAATACACGAAACATGAGTTTTAGGTGATAACAAAGATTGTGGAGAAATATTTTAAATTGAATTCAAATTTTCATTTGCATTTGAGTAATTTAGTATTTACTATCATTCTTTACGAAAAATCTATCCGAGTTGTTTTTCATTGAAACAATCAAACAAATGAACAAAACATGAGTTTTAAGTTCAAACAGAGATTGTGGAGAAATATTTTAAATTGAATACAAATTTTGGTTTGAACTTGAATAATTTAGTATTTACTATCATTCTTTACGAAAAATCTATCCGAGTTTTTTTTGAATGAAATGAACAAACAAATATAGGAAACATGAGTTTTAGGTGCAAACAAAGATTGTGGTGAAATATTTTAAATTGAATTCAAATTTTGGTTTGCATTTGAGTAATTTAGTATTTACTATCATTCTTTACGAAAAATCTAACTGACTTATTTTTGAATGAAACGAGCAAACAAATGCAGGAAACATGAGTATTAGGTGCAAACAACGATTGTGGAGAAATATTTTGAAACGAATACAAATTTTGGTTTGCATTTGAATAATTTAGTGTTTACTATCATTCTTTACGAAAAATATATCCGAGTTGTTTTTCATTGAAACAAGCAAACAAATGAACAAAACATGAGTTTTAAGTTCAAACAGAGATTGTGGAGAAATATTTTAAATTGAATACAAATTTTGGTTTGAACTTGAATAATTTAGTATTTATTATCATTCTTTACGAAAAATCTAACCGACTTATTTTTGAATGAAACGAGCAAACAAATGCAGGAAACACGAGTATTAGGTGCAAACAACGATTGTGGAGAAATATTTTGAAACGAATACAAATTTTGGTTTGCATTTGAATAATTTAGTGTTTACTATCATTCTTTACGAAAAATATATCCGAGTTTTTTTTGGGTGAAACGAGCAAACAAACGTACAAAACATGGGTTTTAAGTTCAAACAAAGATTGTGGGAAAATATTTTAAAATGAGTACAAATTTAGATTTGCATTTGAATAATTTAGTATTTACTATCATTCTTTACGAAAAATCTAACCGAGTATTTTTTGATTGAAACGTGCAAACAAATACACGAAACACGAGTATTAGCTGCAAACAAATATTGTGGAGAAATATTTTGAAACGAATACAAATTTTGGTTTGCATTTGAATAATTTAGTATTTACTATCATTCTTTACGAAAAATCTATCCGAGTTGCTTTTCAATGAAATGAGCAAACAAATGCACGAAACATGAGTTTTAGGTGCAACCAAAGATTGTGGAGAAATATTTTAAATTGAATACAAATTTTAGTTTGAACTTGAATAATTTAGTATTTACTATAATTCTTTACGAAAAATCTATCCGAGTTTTTTTTGAATGAAATGTGCAAACAAATACACGAAACATGAGTTTTAGGTGATAACAAAGATTGTTGAGAAATATTTTAAATTGAATTCAAATTTTGGTTTGCATTTGAGTAATTTAGTATTTACTATCATTCTTTACGAAAAATCTATCCGAGTTGTTTTTCATTGAAACAAGCAAACAAATGAACAAAACATGAGTTTTAAGTTCAAACAGAGATTGTGGAGAAATATTTTAAATTGAATACAAATTTTGGTTTGAACTTGAATAATTTAGTATTTACTATCATTCTTTACGAAAAATCTATCCAAGTTTTTTTTGAATGAAATGAGCAAACAAATATAGGAAACATGAGTTTTAGGTGCAAACAAAGATTGTGGTGAAATATTTGAAATTGAATTCAAATTTTGGTTTGCATTTGAGTAATTTAGTATTTACTATCATTCTTTACGAAAAATCTAACCGAGTTTTTTTTCAATGAAACGAGCAAACATATGCACGAAACACGAGTATTAGGTGCAAACAAAGATTGTGGAGGAATATTTTGAAACGAATATAAATTTTGGTTTGCATTTGAATAATCTAGTATTTACTATCATTCTTTACGAAAAATCCATTCGAGTTGTTTTTCATTGAAACAAGCAAACAAATGACCAAAACATGAGTTTTAAGTTCAAACAGAGATTGTGGAGAAATATTTTAAATTGAATACAAATTTTGGTTTGAACTTGAATAATTTAGTATTTACTCTCATTCTTTACGAAAAATCTATCCAAGTTTTTTTTGAATGAAATGAGCAAACAAATATAGGAAACATGAGTTTTAGGTGCAAACAAAGATTGTGGTGAAATATTTTAAATTGAATTCAAATTTTGGTTTGCATTTGAGTAATTTAGTATTTACTATCATTCTTTACGAAAAATCTGACCGAGTTTTTTTTCAATGAAACGAGCAAACATATGCACGAAACCCGAGTATTAGGTGCAAACAAAGATTGTGGAGGAATATTTTGAAACGAATATAAATTTTGGTTTGCATTTGAATAATCTAGTATTTACTATCGTTCTTTACGAAAAATCCATCCGAGTTGTTTTTCATTGAAACAAGCAAACAAATGAACAAAACATGAGTTTTAAGTTCAAACAGAGATTGTGGAGAAATATTTTAAATTGAATACAAATTTTGGTTTGAACTTGAATAATTTAGTATTTACTATCATTCTTTACGAAAAATCTATCCGAGTTTTTTTTGAATGAAATGAGCAAACAAATATACGAAACATGAGTTTTAGGTGCAAACAAAGATTGTGGAGAAATATTTTAAATTGAATTCAAATTTTGGTTTGCATTTGAGTAATTTAGTATTTACTATCATTCTTTACGAAAAATCTAACCTAGTTTTTTTTCAATGAAACGAGCAAACATATGCACGAAACACGAGTATTAGGTGCAAACAAAGATTGTGGAGGAATATTTTGAAACGAATATAAATTTTGGTTTGCATTTGAATAATCTAGTATTTACTATCATTCTTTACGAAAAATCCATCCGAGTTGTTTTTCATTGAAACAAGCAAACAAATGAACAAAACATGAGTTTTAAGTTCAAACAGAGATTGTGGAGAAATATTTTAAATTGAATACAAATTTTGGTTTGAACTTGAATAATTTAGTATTTACTATCATTCTTTACGAAAAATCTAACCGACTTATTTTTGAATGAAACGAGCAAACAAATGCAGGAAAGACGAGTATTAGGTGCAAACAACGATTGTGGAGAAATATTTTGAAACGAATACAAATTTTGGTTTGCATTTGAATAATTTAGTGTTTACTATCATTCTTTACGAAAAATATATCCGAGTTTTTTTTGGGTGAAACGAGGAAACAAACGTACAAAACATGGGTTTTAAGTACAACCAAAGATTGTGGGAAAATATTTTAAAATGAGTACAAATTTAGATTTGCATTTGAATAATTTAGTATTTACTATCATTCTTTACGAAAAATCTAACCGAGTTTTTTTTGAATGAAACGTGCAAACAAATACACGAAAGACGAGTATTAGCTGCAAACAAAGATTGTGGAGAAATATTTTGAAACGAATAGAAATTTTGGTTTGCATTTGAATAATTTAGTATTTACTATCATTCTTTACGAAAAATCTATCCGAGTTGCTTTTCAATGAAATGAGCAAACAAATGCACGAAACATGAGTTTTAGGTGCAACCAAAGATTGTGGAGAAATATTTTAAATTGAATACAAATTTTAGTTTGAACTTGAATAATTTAGTATTTACTATAAATCTTTACGAAAAATCTATCCGAGTTTTTTTTGAATGAAATGTGCAAACAAATACACGAAACATGAGTTATAGGTGATAACAAAGATTGTGGAGAAATATTTTAAATTGAATTCAAATTTTGGTTTGCATTTGAGTAATTTAGTATTTACTATCATTCTTTACGAAAAATCTATCCGAGTTGTTTTTCATTGAAACAAGCAAACAAATGAACAAAACATGAGTTTTAAGTTCAAACAGAGATTGTGGAGAAATATTTTAAATTGAATACAAATTTTGGTTTGAACTTGAATAATTTAGTATTTACTATCATTCTTTACGAAAAATCTATCCAAGTTTTTTTTGAATGAAATGAGCAAACAAATATAGGAAACATGAGTTTTAGGTGCAAACAAAGATTGTGGTGAAATATTTTAAATTGAATTCAAATTTTGGTTTGCATTTGAGTAATTTAGTATTTACTATCATTCTTTACGAAAAATCTAACCGAGTTTTTTTTCAATGAAACGAGCAAACATATGCACGAAACACGAGTATTATGTGCAAACAAAGATTGTGGAGGAATATTTTGAAACGAATATAAATTTTGGTTTGTATTTGAATAATCTAGTATTTATTATCATTCTTTACGAAAAATCCATCCGAGTTGTTTTTCATTGAAACAAGTAAACAAATGAACAAAACATGAGTTTTAAGTTCAAACAGAGATTTTGGAGAAATATTTTAAATTGAATACAAATTTTGGTTTGAACTTGAATAATTTAGTATTTACTATCATTCTTTATGAAAAATCTATCCGAGTTTTTTTTGAATGAAATGAGCAAACAAATATACGAAACATGAGTTTTAGGTGCAAACAAAGATTGTGGAGAAATATTTTAAATTGAATTCAAATTTTGGTTTGCATTTGAGTAATTTAGTATTTACTATAATTCTTTACGAAAAATCTATCCGAGTTGTTTTTCATTGAAACAAGCAAACAAATGAACAAAACATGAGTTTTAAGTTCAAACAGAGATTGTGGAGAAATTCTTTAAATTGAATACAAATTTTGGTTTGAACTTGAATAATTTAGTATTTACTATCATTCTTTACGAAAAATCTATCCGAGTTTTTTTTGAATGAAATGAGCAAACAAATATACGTAACATGAGTTTTAGGTGCAAACAAAGATTGTGGAGAAATATTTTAAATTGAATTCAAATTTTGGTTCGCATTTGAGTAATTTGGTATTTACTATCATTCTTTACGAAAAATCTATCCTAGTTGTTTTTCATTGAAACAAGCAAACAAATGAACATAACATGAGTTTTAAGTTCAAACAGAGATTGTGGAGAAATATTTAAAATTGAATACAAAGTTTGGTTTGAACTTGAATAATTTAGTATTTACTATCATTCTTTACGAAAAATCTATCCGAGTTATTTTTGAATGAAATGAGCAAACAAATACACGAAACATGAGGTTTAGGTGCAAACAAAGATTGTGGAGAAATATTTTAAATTGAATACAAAGTTTGGTTTGAACTTGAATAATTTAGTATTTACTATCATTCTTTACGAAAAATCTATCCGAGTTGTTTTTGAATGAAATAAGCAATCAAATGCACGAAACATGAGCTTTAGGTGCAAACAAAGATTGCGGAGAAATATTTTAAATTGAGTACAAATTTAGATTTGCATTTGAATAATTTAGTATTTACTATCATTCTTTACAAAAAATCTAACCGAGTTTTTTTTCAATGAAATGAGCAAACAAATGCACGAAACACGAGTATTAGGTGCAAACAAAGATTGTGGAGAAATATTTTAAATTGAATACAAAGTTTGGTTTGAACTTGAATAATTTAGTATTCACTATCATTCTTTACGAAAAATCTATCCGAGTTTTTTTTCAATGAAACGAGCAAACATATGCACGAAACACGAGTATTAGGTGCAAACAAAGATTTTGGAGAAATATTTTGAAACGAATATAAATTTTGGTTTGCATTTGAATAATCTAGTATTTACTATCATTCTTTACGAAAAATCTATCCGAGTTGTTTTTCATTGAAACAAGTAAACAAATGAACAAAACATGAGTTTTAAGTTCAAACAGAGATTGTGGAGAAATATTTTAAATTGAATACAAATTTTGGTTTGAACTTGAATAATTTAGTATTTACTATCATTCTTTATGAAAAATCTATCCGAGTTTTTTTTGAATGAAATGAGCAAACAAATATACGAAACATGAGTTTTAGGTGCAAACAAAGATTGTGGAGATATATTTTAAATTGAATTCAAATTTTGGTTTGCATTTGAGTAATTTAGTATTTACTATCATTCTTTACGAAAAATCTATCCGAGTTGTTTTTCATTGAAACAAGCAAACAAATGAACAAAACATGAGTTTTAAGTTCAAACAGAGATTGTGGAGAAATATTTTAAATTGAATACAAATTTTGGTTTGAACTTGAATAATTTAGTATTTACTATCATTCTTTACGAAAAATCTATCCGAGTTTTTTTTGAATGAAATGAGCAAACAAATATACGTAACATGAGTTTTAGGTACAAACAAAGATTGTGGAGAAATATTTTAAATTGAATACAAATTTTGGTTCGCATTTGAGTAATTTGGTATTTACTATCATTCTTTACGAAAAATCTATCCTAGTTGTTTTTCATTGAAACAAGCAAACAAATGAACATAACCTGAGTTTTAAGTTCAAACAGAGATTGTGGAGAAATATTTAAAATTGAATACAAAGTTTGGTTTGAACTTGAATAATTTAGTATTTACTATCATTCTTTACGAAAAATCTATCCGAGTTATTTTTGAATGAAATGAGCAAACAAATACACGAAACATGAGGTTTAGGTGCAAACAAAGATTGTGGAGAAATATTTTAAATTGAATACAAAGTTTGGTTTGAACTTGAATAATTTAGTATTTACTATCATTCTTTACGAAAAATCTATCCGAGTTGTTTTTGAATGAAATAAGCAATCAAATGCACGAAACATGAGCTTTAGGTGCAAACAAAGATTGCGGAGAAATATTTTAAATTGAGTACAAATTTAGAATTGCATTTGAATAATTTAGTATTTACTATCATTCTTTACAAAAAATCTAACCGAGTTTTTTTTCAATGAAATGAGCAAACAAATGCACGAAACACGAGTATTAGGTGCAAACAAAGATTGTGGAGAAATATTTTAAATTGAATACAAAGTTTGGTTTGAACTTGAATAATTTAGTATTTACTATCATTCTTTACGAAAAATCCATCCGAGTTGTTTTTCATTGAAACAAGCAAACAAATGAACAAAACATGAGTTTTAAGTTCAAACAGAGATTGTGGAGAAATATTTTAAATTGAATACAAATTTTGGTTTGAACTTGAATAATTTAGTATTTACTATCATTCTTTACGAAAAATCTATCCAAGTTTTTTTTGAATGAAATGAGCAAACAAATATAGGAAACATGAGTTTTAGGTGCAAACAAAGATTGTGGTGAAATATTTTAAATTGAATTCAAATTTTGGTTTGCATTTGAGTAATTTAGTATTTACTATCATTCTTTACGAAAAATCTAACCGAGTTTTTTTTCAATGAAACGAGCAAACATATGCACGAAACACGAGTATTAGGTGCAAACAAAGATTGTGGAGGAATATTTTGAAACGAATATAAATTTTGGTTTGCATTTGAATAATCTAGTATTTACTATCATTCTTTACGAAAAATCCATCCGAGTTGTTTTTCATTGAAACAAGCAAACAAATGAACAAAACATGAGTTTTAAGTTCAAACAGAGATTGTGGAGAAATATTTTAAATTGAATACAAATTTTGGTTTGAACTTGAATAATTTAGTATTTACTATCATTCTTTACGAAAAATCTATCCAAGTTTTTTTTGAATGAAATGAGCAAACAAATATAGGAAACATGAGTTTTAGGTGCAAACAAAGATTGTGGTGAAATATTTTAAATTGAATTCAAATTTTGGTTTGCATTTGAGTAATTTAGTATTTACTATCATTCTTTACGAAAAATCTAACCGAGTTTTTTTTCAATGAAACGAGCAAACATATGCACGAAACACGAGTATTAGGTGCAAACAAAGATTGTGGAGGAATATTTTGAAACGAATATAAATTTTGGTTTGCATTTGAATAATCTAGTATTTACTATCATTCTTTACGAAAAATCCATCCGAGTTGTTTTTCATTGAAACAAGCAAACAAATGAACAAAACATGAGTTTTAAGTTCAAACAAAGATTGTGGAGAAATATTTTAAATTGAATACAAATTTTGGTTTGAACTTGAATAATTTAGTATTTACTATCATTCTTTACGAAAAATCTATCCGAGTTTTTTTTGAATGAAATGAGCAAACAAATATACGAAACATGAGTTTTAGGTGCAAACAAAGATTGTGGAGAAATATTTTAAATTGAATTCAAATTTTGGTTTGCATTTGAGTAATTTAGTATTTACTATCATTCTTTACGAAAAATCTAACCGAGTTTTTTTTCAATGAAACGAGCAAACATATGCACGAAACACGAGTATTAGGTGCAAACAAAGATTGTGGAGGAATATTTTGAAACGAATATAAATTCTGGTTTGCATTTGAATAATCTAGTATTTACTATCATTCTTTACGAAAAATCCATCCGAGTTGTTTTTCATTGAAACAAGCAAACAAATGAACAAAACATGAGTTTTATGTTCAAACAGAGATTGTGGAGAAATATTTTAAATTGAATACAAATTTTGGTTTGAACTTGAATAATTTAGTATTTACTATCATTCTTTACGAAAAATCTAACCGACTTATTTTTGAATGAAACGAGCAAACAAATGCAGGAAAGACGAGTATTAGGTGCAAACAACGATTGTGGAGAAATATTTTGAAACGAATACAAATTCTGGTTTGCATTTGAATAATTTAGTGTTTACTATCATTCTTTACGAAAAATATATCCGAGTTTTTTTTGGGTGAAACGAGGAAACAAACGTACAAAACATGGGTTTTAAGTTCAACCAAAGATTGTGGGAAAATATTTTAAAATGAGTACAAATTTAGATTTGCATTTGAATAATTTAGTATTTACTATCATTCTTTACGAAAAATCTAACCGAGTTTTTTTTGAATGAAACGTGCAAACAAATACACGAAAGACGAGTATTAGCTGCAAACAAAGATTGTGGAGAAATATTTTGAAACGAATAGAAATTTTGGTTTGCATTTGAATAATTTAGTATTTACTATCATTCTTTACGAAAAATCTATCCGAGTTGCTTTTCAATGAAATGAGCAAACAAATGCACGAAACATGAGTTTTAGGTGCAACCAAAGATTGTGGAGAAATATTTTAAATTGAATACAAATTTTAGTTTGAACTTGAATAATTTAGTATTTACTATAATTCTTTACGAAAAATCTATCCGAGTTTTTTTTGAATGAAATGTGAAAACAAATACACGAAACATGAGTTATAGGTGATAACAAAGATTGTGGAGAAATATTTTAAATTGAATTCAAATTTTGGTTTGCATTTGAGTAATTTAGTATTTACTATCATTCTTTACGAAAAATCTATCCGAGTTGTTTTTCATTGAAACAAGCAAACAAATGAACAAAACATGAGTTTTAAGTTCAAACAGAGATTGTGGAGAAATATTTTAAATTGAATACAAATTTTGGTTTGAACTTGAATAATTTAGTATTTACTATCATTCTTTACGAAAAATCTATCCAAGTTTTTTTTGAATGAAATGAGCAAACAAATATAGGAAACATGAGTTTTAGGTGCAAACAAAGATTGTGGTGAAATATTTTAAATTGAATTCAAATTTTGGTTTGCATTTGAGTAATTTAGTATTTACTATCATTCTTTACGAAAAATCTAACCGAGTTTTTTTTCAATGAAACGAGCAAACATATGCACGAAACACGAGTATTATGTGCAAACAAAGATTGTGGAGGAATATTTTGAAACGAATATAAATTTTGGTTTGTATTTGAATAATCTAGTATTTACTATCATTCTTTACGAAAAATCCATCCGAGTTGTTTTTCATTGAAACAAGCAATCAAATGAACAAAACATGAGTTTTAAGTTCAAACAGAGATTGTGGAGAAATATTTTAAATTGAATACAAATTTTGGTTTGAACTTGAATAATTTAGTATTTACTATCATTCTTTACGAAAAATCTATCCGAGTTTTTTTTGAATGAAATGAGCAAACAAATATATGAAACATGAGTTTTAGGTGCAAACAAAGATTGTGGAGATATATTTTAAATTGAATTCAAATTTTGGTTTGCATTTGAGTAATTTAGTATTTACTATCATTCTTTACGAGAAATCTATCCGAGTTGTTTTTCATTGAAACAAGCAAACAAATGAACAAAACATTAGTTTTAGGTGCAAACAAAGATTGTGGAGAAATATTTTAAATTGAATACAAATTTTGGTTTGAACTTGAATAATTTAGTATTTACTATCATTCATTACGAAAAATCTTTCCGAGTTTTTTTTGAATGAAATTAGCAAACAAATATAGGAAACATTAGTTTTAGGTGCAAACAAAGATTGTGGTGAAATATTTTAAATTGAATTCAAATTTTGGTTTGTATTTGAGTAATTTAGTATTTACTATCATTCTTTACGAAAAATCTATCTGAGTTTTTTTTCAATGAAACGAGCAAACATATGCACGAAACACGAGTATTAGGTGCAAACAAAGATTTTGGAGAAATATTTTGAAACGAATATAAATTTTGGTTTGCATTTGAATAATCTAGTATTTACTATCATTCTTTACGAAAAATCTATCCGAGTTGTTTTTCATTGAAACAAGTAAACAAATGAACAAAACATGAGTTTTAAGTTCAAACAGAGATTGTGGAGAAATATTTTAAATTGAATACAAATTTTGGTTTGAACTTGAATAATTTAGTATTTACTATCATTCTTTATGAAAAATCTATCCGAGTTTTTTTTGAATGAAATGAGCAAACAAATATACGAAACATGAGTTTTAGGTGCAAACAAAGATTGTGGAGAAATATTTTAAATTGAATTCAAATTTTGGTTTGCATTTGAGTAATTTAGTATTTACTATCATTCTTTACGAAAAATCTATCCGAGTTGTTTTTCATTGAAACAAGCAAACAAATGAACAAAACATGAGTTTTAAGTTCAAACAGAGATTGTGGAGAAATATTTTAAATTGAATACAAATTTTGGTTTGAACTTGAATAATTTAGTATTTACTATCATTCTTTACGAAAAATCTATCCGAGTTTTTTTTGAATGAAATGAGCAAACAAATATACGTAACATGAGTTTTAGGTGCAAACAAAGATTGTGGAGAAATATTTTAAATTGAATTCAAATTTTGGTTCGCATTTGAGTAATTTGGTATTTACTATCATTCTTTACGAAAAATCTATCCTAGTTGTTTTTCATTGAAACAAGCAAACAAATGAACATAACATGAGTTTTAAGTGAGAAATATTTAAAATTGAATACAAAGTTTGGTTTGAACTTGAATAATTTAGTATTTACTATCATTCTTTACGAAAAATCTATCCGAGTTATTTTTGAATGAAATGAGCAAACAAATACACGAAACATGAGGTTTAGGTGCAAACAAAGATTGTGGAGAAATATTTTAAATTGAATACAAAGTTTGGTTTGAACTTGAATAATTTAGTATTTACTATCATTCTTTACGAAAAATCTATCCGAGTTGTTTTTGAATGAAATAAGCAATCAAATGCACGAAACATGAGCTTTAGGTACAAACAAAGATTGCGGAGAAATATTTTAAATTGAGTACAAATTTAGATTTGCATTTGACTAATTTAGTATTTACTATCATTCTTTACAAAAAATCTAACCGAGTTTTTTTTCAATGAAATGAGCAAACAAATGCACGAAACACGAGTATTAGGTGCAAACAAAGATTGTGGAGAAATATTTTAAATTGAATACAAAGTTTGGTTTGAACTTGAATAATTTAGTATTCACTATCATTCTTTACGAAAAATCTATCCGAGTTGTTTTTCAATGAAATGAGCAAACAAATGCACGAAACATGAGTTTTAGGTGCAAACAAAGATTGTGGAGAACTATTTTAAATTGAATACAAAGTTTGGTTCGAACTTGAATAATTTAGTATTTACTATCAATTTTTACGAAAAATCTATCCGAGTTTTTTTTCAATGTAACGAGCAAACATATGCACCTAAAACTCATGTTTTGTTCGTTTGTTTGCTCGTTTCACCCAAAAAAAACTCGGATATATTTTTCGTGAAGAATGATAGTAAATACTAAATTACTCAAGTGCAAACCAAAATTTGAATTAAATTTGAAATATTTCTCCACAATCTTTGTTTGCACCTAAAACTCATGTTTCGTGTATTTCTTTGCTCATTTCATTCAAAAAAAACTCGGATAGATTTTTCGTAAAGAATGATAGTAAATACTAAATTATTAAAGTTCAAACCAGAATTTGTATTCAATTTAAAATATTTCTCCACGATCTTTGGTTGCACCTAAAATTCATGCTTCGTGCATTTGTTTGCTCATTTCATTCAAAAAGAACTCGGATAGAGTTTTCGTAAAGAATGATAGTAAATACTAAATTATTCAAGTTCAAACCAAAATTTCTATTCAATTTAAAATATTTCTCCACAATCTTGGTTTCCACCTAATACTCGTGATTCGTGCATTTGTTTGCTCGTTTCATTCAAAAAAAACTCGGTTAGATTTTTCGTAAAGAATGATAGTAAATACTAAATTATTCAAATGCAAACCTAAATTTGTACTCAATTTAAAATATTTCTCCCCAATCTTTGTTTGAACCTAAAACTCATGTTTTGTTCGTTTGTTTGCTCGTTCCATCCAAAAAAAACTCGCATATACTTTTCGTGAAGAATGATAGTAAATACTAAATTACTCAAGTGGAAACAAAATTATGAATTAAATTTAAAATATTTCTCCACAATCTTTGTTTGAACTTAAAACTCATGTTTTGTTCGTTTGTTTGCTCGTTTCACCCCAAAAAAACTCGGATATATTTTTCGTGAAGAATGATAGTAAATACTAAATTACTCAAGTGGAAACTAAATTATGAATTAAATTTAAAATATTTCTCCACAATCTTTGTTTGAACCTAAAACTCATGTTTTGTTCGTTTGTTTGCTTTCACCCAAAAAAAACTCGGATATATTTTTCGTGAAGATTGATAGTAAATACTAAATTACTCAAGTGGAAACAAAATTATGAATTAAATTTATAATATTTCTCCACAATCTTTGTTTGAACCTAAAACTCATGTTTTGTTCGTTTGTTTGCTCGTTTCACCCAAAAAAAACTCGGATATATTTTTCGTGAAGAATGATTGTAAATACTAAATTACTCAAGTGCAAACCAAAATTTGAATTAAATTTGAAATATTTCTCCACAATCTTTGTTTGCACCTAAAACTTATGTTTCGTGTATTTCTTTGCTCATTTCATTCAAAAAAAACTCGGATAGATTTTTCGTAAAGAATGATTGTAAATACTAAATTACTCAAGTGCAAACCAAAATTTGAATTAAATTTGAAATATTTCTCCACAATCTTTGTTTGCACCTAAAACTCATGTTTCGTGTATTTCATTGCTCATTTCATTCAAAAAAAACTCGGATAGATTTTTCGTAAAGAATGATAGTAAATACTAAATTATTCAAGTTCAAACCAAAATTTGTATTCAATTTAAAATATTTCTCCACAATCTTTGGTTGCACCTAAAACTCAAGTTTCGTGCATTTGTTTGCTCATTTCATTCAAAAACAACTCGGATAGATTTTTCGTAAAGAATGATAGTAAATACTAAATTATTCCAGTACAAACCAAAATTTGTATTCAATTTAAAATATTTCTCCACAATCTTTGTTTGCACCTAATACTCGTGTTTCGTGCATTTGTTTGCTCGTTTCATTCAAAAAAAACTCGGTTAGATTTTTCGTAAAGAATGATAGTAAATACTAAATTATTCAAATGCAAATCTAAATTTGTACTCAATTTAAAATATTTCCCCACAATCTTTGTTTGAACTTAAAACTCATGTTTTGTTCGTTTGTTTGCTCGTTTCACCCAAAAAAAACTCGGATATATTTTTCGTAAAGAATGATAGTAAATACTAAATTATTCAAATGCAAACCATAATTTGTATTCGTTTCAAAATATTTCTCCACAATCGTTGTTTGAACCTAAAACTCATGTTTTGTTCGTTTGTTTGCTCGTTTCATTCAAAAAAAACTCGGTTAGATTTTTCGTAAAGAATGATAGTGAATACTAAATTATTCAAATGCAAACCTAAATTTGTACTCAATTTAAAATATTTCTCCACAATCTTTGTTTGAACCTAAAACTCATGTTTTGTTCGTTTGTTTGCTCGTCTCACCCAAAAAAAACTCGGATATATTTTTCGTGAAGAATGATAGTAATACTAAATTATTCAAGTGCAAACCAAAATTTGAATTAAATTTAAAATATTTCTCCACAATCTTTGTTTGCACCTAAAACTCATGTTTCGTGTATTTGTTTGCTCATTTCATTCAAAAAAAACTCAGATATATTTTTCGTAAAGAATGATAGTAAATACTAAATTATTCAAGTTCAAACCAAAATTTGTATTCAATTTAAAATATATCTCCACAATCTTTGGTTGCACCTAAAACTCATGCTTTGTGCATTTGTTTGCTCATTTCTTTCAAAAACTACTCGGATAGATTTTTCGTAAAGAATAAGAGTAAATTCTAAATTATTCAAGTTCAAACCAAAATTTGTATTCAATTTAAAATATTTCTCCAAAATCTTTTGTCAATTTAAAATATTTGTCCACAATCTTTGTTTGAACCTAAAACTCATGTTTTGTTCGTTTGTTTGCTCGTTTCACCCAAAAAAAACTGGGATATATTTTTCGTGAAGAATGATAGTAAATACTAAATTATTCAAGTGCAAACCAAAATTTGAATTCAATTTAAAGTATTTCTCCACAATCTTTGTTTGCACCTAAAACTCATTTTCGTGTATTTTTTTGCTCATTTCATTCAAAAAAAACTCGGATAGATTTTTCGTAAAGAATGATAATAAATACTAAATTATTCAAGTTCAAACCAAAATTTGTATTCAATTTAAAATATTTCTCCATAATCTTTGTTTGCACCAAATACTCGTGTCTCGTGCATTTGTTTGCTCATTTCATTCGAAAAAAACTCGGATAGATTTTTCGTAAAGAATGATAGTACATACTAAATTTTTCAAATGCAAACCTAAATTTGTACTCAATTTAAAATATTTCTCCACAATCTTTGTTTGAACCTAAAACTCATCTTTTGTTCGTTTGTTTGCTCGTTCCACCCAAAAAAAACTCGGATATATTTTTCGTGAAGAATGATTGTAAATACTAAATTACTCAAGTGGAAACTAAATTATGAATTAAATTTAAAATATTTCTCCAAAATCTTTGTTTGAACCTAAAACTCATGTTTTGTTCGTTTGTTTGCTCGTTTCACCCAAAAAAAACTCGGATATATTTTTCGTGAAGATTGATAGTAAACACTAAATTACTCAAGTGGAAACAAAATTATGAATTAAATTTAAAATATTTCTCCACAATCTTTGTTTGAACCTAAAACTCATGTTTTGTTCGTTTGTTTGCTCGTTTCACCCAAAAAAAACTCGGATATATTTTTCGTGAAGAATGATAGTAAATACTAAATTACTCAAGTGCAAACCAAAATTTGAATTAAATTTGAAATATTTCTCCACAATCTTTGTTTGCACCTAAAACTCATGTTTCGTGTATTTCTTTGCTCATTTCATTCAAAAAAAACTCGGATAGATTTTTCATAAAGAATGATAGTAAATACTAAATTATTCAAGTTCAAACCAGAATTTGTATTCAATTTAAAATATTTCTCCACGATCTTTGGTTGCACCTAAAACTCATGTTTCGTGCATTTGTTTGCTCATTTCATTCAAAAAGAACTCGGATAGAGTTTTCGTAAAGAATGATAGTAAATACTAAATTATTCAAGTTCAAACCAAAATTTGTATTCAATTTAAAATATTTCTCCACAATCTTTGTTTGCACCTAATACTCGTGTTTCGTGCATTTGTTTGCTCGTTTCATTCAAAAAAAACTCGGTCAGATTTTTCGTAAAGAATGATAATAAATACTAAATTATTCAAATGCAAACCTAAATTTGTACTCAATTTAAAATATTTCTCCCCAATCTTTCTTTGAACGTAAACTCATGTTTTGTTCGTTTGTTTGCTCGTTCCATCCAAAAAAAACTCGCATATACTTTTCGTGAAGAATGATAGTAAATACTAAATTACTCAAGTGGAAACAAAATTATGAATTAAATTTAAAATATTTCTCCACAATCTTTGTTTGAACCTAAAACTCATGTTTTGTTCGTTTGTTTGCTCGTTTCACCCAAAAAAAACTCGGATATATTTTTCGTGAAGAATGATAGTAAATACTAAATTACTCAAGTGGAAACTAAATTATGAATTAAATTTAAAATATTTCTCCACAATCTTTGTTTGAACCTAAAACTCATGTTTTGTTCGTTTGTTTGCTCGTTTCACCCAAAAAAAACTCGGATATATTTTTCATGAAGAATGATAGTAAATACTAAATTACTCAAGTGGAAACAAAATTATGAATTAAATTTAAAATATTTCTCCACAATCTTTGTTTGAACCTAAAACTCATGTTTTGTTCGTTTGTTTGCTCGTTTCACCCAAAAAAAACTCGGATATATTTTTCGTGAAGAATGATTGTAAATACTAAATTACTCAAGTGCAAACCAAAATTTGAATTAAATTTGAAATATTTCTCCACAATCTTTGTTTGCACCTAAAACTTATGTTTCGTGTATTTCTTTGCTCATTTCATTCAAAAAAAACTCGGATAGATTTTTCGTAAAGAATGATAGTAAATACTAAATTACTCAAGTGCAAACCAAAATTTGAATTAAATTTGAAATATTTCTCCACAATCTTTGTTTGCACTAAAACTCATGTTTCGTGTATTTCATTTCTCATTTCATTCAAAAAAAACTCGGATAGATTTTTCGTAAAGAATGATAGTAAATACTAAATTATTCAAGTTCAAACCAAAATTTGTATTCAATTTAAAATATTTCTCCACAATCTTTGGTTGCACCTAAAACTCAAGTTTCGTGCATTTGTTTGCTTATTTCATTCAAAAACAACTCGGATAGATTTTTCGTAAAGAATGATAGTAAATACTAAATTATTCAATTTCAAACCAAAATTTGTATTCAATTTAAAATATTTCTCCACAATCTTTGTTTGCACCTAATACTCGTGTTTCGTGCATTTGTTTGCTCGTTTCATTCAAAAAAAACTCGGTAAGATTTTTCGTAAAGAATGATAGTAAATACTAAATTATTCAAATGCAAATCTAAATTTGTACTCAATTTAAAATATTTCCCCACAATCTTTGTTTGAACTTAAAACTCATGTTTTGTTCGTTTGTTTGCTCGTTTCACCCAAAAAAAACTCGGATATATTTTTCGTAAAGAATGATAGTAAATACTAAATTATTCAAATGCAAACCATAATTTGTATTCGTTTCAAAATATTTCTCCACAATCGTTGTTTGAACCTAAAACTCATGTTTTGTTCGTTTGTTTGCTCGTTTCATTCAAAAAAAACTCGGTTAGATTTTTCGTAAAGAATGATAGTGAATACTAAATTATTCAAATGCAAACCTAAATTTGTACTCAATTTAAAATATTTCTCCACAATCTTTGTTTGAACCTAAAACTCATGTTTTGTTCGTTTGTTTGCTCGTCTCACCCAAAAAAAACTCGGATATATTTTTCGTGAAGAATGATAGTAATACTAAATTATTCAAGTGCAAACCAAAATTTGAATTAAATTTAAAATATTTCTCCACAATCTTTGTTTGCACCTAAAACTCATGTTTCGTGTATTTGTTTGCTCATTTCATTCAAAAAAAACTCAGATATATTTTTCGTAAAGAATGATAGTAAATACTAAATTATTCAAGTTCAAACCAAAATTTGTATTCAATTTAAAATATATCTCCACAATCTTTGGTTGCACCTAAAACTCATGCTTTGTGCATTTGTTTGCTCATTTCTTTCAAAAACTACTCGGATAGATTTTTCGTAAAGAATAAGAGTAAATTCTAAATTATTCAAGTTCAAACCAAAATTTGTATTCAATTTAAAATATTTCTGCAAAATCTTTTGTCAATTTAAAATATTTGTCCACAATCTTTGTTTGAACCTAAAACTCATGTTTTGTTCGTTTGTTTGCTCGTTTCACCCAAAAAAAACTGGGATATATTTTTCGTGAAGAATGCTAGTAAATACTAAATTATTCAAGTGCAAACCAAAATTTGAATTCAATTTAAAGTATTTCTCCACAATCTTTGTTTGCACCTAAAACTCATTTTCGTGTATTTTTTTGCTCATTTCATTCAAAAAAAACTCGGATAGATTTTTCGTAAAGAATGATAATAAATACTAAATTATTCAAGTTCAAACCAAAATTTGTATTCAATTTAAAATATTTCTCCATAATCTTTGTTTGCACCAAATACTCGTGTCTCGTGCATTTGTTTGCTCATTTCATTCGAAAAAAACTCGGATAGATTTTTCGTAAAGAATGATAGTACATACTAAATTTTTCAAATGCAAACCTAAATTTGTACTCAATTTAAAATATTTCTCCACAATCTTTGTTTGAACCTAAAACTCATGTTTTGTTCGTTTGTTTGCTCGTTCCACCCAAAAAAAACTCGGATATATTTTTCGTGAAGAATGATTGTAAATACTAAATTACTCAAGTGGAAACTAAATTATGAATTAAATTTAAAATATTTCTCCAAAATCTTTGTTTGAACCTAAAACTCATGTTTTGTTCGTTTGTTTGCTCGTTTCACCCAAAAAAAACTCGGATATATTTTTCGTGAAGATTGATAGTAAACACTAAATTACTCAAGTGGAAACAAAATTATGAATTAAATTTAAAATATTTCTCCACAATCTTTGTTTGAACCTAAAACTCATGTTTTGTTCGTTTGTTTGCTCGTTTCACCCAAAAAAAACTCGGATATATTTTTCGTGAAGAATGATAGTAAATACTAAATTACTCAAGTGCAAACCAAAATTTGAATTAAATTTGAAATATTTCTCCACAATCTTTGTTTGCACCTAAAACTCATGTTTCGTGTATTTCTTTGCTCATTTCATTCAAAAAAAACTCGGATAGATTTTTCGTAAAGAATGATAGTAAATACTAAATTATTCAAGTTCAAACCAGAATTTGTATTCAATTTAAAATATTTCTCCACGATCTTTGGTTGCACCTAAAACTCATGTTTCGTGCATTTGTTTGCTCATTTCATTCAAAAAGAACTCGGATAGAGTTTTCGTAAAGAATGATAGTAAATACTAAATTATTCAAGTTCATACCAAAATTTGTATTCAATTTAAAATATTTCTCCACAATCTTTGTTTGCACCTAATACTCGTGTTTCGTGCATTTGTTTGCTCGTTTCATTCAAAAAAAACTCGGTCAGATTTTTCGTAAAGAATGATAGTAAATACTAAATTATTCAAATGCAAACCTAAATTTGTACTCAATTTAAAATATTTCTCCCCAATCTTTGTTTGA
The DNA here is from genome assembly GCA_027726005.1 of Juncus effusus. NCBI lineage: Eukaryota > Viridiplantae > Streptophyta > Magnoliopsida > Poales > Juncaceae > Juncus > Juncus effusus. The sequence goes on from CM050893.1 coordinate 5,365,036, forward strand.
ACGTAAACTCATGTTTTGTTCGTTTGTTTGCTCGTTCCATCCAAAAAAAACTCGCATATACTTTTCGTGAAGAATGATAGTAAATACTAAATTACTCAAGTGGAAACAAAATTATGAATTAAATTTAAAATATTTCTCCACAATCTTTGTTTGAACCTAAAACTCATGTTTTGTTCGTTTGTTTGCTCGTTTCACCCAAAAAAAACTCGGATATATTTTTCGTGAAGAATGATAGTAAATACTAAATTACTCAAGTGGAAACTAAATTATGAATTAAATTTAAAATATTTCTCCACAATCTTTGTTTGAACCTAAAACTCATGTTTTGTTCGTTTGTTTGCTCGTTTCACCCAAAAAAAACTCGGATATATTTTTCATGAAGAATGATAGTAAATACTAAATTACTCAAGTGGAAACAAAATTATGAATTAAATTTAAAATATTTCTCCACAATCTTTGTTTGAACCTAAAACTCATGTTTTGTTCGTTTGTTTGCTCGTTTCACCCAAAAAAAACTCGGATATATTTTTCGTGAAGAATGATTGTAAATACTAAATTACTCAAGTGCAAACCAAAATTTGAATTAAATTTGAAATATTTCTCCACAATCTTTGTTTGCACCTAAAACTTATGTTTCGTGTATTTCTTTGCTCATTTCATTCAAAAAAAACTCGGATAGATTTTTCGTAAAGAATGATAGTAAATACTAAATTACTCAAGTGCAAACCAAAATTTGAATTAAATTTGAAATATTTCTCCACAATCTTTGTTTGCACTAAAACTCATGTTTCGTGTATTTCATTGCTCATTTCATTCAAAAAAAACTCGGATAGATTTTTCGTAAAGAATGATAGTAAATACTAAATTATTCAAGTTCAAACCAAAATTTGTATTCAATTTAAAATATTTCTCCACAATCTTTGGTTGCACCTAAAACTCAAGTTTCGTGCATTTGTTTGCTTATTTCATTCAAAAACAACTCGGATAGATTTTTCGTAAAGAATGATAGTAAATACTAAATTATTCAATTTCAAACCAAAATTTGTATTCAATTTAAAATATTTCTCCACAATCTTTGTTTGCACCTAATACTCGTGTTTCGTGCATTTGTTTGCTCGTTTCATTCAAAAAAAACTCGGTTAGATTTTTCGTAAAGAATGATAGTAAATACTAAATTATTCAAATGCAAATCTAAATTTGTACTCAATTTAAAATATTTCCCCACAATCTTTGTTTGAACTTAAAACTCATGTTTTGTTCGTTTGTTTGCTCGTTTCACCCAAAAAAAACTCGGATATATTTTTCGTAAAGAATGATAGTAAATACTAAATTATTCAAATGCAAACCATAATTTGTATTCGTTTCAAAATATTTCTCCACAATCGTTGTTTGAACCTAAAACTCATGTTTTGTTCGTTTGTTTGCTCGTTTCATTCAAAAAAAACTCGGTTAGATTTTTCGTAAAGAATGATAGTGAATACTAAATTATTCAAATGCAAACCTAAATTTGTACTCAATTTAAAATATTTCTCCACAATCTTTGTTTGAACCTAAAACTCATGTTTTGTTCGTTTGTTTGCTCGTCTCACCCAAAAAAAACTCGGATATATTTTTCGTGAAGAATGATAGTAAATACTAAATTATTCAAGTGCAAACCAAAATTTGAATTAAATTTAAAATATTTCTCCACAATCTTTGTTTGCACCTAAAACTCATGTTTCGTGTTTTTGTTTGCTCATTTCATTCAAAAAAAACTCGGATATATTATTCGTAAAGAATGATAGTAAATACTAAATTATTCAAGTTCTAACAAAAATTTGTATTCAATTTAAAATATTTCTCCACAATCTTTGGTTGCACCTAAAACTCATGTTTCGTGCATTTGTTTGCTCATTTCATTCAAAAACAACTCGGATAGATTTTTCGTAAAGAATGATAGTAAATACTAAATTATTCAAGTTCAAACCAAAATTTATATTCAATTTAAAATATTTCTCCACAATCTTTGTTTGCACCTAATACTCGTGTTTCGTGCATTTGTTTGCTCATTTCATTCAAAAAAAACTCGGATAGATTTTTCGTAAAGAATGATAGTAAATACTAAATTATTCAAATGCAAACCTAAATTTGTACTCCATTTAAAATATTTCTCCGCAATCTTTGTTTGAACCTAAAACTCATGTTTTGTTCGTTTGTTTGCTCGTTCCACCCAAAAAAAACTCGGATATATTTTTCGTGAAGAATGATAGTAAATACTAAATTACTCAAGTGCAAACAAAATTACGAATTAAATTTAAAATATTTCTCCACAATCTTTGTTTGAACCTAAAACTCACGTTTTGTTCGCTTGTTTGCTCGTTTCACCCAAAAAAAACTCGGATATATTTTTCGTGAAGAATGATAGTAAATACTAAATTACTCAAGTGCAAATAAAATTGTGAATTAAATTTAAAATATTTCTCCACAATCTTTGTTTGAACCTAAAACTCATGTTTTGCTCTTTTGTTTGCTCGTTTCACCCAAAAAAAACTCGGATATATTTTTCGTGAAGAATGATAGTAAATACTAAATTACTCAAGTGCAAACCAAAATTTGAATTAAATTTAAAATATTTCTCCACAATCTTTGTTTGCACCTAAAACTCATGTTTCGTGTATTTGTTTGCTCATTTCATTCAAAAAAAACTCGGATAGATTTTTCGTAAAGAATGATAGTAAATACTAAATTATTCAAGTTCAAACCAAAATTTGTATTCAATTTAAAATATTTCTCCACAATCTTTGGTTGCACCTAAAACTCATGTTTCGTGCATTTGTTTGCTCATTTCATTCAAAAACAACTTGGATAGATTTTTCGTAAAGAATGATAGTAAATACTAAATTATTCAAGTTCAAACCAAAATTTGTATTCAATTTAAAATATTTCTCCACAATCTTTGTTTGCACCTAATACTCGTGTTTCGTGCATTTGTTTGCTCGTTTCATTCAAAAAAAACTCGGTTAGATTTTTCGTAAAGAATGATAGTAAATACTAAATTATTCAAATGACACCTAAGGGCAAGAAACTCAAGGATGTCACTTGCTACTTTTGCGGCAAGTCTGGACATTACAAGAGGAGCTGTCCGGCTTACCTCGAGGATCTAAGAAAGAAGAAGGGTAGTGAGACTACCACTTCAGGTATACATGTTATAGAAATTAATCTTTCTATTTCCTCGTCTTAGGTATTGGATACCGGATGCGGTATTCATATTTGTAATAATGTGCAGGGGCTGCAAAGGAGTAGAAGATTAGAGAAAGGTGAAGTTGACCTACGTGTCGAAAATGGAGCAAGAGTTGTTACATTGGCCGCTGGAACTTATGTTTTATCTTACCTTCTGGACTTGTAATAAATTTAAGTAATTATTAGTATGTACCTACTGTGAACAAGAATACTGTATCTATATCGAGATTGGTTATGGATGGTTTTAAGTTTATTATTGAGAATAATAACTTTTCGTTAAGTAAACAAAGTATTTTCTATGCGAGTGGTCAATTAGAAAATGATCTTTATATTTTAAATCTTGATCGTGATCATTACAAGTCTATCTATAGCATTAATACATGAGGTTTAAATCGAATGATTTGATTTCCACATACTTATGGCATTGTCGTCTAGGACACATAAGTGAGAAACGCATTTCGAAACTCCATCAACATGGATTATTAGACTCTTTTGAGTTGGAATCATTTGAGACGTGCGAGTTTTGTTTATTAGGTAAGATGACGAAAGCTCCTTTCACTAAGAAAGGTGAGAGGGTTAGTGAGTTATTGGAGCTTATACATACGGATGTATGCGGTCCAATGAGTACACCGGCTAGAGGTGGTTTTAAATACGTCATTACTTTCACTGATGATTTAAGTACATATGGGTATGTCTACTAAGAAAGTTGACGAAAAGATGAATTTCGCCAACAAAGAAGATGAGAGTAATTAAAGTATTGCGTTATTAGCGTGCAAGAAGTTTGGTTCCGATAAAAGTTGTATATGGTATTTGGATACGGATGCAAGTAATCATATGTGCGGTGAGAAAGATATGTTTGTTGAGATGGATGAGAAAGTGAACGGAGATGTGTCTTTTGGAGATGCGTCAAAAGTGAAGGTGAATGGTCATGGAAATTTTTTAATTCAATTGAAAGATAGTAGCCAACGTTATATTACCAACGTGTATTATGTCCCGGAATGAGAAGCAATATTTTGAGTCTTTGACAATTATTGGAAATGGTTTATTCCGTTAATATGAAGGATAGAAGACTTTATTTGCGGGATAAAAATCAAAAACTACTTGCTCATGTGGAGATGGTGAAGAATCGGATGTACCTATTGAATATTAAGAACGTTCGAGCGTTTGAAAGCGTGTGTTGGTGATGAATCGTGGCTTTGGCATCTTCGATTTGAACATCTAAACTTTGGAGGGCTCAAACAATTGGCGAGCAAGAGGATGGTGAGCGGTTTACTGCACATAGACTACCCCGGCAAATTTTGTGAAGGTTGTGTATTTGGGAAGCATCCATGGATTTATTTTCCTAAAAAAGTGAATTATCGTGCAAACAAACCGCTAGAGTTGGTACACACCGATATTTGTAGACCCATCATGCCTATGTCATTAGGTGAGCACCGTTATTTTATTATATTTATTGATGATTACTCAAGAAAAACTTGGGTTTATTTTCTCAAAGAGAAATTGGATGCTTTTGGTGTTTTCAAGAAGTTTAAGGTGCTTGTTTAGAAAGAAAGTGGTAATTATATCAAGGTGTTGAGGTCAGATCGAGGTGGCGAATTTACTTCATCTGCTTTTGATTTATTTTGTAAAGAGAATGGCATAAGACGAAATTTGACGGCGCCGTACTCATCTTAATAAAATGGTATTGCGGAACAAATGAATTGGACCATTCTCGACATGGTTCGGAGTCTGCTGAAAAGTAAGAACATACCCAAGGAGTTTTGGGCCGAAGTGGTGAACTGTGTGGTTTATTTGAGAAACCGATGTCCAACGGCAAGTGTGGAGAGTATGACCCCACATGAAGCTTGGTTTGGTAGAAAACCATCCGTATATCATTTGAGAGTGTTCGGAAGTGTTGCATATGCTCATGTTCTGGATCAAAGGCGTATCAAACTTGAGGACAAGAGTGTGAAACTTATCTTCATCGTTTATGATGGTAGATCAAAGGTGTACAAATTTGATGATTCTATTAACAAAATGATACGTATAAGTCGAGATGTGCAAGTTGATGAAGCAAGCATGTGGTGTTGGAATACACAAATGGAGATTCCTCATGTAGAAGAAGAGGAAAAGAAAAAAGTCCCGACCCTGTTGGTTCTAATAACACCAACAAGGCCGTCTCCGTCTTTATCCGAAGATGACATGAGGTGAAACCCAAGAGTGAGGAATTTGGATGATTTATATGAGGCGACAAGTGAGTTGCATTTGGTATGTCTTTTGGCGGAATATGAAAATATAACTTTCGAAGAAGCGGTTGATAATAGCAAATGGCGAGCCGCTATGGATTAAGAGATGCATTCGATTGTGAAGAACGATACTTGGGAAATTGTATCTTTACCTAAGGGTCATAAACCCATAGGAGTGAAGTGGGTTTATAAGAAAAATGTGAACACAGAAGGTGAAGTCGAAAGATACAAACCTAGACTTGTTGCGAAAGGTTACAACCAACAAGAAGGGATAGATTATGATGAAGTGTTTACTCCCGTGGCTTGAATGGAAACCGTCCGACTTCTTATTTCATTGGCAGCTCAATCGAAATGGCCTATTTATCAAATGGATGTTACATCGGCATTTTTGAATGGTGTTCTTGAGGAAGGAGATTATATCGAGTAATCTCCCAGTTATGTGAAAAACGAAAAAGAAGATAAAGTATTGAAATTATAGAAGCTGTTATACGGGTTAATGCAAGCGCCTAGAGTATGGAACACACGAATTGATGCGTATTTTAAGGAATGCGCGTTTATACAATGCCCGTATGAGCATGCATTATATGTGAAGGTGCAAAATTGAGATATTTTGCTTGTGGATTTATATGTGGATGATTTAATTTGTACGGAAAATAATCGTCAAATGATTGATGATTTTAAGAAAACCATGACACGAGAGTTTGAAATGACCGATTTGGGCCTTATGTCATATTTTCTCGGTCTTGAAGTAAAGCAAGGCAAGGATGGTATTTTCATTTCGCAAGAAGATTACGCGAAAGAAATACTTCGAAGGTTTAAGATGAAGGATTGCAATTCGGTAAATATACCGGTTGAAAGCGGCATAAGATTATCTCGTTTTGATGAAGGTAAGGCGATTGATGCAAAGTTGTATAAGAGTTTAGTTGGAAGCTTACGGTGTTTTACGTGCACAAGACCGGATATTTTATATGGTGTCGGCTTAGCAAGCCGGTATATGGAGGAACCCAAGTCTACACATTGGAAAGCGTTAAAATGAATTCTTCGTTACATCCGAGATACAGTATCGCTTGGATTATTCTATTCACATACTAATAATTTTGTTCTTTCTGGATATTCGGATAGTGATTGGGGAGGAGACATGAATAATAGAAAGAGTACTTCAGGTTTCGTGTTTTATATGGGTGATACGGCATTTACGTGGTTTTTCAAGAAACAACCAATCGTTACGCTATCAACGTGCGAGGCGAAGTACGTGGCAGCATCTGTTTGCGTGTGTCATGCGATATGGTTAAGAAGGTTGTTAGGTAAGATGAGTTTAGCTCAAGATGGAGCAACAAAGATTCGTGTTGACAACAAGTCGGCAATTGCATTGGCAAAGAATTCAGTGCATCATGAGAGGAGTAAACATATTAATGTGTGATTTCATTTTATTCGAGAGCATGTGAAGAATGGTGATGTGGAGATGATTCACGTGGCGAGTAAATACCAAGACGCTGATATCTTCACGAAACCCCTTACGGTGAAACTTTTCAATAAGTTCAAGAATCTTCTTAGGACGCGAGATGGATGAAAATATTAAGTTTAAGAGGAGATGTTAAAATAATAATAAATTAATATTTATTTAATAATTATATGTAGTTATGTGTGAAAAGGTATGCGTAGTTATGTGAGGAGTTGTGTATGTGTCAAAAGGTGTGTGTGATTATGTGAGGAGTTGTGTGTGTGTGAAAGGGGTGTATGTGTGTGAAAGGGGTATATGTGTGTGAAAGGGTGTATCTGGAGGATAAGAATCTAGGAGGACATGCATTTATAAAAAGGGTGCCTTGTGTGTGTCATTTGTAATGAGAAGATTATGATTAGAGAATAAGAGAATAATTAAGAGAGAAAATTTGTGTTTTTCTTTCTCTTCCCAATTTTATTTTATCTAACGAATGGTATAATTAGAGGGGGCTACAATCTAGGACCATTATCGACATCCTATATCACATTGATCCCAAAATGTGATTCACCGATTTAGATCTCAGACCACAGACCAATTAACCTCGAGCATTCCATCCAAAGTGTAGTCTAAAAAATTATTGCGACTAGAATGAAAAATGATATTCAAGACATGTTCCATGAATCGGCAGGAGTATCCTTGATAATTTCAAAATTACACAGGAGATCATATCGCTGAGTCATAGAGAGGGGTTTCCTCTTCTAACATATAAAGTGGATCTACACAAGACCTTTGAATCTATCTCTTGGGATTTCATATGTTAGGCACTACTTACTAAAGGTTACAATATTCAGGAGGTTAACCTAATTCGACAATCTATTCTAAGCTGGTCAACTAAAGTCCTCAAAAATGGGATACTGGAGAAAACAATACATCTACTGAGAGGAGAAAGAAATGGAGACTATTTGTTACCTTATTTATTTAATTTGGCAGCGGATACCACATCGACAATTCTCATGAAGATGAAGGCAGACCAGACTCTTACGCCACCAAGAGTGGGTATTACTTCCTGTCTAATGTATATGATGACATACTATTACTTCTTAAACCGGATCTGAAAGATATTGTGTTGGTCAGGCATGTGCTGCATTGTATTGCTTTAGCAACTGGATTAAAATTCAATTCGATGAAACCATTCATCAGAAGATTCAACACAGATGACCAGAAGATTAGTGATAGAGCGCAACTACTCAATTGCTCAATTGTAACAGATACCTTCAAAATGTTGGTTTACCTTTCTCAGACAAGAAATTGAATCAAGAAGACTACATACCTTTGATGGAAAGAATCGAAAAAGGTTACCTACTTGGAAAGGGAAATGTTGTCCATGACGGGAAGGCTAGTTCTGATCAATTTAGTTCTAAACTCCTTACCCACTTATTATTTTTCCTTATTCAAGGTGTCTGAAGGGATATTCCAAAAGAATTGGAAGGAGAAGATTTCTTTGGCATGGAGACAATTTTGAGAAAGAGAAAATTTCATTTCTCAACTGGGAGTCCATATGCCCTCGAAGGGTTAATGGAGGTTTGGGTATAAAAAATTTGGAGGTTATTAATCATTCATTCCTTGCCAAATGGGCTTGAAAATTCTATGGCGAGAATGAGGACATTTGGTATAAATTTGTGCGTCAAATTTACAATGGAACGCCAGTACCTGCACATATAACAGACAGGTAGGTCTTACCTTTGATGAGGGACATCAGCTCAGTTATGAGCATATTCAACTTATTCACATTCATACCGAATGAATGTAGACATAATGTACTATTTTGGGATAAAAAATGGATGGGAATTACGATAAAGACAACATTCCCCATGCTATATTTTTTTTGTATCAACAAGGAGGACAATCACCCTTGGTGACAACTGTCAATTACAATATTGGACTTCAATATTCAACTTGCCATTATTTGAGGCCGCATATGAGGAGCTCATAAAATTAATAGAGCTGTGGGATACATGGATCATCACCTCATAAAATCTCCAACAACGTGAACCATCACCTCTCCCCAATAAACTCTCACTCAATGAAAGAAATTCACAAATCCAAAAATCACGGTCTCATATACTCAAATATGACAAATGAAAGTGCCACCTAAAATTAGGATTTTCCTTTGGAAACGTGTTAGGAACATCTTGCCTACCATTGATAATCTTGCAAAAAGAGGGTCTATTTTACCGAATATATATCTGCTATGCACATTAGTATCTACTATTCTTCACAATTTATAACCCATAGATTGTATGACGATTATGATAAAGAAAAAGTCATGTTGCCGTGGCATTTTTTGGAGTATGGAGAGAGAAATGTGTAAGAACATTCTTAGAAAAATTTTCCACCCTGCAACTCATTTAAGGAATGATCATTGACGATATATATAATTCGGAAAGATTACTTTAGATTAAATTACTTATTTTCTTGATTTTTCTTCTTTTTGTTGTTATTCATGTTATAATCCTAGTCCTTTGCCAATTCTCTTGGCATTATTTGTAAACTAATATTTATTTTTTTATGTATTTTCAATTGATGGGTCCCAGGTAGAGGTGGAAAAATCTGACCCGACCCGATCCGAAAATATTGACAAGTCAACGACCCTAAAATCGATCCAACCTGAACCCAGATGACCCAAGACCCAAACGACCCGAAATTCGAATGACCCGAATCCCGAATGACCCAAACTCGAATGACCCGTAACCCAAACCCGAATGACCTGAGATTGAATGTACTGAATGACTAGTCATGTAACTATTGATTTTATACTATATATTTCAGTTTTATATTATTTTATAGTATCTTAATATGTTTTTTATAAAGTCATTACACTATTTTAGAATGTAATATATTATATTATAATACTCATGTATAACATTATTTTTTAAGACTAAATATAGTTTCAGAATTATTTATAAACCCATACTTGAGAAGATCAAGACTAATGATAACTAGTTAGCATGATATACAATCCAAAATGATTCAAAAATGAAACTCAAATTTGACTAATTAGATGTAAGGACCTGATTGACTCGTAATAATGATTTTTATTGACCTAAAGCACTTCAATGATTCATAATACAGACTAGATCAATCAAAAATACGAACCCTAAATATTCAAAACTTAGAATTGAATGACCTTTAACAAAATTGAGCACAGACCCGAAATACCCGAAACTTAGGCCCGAATGACCCGTAACCCGATTGACCCGTAACCCGAACCCGCCCGACCCAAGACCCGAGACCCGAAAGACTCGAGAACCGAACGACCCAAGACCTGAAAGACCTGAGACCCGAATGACCCGAAATCCGAATGATCCGTAATCCGAACGACCCGATCCCAACCCGACCCAACCCGCCCATTGGCCACCTCTAGTCGCAGGACTGACCTGGGCCCAATATTATTAAAAAAAAAATTCTCATTTCGAATTAGGCCTACTTTTATTCATCTTTAGAATCATTCTTTCTTCGATGAGCTATTACCCAAGTACTTTCTACCATTATTTTCAGCTTTATGAGCTGGTTTTGTATTTTAAGTTGTTTTTGGGTAGTGCTCCAACCGGGTTAACTAAATCATTAATTGGTCTCAGCTCTCAACTCAGCACACACTATAAAAGCTGGAAAGAGGTTGTACTTGTGGTTTGAATTCTCAATTCTCATCAATGTTAAAATGTTTTCTGGAGTAGGTCTTGATTTCTTTCATATCCGAAAAAGGAAAAAGAAAAGAAGTACTTGCAACTAAAAAATGAGGGAGATTTGCATGAGAGAAGCTCAATAGAGAAATGATATTAATGTGACAACACCTCACTCAAATTGCAGGGCTAAACTATATTTATACATAAATAGATAATCATCCATACTATACTAATTGCATTAATACTCTCTTTTCTAACAATCGTTTTTTTTCTTTTGAAGATTCATAATAAATGAGCTCATGAAATTACACTTTCCAGCCCCATGAAAATGAGAAATTAGAGAGATTCAATGTTCTAATATTGTACCAACACTATTAAGAAAAATTTGATTGCTGACTAAACGAGGTTTTCCCAAATTGGAGGCATGACTCTTATCAACAGCAAGTCTATGACATGTTGTGTTAATTGAAATTTGTTACATAATAGAAGAATGAATAAACTTTTTAGCATTGGAGACATTTCCTTGAAATTCAAGTCATGCATGATTGCTCACAATGAAGTATATTTTATAAAGTTTAGTATAAATAGTTCTTAAAATAAGGCTAAAGGAAAAGATATCCATTTAATATGTTGTTCCTATATAAGAGACTGATAACATAGATATGACAAGCGAGACACATCACTTGTGAACTTTGCTAAGATTTTAATTTCTGGTTAATTTGTTCTTCGAGAATACAATGAATGAGGAGGACAATCCAAACAGTCTATCTTCCCCCTACTTGCTTAAAAGAAACTCATCTTCAGGGGTAGGGGCTGTCTGGAACTGAACCACTTGAGCTTTTGATTCACTATGCGAGAAAGGTACCTTTAGAGATGGTGTTGGAGGAAGAGAGCAAGCATGAAAAAAAGGATTTTGATTATTGGAAGTCACCTTGCTGCTCACAAAAATGCAACATTGAAGCTGTTTGTATCTTGTTAAAATTAAGGCATATATAGACCATAAACATTATTGAGCTTCGACAATAACAACAACGATGCTTTTCAGCCCTAATATGAACTTTTGGTGTCAAATTATGCCAAAATGCATTTATGGGTTGGTTTCTTATTCTGCCAACTATTATTATGCAAATATAAGTTCCCATAGTTTATATATATATATATATATATATATATATATATATATATATATATATTTTGGATGGAAACTGATGCGGATACTTGCTATTTTAACTTATCTTTAATTACAAATACTTCACATAAAATCACAGCCAAAGCACCCCAATCAAACCGTCATTTTGCACAAGCATCAACATTTCCCATAAAATCCAATCAAATCCATGAGAAATCCATTTTCTTATCAATTGGGCGTGAATTGAATTTGAAGGACAATTCTTTGAATGTCCTAGTCTCAATAGGTACATCCTTTAAAAAATAACTATTCAGAATTGTTGCAGATCCATATCATGTTTACATGAAGCCAATACATTTCATCGAACAGCTGGCATGTAATTCCCGATTTGTCAACGCATGATTAAGTAAGACTGCCAATGAGCCCATTCGAGTATTCCGGAATGGTTGTATCTTGAATCTTGATGCCAAAGCTAATTTTTTTTTTTATTTTGAGAAAAATTTGGAGAGGGTTTCTAATCCCCCTTCCAAACTTGAAACTTTCACTATTAACCAAAAGTTATTTACATTTTTTTACAACTAACACTAAAGAAATTGAGTCCAGTCCCTTACTCTTCCCCGGCTCAAAATAATTCTACCTTATTTACATGACTACCCTCATATCAAAAATATAAACTTTTAACTGAGTCCTTGTTTCGATAGATTCAAAGTTCTATCTTCTCTCTATCCCTTTTCCTAGCATTCTCTCACTACAGCCGCCATGGCTGCCTTGCGCTTGATCTCTTCTCACTGTGTATCCACTCTCCTCTACTTCTACAGCTCGATTAATATTTCTGTCCTCCTCTAAAATCTCATCAATAAATAAATTCCCCTCTTTTCTCACTCCATTGAAGACTCTTCTACAACGCTCACGCCATATGACAAACACGAAAACTGCAGAGAATTTTTTATCTCTTCTATCGCCATTTGGGCTGAAGATATGTTCTATCATCTCCGTTGTATTTGAGGCTAGGTCAGATTCCAGATTCGAGCCTGATCTGAAGAGTTGCTAGTGACGCCTTATAAAAATCACAGCTGATCATGAGATGATTCACTGTCTCACTATCACCTCCACACATAATACATCGATTAGCCAGAGAATATCCCCGTCTTTGTAAGGTATCAATGGTTAGTATTTTCTTTTGCCTCAACTCCCATAGAAATATCCTCATTCTCAATGGGATCTTAATTTTCCATAACAATTCCAGGTTTGAATTGAGATATACCCCTAGTAAAAGTTTTTGATATGCTAATTTGGTGGAAAATTCATCCTTCTGCGACCATTTCCATCTCACATTGTCAGAATTCACCCTTCTGCGACCATTTCCATCTCACATTGTCAGACCCTTGGTTCATCTGAGTTTGATCCAATAGTTTGATTGAAAGCTTCAAATTCTCGCCGTGCTTGGACTGCTACCAGATTTCTGAACATTGATCTTCTATTAAGTAATTCTTTGTATTGGTGCAATGTTCCTGTTAAATTTTTCAAGTGGGTGTATAGAGAAGGGAAATTTCGAGAAAATAGCCCTTCATCCCATTTATTCATCCACAAATTAATTAACTTTCCATCTTATCTAACCTAGCTTGAGCATGGTCATTAGTCCAGGTATATCTTTTTCCCTTCAGTGGTGGGTGCAACAAGTCGAGGCTAGAGCCGATTGGACCGTGCGCGTACCAGTTGGCGTAACCTGGCCTTAGCCGGAGTGCATGATGTGTTTCACGTCTCACAGCTCCGTAAGTATCTTCGGGGAGAGGGTCATGCTTTGGACTTCTCCGAACTTCATTTCGAGCCTAACCTGAGTTACGAGGAGGTTCCTGTTGCGGCATTGGATACCCGCGAACAGGTGTTGCGTAGCAAGGTGGTCAAGTACATGAAGGTGCAGTGGAGCCACAATTCCGAGAGGGAGGATGCCTGGGAGCGCGAGGAGGACATTCGGAAGAGGTATCCATGTTGATTTTATATCTTAGGCCTTTGTATATGAGATCTAGTTGTATCTGTTGTGTGAATGAAACTTTATATTTGTTTAGAGATATTTAATAAAGTGCGTATTGATTATTTTATTCTTTTGATTTAAAATAAACCTTGAATATTTTATTCAGCTTTGTATCATCAGAATATGTGATTCTCATAGTAAAACTACAGTGAATATGAAAAACGTATTCTAAACTATGCCTGATCATTTATAGGATATTTGTGGAGACAAATATACTTGCGGAATCATATACAATATACTTATTTAAATATACAAGTTATAAATGTATATCGGTATGTTAGTTGATTGATGGTCATGTTTTACTGATCATGGGTAAGTACTACTAAATCATTAACATAGATATATGTTGGATAACATATATTGGATTGACCCATCGGGAAAATACCGTTAACATAGATATTCGTGTCATTGGTATGTCTCATCAATAGTATTTTTATCCTTAGACTTGAGATTATCTCGGTTTCCTACATATGGAATTATGTACTTTAACACAATCTAACGTTATCTTTAACTGGGTAACCATAAGGGTTATGATTAGGTACATAATGAAACATGCGGAGGAATGAGATAGATCAAGATAGGATTTGTTCCTCTCATAAATGAGAGAGATATCTTAAGGCCTCTTGATGAGTTTGATTGATGAAAATGCACGGCCGTGCTCGAATGTATTAAAAAGGAGTTATTAATGTCATTCATGGTTCGATCAAATTTGGGATCAAGAAACGTTATCGTACTACATAAGATTGACACAATCCATGCCTTATGGTCGATATAAATATCGTGTAATAAAGGGATACAATACAAGGACAACGCATAGGTTTGGATGGACTCATCGATATTTACTTATATTAGGTAGTCATGATTATTGCCAGTTGTGATTATTGCCAACATTAAGTAAATCTATAGGGTCACACACAAAGAACCGTTGAAATGTATATAGAAAATCATAACTTATGTGATAAGTTATATAAAATGTTATATAGTTATTGTAGGATTAGTACCCTAGGCCAAATGTATTTGTGCTAGGAAATGGATTGTGTATTGAGACATTATTATTCAATAAAGATTGTTTCTTATATATCTGTGTGTATGGGTTGTGAATGTAAATCTTATATCAACCAAGAATGACACTTCGGGTTCACGTCATCAAAATACGTGATTCTGATAGTAGAACTGTGAACCAACGAATGACATCCTAAATTGTCCCTAGTGATATGTAGGATGTTTATAGAGATAGACATACTTCAGGTAAGAAGCTACATATCCACACTAGTATATTCGCAGGCTGGATGATCATGTTTTGCTGATCATGGACATAGGGGGGTCAAGTCTGGAATATAGGCATGTGTTAGAGAACACGTACTGAACTGACCACACTATGAGAATATGCATGGTATATGTCATTAGTGATTCTCATATGAATAGTGTGCTTGTTCCTACGACCTGAGGTCACCATGGATTCCTGTATGAGGAACTGCATACTTTAATACGATCTTACGTCATCCCTAACAGGATGATCATTAGGGTCATCATTAGGTATGCACTGAATCATGACGAGGAATGTGAGTGACCAAGATGGGATTTGTTCCTCTCGTTAAGAGGGAGATATCTCTGGGCCCCCTGATGAATTAGGACTGAAGGGAATGCATGGCCATGCTCAAAATGGATTAACATGTATTGTTAATATCATTTTGTATTTACTCAGTCTAATTCTCGATCAGGAAAGAGATTTTGATCAAACTCAAGGATGACATATTACCGTGCCTTGTGATCAAGACGTATATCGTAGAACAAAAAGGAATAAGCAAATGTCTATTCAGATAGGTTTATGATCGCTGATAATTTCATTTAACATGGGTAGTCATGACATCAGTCTAGAGGTTACTCATGACTTACGATCTTTAGAAGATCGTTGCCAGCGTTAAATGGAACCTACACGGTCACACAATGAACTCCATTCGTACGGGATGAAAATACCTCAATAACAGTTATACGTGTGATGTATAAATGGGCGAAAGAATAAATCCAATATTGGATATTTGATCGCGCAGGAATTACTGTTCACGCACAGGAATTAATGTTCACGCGTTCGAACAGGACACATATAGTATGTGCTGATTTGCTTGGCGGACAAGCATCGTTTATATGGAAACGATGGTCCGTTCGAAGCAGGAATTACTGTTCACTCGTAGGAATTACTGTTCACGCACAGGAATTACTGTTCATGCGTTCGAACGGAACACATATGGTATGTGCTGATTTACTTGGCGGACAAGCGTCGTTTGTATGGAAACGATGGTCCGTTCGAAGCAGGAATTACTGTTCACGTGGCAGGCAAGAATTGTTTCCTTAACGAAAGTTGCTATTCTTTCCCCCCCTCTCTCTAGTATAAATAAAGGGGTAGCCCGCTTCTATTCGATACACAATTCATAAGACTTAGAGGACGTCTATTATACAAAAAGGAGAGAGGAAGTTTTAAGAGAATTCAGAAAGTATTTCTGGACTCGTCTAGTCGAGTCCGGTCATTCCGTGCGTCTGAAGTTCGCGTGGATACGAGTAGAGGTTCTCTATCTTGAGAACTTGCGCGATTGATCTTCTTCATCCCTAGGAGAAGCAAGGAGGTTTGCGAGTCGAGCTTCAGGAAGGAGAAGGTTGCAAGTAAGAATAGTTCAGACCTACATCCGTTCTTCGTCTCGCGGATCAGGAAGATCCGAGGTATAAATTTTAATAGTATAATCTCGTACCTTTATTTCCTTTACGATGATCCTAGGGAGTGTTTAACCCGTAGGTTCCGCTGCGCATGTAACGTACATGGCTACGGGTTTCCCAACAGTTATTGCCACATATAATCATACATCTTATATAATAAGATGTGTTACACATATGGTTATATAGTAACTAAGTACATAGGATTAAGTGAACAAAGGTTCCTCTTTGAAAAGATGAACTATACATACCCAAAAGACTCTCAGATTTCAGACTATGACATTCATAATTCTCATTCCATTTTAAAGGGGATGTTCCGTGTGGATACCGATAGAGGACGAACCGATTCGTGGCGTCTTATTAATTCGGTTGAATTTGTCAAAGTCATTTTGGAGAATAGATTTGATTGAGAATCGAATTGGTTGAAAGTTATTTCGGTTGGAGAAGCGATTGGAGGCGATTTTAAACGAACGGGTGTGTGTGGTGAAAATCGGTAATCGTTATCGGTTTGTGCAAAAGGAGAAGAAAGGCTCCACCGCTTCAAGTTCGAGATCGGATCAATTCTCGATCCGATAGGTATGAACTTTAAGTTCCTGTTTTTCTCTGACTTAATCGTATACTAATATCTGTTTCTTTTGATTTTCTTGAATTTCTTGAATTCTTGAATGTCTTGAATCTTGAATTCACTTTTGCTGCGTCAAGAACGCTCAAGAAATCCTAACAATCCGAATCTTCTACCCCCGTTACCTCAGCCTTCGGTTGATTTTTGAATGTTTAGAGGACTAAACATCTTTCTAGGGGGGGAATGATGTAATATATCAAATCATTTTGGCTGATATTCGGCATCTATTTTCCTAGTTTTGCTATGTTGCTTTGTTTGTCGTGTCGGACCAACTCGGAATTAAGATTCTAATGAAAACCACTATATGAAAAATCCGTTGACGAACAAATTTCACGGAACGGTATTTAATTATATTGGATTTAAAATAATAATTAAACCCGCATTTTCGTGAAATGTTATAGAGCCAAAAATATTTCTTTAAACACCATTTATTTTAATTTGATAAATGAATTTACCAATAAAAATTAAAAATAATGGTTTTGGTTTGGTCTTAGTACGAGTTTTAAATAAAAAGTATTGATCAATTGACAATTAAATCCCTAAAGGACGAAACTGTAAATTCCAAAAATCTTGTGTATTGGGTTGTGCTTTATTATTCTTTTACTTTTGGGCTTGGCCCAACCGTGTTTGGTTGTTTAAATATGGTTTTAAGCCTCTCATTACCCCTCTAAGCCCTCTCTCACCTTACTTAAGGATCCATAGCTCAAGTTTCTTGATTTTGTTTCATTCTCTCTAAACATTATTGGATTGTGCATCTTTTTCATTCAAATTTGAATGAAGAAAGGTTAGTTTAAATTGATTAATTTAGTATTTTATTGGATTTCATTCTTAAATAAATCATGGATTATTGGATGAATATTCATCCATATTTTATGGACAATTTCTATATGATAAATTGTGTTTTCCCTCAAAATTTGATAGTAAAGATTTGGATTATTATTTGAAATAATATTTTTGTAAATATTTGTGAGATTTTGAGTTAAAAGATGAATTTTCTTAAATTCTTCATTGATTTTCAGAAACACTGTTGTTATTCAGATTTCTGATCGATATTTTCCTCTAAAGAGTCATTTCTATTGTTCTTCTTGTCTGAGCTGGGTTCAATATGCACCAAATGTAGTGGAGACTTTCATCAGGTTAGATCCTTGTAGACTGTGTTCATTCAAAGAGTTCTCATGCACTGCGCCACTGTTGAATCATGGCAGAGTGACCTTTTCTCATCTCAATGATATAAACTAATCAAGGTTGAATGGATGGGGTTCAGTATGGGCCATATCTAGGCGTGTAAACGGTACGGATAATATCCGAATCCGAACCGTACCGTATCCGCAAAATATCCATATCCAAATAAAAATATCCGTATCCGAACGGATACGGATACGGATAATTTATATGGATATGGATACGGATACAATATCAATTTTATGAGGCGGATAAGGATACGGATACGGATATTATTCGTATCCGGATAATATTTCTATTTGGATATCCGTTTTTATGAGACCCAATTTAGCCTTTATTTCACAACCATAATTTTCATCTTTTCTAATTTACTTTTAATTAACCTATACATCTTTAGTTTTTCCTCTTATTAAAATATCTGTTTTAACAATCCGAAATGAGTCCATATTCGTATCCGTATCCGAGATATTCGAACCGTATCCATATTCGTTTAATATCCGAACCGTATCCGTATCCGGGTCTATCCGCATCCGTATCCGAATCCGGAAAAAAAAATTGA
This sequence comes from Juncus effusus, assembly GCA_027726005.1. NCBI lineage: Eukaryota > Viridiplantae > Streptophyta > Magnoliopsida > Poales > Juncaceae > Juncus > Juncus effusus. Next base: position 5,383,834 of record CM050893.1, read on the forward strand.
TACGGATATAATAAGAGTACTATCCGAACCGTATCCGCACCGTTTATACCCCTAGCCATTTAACTAGGGGGACACGTTTGAGCCTTATGCTTCATTTCCAGGGGTATTCAGCAACATAGGGGTTCCATATCTCTTGTCACATGTGAATTTCATCTGACGTCCATTCAAGTCTAAGAAGGTCCAATCTTTTCTTGGTCATATTTAAATTTCAAGTTTTGCTAACATCCAATAAATATAGTGATATATGGGATTGTAAGAGGGGAATTGAGTCAATGGTTCGGTGCAAATGCGCAGGTTAGGATTTGGGATCTGGTTTCTGTCAGTGGGGCCCACTTGTCAGTCTTTTATAAAAATGATTTCTGTTAAGTTTTGAGTTAATTATCTCGGTTTTCAAGTTGTGATATCTCTCTCATTGTAACTCCGATTTACAAAATTCATATCGCTAGAATCGTAGTGTCATGTACATTCCTTAGGTCCAGTTGGTTTTCCAGTCAACTTATTATTTTTCTGCAAATTAAGTTTTAAAACGGGTTCGTTTATGATTTTTGAAACTTAACGATTTTCAATTCAAGTTTTCATTAAAATTATATTTTTATACATAGAAAAAAAATAATAATTTTGTGAATTTAAACATTTCCAATACAGAGAGAGAGAGAGAGAGAGAGAGAGAGAGAGAGAGAGAGAGAGAGAGAGAGAGAGAGAGAGAGAGAGAGAGAGAGAGAGAGCAAATTGAGCTAATGATACGGTGTTGCTTTTGCGGATGTAGAGTGCAAACTTAGAGGGGTGGTTTCCCTTCCTTAGAGTTTGCTTGTTAGCGTTCGGTACCAGGTGAGTGGTTTCTCGCTATTACCCACTTAAAATTTTATTAAGACTAGACCGTCATTGGTCGATTTAAGCTATGGAATCGGGTTTAGCCTCATATTTTGTGACCAAACAGTATGAACCATCATTTTGGATAGAATTATTTAAAATAAACTTATTTTATTTTGCTTGTGTTATGTGATGAACTTTAAACAAAATCAATTCAAAAAGGTGAAATATTTTTAGGGTTCCTTTTTGGGAACTCACTTATAAATTTATTTTATATATAAATATTAATACGATTTTGTGAGAAAAGGAGGTCATGTCAAATGTGATTTTATGATATTTGATTTGAAATAAACATGATCGATTTTGAGCAGAGGTTAATACTAGATGTAGTGGAAAATTCCTACACATGTATGTGTGATATGTGAGGTTTCGGTACGAGCGGTACCCAGGACGTCAGGCTCTGTGACAGGGATTCGTGGTCCCTAGGCCTACAATGTGACTTCCAGAGGACAGTGTGGTAGGCCACCCCTGTCACTATGGCACTTCAGTTGAAAGTTTAACCAAACCTCAATTTATTATATTTTTAATATAAACCTAAATATTATATTTAGAAACTTATGTTTCAAAAGAAGGAACATATTTTGTTTTGAGAATTTGAGATTGAGAAACCTTTTAAAAAATATATATATATTAGTTTTAAAAGACAATTTACAAAGTATGTGAAAAGAGATTTTAGTCTTTTCCAACTTTTGCAACTTTTTTCACTATTATTATTGTGGTATTAATTCTATGTTTTATTTGTTTTACTCTTAATTGTTTTGGGGGAGAATTGTGGCTAACTTTAAGACCATGGTCCATCTTAATAAGCTAGCCCCAAAACTCTTTTCTCACTTAGTTACTTCGGTAACTAACCACTCGTTATTTCTTCTTTTCATGTGATGTTTTGGAGCTAGGCGAGGATGGTGTAGGAGTAGGTTCGTTTAGGTGTCCTTGGAGACTTGAGATCACACTCTTCCTTGTTTCTACTTTCTTTACTTCATTTTAGAACTTGAGTGCCTTCGGGCTTTTGCTATTTGGTGGCCTGTGTATCACATTATCTTTGCTCTAATTTGTTTATTTACTTCTGCAACTCTGAAGTGTGTAATAATCCATGGACTATTTATTTTATTTTCTGGACTTAATTTATATGCAACAACCATGTGCGTTTGACGTACTAACAAGTGCGTGGCGAGTTGCTACATTTCAAACCTTTTAAAAAATAAATAATAGGAAATTTCTCGAGAGGGTAGTTTTGTCTTAGGAGTGTTTGTCTTGTTCGTAGAAGCGCTTTGCTTCTTCGAGCAAATTTTAATTAAGTTCATTCTTTTGATTCAGAATGCCTCCAAGGAGAGAACCCGCAGGTGGCAGACGGGGGCGAGGCCGTGGTCATGGCCGCGGCAGAGGACGCCGAGGCGATCATAGCACTTCCCGCCGTCGGGCTCCATCGCATGCACTATCTCCAGAGCGCCCTCGTAGGCAGAGGCGTCGAGTTCCGTCTCCAGTAGATTCGGAGCTGTCATCCGCTGCGGCACCTATGGCGATCCGCAGGATACCATTAGAGAGGATACCATACTTCCACCCCTGTTTACTTCGTGGGGCAGTCGTGGGTATAGGAGTGGTCGGGACCACGGCTATGACTCGTTTGATAAGCATGGTCGCGATTAGGATTCCCATCGCAGTAGGTCTCGCAACCGAGACTTTGCCGAGGACCGCGGGTAGCAGGCCCGTGCACCCCCTTTTGACCCAGCGACTTTCTTTGAGGGACTGGCTCGTGCGGCGGTAGAGCATGGAGCAGCGCCGTGTCGTGATTTCGAGGCTTCGCTTTTGACCCACATTAAGAATTTCGAGAAGTTGGATATGCGCGCGTTTTCTTGGGCCAGAGATCAGGTTGCCGCGGATAACTGGCTCTTGGAAGTGGTAGAGAACCTTCGGCAGGCTACCATACCTCGAGAGTTCATGGTGGAGGTTGGGTTGACCAAACTGAAGGGCGAGGCTCTTCAGTGGTGGTATGTGCGCAGAGTTGCATATGGGGGACTACTCCCCATCCCTTGGGAGTGGTTCGAGAAGGCATTCACGGACGAGTATGTTCTGGCGACTATGATTAGGAGTTTTGAGAGGCAATTTAGAGACCTGACTCAGGGGAGTTAGATGGTAGATGCTTTTATTGCAGAGTTTAATCGGCTTGTTCAGTATGCCGGACCATTAGTGCCTACGGATGATAGGTTGGTTCAGGCGTTTGTGGAGAAACTTAGGCTGGAGTGACGGCGCGAGGTGGATACTTCGAGGCGAGCTATAATTTTGCCCAAGTGTGTGAGGCCGCGCGTCATTATGAGGACTTATGGCGTCAAACTCATAGGGCCGTTGAGTCGAGTGGCTCTCATTCCCATTCAAGTCATGGACATAGGGGCAAGATCAAATGGACTCGAGAGGATCGTAAGGGGCAGAGGTCCAATCAGGCGGGGGACAAGAGACATGGTTATGGTGGTCCTTCGATGTGCCATTCTTGCGGGAAAACCCACGCTGAGGGGAGGTGTTGGAAAGAGCAGAACAAATGTTTCAATTATGGAGATTCTGGGCACTACATTGCGAAGTGCCCAAACCCACCTAGGCAGGACAGGAGGACATCCACGGGGATCGGGGCAGGGCAAAGCGACATTGTATGCGGTAGTGATTTGCCGGAGGGATCAGTTCTAGGAGGTAGTGTAGGATTAGTGCCCTAGGCCAAATGTATTTGTGCTAGAAAATGGATTATGTATTAAGACATTATTATTTATTCAATAAAAGTTATTTCTTATATATCTGTGTGTATGGGTTGTGAATGTAAATCTTATATCAACCAAGAATGACACTTCGGGTTCACGTCATCAGAATACGTGATTCTGATAGTAGTACTGTGAACCAAAGAATGACATTCTAAATTGTCCCTAGTGATATGTAGAATGTTTATAGAGATAAACATACTTGAGGTAAGAAGCTACATATCAATACTAGTATATTCACAGGCTGGATGATCATGTTCTGTTGATCATGGACATAGGGATGTCAAGTCTGGAATATAGGTACGTGTTAGAGAACACATACTAGACTGACCACACTATGAGAATATGCATGGTATATGTCATTAGTGATTCTCATATGAATAGTGTGCTTGTTCCTACGACCTGAGGTCACCATGGATTTTTGTATGAGCAACTGCATACTTTAATATGATCTTACGTCATCCGTAACGGGATGATCGTTAAGGTCATCATTAGATATGCATTGAATCATGACGAGAAATGTGAGTGACCAAGAAGGGATTTGTTCCTCTCGTTAAGAGAGACATATCTCTGGGCCCCCTGATGAACTAGGACTGAAGGAAATGCATGGCCATGCTCAAAATGGATTAACATGTGTTGTTAATATCATTTTGTATTACTCAGTCTAATTCTCGATCAGGAAAGAGACATTGATCAAACTCAATGATGACATATTACCGTGCCTTGTGATCAGGACATATATCGTAGAACAAAAGGAATAAGCAAATGTCTATTCAGATAGGTTTATGATCACTGATCATTTCATTTAACATGGGTAGTCATGACACCAGTCTAGAGGTTACTCATGACTAACGATCTTTAGAAGATCGTTGCCAGCGTTAAATGGAACCTACACAGTCACACATAGAACAACATCTAGTCGGGAAGGAAATGCTCTCAAAACAGCTATACATATGATGTATAAATTGGTGAAGGAAATAATCAAACATTAGATGTTTGATTGTGCAAAATCAGCCTTATTCTGTTGCCAACGGAATGGATCCGTTGGGAACGGAATAAGTGATTCCTTTGCAACCAAATTTTCACATATGGAATGCAGTCTTATTCGGTTGTCGACGGAATAACCCCGTTGACAACGGAATAGGTCTGGAATTAGGTTTTTAATTATGGTAACTGACCAATCCTTCGCCTATTCTCTAGTATAAATAGAGGGGCAGCCCCCCTCTATTAGGCACAGATTATAGAGCCTCTAGACGGCCATAATACAAAGAAAGAGAGAGAGAATTTGTGAGAGCCTCCTGAAAGTATTTCCGGACTCGTCTAGCCGAGTCCGGTTATTCCGACTATTCGTTCGACGTGGATACGAGTAGAGATCTCCTGCCTTGGAGATTAGCGAGCGATCAAGTTCTTCGCCCCTAGGAAGAACAAGAAGGTTCGCTGAGTCGAGCTTCAGAAGCCAGGAAGGAGAAGGAAGCAAGATGGAAGTTCCTTCAGACCTACATCCGCTTCTCTCTCCCGGATTAGGAAGATCCGAGGTATAAATTTTGATAGCATAATCTCGTATTTTTATTCCCTTAACGATGATCCAAGGGCAGGTTGAATCCATATCCGCTGCGCATGTAACGTACAAGGCTATGGATTCTCCAACAGTGGCATCTGAGCGTTCGTGAAGGAAATAATCGTCGATTATATATTTAAAATTTAGTAAATTCTAGTATAATAAATTTTAGGGTTTTGAAAATATTATTTCAAAACATCACGGAAATAGTTTCTAGGAATATAATATTGGATATTATAATTTCCTAGAGTTTCGAAAAATAGTTTTTCAAAATCTGTTTTGGAAACAGGACTAAAACAAAGGAAAAATGAATTTTCCAGCAGGATTCTGTTCCCAACGGAATAGTTCCGTTGAGAACGGAATAACGTTGGAATTTGTCAGATTTTCAGCGTTGATTCCATTGAGAACGGAATAGTTCCGTTCTCAACGGATAAGGCTGATTTTGCGAGAAACCCTAATTTTTGTTATACAAGGAATTTAATTTATATAAATATGGTATGAGCCTTAGATTTATGATTGTTCTGTGATGTAATCTTGTGTGTGATTGCTTATATTTTATTTAATATCTATGACAACATGTGAGTTGTCCAAAGTTATAATTATTGCAACCAGTGAGTTGTGCAAAATTATAAACTACCTTTTCTAGCAATAGGATAGCTAGGAAAGATATTATATCGAGACGAGACGAGGATCTTGGTCGGAAGATGGCATTGGATCTTCACACACACACAACGAAGGGTTCATTGAAGATTCACCTACAATCTAGAGATAGATCTAGGATTAGGAACCTCATGATTGCTCGTGAGGAATAGGCTCATACTATATTTATCTTGTTTCTGTGATGCTTATATTTATAAATCTAAAATAAAAGCCTTCAGAATATTAAGTAATGAAGTGCCTCCCAACGTCACTGTAACCCTCAGTACACAGACAGTTTTCCACATGGGTCATGCCGGAGCTGGGTGTGTGGGGAATTGTCATTGGAAAGGGGCACGCGGGAAGTAGTGACTCGCACAGGTCATGCCTGAGCTGAGTGTGCTGGACTTTTTTCGCCGATAATCATACATGGTTAAACTTAACTGAGCAAGCAAGTCGGACTTAGGCTCAGGGCACAAGATGGGATAATACACCGAGTATAAGATACTCATTTCATAAAAGGAAAGAGTTGTATATGATATAATTGGAAGTGTTCCTACCTAAATAGTCGTGTATTGAGGGTTCTGCCAAAGCGCACCTAATACTCAATGAAATACGGATCTTGACTCACTATGAAACCTCATTTAATTGAAGTTTCCGAATCAATACTACTGAAGGTGGTTGATTTGAAGAAAAATAGTGGGAGTACAATATAAGAAACACCAAAATGAAACAACCCCAAAGAATAAATAATAATGGCACTTTACATTTTAACTTGTAGAATAATGGCAAACAATAATAATTCAACTGGGTTGAATTTGCGATCTGTCCTTGAGAAGGATAAGCTCAATGGGTCTAACTTCCTTGACTGGTTTAGAAACCTGAGAATTATTCTCAAGGCTGACAATAAACTCTTAGTCATAGAAGAGCCTTACCCAGAGGAACCAGAACAGGGAGCCACAAGGGCTGTCCAGGATGCATATGCTAGATATGTCAAAGATGACATAGAGGTAGCTTAATTCATGCTAGAGACCATGACCTCCGAGCTTCAGAAGCAACTGGAGGACATGGGTGCTCATGATATGATCGTAACTCTCAAGAAAATGTTCCAAGAGCAGGATAGAGTTGAGCGCTACAAAGCAACCGTCTCTCTAATTGATACGAAGATGGCTGAAGGTTCATCTGTGAGTGCTCATGTACTCAAGAGGAAGACCTATCTTGTTCAATTGGAGAGGCTTGGTTCAGCTATGCCCAGAGAATTGGCTATTGACATAATTCTTCGTCGGCTCCTAGTTTTAAGCAATTCATCATGAACTATAATATGCATCAGATGGAGAAATCCATCACCGAGTTGCATGGGATGCTTAAGAACGCACAGAAGGATATGAAAACAAATGTAGTCAAAGACGTCCTAATGGTTCACAAGAAGAAGGGTAAGAAGACCGGGAACAAAAGCAAGGGTAAAGGCAAGGTGTTGCCTAAACCTAAGATCAAGAAAGACAAGGATATAGTTTGCTTCCATTGCAACAAGGTTGGCCATTGGAACAGGAACTGCAAACTCTATCAGGACGAAATCAAGAAGGGTAGTGCGACTACCGCTTCAGGTATTTTTGTTATTGAAACTAATTCACTTACTCCTAAATCTTGGGTATTGGATACCGGATGTGGTACTCACATTTGTAATGATGTGCAGGGACTACAAAGGAGTAGAAGATTAGCTAAGGGCAAAGTCGACCTGCGTGTGGGAAATGAAGCAAGAGTTGCTGCATTAGCCATAGGAACTTATTTATTGACTTTGCCTAGTGGACTTGTATTAGTACTTAATAATAGTTATTTTGTACCTGCTATGAGCAGGAATATTATTTCTATTCCTAGTCTAGCTTTGGATGGTTATAAATTTGTTATTGAGAATAATAATTGTTCTATCTTAAAGGATAATTTTTTCTATGGAAATGTTCTATTAGAAAGAGGTCTTTATGTGCTAGATCTTAAGAAAGAGAATTATTAGTTCATATATAACATTAACACTAAACGATTTAAACCGAATGACTCAAATACGACATACCTCTGGCACTTTCGCTAAGGCCATATAAATGAGAAACGCATTTCTAAACTCCACTCTCATGGACTTTTAGACTCATTTGATTTGGAATCATTTGAGACGTGCGAGTCTTGTTTACTTAGCAAGATGGCTAAGAAACCCTTCACAAAAGTAGGTGAAAGGGTCAATGACTTATTAGAACTCATATATACTGATGTATGTGGACCAATGAGTACGCCAGCTAGAGGTTGGTATCGGTACTTTATAACTTTCACGGACGACTTCAGTAGATATGGTTATGTCTACCTAATGAAGCATAAGTACGATTCCTTTGAAGTGTTCAAAGAATTTAAGAATGAAGTACAAAATCAACTTGGCAAGAAGGTTAAAGCACTTCAATCTGATCGAGGAATATCAAGTCAGGAGTTTTAAGATCATCTTAGAGAATGTGGAATAGTTTCACAACTGACTCCTCCAGGAACTCCTCAATGGAATAGAGTGTCTGAGAGGAGGAATCGAACCTTATTGGATATGGTTCGATCGATGATGAGTCAGTCTTTCAATGTCTTTCTGGGTTATGCTCTTGAGACTGCCGCATTCATACTGAACAGGATTCCATCCAAAGCGGTTCAAAAGACGCCATATGAGATGTGGACGGGGAAAGCCCCAAGTTGTCTTTTCATAAAATTTGGGGGTGTGAGACTTATGTCGAATGTTAGTTTTCCGATAAACTCGGACCCAAATCTGATAAGTGCCTATTTGTGGGATATCCTAAGGAAACTAAAGGATATTACTTTTACCACCCATCAGAGAACAAAGTGTTTGTTGCTCGCAATGGAGTCTTCTTGGAAAGAGAGTTTGTCTCTATAAGAAACAGTGGGAGCAAAGTACAAGTCGAAGAAATTCGAGACCCACCTATAGTCGCAGAACCTATGATTGAGGAACAAACAAGCTCTCAAGGAGTTGGTGAGCTTGAAACACAACAGACTCAACATAGATCTAGTAGAATTCGTCATGAGCCCGAGAGATATGGATTTCTCGTGTCTAATAATGATGATGTGACATTCATAGATGATGAACCTACGTCCTACCAAGATGCTATGAATAGTCCTGACTCTCAGAAATGGTTAGAGGCCATGAGAACCGAGATGCAATCCAAGCAAGACAATCAATTTGGAATTTGATTGATCCATCCGAAGGCTTGAAGACCATCGGATGTAAGTGGGTCTTCAAGAAGGAGACCGACGTAGATGGAAAGGTACAAACCTACAAAGCAAGGCTTGTGGCGAAAGGTTTCAAACAAGTTCATGGTATTGACTATGACGAAACTTTCTCACCTGTAGCTATGCTTAAATCCATTAGAATTCTATTCGCCATAGCAGCATAGTATGACTATGAAATATGGCAAATGGATGTCAAAACAGCTTTCCTAAATGGAAACCTGACCGAGGACGTGCATATGATGCAACCCGAGGGTTTTGTCGATCCTAAGAATTCTGGTAAGGTTTGCAAGCCCCAGAAATCCATCTAAGGATTGAAGCAAGCGTCTCGAAGCTGGAACCTTCATTTTGATGAAGTCATCAAAAGTTTTGGTTTTACCAGAAGTGAAGGAGAGCCTTGTGTTTATATTATTTCTTTCTTTTTAATTTTCTTTGCATCGTAGCTTAGTTAGGTTTTTTGTTTAAGTCTGCATTAAAAAAAATAAAAGCTTAGGTCGTAGACCAAACCAAGGCCCTTTATTTTGCGTAGACTATACTCACATGGACAGGAATAGACACACTTGTCACTGTAAGCACCGAGGTTCCCTGTATAAACCATCCGTCGGGACTTCAAATGAGGAGGGTTAGTATGTCCGCGAGAGCGGTCGAGCTGTCCCGATGTCCTAAGGCGCCATAAGAGGAACCAATCAGCCGCGTCTTACCGAACTAGCCAACCCTTGACCCCTTATATCCACTCCATTTTCACCACTATCTACATATTCTTCGAACCACCAAAGGGTGAGTGAATCAGAAGGTTTTACTATCTTAGAAGGGCCAGAATGTGAAGTAGAGATGAGTCCCATGGTGTGGTCTTTTCTATCGCATCCAATCAGACGCACATGCACAATGAAGGAACTAACCCAGGCATAGGTGAAACAAAGGGATGAAATGCTAGCTGCTCGATTTAGCCAAGGAGAAAGAGGAAACTTAGGCTAGTAGCTCGCCTCGCAAAGGAGGATTGCTGAAGAAGGTACGAGTCACTTAACTTAACCGAGGAGAAAAGAGGAAATTAGGCTAGCGACTCTACCCATGAAAGGAGGCACGACAGAGAAAGGAGAAGTCTGAGTTGCTCAACTTGGCCAAGGAGAAAGAGAAAAATTAGGCTAACAACTCGACTGCAATAGGAGGATATGCGAAGAAGGAAGTTTGGGTAACTCAATTCAGCCAAGGAGAAAAGAGGATAATCAAGCTAGGGACCCGAGACGCAATAGTAGGCATGAAGATAAGAAGACTCGATAGCTAGAAGAAGAAAATCCGCGATCAGAAAAAAAATTGATGATTGGAAAAATGCAGGAATCAAATTTTCCAGGGTTAGGTTTAGGATTAAGTTTAGTATTATGGTCAAAGTTTTGTCTAGGGTTTAGGTTATGTAAATTTCACATGTCATATCTTCAATTAATTGAATTCCTATCTCTTCTCAAATAATTGAATATATTTTCAATTAATTGAATTCCTATCTCTTCTCAAATAATTGTATTATTCTTTTCAACCGAATGTAAGAAATTTTGTAAGAACTAAATTCAATCGTGGATAGTTAGAACATCCAACCCTATTAATTTTGAATAGTAAAAAAGGGTTCTTCTATCTATTTGTATGCTACCAAATCTTTTGAATATATAAATCAAGAATGATGGATGATGATATGGGGTGCCTGGATGGCTGCAAGCGCCGATGACATGGCCTTCTTATACTTACATCTCACAGCCGGTACGCTGCTCTACACTTTTGTCTTTAAAATTTATTAATAATAATAGTAATAATAACAACATTAATAATAATAATAATAATAATAATAATAATAATAATAATAATAATAATAATAATAATAATAATAATAATAATAATAATAATAATAATAATAATAATGATGCTTCGTAGGATGATGCTAACCGAAGAAGCCATTTGGGATCCCATTCCGCGAACAATAATGACGTCAACCCTTTGGGCGGTGCGGGCGGTGAGAACGTCACTAACCTACACGATTAGGTTAGATTGTGTTTCGTGGTTTGAGTGTTTAGGGTATTAATTATGTGGTTTAGGTTATGTAATAATTTAGGGTTTGGTTGTAAGAGTTAGGATTTAATTCTATATTGTAATGGTCCGAGTTTAGGTTTTGAGATTTGTAAAACTATGAAATCCAATTGTAGGTTGAAGATTTCGATTTGCATTTAGGGTTTGGATTCGATATCCAATTGTATGTTTAATTATGTTTATTTCGACACTAAAACATGTGTGGATGCTTTGTAATATGCGTACGGAATTGTGAAATATTTAATTAGTGTTGATTCTATTTTTTCCTAATTTTATTTGAATTTATTAGATTTATTAATATTAAAATTGTTTTTTAATAAAAATAGCCACTGGATAAACGAAATTAACACATCAATAGATGGGGTCAATAGCCACGGTACTGCGGCTATCGTTACGCATAACGACCAAAAAATTTGACTTACAACCATGGTATTCCCTATCAACAGCCACGGGTCAACCATAGCTATTGAACAATATCCACAGTCCGTGGCTATTAAGATACCATAGCTGTTTACAGTAAATAGCCACGGGCCCTTGGCTATTGACCAAGTCGTGGCTGTTGCTTATTATTTAGTTGATTTGTGAGTAATCCAAACCGACTCTATTATTTAGTTGGTTGGTTGGTTGTACAGAGAAAGTAAAGACATCAAATAAAAGTAAAGTAAATAAAAGGCCATGCTCGCATCATCAATGCTCGCGTGGGAGTGATTTGTCGTCTGTCTGGTAGAGAGCGATCTAGGGCTAGATGGTTACATCCATCTATCCTATTATCGTGAAGTCGGCCATTGTAGTGAATCAATCTCCCCCCCCCCCCCCCCGAGTAATAGCCCAACCAATGCATGAGCCCTTTGAGCTCCTTGGCATTCCTGACTCCCCTCGGACTTCCCGGCTACAGTCGAGCCTCGTTGGTCCGAGTGTTGATTGTGGATCTGGATTTGGACTTCTTCTGTCGGTCCTTCGCCTACTTGCCTAAGTATCGAGAGATGCGGCGCACTTCACATTTCAAGATAAGAGTTAGTAAAACACAAACAACATTACATCAAAATAATATGAAATAAGAAAAAGACAACTTAATGGAAAACTAGATTGATTGAACTACTAACAATGTGCCTTAGGGGGTCAAGTTTATTACAGTACATAATACAATAACTAAAACCAAGATATATAGAGATTCAGAATAAATATCTCTCTCTCTCTCTCTCTCTCTCTCTCTCTCTCTCTCTCTCTAATGCTAATTTTGTAGTCGCGGATTGTATTTCTCTCTGAAATTGACCCCCCCGTTGCCGACCCTTGAAGGGTCCTTTTATAGGGAGGAGACCTCTAGGCAGTAACTTGATTCTTTGATTAAAAATATAAATAAAATACTAAAATAACTAACTAAAGTGCAGAAAGTAAGATAGAAGATAAGCAGTAAATATCTATATGATACCCCTATCACAATCCCCCATGTAAGTCACAACTCCGGACCAAATGTTCGGCTTACCTTACGCGTGCATTTCCCATGCTTCGCATATACACTCACTCGTGCACCTTCATCCTTCTCGCTCTTCATTTTCTCGCATAAAAGACCCGTTCGTCCATCGGAGTAAAAGTTCCTTCAGGGTACTGCCCTCTGGACGGCGTGCCTCGCTGAAGATGATCGATTGCTCAGTCCAGGTTAACCGTGCCAAACCTAATAGGCTATGGTGCCAACTCTAATACACGAGCATAGTTGCGGAAAATCTAAGGCGTCTGATTTGCCTTGTTGGTTCATGGGGAAGTCTTTCCCCCAAGCTTAATCTTCGTCGTGCGGGTAATCTCTCATGAGCGCGGGTGTCGCTCTCTTTCCTTGGTGTATCCATGATCGTTTTTTTAGATAATTGGAAAACGTTTATTCTCTTCAAGCCGGCATTTGGGTCTTTGGATTTTTGGTTGTGGCGCTATTTCAACTTGGCCAGTTTAGCCCTTCCTACTTCTGTTCGGATGTTACTCCAAAGGGTTCGTCTCCAACTAAATGGTTTCTAAAAGGTTTCTCTTAATCGTGAGCGACTGGCTTAATTTTTTTTTCCTCCTTTCTCCTTATCCTGGACGGACGATTGCAAGCCTTTTAATTTTTGTCTTTCTCCTTGGCTTTACCTTTTTTAGCAGCTCACCCTCTAGGTTAGTTATTTGTATGTCGTGGCCCTTATTTTTTTCTCTTATTCTCGGCCTTGATTCGCGACTTGTTTTCTTCCTTCTTAATCCTATAATCCTAAACATACACCTTAACCTAAAACCCGAACCCTAAACGTCTTACGCCAAATTAAAACCTAATTAGAAACCTATCACTAAGCCATAATTAACCATAAAACAAATATATAATTCAAAAAAACAAATTAACCATGAACCAATTTTTAAAATTAAATAAAACAAATTTTTATTATTAAATGAAACAAATTAACAATAAAACAAATCTTCAAAATTAAACAAAACAAATAAAATTAATTTTTAAAATTAAATAAAACAAATGAAAAACATAACCTAAATCCACCATATGTTCAAATAAATATAATTTTTAAATTAAATAAATAACAGAAATATTACCTACTTAATCCCAATTTTCAAAAAAAAAAAATCCTACCTAAATCTTAACATAATTCGTCCCAAGTCAATGAAATAAAATACTAAAATCCTTATTAACCCTAAAGCATAACCAAAAATCATATAGTTATTACCTAACCAATAAAAGAAATTTGACTTCGAGAGAGAGTTCTTCACCAAGAAATCCAAGATTTGACGCGACGTATATTCAAACCTACTCACAACACAATTTAACAAATTATAAATTACGTAAATAATATAAAAATTACACAATTTAACACAAATATAAGAAATACATAAACTAACCCTAAACCTAATTAACCGAATCAACCATAAATTAATAACTAATTTAAATGAATAACCACTAATTTTACCCCCAAGTTCATAATTACTTACCTAATTCTAATTACGTATGGAGCACGACGGTGGCACGGCGAGGAGGACGGCAGATCTTGAGAAAGAAATAAGAGGACAGACAAATCAGGTTTAGGGATAAGGTTAGGGTTAGGGATAGGATTAGGGAGAGAGAAATTGGGGCTAGGGTTTGGATTAGGGTGAGAGCTCGGGAAAGAGAGGCCGGTGAAACCCGGAGGAGGAGGCAGCGACTCCTTTCTTCCCATGCTTTTCTTTCTTTCCTTCTCCTTTCTTCCTTCGTTTCTTTCTTCCCTTTGGGTTGAGCAGGAGACAGAGAGAGGCCGGAGAAAGGCGACAGTCGGCCAACCCTAACCCCTTTATTTCCTTTATTCCTTCATTTCTTTTCTTCCGTTCTTTCTCTTTCTTCTTTCTTTTTTTCGCGTTATTTCCTTCGACATGGAGAAAGAAAGAAAGCAAGAGGTCGGATGGTGTGCTTTAAAATTCGTGCCTCAATAGCCACGGTGGACCACGTGGCTATTGGGTCAAACCGTGGATATGGAGGTCACCAGCCACGGTTTTCTCAATAGTCACGGGACCGTTGCTATTTATTAACCTAATAACCACAGGTGTTCTTACTAGCAACCATTGATTCTGATCAGATCAATTGCCACGGGCCCGTGGCTATTTGGAATGCACGTAGCTAATATGTAATTTTGTTGTAGTGGGTGTTGCTCTCGTCTTTCTTTAGTAGGGGTCTTTCCCTTTGGTAAACGGATCGGAGATCCCTCATGCTGTCTTTCTCAACCGCACGGGGGGTCTGTCACTTGTCCCTGCGTTGTCTTGTAGTGAGAACCCTTTGAGTTCTCCGGAGGCCCTTCTGCGCCAATTCTCTATGATCACCAAACTCTCTTCTTGCAATGCAAAGGACTATGACTCACCCTTGCGCGGAGGGACTACAAATAACCCTCCTAAAGTAGGTCACCTCGCTCTCCTAGGTCCTCGATATAGTTCCCAAGATGATGCAACACTCTGATACGCGCATCACCAAGTCTTGTCTGTGCTAGTCCGATCGGCAGGCTTTCACCTCCAGGTTCTATGGCTGACGGGATATTATCGGCACATGCCCGCCTGGTTTCACTACATGGTCTCACACCTAGGCGTTAGGTTTCATCCCTCGGGGTCTTCGCCTAACGACCAGGTTTCCCCTGGCTAATACCTGCTAACCTTTATACTCAAGTTTTATATCGAGTTATAAAAATCACAAGACAAGATACTAAGTACAAAAGTTAAACAACACACAAGCAAAGATGAAATAAAAAAGACATCGAATTTACTATTTACTACTCAAACTCTACTCTATAAAGGGTTTACTTACAAGAATTCATAACTGAAACACAAAACAAATAAAAGTGATACATGAAATAGTACAACGTTATTTGTCTATCACTAATATAATGTAACAACGGCTACTAATGATTTGCGACCCCTTGGCTGGCCCTAGGGTTCACCCTTTTATAGGTGAAGCATCGGTCTCCTATGGAAGGAAATAGATCTTTTCTATATCTAATTTTTGCACAATCCGACATATCAATCATCCAATGATCGATTATTTCCTTCACCTATCACCTATTTATGCATCATATGTATAACTATCTAAGAGCATTTCCTTCCCGACTAGACATTGTTCTATGTGTGACTGTGTAGGTTCCATTTAACGCTGGCAACGATCTTCCAAAGATCGTAAGTCATGAGTAACCTCTAGACTGGTGTCATGACTACCCATGTTAAATGAAATGATCAGCCATCATAAACCTATCTGAATAGACATTTGATTATTCCTTTTGTTCTACGATATATGTCTTGATCACAAGGCACGGTAATATGTCATCCTTGAGTTTGATCAAAGTCTCTTTCCTGATCGAGAATTAGACTGAACAAATACAAAATGATATTAACAACACATGTTAATCCATTTTGAGCATGGCCATGCATTTCCTTCAGTCCTAGTTCATCAGGGGGCCCAGAGATATCTCCCTCTTAACGAGAGGAACAAATCCCATCTTGGTCACACACATTCCTCGTCATGATTCAATGCATACCTAATGATGACCCTAATGATCATCCCATTACGGATGACGTAAGATCATATTAAAGTATGCAGTTCCACATACAAAAATCCATGGTGACCTCAGGTCGTAGGAACAAGCACACTATTCATATGAGAATCACTAATGATATATACCATGCGTATTCTCATAGTGTGGTCAGTCCAGTACGTGTTCTCTAACACGTGTCTATATTCCAGACTTGACATCCCTGTGTCCATGATCAGCAGAACATGATCATCCAGTCTACGAATATACTAGTGTAGATATGTAGCTTCTTACCTGAAGTATGTTTATCTCTATAAACACATATCACTAGGGACAGTTTAGAATGTCATTCGTTGGTTCACAGTTCTACTATCAGAATCACATATTCTGATGACGTGAACCCGAAGTGTCATTCATGGTCGATCTAATATATGTGAATATATTAGTCACCCATACACTCATTCATATATGAACTGAATAAACGTGTTTCTCATAATCTAATCTCTAGTCCAACACTTTGGCCTAGGGCATAATTCCTTCAGTCTCCCACTTGCACTAGGCCAATCCTAAGCACCTAATGCTCATTAGGCAAGATGACATTCATGTTCTACCAGCGGGAAATATATGCATATTAGATTATTTAAATTTACATTGCAAACTTATAATGTCTACTATTGATCTCTATCATTAGTCGAGAACTTCTGAAACATGTACTTGTGTATCCTCGTTGCTTTATTCTGAGCAACTCTTTGTTCATACATAGATCGTCAGGCTTTAAGAGCACTCGGGACGACTCCTAGTTCCAAGATCAACTTTTAATTCAAGCATACCTATTGTTCGCTTCTAAAGTGACAATATGATTTTGTTTCAGTTACAGTATCTTATTTGGAACTCATTCCAAATTACTGTATTCAAAATAAACGAATTACGATAATGATCCATGTTAGGAAAGTGTAATCTCTTACCACTGCCTAGGTTCTAATAGATCGGGATATCTTAGTTCTTCATAAGAACTTTGATATTTATCCTAGTCATCAAATGACTATAATTTGCTCTCTTATGCTCCCAGCATATTGCACAATACATTGTATGGCTTAAAATTCTTATTCATCCTGTTATCAAGAACTGTTTCTTGTATATTGAACCTTTCAATAAATAGATGATAAGCGTATGTCTCCATTATATGAACGTCGTAGGCATGAATCTTTTCTTGCATATTGAACTCCTTCAATGTATATTGTTGAAAGCATAAAATCCAATTCATGTG
Organism: Juncus effusus; assembly: GCA_027726005.1. Taxonomy (NCBI): domain Eukaryota; kingdom Viridiplantae; phylum Streptophyta; class Magnoliopsida; order Poales; family Juncaceae; genus Juncus; species Juncus effusus. The sequence goes on from CM050893.1 coordinate 5,401,240, forward strand.
CCTTTCATTGTTCATATTAGTGCCATAAACAAGAACTCTTTCTTGCATATTGAATATTCAATATATGGTTGAAGGTATAAATCATTTTATTGTTCATGTGAATGTCATAAGCAAGAACGCTTTCTTGCATGTTGAACATTTCAACGTATGGCTGAAAGTATAGAATCTCATTTGATTACCTTTTCATCATTCATATGAACACCATGAGCAAGAACATTTCTTGCACATCAAATTCTTTCAATATTTTACTAATGTGCTTTATCTTACAACCAGGAGTCTGTATAGACTTCAACTCCTAACTGTAAGTTGTTGTAATGCAGGAAGATTGTTATACTCCCACTGAATTTCTTGAAATCAAGGTGGTTGGATCTATTTTGATTAAGTCAAATTCTTCAATTTACTTTGTCAAATAGATTCATCCTGAGATGCTTGCTTTAATCCATTCGTGAATTCATGAATTTACCTTTCAGAATTCTTGCGATTATAAAACTCTTGCCATGTATCAAAGATACATCCACAGCAATGTTCCTATAAAGGAATGTGAGTTTTATATCCTTGTTCTATCATTCACAATCGCATTGTGCTATGGAAGTTAGAATTCGTAATAGCAACAAGTGAGAAAGTCCTTTTACTATAGCCCATACTATAGCTACTTTCTTTGCTATTTTTATGCTATCCATGTACCGTATGCAATGGTCATCAAGCCATTGGATGCTCCAATCAAGTTCCAAACATGATTGCTTGTATATGCGTTGCATCTCAGTTCTCATGGTCCAACCATTTTGAGAACATTGTCTCTTCACAGTCTCCTCGGTAGAAAGTCGACTCATCCTCTATGAGCATCTTTTATGAGAGATTATATCTCTCACCCTAATGTCTATCAGGTCTGTGAGGAGGACCTTATGTTTCAAGTACAGCCTTATCAACTACTTGATAGACTCATTAATGGTTCATCACTAGTATGTGGACCTCAAATCTTTCGAGATGTATTACACTCCCACTGTTTTTTTTTAGGAGATGAGATCTCTTTTAAAGAAATCTGAATTATGAGTAGCAAAGAATTTGAACTCATAATGGATGTAAAACAATATCGAGTTAATATTCCAGGAAGATTGTTGTGTTGACACTATCAAACCTTTTGACACGAGTCGTACTTCAACCTTTAAAGACAATTTGGGACTATCCCAAACCCATATCATATATGGTGTCTATTTGAACCTTATGATATTCAGTGTTTAGTATATTCAAGAGTATATAGCTACAAGAATCTCGGAGGCATAGACTGAATCTTATCCAATAAGTTTCATCTTCTTCTTGATATGCACATCGTGAGATGCTGTATATAGAATTAATTGTAAAACCATTTTCACAATTTCTAAGATAATTGTCAAACTATTGACTCAAATACTTATCACAACGATCTAATCGAAGTGCTCTTAATATCTTGTCAAAGCGATATCGAATTTCATTCTTGAAGCTTTGAACATTTCAAATATTTTATGTTTCATTAAGTAAACCTTTTACTTAAAACACTTTAATATGAAATTCTGATATTCCTTATTTCTCGTCAGCTTGCCTTTTTGTCTTTTGTGCATCCATATGCATGAGACTCAACAAACTAACCCATCAACTTTGTGATGGTTGCCCATTCTTGTCATCATCTTCGATGAATAAAATTCGCACGTCTCAATTGATCCTAGATCCAGTGAGTCAAACTTTCCACATAGGGTGGAGTTTTAGAAATGCGATTCTTATTCTGTGACTTAGATGACATTGCTAGAAGTATGGAATCAATGGACTTATTATTTAGCATATAAAGGTTATTTTCTAAGTGAACATTTCAAATAGACAGATCCAAGAAAATTTTATTATTCCAAATAATAAATTTTACAACCATTTTAACGCTAATGTCGAAATAATATTTATTTCATTACAAGTCCACAATGGCTAAGTCAATAAAGTCCTAGAGCTAATGTAGCAACTCTTGTTTCATTCCCCACTTGTAGGTTGACTTCTCCTCTAGCTAATCTTCCACTTCTGAGTAATATCCTGCACATTCGAAATGTGAGAATTACAGTGGATATCCAATATCCAAGTAGAGATTTAGGAAGAGGAATACCTGAAATGGCAGCCATTGATTCTTCTTCTTGACATATCTTACATTCTCCTCTCCGGTGATCACGCATAGAACATGCAATCACTTCTTCGGATTCCTCAGGTTTGGGCAACTCTTTGCCTTCACTCTTGATCTTGCTCTCCCATGCGGCTTGTCTATTCAGATCCCTTTCCCTTTCAATCCTGAGGGCATTAATGACAACTCTTGCCTCTATGTCCTTCTCTGCCCGTTTAAGCATCTTATGCAATTCCGTGATCGACGTCTCCATCTGACGCTTATGATATTCAGTAATGAACAAATCAAAGCTCGGAGGAAGCGATCCAAGAATCATGTCAACCGCGAATTCTCTTGGAATAGGCGAACCAAGTTTCTCTAAGTAATCAATGTGCCTTCTCATCTTGAACACATGAGTATCCACAGAGGAGCCCTGAGCCATCTTGCTCTTGATTAATAACTTGGTGACCTTATAGCGCTGAATACTAGCCTGCTTTCGGAACATTTCCTTAAGCGCCTTGATCATATCATAGGCATCCATGAAACCTATCGGCTTCTGAAGCTTAGGTTTCATTCCTGCTAACATCATCCAGGCTACTTCATCAGAATCGTCAATACACTTCTGATAAGTATCTTGAACGACTCTAGAAGCGGTCGAGGGTGGTGGATTTGGGATGGGTGTCTCAAGGACATACAGCTTTCCTTCACTCTTGAGAAAAATTCTCAGAGTGCTGAACCATTCAAGGAAGTTTGTGCCATCGAGCTTATCCTTCTCAAGGATAGATCTCAAGTCCGTAAATTTCAAACTCATTTGACAAGTTTAATATGCAATGTAAAGTTTATTATTTAAAATTCTAATTTTGTTTCATATATTACACTCCCACTATTTTTCTTCAAATCAAACACCTTCAGTAGTATTGATTCGGAAACATCAATTAAATGAATTTTCATAGTGGGTCAAGATCCGTATTTCATTGAGCACTAAGTGCGCTTTGGCGCAACCCTTATTGCTTAACTATTTAGGTAGGAACTCTTTCCAATTGCATCATATGCAATTCTTGCCTTTTATGGAATGAGCATCATATGCCCGGTGTATTATCCCATCTTGTGCCCTGAACCCAAGTCCGACTTGCTAGCTCAGTTAAGTTTAACCATGTATGATTATCGGCGAAATGGAATCCAGCACACTCAGCTTTGGCATGACCCATGCTGGACGCCATTTCCCGCGTACCCTCCTTTACAAAGACAATCCTCCATATGCTCAGCTTTGGCATGACTTAACATTCTGAACGATTTTGTTTAGATTTATAAATATAAACATCACAGAAACTAAGTTAGATATGGTATGAGCCTAATCCTCACGAGCGATCATGAGGTTCCTAATTCTAGATCTATCTTTAGATTGCAGAAGTAATCTTCAACGAACCCTTCGTTGTGTGTGTGAAGATCCAATGCCATCTTGCGAAGATTGCGCCAAGATCTCTTGCCTTGAAGTCTTGAAATAATATCTATCCTAACAACTATCATATTGTTAGAAAAGGTAATTTATAATTTGGACAACTCACAGGTTGCCAAAATTACAACTTTGGACAACTCAATAGTCGTCAAGATATTAAATAAAATTATAAGCATTCACACACAAGATTACATCACAGAACAATCACAGATCTAAAGCTCATATCATATTTGTATATTTAAATTCCATGTATAACAAAAATTAGGGTTTCTCGCAAAATCAGCATTATTCCGTTGGGAACGAAACTATTCCGTTCTCAACGAACCATTCCGTTCTCAACGGACTATTCCGTTCTCAACGGAGACATGCTGGAAATTCGTTTTTACTTTAGTGTTAGTTCCGTTTCCAAAACGGATTTCGAAAAACTATTTTTTCGAAACTCTAGAAAATCATAATATCCAATATTATATTTCTAGAAACTATTTCCGTGATATTTTGAAATAATATTTTCAAAACCCTAAAATTTATTATACTTGAATTTACTAAATTTTAAATATAATCGACGATTATTTCCTTAACGAACGCTCTGATGCCACTGTTGGGAAACCCGTAGCCATTTATGTTACATGCGCAGCGGAACCTACGGGTTAATCCTCCCTAGGATCATCGTAAAGGAAATAAAGGTACGAGATTATGCTATTAAAATTTATACCTCGGATCTTCCTGATCCGGGAGAGAGAAGCGGATGTAGGTCTGAACGAACTTCCGTCTTGCTTCCTTCTCCTTCCTGGCTTCTGAAGCTCGACCTTGAGAATCTTCTTGCTCTTCCTAGGGACGAAGAACTTGATCGCTCGCTAATCTCCAAGGCAGGAGATCTATACTCATATCCACGTCAAACTTCGAATAGTCGGAATAACCGGACTCGGCTAGACGAGTCCGGAAACACTTTCAGGAGGCTCTCTCTTTCTCTCTGTATTACGGCAGTCTGGAGGCTATGTAATCTCGCTATTATAGAGGGGGACTACCCTTCTATTTATACTAGAGAGGGAGGCGAAGCATTGCTTAGTTACCATAACTAAAAACCTAATTTCAGCGCATATTCCGTTCCCAACGGACCTCTTCCGTTGCCAACGGAATAGGGTTTCCTAATCTGAAAACTTAGCTGCCGACATATTGGCTGAGTTCTGTAGCCAACGGAACTGTGCTGATTTTTGCACAATCCGACATATCAATCATCCCAATGATCGATTATTTCCTTCACCTATCACCTATTTATGCATTATATGTATAACTATTTAAGAGCATTTTCTTCCCGACTAGACATTGTTCTACGTGTGACCGTGTAGGTTCCATTTAACGCTGGCAACGATCTTCCAAAGATCGTAAGTCATGAGTAACCTCTAGACTGGTGTCATGACTACCCATGTTAAATGAAATGATCAGCGATCATAAACCTATCTGAACATTTGATTATTCCTTTTGTTCTACGATATATGTCTTGATCACAAGGCACGGTAATATGTCATCCTTGAGTTTGATCAAAGTCTCTTTCCTGATCGAGAATTAGACTGAACAAATACAAAATGATATTAACAACACATGTTAATCCATTTTGAGCATGGCCACGCATTTTCTTCAGTCCTAGTTCATCAGGATATTTGACCCATTTCAGATAGAAAATGATTTTTTGTTCTGCTGTCCAGATTCAGCCAAGGGGAAAGCGAACATATTTATCAACTTTTTCTTCAAATCTCATCATACGTGAGGAGTAGAAAAAGATAGGTTATTGTTATTTTGCATGTCTTGAGGAGATATCTCCCAATAATAGCTCCCGTAGCCAAGAATAGCTTCCGTAGTCGAAGAACTCCGTAAATTACCACGGGGTGAGAAACAGCTTATGTTTTTTTTTCTGTGACTCCAACATTGAACGATTGGATCTGTCTATGTTTCTTGCCAGATTTCTTTTTGTAAAATATTATCCTTGTTGTCGTCAATAGATGTTGTTAGCGAATTTTGCATATTGGACCCATATCCAGATAGAAAATGATTTTTTGTTCTGCTGTCCTGATTCACCCAACGGGAGCGAGAACATATTTATCAACTTTTTCTTCAAATCTCATCACACGTGAGGGGTAGGAAAAGATAGGTTATTGTTCTTTTGCATGTCTTGAGGAGATAGAAAAAAAGAATGAGCCAAGAATAGCGCCCGTTGTTGAAGAAATCCATTAATTACCATGGGTTGGTCAGAAACAGCTTATGATTTTTTTCTCTGACTCCAACTTTGAACGCTTGGATCTCACTAAGTTTTTATTCAATTACCAGATTTCTTTTTAAAAAATATTCTCCTTGTTGTCGACTAACAGATATTCTTAGCGAATTTTGCATATTGGACCCCTATGCAAATAGAAAATGATTTTCTCTTCTGCTGTGCAGATTCATCCAAGGGCAAAGCGAACATATTTATCAACAGTTTCTTCAAATCTTATCACACGTGAGGAGTAGTTTCCTACCCCTCACGTGTGATGAGATTTGAAGAAAAACTTGATAAATATGTTCTCTCTCCACATGGACGAATCTGAATAGTAGAATAAAAAATCATTTCCAATCTATCTGAATAAGGTCCAATATGCAAAATTCGCTAAGTACATCTGTTAGTCGACAACAAGGCGAATATTCTACAAAACGAAATCTGACAATTGGATAAAAATTTAGAGAGATTCAAGCGTTCAAAGTTGGAGTCAGAGAAAAAAACATGAGCTGTTGGTAATTTAAGGATTTCTTCAACTATGGGCGCTATTCTTGGCACATTCTTTTTTCTATCTCCTCAAGACACGCAATATCTCCCTCTTAACGAGAGGAACAAATCCCATCTTGGTCACTCACATTCCTCGTCATGATTCAATGCATACCTAATGATGACCCTAATGATCATCCCATTACGGATGACGTAAGATCATATTAAAGTATGCAGTTCCTCATACAGGAATCCATGATGACCTCAGGTCGTAGGAACAAGCACACTATTCATATGAGAATCACTAATGACATATACCATGCGTATTCTCATAGTGTGGTCAGTCCAGTACGTGTTCTCTAACACGTGCCTATAATCCAGACTTGACATCCCTGTGTCCATGATCAGCAGAACATGATCATCTAGTCTACGAATATACTAGTGTAGATATGTAGCTTCTTACCTGAAGTATGTTTATCTCTATAAACATTCCACATATCACTAGGGACAGTTTAGAATGTCGTTCGTTGGTTCACGGTTCTACTATCAGAATCACGTATTCTGATGACCTGAACCCGAAGTGTCATTCATGGTCGATCTAATATATGTGAATATATTAGTCACCCATACACTCATTCATATATGAACTGAATAAACGTGTTTCTCATAATCTAATCTCTAGTCCAACACTTTGGCCTAGGGCATAATTCCTTCACTTTTGTTATGGTCAAATTGAAAAATTGCAATCTCTATTCTTATTTACTTATCGAATTACTACCATCTAATTTCTTTCAAGAATCAGTTTGTATTTTATTAGTTATCTAGAATCAACATTTAGAGGGAGAAAAAAAGTATATATATATATATATATATATATATATAGAGAGAGAGAGAGAGAGAGAGAGAGAGAGAGAGAGAGAGAGAGGTGAGTTGAGGTCGTACGGAGGAGAGGTGAATCAGAATCATGTAATAAACTTGAACATGGAGATCGAATTTCATAAAGAAAGGGTAATTTGGTCATATAAACTTGTAAATAGGTATAATTAAAATTAATAAATTTAAATAATAGTTAAACTGGATGGTGAGTTAACTATTTGGATGTATTTGATATTTTATTAGCTATAAACGGGTAAATCCGATATTTTTTAATTTTAGAGGATAAATTTGATGCTAATGAATTTAAGAGAGGGATTAAATTGATATTATGTGTTTAGGACGGATAAATTTGATATTTTGAGGTTTAATAGGGATATACCCAAAATTCCCCCTAAAAAGTTTCGAGTACATTCAGGATAAGCCATTGTACCTAGGATACGGCTAGGATAATTTTGCCAAGATACTTCCACTATATATTTTGATCCATTACACTTTGTTTTAACCATTTTTTCTTAAATAAAATTTGGACCCATATTCAAACCAAAAGAACACTTATTTGCGTTCTATACTCACATTCTTTACTTTATCTACAACTCACATAATTAAAAAAAATCAAAAAGCCAAAAATCATTGATTTTCCTTCAATCAAATTTTGAATTTTACGAACATTAAATATCAGGTATGTATTTAATTTCACACATTTTGATATTAAATTCAAAAATTTTATTATTTATTATTAAATAATTAATTTATTACTATTATATTATAAAAATATAATTAAAATATATATATATATAACCATATCTGTATAATAAAAAATTTCATATTTATTGTATCCCCGTATCTGTATCGTATAGGATACGATACCAGTATTCATATCCGTGCAACATAGGAAGCAGTAACTGAATTCTTGCAAAATAAACATAAAATAATATAAAAAAAATACTAAAAGGAAGACACAAAGGAAGAAAATTTGAGCCTAAAATATAGACATGAATTTGGCTGATCATGTTACAAATTGCCGGTTACAACATTAGTGGGTTCGAGTGCGTGTTAAGGGCATTATTGTAATTTTTTGTTTTTCTATTGCAAAATTAGCTTTTTGTGGCAAATTTTTGGGATTTTATTACAAATGTCAGGCTTTTTATTGCAAATTCAATAGCTATTGTTGCAAATTTCAGTAGGTTTTGTCCATATTATTTTCAATTATATAATATTTTTAGCTTATTTTACCTTCAGATTATTCTTCTATTGAGTTCATTTGAGCTTAATTCACTGAAATCACTTCCTTTCAAAATCCAAAAAAATCTAACTCCATCAATCCATCAATCACTACCATTAAAACAAAAAATTTATGAAAATCCAAAGAGAGAGAGAATAAAACCCTAATCAAATTTAAGACAATAGAAAAACTTATCAAATTGGAACTGCTAATCATCATAATTAAAATCCTAACCATATCGATATATCTACAACAACACATATCTATGTAAGAATCGAACCCTAATTAACCAAAAAAGGAAACATAATGAGGCATTGCTATAAACAATTTTAACTTAACTTACAAAAATATTATTTTTATGCACGTACCATCCCTGCCAAGAGAGAGAAACACCTGTCCAGTCCCTCAATTTGGAGGAGCACTTGGTGGTGCATAATTATCAATTGCAAATTCTAGATTAACAAACAAAAAGTTAGAAAAAGAATTAAACATAATTAGAATTGTATGTAAGAAAAATTATTAAAAGAAAGATGCTTCTCACATAATCAGTCCAATCTCGAGATTTTCCCCCGAATAACTCTAGTAAGCAAGGAAAATTAAGAAAAGATCACGAATTTCGTACTTAAAACCTCAATGGCACAGAACGATAAAGAAATTAAAAATTGCATTGATTAAGAAAAGATCGATAAATTAGATAGAAAGAAAATACCACTTCACAGATCAAAAGAAAAACCTCATTGCCCCGTAAAACTCTAAAAAACCTAAATTCCGAACACAAAAGAAAACTATTGAATTCCAATCTGAGTATCCCTTCGTGATGTTTTCAGATTGGGTCCTTAATACAAAAAACAATGCAATGGTTAAATGTTTAGGAAGCAATTAGGTTTGTGAGCTTTGAAAGGACTCTTAAACACAATGAAAGATCAAATTAATGGAACTCACCTTGAGTGTGCACTCTGCATCGATAGCACCTGAAATTGAGAAATTTGCCCCTGAATCGAACATCCATGGAAGCAAGAACTAGCGAGAGACAGGTGGCAATGTGTACCAGTCAAAAACCCTAGAAACTAGAACCTAAATAGTCAGTTCGATATCCGCAGTCACAGTAGAGAGGGAGGAGAGGACGCGCTAGAGAGAGATAGAGAGAAAGAGAGATTGAGACCATGTGGGGGAAGATCGCCAGGAGAGACACGGAGTGGCGATGAAGATTGAAACTTGATTCGAAACAGATTGGGGGTGGGGCGGCTCTGTCCATGAAACTTAGAGAACGGTGGAGCCGTGAATCACCATTTTTGATTAATATTGGTACTTAGTTGACCAGGTCGAACTAACTTTCTGTTAGTTTTATGTCATAGACTAATGTATTTGAGAGCTAGATGTATGGATTGTTGAAATAAACATTGTGTTTGTTCTGAGATATTTTATATAATAAGTGCATACTGGTTATTTTATTCTTATTAATTAAATGAACAGTGGATATACAATTCAACTTTATATTATCAAAGTATGTGACTTTGATAGTAAAACTATAAAGTAATGTTAATGATATTTTAAATTGTCCCTGATCTTTCATAGGATGTTTGTGAGACAAACATACTTTCAAATATGCTATGAATGTATATCAGTGTGTTAGTTGACTGATGATAACCTTTTATAGAAATGAATAAGAATTATTAAGTCGTTAACATAAGTATATGTTAGAGACCATATACTGGATATGACCAACCTTGAGAATACTACATGGATTGTGTCATTAATTATTCTCAATGAATATTTGTAGTTCTTTGACTTGAGATTTTCTCAATTTTCTACATGAGGAATTTTTTCTTTTAATATAATCTAACATCGCCTTTAACCCGGGGATCATAAGGGTTATGATTAGGTACAAAATGAATCATGCATAGGAAAGAGTTAAATCAAGATAGAACTTGTTCCTCTCATATAATGAGAGAGATATCTTAAGACCTCTTGATGAATTTGATTGAAGAAATGCAAGGCGGTGCTCGAGTGAATTAATAATGAGTTATTAATGTCATTTCATGCTCAATCAAATTAGGGATCAAGAAACGTTATCGACCAGCATAAGGTTGACACGTATCATGCCTTATGGTCACTATAGATATCATGTAACAAAGGGAAACAATATGTATACTTAAGTTAGGTTTAATCGAATCATCGATATTTACTTAAATTGGGTGGTCATGATGGTTTGCTAGAGTCCGCTCATGATTTATAATCTATTGTGATTATTGCCAACATTATATAAACCTATAGGGTCAGACACAAAGAACAATTGTTAAACGCACACAGAAAATCATAACTTATGGGGGAGGTTTTGCACAAAACCCCAATTGGACATTTTATTTGAGGACAAACAAAGTTTTAAGTGTGGTGTAATGGTTTTGTGCAAAACCAAAATGTGAAAATTTTGAAAAATTCAAAAACAATAAAAACCATAAAAATTTAAACTTTTTGCTTATTTTCCCTTTATTTTTGTTTTTGTAAATAAAATTTTGTGAGTTCTGTGCATACAGTAAAGCAAGAGGTTTTTAAAATGAAAAGAAGTAAAAGGTTTTAAAAAAGGAAAACCATTTGAAATTAAGCCCCTTCAAGCAAAAAATATTTTTTGAAAAACCTAGGATTTTGGAAAATGATGAAAAGAATTGAAAATTTTCAAAAGGATTTAAACTTTGTCATGGATGCCATATTTTCCACCTCATTCCATTTATAATATTCATCTAAAGTCCATTAATAGCTTAAAAATTTCATAACTTTTTCAACTCCTCATTGTTTTACGATAAGATATAATGTTTTCATTAATTAGTACCGTATTAGATTTTTTGAAACTATCCTTATCTTTTAAACTATGGTCTCGTGAAACATCTGCTTTTATCAACCGTTTGAACCTTGTTGAAGATCTACCACCCATCTTCTAGTGCAAAAAAGAATTATTTTTATAAATAGTTTTTAAATAACATGTTACACCTAGTCTTATGGTGACCCTCAGGGGTGTACGGATCGAGAGATAGTTCTTACGGCTCGGATAAAGGCAATCCAACTTGTACGGTACCAAGTAGCGGGGTATGAATGATTAATACATATGTAAAAGGGCCCCTCTACATGGCCTCGAATCCGAGTATGATAGATGTGACCAGAGGGAGATGATCTGCCTTGATTCGCCAATGAAGGCAGGGACTGGGTTAGCAGCTTACAAAAATTCCTCCAAACATTTACAACAATTCAACAACCTTTTACAACCAAGTCAACCTAAGTCAAACGCCAAAAATGGCTAAGTTGACCAAAAGTCAACTTTTCAGAAATGGGTCAAATGGGCTATCAAATCAAAGATCTCGAAAAGATGAATCTAACGGTACAAGCCTCTTAATCGTAAACCTTTTAGAACTCCCAAAAAACTCAGTAAAATCTGGTCAAATTTGTCAAAGTGAACAGCTGGTCAAATCCCGCTCGAAAAATTGTGAAAATTTTAAAATAATCAAAATAAGACATGCTTAGTATCAAATGAGTGAATGCTTTCTCTATGCTAGAGAAGTGTTATATGTGACCATCCAAGAAAATTACCCTCTTTTTCTCTTTAAAGCAGACATTCATAAAGCTTTCGACTCGGTCTCGTGACAATTTATAATTCAAGTAATGTAAGCAAGGGGTTTTGGAGAAAGGTGGATTGAGTGGATGTATTTTTACATCTTACAAGGAGTAGCCAAGGTACTTATGAATGGTGTACCTGATAAAAATATTCATTTAAAAAGAGGAGTATGCCAAGGTGACCCTTTATCTCCCCACTTATTTCTCTTAGCAATAGATGCTTTAGCTCGTATTGTTGAAAGGTTGAGCTCTCTAAACGTTATAGAGAGGCCCATACCGGGTATCAAAGTAACATTGCTTTATGCCGATGATACGTTTTTCTTGATAAAACCGGAATTAATCCAAGTAAAAAGATTAAAATTCATTTTAAAACAATTTTGGAGAAGATTCTGGATTGAAAATAAATTTTGAAAAATCGGATTTCGTAATTCTACCTCAAAGTGAATCTGAATTGGAGGCGATATTGGCAAGTGAATTGGGTTGCCCTTTGACCACACTACCTATGAACTACCTAGGCCTCCCTTTAGATATAAAAGTACCAGAAACAGATTTTTTCAGAAAGATAATTAATAAGTTTGAGAAAAAATTAAGAGGTTGGAAAGAAAAATTGCTATCTAAGGGTGGAAGATTAATTTTAATTAACTCAGTCATTTCCTCTCTCCCCATCTACTATTTCAATCTCTTTAAGTTTCCTAATTGGGCAATCCAAGAGATGGATTCCATTAGAAGAAATTTTTTGTGGAAAAGAGAAAAAGAACACGGTTTTAACCTAGTGGCTTGGCACAAAGTGTGCAAACCTAAAAGCGAAAGAAGTTTGGGAATTTTAAATCTACAAGTTTTTAATCAGGCCCTCATGTTGAAATGATTGTGAAAATTTTACCAGCCTAACAATGAATTAAGTTGACAATTACTAATAGGGGACTTAGCTTTTGAAATGTTGGAAGCACTTACCACAAGCAGGGGTTCATATTTCCGGGCTAAAGTAAAGAAATTGACACATTTCTTTCACTTCAGCACATATTTTAACCCGGAAGATGGAAAACTAATTAACATGTGGTTCAACAGATGGACAGAAGGATTTGTTTTTCATTAAACTACCCATGTCTGCTCACTTTTCTGTGGGATAAAAGTGGTTCAGTTTTCCACTACAAGAATATAACTGATAGGAGGGTACTTTGCAGAGAGCTTGTATCAGTACAAACACAACAAGAATATAGAGATTTCGATTTTACCCCAAATCAGACCCAGCTGACCCAAAATCAGGATACTGTGAAGTGGAAATGGACTGAAAAGGCCCTATTTTCCACCAAATCAGCTTATCAACAGTTGCTATTAGGGGTGCATCCCAAATCTAAACTGAAAATTTTGTGGAAAATTAAAATTCCCTTAAGAATGAGGATATTCCTATAGGAAATGTTCCAAAATAGAATACTAACTTTAGACAATCTCCAAAAGAGGGGAATTAGCTGCGCAAACTGCTGCTTCATGTGTAAAAGAGATGGAAAATCTGTCTCACACCTAATGGCTGAGTTTAATTTTACCAGATTTCACTGGCAAATGCTTCGAACTGCTACTGATCTAGAATCGAGTCTGTCACCCGATCCTCAAACAATGCTTGAATCACTCTTTAGCTCGAAAGGGGGAATCCTCAAACAATATAGATTTCTTTTGTTATATAGAGGGAAAGATGCCGGCGAGCATTTGGTAACCGGTGTATCTCAGGGGATAAGTTAATCAACGAGATTCTGGAGGAAGAAGAAGGTATTATCATGGCTATTTATCCAAAGTGTGTATCTATTAAAGAGAGAAGAGAAAGTGATTCAACAAGCAATGATGAAGAAGAGATAAGGAGGCGAGAATAATATCTCTATAATACCTTCGAAGTTTTCAGGTGGAAGATTTCTTTTTGAAGTGTTTTTTAATTTTGGACCATTTGGAACTTTAGAATAGTTTTTTGGAGGAAAAAGGACCGAGATGTAAAAGGACGGTTGGATTATAGCAAAAGAAAGAAATATATATTTGTAAATATCTTCATTACATATAGATAGAAATAGTTTCAAAGTTTGGAAGAGGGATTTTTAACCCTCTCCAAATATCTTAAAAAAAAAAAAAATCATTTCCTGTTTTTAATTTCCGTTTTTAAAATTATTGTTTCCATTTTTTCAAAATGGAGCATTCGTATTTTCTTGTTTCTCATATATATCCATCACAAACTAACTGATACAAGCACAATATAATGTAATATAAAATTGGAACTTGATATTAGGCCATGACTTCCCTTGAAGTTATTGTGACATGGCCAATGTGCACAACTGAGTCATGAGTGCACGAGCGTGATTCCGACCTGGTCGGCCTTTTTTATGCATGACACGACCCGCTCGACCTCATTTTGATTTCAAAATAGTATATACATTTACCAAAATATTACATAGTTTATAGTTATAACAAAATAATAATAGTATGTACAAAAAAGACTGGATATATGCACTTGAGACGATATAACACTTGATGAAATTTCCATTTTCTCAAAATATTCTTATGAATATACTATTATAAATTTTCTATAAAAATAAGTTAAAAAAATGAATTCATGCATAACATATACTAAAATGATATTGTATGCCATCATAATTGGCCCTGGCATTGAAGTGAGAACAAAGTTTATGTATGTGTAGTTATATTATCGTAGGATAAGTTGACCGATTGACAGAGAAATATAAGACAACACGTGGTATTTATATAAGGCAACACGTGGTATTTTTGACATGTGGTCCTTTGAAAATTAATAACAATCTCAAAAATTGAACCCAATTGATTCTCCATATATATTCTCATTTGATAAGCTTCCCCATTTTGAACCCAACAAATATATTTATCGTTTATAGAATTTATTAATGATCTCCAATTTGAACTCAATATTGATTCTCTCTGCCAATAATTATTTTTATTTTTATAGAAATATTTTAATTTATTAAGTTATAATAAGGAGTAATAATATTATAAAATATTATTAATTACAGAATTATATTCTTATATATAAAGTTTGAAAAAAGTTTCTTTTTGTGATATGTGTCTATTTTGCATTATAGCCATTTATCAATCGACATTGCGTCACGAGTCATATCATATTCAACCCGTTAAGCCAAATTTGTTTGTTTATGATTCTTAGTGGCCTTTCAAATATTAGTTTGATGTATTGAGTTATCATAAAATTATAATAATTCATATAACTAATTATACATGTTATTAATCAAAAAGATAAAAATCAAATTTCTCAAAAAAATATTAGAAGTATTAATGTCACATATATGTATGTATATATATTTAAGATATGATTCATTTACAACCAAAATAAATATCTTGCTTTTAATCATATAATTTAAAATAATTATGCATTTATAAATTAACTATTGCGTGGTTAGTCATATCACCAATAAATATGGTCTTAAAATTCCGAAAATTATTAGCAATAACTTGATGATCATATTTTAGTAATAGTAGGAGTTGTTATAAACAATACAAATAAAATTATAATTGATATATCCTAATTAAATAATTTATATGCATAACAATGATCCAAGTTATATTTGAAAAGAGGCTAAAATATCATGTACACCCTATAAAATGAGAAATCTAAGTAAATTATTTTTTTTCATGCCTACCCGACAAATATTGAGTATTGCGCTAAAAAAAGAGTTGAAATATTGACAATATTTTCCGTTAAAGGAATGTATAATCTAAAATATCATATATACACCTTAAATTTTAACGTTAGTATATGATAAAAGAGCGCTACTAAAATACATATGTAAAAGATTACAAAATCTCAAATTATTAGTTGCCCAATAAATTTCATGTTTATCACCCTGTTGTTATTTATATAATTTTTTAGGATGTAAATCACGTGTGATAAAATATTATTTTTTCACATTTAATGTAAAAATGTTATAAAATAACATAATTATGATAGAAAAGAAAAATAACATTCATATAGTAACATTCATATTTGAATCTATCTTAAATTAGAAACATGCATTAGCCAAGATGGTCATAATAGTAAATATCATGTAAATATGCCGTGTTCAATATTTAAAAAAAAATTAGTTATAAAATTAAAAATTATGCTACTAAATTATGAAATATATGACCATTATTTTTATCATTTTTGATGAAATAGCTAGGTCCGAAGTGGAGCGAGGCATCCACTCGTTATTATTATAGTACAATTTTGGACATTCTTTCTCCTAATTATACGTTGCAAACAGTTAATTGGTAAGTTTTTTGGGCTCACATTGAGCCATCATGTACTTGAATGTTCAATGTGGATGGGATGAATAACATTTTATTCAATTTTTATTGATTTTTGATATCAAGAATTTATGTGTAGCCTATATGAACAGCTAGAGATCATGTGTTTGACTGGAATTTTTTTTTCTTTTGCGCCAAAAACATAAGATATTACAATATCTCTTTTGGCTCCGTTTGGGAGCAAGATAAGGTGAAAATAATATTTTTGAGGGATAATGAGTTATTCCTCTTTATTCCTTAATTTTTGTGTGGTGTTTGGCAAGATGTTTGAGATAAAAGTTGGGATAATATTGAATTTAAAAAGAATTTATTTTATAATGACCAAAATACCCATCTATCATAATATGATTAAGATGAGAAGTTTGATCATTATGTGTTAATAATGTCATATATTTTAACAATTAATGAATATAAATGAATATAACAATTGGTAAATTAGTTATTAATTATTTTAAAAAATATTAGTATAAAATAACTATATATTTTATTTGTTAAATGTTGAAAAAAGAATTCATTTTATTATCTTTATTCAATTGTTCTTAATTTATCATTAATATTTTTTCTTCATTTACTTTACTTTACTTTATTAAACACACAAAACAAACACCCACACAACCCACCAATACGCACACATCACACACTACTAGCAAAACACATCATTCATTGAAATACAACAAATATACATCTCAACTCACAACAAAATCCATGCTATCTTGGTCTCTATTTAAAGAGAATAAAATATAGAATCTATTAATATAATTTATTTGTAGAAAAAATAAAAATATGAAGAGATATTTTAGATTTTAGAGAGGAGAAAGTGAAGAAAGAAGATGTGGTTGTATGTGGGAGATGTGATCACTTGGAGGAGAGAGAAAAGTTTGAGAATTAAAAAATTCGGTAGAAAGAATAGTTGGGGGTTAAAACGGGGGTATTTTGGTCTAAATTTTGGGGATAAATGGGGGATATTACTATCACTGCTCAGAGGTGGGGTAAGGATTGAGAGATAAATTTCGCCTTATCTCTGTTTATCTCCATCTTTTTGTACTCCGTTTGGCAGGGATAGAAGAGATAAACAAATTTATCCCTGCTTTATCCAGCTGCCAAACAGGGGCTTTAGGGTTAAGGCTCTCTTATTTTACAACTTTTGTCTCAAAATATATGCAAATCATTCTTATAAATTGATGAAAAAGAATATCATGCATATTAATTTTTTTATATCGACGAATTAATTTTTCATTAAAATTAGCTTTTTCGCATTATAAAGTATACTGTAATAATTTTACTTGATCCCATAAAAATTTAAAATGTCAAACCTTATACAATGAAAAATGTTGTAAACAACTTTAAGAAAGGAAAAAAAAATATCATATTTATATCTTACAACGTAATATCAATTATGCTAAAAAAAATATCATAAATAATTCTAAGAAGATACTAGATCAATAAATATAGGGTAAATTTCACCATAAATCACTCAACTTTCAAAAATAATTAAATAAGTCACTCAACTTTCAATTGTCCTCTATATGTTACTCAACTCTCAAAAATTATCAAATAGGTCACCCAACTTTTAATTGTCCCCTATAGGTCACTCAACTTTAAAAAATAATCAAATATGTCACTCAAATTTCAACTAACCGGGTGATCTATTTGGACATTTTTTAAAAGTTGAGTGTCATATAAGTGACAATTGAAAGTTAGATAACATATTTGATAATTTTTGAAAGTTTCATGACCTATAGAGAACAATTGAAAGTTGAATGACTTATTTGATTATTTTTGAAAGTTGAGTGACTTATTTGATTATTTTTGAGAAGTTAGAGTAATGTAAGATGAAATTTACCCCTAAATATATTTTTATTAGTAAATAATGTATCCGAAGTGGAGCGCCCTGCGCCCTAGTTCAAAAAAAGCCGTCTTCTTCCTTTTTCCCTCTAGTCTCTCTGACGTGAGAAAACAAAGCAAAAAGGCAAAAGATCCCACTCAATCAACTTTAAAGCTAAATCAAATCGAAAACCAAAAAGTAAAAGACACCCAAACAAAGCAAAAGCGAACACGCACACACGCACAATACTTAACCAGATCAGCTTCCATAAAGTACCTGCAAAATGCAATTGAAACCTCTCAAACCCCTACTCGTTCAACGCCAATGGAGGAAGAGATTGTGCCAGTCGGCCCCTCATACCGACCGACCCGTACGCCCTCTGCAGCTTCTCTCTGGCGTCAGCTGTCTACCTCGTTCAATCAAACGCGGGCTCCTGGCAGAGCT
The DNA here is from genome assembly GCA_027726005.1 of Juncus effusus. NCBI lineage: Eukaryota > Viridiplantae > Streptophyta > Magnoliopsida > Poales > Juncaceae > Juncus > Juncus effusus. The sequence goes on from CM050893.1 coordinate 5,419,818, forward strand.
AATGAGTATGTCTCAGAGCCGTTTGATAGTGAGAAATTGCCTCCTACTCTTGTATCAGAGATCAGACCGTTTTTACGAGTTGCTAATCAGACCGAGGCTGAGTCCCCTCGCGTTGCTTATCTCTGTAAGTCAGCTGAGCTTACTTTCTTTTGGAATGTTCTAAAGAGATTGTTTTTTTGCTCTGTTATTTTAGTGTCTGAGAGGTGTTTGTGAAAACGACAATATGAAACTCCCCCTATTTTATTTCAAATAATTTGATAGGCCGGTTTCATGCATTTGAGAAGGCACATATAATGGACCCCCGCTCAAGTAGTAGAGGAGTCAGGCAGTTCAAGACTGCACTTTTGCAACGCCTTGAACAGGTTCTTATATAGTACTACTTAAATGAAATTTACTAAATTATATTCTCTTTGATGCTATTTTCTTTTTGGTATTTTGTTCTTTTCGTAATAGGATGAGAAAATGACTATCTTGAGGCGGAAGGAGAAAAGTGATGCAAGAGAACTTAAATCATTCTATGAAAGGTATTATAGTTATTATATATATTAGGAGTGCACTAGCGGGAGTAATTTTCCATAATTAATTCTATATATGCTTTATTTCTTTATTAATTGAATTTGTAGTAAAAAGCAATCAAATGTCCATGAAATCACTGCGGTTCTTCATGAGGTCTTGAGAGCAGTGGTTTCGGGAGTCGCTCAGGAGGTATTAATTTCTTTACGAACAAATAGTTCAGAAGTTTAGAAATATTCTTTACATGTTTATTTTAACTGGTAATAGACTGTTGGAGTCGAGGACCTCGAAGAAAAATATGGCCGATATAATATCCTTCCTCTACACACCAGAGACAAGCGGCAACCTATCATGCATATTTTAGAGGTATATTTAATTTAATTAATTTGCATATTTTAGGGGTCGTTTAGCATCATTTTGTTTTCCAATTTTTGGTTTATGTTTTTAAAGAACCATTTTCTGATTTTAAGAACGAAAATAATTATATTTCCAATACATTCAAAGTATATTTATAAAACAAATTAAGAATATACAAACATAATATTTTCATAAAAAGTTAAAATTATTACAAAAAAGAAACTGTTTACAAGAAAGTATTTATACTAGTACATCATGTTTGTTGTTCTAACTTTTATAATACATCTACTTCATACATTTGATATATTTAGTGTGAAGACGAGTAATTTAATTCATTTGTTATATTTAGTTTAGTGTGAAATTATTCTGTAACTTTATATATAACGGTTTTTTTAGTAATTATTTGATTCATGATATAAATTAATACAGATGGAAGTAATATATGATCTAGTAAAATTGGAAACACCTAATATTCGTTTCCATTTTTTTCTTTAGCCAAAAAAAAAAAGAAAAGCAGGAAATAAAATCGATGCCAAACGAACCCTTAATTAAATATTTTTATTATTAGATTAAAGCTGCAGTTTCTGCTGTATGTAATGTAAGAGGATTACCTTCTGCGCATAGTGAAGAAGAAAATACAAATGCAACTGACTTACTTGAATGGCTTCAAACTTGGTTTGGATTTCAGGTACTTCTTTATGGCTATGCAGTTTTGTTTACCAAATCAATGTGCATGTTTTTTACTAATAATTTTGTTTCTAGAAAGGAAATGTAGCAAATCAAAGAGAGCATTTGATTCTATTGTTGGCTAATATACAAGTAAGACTGAATCCAAGCCCTTCTGTTATGACCAAGGTATCATAATAATATAATTTCTCTAACTTTTTGTTAGAAAATTAATTAGTTATTTTGATAATAATGTTTTAATAATTTGGCCAGCTTGATGATAGAGCTGTGAATGAATTATTGATGAAAGTTTTCAAGAATTATTTCAGCTGGTGCAAGTTCTTGTCTCGCAAGAGCAACATTTGGTAATTAAAGCATATATAATATATATGTATGTATGTATATATCCAACATTAATTATATCACATAGTCAGGAGCAGTAAATTAATTTTCAACCGCATCGATATGATTTTTCAGTAGTAAATTATATCATATTAGCATGTTGTTGTTTAAGTTTCATGATATTTCAAATTTTATATCTTTACCATCATATGATTTTTCAGCTGTTAATTTTTATTGATGTTATGATGACAAATGATGGTGAAGATATAAAATTTTAAATGCTATGAAATTCATATATATATATATATATATATATATATATATATATATATATATATATATATATATATATGGGAGATGCTAAAAAACATACATATGTTTTTGGGATGAAAAACATACGGTCCAAAATACGTATTAAATCATCAAAAATTCAAATTAACCGTACGGATGGAATATATATGTTTTGAATATGTTGTAGATTAATTTTCACAAGAATCAGAATATTATATCATTGCCATCATATATCATCAAAATATGTATTTTTGATGATATATGAAGGCAATAATATAATATTCTGATTCTTGTGAAAATTAATCTACAACATATTCAAAACATATATATTCCATCCGTACGGTTGAAATTTGAATTTTTGATGACTTAATATATATTTTGGACCGTATGTTTTTCACCCCAAAAACATACGTATGTTTTTTAGCATCTCTATATATATATATGTATATACATATATATATGTATATATATATATGCATATATAGTGTCGTCTAATTCTGACCCGACTCGGTTGACTCGTGTCGGTGTTGGCTTAACTGACCCGACTTTTGCCGGACTTAATCAGCCACTCATAAAAGTGCAAAAGAAAATCGAAAAAATGTACAATTTTTATTTCAAAATTTTGATTTTGTTTACTGAAATACCCTTGGACAATATTGAATTGAAGCAAAGCTGAGCAAATGATATGCACAATTCACAACTATTACAGTCATCTGCTGAAATTTCTGACATAAACAATGTAACATAAATGTCCTACTAATACATCTTTTTGGTCAATTTTTAGTTCTTCTATTATTTAGAATTATTTTTATAATTTTTTAATATTTTTCCCATTCTTTTCATTTTAAAAATAATATTTTAAGAAATTCCGACACTTCGATACGATTCGGCTGATTCCGATAAAGAGTCAGCGACCGACTCCGACTTCCATGACCCAATATATATATATATATATATATATATATATATATATAAACATATATATATATATAAATATATATATATATATATATATATATATATATATATATATATATTTATAAACAACATACGTAAGCAAAATAAAAATTTTGCTTACGGTCCAAAAAATTACACGTATCATCAAAAATTCAAATCTCAACCGTACGGATGGAATATATATGTTTTGAATATGTTGTAGATTAATTTTCACAAGAATCGGAATACTATATCATTGCCATCATGCATCATCAAAATATATGATGATGCATGATGGCAATGATATAATATTCCGATTCTTGTGAAAATTAATCTACAACATATTCAAAACATATATATTCCATCCGTACGGTTGAGATTTGAATTTTTGATGATACGTGTAATTTTTTGGACCGTAAGCAAAATTTTTATTTTGCTTACGTATGCTATTTAGCATCTCTCTCTCTCTCTCTCTCTCTCTATATATATATATATATATATATATATGGGAGATGCTAAAAAACATACGTATGTTCGAACATACGTTTTTTTAAAATACCCGTAAAGTGGTTATAAAAAGTAAAAATCCAAATTTCAACCGTATGGATGTAATATATATGTTATAAATATGTTGTGGATTAATTTTCACAGGAATCAGAATAATATATTATTGCCATCATGTATCATCAAACTATTATTCCGATATATGTTTTGAATAGTGCTGCATATTTTTGATGATATATGATGGTAATGATATAATATTCTTATTTTGGTGAAAATTAATCTCCAACATATTCATAACATATATATTACATCCGTACGGTTGAAATTTTTATTTTTATTTTTTTAATACGTATTTTGGGTGTGGCAAAAAAACGTATGTTGTGCATACGTATGTTTTTTAGCCACACCCTATATATATATATATATATATATATATATATAATTTTCATACAATTTTATGTACAGGTTGCCTTCAGTGAAGCAAGAGGTGCAACAACACAAAATATTATATATTGGGCTTTATTTCCTTATATGGGGTGAAGCTTCAAATCTCAGACTCATGCCAGAATGCCTATGTTACATATTTCACCATGTATTTTGTGGATTTTTTACATCTATCCCCCTGGAAACTTCTCTATTTTTATTCACACCCATGGAAAACCCTGACATGTACTTTCTTGTTGTTTCAGATGGCATATGAACTGTATGGGATACTGTCTGGTGCAGTGAGTTTAAATACTGGAGAGAAAGTAAGGCCAGCTTATGGTGGAGAACATGAATCATTTCTTAACAATGTTGTTACCCCTATATATAATGTCATATACGAGGTTAGGTCATATTTAACTAATATATATATATAATTCATTGTACGAATTGATGATATATAAATGGTTTTTTTAATGTATCTTGTTAATGAAGGAAGCACAAAAGAACAAAAATGGCATATCTGATCATTCCATATGGAGGAACTATGATGACCTTAATGAGTTTTTCTGGTGAGACATTATGATAAACGATTATGTTTGCGAAAATGTTTTATATTTTCTCTGTTTAAATTTTAGTTAATCAATGTGTGTTTTAAGGTCGGTTGATTGCTTTACACTTGGGTGGCCAATGCGTATCAATAACGACTTCTTTTGTACTAAGATCAGTTCAAGTAGACCTAGTACAAATACTTCTCAGACTTCCCCTATTCCAAGCGCTAACTCTCAGGTCTTAATTATTTCTCATAATTATTCTTTTTCTTATCATAATCATCATCATCATCATCATCATCATCATTATTATTAACGTTTGTTCTTTACTTCTACTTATCTTTTTTTCATGCAATACAGGGAAGAGCAACTGAAAATGCTAAGCCAAAATGGCTGGGAAAAACAAATTTTGTAGAGATCCGATCCTTTTGGCACATCTTTAGGAGCTTTGATAGGATGTGGACATTTTTCGTACTTGCCCTCCAGGTTTCTGAATTTGCAGTTCAACCCTCTTTCTCTCTCTTTTTCTATGTGTTTGGCATTTAGTCTACTTTATCCCTTGTTTTATGGTAGTACTTTTTTTATTTTGGATTGTTTTTTAATTTTTGTTTTAATTTTTCAGGTTATGGTAATTATGGCTTGGCATGAGCTAGACACCCCTCTTGAATTACTCAACCCACGAATCTTTGAAGATGTTTTGAGCATTTTCATAACAAATGCAGTTCTTAGACTCATCCAAGGTTTCTTGTTTAAGAAAAGAAAATCATAATATACATTATATATATAGCACTCAAAAAATATATTTTATCGATTTATGCGATTAATGGTATATTTTTTTGCAGTGGTAATGGACATGGTATTCACATGGAAAGCGAAGAGAACCATGAGTCAAAGTCAAAAACTAAGATTTATTATCAAATTATTAAATGCCTCCATTTGGGCAATTGCATTACCAGTATCTTATACAATTTCGCAAAAGTACCCTGTTTGTTCTACCAGAAATATAATTGGAGAGTTGTGCCTCTCTCAGTACATGGTACTTGTTCTGGTGTACCTCATGAGCAGTGCAATTAGCATGGCGCTTTATCTTGTTCCGGCAGTGGGGAGTTATATCGAGACCTCTAATTGGAGGGTATGCAAACTTTTATCTTGGTGGTGTCAGGTGATTCTCTCTCTCTTTTTTATTTTTCTTTTCTTTATTGAAGTTGTCATAATTTTATTACCTTTATGCTTATTTTCATGGAAGTTGTGCTTAATTGAGGCTTTATTCAGTCATGAAGGCTTATTTGTGGTAAATTCCTTGCAGCCCAGGTCATATATCGGGAGAGGGATGCAAGAAGGCCAAATGCCTATATTAAAGTAATCTCCATTTCTTAAATTTGAAATAATATGAAATGGCTTGATTTAATTAATTATGTGAAGTAAGCACTTTATTTACCCTCAGGTATACCGGGTTTTGGATCATATTATTGTCAAGCAAATTCTTATTCAGCTACTACTTCGAGGTTAGTTTTCTTCTCTATATATATATATGGAAATATAATTATTGAAGTGTGTTTGCTCTGAATCTTTTTTCCAGAGATTCATTTCATCATTCTGTTTCCTGATGAGCAGATTAAACCTCTTGTGGGACCCACAAAGCAAATTATGAGGGTCACTGTGAATCAATATGACTGGCATGAGCTATTTCCTCATGGTAGTTTTGAATTTTTTCCTTGTCTGCAGTATATAATATATTATATGTTGCATATTTTTTTTTACTTTTTGTAATACTAATATTTGTGTGCTTTGTTTTAGTGAAGAGCAATCTTGGAGCAATCCTTGCAATATGGGCTCCAATAATCATTGTGTGTAACCAAGATAATCCAACCATACTTCATAATTTTATCTACTCAAATATCTGATATAAGTAAAACTAGTATTTGTTTGAATATATACACAGGTGTATTTCATGGACACACAAATATGGTACTCTATATTCTGCACAGTTTTCGGTGGGATGTATGGAATTATTCACCATCTTGGTGAAGTGAGAATATCTTCCCGCATATTCTTTTATTTATTTGGAATATTTGCCAAAGGAACTCATTGACTTTGCCTAAATTGCAAAAATAATAAAAAAGATATTACATTAATCATTTACTAAAAAATAATTAAAAAATTCACTAAAATGATTGGAGAAAGTTTACTACTGGTGTCAATCATTAACTAACGGTAGAGACGAGGTTTTGGATATCCTTAAAATTTGAAGAAATATTTTGCAAATGTAAATAACCCAACGGCAGAGGCATTATGCAGGGGCCTCTTTGCGTTACCTGATGTTTAAGATTTTTTTTATTTTGACCTAAATTTTTACTTCTTTTTTTTTAATTTAGATACGAACTATGGGAATGGTCAGAAGCAGGTTTCACACTTTACCTTCTGTATTTAATTTCTCTCTTGTGCCTCGTAGTTCTCCCAAAGAAAATAAACCATGCATAAGGGCCTTTTTGGAAAATAATTTCTTCAAGGTGAAAATTGAAAAAATATGTCATGCTATATGAGCTGCTGAAATTGTTTTTCTGTAATTATGTTTTGTTTTTCAAGTTTAGGATTCGAAGGTTGAAAGGCATGAAATTGCGAAATTTGCGCTGGTTTGGAATCAAATAATTGAAAGTTTTCGTTCAGAGGACATAATAAGTAACAGGTGATTTTTTTAATCTAATTCTAATTACTTAATAATTTGAACTTTATCTGAAGCTTTTACTTCTTTTTCGAAGTTAGTTTATTCTTCATTATTATCAGTCATTATCATTCTTTTTTACATTCTTGTTTTATTTTATTTTGTTTATTTTTAGAGAAAAGGATTTGATGAAAATGCCCCTGTCAAATGAATCGAATTGTGGTCCAATTAGGTGGCCTCTGTTTCTTCTTGCCCACAAGGTACATAATTTACTTAAAATTAAAGCCAAGATCCAATTTCATTCAGAAATTAATTGAGTACTTTTTTTTTCAATTCTTTTTGTGGTATAGTTTTCTACAGCTATTGAAATGGCAGCAGAGTTTAAAGGAAATTATGAGGGTTTATGCCGAAAAATTATTAAAGATAATTACATGTTTTCTGCCATCATAGAATGTTATGAATCCTTAAAATATATTTTTGAATATCTCATTATTAGCGACCTTGAGAAAAGGTATATTACTATTTATTCCATCAAATAATTGAAATATTTTTGTTCTTAAGAGTATCATGATTTAATTTGGATTTTTTATTCAGTGTTTTAAAGGCAATATATACCCAAGTGGTAACAAGTGTTGAAAATTCAACACTATTAAAAGACATCAAGTTTGACCAGTTGCCTGTTTTACGAGACAAACTAGCCGAACTTCTTCAGCTATTGGTAATCATCAAATAATAAAATTTTAAACATTTATACATTTTATTATTTATTATCTTCATTCAGAACTTGTTTAATCTCATTATTCTTTCCAGTTTGAAAATAGAGAAAATAATAGGTATAAAGTGGTAGTTTTGCTTCAAGATATTATTGAGATAGTGGTCAAAGATATGGTTTTGGATGGTCAAAGGTGACACTTATCTTTATTTCCTATGATGTTTTTTATGATATTTGATAACTGAAATTAATTTTGAAATATACCGTTTTTTACAGAATAATTAATGTGATGAATTCTTCATTCAAGGCTGGGTGTGCGAATAGTTATATTTCTCTGTTTGGAGATCATCAAACTGAGTTATTTTCATCAAATTCCGTATGCTTTCCTCTAGAGGACAATGATTCTCTAAAAGAGCAGGTACATTAAAGTTTAAACCCCAAAAATATATATAATTATAAATCATGTCTCATTATTTTACAAAGTTACTTTCATAGGGGTTGAACAGGTCGGATATTATCCGACCGACCTGTATTCGCATCTGCAAAATATTCGTATTTGAGTAAAAAATATATGTATTCGTTCTGATACTGATACGGTAATGGAATTGACTTCCTAATATGTATAATATCCAAACAGCTAAGAATAATATCCGTATCCGGGTAATTTGTAATCCGGATACTATCCGTTTTCGGAAATTTCACTCTACATTGTGTATGGATATGGATGTATTTAAGTTTATAGATTCAGATATTTAACTGGTTTGTTAGTTTCGAGTTTCAAATATGGATAAGGATATTTATCTATATCCATCAAAAAAATTTGTTATTATTTTACTAATTAATATTTTATTATTATTTTGTCACTTTTTTTTTGTTAAAAGTTAATATATATTCAAAAGAAGGCGCAATCCATTTAGATTTGAATATCCGTATTCGTATTTGTATCCGGATTTGTATTTGTATCCAAACCATATCCTTACCGTTTACACCCCTATACTTTCACTAACTTCCTTTTAATTTTCTTCTTAGGTGAAAAGGCTTTATATCTTACTTACTACTAAAGAAAAAGCGATGGACGTACCGTCCAACTTAGAAGCTAGGAGACGAATATCCTTTTTATCTACATCTCTTTTTATGGATATGCCCTTTGCTCCTTGGGTTCGCAATATGCTTTCTTTTAGGTAATTATCCTTTGTTTTACCTAATATAACTAGAGAAGCCTAGTTATAAATCCAGATTATCATAATTAATTATTTTCCTGTGTAGTGTGATCACTCCATACTTTATGGAAGAAGTGAATTTCTCAGAGGAGGAGCTTCATATGAATCAAGATGGTGCATCGATATTGAGTTATATGCAAAAAATATATCCAGGTTAGCCACAAAATGTGATAAAGAAATGTATATATCAACATATACTAATTCTTTTTTTTTTCTGAAGGAACAACTGCCTGTTCTCATCAATGGTATTAATAATAGTTTATAATTAGTTATAGAATAAATAATATACATAGTAATCAGAAAGGAAGAGACAGGACTATCTAGTTTAGCAATTCTTCCTCCAAAGCCTTCAATAGTTTGTTGTTTGCTTTTATTTTACGTGCGAGAAGATTCTTCTATTTCTTTCACAACATATACTTATTCTTACCATGACTATATACAAAAAAATTAATTTGTTTGATTTGTGTTAATTTTTGAAATTCCTAACTGGATATTTGTTTATATTTAAATAATTCCTTTTTATCATATTTTGTCATAATGAATTTTCTTTTTTTTAATGGGTTCTGATGCTGACCGATGCCCATTTTTTTTTGTATGTCCAAAAAAATATATAAATCCTTATTTTTTTAAAACAGTATATACAAATAAAAAACATTATATAAATATAAATTGGAAAAAAGAGTTTGTATGAACACAATAAATAGAATAGAAAACAGTATATATAATAAAAATATAGTATATAAATTCCTGTAAACAATACATAATTATATATTTCTGAAACAATATATAAAAATGGGAAACAATATATAAAACCACAAAACAATATACATAAAAACAATATATATTACACGGAAAACAATAGATAAAATATTGCTTTCTGTATTTTGCGTCCCGCAGTGTCATACTCTAAAGTATCATAATATCGAATTTCTCTTTTTGAATTATAGATGAATGGAAAAACTTTTTAGAAAGGCTTGGCGCTGATCCAAGCAGTGAAGAGATCAGATACTGGGCTTCTTTTCGTGGCCAAACCCTAAGTCGTACAGGTAATTAGTTAATCAAATTTTTTTAATAGTATCACTCAAATTGAACTATAGTTCCTATTAATAGTATCACTCAACCCACTTTTTAGAACTATAGTTCCTATCAAACATCGAACTAGTTGTCTTATTAATGGTATCACTCAAATTTTTTCCCCTATGATGAATGATTTACAGTCCGAGGAATGATGTACTATAGGAAGGCATTGAAACTGCAAGCATTTCTAGAAAAGCCTGATCTAGGTACAGTTTTCAATTATTCTTCATAATAAACCCATATAAAAATTATGTGAAATTGTTTACTTTGTTTCCTAGCCAGATATATACAAAGGCCAGCAGATTGCAATTGAACAACAACCTAAAGGGCAAAATCGTAAATTGAACAATCCGAAGGACTTGCCTGCCCAGCTGGATGCATTGGCTGACATGAAATTCACATATGTAATTTCTTGTCAGAAGTTTGGGGAACAAAAGGCTGCTGGCGATCCTCATGCTCAGGATATTATTGATCTCATGATCAGGTAAAATAAATAAATAAATAAGATAGAAAAAAACGGAAATTATATTTTACAGAACAGAAAAAATCATTCTAATCCTGCTGGCAGCACCTCAGTAAATAAGTCCATACCAACTGGCAATTTTATTTTATCTTTTGATTAAACCCTAGTTTTTATTTTGCTTTTTAATAATTCTATTTTATTTTATTGAAGGTATCCAGCATTGCGAGTTGCATATATAGAAGAGAAAGAAGTGATAATAGATGAAGCACCTCATAAAGTCTATTCTTCCATTTTAATCAAGGCAGAAAATAACCTTGATCAGGTACACAACAACATATACAGCAATTAATTCGTTCTTAATTCATTATTTTATTAAAAAAAAATGAAAAATATTAATGAACGTACTGTTACCTTATGGTGCTTTGTCGTACATCTTTTTTATTTCCTTGAATTTATCGCTATATTTCTATTACAACTATTTGGATAATTGTGTAATAAAAATAGGAAATATATCGTATAAAGCTACCGGGCCCACCAATCATAGGAGAAGGAAAACCGGAGAACCAAAATCATGCGATTATTTTCACTCGTGGAGATGCTCTTCAAACTATTGATATGAATCAAGTATGCAAAATCTTTCTCCCATTAATTTCTATTAAATTGAAGACTTCCTTTTGAAGAAAATAAAAATATGAATCCTATGACTCTTGAAGGAGCACAAATGAAACTGCTTTCCCGATGCAATTTAAGCTATACTTTATTTACAAAAGTTATTTCTTAGTTAAGTTTAACATGTAATCTTTTTGAAAGGATATGTATTTGGAAGAGGCTTATAAGATGAGAAATGTACTTCAAGAGTTTGTTAAACACCAAGGAGGATACGCTCCAACAATTCTTGGTCTTAGAGAGCACATATTTACTGGAAGGTAATGTACAAAGCAATAATTACTAATTACCAGCTTAGTCGATATCAATTTGTCTTTCAATTAGTTAAAATTAAAAAAAGGCCCTTAAATTTTGTTACCTTTTATTTTCTGCAGTGTCTCATCATTAGCTGGATTCATGTCTTATCAAGAGACTAGTTTTGTCACCATTGGGCAGAGATTCCTTGCTAGTCCACTTAGGTATGAATAAAATAGATGACTATTTTTTTTTTTCCGAAATAAAATATTGAATAAATTGGTGGTTACTTATAGGGTGCGATTTCATTACGGGCATCCAGATATTTTTGATAGGCTTTTTCATGTGACAAGAGGTGGCATTAGCAAAGCTTCGAAAACAATTAACTTAAGCGAGGACGTATTTGCTGGTAATATATAAATTTAGTTTAAAGTTTCTCACATCATGACAAATGTTATAATACTGAAAAATTAATGTTTTCTGCATTATGTCACAATCTGATTCTAAGAGTCATAACAACCCTCCAAGATAATAATACGCTTGACTCGAAATCATAACAAAAATAAACCGTATTTTAAAATAAAATCAAAATATATTACCTACCAATTGTAATAATGGCGGAAATAATAAAAATAGAAATTAACACGACTTGGATCATGAACACCAGTTTGTTGAGAAAGATACACACACACATAATAGAGCTTTTTGATTTTGGTTTTCACTTAATTTTCATATTGTTTAACATTTTAGTTAATGTAAATATTTGACGAATTCATACAAGCTTGAAACTCAGCTCAGATAAATTTTTTTCCTAAAAATATAGTGGCTATATATGTGCTGCATGAGACCTAAAAATAATTGACGAATTGATATATTACACATAATATGCATAAAAGTAGATCTAAAGTCCTGTATAATTAAATAAACTTCAAAGTTTGCTATATTACCCTTGGACTGTTCATTTTAGAAGAAAATATTTGGTCAGTCAATTCTCTATCTATAACTTTGTTAATTTAAATCGTATATCAGCAGTAGTTTCTCTAAATGGATTAAGAACATGATTTGATTTCAGGGTACAACTCAACTTTAAGATGTGGAAGTATAACGTACAATGAGTACATCCAAGTGGGAAAGGGGCGCGATGTGGGTCTCAATCAAATTTCAAAATTCGAAGCGAAAGTCACAAATGGAAATAGTGAACAAACCCTAAGTCGCGATATTTACAGATTGGGTCACCGTTTTGACTTTTTTCGCATGCTTTCTTGCTATTTCACCACCGTTGGATTTTACTTCAATAGCCTTGTACACATCTCTCTTTCTCTCTCTTCGTCTCTCTTTAGATCTCACTCTAGGAATGACATACTGGTGTGGTACGCTCTAACCCAACCAATAGTTCAAAATAGTTAAGCCAATTTATGATAATAGTAAAGCATTCTTGATACCATATATGAGACTGTAATACCATCCTATTATGTTTACTACGTACATATTTGCGTAGTATCCATAAAACTCACAGGTTTCATTTCGGTTTCAACATGTGTCCTCTTTTATTTTATAGTAGTTAAGTTAATTTGAAAATTTAGTCAGAAAGCTTCTCCTAGCACAGTGGTATGAATGGTTCTTCTGTAGTAGTCAGACCAAAGTTCGATACTTGGATGCTCCAAAAAATTTCCTTCCAACTTTTTTATGCATATGAATCCAAGAGTCTCAATATTACCCGTGTCGTTCATTACAACAGAAAAGAAAGAAGGAATAGGTGGGCCGAAATGGGCCGGCATTCATAGCTTATTTATGATTTTTATGGCATTCTAAATATAAGCGTATAGAGTTGTCATCATTAACTAATAATCCCTTAATAAATTATATATTTTCATTTGTACACCATTAAATTTTAAAATATATTTCATATTAAAGTATCATATAATACATGTTCAAAAATTATAAAATATCACCAATATTTTAATAAAACCATCAAAACATAATACAATGAATACAAGGTTTTTAAAAAATTATCTTATTACTCAATCATTCATAAACAAATGTTATATAATTGTATTTTGTGAGCTTTATCATGTACTCCTTTTTTTTATGTTATCCTTCACTCCTTTAAAAAGAAATTTATTCATTTTACAACTCCGAAAATTTATCCATTTTATGACTCCGAAGCGGAGCGAGGTAGCTTCTTGTATATAACTAATATATATCATAGAAAAGTTCTCTATTACCATACAATACACTTTCTCTAGCCCAAAGTACTAAGCCTAATTTAACAAAATATCATACTAATACACCAATGGATCTACTTTACCTAAACCAATGGCCAAATTGCTTAAATCAAGTTCTAATAATAGTCGATTACTCTAGATATCAAAATACAAGATTGTAGTACCATGCTGATAGGGTCTAGAACTAGCACATATAGTACGAAAACACTTCAGTATCATTAGTAAATATCTGCATGTATATACTTATATATGTTATTAATGCAGATATCAATAGTGGGAGTCTACGTATTTCTCTACGGGCAACTCTACCTTGTGCTTAGCGGGTTAGAAAAGGCCCTTTTGACCCAAACGCGTACCAAAAACATGAAATCCCTCGAAACAGCTCTCGCCTCTCAATCGTTCCTCCAATTAGGGCTTCTAACCGGCCTCCCAATGGTAATGGAACTATGTCTTGAAAAAGGATTTCGTGCCGCTCTTAGTGATTTCATCCTCATGCAATTGCAATTGGCTTCAGTCTTCTTCACGTTCTCGCTAGGTACCAAATCGCACTATTTTGGTCGCACCATTTTACACGGAGGTGCCAAATACCGCCCCACTGGGCGGAAATTCGTGGTTTTTCATGCGAGTTTCACCGAGAATTATCAGCTTTATTCAAGAAGTCATTTCGTCAAGGGATTTGAACTCACTTTTCTTTTAATCGTATACAACTTGTTTAGAAAGTCGTATGCGAATGGAGTGGCGTATGTAATGGTTACTTATTCTACATGGTTCATGGCACTTACATGGCTTTTCACACCATTCTTGTTTAACCCATTAGGGTTTGCATGGAATAAAATTGTAGAGGATTGGACAGATTGGAACCGTTGGATGAAGAATGAAGGGGGAGTAGGGGTGCAACCTGATAAGAGTTGGGAGTCTTGGTGGAATTATGAAAATGCCCATTTGAGATATTCGGGTCTCGTTTCGAAGGTTTTGGAAGTGGTTTTGTCGCTTAGGTTTTTTATTTACCAATATGGGTTGGTTTACCACCTAGATATATCGGGAGATAATAAGAATTTCTTGGTTTATTTGCTCTCCTGGGTTGTGATCATCGCAATAATCGCACTGGTCAAGGTATTAACATACATAATTGTTTGTAAGAATTTATTTATCTATATATAATTGCTTTTTAACAATTTATGTGATTTTGTAGGTAGTGTATGAGGCAAGAAGACGGCTAAGTTCGGAGCATCAATTAATATTCAGGCTATTTAAGCTTGTTATATTTCTGATAGTTATATCCTGTCTAGTTATTCTCTATACTATATGCAAACTCTCTATTATGGATTTTGTCATTTGTTGTTTGGCTTTTGTTCCTACTGGTTGGGGCTTACTTTCGGTATGTTTTTTATTCTTTTGCCACATCAACATAAAATTGTTCTTTAGTTGTGATATAATTACTACTTTTCACTTAAATTTTTTTTTCCATTGGGTAGATTGTGCAAGTTTTGAGACCAAGAATAGAATACTATGGAGTATGGGAGCCAATTCAAGCTATTGCACATGCATATGATTATGGAATGGGTTCTTTGATTTTTGGACCAATTGCAATCTTAGCATGGATGCCTATTATTTCTGCAATTCAAACTAGAGTTCTCTTTAACCAGGCGTTTAATCGACAATTGCAAATCCAACCCATACTTGCAGGTAAAAGTAAATATAGGTAGATTTAATTCAAATAGAGAGTTATTGTTTGTTCGAGTAAATGATTAGAGTGGCTATTTTGTTTCCCTTTTTAGTTTTATTATGTAAAGTTGGAATTTGAAATGTTTCTTTTATGTTTATCTTTTGGGGGCTCAGATCAGTCAAGAAGCTTATCAATGTATTTGATCATAAATGCTACTCATAAAGTATTATCGCAGCACCTCACCACCAAAAATAAATGATACTGTAAAGTTAAACAATAGCATTAAAAAGTTTGTTAAGCATGAGAATATATATATGACCAGTTCTCCAGCTGCTAACGTGATGGATAGCCTGGAAAAATATAGTATAGAAGAATTGACCTAACAAGGTGATTTGATTAATTAAAACCTAAAGCAACTATCTTAATTATATTTCTCATAATTAATCAAAGTGGACATGAATGCGTCAGTATATGACCAGTTTTCTAGCTATACCCTGCTAGGGGTGTAAGTGAACTGGATCTGGTTTGGAAAGTGGTCATACTAGTTATGTATTGACCTAACAAGGTGGTTTGATTAATTAAAACTTAAAGCAACTATCTTATTTCTCATAATTAATCAAAATGGACATGAATGCATCACGAAAAATCTATCCGAGTTTTTTGAATGAAATGAGCAAACAAATACACGAAACATGAGTTTTAGTTGCAAACAAAGATTGTGGAGAAATATTTTAAATTGAATTCAAATTTTGGTTTGCACTTGAATAATTTAGTATTTAATATCATTCTTCACGAAAAATATATCCGAGTTTTTTTTAGGCGAAACGAGCAAACAAACAAACAAAACATGAGTTTTCAGTTCAAACAAATATTATGGGGAAATATTTTAAATTGAGTACAAATTTAGATTTGCATTTGAATAATTTAGTATTTACTATCGTTCTTTACGAAAAATCTAACCGACTTTTTTTTGAATGAAACGATCAAACAAATGCACGAAACACGAGTATTAGGTGCAAACAAAGATTGTGGACAAATATTTTGAAACGAATACAATTTTGGTATGCATTTGAATAATTTAGTATTTACTATCATTCTTTACGAAAAATATATCCGAGTTTTTTTTGGGTGAAACGAGCAAACAAACGAACAAAACATGAGTTTTAAGTTCAAACAAAGATTGTGGGGAAATATTTTAAATTGAGTACAAATTTAGATTTGCATTTGAATAATTTAGTATTTACTATCATTTTAAAATCTAACCGAGTTTTTTTTGAATGAAACGAGCAAACAAATGCACGAAACACGAGTATTAGGTGCAAACAAAGATTGTGGAGAAATATTTTGAAACGAATACAAATTTTGGTTTGCATTTGAATAATTTAGTATTTACTATCATTCTTTACGAAAAATCTATCCGAGTTGTTTTTCAATGAAATGAGCAAACAAATGCACGAAACATGAGTTTTAGGTGCAACCAAAGATTTTGGAGAAATATTTTAAATTGAGTACAAATTTAGGTTTGAACTTGAATAATTTAGTATTTACTATCATTCTTTACGAAAAATCTAACCGAGTTTTTTTTGAATGAAACGAGCAAACAAATGCACGAAACACGAGTATTAGGTGCAAACAAAGATTGTGGAGAAATATTTTGAAACGAATACAAATTTTGGTTTGCACTTGAATAATTTAGTATTTACTATCATTCTTTACAAAAAATCTATCCGAGTTGTTTTTGAATGAAATGAGCAAACAAATGCACAAAACACGAGTATTAGGTGCAAACAAAGATTGTGGAGAAATATTTTGAAACGAATACAAATTTTGGTTTGCATTTGAATAATTTAGTATTTACTATCATTCTTTACGAAAAATCTATCCGAGTTGTTTTTCAATGAAATGAGCAAACAAATGCACGAAACATGAGTTTTAGGTGCAACCAAAGATTGTGGAGAAATATTTTAAATTGAATACAAATTTTGGTTTGAACTTGAATAATTTAGTATTTACTATCATTCTTTACAAAAAATCTATCCGAGTCTTTTGAATGAAATGAGCAAACAAATACACGAAACATGAGTTTTAGGTGCAAACAAAGATTGTGGAGAAATATTTTAAATTGAATTCAAATTTTGGTTTGCACTTGAATAATTTAGTATTTACTATCATTCTTCACGAAAAATATATCCGAGTTTTTTTTGGGCGAAACGAGCAAACAATCGAACAAAACATGAGTATTAGGTGCAACTAAAGATTGTGGAGAAATATTTTAAATTGAGTACAAATTTAGGTTTGAACTTGAATAATTGGACTGGATCCGGTTCGGAAAGTGATCATACCTGATTTGTATTCACACAGGTGGATGCAAGGGGGCTAGGGTGAGGCCTCCCCCCTCACCCATATAAATTAGTCCTTACAATTTTAATTTTAGTCCCTAACTAGGAAAATGTCTGTGCTAACGCTGCGATTTTTTCCCTATTTAATGTAGTGTAAATTGTCGATATAATGTATTTATGTTGCTTTAACGTTTTTATAACATATAAAAAAACATGCGCTATTTCATTATATGGGGAGATTCAATCTATGATGATATCTACATTATGATTCGGCTATTTTAATTTTCTAAGAGGAAAATCATGCACAAAAATGAAAAGAAAACTATAATTTTCTATAGAATATATGAAAAATCAAAGCAAAATTACTTAATATTATTGAAAAAATGTATGTTCCCCCCCTCTAAATTTGTATTCAACAAAATAATAAGAAATTATACAGATAATAAACATAACACCTAATATGATAATTCAAATATTTGAATTCGTTATATCAAACATAAAGTTGAAATAGATCTCGAATAATATAATATAATCACAACAATTAGTAATTAATAAAGATAATAAAATGCATATATTGTATCAACAACTGCTCAACCCCACAACGGGCTTACTTATGAATTCCATCACAAGTAATGAAATAAAAAATTAACTAAAGGAAAAATGATACAATATATTATTTAACTTTAAAAGGTAGAAGACAAAAATTGCTGCCGACATCAGCCATATCGATTTTTATGTTATAATCTTGAAGGCCCTTAGCTACACTAACATCACAGGAGCCCTCCACGTCATTCAAATACTTTTATCCCTTTGATTCGGCATCAATGGTTGCCATTTATCTGAATTTTACATCCCAAAAGAGGTTAGTTGCTCACAATGCATTTTAATTATTGTGTATCTTACCGAAATTTAGATTCGGCCTCTCATCCTTTACACTTTAGTCCAAATATTTAATTGCCATACCAAGTGTTGTGGCTCAAAAATTTACTTTACAATTTTTTCATAATCTTCTGCTCTTTTTATTTGCACGTGCTCCTAATTTGTGAGCCCATATTACTTGATGTTGAGACTATTCACATTCTCAGTAAATTTTGGTAAGGTGGGAATTTAGGTAATATTTTTGTATGAACTAAGAATATTTTAATTAGAAATATGCTAAAATGTATAATTGAGATTGAGATCTTGGGGCTATACAAAATAACTAGAAAAAAGTTCTTTTCTCATTTTTGTTAATAAATATACAAAATAATTATTTTAAGGGCTTTGTTACAATTGGATAGTTGTTAAAGTATATTTCTATCATTTTTTTTGGATTGAGATTCGGCTCCGTAGACGGACGAGACGCATATATTAAATGGATACAAACAAGAATACGGATACGAAATGGTTTCCAATACGATTAAAGTACTTATATTAATGGGATATATATAAGAAAATGGCTACAAACACACACACTCACACACACACACACACACACACACACACACATATATATATATATATATATATATATATATATATATATATATATATATATAAATGACTACATATACACTTCAGATATCTCCAATATGAATATTGAATCCGGATTCAAACAATGTATAAAATTTCAATATAATTCGTATAAAGGTAAATTTATACTTAACGAATATCTATATTCATATCAAAAGACATATTTATACTTACCAAAAAATCAAGTCAAATAACATAGATTACATTCTAAATTACCGTCTTTATCATCTTAGTTTCTTAAAATTAATAAATTAGACAAGGAGAAGATTATGAATTGTCTTATTTATTATAAACTATAAATTAATAGCTTGATAAATATTTGAATCAATTCAAAATTTGAATCTAAAAATAGGTATCTATTTTTGACAATTTAGATAAAAAAACAACTCATTTATTATAATTATCCTGATTAGAGTATTACCACCCTGAAAAATTTCCAAATCCGATTTTTATTGGGTTTGGTTCAAGTCATTGTCTAAATCATTTACACCACTTAGCATTGACATTTCATATAAAAAAATTGTGAAAATTTCGCGCAAAGCGCGATTATCTCTTGTGCACCATTAAAGTTTCATCTTGGAAACAATAGAGAAAAAAAAAACAATTTCAAAATCTTAAGTTAGAGCCGAAAGACTTCAAAAAATGATTATTCTATCGAGGTTCGAGCATTACCATTGTCATTGTCTCACCTGTTACAAAAATCATTGAGACCACTACAACTATAGTTTTATCCAAAAAATTGAAAAATATTAAGGAACTGAAAGATAAAACCTACAAATATATGTAATAGGATTTTTAGAATTAAAATGGCCTCAAGTAATTTCCGAATCTAAATCCGTCAAGCTTCTGACAACATAGTTGGGCCCAAATTTGAAAAAAAAAAAAAAAAGTTTAAAAATAGACTAAAAATTTAAGTAAAGAAATTAATCAAATCAAGAAAAATTAGCTAAAATATAACAAAACAATCAATGCTCCTCATGCATATAATTTATTGATTCTTTGAACTTCAAAAAACCTATTATATGGTTATATTCTATAGAAATAATTTTTGTTTTTCAAGATATAGAACTTAATCTGGAAAAAATAGAAAAAGAAATCATTCACAGCCAAACATTAAAAAAATTCTTTGTAACTAAATATTTAAGATAAAACCAAATAAATTTATTTTGCAAAAGGCCCATGCATTATGCCTAAAATAAGACAACTTCTTGTAGGTTTGAAAACTTTATCAATGTTAGAACTTTTTGCAATTTAGAAAGAATGTAGGGGCTTGATAAACATTTCCACCTAATTTTTTACACCAGTTTGCAGAGCTGTTTGCACAAATAATGGGCCTAAATAGCTTGTCCTAGTTCCAATAAAAACATATTTCAAAGGGCAACAAAGCCCTTACATTATCTAAAATTGCAACGAAAAAAAAACAATATAGCTGTTCTTGGTCGGGACTACGTTCAGAATTTTCAACAATGTAGGTTTCTTTTTTGCAATTTAGTAATAATGTAGGGTTTCTAAGAGGATTTAAATTGTACATTTTTTATATATATTGAGGTTTAATTGCACTACTCAACTAAGTTGAGCAAATTTGGTTTGATGAGGTAAAATTGCTCAAAATGGAGGGTTAGTTCATAATTACTGGTTTATTGAATTCTCACTGTGTTTGTAGTTGAATTGCCCGATTAGAGTTTACTTGAAATTGACTTGCGTAATTGAGTCTTATCTAAATCTTAATTCACTGAGTGTTTTTAACATACTTATGTCTCAATTGAATCTATGTTGGCAATTTAATAATCACATTTAAGAAATTGAATAATTCTATTATTTACTCACTATGTTGCGCGGACATTTCAAAAATCCGACCGTGTCGGACATGACGCTCCTCGGACACGTGTCCGACACACCACGTGACGCGTCTAATATTTTGTTATTAAAATTCGTCAGGACATTTCCCAGACACTTCTCAGACACGTGCATTGGGCTTGTTAGCACAATTACTGTACTATTTCATCATCCTCTTATTTTAGAGACTACCTCATTTCACTTTTCTATTCCAGTAATTGTGGGACTACATATTTAAAGTGAATTTTGATTATTTAGTGTCAAGTTTCAATATACAAACATGTAAAATGACAAATATCTTGTATGCACGTATAAAAGTGGAACTTCAAATGTTATATATATTGTATTAATTATAAAATATTACGTATAACTTTCTAATTATAAGGTAAAAATATTATGTATAATCCTTTAAAATAAAATAAAATTGACATAAATAATATATAAATAATTAAATTATATATTTTATTCATAAAAATAATATAATAATATATATAAAACGTGTCGTGTCCTCTACTTTTTTTTATAACTGTCGTGTCGTCGTGTCCATGTCGTGTCGGACACGACATCCGTGTTCTTGTCCGTGCAACATAGCTTACTCATGACCTGTTGTTGAATTGTTCAGATAATCCCTGATTTATCAACAACCAATCTGTTCTCTTCTTTGTGCTATTTTTCTGATAAAAAATATATATTGCAATCATATATTTAATGAAATTTTTACTTAAGCAATAGGGCAGTATGGGATTTTCATCTTTTTTCAGAAATAAACATAAACAAGAAAAAAAATGCAGACATTTTTCTAAACTGACCTTCTCACCACTCTCACCACTGTACATTTAGTATAACTTCTCTTTCAGATGCAAGAAAATAAATTTACAAAAATAAAATTGTAACAAAATTTTAAAATTGTTTGCGTGATTGATGACTTGCCTAATTATTTATGCAATTTGATATGATCTGAAAATTAAAATGAGATTAGTTAATTAAAGATTTGGACAAATTAATTATTTGGGGCCCGAATAGTGTTTTGGGGGCAATTTGTTACTATAATGGGTTCTTTCTGATACACTACGCTAGTTAGATTAGTTACCAGTAAGTAATGAAAGTTGGATTAGACATCTTAAATTCTAAATTCCAGAAGAAGCAATTATGCATCTAATTGTGAGTCTTTATATGAAAAGCAAAATAAGAAAATTACTTGATTAGTATCGTCTGAACTTAAACCGTCGGTTTCTTCCTTCAATTATTCCACAACAGAAGAGGGTCTGAAGAGAAGAAGAAGAGCAAATAACCAATCTTTTGGTATGCCTGTGTCCCTCAACTGTGCTTATTGTACTTGACTAATATGTTCCTAAAACAAAATAATTTTTTTTAAGTCTAGGTGTATGATATAAAAAAAACAAAGAACTGGACTTTTAAAAACAAAATAAAAATCTGATTTTTCATTAACTAAGAAATATTGCAAGTCTAGATTGTAGCTGGTGTGGCCTTCCATTATTCCGTCTGACGTATCGATGGTAGTCATAGTTCTTACAATATCCATGCACACAAAATAAATGTTGAACGGCACTTGTTATTCATATCAGGATTCCTCCCCTTAACTGCCATGCTCATAGCGGTCTGTTAATAACCGAAATCCACTTGTGGATCTCATTGGACCAGGGTTTTCATGATCCGACGTTACCCAATCTGTGAATCCGTCTGTAGAGCCATCTTGCCGTTCTTTCAGATGATCGTGGTGCGTGATTGGCCCAAGTAGAGGATTGTGTTGACTACTTCTAAGAGATCCATTACTGCTGCAAGTAGAGAGGGATTATGTTGGATGAGTTGCAGCTCTTGGATATTTCAGGCCGTCTGTTCAAAAATTCTCTCACAATTACTGAATTTGAAGAAAAAAAATAGGAAAATTGAGACTTATTGTTGTTCAATTGCTCTTAATATCTCATATTTGTGATCTTAATTGATTCTTACAGGTTCGAATTATCACTGAATAAGCCGAAATATAACGAACAGAAGCTTGATCGTACCATTGGGACCCTGCTTTGCTGCCATGTGGAAAGCATCCAGATCAAGGTAAGATCATAGAACGTATTTTGTAAGCCAAAAAATCACCTTGTTCCTCTTTATCTTGAATGATTTTTGTTAGATTCATCCAAATTTATAGATACTCTCTGTCTTGTGAGATTTGGCATCATGTAGTTGTGCTGCACTCCTAAAAAATAACAAAAACAACAATATAATATATTAGACAAACTGCAAGCACAAAAATATTTATAAATCCATGAGTATGTTTTCCTAATTGATGTTCTCTTTATATGGAGACAAATGAAAAAAAGTCAAAAATAAAAAAAATTAATCTTGAAATTATGAAGAAACTATAGCTGTTTATAAAGATAAAGAAAGAAATGGTCGAGAAAAATTGTGAATCTTGAAATTTTGAAGGAAGTGCTAAATTTTGACATGTTTCGAAAAATAATCAGAGAACTGTTGTTTACTAAACAACGTTTATGTGAATTTCATACTAATCCTACGTCTGAGATATGAGGCAAGTTTTTTTTTTTCAATGAAATCAATTATAAGAGCTTAAAACATCATAAACTAAATAATTTCAAAAATTGAGATTACAAATTGATTAAAATGAAGTAATAAATTAGTAACCTCTTACAGACGAGTAAATATTTCAATTCTTGATGAGAGAAGGCTCCTTTGATCGATGTAGGTGAATATGTCGTATTAGGGTCATTTTTATAGAGTGATTTTGGCGATTGACGAAAATTTGATTTCTGCAAAAGGCGGGAGGATTTTTGTGCTTGACAAGATTTTAGAAATAAAATTACCATGTTTATGGTTCTTGAAAGAGATGATATGGTAATATTCAAAATATGAATCTTGACAAATACAGATACAAATATAGAATATTTTCTTTTTTATGTTGTGCCCGGCTGGATATTTATTTCCTTTCATTAGTTTGTAACTTGGCAAATCAATATTTCGCTTGTGCACATAACGTCAAAAAAAAAATTACTTTACTAAGGTATACAAAAAATAACAAACATGCATCTCACTTTGTGTACATTTTCATAGCCTGATTGCACAGGACGATTTTTTGTTATTATGTTATGATTATATTAGTATATATAAAATAAAATATACTAAAAATAGAGAAGGTTTATTTTTTTCTTTGTAGTATCTTTTTTTTTTGGCTCGATCAAAATTGAAATAAATTAGATTAATATATATTTCATGTTATATTAAGTCCTCAAGTTAACTTGACAATGGCCTTTTCTTATCTTCTGCTTTTTGCTGCAAGAAATCAAGTCCCACTGCTTGGATGTCTGAAGTTAGTTATACCAGATACTCTCAGTTCGTAGACCCTCTGGGCCTGTTTATACAATATATTTAGGTGTCAATATATTATTATGCACTACGGATATATTTTTATTTATCGCAAATATACAATTTATAGTGTCAAACAAGATAAAATAAACCAAACTTTCATTATTTAAATCATATATATATAGACAAAAAGTTGTTTATAAATAGGTCGGATAATATCCAACCCCAATATATATCCGCAAATATCTGTATCCGGAATGGATACGAATAGTAGTATACAGATACGAATAGTTTTATACAATATATGAATACGAATTTAATAATTAATTTGCCTTTCTGATAGGGATATGGATAGTATCAATATCTGGATAATTTCTTATTCAGATGATCTATTTTAAGATATTTCATTATATATCGGATATGAATACAGATATCTATATGTATATGTGACTCTTTTTTTCATGTCTGGATACGGATATTATTCATATTAATATTTTGTTATTATTTTTTATTAATATCATCGTCGTAAATATTTAAATGTAGAAAAATATGTGATTCATTCGTACGTTAATATATTCATTTAAATATAAAAAATGAATCCATATTTGTATTTGTATTCGATAATATCTGAAGCGTATTCGAAGCTGGAACTATCCATATCCAAAATTGAGAAATGTGATATCACGACGCACTATAGCACGTCTAAATCATGACAGACTGTATATATATTGTGTTTCCGCATTTCAACATACTATTCATTTATATATATTGTTTTCATTGTTTTAGACATATTATATTTTCTATATATTATTTACTTCTGGAATTTGTATATGTACTATTTTAGCGCTTTTTAATATATACTATATACCGTTTTCACTGTTATACACATATACTATTTACAAAAAGTGAATTATATATATTATTTTTTTTTTCAATTTTATACATTATTTATTAGCTATATATACTTTCTATGAGCGGATGGATTATGTCGGGTCAATTCGGATCACAGGTCGTCCGTATCACGAGATATTCGAATTTTGGTTCGTAATTTGAGTTACGTGTTATTCGGGTTTGAGTCGTTCGGATTTCGAATATTACTAAGAAAATATTATGTACAAGTTTATTGAGAATATATATTATATTATACTAAGAAGATATATAATATAACTAAAACAATATATTATAAAAATAACGCTACATACATATTGCATATCTAAAAGACTTCGGCTTATTCAATCAAAAAAGTCAAACCTTGAGGCATATATTATTATTTTCATTTAAAAAATGGAAAAGTTGTAAAGTTGAAACTTTAGTTGGCCCAGCACTTTCCCTAAATCTATTATTTCCATATTTCTTCTTTTTTTGAAGGTTATTTTCATATTTCTCTTAGGGGCCGTTTGGAGTGGAGAATTACAAGTGGAATTTACATTTTGAAATCCAACAAAGTATAAATTCTTTGTTTGACAAACCTTAAAAATAGAATTTACCTTTTGCGGTATTTCCCTTCTTCCCATTTTACGGACAATATGTAATTCTCCAAAAATGTTAGAACGCCAAGATGCCGCAAAAAATTAACGTTCCAAATCTCTTGTTAATACTTATCCGTCCTGACTCCTGCCTTATTCCTCTCTCTCGCTTCTTCTCTAATGGCTCCAGTCTCTCACTCTCTCACTCGATTCTTCTCCTACAATCGCTGGGCAAAACAGCATCAGTCTCTCTCTCACAAAAGTATCTCTCTCCCTCACTTAGACTTTGGCCATGTACTCTCTCCCCTCCCCCCCCCCCCCCCCCCCCCCCCTTCGATTTTAGCATGGTAGGCTGATTATGGTGTCTCTCCTCTCCAATTGGTCAGGCACTCATCTCCTTGATTAGTTTCTGCTCCTTGAGTAATTTCTGACGCTTGATTAAATAAATTGGACAAAAAAGAAGCACTCAATCCATCATACGCCCATTACACCATTCTACCCTTCATCCCATTACATTACATTATCCCCTTTCTTGTCATCCTATTACAATTTACATGTATTTACATAATTACAGAGAGGTCCATATTTTCCTGAAGCATTCGATGTTGGTATTACATCTCGCAATGTTTAATTCTTCATCTTAAAATACCTTGTTGTTGCGTGCTAACCACACTTCCCAACAATAGCTCCACCAAAGAACATCCCATTTCTTCTTGTCTCCTCCTTTCTTTTTGGCTCGCATATCCCACCAGGCGTTTTTCATTGACAATGTAGCGTTGTAGGCGATGTTTAGGTCAATTCGTAGTGCTGATGGCGCTGTACAATATAGGAAGAGATGTTTGTTTGTCTCTACTTCTTGTTCACAGAAGATACATTTTTATGCCGTATTCCAACCTCTTTTGATGAGGTTTTCTTGCGTCAGGTTTTTATTATGTGAACATAGCCAGACAAATACTTTTATCTTCTCTGTTAGTTTCATTTTCCAAATCGCTTTGGCCTCGACCCTTTGAATCCCTCTCTCTGCCATTTTGTGATATGCGGATCTCGTCGAAAAGTCTTTGTTGGTCGTCCATCTCCACTGTAGTTCGTCTTTTCCTTCTCAAATGTTCACTTGTTGTAAACGTTGGTATAGCTCAATCTGTTGTATTTCTGCTCGTATTGATAAATCCTCTCTCATTCCATCATTCCAGGTGATATTTGAATCCTGTAAAAGCCAATCGTGCACTGTTTTATTATCATTGATTACATATATGTATAGAATAGGAAATTCATCCCTGGGACAAGTTTCCTCCGGCCACTTCTCTCTCCAGAAGTTTACATCGTTGCCCTCTCGCACATTCCATTGTATTGAGGACTGGAGGAAGCTAGCTAAATCTGTCAGGTCTTTCCAGAAGAAGCTATCCGATTGGTTTGGCAGGGTATTTATTATATCAATTCTAGAATCGTATTTCTCCGATGTTACCTCTTTCCACATTGATTTGTCGTTATTTTTATAGTTCCACAACCATTTCATCAGCAATGCATCTTTTTTTTCTGTAATGCTCCTCATGCCCCATCCCCCATTATTTTTTGGTGTACAAATCATATTCCAACTTACTAGGCAGTGGCCACCACTGCACTCTTTCTCGCCTCTCCACAAGAATGTTCTTTGTATTTTTTCTTTTTTCATGGTGACCCATTTTGGTAGTTTGAAGCATGACATAAAGTATATCGTTGTTGAGGCAAGAACCGATTTAATGAGCGTGCATCTTCCTGCCATTGTTAGCAGTATCCCTTTCGAACCGGCTAACATATTATGCAATTTTGTCAAGATAGGCATATAATCTTCTTTTTTTGGCTTCTTATATTCTAATGGTAGGCCTAGATATTGCATGGGAAAGGAGCCAAGAGGACAGGGGAGTATGTCCTTAATTGTCTCAATATCTGATTCGCTCATGTTCATCGGTACGAATTCACTTTTGTCCCAATTTATCGCTAGACCCGATATCAATGAAAATATATCCAATAATAGTTTAAATCTTCGTGGAATTGAGCCTGATGCTCTAATTATGAACATAGTATCGTCCGCATATTGGAATATTTGAACTGACACTCCTCCTTCATTTCTTTGTACCCCAAATCCCTTGTGCATAATTTGTTGTAGCACATCTGCGGCTAGATTAAAGATGTGTGGGGATAGTGCGTCCCGTTGTTGGACCCCTTGTTTATGTTTAACGGTTTGAGTTTGTTCTCCATTAATGATTAACCTTGATTTTGCCATTTTAAAAATCGCTTTTATCCACCTTATGCATTTTTCTGGGAATTTTCTTGCTCTCATGACAGTGTATATGAAATTCCAATTTATCGTGTCAAATGCTTTTGCGAAATCAGCTTTGAAAATTATTACTAGCGTTGCCTGGTTAGCCATCTGTTGTATCACCTCCCGCACCGTTACAAACAACTCTGTTATTTGTCTCTTTTTGATGAATGCTGTTTGTTTTGAGTTTATTAGCTTTGGCATGAAAGGTTTAAGACCGTTTGCCAGTAATTTTGATATAATTTTAATTGGCGATTGTATAACACTAATCGGCCTAAACTGGCTAGGTTGTGCGGCTCCTTGTTTCTTTGGTACTAGCGTAATATCAGCATAGTTAACCTCATAGATATTTGCTCATTCTCTGTGGAATTCATAAATCAAGGCGATTAGGTCTTCTCCAACGATATCCCAATATTTCTGCCAGAACTCATTTAGAATTTCATCAGGGCTCGACGCTTTCCACTTCGTTAATTTTTTAACCACCGCCCTTATTTCTTCTAAGTTAAAGTCTTTGCATAATTCGGTCAGGTTTGGGTTATCTTCTGGCCGGTAAAGCCCTTGTAGGCTGACCTCCACATCATTTGTGCTAACCGGGTTAAAAATTTCATTGAAATGTTCAAAGAACTTCTGTTTAATTGTACCAGGCTTTGTCTCCATATTTCCGTTTATCTCTATCCCCATTATCACGTTTTTCTTCCTTCTGTTTGATGAGAAAGCGTGAAAATATCTCGTATTTTGGTTTTTTTCTTTGAGCCACTTACCTTGAGCTCTTTGTTTCCATTTTGATTCAACCTCGTTAATTTCTTCAAATAATCTTTCCTTGAGTTTGACCCTTAGAATGAATTCTTGGTTCGTGAGCTGCCTATGCTCCTCAGCCAGATCGAGTCTCTCAATTATTTCTTTACATTTATTAAGTTCCTCCTTTAATTTAGTAACTCTTTTATTTTCACATGTATGCAGAAAGCACAAGGTGTTTCTTACTTTTTCGTTGAGTGATGATGCTAGGTTTGTGTTGTTTGGCTGTCTCAGTTCTTTAACCCATCCTTCCTTGACTCGGTCTTTTGTTAGCTCATACTGAATCCATTTTATCTCGAATTTTCTCTTCCTTCGTGTGTTACTTGCGTTGTAGGCACGAAATAGTAAAGGTGCATGGTCGGATGTCGGAGCGGGTTGAGTTTGTAGTGAAAGTTTAACAAACGCTATGCACCATCCGTTAGAGATAAAAACTCTATCTAAGGGCACTAACATCGGGTTCGGTCTTCTGTTCGACCATGTAAATTTTCTATTCACTAAAGGAACCTCTGTTACTTGGAGGTCACTTATTGTTTCATTGAACTTGTTGATCAAATTCCAGGACCCTCCTCCTGTTGATTTATCCTCCCTGGACCTCATTAGATTGAAATCTCCCATCAATAACTATGGTTCCTCTCTCCAATTCCTTATGGACTGCATTTCCACCATAAACCCATCTTTTTCTCCATCCAATGTCGGACCATACGCATTCTTAATCATCATTTTAGCACCTTGTTGGTTCTTCAATATTACTGTTATACATCTATTTGTTTCGAGCTCTTCAACACATTCAAATTCGTTCAACCAAGCTATCATTAACCCTCCTTTGGTACTATCCGCCTTCTTAAAAACTGCTTTGTTGAACTTGTTTGGAGCGATCAACCGTAATAAGAAAGTTGATTATCGACTCCACTTCATCTCTTGGAGGCAAAATACGTCGCATTTTGCCTCCCTTATAGTATTTTTAATAATATTACACTTCTTAATTTTCCCCAATCCTCTTACATTCCAACAAATACAACTTAAACTCTTACATTGATTTAGCTCATACATGATTAACTTAAATTAGAAAAGCTACTACTCTAACTCGCATTTATTAACTACCAACGTCTTGACACCATCTACTCAACTGCTGTAACCTAATACAAGTCTACTTCTTCTTCTACTGTCCACTACCTTGATCTTCTACGCTTTGATTCCTTGCTGCCCTCCCTGCAGTCCCAGCAGTTGTGCTTCCTTTCCTGCCAGTGAGACCCCGCAATCCTTGACGATCTCACTTATCTCTTCTGGCGTGTAAGGCTTGCTGGATATCTTTTCTTGTTCAATTTTTATTGCACAACCCCTTTTGCTCTTTTTTTCGTGCTGATCTCCTGTGTTTGATCTTCGATTTTTCTTTGTTTGAGTTTTATGGCCTTTTGAATGGAATTTTCATGGCCCATGTTCTTCTGTTTAAATCTTTCGCTTCTTCTTGGCCCATTTTGGCCCTCATCTTCTTTTCCTTCTTTGCTTGTTACACTTTTCTTGTCATCTTTGACAGGTTTGTCTTTTCTTTTCTCCTTATTAATTAGAGCCAGCTGTTTATTACCGTTGTTATCTGCGCCTTTGTCCTCTTGCTCTGTTACCTCATTTTGTCCCCCCTCCCCCTTCATCTTCATCCTCATCATTCTTGTTGTATGGGTTCCTTCCCTCTTTACACCCTTCTTCTAAGATGAGTATCCCTTCCACTCTCAGTAAGTCAATAAGATACTTTTTTAGCCTTTCATCTTTCGTGTTCATCATGATTTCAATCGCGATATCCGGGGATATCATGATCACGTTTCCTTCTAGCATATTTTCCGTCATCAATCTCTCTAGGTGCGGTGGGATCTCCGCCCCCTCATCTACTGTAATGTTAATTCCTTCATCCTCGATGTGTATCTCAGGGATATCTTCTTCCTCCTTTTCTGGTTGACTCGACTCGACTTTTTGCCCTTCGTTGTTCCCCGGCGTGTGGCTGGTATCGGCCCTATTGGGATCTCCTTCTACATTTGGTATTGTATCCTCTTCTCTCGTAATTTCTAAATTCTCCAACTGTTGAGTCTCTTCCACCATTATCGAATCACTGTCGGTACTCTCATCTCCGTTATCTTTTCTCTCATTGTCATCTTCCCGTCCTCCATCTGTATCGTGTCCTCTCATAATCTCTGGTTCACTTTCGGAGTCAACTAGCTGTTCTTCCTCTTCCTGATTTGTTCCCTCTTCATCATTTGGGTTTTGATTCTCCACTTCTCCTGTTGTTCCCTTATTATTATTTCTCTCGTTCTCTCCCTTCTCCTTGCTCACATCATCTCCCCCTTCTTCATCCGCTGCCTTTCTTTGTCTGGTGCCGTTGATGTTTGTCGCCTCGATTTGGATAACTTCTCATTCACTCTTCTGCTGATCTTCTTCTGGCATTTGTTCCTTGTTTACTCGTTCTTCCTTCTTTTTTCTGTTCCCTCGTGTGAGATTTTTTCTTCGCCTTTCTTCTTTGTCAATTGAAATGTAGAGTTATGTTTTTGAACTCCTTCTTTGTTAGTCGCCTCGTGTGGTAGGATCGTTCTTTCATCTCCGTCCATGTTTGTCGTCTCACTCGATGCGTCTCATTATCCACTCTTTCATGATTTATCACCTCAACTGGGATGATCTCCCTTCCATCTCCATCCATGTTTGTCGTCTCGATTTGTTAAGCGTTGTTCTCCAGTCTTTCGTTGTTTGTCGTCTCAACCGGAATGATCGCCTTCTCATCCGCAACCATGTTTGTCGTGTCGATTTGATAAGCCTCATTCTACGTTCCGTCGTTGTTTGTCACCTCGACTGGGATGATCACCCTTTTATCACCGTCCATGATTGTCGCCTCGACTTGAAAGATTTCTGTTTCGGTCTGCCCCACTGTTGATGATTTCTCTACTTGTACCGTCTTGTTTCCACCATTTTCTATCACCGAAGCTTCCGGCAATTTCAACCATTGGTTGACATCAACCATAATTGTGTAACGATAGTTATCGAGTTCTATATCAACGTGTTTAGATATTTTCAGGGACTCTACCTTAATTTTTCCTCGTAGTGTCTCCAAAGTTTTGTTCTCTAGTGGCGAGGTATGGCTGTGGTACTGCCCAAGAGAGTTTAATGCTCGAACGATTTTGTCCTCCCTTCAAGCGTGTGGTGGTAGCTCAGATAGCTCAACTTCCACAATGTAATTGTAGTGGATCTTCTCACCTTGGTGTGCCGGAGTCCAAGCTCGTATGTCGAACCCTTTCTGTTTGAGGACCTGCGGTGGGTTGTCCACAAAAGCCCTCCGGAGGGAGATAGACTATGTAGCTAGGGCCTCTCAAGTGGCATAGCCCGATGGGGGTGTGGGTTCCATAGAAACAATGTGAGAGTACAGTGGCCATCGTTGCATAGCTTACCGCCGGTAGGGTAGAACTCATCATCATTATTGCTTGGTTGAGGTACTGAAGCTCATGGTGATGTTCGTTAGATGTGGTGATCCGACAGGTCGAAGTGTGGGGTCTATCCTTTGGAAATACAATTCCTGTTACAAGGCTCTACGGGTTTAAGTTTCCCATCTCCGGGATCTGCCCTCTTTGTTCTCCGATCTATTAGAAACCGGAGGTTTATTAGCCACCAGAGATCTAGTGATTGTATTTCTTTTACTCATTCCTAGAACTAGTCCTTAGCTCTGTTTCTACTCATAAGGCAAGTGCCTATTCACAGTGCTAAGTTCAGGCTCTATAAGCAGTACTATACTCTTTGTAAGTTAATGAAAGCAACTACCTCTCTTGCTGGTACTTTAATAGACAAGTTTCAAGTCAGGCGAGTATTGTTTCTTAGGGCTGTCCACCTTCTGAGTGTGTGTGAGAGGAGATGATTGTATCGCTTGTATGGCCGGTCCTTCACAGAAGCGAGCTGTGTGACCCGGCTTCCTACATTTCATACACATTACCTTGTTGGAACATTCAGCGATCTTGTGGCCAGTTCTTAAGCAACGGTAGCATTTTCCCCACCAAAATGAGTCCTCTTGGTTTGGTGGTCAGGAGATCACTTCCGGCCAGTCTATCTCCTCCGAGGAGACAGAAGAGATCATCGACCTGACTTGTATTTTAGGTTTGGGCTTCGGGATTGTTTTTAATGCTTGAATGTAACTCCTTATTTTTTGTGTTGTTATTCTTTAAAGTGGAATATTAGGGTTTGCTACAGTTCTGAGATTGAAGAAGACTTGTTGTTTACAGTGGTGTTTGTTGTGAGTACGGTGTTTGTGGTTGAAGAAGTGGTTGCTTTAAAAGGCTTTGGGTAGAGAGAGGGGCGAGTTGCTAGTGTCACTGCTACAATGGGGTGACAAGGTATGAGGATTTGATGAGTCGCAGGGCTAAACCTTCCTCTCCTACTGTGGTAGCTTGTTCATCCCTGGTTGCCCGTCAGTCGAATCAGTCTTCCCATCTTGCTTGTACGCCGGTGCTGTCCTCCTTTAACCGGTCTCCCGGTTGTTTGCCCAGCAGTTGGGTTTCTCCCTTGAAATCGCCCTTTCACGGTTCCCTAGGCCCCTCCTTTTTCGAAAAACATTTTCGTTCTTGGTGTTATTAAAGGTAACACTAAATTATTGGACTATTTTGTATAACTATAGGCCTTGTTATAAGTACTTTAATTGAGGGAGTATTAGATTAATTGAGAGAAAATTAAATGAACTGAATTAATTTAGCCAAAATTGGATTAATGATGATATAATTGCTCTTATGCTCCATATAGTACAAACATGTATGAGATTATTTGTGTTTTATTGACTTACTGTTCCAACATAAATCTACTGCCAAAAATATAAATCTAGTATTCATTGCTTTGGTTACTGATTTGTCTAATTGGTGATGAATTTGGGGCTGAGTGAGTGCAAAGTTGGAATTATTTTCATATTGCTACTTTGTAAGTTTGATTTGTTGTTAATTTTTTTTTCTAATTTTTTTTTCTGAAAGCTAATTACTTAAATTTGAATTTTGTTTCAGCAAATGAGGGGCTAATGGACTTATATGGTGCTTAATGTATTATGAAATTCAACTGAAGAAGCTTATTTGAAGAAGCTTGCACGTATAACATGATTCAATATAAACAAGTAACACAATTTGAATAAAAAAAACTATACGAATATAAACAGATCGGCCAATCTTATTGATGGATATACACATTTTGTCTTATGTATGTATAGCAAGTTATACCCTTCATATAAACATCACTGCAAAAAAATTTACCGGTAAAAAAGTGAGTGTGAATGCACAAAATCTCACCTTTTCATAGGTCTTATTCTCATCATAAGAATATGTAGTTATCGTTTAAAATACAATATCTTAACTTATATTTCGTAGTGACGACCATTTGTTAATCGTAGAAATATCAAAATGCATGTCTATTTATTTTGTCACAATAAATACTATGGTCGTAACAACATAGCATGTCTTCACAATTATGTTTCTTCAACTGTGACAGACAAAACGGTTGTCACAAACAATAAGTGTATTTGTGACGACTTTTTTCATGTCACAGTATAGTCGTCACTATATGAGTTTTTAGTGACGACAAAAAGATATTTCACTATTATTCAATGCAATAGTGACAAAACAATTGGTTGTCACGATAAGTAGGTGTAATTGTGACGAAAATGACGTTTGTCACTATAGAATTGTCACTATATATTGTTTTTCTTGTAGTGACGACTCTGACTCTCTACATTCATGGCTGAACTCGTGGAACCCCAAGCTATGCTCCACTCCCTTCGCCAAATATCCTCGTTCAAGATGCGATCTCGTACCTTCTCAAAAGTGAGATCCTCCTTGCCGCCGATAACGTATATCGTCGTTGCCCAGCTTTCCGACACGGATGGCAATAACATAGGAGCCTTCGTCACTTCACCCAGGTTAAGTTTAAACTAGTCTAGTTGGTTTGAAATAACTTGAAAATAATTCAGATGCTCGGTCACAGATCCGCCTTTCACCATCTTCAGGTGGAAAAGGCAGCATATCAGGTGCAGCTTGTTTAGCGAAGACGGCTTCTCATACATGTTGGCAAATCTTCTGTTTGTATTTTCCAATAGCCGCAGTCTCACCTATCGAACTGATTTACCGACACCTTGCTCTTGCCCATCACTCATCTACGTATCGTCTCCTCATTCGTACCCAAAGGGAATTTTCTTCGAACCTTGATTTTGGTATTACTTGTTAGGAACCGAGACGCAACAACAAACATAGTAACATAAAGATTTAATGTGGAAACTCTAAAGAGAATAAAAACCACGTGCGCCGGCACTCAAATACTTTCTTTATACTTAAAGAAAGAGAAATACAATATAATTATTTGTAGTTGTTGGAATGAATAAAACTCTATTCATGCCCCTCTATTTATAGTGATAGTCATACCTAATACAAGAAAATAACACAGAGAATTACTGCCCAATGTATAATTCATGGAAACAACAATATAAAGAAATAACATATTTTCAATTCTAATTGTCACAATTAAATAAGTCATGTCAAGCAAATATAGAGAACATTCCTATCTCGTGTAGGATTTTTTTTTTTTTACGGTATCTAGTGTTTTTCAAAAGTCTCCACACCAAATACATTATTGTTGTGCCAAATCATCCAAATTATACTCATCTAAATCATTGACTGACTAGGGACTTTTAGTGAATATGATATTTTTTTGTGTTGTTATGTGTTGTGGTTATTTTACAAGCACTTTTATGGATTTTTAGAAAACCACATCATCTTTTGTTGATGTCATGAGTTTTTTTTCATTTGTTTGGTTCATGTTAAACCGATTCCATTGTTTATAAGTTGTGATTATTTGTGTCCAAATATGGAGTTCGAAAGCCAGCCTAGGGACTGAATTACCTGACAAGCAAAATTCAAAATTTATAGTTAAACCAAAGGAATAATAAGGTTAAATGGAGATGGAGTGAAAAAGGGTGTACACAACGAAAAATGCATACAGAAACATGAGTATTGGAGTGTATACTTCAAGAGACTTGAACAATCTGAAGAAGATACCACTGCCACTGAGGATGCAGATCCACTTATGGCTCAGAAGAAGAGGAGGGATTCTTATCCAAGATAAATTGCATAGAAGAGTTGTTCTTTAGGCGTTATATATGCAAGAAACACCAGGAAATAGTCGAGCACTTGTCGGATGAGTATGATTTTATAAGTAGAAACCGAGAAGGAGAGTCCTAGTCACGGTTGAAGAGATGATCGAGCTGGTTTAAAAAAAAAGTGAAGATTTAAAGGCAAAGAAAACTTCAACCTTGTTCCTTTTTGTGGTTTGTAGAGAGAGTTGTAGACGAGCACTCTCCGAATGAAGGAAGAAGAAAGGGAAAGAGCAATGGAAGGATAGTAGCAAGACCAAAGACATGTCGGTGAAGTACACGAGGTTGAGAAAGACAAAGGTAGCGTGAAATGAAAATATTTGTTGTCGAGTC
The DNA here is from genome assembly GCA_027726005.1 of Juncus effusus. Lineage (NCBI taxonomy): Eukaryota > Viridiplantae > Streptophyta > Magnoliopsida > Poales > Juncaceae > Juncus > Juncus effusus. Next base: position 5,456,380 of record CM050893.1, read on the forward strand.
TTCTGACCAGTATTTAGCACAAAGAAAAGCAAGAAAGGGATAGAGAAAAAAGGAAATATATGTGTGGGCTTTCTATTCTTTCCAATTTTAATTTTTTTCAGAGACCTTCTTTTCAAGATAGGCTTCATTTACAGCCCATGATTTGAGATTGAAAAAGAGGTTAGATAGTTTATGTATAGATTTAGGTCTTTTTGATTTTTTCATAGGAAATGTATATATTATACATTTATACATAAACTTTAGAAAAAGATCAATAGGAAATGATTTATATTCGGATGGGGGATGAAAAAATCGTCTCAAAATTTTCTCAAAAAGAAAAAAAGAAAATCAATGAAAAATATAAGGTTAGTTTCAAAGATATTTTGGTGGCAAATATGTTATTTTGATATTTAGCGGAATGTATATATCAATTATTGAAGTTTGTGTTTTCACACAAAAATATAAGTAATATGTAGCAATTTTTTCATTTGTAAAAGAAAATTTAGGTAATTGAACATTTAGTATATATATATATATATATATATATATATATATACCAACTTTTCTACCAATTTTTTTACAAATAACAGAAATTTTAAATCTTCCGTCTGTGCCATCAATTTCCGTCAATCTCTCAAGACAGCTACTGAGGGAAATCTTTCTTTCCGTCAATATCGAAGAAAAGATCTATTTCCAATTGCTTCCTCCAAACCCAAATGCCCAATTCCAGCTCTGTCTCCAAACTCTCCAAATTCAATCCAGCTCCGAATTGCATTCAGCCCCAAGTACAGTCCATCAATCTCACAACTTAAAAATTCAATTATGAAATTAATTTAGGTGAAATTTTATGAAGATTAGTAATTCTTTATGATACATGCTAATATATTCACTTCAATATCAGTTGATAACAACACAAAAAGAAAATAATTATCAATTTAATACAAAATATTATGACTATTGTATATAATCCAATATACTATGAAATACAATTTCTCTACATTATTACAACAAAGATTACAAACCATATACACAGTATTCACAAAATTTTAAATAATAAACAGAAAAAATACAAGTAAAAACAACTCTTCCTTTTATTACTACTCAAAGAGTTCATCATATTCAAACTTTCAATGATCATATTGAAAGAGTAGCCCAGCCTCCAATTGAACAACACAAGCAGTTGTTTTTTCCCGCAACACTTCTGAGTTTTATTTTCTGAAAAATAAAAAAAAAAGCTTCAGTTATGTCCTTTATTAAAAAATCAAAACTAAAAAAAAGATAATGAAATAATCAAAATGTGCCAAAATATACATGGAAAATGTCTCTATTTCAATCCAATCATGTGTGAGCTGAAGATTAAACAATGCAAATGGACTCTTATGCGAGCCACAGTTTTGTGCGATATTAAATAATGCAAGAACAGTGTTGTGTATTAAGATATTAGAGCAACTAAGGACTAGAAAAATCTGTCTTTAAGCTCCTATGTATGCATTTAAGTTCATTAGAGAAAGAGATAAAATCAAGTTTTTGGAGTCTTTTTTTAAAAGGAACTTGGTTTCAAAAATATTTTCAAAACTAACTTTCATTTGAAAATATTTGTAAATATGACATTTTCGTCAACTTGTTTGACGAAAGAACTTGTTTTCGCCAATATTGGTGGCGAAAGTGTGGTTTCCACGCGTGCCCCTTCCATCCGGGCTAAGTTCGAGGATTATCTGCCAATGGGTTGGTTAATTTGAAGTTTTATGACTTTCGCCAACTAAGTCGGCCAAAGTGTGTTTTATCGCTTTTTCAACAGCCCCGCTGGGGTCAAAAATCATCGTGAAGCAAGAGAGAGAGCACGAGAGATGGAGAGAGAAGCACGAGACAGAGAGGAGGATGAGAGAGAGGGTAGAACGGGTGAGAGAGCACAGCACGTTTTCCCTTCTTCCTCTTTCCTTTCTTTCTTCTTTCTTTCTTGTTCTTTTCTTTTCTTTGTTCGGTCCAGAGAGTAACGAGAGGGAGAGGGGAAGGGGTTTGGGGGGGCAGAAGTTTTTTATTTTTATTTTTTATAATCCAGCAATTTGGAAAATGACAAAATATTGGTGTTTTTTTTTCTATTTCCATGCCCGGTTCTTAAAAAATAATCACTTATGACTTTGGGGGAGGTTAAGTAATCTTTTATACTTTCGCCAATATAGTTGCCGAAACATAAATAAGAACATATTTTTCACCCATTGGGTTGGCGAAAATGTCATATTTAAAAATATTTTTGAAACCAAAATCGTTTAAAAAAAAAAAAACTCAAGTTTTTGAAGCTTTGGAGCATTTAATACAATAACCATTGTTGTCTCTGTTGTATCTCCTCCAATCAGCAGTTGTTGAAAATTGGGCTCAACTTTGAAGAAGAAACGATGAATTTGTGAAGTCCTCAGAGATAGATCAGTACTAATGAAGAGATAAATCAGACTTAATAACCCTTATTAAGACCTACTAATCCTAATTAAGATCTAGTAACCCTCGCACCTAATAACACTAATTTACACTTAATTTGAATCTAATACTGAAATTCAAGTTAGCAGGTCAGAGACAGAGACTACCTCGTCGATTGAAGAGATCCATGGATGAGAGACGAAGCTTCAGGCGAGAGCTTCTCTGCTCCATGCTTCTTTCCAGGTTGAACCTTCATGCGGTCCAAACTACAGGATGATAATTCATTTCTTCTAGAGACTAGAGAGCGAAAGAAGAAGCTACGGCTGAAGTTTCTTGTGGTGGCAAGAGAGATCGATCATCTTCGAGCTTCTGGAGGAGAGAACAGCAAGGGGGCGAGAGAGAGAGAGAGAGAAAGAGAGAGAGGCAGAAGAGAGACAACGGGCAGGGAATAAAGGGAGACGGAAATGGAGTTGTGTTGGCCGGAAATTTTAGAAGTTCGGTTATGTGTAGGAATTTTGGTAAAAAAATTGGTATATATATATATATATATATATATACTGTTGGGATTTCTTGAGCGTTCTGGACGTAACGGAAGTTGATTCAAAATTCAAGACATTCAAGAATTCAAGAAAACCAAAAGAAACGGATCAGTGAAATACGATTAAGTCAAAGAAAAACAAAAACTTAAAGTTCATACCAATCAGATCGAGAATTGATCCGATCTCGAACTTGAAGCGGTAGAGTCTTTCTTCTCTTTTTGCACAAACTGGTAACGACTATCGATTTCCACCACACACACCCGTTCGTTTAAAATCGCTTCCAATCGCTTCTCCAACCGAAACGACTCACAACCAATTCGATTCTCAATCAAATCAATTCTCCAAAATGACTTTCACAAATTCAACCAAATCAATAAGACGTCATGAATCGTTTCGTCCTCTATCGGTATCCACACGGGACAACCCATTTAAACGGATGAAGAAAGAATATGCTAGTCTCCGCTCTTCACGTTTTGAATTACAGAAAATTTTAAAAAGAAATTCAGAATTTTCTCTCTTTTCTCTTTCTCTTTCTCATATATATATATATATATATATATATATATATATATATATATATATATTTACAAAACAAAATGACACATTATTCATTATTCGTTGTAAACATTGTAATATGTAGCAAGTTGAAAACTATAATACGTTAGCTTGTCACATGTTTAATTTTTTGAAAAATATCACAAAAAAAATCTATATTTAGTTTTCTGTGCTTAGGCAATAGGGATATGCGGCAAATTTTTATTATAAAAACCTTACATGCAGCCTCATACAGAGAGTCGTTATTTTTACAAAAAAAAAAGCATACACAAGAAAATCGCACTCGCACTGCTTCAAAGTTTCGAACTGGGGACGTGCGAAATCACTGTTTCGAACTGGGCATGTACATAATAGGAGCCCACAAGACTAACCACTATGTCGGCATGACCTTTTTGATACATTTCTTCTAAACAACATTAAATACATTCCATAAATGGGACACATGTCAAAATGTGATAAAATATATCCTGCTTTATTACTATAGTATAATATAATATAATAGTATAATTACCAATAAGATTAAATTAGACTTTTAGAACTTACAATTACAAATTAATCTAAAAGAAATAGCATTAACATCATAACTACTTATCTTAAAATAATTATTTATTGCATTACAACCCCTTAGGCCCAAAAAATCAAACCCAAAAAGTTTAAAGGAAAATAAAAAATTCAAATTACAAATTAGCACCCTATAAATCTTGCAATTGCAGTTAAGATAGTAATAAATTATAAATTATAAAGCTATCTTAACATTAACAATTATTTTATCTATTTCAATCCTTTCGTATAATTATGTGGATATATTCTTGAAGCGAACCAAGAGTACCCGAGAGTTATTACTAATATTTTTTTGAAAATTAATTATTATTAATTAAGCGCATTAATGATTTATGTTATAAAAAATTTCATGCATTACCCATGTAAAAATGGAGGCTGCGCCAAGAAACTACGAGTAATTACTTCATTGTTATGTAAAAAATTTAACTTCACCCATGACATGAATCAACTAATAATATTAGGAAAACTACACTTTGTCCTCTTATTTTTCCATAAAAATATTTTATACATCGACACGGTATTACTTTTGTTTTTTCGTGATATCATCATCATTATTTTATTATATAGAAGAGTATATTTATGGGGAGTATATTAACTGGTGGATATATTTTATACTCATATGAGATATATTTTCATCCATATGACGTCATAATAACATACACACTTTTGTAGGAAAATAAGGATTTATCATATATGCTCTCATAATATTACGGCTAGGGGTGAAAACGGTCTGGATAGTGGTCATTTCAGATCCATATCCATATTTTTTTCGGATATGGATCCGGATACGGTTCGGATCTTAAACGGATATGGATACAGTCCGGATATTTCGGATACGAATACAGATCCAGATTTTATTCGGATAACTAAAATGGATATTTAGTACTTAATATAAATATTTATTTTATAATTATCAAATACCATTATACACAAAAAAAATTTGAATTTTAATAACAAAACATATTTTTACTGGATAAAAATTACAACTATTTGATAAAACTATATAAAATATAAAAAAAATCGTCAAAAATATATGAGTATGTAAGAAGAGTATCATAAATTTTATTATGTTTTTAAATTAATAATTATTAATTTTATAGTTATTTGAAGATGTTGTATTACTAAATTTATAGATATTTCAATGAATTTAAAATTTGTGTCAAAAAATGGGTACCGTATTTCAGAATATGGATCAAAAAATGAGTATCCATTTTTGAATAGTATCCGGATCCGGATCCTGCACCAAAATTTAATATCATATCCGGATCCGTATCCGAATAAAAGACTCGGATCCGAATCTCAACGGATCCGGATTTTTCTATTCGGATCTGGTCCGGTCCGGGTAATATCCGGACCGTTTTCACCCCTAATTACGGTTATGTAAGAAAACGAAGAGACCCATAATATAATAACTAATATTTAGCTAGTGTGTGTGTGTGTGTGTGTGTGTGTGTGAGAGAGAGAGAGAGAGAGAGAGAGAGAGAGAGAGCATGTGAGGTGCATGTGAAATAAGCAGGTGTACGGGGATAAGGAAAGAATGTATACAAGCAGCGCACATGGAGAGACATCATTTAATCCCCCACTCTGCCTCCCTCCTTTCAATTTATGAAAATAAAGAGAATACAACTGATAAGAAAGAAAAATAAAGTATAGTTTCATTTTAATATTCAATAATATTAGAAATTTCATTACCAAAAAAATATTAATATTAGAAATTTATTCACATATTTTGCTTTACATATAATTGACTAGAACAATTGATGATTAGATCACAATAAAATAGACCAAAATAATGTCATATAATGCAGAAAGCTAGAAAAGAATCTTGAAAATATAAATAATACGGTAGAAAAAATACGAAACAGAAGTTAAATTACAAAAAGCTCGTAAAAAACTGTATAAAACTCTTTCCTTTCCTTATACCTTGCCATATTTCTAGACCCACATGCAAAGGCTATAGTGTCAGGTCACCACGTGGTGTGGATTCCTCCAGTTTAATTTATGGGGTATGATATGCAACTCCAAGTAAAGCCCAATTGCGGGGAATTAAATGAGTGTTGAAGATAGGGATATCCTGATGTATATTTCTATCAAACCTCCCAATGTAACGCTTCTGAATAGGAAAATTTACTCGCATCACCGAAGTTATTATAGCAATTGAATCAAGGAATAGTCATGCATATAAAGTAACTACACAACACGTCAAACTATAAATATGAAGCTTTGGTTTAATTGAAGAGATAGGGTAGTTTTTGTTTTGAGTAGGTTAGAAAAAGGTCATCAAAATGACACTTTTATTTACAAATCTATATTATGTAATTTCATGTAACAAATTTTACATTTAAATAAGGTAGCCTAAGGATATTTATAGAAAAAAAAGTAATACATCGATTTCATAAGATTTGATAAGTATGTATAAAAATTCATCATTTTGTATTGTCAATCTTATAAATAATCAAAAAAACATTGTAGCAAATTGTGTTTAGATCCTTAAATATTTCAATGAAAATATATTGGTATTTAATAAAGATATATCAGTATTAACAATGTACTGATATAAAAAAAAAAAGAGTATTTTGGATAGATATAAACATGAGCGAAAGTGGGATGAGCAAATAGAGGTAGCCAAAATATAAAATGAATTAATTGAAGGGGCCAAATTAATTTTTTTATACAAAATTAATATGGTATAAATTGAAATATCTAACATTTTATATTTTATAGGGATAGAGCGGGAATGACCCCTGTAGGCCCATAATAGTTCTACCCCGGGATATAAAAATATAGGACTTAGTTACTCAATTCTTAGAATTATCACTAAAAATATGATCAAAGTGATTAACCACCTTAATATAGTCATTTATATTAATTTTTTTTTAATTTTTAATATTTAATAACCATCTAATATTTCAGAATAACCACATATAACTAAAATTAGTAATCACTTATATCAATGACCATCTATTTTTAAAAAATTGAATAGAAATATTAAAACTTTGTGGTGACTAGAGATTCAATAACTTTTCTCAAAGATATATTAGTCCATGTAAACTGAATTATACTTTTCTTACTTCCACAAAATTAATCTTTAACATTTCATCTGATAAAACTATAATCGTATGAAATTATTTTATATCATATTTTGTCCTCCGGAAGCAATAAAAATATCTTAGTAAAATATAAATAAAAGAGAACCAACTTACGCATCAACATATTAACCAACTTTACGTAAATTATCCAACAGTTAAATTCATCCTCTCTTCAATTCTTCTCTCATCCCCATCTTCCCACCACCTTCTCTCTCTCTAACCCCCCTAGCTGTTGCTAGCTGTCTCCTCAGCTCTCTTGACATGTGATCCCTTAGACTATACCCTCTACATATCTCTTCAATGCCCATGTTCTCCTTTTCCATCACGACTTCATTGAATCCTTTACTACTACCCCCTCGTTCCACTTCCTGAAACCTCTTTCTCTCATCTCTAATGGCACAATTACCACCCAAGAGTCCTACAATATCACCATGGGCGAGTGAGTTCTTTGAATTCTCCACGATCCGCCGTGGGACGCATCGCCGCTCTGCCAGTGATTCAGTTGCATTTCTGGAGGCAGCAGATGACTCACAACAGGAGTTTGAGAGACTCGATGATGAGCAACTCATGTCCATGTTTGCCGACGCAGAGGATGAATTGGGATCGTTTAACGGGGAAACAAAACGAGAAGGGGATAGTAGGAGTGGATCTGAAGAGGAGAAGAATAATGGCGAGCAGGACATGAACGAGAATGGGAATAGGTTGACGGCGGACAAGGAGCAGAACATGGTGGATCCCAAGAGAGTAAAGAGGTGAGAATTTGGTTTCCTGAAACTTCATTTATTAGGATAATATTTGGACTGGCATGTGTCCTTGAGTAGTCCCATTATCCAATGTTCAAAATTGCTTGAAAACTTCACTGATGTATGAAGTTATAATGCACATGTAATGAGGTGAGAACTTAGAATTATGGCTCATTTTCAGTAGATTAATTGGAATTAACGTGCTACAAACAATTATTACACACCTATTTACAAATGGGAGAAATTAGCTAAGACTATTCACTATAGTCAGTTTTAGTTTTTTTTTTTTGTGAAGTAACATATAAAGAATAGTCAATTTTAATTAAGCAGCACATTTGTAGAATTTAAACCTTATATTTCATGACATTTAATTTGGGTGTTGAAGTATACAGAAAGGTAATTAAATAGATACTACCTTTCAAAAAAAAAGTAAATTGATACTAAATGATGACATGCATGGTGGACAAATTAGAAAGCTGGCAGCTAGCAACCAATCAGTCACATGTATGTCACATTGTTGTTTGTCAACTTGGATCTCCTTTCATTTTTTGAAATTTACTTGGATTTCCTTTCAAGATCTATTTAGAATTACAGTGGTGTACACAAACTACAAAACGTTCCTTCATGTTTTAAGTATTAGTTGCTCTTATTATTTATTTTCGTATGTCATTTTGATTTGTCTCTTAACTTCTTATCTTTCTGAATTTAAACATTCCACTTGCCAAATTATAGATGTACTACATTAGTTATGGTAGTACTATGCTTAAATATTTGGTGAAAGAACTACCTAACCAAAATAAAGAGAAAAAGGGTTATCACGGCCACTATTGTCACGCCTAAATCGCGTAACACAAAAAAGTTTCCAAACGCACACCCCAAATTGCACCAAAATAAACATCTATACATTATATAAAGAGTATAAACAAAATATTTATAAAAAAGGATTATATGAAAAAAATATAAAATAGTATATAAGATTTTAAGAGATAAACAAAGTATACAAAAGAGTATATATGACTACATGTCTAGTATAAAAGGGATTTTTCGGGTCAGCAAAGTCAACCAATTAACTCCGATCTCTCTCTCATCTCTGCTACTTGACATAATCCAGTTGGGGGTGCCCAATCACGCCCAAAAACATGTGTTAGACGGAAATCAATATTTATGTGCATCTTTGAGGGAATATATATCTTCTAAATTATATGGTAAAAGTTATTAATCTAAGATATGCCACAATTGCTTATTAAAGTTTAATATTTAATACAATTTTTTGAGAATAATATTTAATACTATTGTGACTAATTTCTAATTTATTCATGGATCTCATATGAATCACGCTAGTTGTGTTTCATCTTCAGAAAAAAAACAATTATCACATCACAATAAATTTACGCAGGGTCAAACATCACCAAGGAGTTTAGTCAGTTATGTACGCTAGATGAAAATTAAATCTAATGGAAGTGTTTCGCATGTTTCTTAGGATATTGGCAAATAGACAATCGGCACAGAGATCACGAGTGAGGAAGCTGCAATACATCTCGGAGTTGGAACGCAGTGTCACAACATTACAAGTAATAAACTAAATGCTTCCTTTAGATTTTAATGTTTATCTAATACAGTATATACCCTATTTTATGTTTCTTTGTTTGCATTCATTCGAAATATCACTTAATACATCAATTGACAGTCAAAATGACCAGGACAACTATCATTAAACGAAGAAACCAAATGTTCAAATCCCACATTCAATTCAAAAAAAAAAAAAAAAAAAAAAAATTGAAGCCTGGTTGTACCAAACAACAGAGCCCTGCAAAGCATTTTGGACAATTAATTGACCTGATATGTTGTTCTAAATCAGTGTCACTTAGGCTATAACCATATGTAATATTGGACCTGACAACTAACTTATCAGACTATGGTTCAATTCATTTTTTTTTTATTATTCATGATATTAATTGACTTTTCCGCTGATCTTAAATTAAGATGGAGGTATCAGCATTGTCTCCAAGAGTCGCATTTCTAGATCACCAGCGTTCACTTCTAACTGTAGGCAATAGCCATCTCAAGCAAAGAATTGCTGCTCTAGCACAAGATAAGATCTTTAAAGATGGTAAATAAAAATCAACTTTTTTCTTTTTCTTTTCTTTTTTATTTTATAATACAACCTTACCAAATTTTATAAAGTCATATAACATGGATTCTTCTCTATGTCAACCATAGTTGCATTTGTAACTTGACATTGATTAATAAAAACAACATGATAATTTTGGCCGTAGCTAATGTATGTTTTTCTAGTAGTGTTACTTCAAAATTCCTAGCCATTACTTTCAAAAAAAAAAAAAAAAAAGTTTAGTCGCATAATATCTCCTCGTATGCCTCTTCGGAGACATCCGTTTAAATTGGAATGATACATAATATCTCCTCGTATGTCTAAAATTTATAATAATTTTAGAAATATCATCTAAAATTTCTTGGAAACTTTGTCGTAGCTCATCAAGAGGCCCTAAAGAAGGAAATTGAAAGGTTACGTGATGTGTACCAACAACAAAATAAGCTCAAGAAAATGACTGGTACCAATGCCGGTACTGACTCTGAGCATTTGCCAATACAATTTGAGAAAGAGCATGTTAATCTCACGGCTTGAAGATGGACTAAAATTGGAAATCTTTTCTAAGGGGACTAGGCTGTGATTAAATGGGCTTGAAGATGGACTAAAATTGGATATCTTTTTTAAGTGGACTAGGCTGTGATTAAATGCGTTTTAATCCTCGTAGCAGTAGAGACGGTATTGTTTGTTGGTTGCAATTCGTTGGTGTAATTTAATTTCTTTTTTTTGTTTGTTTTTGTTTTTGTTTCTTCCTTTTCATTTTTTATTATTTTTTGTGATTAATTATTTTTCTGAAGTGTAATTGATTTGATCAAATGTAAGGATTTGTCGTTGGGATTGTTTTTTATTGCCCATTAATTGAATTTTTGTAATATAATTCATAATATTTCACTTTCAACCTTCCATATTTTGAAGTTGTCAATGAAATAATTGATTTTCCATTTGTGCCCAATTTCATGGGATAAAAATTTGCAACGATAAAAATTGTTTCCCTTAAATAACCTTGACTTGTCTTATGTCTATGACAAATTGTTGAACAAATTACTGTTGGAATTGACCTGAATTTCTATAATTTTTTTTTCAACAGTTACATGATACACACTAGATGTGATAATATATGTAATAAACTAGATGTCGATAAAACGTGTTTCTAATGCATAATATGCATAATTATGCATATTATGCATTAGAAACTCTAAGAAGCTTTGCTATATGTTTCAATATGTATAAAACCATCCATATTTTGGGGAGGTGATATTGACACTTTGAGTATTTGGATATTAACAGACACATTCTCTTTTTTAATATTAGGACCTTTTTACCCTTGAATATATGTAAGGACTGAATTATTGACTAACTGGACTGTTATAATACTTGGAATTCATTTTTTTTGCAACAAGTCCTTAGGGTAAAATCATCTGATTAAAAATTGGATGAAAAAATTTAAGCGTTTTCCTTGTTATTATGAAATTGTTCTCTGTTAATATCATCGCCGAGATTTAGATCACAAGTTGAAGTACCTACACTCGTCACATGCTAAGCAATTATACAACTTTGGCTACCTACTTTAGAACTTCTGGTTTAATTATGTATGAGTAGTGGATGTGAAAAAAAAATAATTATGATAATGAATGTAGATATTCTAAGTTTGTACCACACATAAGCACATGCCTTGTGGTATGTAAATGATTCGTTTGTACCCACACATAGCACATGCCTTCGGTATTTAAATGATTCTTTAGATAAGAATGCAATTTTAATTTTATTTTGAGGTTTCTCGAGCGAAGAATATTTGTAAAGAAAAAAAATACTCTACTCCCAATTGATGAGAATAGAGTGAATCAACAAACTCTAATATCCGAACCAAGATACTCCACTCCAATTTTCTATTATTCTTCTATAAGGATTTTTTTATGCATGCATTTTTTTCTTTAAATGCCGCACCTAAATTTTTGTGTAACGAATTTTATATTTTTATAATAATAAAATGTAAGAGGACTAAAATGAATATTGTGCCAAATGGCAAATTTTATGCGTATTTTTTTGGAGAGTTTATTATGACTCATGGTGTATGAGCCATGTCCAGGAAGTAAGTAGTACTTCTAGTCAAAATAGTCGTTGACTGGCGGGAAGTATAGATAGGAGAGAGAGAGACACTCAGTAGATAATTGTTGTGGCATGGTTTACCACCGTATCTGATACCTATTTTTTCAGTAGTGATTGGGTGAATTTCACACACTGAGACAGTGAGGTACTGTTATTGAGTATCGATCTCAGTTTGAGAAACTGAGAAGGCTCATTTGGAAGGATTACCCCTCACTAGATGATCAGTTCTTCATGAACTGTTTCATAGAGACATTAAAGGGGGAATTACGACCATTCGTAGTGGTATCGAGGCCATTACGAAAATGCTTACCATCGCGAATTGAGTCTCGTATAGAGGGGGGGATTTTGGTAAATCCAATGACTCCAGTAAAGGAGAGGGAAAGATGAACTCATCAATGAGTAATTCAAGCAAAATGGCGAAGAATGAGTCATATGAGTTGAGAAAGAAAAATTGAGATTGTTTCTATTGTGGGGATAAGTTTATGCCAGAACACTATTGTGAAGAGAAGAGGAAGCTAAGGGAGCTCTCCATGCCATTAATGGAGAGGTAGAAAAAGAAGAGTTAAGTGCTGAAGAAGGAGGTTCAGAAACTCAAAATAAGTTCGAAGAAGGAGAGAACTCAGTAAATTAAATGTCTATCTGTGCTTTAAACTCAATTCCGCTCAGTAAGACAATTAAACGGCAAGGCACACGTAGAAGCAAGAGAGCTCCCATTCCTTCATGGGATCACAAATTTGCCAAGATGACCGGTCTAATACCGGTAATGGTAAAGCCAATGATGATTGTAGTGGCCAACAACACCACATTCGTGAGCGATTCAGTTCGTGAGCAAGTTGATTTTAAGTTGGAAGGAAGGAGTGATCTGGCGAACTTAGGGGCGTTTGAACTTGGGACACTGGAGGTGGTTCTAGGCGTGGACTGGATGGAGTTGTTATGTCGAGTCACATTCGATTATCATCTCAGACATGTGGAGTTGATGTTGAATGACGAAGTGTTGATTTGGGAAGAAGAGAAGGAGAAGACGAAGGCAGTGGGGTCAATAGAGATCATTGATGGAGACAAGTTACTGACACTGTTAGGGGGGACCACATTCAGTGGGCGGCGACAATTAAAAATCTGGATTTCAAACGCAGAAAACTGGTAATTCCAAGATCTAGATTATTCCAGCCGAAAAAGAAAAATGAGTCTCAGGACTTGGTTTCCAGTTTCAAGCAGAGGAAAATAATTTCTGGATTTATACAGTTAATGGAGGAATTTAATGCAATTTCTGAAGAACCCAAAAATCTTCCACCCAAACGATATTGTTACCTTCAAATTATGCTAGAAGAAGGGGCCAAGCCGGTACAACTCCGGCCATAACATTACATGCATTAAAAGAAGGAGATTGCGAAATTTATCAAAGAAATAGTGACGAGTGGAATTATTCGAGTAAGCAAGAGTCCGTTCACGTCACCCGTAATTCTCGTGGGGAGGAAGGATAACACATGACGAATGTGTGTTGATTATCATCAACTAAATTTCCTAACGGTAAAAAATAAATTTCTGATTTCTATTATTGACGATTTACTTGACGAATTAAGCGAGGAGAGAATTTTTTCGAAATTGGATCTTCGATCCGGTTACCATCAAATACAAGTCCATGAAGGCGATATTTATAAAATGGCCTTTCGCACCCATTCGGGTCACTTCGAGTTTTTAGTAATGACTCCCACGACATTTCAAGAATTAATTTAAATATGACTGGTTCATATGAACCTTTTTTTAGCATCACCATTGGTTTACATGAATCTTGTCTATTCGATTTTGGAAGCAAACAAATGCATCCAACTTTTCAAATTTTGTTGGAAAAAGCTGTGGAAGTAAGTTTTATTTGTTAAATGTAATGAATCAATGTTAATGTAAATGAATTCAAAGTTAACCCACTACATTAAATATCACATAGATTTGACTTATGTAATTATTGAGGCAGAATTGTTTTGTGATAATTGAGGTTTTTGGGTCTTATTTGAGGAGGTTCGTGTTAGTATTTTTTGACGACATTTTGATATATAGCAAAAATGAAGAGGAGCACACCGAGCACCTAAAGATGGTGTTTGAGATTCTTCAAAAGAATCAATTATATACTAAGAGGTTTAAATGCTCATTTGGGGTTACTCACGTTGAGTATCTTGGGCATATCATATTGTATAAGAGGGTGGCCACGGACCCGAGTAAGATAGAAGCGATGACCACTTGACCGAAGCCAAAGACCTTAAAGCAATTGTGATGATTTCTTAGGTTGACGGGGCATTATTGTGGAACTTCTCACCGATTTATTAAAGAAAGATGCGTTTTTTTTTTGGATTGGGGGGGGGGGGGGGTGGTGGGAGGCGGAAAAGTCTTTTCAAGAGTAGAAAGAGGCCATGTATAAGGCTCCCATTTTATGATTACCCGACTTTCAAAAAGAGTTTGTAATTGAGACGGATGTGAGTGGAACTGAATTCGGCACGGTTCTCAAGTAAGAAGGGCGGCCAATTCCATTTTTAAGTCAAGCTTTAGGGGATAAAAATCAAGGGAGGTCGACGTATGAAAAGAAACTATTAACTATCATGTTAGCAGTGGAAAAATGACGCCATTATTTGTTGGGGCGGGAGTTTATTATCAAGATAGATCATGAAAGCTTGAAGTTTCTTTTGGACGGGAAGGCAAATACGTAATTGCAACATCGCGGGTTAGCAAAAATAATGGAAATGAATTATCACTTTTTTTTATAGGAAGGGTGTTGAGAACATGACCGCGGACGTCTTGTCTAGAAGAGGGGAGGGCATTAATATGAAAGAAGGGCAATGTGTGGCGATTAGCGTGGTTGAGGAAAGTTACAATGAAGATGAGGAAATGCAAAGGATTATGGCGAGGTTGATGCTTAATGAAGGGGGTGAAAGCGAGTATTCTTTGCATAATAGGTTGATGCGGTTTAAAGGACGGCTTTGTATAAGTAACAATGGCCGTTTAAAGGAAAAACTTATTGCGGAAACACATGATTCATCGCAAGGGATGAATTTTGAGCATCTATCAAAGGATTAAAAGAATTTTCTTTTGGAAACAAATGAAGAGGGATGTTGAAAGTTTTGTGCAACAATGTGACACATGTCAATGTAATAAGATTGAATATGTTGGAAGCCCGGAGCTCTTACAACCGTTAGAAATTTCCGATATGGCGTGGACGCATGTGAGTATAGATTTTATGGAATTATATGGACATGATCCAATTTTCGAGAATATTTGTAAGTTGCATGGGATGCCCAGAGTAATCATATCCACGGAACTCGCTTGAATTTGAGTACTTTGTACCAACCCCAAACCGATGGTCAAACAGAGAGGTTGAATCAATGACTTGAAAATTATTTGAGATGCATGATACAAGATATACCAAAGAAGTGAGAAATTGGCTTGCACAAGTGAAATGGTGGTATAATACATCATATCATAGGTCCCTCAAGACGAGTCTGTTTGAGGCGCTTTATGGCTACAAACCAAATTCGGTGGAGTTGGGGGTGCCCCCGAGCTCGAGAAATGTGGCGGTTGATGAATGAGCGAGAGAGAGGCACCAAGCGTTGCAATTAATCAAAGAAAATTTGAAAAAGGCACAAGAAAGAATGAATCTTAATGTGGATAAGAATCGGTCCGAGCGGGTTTTCAAAAAAGGATACTTAAAGCTTCAAACATATCGCCAAACTTCGGTTCCCTTAAACCGAGGAACAAAGCTTCATTTGAGGTGTAACCGGCTGTTTGAAGTGCTTGGAGAAGTGAGAAAAGTGATGTATCGCCTTAAATTACTGGAGGATTCACAAATACACCCGATTTTTTCACGTGTCGCAAAACGCAACTCAAAAAGAAGATAGGAGACAAGAAGACGGTCTTTAATAGTTTGCCGCTAGTGGGACCCGATGGATTACTCAAGGTAGTTCCCGTCGCTATTCTCAAAATGCAAGTGGTCAAGAGGAACGATGCTCCGGCCCTGCAATGGTTAATTTGATGGGAAAATTTGCGGGACAAAGAAGCAACGTGCGGAAGAACCCGAGTCAATCAAGAAACAATTTTCCGATTTTGAACATTGAAGCAAACTTTGATTTTGGGGGGGGGGGGGGTGGGGTGTAACGAATTATATATTTTTGTAATAATAAAAATGTAAAAGGACTAAGATAATTATGGGGTGTGACACGGGACAATGATTGTATTGGTATTTTTTAGAGAGTTGTTAAGACTGATGGTGCATGAGTCATGTTCAGGGAGTAAATAGTAGTTCTAGTCAAACTAGTAGTTGACTGGCGAAAAGTATAAATAGGAGTGAGAGGAAAAGAGAAACTCAATTGATAATTGTTGTAATAAAGTTTGTTTAGTTTCAAATAATCGTTTCTCTTTCTATTCAAAACAAATCCACAAAATCCACAAGAAAAATCCACAAAATTAGCCATTTCAAGTGAATTCGTGACACTTTGATAGTTAGTTCTCATGAATGTATAATTTGATCCATCATAATTCAGCTTTCTTTAATATATATATCATTTTCAATATACGATGTATTATTGTGTGGAGTGCATGATTGCAAGCGTACGTATTTATGCTTGAACATAAATACATTAAAGAAATTCCAACTGCAGGACATTGTATTTTGTGTTCTTCTTTCATTTTTT
The DNA here is from genome assembly GCA_027726005.1 of Juncus effusus. NCBI lineage: Eukaryota > Viridiplantae > Streptophyta > Magnoliopsida > Poales > Juncaceae > Juncus > Juncus effusus. The sequence goes on from CM050893.1 coordinate 5,473,144, forward strand.
TTTATTTGCAAAAAAAAACAAGGTTATTTTATTTTTCTTTACAAACTAGTACTTTTGATAAACGACTTCTCCCGTTGTAGATCAACTGGAGACGATCAAACTCAAATGGACGAGAAAACGTTAAGACAGCGCCAACGGCTCTTATAACAAACTAGGATCTTATGTGGCAAATGATCTGTGTTGTATTAAACTGTAACATTAGTGTAGCTAATTGTGTACTGAGTCTGTAATTCAGTTAGAGTTGTTAGGGCTGAGATTTTCTATAAATAGACCACTGTATCAAAGTCTGTATTCAAGTGAATACAAATTTCTTCTCTTCTCGCTCTCTTCCACTTCGTCTTTCATGTTTTAGGGCTTGTTTGCCAACGTACATAATATGGAATTGAGGAATAGAAAATAATTGACTATTCCATTTTATTTCAAGTGTTTTCGGTAAAATGAATTAGTGAACTAGGTACACCCCATTGTAACTTAATGCAGATAGATAGCAAGGACATGTCAAATTGAGACAAATAAGATAAAAGAAAAGAAAAAAAAAGTTATAATGAGTAATGAAATAAGGATAGACATAGTGAGAAACAAGATAATTAAAAAAAATTGCACAGCAGCTGTGTATCAATTATTGTATAAATTATTCAGAATACATTTTACTGTTCACCAACATAGCTAAAAGTTCAGTAATTTAATCTCTAAACAATAAACATTGTTGTGCAATAACTGAAAGCTGCAATTGCCGGGCATTTTCATGGACTAACATTCTAGGGTAGTAGAAAAGAGCAGGTGCATGTGGGGTTAGAGGGAAAACGGAAAAAGAGGAATAAATAGCAAAAGAAAAAAACAAGTTATAAAGGATGAAATAATTAAGGAGAGACAAGAGGCAGCCCACTCCCGGGTTGAGGCCATGTGAAGTGTATCCTTTTATTCATTCCTTGTGTTCTTTCTTCCCCTTTACATCTATCCTTCTTTATAGCTACTTAGTTTTTCTTTCCACTTGTATTTCCAATCATTAATTACTTCATGAGTAATTGCGTTTCCTCCGACTTTGCAAAAATCCCTGCAAGGTGTTAAGCCAATTATGGGTTGGTACTAAGTAAGAATTTGTTTCTGACATGCAAGTTTCACATGATTTGCCAGTGAATTTTTTCCTGATAAAATAAGTTTCATTGGAAATGTAAGTAATCCAAGTACATCACAGAGAATCATGTTTATTTTACCAAGGCTTTATGTTTCTCTTAGGCTGCGTTTACTTGGTGGGAAAGTTGAACTTTTCTCGGAATGTTAGAGCATTAGAATCACATTATCATATTTATTTTGACATGAGAAACCTACGTAACATGAATATCATATTTTCATTATAAAGTGATATTACCACATTTGTGAGAATGTGATTTCCACCAAAAAGGATGGAAATGTTACATGCTCATGTTTATTACCAAAATATCCTTATTTGTTATGTTATTTATTATTTATATTAACATGATTATCATTATTTTATTATTTTTATTAATTATATTTTAATTATAGAAATAAAATATAACTAAATAATAATAATAATAATAATATTTTAATATTTAAATTTAGAAATTAAATTATATGTTGTATTCATTAAATATTTATTCAAAAATGGGTTGTGAATTTTTTTTTCTTAATTTATTGCAAAGTTGTTATGATTTAATTAAAAAAATACAATTCAAATAAAATAATATTAAACATACAATTTTATAGAAAAAAATATTTATTTAGAAATACATACAATTTTATAGAAAAAAATATTTATTTAGAAATTATGTCATATCGAGTTAGTAAAATTTTATAATTAAATATGGTTGATTTATTATACTAGTATCAAGGACATATGAGTCATTTCATATTTAAAAATAGTTCAAATAATTAACATTCCTATAAATCTAAATTTGTGAAGTAAACAAAAACATTTCCTTGTCATGGTAAAGTGATTCCAAGAAATTACATTCCTGAAAATGTGATTACCATGATAATCTCACATTACCGTGAAATAAACGCTCTCTTAGGGTTTGTAAGACTAGCATAAAATCGATTGGAACAATAAAATAGTTGAACACATATATTTGTCCTGCCGAATAAGAATGGAAGAGTGTCAACTAAAAAGACGTAAGTGCAGTTTAACATCATTTCATGAGAGAAAAGAGTTTATGATTTGTTTGAATATGTAACTTTTTTTAAGGAATACGGTAGAGATATAAGATTTGATTGAGATTTTCAAGTTATCAGTAACTACTTTTTGAGTAACAAACAAGTAGAGAGTAATTTAATATAAACAAAATAAAAAAAATATTTGAAAAACAACTATGTTTCAAATCGAAATAGAATAATATATATTTATAAGTCTAGATGTACTAGGAACTTGATATTTTATTAATTAAAATGTAATTTTAGATGCATTACGCTAAAAGTTAGAAAATTGCTAGTTAACCCCACCCAATTAATTCACCCATTTTTTGTCCTCAACAGGCCACACACTTAATAATAACAACAATAATAACCATAATCCCCTAAATAAGGAGTAATATCACGTATACCCTTCTAAAACCCCAAAATATCAAATTTATTCTCTTAAACTTCATTTTATATCAAATTTACCCAAAAATAACACTTTCATTAGATTAACAGAAAATTTATTGAATTCCAATCCTATCCTTATTCATTTATGCGCCTTCTTCTTCCTCTTCTTCTTCTTCTTCTTCTTCTTTCTTCAGAGAGAACCTCTTTGGCTTCTTCATGCGTGAAGGTGCTAGTAGACTCTTCTCAAACCTGAACCAATCGTTTCTTTTCTCCTCTCGCCACTCTGTTTTCACGCCTGAACCACCCCCTCCCTTGCTCCCTCCTTTTGGAGGATTACGTACTTCTTTCTACTCAAAATTATTAGAATACCAAGTTTGTACTTTAATTATTTTTTAGAAATTTTGATATTTAAGTGATTAGATTGTCCAATTTTTCAGTAGTTTTGGCTCCTTATTCATGGGGGGGGGGGGGGGGGGGGGGTCTATCGTTACTGATTTTGGCTCGTTACTCTTGTTGTTTCAGAAATCAGTCATTGGCATATTTGATGCTTAAATTATATGCGGGGGGTGGGGGGGGTGGGTGGGGGTCGTTCGTTACTGATTTTGGCTTGTTACTCTTGTTGTTTCAGAAATCAGTCATTGGCATATTTGATGCTTAAATTATATGCTTTTCTTGATGTTGTTTGGAAATCCATATCACTATTGGAGGCAAAGTTCATTTCATTTTTTTCTCTTTTACTATTCAACATTCAATTTCATTATTCTAGCAATTTGGTTATTATGCAAAATTGCAAAATTGTGAAACTTAAGAGTCAAAAGTCATTTTTATAGTGGTTCGTTGTGCAAATAAATGGCAAATTGTCAGACATTTGAAGCTATTTCTTTTGCTTATAGCTAAGCAAATAAAAAATCTAAATAAACACTCTCAAATACAAAATAAAATTTCTTATATAATATATGTTTTTCATGTTATTTCTATATTTTATTCATGTTTGTTTGAATTTTTTTGGTTTCAGAATCATCTAGAGGATTAAGTTTATATAAGCATGGGACCACAAAGAAATCAGCTGATTCAAGTAAAAATAATGGCAATTCAATGAGTTTTTTGTTTTATCGGATCTGGTACCGTTTGGTACGGAAGAGTGTTCATTGTTCTCTTTCAATTTATTTCTCTATTTTCTTCAATTTGTAAATAATTGTGCAAAGATAATTTAAGAAATGCATTATGATCTCATGAGTATGCCCTAATTTGTATAAATAAATTTTGTTTATAAATATCTTTCATAATTATTTCAGCAAATATAAAGATTGAAACCACACATTCTTAAGACTCAATGTCTTTAACATAGCATTTCTATAACATAGCAAAATAACATGATATTACTCCATGGCTTAATAAACAACATTTTATCTCCATGACAAAAGAGTGCACATTTAACTTAACAAAATAACATGATACTTGTACAAATGCTCCATGGCTCAAATTTTATTCTTCATAAACATTTGGTGTTGAAGTGGATGATGAGCCTTCTTTTTCACATACATACTTAGTAGCATTAGAACAAATTGTCGTCCTTGTTGAGTGGATTAAAGCTTTGTTCTTTAGCGTGTCTATCATCAACAAGAGATAGAAACAATTACTTGATTGCCCGTCCATAAAAAAACTTTTTTCACTTCTTCTATCAAATCGTCTAGCTCAAGGAGTACGTGTCTGCAAATATATATTTCTTTTTTTTGGAAAAATATTTTTTCTCTAGACTAGTTCTTCATTGTCTTAAAGTTTCCCCCCATACACTTCTAATTTGTAAATAGATGAACGCCTAACATAACAAAAACAAATTAAAATAGAGTGAAGTTAGAATCTTGTGCAATTGATGCTTATTTTAGATGAAAAATTATATATTGGAAGGTTATATAATGCCAAAGGAAAGCTTAATTTTCCAAACAAGCTAAACAAAGTATTTATTCTCATTTCAGTCAAATATTTCTTGCCCAAATATTTACCTACAACTTTACAACCCAATAATAGAAATATTTAGCCAACTAATCTCAAATTCTTATACAATTTTAACAAAATAATAATGAGTAAAATCAAATATGAGGAAAAAAGTCTCAATTTCATCTAGAAATAAGAACAGTTGTAGAAAATAAAGAAACACAAAACTCACATACTTGATATTGGATGATTCAATCATATTCTCCATCTAGCCTTGTAGCACTCTTTCCGTGTTAATTTCTCTATTTCATCCAATCCATTGACATCTCATATTCTATTTCGTCCATCTCTATTTTGGTCATTTAGGGTTGTATCAAGAGGAGAGGAAGAGAAAAGGTGAGGGGGAGGAGAAAAGGCAGGAAGAAGGGAGCAAAAGAAAGAAGACACGATCATATTCTCTCTTCACTGGCTCTCTCGTCGCATAGGAAAGGAAGAGAGAAGGAAAGCTGCAAAGTTGCAGTGGTTTAATGTCGGAAAGAAAAGAGTTGAGAAGGTGAAAGGGGGTATTTTGGTTATTAAACTTATTATTTTCAATTAGATGGTTCGATACCATCTCCCAAACTATTTATTAGCCATATTCTTAAAGGGAGTTATGGTCAAGTGTTATCTTGACGGAACTAACTTGTGGTCGAGCAAGATTTTCTTTTAGATACAGGAAAGTCAGACGACTTGATTGGAAACAAATGAGAGATGTGTGAAATCTACACGATATTCGTCATCATTGTACCCAAGGTCACGTGAAGATTTGTCGAGTTGGCTCATCCGGTGAAGTCGATGATATTTTCGCCAAGTCACGAGCATGTGTTCAAATTATTCGACAATCAGTTAAGGTTATGTTACTTAATATCAAGATTACATTCTTATTTACTCATTATAAAATTTTCGATGCTTTATGTCTTCTTCTAATGATTTTAACCATTATTTTTGAATTTTATCTAAAATCATCAATATTTTTTAACTATATAAAAGTATACTCTTTTGAATTTGTTTTTATTAGTAGTATGGTAGTACTTTGTATTGGTAATATTTCTAATATATGACCTTGTATTATAAACTTTGGTTATGAATTTGTGTTATGATCTGTGATTGTGTTTTAATATTTTAAATAGGTTATTACACTCACGAGTAGCATCTATTTAGGGGGAATTTTGTTTTCTCTCATTTGATGTTTCTTTTGATTGTTTTTCAAAAACGGGGGAGAAGATATAAAATGCAGCATTTTTCAGAATTATTTTGATAATCATCAAAAATGGGAATTTGTTCTCTGTTTGGTGATGTTTAAAGCAATTCCGAGCTACAAATAATATTTGCATGTCATGAATCAGTTTAGTTAAAACGACTTCAAGAAGACGCTTATGGAGACCTAATGAAGACGGACGTGACACGTTACTTCAGAAGACCTCAAGATTCGCTCAAGACCCAAAGATTTTGTTTACTGTTCTCTTAATTTTTTTATTGTTAAATTAAGTAAGTTAATTATTCATTGGAGAGAAAATTAACAATTAAAAATTGAGTTTCTGTTCGTTGGAATGGAATACCAGTTCGCTCCATCGATACATATTGGAAACTGTTCTACCACTCAGTCCATTAGAACAGAACCATGATTGTCACCCAGTCCATTAGAAAGAAACTTAGGTCCATTCTAACGGACCATCATATTTTCTACCCGTTTGGAAAATTCCTCAATTAATTTGTTTCGGAGGTCCGTTCGAATGGACTTGCCGACAGATTCTTTTTTTGTGAAGCTGGTCCTTCCCTCTTTAAAAGGAACAACCCCAATCCGATTTGTTCACTAAGTTTTCTATGCAAAATCAAGAACTTATATCTCTAGTATTGAATCAAATTACTCAATAATCTTAAGTGAGATTAGAGAAAATTAGTGAGTTTTTGTTAGTTTGATTGAAAGAGATTGGTTGTTATTTTGATTCGACGAATCGCTAAGTGTTTATATAGCGATCGTCGATTCGAGTCTTGTAAAAATATTATTTGGATTAGCGGATCAAGGAGCCGAAAAGACATATCCGGAGAGTAGGCACTCGTGATCGTGACAAGGGTCACTAGCGAGAACGGGCGGTTACAACTTACGCAACCGTCTTGGCGAACTTCATCAACAGATCTTGTATTCGGTAGATTCGTTCATTACTCTTATCATTTTATTAATTTATTTATCGTTATTTATATTATTTAATTAATATAACCAATCCTTAAGAGTGAAAACTCTAAAAGTTGTAAAAACCTAAAAAGTCCTTAAATCATACTTTTCACGTCTTTTTGTTGAGGGGAGGTGATAATCACAGAGACAAATTTACTAATGACGAGAATGGTCCCGAATTTTTGGAGGAAATTTTGAAAACAAAAAGCCCCTGCATTATGCCTAAGTTGCAAAAAAGTCCCTGCATTATTGAAAATTACAAAAATGCCCCTCCATTATTGGTAAAATTGCAAAAAGACCCCTAGAGTTAGATTGAAGCTAACACCGTTAGTTTCAGTACTTTAATCACTTCAAAAAATATTTTTCAAATAATAATTAACATTTTTGTTTCAGAAAAATAATTTCTTACAAAAATTATTTTTAAAACTATTCTTAAGAATATTTTCTGAAAAATATTTTCTATTGAAAAATATTTTTCTTAAAAATATATTTTGGAAAAAAAAATCTCAGAATTTTTTATAGAAATATATTTTTTTCAAATTTTATTTGAGAAATTTTTTTAGATATGAAAAGTATTTTTAAAAAATATTTTTTAAAAAGATTATTTTTTTAGAAGTACTTTTTTTAATATTTTAAAAAATTTATGAAAAATTATTTAAAAAAAAAAATATTCTTAAGAAAATATTTCTAAAAAATATATATTATTTTTTAGTAAAACAATTTCTTAAAACATATGCTTCTTATATAAAACATTTCTTCAAAAAAATATTATTGAACAAATTTTTTTTCAAATTTTTTTTCTTAATAATAAATTTGAATATAATTATTTAAGAAAAAAATTCTCTGAAAAAGTTAATTAGTATTTAAAAAAAATAATTTGAAATGATTAAACAACTGAAACTAAGGATATTAGCGTCAACGTAACGATAGGCTCTTTTTTGCAATTTTAGCAATAATGCAGGTGCTTTTTTGCAATTTGCAATAATACAGGGATTTTTTTGTAATTTAGTCATAATGCAGGAGCTTTTTTGCAAATTTCTCTTTAAAAATTAGAAAAATATGTTGTGACCCTGAGATTCCCCCCAAGAGTGGCGATTGAGTGATGCTGACAGAAGCAGGTGGTAAACAGTAATGACACGTGATGATTTAGTTCGAGTTTGCTACTGGTAATTGAAAATGTAGGTGGTTTACGATTTTCAAGGTGATTTTGTATTTTAATCACATCATTTCATTGAATCGACATGTATCAGTATAGCATTTTGACCTTATGTATAGTCACATCAAATTTAATATATTTATTGTAGGTAATGATAATTTTTAAAGATAAATCAAATTGTTATTTATTCACTAAGTATGACGGATTATTGATGATAAGTACTGCACTTTCTAGTAACAATTATATATCAACTATGCACAAATATATATATATATATATCAACTATGTACAAAATATCACCAAATGATAATTCAACCATTGCTTAATTAAACATTTCATACAATTTACATTAAAAATAAAATTCATACACTCTATTTTCTACAAATATATTCTTCATGAAAAATAAAATTTCCATAACATCAAAATTTTCTTGAGCTAAATTATGTGAACATCCAAATCTTCTTTCTTGTGTTAAAACCTGCAAATGAAGTAATTCATATAAAAATCAAATAATTAATGAATAAATATTTTTTATCAACAAATTTAAGGTAATAAGGACACTAAAAATAACATAGAAAAAAGGAAACAAATAAAAAAAGTAATTTTGAAATATTTTTTTAAAATATGAATATAAAATATAAACATAATCTATTACCATTTTAAATAATATAAAATGATTTGAATTTTGAATTTTTTTTATAAAAAAAGAGGCTGGCCACGGTTCAATTACTGCTGGTAATTAAGCCTAAAATAAATAAAAACTGAATAAAACAAAAAAATATGAATATAAATAAAAAAACAAATGAATTTTAATGAACAAACCACATATTATCCAAATAACCATATAAAAAAATAATTTCAGTAAATAACCCACATAATTTTAAACCGACAATTAAAATAACTTTGATGATAACAAATTACTGCTGGTAATTGAGCCAAAAAAGGCAAACAACCATCATAACAAATTTGAAAAATATATAAAAAATAAATAAATTAGATGGGAAAATAAATATAAATAGAAAAATAGAAAAATAAAATAAAATAAATATAAAAATAGCAAATAGCAAATAGCAAATAAACTAGCAAAAAGTAATAATAGCGAAAAAAAGATAGAAAAATAGATAGAAAAAAATAAAATAGATTCACCATTTACAAATCCAACCAAATACACTCACCACTTACAAATGATCATATTATGTCGCACTTCTTACCAGTAACTATTAAAAAACTGCACATAAGAGGAAATAAATTTTAAAATTGAATAAAATTTATAAGTAAAAAATAAAATTATAAATAAATACAAAAAATACATATAAAAGTATGAAGAACAAAACATAAATGAATAACAAATAAATACAAAAAGCACAAATAGAAAAATAACAAAACATAAAAATTAGTAAAAGTCGAAAAAAATAAAATACTAATTAAAAGAAAGAATGTAATAAAATTAATACCTTTGAAGACTTTTCATCAACCATGAAAATCCTCTCATCTATGCTCAACTTCAACTCAACACAAAAAAGAAAAGAAACTCAACTTAGATCTTGCTAAAAAAAGTGTTAATTTCACACAATTGATGAATTACCAGCAATGGTTTAAATTGCGATACAGCGGTCCATAGCGTTTGAGCTTTTTTTGTAGCGGATCGCGGCAGCGGGCGCTATTGCGCCGCTACGACCTCATAGCGGGGAAATACCATTTTGTATAGTTATAACAAAATTTTCAATATAAAAATCAAAATCAAAACCACCATAAATAAAGATATTACAATAATCCATAATTAAATATGCACCACACAAAATTCATTGTCCGCATTTAAACATGCGACATAAAATAAACATATGAAAACTTAATTATCTAAAATAAACACACAAATACTTAATTATCCAAAATAAATATTAATACTTAAACTAATTATTTACTCTTCGGATGAAGAGAAATTAGCATTCATTATTTCATCATCTTCGGATGAACATGATGAATCAACTTCATCATTTTAGAAATGTAGGGTTTGAGTTTATCATTTTTTTTGTCTTTATCATTTTTTTTGCCTTCGTTTGCCTATGGAGAAAGAAATGTGTTTTATTTTTTTTGGGTTTGGGTTTATTTACTTATTGGGTTTGGATTTAATTACTTATTGAATTGGGTTCGGGTTAATGAATTTCGGGTCTAAATAAAAAAACACTATCCAAATAGCGCTATAGCGCCGATTTTTTCCGCTATTTCAACCGCAATAGCGCCGCTATAGCACCTGTAGCAGGGAAAACGCTATTGTTGCTATAATTTCATCGCGAGTTGCATTTATGGGTAATTTCCGCAATTGCGCCGCTATTTAAAACACTGATTACCAGTGAGAAGAACTCATGATAGCAGTCACCGGAGAGATCGCGAGCGAGTCGTCAAGCCACGCACTATCTCTCTCTCCCTCCTCGTGTTTTATGGTGAAAGCAGCAGCTAGAAGGTAATTTTTTTCTGGAAATTGTGTTTAGAAGAGAGAAAAAGAGGAAGAAAGGCAATATATATGGTTGTGTTTGATTTTAAAAATTTTGAAAAAAAATGGGCGGGATTTCGCCTCTTACCGGTGGTAAAGTAATTGGTTTTGAAAAATTTTGAAATTTTTTTAGTGGGATTTTGTTTAATTACTGTAGAAATTTGTCAGTACAGTTGTCAAATCGTAACAGAAAAGTACTGAAACTAGCAGGATTTAAAAAAAAAAAAAAAAAATCTAAAACCGGAATCCGGTTTTGTACTGTTTACCAGTGGTTTGCTGATGTTTGCTGATGGCATCGCCCCTAGTGGGTCATCTTAGGGATGTATAGATGAAGTCTAAACTCTTAAAAATTGGAGACTATCTCTTGTCATTAGTAAATTTGTCTCTGTGATTATCACCTCCACTCAACAAAACAGACGCGAAAAGCCGCAGTTTCCAAAAAAAAAAAAAATAGAATGTCTAAAAGGCCTAACCCTAACTCTGTCCGAATCTCGTTCGTTCCTTCCCATGCCCAAGAAGAAGAAGCCTTGCAAAGCCTCTAGTCGGAAAACGGAATTCACCATGTCTCTATCTCCGATTCCCCAATCTCCATCCGAACCTGAACCGATTTCAATTTCTCAACACGAATCGGAAGTCGAGCTTCAGATGGAAACCGAACGCGATCCGACGCCGATGGACGTGGCAGTTCCGGAGGTGGCATCATCAGATCCCACCCCAACAAGTCGCAAACCCGCTAACAGCAAGCGGAGCAAGAAATTCAGAGCCGCTTCGGAGAAGTACCTCGCCATGGGTGAACAAAAGCTATCTCTTCTAAAAGCGAAAACCCTAAGGCTGGTACCTTTCACTCTCCCTTTTACTCTTTCCAGGCACGAATCACTGTTTCGTGTTCTGGGACTCTGGGATTTTGCACAGCTAAACCTGGAGAAGACCATTAATGCCGATCTGATCATGCAATTATTCGCATTTTATGACCCGAATGGCCGCAAAAGTATGGTAAACGGTGTGAGAATTCTGGTCAGTCGGGCTGATATGGCTAGAGCTTTGTGTCTCCCGGTTAAAAAGAAATCAAGTGAAGAGCTGAATGAAGAAAGCTTTGATTCAGAAGAGGCAGGATCGGTTTTATCAGAATTCATCTCAAGTTACCTGCTTTTTCACTTACAAGAAGATGATGATGCTTGTATTTTACCTCAAGAAGTCCTCTCAGCTACTCAATTAGTGAAAGAGGGGCAGGCAAATAAGGTAGATTGGGCTGGTTTAATTTGGGGATTTGTCGAAAAAGAATTACAAGAAGTGTTCAAAACAGGCGTTTGTTATTACGCCTCTCATCTCCAGCAACTGATCCGGTACCAACAATCTAAATTGCTTGAACCCATACCAACTGAGCCGGAACTTGTACCTGAGGCTGGAGCTGACACTTCTGCAGATCCAACAATGGAGGACGAAAAACAAGAGGATGAAGCACATAAAGGTGAAGAAGATGAACATGAAGAGGAAGAGTGTGTAGAGGAAACTAAAAACGTAGAGGAGTTAATGGACCCTGGTCAGAATGAAACGGGTCAGACTGAAACTGGGCTGAATTTAGGTTTAGGATCCGATCCGGTGATTGAAAACGAAGGATTTGGCAAAGAGGGTGATGAGGTTAATTGGGGGCTAATACAAGAGAAAAATCAAACGGGTCTGAGGGCATGCGGGTCTAGCGGGCTTGGGCTATTGGAGTTTGAGAATTTGGATCCGAAACCTGTTATGGGCATTAGAGAGGAAGATTTCAAGCAAGAAGGAGAAGAGGACCATATCATGCACTCTTTTGAGAGACTGAATTCCTCAACCGACTTACTTCAAGCAATGGAAAATGTGAACAATGTTAATAATATGAATCAGTTTGATAATGGATTGGATCCTCATATCAATATCCACAACCTGGATTCAGGAAACTTCTTGTCTATTAGCAGAGAAAATCATACACATAATAATGCTGGCTCATTTTATTTCGGGAATAATGGTAAGAGACCTTTAAGCGAGATTAATGAAGATGATGACGATGACGATGATGATGATAATGATGATGAAGGAGCCCACTTGCATGCTAAGAGAATAAGGAATGATGATGGAAATTGCAGTTATAGTAATAACCATGGTAATCAAGGGCAGTCTGGTTTTTTTGCAGAAATAGAGAAAGCTAAAATGCATTACATTGAGAAAGATCAAGCCTTAATGAATGCTCAAATGGAGCTGCAGTATGCGTCCGGTCTGATTCAACAGAAGGACCAAATGATTCAGCAACTGGAGAATGCGCGACTGGAAGACGAACATAGGTACCGGTCCGATTTATGCCGGTTTGAGCATGAAATGAATGTAATGGCTCAGGTGATAGCAGGGTACAAGAAGGCTTTGAAGAAAAATAGGGCTTTGTTTTCGGAGTATAGGAGGAAGTTTCCGGATCCGGAGGAAAAGCCGTATTATGTGGATGTGCCCAACGGGGGCGGGTTGATGGTTAGTAGGAAGGAACTGGAGAGGATTACAGGGGAGAGGGAAATTGAGATGAGGGAGCTGGCGAGCAGATTGGTTGGGGATTTTGAGAGGGAGTGGATGGAGAGGTTTGAAGGTTACAGGGCCCGCTTAGAAGAAATGGAGAGGAAGCTGAAGCTTATTGATGCTGAGATTCCGAGTAAGGAGAGAGAGGTTGGGGGTGTGAATGAGGGAAATGGAGATGAGGGTATGGAGGTGGACGAGATCGGGGTTGTTGATGAGGGAGGAGAGGGAAATGGACAGGTTGAGGGGGTGATTGAGGGAAATGGAGAGGTTGGGGCCGCGAATAAGGGAGCAGAGGGAAATGGAGAGGCTGGGGGTGTGAACGAGGGAGGAGAGGGAAATGGAGAGGTTGGGGGTGTGAACGAGGGAGGAGAGGGAAATGGAGATGAGGGTATGGAGGTGGAAAAGACCAGTTTGCCCTTGGATCAGTGACCTGTGCTATGTACGAGTATTTATTGCAGTATGAGTATGTTTATATTATTATTATTTGGTGATGCTGATGTTTTGTCTATTTTGAAATTACTTAGTGACTTAAGTGAACTCTATGTTTTAGGATTTATTTTGGATATTAGTTGATATTTTGTCGTGGGGTGAATGAGTTGTGGGGATTGTTGCTGTTTATCTATGATTAGGTGCTTAGTATGCAAAGTTCGATGTAATATTTCGATGTAGAAGTGTAGATTTTGTCTCATGTTATGATGCGCCTCATGCATATGTTATGCATATTATATGATTTGGCCTTGGCTTATTATGTTGCTTCAATTTTAGTAATGTTGAAGTTGTGGCATGGTAGCTGCCTTTATTCTGGACTGTTTTTTATTACAGCTTATATTTATTTATTGGGGTAATATCACGTATACCCTTCCAAAAATCCAAAATATCAAATTTACCCCTCGAAACTTCGAAATATCAAATTTACCCTCTCAAACTTTGCTTTATATCAAATTTATCCTTTCAAAGCATACAAAATAACACATTTACCCAAATCAGTAACTTACTGTGAAATTTGTTAAATTAATCATCATTTAACCTTCTAAATTAGACTCTGATGGCTCCTTATTAAATGAGGAGTTGCTTGCGATATTTCTATCTTTCCACAATCACATGTAATTCGATGAAATACTTGTTTTGCGCAATGGGCATTCCAATGAAATATGACCTAGTTTGCAACAATAGTTGCAAAATGTACAAGTGGAATTCGTGGTCTCCTCAGTACTCTTAACAAAATGAGACTTGTAATGATTTGTATATTCTTCTTTCCTGAACTTCGGAACGGTCAACTTGGCACTAAAAACTTTAGATTTTGAATTTTTTGTTTAATGTGTTCTTTAGTGAAATATTTGGGAGCTCGATGTTGTGATTCATTAGATTGAATCTTCCGTGGGACTGATAGGTCCTTGTCGTGTGGGGAATTATCAAACAAAATTTATAATACCCTACTTTTAAACTACAGATCGTGAAGCAGGGGTCGATCCACAGATAGACCTAGATTGACTTTGGTAATTGTTTTGTAGTTCAGACATAATCAAATGGTTTGTTGTTTTTAATTTAAATGAAAGGGAATAAGAAAAAGTAAAATAATAAAAAGAAAAAGGTTTTCCGGAAGGTTACGGTCATAGTTTTGGCAGGTCACGATCGTAAAGATCTGATTTGGGCGTCGAGATAAGAGCACTAGGGTGTTGATTGGGTTCGTTGCAGATCCTTCTATTCCCCTCTGCTTGTTGGTGTAGTTTGTCTTCTGCCTTGATAGGGGGTTCTTCCTTCGTGCGACGGGTTTGATATCTGCCTTGCTTTCGTTCTCCGTCATGATGTCACTTGTCCTCAGGCCATTATGGAATTGAGAGCCGTGATGTGTTATGGGAAAGCCCTTTCTACCCCAACTCGCCACGATCTCCAAACTTCCTCCTTGTAACGCAAGGGTCTCTGACTTGTCCTTGCGCGGCACTTACCCTCCTCAAGCAGGCATTCTGGTCTTCCTGACTCCTCGGCTCAGTCCTCAAAGTACAGGTTTCACCTCTCGGTCCAACACCTTTCTTGCCAAGTTTCACCTATGTTGGTTGGGTCGTAGGTTTCACCTCTTAGTGCAACGCCTAACAATATATGTACCTAATCCTATCACACGATCAAGTAAGAGTGAAAATGCACATGTAAAATACCAAACACAGAATAAAACAAACACGCAACATAAGCTGATTCAAATAAACTTCATATTAACTACTACCAATCTAACCCTAGAAAGGGTTTATCTACAAAACATAACGAAAATAATAAAGGATTCAAGATACATAATAATAACAAAGAACAAATTCTCCCTTGATTGTTGCCTCCTAATGCGACTCCCCTCCTTTCTAACCAGCCCTAGGGTTGCTTTTATAGTTGAGGGCTGGATCTTCCAAGAGAGAGAAATAAATCTTTCTAATTAATTCTAATTCTCAATCAAATGATTTATTTCCCTGTCTAATTGCCACATCATGTATTGCCAAAATTTCTAAGGAGATGGAGAAGATTCCTTGCATTGAGTGCTCTTTCCATTTCTGTCCATCAGTAAAGATCTTCGATTTTGATAATCTTTGAGGCTGAATCAGGATCTCCGAATCTTGAGTTATGATTAAAACAGGGAAAAGTTGTCAGTAGCCTACTCCTGCATGCAGGGACTACTATGGCCGCGGGTTTGGGGGTCGCGGGTGTGGTTGTTACTTGTGTTTTTGCCCTTTCTTTACCGCCCTGAACAACTCCTCTGCTTAGCTCCTTTCTTCTAGGTTCCTCCCTTGCATTCCTAGTGTTGGGGAATCTGTAGCCATGTACGTTACATGTGCCGCGGAACGTACGGGTTAAACCCTCCCTAGGACCATCGTAAAGGAAATAATGGTACGAGATTAAGTATTAAAATTTATACCTCAGATCTTCCTGATCCGGGAGAGAGAAATGGATGTTGGTCTGAAAGAACTTTCGCCTTGTTTTCTTCTCCTTCTAATGAGAAGCTCGACTTCTCGATCTTCCTTAAACTTCCTAGGTTAGGTCTTGATCGTTTGCAAATATCCATAGTAGGAGATCTCTACTCGTATCCACGTCGAACTTCGAATAGTCGGAATAATCAGACTCGGCTAGACGAGTCCGAAAAAACTTTCAGGAGGCTCTCAAGAAAATCTCTCTCTCTCTAGACCTTGGCAGCCAAGGAATTTCTTGTTCCATTCCCAACGAAATCATTCCATTTGCAACGGAATAATACTGGTTTTGCAGAATCAAACATCTAATATTTGATTATTTCTTTCACTAATTTATACATCATATGTATAGCTGTTTTGAGAGCATTTCCTTCCCGACTAGACGTTGTTTTATGTGTCACCGTGCAGGTTTCATTTAACACCGCGAACGATCTTCTAAAGATCGTAAGTCATATGTAACCTCTAAACTGATGTCATGACTATCCAAGTTTATGAAATGATCAGCGATCATAAGCCTATATGAATAGACGTTAACTTATTCTTTTTGTTCTATGATATATGTCTTGATCACAAGGCATGGAAGTATGTCATCCTTAAGTGTGATCAAGTCTCTTTCCAGATCGTGAATTAGACTGAATAAATTCAAAATGATATTAACAACACATTTTAATCTATTTTGAGCATTGGATATGTAGCTTCTTGCTTGAAGTATGTTTATCTCCACAAACATCCTACATCTCACTACTGGGCAATTTATGATGTCATTCATTAATTCACAATTCTACTATCGGAATCACGTATTCTTATGACGTGAACCCGAAGTATCATTCATGGTTGATCTAATATATGTAAATATATCAGTCACCCATACACTCATTCATATATGAACTGAATAAATGTGTTTCTCATAATTCAATCTCTAATCCAACTCTTTGGCCTAGGGTATTGTAATGTGTATTTTTATACACATTTTTAGAGTTTTTATCATGACAAATTCATTCATAATTCAAATAAAATGTGTCAAAAATACTCATAATTCATAAAACATAATTTGAAACCTCTTAATATATTTTTGTGTAATTTTACAGGCGAAAAGGCCATAAAATGAAGAATTGGACCAAAACGCAAATGATGGGCTAAGGATGGCCAAATAAAACCCTCAAAAACTCTACAAAAATTTCCCCAAACCTTTACGACAATTCGACAACCTTTTACAACCAAGTCAACCCAAGTCAAATGTCCAAAATCGCTGAGTTGACCAAAAGTCAACTTTTTTGAAATGGGTCATACAGGATACCAAAACGAAGAGCTCGATGAGACGAATCCAACGGTATTAGTCTCGCGAACAGAAACCTTCTAGAACTCTCAGAATCGCCAATTCAAAATTTGGTCAAAAACTAGAAAAGTCAACCCTGCAGTCAAAGTCAACTCATCTTCTCCAAATTGCTGTTTTTTTCAAAGTGCTCAAAACCGATCAAACTCACCACCATTTGACTCATCTCGACGAGACAAACCTGCTTATATGGGTCCCATGACCTGGAACTGTCGGAATTCGCCGGAAAACGCTAAAACCTACTATTCAGCCCAAAAATCACCAATTTCGATCTGCAGTCCTCTCGAGCTCACCATTTTCAGCACAGATATCTATTTGCTATAATTCTAAAACTATTCTCTTCTCCTTACTCCCCTCTTTCCAACCATATAAAGAACTCAAAAAGTAATGAAGAATTGAGTAAGATAATCCAGTTTGAAATAAGTGTTCAATGAACTTGAATTCTGTTTTTTGCTGAAATAACTCAATTCGAGCTGAAACGGGGCTGAAGCTCAGTTTTTCGAGCATAACTCGAGTTTTACTTAATCATTTTCGTCCATTCAAGTTGCAGTAGTATCGCGAGGAAGTAAGGAAGAATTCCAACTGACTATTTTGAGTATTGTTGGTCATAAAATGAGTTTGAGTTCGAATTGTTACTGCTGGTCGAAGCTGGAAAAATACCGAGCTATAGGTGTTCAAAGTGAAATATCTGGAGCATTACTCAACGAAATCGCACCATTCAAAGTCCTGTGGATTCGTGAGAACAAGGAGAACATATCCGAGTTGAAATTTTTTGCTAAGAGGCTGTGTATCGCAAGCTTAAGATGGCTGTTCGAACCCAAACGGGAAAAGAAACAAAAAAAAAAAATGAAGTTTAGGTTCAAATCTGATTCTAGCACCAAAATAAGCCAAAACATGACTCAATACATGAATCTATGACCCGTTTCGCTACACCTGATCAAAAAGTGGGGGGATCACTCGTAATAAACATTCAAACACCATTCAGATCTGAATCTGAAGCTTTTTCCGCCAAAACAGATGAAATAAATTCAGCAAATTCAAATCCAAATATCTCCCTCATTTTTCAACGAAAATTCCTCAAATTCGAACCGTGGCTTCTTTTCATCCGTATGATCGGATATGTATAAGTGGAAATTCTCGTTTTGCCCCTAAAATTTCAGATCAAGCCAATCAAGGGAAAACACTCTCAAGCCCTTAACTCTCTATAAAACGCACCTCAAGCTCCACCATCAAAAATCACTCATTCCCACACTCTCCTTAACTTATACACCACTCTCCATTCTTCTTCTTCTACCACTAGAATCACCATTGTTGAGTTTCAAGTTTTTTTGAGCTCTATTTTTCGTTTTTGAGTCAAATCGAGCAAATTGGGGCTGATTTGGGTGAAATTCGAATCGGTCGATTCTAGCTAGAATCAAGGAGCAATTGGAGGTTCGAATCGACTCAAGAGAGCTACCGGCTGGTCCTCCAACTCTCAGTTTAGTCTAATTCTCTTTTAATATCTTGATTTGAATTTTAGATCACAAGAACTCAATTTTGTAATAATCATGATGAAATCTTGTCAAATTCTTGTTCTTGTGAATATGTGTGAGTAGATTTAGATAGGGAGAGGAATTTATGAGTTGTATACATGAAATCATGCTTTAATATCTTGTAATTTTGCTGAATTTTGATGAATAGTCATGAACATACATATTTTTGAATAAATTGGGGAAAATTTCTTAGCTTAGTATTTTTCATTAACTGATCTATTAAATCCAGAGTTTATTGACTTGTTAATCATTTAGAATGCTTAGCTTAGATTTTCTATGATTAATTTAGAATTATGATTGATTTAATTTAAGTTTTGTTTTCAAATGGCTGTTTTGGGATGAACTAGTTCTTGAATCAATTTCATGAGTAAATCTTAGCTTAGATTGCTCAAATCCATCATCTAAATCTGTAGAATTATATCCTAACTGATTAATGATTGTTACATCACATAAATTTCCTATAAATTCCTATTTTTAAACCGAAAATCAAACCCTAATCCAGTTTCTGTTTTGCTGCAGTTTCTTCTCTGTTTTTAAGTATTTTCACACTAATTTCGTGTCTAATTCAGATCTGAAAATTTAAATATTTTTACAATTTAGTTCTCATTTAGTATATAATTTTCAAATCAAATTTTGCCCAATTCCGATTTATAATTTGTAAGATATTAATTTTCTAAAGTTGTAATTTTTTTGCTTTTGACCTTTCTGTCCAGATTTACTTTTCTTTTCTTCTGAATTTTAAAAATATAAAAACAAATAATAAAAATACAAAAATAGTCCTACTTGAAGTATTTCGAAGTGTAGAGTCCAAATATAAATTTTAATATAGTAGTTGTTAAAACAGAACATGAGATATTGCAACTTTTGTAAGTACTGGTCTGTCAGATCCTGTCTCTTATCCAGATCTGAGTTTTCATTATATCTTTCAAACTACAAAACATAATTATACCAAATTTTAACAGATAATCCATAAATTAATAGTTGAATTTCTGTAAACATTTTGGAATTTTTCATGATTTGGTGATTTTTCTATAATTTTCTGAAATTGCTGCTGAACCGATTTTGAATCTGATATAAGTTTTGGACTGAATTGGAAATGACTTGAAATTCTTGAATAAAATAATAACAACAATAAAGAACCATATCTTAGAGCTCTTATTCTAGTTTCCAACGGTATTTCGTGTGTTGGATTCGGAGTTTGTTTGGTCTAGTTACGATTTAAATCACTAAAGTGTGACGTGCTGAATTCTTGAAACAAGACTGAAAACTGAATTTAAACTTGGAAATTTACCTAATAGACCTTGAATTAAAAGATTTTATACTAGAGATAAATCATTGAGATTAGTAAATTCTTGAGGCCACACCTCCTTGTATTCGATCCCAAAACTCATTTACCGCTCATACTCGTAAATTGAATAATAGGGAAATATAAATTATTTTGCTAAATTATGTGAAATTCAACGACGGTTTTATACGATTTTCAAATGGCGCCGTTGCCGTGGAGGCGGCTTGCATCAAGTTTTTGACTAACCCATCTCATATTTTCTCTAGTATTTTTGTCTCTTATTTTTAAAGGTTATTAGGTCACAAGATCTTTCAATGGATTGGCAAGGCGAGGTGAAGGAGATTCAATGACGGAAAGACAAACGTGGACGGGATGGCCACACGACGGCTGTCCATGGCACAATGGCGAAAAATTCTTCGAGCAGATGCAACCTCCCTACGGGCAATCTTACGGGCAAGGAGCGTTGTTCAACCACTCGTCTAATCAGGAGTGGAGGGATGAAAACCGACCTTGGGGTTTTCAACCTTAAATGAACATCCAAAACCCATACACGCCCGCCACACCAACCCATTCCTCCCAACTTTACCTCTATCAAGACGAGTACAATCCTCCAAATCAGGAGGAACAACAACCTCAAAGTTCTTCTGATGACAAATTACTCTTCGAGAAACGCTTCTTAGAAATGTCGAACTTGCTCATGGAAATATTCAACAGACCCATCATTCGAGAATCCACTATCTGACCTTGTCATGATGAAGCTAACCATTGTGATGAGGGTCTTAGGGTCTTTGAAGAAGTGAAAATGGAGGTATCTCTTTGTGATAGGGGCTTTAGAGTTTTTGAACAATTCAGGGCTGAGGAGTCTCGAGATGACGAGAATTCTTGGTGCCAACTTGAAAATCAAGAAGTGAGACTTGAGGAGTCTCACGGTGATGAAGAGGAGGAACGCGAGGAGAAGGAGAACCCAAATTTTGAGTTGGAGGAGAATTTGTTCGATGGGGAATGTGGGTCAAATGGGGAATCAGGGAGTGAGTGTTGTGCGAGTGATGAGGAATGCGTGCCAAGTTGGGACTTAAAAGGTTGAATCTTGGGGAGCTCTGATTGATACAAACCCTAGAATCAACTCTGAGGATTTTCAGTGTGTGAGGAAAGCGAGTTAAGCGATGGCTCAAAGGTTGAATCGGGCGAAATTGTGAGTACTACAAACCCTAGTTTCGACTTCGAGGACTTTTGTAAGGTCTCGAGCGATGTGGAATGCGAGTCATGTGATGACTCACCGGTTGAACCTTTCGACGGGTTGACTGCCACCAAAACCTAAGATTTGGTTAAAGAAATTATAAATATTTTTGAGAAACTATGGGTCGAGAACGAGGATGAGTCAAACCATGACTCAAAAGTTGAAAATTTGGACGAACCGACCATCCCAAAACTCGAGAAAATTCCACAAACTTCCCCAAAATCCGTGTCTTGTCAAACTATTCATTACACCAAGCTTGAGATAAGCGGTGTGATGTACATCGACCTGCCAACCAAACAAGGAGTAAATTTGGGTATTGAATTGCGCCTCTCAACAAAAACTGACTTCAAACTCCTTTCAAAATCAGGAAGACCAGTCATTTCTCTCTGCAAAACCAAGGATAGGCAACACGGGGCAAAATTCTTACCACCGTGCGAGCTCCTACAAGGGTTTGCTCACGTCTATGTCCCGTTCGAGACAGGCTAACACAAAGGCGTCGGGCTCGAGACGTAAAACGGGAGCGCTTGTGAGAGGCAACTCGCCACGTCAGGTCGTATTTTTCCTTTCTTTATTTTATTTTTTTTCTTTTTACAAAACTCTCTTTCACACTTAAACATTTGCTACGCAAAAGTTTAAGTGTGGTGGGGGAGGTTTTGCACAAGACTCTATTAATTTTTCCAATTCCCACAATTTTCTCATTTTTGAACTTTTGGTTTGAGGACAAACAAAGGTTTAAGTGTTGTGGGGTCGTTATATACAAAACCAAATTTTCTTTTCTTGTAAAAATGTGAAAATTCTTAAAAATTGGAAAACAAAATTAAAAATTTTCAAAACAAAATAAAAAAAAAATAAAACTTATAAATACCTTAAAAATTTAATCTTTTTATTTGTTTTTCTTTCATTTTTGTTTTTTTTAAATAAAATTTGGTGTGTTTTAAAGAAAAGCAAGTGTTTTAAATGAAAAAAAAAGTAAAAGGTTTTGAACAAGGAAAAAGATTTTTGAAACTAAGCCCTTTCAAACAAAATTTTAAAAACACTTAGGGTTTTGGAAAATGATGAAAAGATTTGAAAATTCTTAAAAGGATTTAACCATTGTCATAGATGCCATATATTTAACCTCATTTCCATCTATAATATCCATTTAAAATCCATTAAGTATTTCAAAAATTCATAAATATTTCACTTGCCCCTTTAATGAAATTATAAATCGTTTTCTTTAAAGTAATGTTGTGATTAAAACTTTTGAGAAATCAAACCTTACTTTTAATACCACTAGTTTCGCAAAAAATTTCTAACTCAACCTATCTCTCATGGCATAGCTAATGACTTGTATGTCCATCTCTAATTTTCACACTAAAAGCAAGTGACCGAAATCGTAACTTGTTATCCCTTCACAAAAAGAGTTAAAAAAATGTGAAAAATTATTTTTAAACCCTCAAAAAAGAAAAATTTTACATATCCGCAATAGAAAATGAAGATTTTTTGTACGTGCAAAGCACAGCTTGTCTTTTGATAACTTGAGTGGCTAGCATACCAACTTTTACTTGTTTATAAAAGAGAAAGTTGAGTTAGTTGGAACTTTTGGGGTAATTTGTATAAATTCACCATTTTAAATTTACGGGGAGAAAGTATCAAAAATAAAATTAGGGCATTGCTTTTTGGAAAAAAAGTTCGTATTTGAAGGATTGGGGAATTTTAAATAAATTTGAATTTGAAATTATTAATGGATATTCATAGACACTCGTGTACTATCATAATATTCAAATATTAGTATATAACATTTATGGCAATAAATAAATCTCTTTTCAAAACGCTTTAAACTGATTCTAAAAATCCTAAAATATTTTAATTAACGTTTGAGGGCAAGCTTGGTTAAGTGTGGTGGGATTTGTAATGTGTATTTTTTTACACATTTTTAGAGTTTTTATCATGACAAATTCAATCATAATACACATAAAATGTGTCAAAAATGCTCATAATTCATAAAACATAATTTGAAACCTCTTAATACTTTTTGGTGTAATTTTACAGGCAAAAATACCATAAAATAAAGAATTGGACCAAAATACAAATGATGGGCCTAGGATGGCCAAATAAAACCCTCAAAAACTCTTCAAAAATTCCCCCAAACCTTTACGACAATTCGACAACCTTTTACGACCAAGTCAACCCAAGTCAAATGTCCAAAATCGCTGATTTGACCAAAAATCAACATTTCTGAAATGGGTCAAACGGGATACCAAAATGAAGAGCTCGATGAAACGAATCTAACGGTATTAGTCTCGCGATCAGATACCTTCTAGAACTCTCAGAATCGCCAATTCAAAATCTGGTCAAAAACTAGAAAGGTCAACCCTACAGTCAAAGTCAACTCATCTTATCCAAATTGCTGTTTTTTTCAAAGTACTCAAAACCGATCAAACTCACCACCATTTAACTCATCTCGACGAGACAAACCTGTCTATATGGGTCCCATGACCTGGAACTGCCGAAATTCGCCGGAAAACGCCAAAACCTACTGTTCAGCCCAAAAATCACGAATTTCGAGCTGCAGTTTTCTCGAGCTCACCATTTTCAGAACAAATCTCTATTTGCTATAATTCAACCACCATTCTCTTCTCCTTACTGGGCTGAAGCTCGATTTTTCGAGCATAACTCGAGTTTTACTTGATCTTTTTCATCCATTCAAGTAGTTGTAGCATCGTGAGGAAGTAAGGAAGAATTTTTCAACTGACCGTTTTGAGTATCGTTGGTCATAAAATGAGTTTGAGTTCGAATTGTTACTGCTGGTCGAACTATTCAAAGTCCTGTGGATTCGTGAGAACAAGGAGAACAGTTTCGAGTTGAAATTTTTTGCTAAGAGGCTGTGAATCGCAAGCTTAAGATGGCTGTTCGAACCCAAACGGGATAAGAAACAAAAAAAAATGAAGTTCAGGTTCAAATCTGATTCTAGCGCTAAAATAAGCCAAAACACGACTCACTACATGAATCTATAACCCGTGTCGCTACACCTGATCAAAAAGTGGAGTGACCACTCATAACAAACATTCAAACACCATTCAGATCTGAATCTGAAGCTTTTTTCGTCAAAACAGAGGAAAAAATTCAGCAACTTCAAATCCAAATATCTCCCTCATTTTTCAACGAAAATTCCTCAAATTCGAACCGTGGCTTCTTTTCATCCGTACGATCGGATATGTATAAGTAAAAATTCCCGTTTTGCTCCTGAAATTTCAGATCAAGCCAATCAAGGAAATACACTCTCAAGCCCTCAACTCTCTATAAAATGTACCTCAAGCTCCACCATCAAAAATTACTCATTCTCACACTCTCCATAACTTATGCACCACTCTCCATTCTTCTTCTTCTACCTCTGGAATTACCATTGTTGAGTTTCAAGTTTTTGTTGAGCTCTAATTTTCGTTTTTGAGTGAAATCGAGCAAATTGCGGTTGATTTGGGTGAAATTCGAATCGGTTGATTCTAGCTTGAATCAAGGAGCAATTGGAGGTTCGAATCGACTCAATGGAGCTACCGGCTGGTTCTCCAACTCTCGGTTTAGTCTAATTTCCGGATGGTTATGCATCTAATTGGTCAAGAAGTGTCAATGTTGAAGAATGTAGGTTTACGGGGCTTAAAAGTCATGATTGTCACATTTTTATGGAACGGTTGCTACCGGTTGCTTTTAGGGACTTCATTCCAAAACCCGTTTGGGAGTCTCTCACAGAACTTAGCAATTTTTTTAGAGCAATATGTGCAACAGAATTGGATCCTAATCAGATGGAGCAATTAGAGAGATATGTAGTTATCATATTGTGCAAATTAGAGAAAATATTTCCTCCTAGTTTTTTCGACTCTATGGAGCATCTTGTCGTGCACTTAGCTTATGAAGCTAAAGTAGGTGGACCTGATACCTATCGTTGGATGTACCCTTTTGAGAGGTAATTTATAGAAAATATTATATAGTAAGTAGTTTGTAATGCATTTCACTATGCTAATAAAGCATGTAACAAAATGTAGGTGTTTGAGAAGGCTGCGAAAAAAGTGGGAAATAAAGCAAGAGTAGAAGGGTCTATTGCTGCTGTTTCTTCTCTGTTTTTCAGTAATTTCACAGTAATTTCGTGTCTAATTCCGATCTGAAAAATTAAATAAATATTTTTATAATTTAGTTCTCATTTAGCAGATAATTTTCAAATCAAATTTTGCCCAATTCCGCTTTATAATTTATGAGATATTAATTTTCTAAAGTTATAATTTTTCTGCTTTTGACCTTTCTGTCCAAATTTATTGTTTCTTTTCTTCTGCATCTTAAAAATATAAAAACAAATAATAAAAATACAAAAATGATCCTACTTGAAGTATTTCGAAGTGTAGAATCTAAATCTGAATTTTAAAATAGAGTTGTTAAAACAGAACAGGAGATATTACAACTTTTGTAAGTACTAGTCTGTCAGATCCAGTTTCTGATCCAGATCTGATTTTTCATTATAAATTTCAAACTACAAAACATAATTATACAAAATTTTAACAAATAATCCATAACTTGATAATTGAATTTCTGTAATAATTTTGGAATTTTTCAAGCTTTGGTGATTTTTCTATAATTTTGTGAATTTGCTGCTGAACCGATTTTGAATCTGAAGTAAGTTTTGTACTGAATTATAAATAACTCAAAATTCTTGAATAAATTAATGATAACAGTAAAGAACCATATCTTAGACCTCTTATTCTAGTTTCCAACGGTATTTCGTGTGTTGGATTTGGAGTTTGTTCATTCTAGTTACGATTTAAATCACTAAAATGTGACGTGCTGAATTCTTGAAACAAAACTGAAAATTGAATTTAAACTTGGAAATTTACCTAATAAACCTTGAATTAAAAGATTTTACATTAGAGATTAATCATTGAGATTAATAAATTCTTGAGGCCACACCTCCTTATGTTCGACTCCTCATTTACCTCTCATACTCGTAAATTGAATAATAGGGAAATATAAATTATTTTTATACACATTTGAGGCATAATTCCTTCATCTAGCACTCCAATTGCTCCATTTCATGCTCAATTGTCTCGACCTTACTCCTTTTACCCTTCTTTCCTACAACAAGCAACAAATCTTAGTAGTACCTTGATTCTTGACAAAATAAACATAATAGTGATAAATAATACTGAAAATTGATAAATAATAAATAATTTATTGGCCCAAATAATAAATTTGAATTTTGCCGATCATAATTATCCTTTCAGTCCGCACTTTAGTCTCATGCATAAAATACCCGTTCATCCATCGGACTGAAATGACCCAATTCTTCAACGAAACTGCCCTCTGAAATCTCAAGCATGCCTCGGCAAGATGACTGATTGCTCGATCTAGGTTAACCTGTGCCATACCTTGCTGGATCACTCCCCCAATCTCTATTGAACACCCACTTTAAGACTTGTACATTTTAGGTGGATATTATGTATATTTTATATAGATAGGACTCCTCTCTCCACCCAGAGTTTCATCCTCGCACGGTTTTCTACTACTCTTCTACTAGTCCGTATAGTCAAGAAGTGCTCCTTGTATCTCCTACTTGAACCACGAGGCATTTAATATCCTCAAACTCTTAGCCTCATCGGGCATCCCAAGCGAAATCATGTGCGCATCTATAATAGTGGTTGATGCGATCCAGTGACTAGGCTTTTTATTATTCCTCTTCCTTCCAAGCCTTGTCGAGTGACCAACGGACACCTCCTTCTTCAAAAACTATGAGCTACCTTTTACGACCCCCTACTTCAGGCAGTCAATGAGCGGCTCGCTCTCTCACAGAAAATCTCTCCTCGAAGATAATCGGAATCCTGACCTCGATATTGACCACGACTTAGGTTCCAGTTAAGGGTCTCCTTCGGTAATGGTTTGAGACTCGGTGAAAGCTTGTCGAATCGCCTCTGCTCGCCAAGAATGAGTACAAACGAAATTCGGGTTAATGTATATGTTTTTTTTTTTTATGAACTGCCTTTGTTTCGAGACTCCTTTTTTCGAGTGAACTCCTACTTCTTAGCCCTTGAGATTGGCTTATTATAAACTTCCAGCTAAACTAATCTTCGAATCTCTCACAGCCGCTAGCTATTTAATATTCTACCTATTCTCCCAAGCTTAGTCGAGTGGCATGAGTTCCCTAGTCATGAGTCATTCGACTTTTAATTTTCCTTTTTTTTCTTATCCATTTTGAGTACGACTTATAAATCCTCCTAAGCCCAAATCGGTCTACTAGCCTTTGTAATTTTTCTTCCGCAATCTAGGCTATCGTGGAAGACCGCCAATAGATTTCTTTCTCTTCTTTTTATCTTGGGCAATTCATTCATTTTTTTTATTTATTTATTTACTTTTTTTGTTTTTGATTTGTTTTTTCCGTATATAACCCGATATTTTTTTAATATGAACCGCTATGATTGGTTCCTTCGGTGGGCGTGTGGTGTCGGTCTGAGGTGCTATTGTAGCGGACGGGTCAAAAGCCCTCACGATCGTGGTCTCGATTGCATCGGTCTCACTTCTAGGTAACCACGGTAGAGGTCAGAGCTGCGAACTTGCTGGCAGCTGTTCGGTATTTTAGGCATAATTCTCTCACGACCTCTGGCCGAAACATGTTAATATGCATTGGAAAGCTTAGAGGGGCCCAAAGAGCTAACTTGGATGCCAAGATAGAGTAATTCATGGATCTTTACAGCTGGTCAATTATGGTAGATTTGGCAAGAGAAAGGAAGGAAATAAATCATAGGCCAGGCATGAAATAATTATGGAATGATCTTTTCTTGGCCCGCAAGAATAATCTTTTCTTAGTTCCAAAGATTTGTCATGTTTACCAGGGGTCCCTTGGCCTACATAAAGAGATTCCCATTAGAAGAGTAAGAGAAGAAAGCCACCACAATCTAATTCCACATCAAATAATAAGGCATTTTTTCGCGGTGAGGCTCTGCATGCCCACGGTCACGAGTTAGTTAGAAGGAGGTCTATTCCGAGGCAGAGGGGGGAGCAGCTACAACACTAGGATCCGACTACATCTAGATGTATTATTTATATATATTGTATGATGTATTTCGAGTCCTTTGTATCCGTATCTATTTTTTATGCGTTGTAAATAAACCCTTCTAGGGACGAGATGTTAGTAACCTCATAATACTTGATTCAATTATCAATCTCTATCTTGTTTATTCTATTGTATACTGTGATATTGTTTGTGTACTTTAACTCTTACCTTGAGTGTGTAGACCACACAGTTTTCTTGGGCAACTAGGCGAAGTATCGAGAAGAGAAGCCAAAGGTCGGACCCGCAGCAAGACTCAGACTGACAAGGCACGACAGTAGCTGAAATATTTGAGGGGAGAAAGTAAAGTCACAGAGCCCAAAGAGTTTTCACCTTGGTCGGACAATTACCCAAGGGTGCGTACAGTGCGATTTACTGTGACAGCCGAATTCGCGATACAAGGATGGATCGTCCTCACAAATAGAGACCAACAATAAGACAAACCATACAACGGGCTTACGACTCTGGAGGATGAGTGACATCAGTCTCTGCGTAGAAGATAAGGTGAGAGCCTTTTACGTCACAACAAGGAAGCACGGCGGTTCATGAGGAGACAACAAACCTATCAGGAGGACCTACGATGAAACCATCGAGTCCTAGAACCCTTCTCGCCAGACCTCTCCATCGCACTTCATCCCACTCTTACGGTGATAGCACAAGGACTATTTTATCTTTCTTTATTTACTTTCTCTGCACAACCAACCAACCAACCTTAATAGATTCGGTCTGGATTACTTACAAAAACCTAGCCCGTTACTCCAACTTAGCCTCCCTGTGGATCGACATCCCAGCTTGCTACAAAGCACGGTCATGAGGGCTACCAAGCCGCAAAATGAGGTCTACAAATTTGAATTGGGACGTGAACTTAACCTATATAACACTCGTTCAACACACTTTTCTGGCGCCATTTTTGGGAAGACACGGATATTTGAAATCTAGCTTTTTGGTAGTGAGACCAAATAATTTTTCTTTTCTCTTTTACTTTTGAATCTTTCTCTTGTTATCACAGGTATGACAGTCTATGACACGAGAACAAATATCCACCCACCATACCAGCAGTCCCACCGAGACAAACCACACGCATGAGGAACTCACCCGCAGGCGATGTACAACAGACGATGTCTGGAGATAACACATCAGACGATACCATAGAGAGATGAACAAACACTTGGCCGGGAGCAGAAGGCACGGGTCCATAGAACCCACCTAACCCATCTATTAATCCACCCAACCCCAACCCGGACACTCGATCAAACCCTCTGTGACAACCAATCCTAAGGATACTACGTGACTACCCTTCACCAGGCACCACGCTTCCACAATCGAGTATCCTCGCACCGACCATAGAAGCCAACTCGTTCGAGCTTAACCTAGCACTTGTCCACCTTGTTCAACAAATCAGTTCGAAGGTTTACCCACCGAGGATCCAAATCTGCATCTTTTAACTATCCATATTGGACTTCAATTTTTGTGGTTTTGTGAAAATAACAAAAGCTTTTTTTTTTCCATATATTACACCTCAATCCGATTTTTTTGGTATTATTCTGATACCCTGAAATTAGACGGGGTTAGCCAAGACGCAATCCGACTATGATTGTTCTTGTTTTCTCTGGGAGACAAGGCAAGAGCATAGCTACATTCACTACCTATAGGCTCTATCCACACTCGGGACCAACTAGCCAAGATGTTTCTCACCCTCTACTTTCCACAAAGCAAGACTATGCACATGTGTAGTCAAAGCACGAGTTTTGTTCGGAAATCAACAGAGTCAGTCTACGAAGAATGTGAACGTTACAAGGACATGATGAGGGCTTGCTCATACCATGGACTAGAGCAGTGGCTCATTATTCGTACCATCTACTATGTTATGAACGACAATTCGAGAGAAAGCATGGACACGACAGCAGGAAGACAACTCATGATGAAAATCTCCGATGAAGCTTTCTTATTGATCAACGGCATGTCAGCAAACTATCAAAGTTGGAACGAGTGATAGACGAAGGCGCAATGGATCCATGCAGTAGATGGCACGAGAGATGCTGGAAGTGAATTTAGATGTGTTGAACAAGAAGATGGATGATTTCGTGAAGGCAAAAAGAGCACGACCTTCTACAATTAATCAGGTAAACAGTTCCAATTTTTCATGTGTAGTATGTGGTTAGTCGGGTCATGAAGGTAACAATTGCTTATAATTACAAGATGAGTATGAACAAGTAAACGTAATTAACTACCTGTACACACAAACATACAATAATTGGAGGAACTCAAATATGTCTTATAGAAATAGTCAACAAATCGATCAACCTCAAATTATCACACAAAATCAAGGGTACAACAATCAAAGATCGGGACTTTACTCTATACTAATAAATTTTAAGGCGAAACAAAATAATGTTGCTGCACTTCTGGCGCAAGGCAAGAATTGAATAATCAATTATATAAGTTAGAATGCAGGATGGACTTGCTGGCCTCACAATGTAAGGTGTTGGAGATGAAAATGGCACAGTAGGCAAGCAGTTCGTTCCAACAGGAGGAGAACTCCTCAAGAAAAATTGAAAACCCATTTGAGCGAGTGAATGACGTGATGACACTGAGGAATGAATGCGACTATCAAAGAGCCGCGATGGAAAGAATAGCCCCGTGAGGCGTCGATTGGCTGTCGAGGTCTCTCGAAATCAAACAGGTAACGAGGATTCATCTATAAGTCCTTTAATCAGCAATGGCTCGTGTTATAGTCTCCCGTTCCGATCAATTTCCAAAAGTTCTTGTAATGTGTATTTTTATACACATTTTTAGGGTTTTTATCATCACAAATTCAATCATAATTCACATAAAATGTATCAAAAATGCTTATAATTCATAAAACATAATTTGAAACCTCTTAATTTGAAAATACCATAAAATGAAGAATTGGACCAAAACGCACATGATGGGCCAATGATGGCTAAATAAAACCCACAAAAACTCTACAAAAATTCCCCCTAAACTTTACGACAATTCAACAACTGTTTACAACCAAGTAAACTCAAGTCAAACGCCGAAAATCGCTAAGTTGACCAAAAGTCAAATTTTCTGAAATTGGTCAAATGGTAAACCTAAACGAAGAGTTCAACAAGACGAATCCAACGGTAGAAACCTCGCGATCAGAATCCTTCTAAAACTCTTAGAAATGACAAATCAAACTATGGTCATAACTAGAAAAGTCAACCCTGCAGTTAAAGTGAAGTCATCTTCTCCAAATTCCTGATTTTTCAAAGTGCTCAAAATCGATCAAACTCACCACCATTCAAATCATCTCGACGAGACAAATTGGCTTGTATCGGTCCCATCACCTGGAACTGCCGGAGTTGGCCTGAAAACGTGAAAAACCCAAGTGAGCCATGAAAATAGGCCATTTTAAGCTGAGAAATTCTCGAGCTCGAAATTTCCTCTACATACCTCTTTTTGCTATAATTACATTTCCATTCCATGGATATAAATAACTCAGAAAATGATGAAGAATCGAGGGAGATAATTAAGTTTGATGTAGGTGTTCGATGAAATTAAATTCTGTTTTTGCTGAAATTAGACAATTCGAGCTGAATCTTCTCAAACCCATGAATCACGACACAGGCATCCTTTTCACGCAAAAACAACTCCATTCTCTTCTTCAAACTTTCCTATTTCCATGAATACCAAGAACACATAAAATGATGAAGAAATGAGTGAGATATTCGAGTTTGAAATGATGCTAGTGAACTGTTCGATAAAATTCCAGTTTTAACGGTCAAATTTTATTCAAATCGAATTGGCTCAAATTTCTCAAACAAGGTGATGTTTTCTCGATTTAGTGCGTTTATATGAGGTCTTAGTTATATTTTTGAGGTATCAATTGGATCAAGAAATGGTTCTAAGATGGATTTTGAATAATAACTTTGTTATTTTTGAGTTTTTATCATAGATGATGGTTAATGGTCAAATTCAGTGGTTAGAAGGAGAATTGAGTCGAGGAACTCCTAGAAAAGCATCATAGGAGAGTGATAAAGATTTCCTAAGTCGTAGTTTTAAACAAGATTGACTGAAGTTCGAGTTTGAGCTCGAAATGCCATTACTGGTGGAGCTGGAAAAGTGTTGGAGGTGTATGTATTCAAAGAGGCCTAACTTGAGCATTTCTCAACGAAATTCGACGATTCAAAATCTTGTAGCATCATGAGAGAGTGTAGAACAATTATGGATCAAGATATTGAGTTAAAGTGCAAAGTATAGGAAGAACAAGACACGTGTTTTTGAGAGAACGGAAAATGGAGGAAAGAACTAAACTTCTTCTAGGTTTAAATCTCAGTGCTGCGCTAAAAACAAATATGTTGCATGAACTCACGCACCATTTCACGCCAAAGAAAATCCTCGCACTCAGTTGAAAAACCCAGCGCCAAAAGATGACCCGTTACACGATTATGTCAACTCGTTTCACCACAGAATGTTTGAAGGACCACATCGTCTCTAACCGTTTCAACCTCAACCAGCTAAAAGAAAACTATCTCCAGTGCAAAACTAAATCGTGCCTCCAGTAAGTTACCTCACGTTATGCGTATCTCACCCTTTCCATTAAAATCTTCACTGGATCACTCCAGTTTAGCGAGCAACACAAAAGAAATGACTGATTCTATTCTCAATCTGGTTCAAAATTCTTCCGCCAAAATAGAAGAATTGTTTGCGCTCAAAAATAAAAATATTCAACAAATCCTCTAACCAATAAAATCTGGACCGCACCTGATGAAATTGTAATTACAAAAATGCCCCTGCGGATTGGAATCAACCCAAACGCAGCGTCAACTTCTCATCCTCTATATAAATCACTCATTCTTTCATCAAATGGAGGGAATAAGTCATTCTCTCATCAACTCAATCACTCATTCTCCCACATTCCTTAAGTTATCCCAATCCTCCATTCTCATTTTTAGAGCTTGAAAGCAAGCAATTTAAATAAAAAAAGCTGATTTGTCGAAAAGGGGCTGAAGTTGTCAAAACCGAAAATTCTCTTTCTAACTTGAAAGGGAAGACAAGAGGAGATTAAGAACAACTCAAGGAAGATCCTAGCTTTGATTCCTAATTGTGGCTTGATTAAATTCTCCTTAATTTCTCTCTTTTTTCCCTAATTTTTCAGATCTGAATTTTTTGTGCAAAATGATGAATTTTAGATCGAATCTCGAGTTGTTTGTGATGATTGAGTAGTTTTTAGTTAGGGATTGACATTTGTGAAAGCATTACATGAAATTTTGCTCTTGTTTGATTCAATTTGGCCGATTTAGTGAGTTGTTCAATAAACATTATTACATTGAGAATTCATAATTTGATTGATTTGGCTGAATTAATTAGATCGATTAGAACTATAATTACATGTATTTTAGAATCAGTTAGTCATCTAGAATCTTGGTTGAGAGTCTCATGTTTATTAATTGAAGTTTTGGAAGGAATTTTAGGATTTGAACACAAGTTGGCTGATTTTTGTTTAGATTTGATTTTTGATTCATTAACTGAGTATTTCTAGGTTGAAATTGCTTAATCTTATCATATAAATCTTAGAATTGAATATCCTGTGATTAATGATTGTACTCTTGAACAAATTGTCTTAAAATCCCTAATTTGTATCCAAAAATATAAAAATTTGTTCCTGATGCAGTATTTTTTTGTTTGTCAGTATTTTCTCCTACATTTCGTGTCTAAAATAAATCTAAAAAATTTAATAAATATTTTTACAATATATTCTCATTTAGTAGATAAATTTCAAACCAAATTTTACCCAATTCTGAATTATAAATTGTGAGATACTAATTTTCTAATTTTGTTATTTTTCTGTTTTTGATCTTTCTGTCCAGATTTGCTATTTCCTTTCTTTCGAATTTTTGAAAATAAATAATAAAAATATAAAAATAGTCCTACTTGAATTATTTTGAAGTGGAGAATTTGAATCTGAAATTTAAAATAATAGTTGTTAAGGCAGATTGGATGATAATTCCAATTTTATAAGTACTGGTCTGTCAGATTCAGTTTCTGAGTCCAGATCTGAGTTCTTATCATTATTCCCAAATTATAAAATATAATTGAACCACATTTTAACAATGTATCTATAACCAAATAATTGAATTTGAAATTTTGGGAATTTTGCAAGCCTTGGTGAATATTCTACAATTTTCTGAACATACTGCTGTATAAATTTTGAAACTGAAATAAGTTCTGGACTGATCTGTAAATATCTCAAAATTCTTCAATAAAATAATAATAACAGTAAAGGACCATCTTATATAACTCTCTTTCTAGTTTTTAATGGTATCTCAAATGTTGGATTTGAAGTTTATTTGATATAGTTACAAATGAAAATACTAAAGTGTGACGTGCTGAATTTTTGGAACAAAAACTGAAATTTAAATATAATCTTGAAAATTTACTTACAAGCCTTTTAAATAGGAATTAATACTTGAGATAAAAATATTGATATTAGTTAATGCTTCAGGCCACATCTATTTGTGTTCGACCCCTAAACTCATTTACCGCGATTTTCTTGAGTAAATCTTAGTTTAGATTGCTCAAGTCCATCATCTAAATCTGTGAAATTATATCCTTAGTGGTTAATGATTATTACATCTCACAAATTTTCTATAAATTATATTTTTAAGTGGAAAATCAACACTTAAACTAGTTTATGTCCTGCTAGTGATTTGTTTATGTTTTTTAGTCTTTTTCCTTTAATTTTGTGTCCAAAATCAATCTCAAAAATTAAATAAATACTTGTACAATTTAGTTCTCATTTAATAAATAATTTTTAATCAAAAGTTGCCCAATTCCGATTTGTAAAGTGTGAGATATTAATTTTTCAATTTTGTTGTTTTTTCTGTTTCTGAACTTTCTGTTCAGATTTGCTGCTTTATTTCTTTCGAATTTTCAAAAATATAAAAATAAATAATAAAAATAACAAAATAGACCTACTTGAAGTAATTTTGAAGTGTAGAATCTGAATCTAGAATTTAAAATAATAATTGTTAAGACAGATTAAAAGATATTATCAACTTTGTAAGTACTGGTCTGTCAGATCCAGTTTTTGAATCCAGATCTTAATTTTCATCATAAATCTCAAACTATGAAATATAATTATATCAAATTTTAACAGCTGATCCATAACTTAACAATTGAATTTCTTGAAATTGTGGGAATTCTTCAAGCCTTGGTGATTTTTTATAATTTTCTGAAATTGATGCTGAATTGATTTTGAATCTGAAATAAGTTCTGGACTAAACTGCAAATTTTTTGATTATTCTGAATAACATAATAACACCAGTAAAAGACCATAAGATATTTCTTTCTAGTTCTCAACGGTATCTTATTTGTTGAATTTGAAGTTCGTTTGGTCTAGTTATGAATCAAAACATAAAAGTGTGACGTGCTAAATTTTTGAACATAACCTTGGAATTTTTGCATACAAATGCTTGAAATAAGACTTAATACTTGAGATTAAAAATTTGATAAATAATTAAAACTTGAGGCCATCCTCTTTGTGTTTGACCCCTAAAACTCGTTACTACTTATACTCGTAATTTGAAAATTGAGAAATTATAAATGTTTTGCTAAATTGTGTGAAATTAAACGACGATTTTACGCGATTTACAACGTATGGAAGCCCTGGGGCATCTTTATCTATATCTTTTTCCGACAGTTAGTCCGCGCCTGCAGTAGCTACATTGTGATGAGATTATGATTTCTTTCTACATTAAAACAAAAAGACATTATAATTTCTTTCTTTTATTAAACTACTTTTGTATTTGGTTTTAATTGTCAAGTTGATTGTTAAGTCAGTGATCGACGAGCCTCTCTGTGAATCGATACCCCCAAATAATACACATAGATTGTGTGCTTCTGTCTGTAACTAGTCTAATTTAGGGTTTAAATACTGTATAGCCTCTGTCTGACGCAAATAATTTACCATTTTGAGTGCAAGTATAAATTTTAAGATAATAATATATTTTTGGATGTAAGTATAACTTTCATGTGAATACTTTGTTCATCTAGTGTCAATGTACCTTTTTAATGATAATAATTGTTTTCTTGGGATTATGTATTTTTGAATGTTACTATGCCTTTTTGACTGCAATATACAATTTTCACTGTAGGTATGCGTTTCTTAGTGAGACTTTTCTTGGAGTCTGTTATACAGTTTCTTTTAAGAAAAATTTATTTGTTCCCTGACAATTCCCCGAAGTCCCCTTTATCATTAACAAACGGGCCTCATTTTCCATCTTTTTTCATTTAAAAAATATAAAGTGCATGTAGGACCCGATTACCCGTGATAAAGAGTAGATTGTTGAGAAATATATGGGGGACAGATATATGGACTCTTTTTGTTACCCTCTACTAGCATTTAATGCAATGGTCAAAGACACAAAAAGGCAAGTTATATAGTGAGAATATTACTAAACCCTAAAATATTCATATGGGGGAGTTCAAAATATATTGTCTCTTCTTTGATACTTTGTGAACTGCCTAAGAAGGTACCAAATTTAATTATTAATTTCTCAAACATCTATATATTACTACTTGGCTTGATTTCACTTTCACCTCATTCACCATTTCTCAACACAAGCTTCTTGAGCTGTGCCTGTATAACCATGGCCTCAGAGCCGGCCCAGGGCTAGCCCAGTAAGCCCGTGGGCTGGGGCAGCCACTGGGCCAAGGGCAACAACTTTGAATTCTAATATATATATATATATATATTGTATATTTTGTTTAATAATCTGTTGAGACAGCTGGTTTCGTGCCTGAATTATAGCCCAAATCTCTAATATATATATATATATATATATATATATATATATATATATATATATATATATATATATATATATATATATATTTGTTTTAATTCATGCTCAATCTAAGTCCAGGTTGTGAGTGTCCAAGTTATAAAAAGTGATATATATCTTTGTTTCTAACAGGCCTAGAGGGCCCTGGTTCTAGATTGAAAGCAATAGGGAAGTCACTTTGTTACGGATTTTTATTGTTTGGTACTTTATGTTTTCATTTAATTTTTCCTAAATTAAAAATTAAAATATAACCATAATATTAGCAGGAATAATGTTCTTTATTTTCGTATTCACATCAAATTATTTTTCTTTTATTTAGAACTAATGTATTTTAAATTTGTGATTCTTGTAAATTCAATATGAAAAAGAAAAGAAAAATGTATATATAACTTAATTCACAATTTAATGAAAATTATTTGAATAGAAAGAATCGATCTAGCAAATGTAAATAAAAAATTCATGGGACAATATAGTTAGTGTTGTTATATTGATGATGATAAAATTGTTGATGATATTATTATTTGTTCATTTTATACTTTAGTTTGATAATTCACTGACAAATATTTTAATTCATTTATTATATTTTTTTTTCAATATTTTTGTAAGTAGAAGAATATGTTAATTTTTTCCTTGTTGAATCAATTTGCTAATATGAATGTTGATATTATAATTAATCAAATACATCATGCAAAGTTCTCAAATTACTCATTAATTATAGATATCAAAGTACAAAAGTTAAAATAATGGGGTCCGTTAGAAGAAAAAAATTCCTAAAAAAGATGTAAAGATCACTATACTTTACTTATTTTGTTGTTTGCTTAAACTGATTAAGATTATTTTTTTTTTTTTGCTCTTTATATTTCATGTATTTTTTACTGGGGCAGCATGTCGTTTAATATTCTCCGGACCAGTTATAACTCCGGCTGGGGCAACCAAATTTTCGGGACCGGCCCTGCATGGCCTCTATCTCCATTGATATTTTTGCAACTGCTCTCCTTATGATATTTCTTCCTCAAACCATGAACGCGCAACTATCAACTACATTCTATGACAAAACGTGCCCCAATGCGCAACAAATTGTCTGTGAATCAATGGCTCAAGCAGTTAAGACGGAACCAAGAATGGGTGCATCCATCCTTAGGCTCTTTTACCATGATTGTTTCGTTCAGGTAATTAATATACATTTTAATACAGTTCCGCCTTGCCCCTTTATATTTCGTGGATTTTTGTTGACCCGATGGTTTGCACGGAGCAAAATTTAGTTTGGTTGTGGAGTGAAATTTTCAGTATTAACACACCTTACATCTTGGAGTCAAATGATAGGATGGATCATCTAAATACAAGCATTTATCCAAAAGATTAATTTACTTTAAAGAAAAATTCTTAATTGTTCTAACTATTGAAAAAATTGATCTGTTGTCATTGTTTAGGGGTGTGATGCCTCGGTTCTTCTCACGCCAACATTTAATGGTGAGAAAAATGCGGATCCTAATAAGAACTCGATCCGTGGATTTGAAGTTATTGATTCCATCAAATCCAACGTTGAGAAAGCCTGCGAATCTACCGTCTCGTGTGCCGATATTCTGGCTCTTGCTGCTCGCGATGCCGTTGAGTTGGTATAATTTAATTTCTACAACTCCTAGGAATAATAAAATTTTACATACTTTTGGCATAAATAGATATTTATGAACTAAAATGCGTATTGAGATCAAACGTCAATTTCTTAAAAAAGAAAAATATTCATCAACTTCTTTTGTTCATTCCAGCTCGGAGGACCAACTTGGCAGGTGAAACTCGGGCGGCGTGATTCACTAAATGCAAGCCTAGAAATAGCTAATACTGATTTACCCAAGCCAAACTCAACTCTTGCAATACTAATTTCCAAGTTTGCTGTAAAAGGACTAAATGCTCGCAAAATGACTGCATTATTTGGGGCCCACTCGATTGGCCAGGCCGGATCCACATTTACAATGATACTAACATTAACCCTAATTTTGCTGAAATTCGTAAAAGTGGTTGCCCTTTGTCAAGTGGAGATGGGAATCTGTAATTCTTGGATGAACCAAACCCTAATTATCAGTTTGGTAATGGATATTATAAAAAGTTGTTGGATCGAAAAGGGTTGTTGCGTTCTGGTCAAGAGTTATTTAATGGAAGTTATGTGGATGATATTGTGAGAGTTTATAGCTCGAATAAGACGGTGTTTTCGAAGATTTTGTCAGGGCAATGCATACAATGGAGAGCTTGAGCCCGCTCACAGGAAATCAAGGGCAGATTAGGGTGAATTGTAGGAAAGTTAATTAATCTGTCATGTTCAATTGCAAGATTATGAATATTTTGGGATATTGAAGTTTTGAACTCCTGAGAAAAAACTTGAAATTAAAACTCATTTGAGTTTATCTTTATTAATTATGTGGCACTGGCTTTTAGCAAAATAATAAGCTCAAAAGTGATAGGAAATTATGAAACAAAATTTCAAATGATACATTTATAAGATTTCAGAGTTACTGGAACAGCAATGGGGTAGTATGACAGTAATTATTTTCCTTCCAAAAAAGAAATATTTGTATACCCTTTTATTAAACTCATTGCCTCCCTAACACTTCAAAATATTTTTATGGTTTAAAACCTCCCACTTGATAAAATTCTACAAATCAAAAGAAATCTAGCCTTAAAAATCAGGTTTTAAGACAATGAAGAAAAAATGTCAAAAAATCAGGTTACAAGAACAAAAAAAGAGAGAAAAAGAAAAAGAAAAAAGCAACCCTAAGCACATTCAAAATGGAGCCTCCATTTCAAATCTCCTATTCAATGCAATGAATTATTTAACCAATTATTTGACTTGAAGTTTGCTATAGTGATCAGCAGCAGAAGACAGTGATTGTATTGTGACTGGAAATCCAGGCCCCATCTGTCAGAACAAATAAACAAATAAATTAGTATCACTTATTATTTTATTTAGTAGCATTTTCATAATTTATACCGACAAATCAGTAACATAATTACTTACTGTGGTACTTAATGTGAAGTTCTTCACATAGCCTGCATATTTCGAAGCTGCCAAAAAAGAAAAAGAGCACAGAAGTAATTATTTGCCCACAAAACGAACCAAACAATTTTCACAAAAATAAATAACATAAAGTTTGTTGGATATATATAATAAATTATCATAATAAATTTCAAAAAGAGATTAGTAATAAAGAAATTTTGAAGGCACATACTTTTCTTCAAACCGACAGGCTTTGCAACCAAAAGGGCATTAACAAAAGCCCCAATATTCTCACGTAAAACCTCCTCAGAGAAATTTACCTGTAAAATTAAAAAATAATAATTAAATTTTCCTTTTTCATTTATGCAAAATATATTTCCATATCTACCCGCAAATTTTGAACTATTTTCAAAATAAGAAATTTGAAAATATCTAATAAAAAATGAGAGATATATATATCCCTTATTATCCCCATTTTTTTAAAATGCCCAAGATACCCCATCCACCCAACTTTAACAATGATTATTACTTAACATACAATATACTAAAACTAATATTAGTAAAAAAAAAAAACAAGTTATAAAAATACCTTGCCAAGGCCCACATGAACAATAGCAGTTTTATCAATTTTAAAATCAATTCTCCCACATTTTGCAGCTTTAACCGCTCCAGAAACATCACTTGTCACCGATCCAAGCTATAATAAAAGTATTAATCAGTGATTATCAATGTAATTATATAATTGAACAATATTAAACAAGAGTAGAAAGTAGAAATTTACTTTTGGATTTGGCATTAAACCACGTGGGCCCAGTATCCTTGCAACCTATCATGAGAAAAACATAATAAGAATAATAAAAATAAAAAATTACCAAAAATGAATAATTTTATAAAATATAAATTACATATAAATTGCAGTACAAACCTTAGAGAGGCGGGGCATAAACATAAGTGTGGCTATGCATTTATCAAAGTTCAGCTTGCCTCCTCCTATCCAGTTTCAATTAAAAAAAGAAAAGAAAATAAATAAACAATTATCTCTAATGAAAAGATTTTTTTAAAGTTTAGGGTTTAAGGTTTCGGAGTAGCGGTTCCAAACAAACTAAATAAGAAAATTTCTTCGTTCACAATGTAAAAAAACTAAATAAAATAATTTCTTAACAAAATCAAACATTTATAATTCCTACTCCAATCCCATGTTTGGCATCAAGATAAGGTGGGGATAAGGACACTTGTCACCTTATCACTGTCAAACGTTGAAAGATAAGTCAGGATTAAAGTAGGATAAGAAGGGATAAAGCCATAAAATGCTATCACTGGGTATTTGGCCTCTATTTTCTTGATTTATTTGTTGAATGAATTTCAACCGTGAGTGAGAGTTTAGAATCGAATCCACCTTAATACTCGATTAAATTAATTTTTGATAAATACAAAAATAGTTTCCTCACGAATGTGATTTAACACGGTTTTCATCTTTTTTGTTTCTTCATGGCTTTGCTTGGTCCCTAATTGCACCATGAGGATTAATTAAGGTCAGTTTTTACTTAAATTCTTGACATATGGAGCGCAATTGAGGGTTAATTAAGGTTAAATTAAGGGAGTAATTATTGTTAAATGGAGAATTAGATATGTTGTCCAGACTACCATTCTCTCTTGAAGACAACAGCTACTATGTAGCTTAATCTGGGTAATTATGCAAAAACATTATCTTTGTCTATATTGGGTTGGTTATTTAGGTTAATTATGAAATAATGACAGCTAGTATTCAGGTTAATTGGGGGTAATTAGAATAAAAACTTATGTCTTTCTTGTCTGTTGATTGGGTTAATTAACCCTAAATATAATTGTAACTTTTAGTTGCTATACCCTTGAGCTGTCATAATGTTAATTCAATTTTTTGGCTGCTTAATATTGTGCATACAAAAATCAATTGAGTTGTGATATTATCAGGTTGATTTGTTTCCAGTTTTGCATGTGTTTTGACAATATAATTGGCTTAGGCATGAAAAAATTGCAAATTTGTCAAAGGAAAATGGGAAGGGTCAATTGAAAAGTGGAAGAGTGTTATCTTAGATTCGTATTTTCATTTATGCAATATTATTAGCTCTTTATTAATAAGAACTTACATGTTATGACTTGTCTAGTATGTGTTGTTAGCTTATTTTAAATGTATACTATGTTTATTCTAATTTTTAATTTTTAATCTATCATATTTTTGTTGTTTGGAATAATATGGCTACTAATATATAGTAATCAACACTTATCACTACAACAAATAAACAAGGGCATTTTACTCATTTATAAAAGATTCTATTTTAAATTTAACACACTCAATTTTTATCTCTACCATCTTACCAAACATCATTCTAAAATGGAGGGTTAAAATGGGTTAACACGTTATCTCTAAAAAATTATCCCAACCTTATCTTCCTGCCAAACAGAGCCCATGGTTCTAGGTTTAAGATTAGGCTAGGGTTCGATTTAGGGTTTAGGGTTTAAGCAAACCAGTTCCAATCTCCACAATCAGTTCGAATTCAAAATAAAAATATAATAAAACATTTTAAAGTTCACAATGCAAGGTTCTACGTTCAAGTTTAGGCTAGAATTAATTTTAGGGTTTAGAGTTTAGGAATTACGGTTTACCAGTTCTGATTTGCTCAATGAGCTCATCACCACCAACAACATCAGCTCCTGCAGCTCTAGCTTCTTCTGCAGCCGCACCTTCCGCAAATACAGCCACTCTAACAGTCTTTATTTATCATTTTTATTTCCATTAACTCTTTATTCAATTTGTATATTATTTCAAAATTATTAAGTTAATCTTTTGAGAAGAACTTACCTTGCCAGTGCCATGCGGAAGCGTTATTGCACCTCGTACCATCTGTACCAACAAATCATGATAAGACATTATGAAATAACACAATTTTATAATTATATTTTGTGTGTTAATATAGAGTTTTGTATTGTGTATATAAAAGAGGTGTATAAAAGTACCTGGTCACCTCGCCTTGGATCCACACCTAGATTAACATGAGCTTCAACTGTCTCAAGAAAATTACGCCTTGAATTTGCCTGGAAAAAAAAATACAATTCAAAAATAAACTATTAAAATATTATTCTTTTTCTTTTGTACAAACCTTGACTTCTCGAATGGCCTCCATGAGATCAACGGCGACCTTTTGGGGTTTCTTCTCAACCCTAATTAGGGTTGGATAGGGCAATTTCTCTTCCTCTTGAAATCCGTACAGATTTCTTCTCACACGAGAGTTTGATTCGATTCTTCTCGCCTCTCTCATGAGCTGTTCTTGTGCCTGATCATCACCTTTTCTCTCTCCTTCGTCTCTCTCTTCATCTTTTCGGTCTTCTGGTAAAGGTGCCACCTTTGTTGGATATGCTACCTGCATTTTTTTGATTTAATTTGATATAAAGTTACGGAATGAGTGAATTACTTCAAATCAGGTTTTGGATATGTTTCTTTTTAATATTATTTGGCTTTAGTATTTCAAATCAGGTGTTGGGTACTTTTCATTTTAATGTTATTTGGCTATATGTTTGATTAAATAGCCTTAATCAAGCAAATAAAGCAAACAGGCTAGTTGCTATATTACTCAAATTCAACAAGAGGAAGTCCCTCTTAGGACACAATGTTGCCCAAGCTGGTATGCACATACAGTGTTCGATGAAAAGCCTCTTAATGTAAATTGGTTAATCAATCATTCTTTCGAGCTTAAAATTCTCACCGGAGTTATAAGAGGCGCATCCTTGACGAATCGAATATCCTCTCGTGTCCATGTTCTAGGCGCCCTAGTTTGATGGCCACGTGGCGTCTCAAAATCGGTCGCTTGTTCAGAAGAAGATGAATCTCGCTCGTTCGCTTGTTCTTGCTTTTGCTCCACATTTGATTCATTTTTGGGTGGGTAGCCGACGGGCTTGATCGGTCCTGAAGAAGAAGAAGAAGAAGAAGAAGAAGAAGAAGAAGAAGAAGAAGAAGAAGAAGAGAAGGGGGAAAGGAAACGGAGAAGAGAGGGATTTTGGTTGTGGCGGAGCAGCCGGAGATGTGCCATTGGAGAGATCGGCGGCTCGGACAGAGGGTTTAAGCAAAGAGAGAAGAGAGATCGGAGAGAACCAGGTTTAAGCGCTGGCGGGTGCAGTGCGCACTAATGTTGAACCAAGTCTACGGCTGTCAAAGTTAGGTTTGGCTCATGGAAAATGAAATAGGCTGTTAGAAAGTCTACGTAGCCTATATGATTTGATGGATAATTAACATTAACATAGGTAAATGATATTTTTTATGTGTTGTTTTTTTAAGTAGCCGAATTGGCTACAATAGACTTGTCAGCTATAATTTCGTATTTACATTGCTCAGGAGTCGGC
Organism: Juncus effusus; assembly: GCA_027726005.1. NCBI lineage: Eukaryota > Viridiplantae > Streptophyta > Magnoliopsida > Poales > Juncaceae > Juncus > Juncus effusus. Next base: position 5,517,600 of record CM050893.1, read on the forward strand.
AGACCTTCTCCTCCAAATTCACTCAAAGCTTAATACTATTGTCTTCGGACTATTGGACGGCTGTAGAGGTGGCAAACGGACGGGTCGGGTCAATTCGGATTCGGGTCAATTCGGATTTCGGGTCGTTCGGATCACATGTCGTTCAACTCGCGGGTCATTCTGGTTTCAGGTCGTTCGAGTTACGGGTCGTTCGGATTTCGGGTCGTTCGGGTTTCGGGTCTCGTTTGGATTTCGGGTCATTTCGGATTTCGGGTCGTTCAGGTTTCGGGTCATTTCGGATTTCAGATCATTTCGGATTTCGGTCGTTCAGGTTTGGATTGCAGGTCAGTTGACTAATGGTCAGCGTCAGATTCTGGTCAAAAGTCACTCAAATTAGAGGTCGCGATTCATCTGAATTGATATTTCAAGACATTTGAGTTATTCTAGTCAGTATTATCACGTCAATTATGTTAGAAAAAGCCATGAAATCCTCAATTTTGAGATTTTTTGGATATTAAAATAAAAAATAAGTTTATTTTCGGGTCAAATCGGGCGGGTCATTCGTGTTCGGGTCAATTCGTGTCACGGATCATTCAGGTCACGGGTCGTTCGGGTCGCGGGTCATTCGGGTTTCGGGTTGTTTCGGGTTTGGGTCATTTCGGGTTCAGGTCGGGTCAGATTTTGCCAGCTCTAGGCGGCTGTGTCTTTGGCCGCCATGTTGCATGGCTTCAATCTACCGTAATACTATTGTCTAATCTTATTTGTCTTCTTTTTCCTGAACGCCTTGAGCCATTGGGTGGCTATGTCTTTGGTCGCCGTGAATATTGAATTTGTAGTCGGTGTTACATTATTAAAGACTTTGTTATTCCTTTCCGTCCATAATTTCGAGCACGTTGCCGTCTAATTTGCTCGTCATTCCATTTTCTTAGATTTGTCGAGCTTCCGGTCAATCCATAGTAGAATTCGTGTCGGATCCTCCCACGAGAGGGGTAATGTTTGGACAAGATGTGCATATTTTTGTCATAGTGCTTTGGCAAATTGGCAGTTTAGGAAAAGGTGGTTTCGGGTTTCTGAGAGATTGATCGTACATGTTTGGCAGTTCTTTGTAACTATCCACGCCCTTTCTGATGTTCAATTGAGGCCTAAAGTGCGGTGAATAGGCCTAAACATGCGGAAGTGTGAATTTTAAACTTTTTAGGGTTTTATAATTTTTATTGTTTTTAGACTTTTAAGATGATGGTTGAATTAATTCAAGTAAATAAAATAAATACAACTAAATTGAGAATTAAATAACTAAAAGTAAAAGATACCGAACACAAGAACTTGTTGACGAAGTTCGGCTAGGTGGTTGCTTGTGCTGTAATCACCTGTTCTCGTTAGCGGCTCTTACCGCATTCACGAGTACCTACCCTCCGGTATGCCTTTCGGCTCCTTGATTGCACTAATCTGAATAGTGTTTTTTTTACAAAACCACGATCCACCATTCGTCTTACAATAACTCTTTACGAAGCGATAGAACAAGAACTTACAACATATTTCTTCCAATGTCACAACAACAATCAATTAATCAAACGCTCACTAAAATTCTCCCTCAAGTAATTTAGAGTAATTTTATCAATCACTAGAGAGAGAGTTTTGCTTAAATTTCTCAGAAAATTCGTAAACAAATGAAGCTAGGGCCGGCCATATTTAAAGAGGAAAGGAGAGGCCGAGCAAACAAGGAAATAGCCAACTCATTCCGTTCGAACGGATGTTCCATGTGTTCGAACGAACCAAGCAAAAAAGGAATAAATTCAATGCAAAACCTGAATCAAACGGCTAAAAAATCTTCCATCTGTTCGAACGGATGAGCACTATCAAAAATGGATTAGAAAACTGACAAATCCCCGTTAGAACGGATCAGGCAGTAAAAAAGCATGCAAAAGCTCTCTTTTTGGTGATCAAGTAAATGCTCAAAAAATTACTTAGCTAACTAGAAAACACTCAAATAAAAAACTTCAGCACTTGACACGTCTTGAGGTCTTCTAGGTCTTCTAACGAGATCGAGGATGTCCGCTTTGATTAAGTGTTCACACATATCGACTTGAACTCTTTTCAAACTAAAACTTATTCATCAAAACTCAAAAAGGTTAGTAGTACGGAATTGCTTTAAATATCATCAAACTGAGAATAACACTTTTAGCCAATTTTTAGTTGGGAGCTAATTTTGATGCATTTGCCAAATAAAGAATTTTATTCTAGGTGCCACTTTAAGTGTCCAAATTTCTTTTCTTGTGTAATCTTTGACCCTTGTGTTTCCGAAGAATTTGTATGTTGAATGCACCTTAAATTTTCCTTCCTTGTTTGTATTCCACGTTAACTTATCCGGCTCATTATTTAATGTGATTGTGCTGATGTTTTGTTTTGAAGAGTGCAGTTGTGAAAGCTGGAAGGTGCTAAGTGCTCTGTCCCATTGAAGTGTTGCCTGGTTAGTTATGACTTGATAAATCATTATATATTTTTGTTTCGAGATCTCTGGTATAATCCTGGATATTCGTTTGCAAAATTTATGTCTAAATGTCATTTGTCCAACGAAAATTTTATTTTTTTCCATCCCCTAATTGTGTTCTTGTCATGTTGGTGAACTTAGGCAGTAATGTCACTAGGTCATTAATAAAATCTTTTGTGCGTACATACCTATGGACTTTCCACATTTGCATAGCATTCCTGGATTGTTTTAACCCAAATTCCTTATTCCCTAGATTTAATTTACCATAACCATTTCATTAACAATGCTTCATTTTGCAAGCTTAGTTCCCAAACCACCATTTTCTTTATTTTTCCTGAGCAGATCCTAATTAGCGAAATGTTTCCCTCTTTGGTACTCGTCCGTCCATCCCCATAGAAAGTTTCTCCAAAGCTTGTCTATTTTATTGATTACCCCTTCAGGGAGATGGAAAGCTTGCATGAAATAGAGCGGTTGGGAAGAGAGTACGGAGTTGATTAGAGTTAATCTTCCATCTAGCGATAGATACTTGGTTGACCATTCCGAGATTTTTTTGTCTAATGTTTTCTATCATAGGTAGGAAGAAGCTTTTAGTTGGCTTGTTTATGCACAGCAGAAGATCCAGGTATTTGTTTGGGAATTCTTACTTGCCACATTGCGGTAGCTATTGTACCGATCTTTTGTTTTGTGCTGAAAGCTATATTGTTATGAAAGAGCTTTTGTTGTATTTTATTACCATATATCTTCACGAAACATTTTAAAGTAAAAATAATTAATTGTAGATTCGCTATGTTTACCTCGTTTATGATAATCATTTCATTCGCATATTGAATTACTTTAGTGGCCATTTTTTAGGACGGGTGCTATGTTGTTTGCATACTGGATTAGAGTTTGCAGGGATTCAGCCACATATTGAAAATCAAAGGGTATAAAGAGTCCTCTTGCCTGAGACCTCTTTTATGGAAGAAGAAAAGAACCTGGATAAAGTGGATCCACAATTTACTGGCATCTTCTAGCTCAACAATTTAATTAAATGGCCACCCTCTATTCTTCATAAGCTCTTTTAGAAAGTTTCAGTTGACTGTATCGAAAGTTTTGGTAAAATCAACTTTGTAAAGGATTGCTGGTGTAATTATTTTATATAGGTAGTTGATGCTATCTCGAGTTGCCAAGAATGATTTAATAATTTGCCTATTTTCAGTAAAGTTCTTTGCGTTTCTGAGACCAATTCTATCATTTTACTTTGTAGTGTTTGGCCAATATTTTTGATATGATTTTAATCGGTCCATCAATCACTCTTATGGGTATGTAATCTGTTATTCATTTTGCATCTTTAGTTTTTGGGAGCAATGAGATCTGGACTTTATTAATTCGCGGTAATTCTAACTTATTTCATTGGAACTCTTCACATAGTCATAAGAGGACTGCCTTTATTGTGTCCCAATATTCTTGATAGAATTCAGATGGAAAGGTGTCTGGGCCTGAGGGTTTCTCTTTGGCAAGGTCGAATACTGCTTCTTTTATTTCTTGCTTCATTAATTCTTTGCCTAGTTCATCCATGTTTTTGATGGTAGCCATCGTACTAAGGAAATTTGTATTTGTTACAGCTGCGGCATTTGCACCCCCTATGGTTTTTTATTTCATGTATTGTGTTGGATTGTCTATTTGCTGATGCAATTTTATGAAAGTATTTTGTATTATGGTCTTCTTCTTGGAGCCATTTGCATCAGACTCTTTGCTTTCATTTAATTTTTTCTATGTTTGACAATTCATAAATGTGGGCTCTTAGAGTTCTTCGTAATTTTTCTTCTGCCGGTCCTAACTACCTTACCTCTTCAACTTTCTCCAAGTATCCTAAGATCTAATTTGACTTGCTTATGTTTGATTCCACATTGCTAAATTTTTTCCTAGCCCACGTCCTAAGTGCAAATCTAAGTTTATTAAGTTTGATTGCAAAAAAATTTGTTGTGTTGCCTGAATTCTGTGGGCACCCCACTTATTTTTAGTTAAATCATTTGCTTTCTCATGTTTTAGCCAAAATAAGTTCGAGTTTGAATCTTGGTGTTGCTTGCCTTACATGCTTTTGGAATGATAGTTGGATGGGTATGTGGTCTGAGGTGGTTGCGGTTTAAGTTGTGATATTCATTGAATGATTAAAATCCAGCCAGTGTTGTGAGAAGAAGCACCTATCTAGTTTGCCAAATATAGAAGTTGGTCTTTTATTGGTCCATGTAAATTTGTGTCCTGACAGGTCTAATTCCCCGACTTCTATGTCATTTATTGTACTAATAAACTTGAGGATATATTCTAAAGTGTGATTGTTGTATGTTGACTCGTTTGAGTCTCTAATCATGTTGAAGTCTCCCACCAGGAGCCATGTTAGGTCGTTTAGTTATCTTATTTGTGCTTAGTTCATTGAGGAATTCATATTTCTTGTTTGTGGCAGTATATCCATAGACATTCATGATCATAAAGCCAAAGTTATTGTGAAATTTGAGGATGCATGTGAGCATAAATTTAGTTATTTGGGAGGATAAACATACATAGTCATTAGACCATACCATAAGAATACCTCCTGTTGAGTTTTATTGCTGGCGTTGTTATATCATTATTTATGTATGGTGGAAAAATTAGTGTATGTGAAAATTAGTTTGTATTAGACAATTTAGTCTCTTGCACACAAATTAAATTGCATTTAAGGTTTCTTAGGGAATTTTTGACAATATTATATTTATTTATGTTGTCAATTCCTCTAACATTACAAGTAATAATTGCTAATGGATTCAAAATCATTTATTAACCAAATTGCTAAATATACCTAATTCATAAAAGCGATACATTCTTACTTGCTTACAAGACACAATGCTTAACATAATACAAAAATCATACTAAACTTAACCCAAAATACATTGCTAACATTAAAAACAACATTTGAAGTAAATTAAACCCCCTTTGCTGGCCCATTAGGCCTAGGATATTCCTCATTTGTCACTGGCCAATTGGCCTCTTTCATTTTCTGGGCCCATTTTGGCCCATCAATGCTTATATACCCCTGCCATGCATCAGCCATTGGGGTTGTCTCGCTCCCGTCTTCTATCCTCTCCTCTTCCAGAATCTTCTCACACTCTCTTCCTTCCTCCTTCCTCTCGAAACCCTCGATTTTTCCGTCGCCGCCATTGATGACAAGCTTTAGGTTTTCCTCAATTATATCGAGTACCTCCACATATGTCTGGCTTTTCAGTAGATCGTCAAATCCATTATTTAACTCGATCCCTTGCCATACATTGTCTTTTGCGACAGGTTGAGCGCCGACAAGACCTCCCACCTCGATTTGACCTTCCTCATACTGCTCCTTCTCAATCTGACCCTCCTCAAGCTCATGTTTCACCGGAACTTCCTCTACCTTTACTCCACAGAAAAGCTGCGAGTTGGTCGTCTAACCTTAGGCTTTTGAGCTTGTCCCAATCAAGACTCTCTATGAGGATCCTCTTGGTCTCCGGTGATAAAATCTCTGGATTGACAATCATTTCTTTGAATAGTGCTTCCTCATTTTTCGAGAAATCGATACTTGCTATTTTCCCCGCTCTGGATTTACCCGGTACAATGACACCTTGTGGGGTAATGATTGATCTTGCCCTAATCTGAAACTCTGGTGAGTGGTCAATTTGCATTTCATCCTCCATTGTTTTCCATTTTTTGACGGATTAAGGCTGCTGGCAGTGGGGAAGTGATGCCCCCTTCTTAGGGGTGTACATGATTCGGAAAGTCATTATACCATATCCGTAACCATATTTTTTCGGATCCCGAACTTCCCGAATCCGGATACAGTTCGGATCTTAAACGGATATGGTTCGGATATTTCGGATTTGGATAAGGATCCGAATTTTATTCGGATAATTAAAACGAATATTTAGTACTTAATATAAATATTTATTTTATCTCAAATATCATTATACACAAAAAAAAATTGAATTATAATTAAAAACAAATATATCTTTAACTAGATAAAAATTACAACTACTTGATAAAACTATATAAAATATAAAAAAGTCATCAAAAATATATGAATATGTAAGAAAAATATCATAAATTTTATTTATATAATGTCTTATTATGTTTTTAGATTAATAGTTATTAATTTTATTGATATTTGAAGATATTGTATTACTAATTTTATAGGAAAATAAAATTTGGGTCAAAAAATGGGTACCCGTATTTGAAAATGTGGGTCAAAAATTGGGAAACCATTTTTGAATAGTATCCGGATCCGGATATTACCTGGATCCGAATCCGGTTCTGACACCAAAATCTAATATCGAATCCGGATCTGAAAAAAAGAGTCGGATCCAGATTCAAACGGATCTGGATTTGAATGGATCCGGATTTTTTTATCCGTATCCGAATATTTTTTGGATCTGGTTCGGGTAATATCTGACCCGTTTACACCCCCCTTCTGTTAAGCGCCCTTTCCTTAATCGATTTTTTTTCTTGCTTGTTTTTGTTGCGTTTCTTGTGTTTCAATTGATTTTTGCGTTTCTTGAGTTTCAATTTGATTTAAAACTTTCTCTTCTCCCAGACTCTTCCCTCTGTCAAGCTTTTTGAGCCACCCTTTCATGGTATGCTTCACATAAGAGGGGATTGTAGTCTGAAGAAGTGCTCGGATTTTTTTTTTTTGCATTTTGACAGCGGAGTTTGGAGATTCAACTGAGTGACTCAGTTCATCTTCTTTGTCTTTGCCTTTTACTTTCTTATGCAATTCTTCTCTTAATCTCTCGAAATAATCAGGGTGTTCTCTCCATCGCCTAGTTGATCAGGGCAATGGAGTTCATGCCTCCATCCTGCTATCTCTATTGGTGCTTCAGTTTTGATCCCATTAAAGTATAACCAAGAAGTAGCGTTTAGCGGTTTGTAATGTTCATATTATTTTATAGCGGTTAGCGATTAGTGGGCGATATATCAGATGTTTTTATTTGTAGCGGATGATAATATTAAACACGGTGTGCTTTTTTCAGGCATGGTACCGTGCTTGATATTATGAGAAACAGGCACAGGTTGTGCCAGATAGTTCCCGCCTTTGCAGATAGTTGACATTCAGGCACGGTCTGTTACCGATGCATTTTAAACCGTGCCTAATATTAGAGCATCAGGCATGATTTATTTACTATAGGCACAGACCGTTTGTGATACCTTATTTAAACCACTAAACAGAAATTTCAGTCAAAATTTGAAATTATCTCCAATAGTACCATCAGGCACGGGCCCTTGTAATAATTGAAAAAAATTAATCCCTTCTTGCACAGCCCGTGCCCCTGATGAACAGGTCTGGCAAGACCTGTGCCTGAAAGTGTAGCGCCCCCTTTTTACAAACAAAAATAGTCCCTGACATCCGCCTTAGTCTAAAAAACGAAAGAAAGAAAGAAGGAAAAGGGAAAGAACGAAAGAAAGAAAAGGGAAGAAACTCTATACCATTCCTCATTCCTCTCCACCGCCTCGACCTAGTGCCACCTACCGTCCATCTCCGCCTCCCCTTCTCGCCTCTCCCTTGATCTCGCCTCTCCCGCCCTAAACCCTAAATCAGTCCAAGTTCCCCAAATCGGAAAGATCTCGCCGCCAGAACCTCCTCCCTCCGGCCAGTTGCGGCCAGAAGCTATTCCCTCTCCGGTCAATCGCCGCCCTCTCTCTCTCCCTATCCATTAATTGAGTTAATTTCTTGATTAAATGATTTATTTCCCCTTCAATTAATTGACATACTTTCGGTTTATTTTCATTGATTGAATGGTTATAATTATATTTTAAGTAAAATTATTTGTTAATTTTAAATAAAATTATAATTTTTTGCTATAATTTAAGTAAAATTATTTGGGTGTTAATTAGGGTTAATATTTTGATATTAATTTTTAGTATAATTATTTGGGGGTTAATTAGGGTTAATATTTTTTTATTCATTTTTAGTAAAATTATAAGTTTTTGTTATAATTCAAGTAAAATTATTTGGGGGGTTAAGTAAGGTTAATTTTTTGTTATTAATTTTTGCTATTTGGGGTTAATTATTAGGGTTAATTTTCAATACTTTGACATTGAATTGAGCAATATTGAATAAAAATATTCGGAATTCTTCTAATTTTGTTTTTCTATTTTTTAAATTAATTCTAGCTAATACTCAAGAGTTAAAGAGGATTTTTTTCTATCATCAATCCGTCTCACTCGATCCATGAACTCAAGGTAATTTCTTTTCATATATTTTATTAGAAGACAATTTAAAAAAATTTCATTAGCCTTTAAATGTTATTTCGAGTTTAAATGGTTAAGTTTAGTGTTTCTACGTTAAACTAAAATTATTTATTTTTAGTTTACTTGAATGTTTGAATTCTTTATTTAGGGTTTATGTCTTTAAAGTTTGTTGGTTTATTGGTTAGGTCTTAGTATTAAGAGTTTATAATTATTTTGAGAAACATTGTAATTGAATTATAATTGGTATTTGTATTTTTATTTAGGATATTAACACTTGTAATGCACAAAGGGATGGAGATAGTTCTGATCGTACGCTGTAGCGTTCGCTAAGTGCTATACGTTACAAAAATGAGCTCAACTCTGCAAACCGCTAAACGCTATTTGCAACCTTGTATTTTTTTGATTAAAAATATGTCAAACAATCATTATCCTTTTACGAAAGAATATATTTTCTCTTAATGATACAACACTACTGGAAAACACAAGTATCAGGCACGGTGAGAAATTATGCCTGAATGTCCAAAACACGTGCCTGAAGGCTGCGATTTCTTGTGCCTAAAATTCGTGCCTGACGGTGTCCTCGGGGATTCTAGTTTTTGGCACGGCCCATGCCTGAAAGGTCTTTAAGCGAGGGTATTTCAGGCACGGCCCGTGCCTGATACCTATATAAATTTTCAAATTTTACAAGGTCTTCAGGCAGGGCCCGTGCCTGAAAGACCTTTCAGCGAGGGTTATCAGGCACGGCTCGTGCCTGATACTTGTGCAAATATTAAAATAATTGAGGTATCAGGCACGGGCTCTTGCTGATTTATCTGCAATTTTCTTTCCAGCAGCCAAACTTTGCTAATTCTACCGATTTAAAATAAAAAATTACAAAATATGTAAAATTCACAATAACATATTCATACAAACCAATTCGTATCCGAAATACATCAATAAACCAAATAAAAGTCCCAACACTTGTAACATTCTCCTTCCTGAAACTCGACTCCGCGAAACTCCTTGCTTCTCCTAGAGATGAAGAACAATCGCTCGCAAGTTCTCAAGTTAGAGAACCTCTACTCGTATCCACGCGAATTTCAGACAAACAGAATAACCGGACTCGGCTAGACGTGTCCGGAAATACTTTTCGAAATTACCTCACAGAACTTTCTCACTCTTTCTATATTGTAACGGCCTCTAAGGCTTTAGAATTAATTTGGCTTATTTTTAATCAAATAATATCGTAATTATACTATTTCTTCATTAAATAAGTTCTTCAATTCAAATATCTTATTTTTATAGCCCAGAAGATGATATTTAGAGTTAAAAAGATATAGCGTAAAAAAAACTCACAGCGTGCAACATTTTGTCGTTGACTCGTAGCGTCTCGTGCTATAGCGAATCTCGTGCTATAGCTTCGCTATAGCACGCTATTTGCAACTATGAAAAAAAAATATCATAATTATATTATTTCTTCATTAAATAATATAATGAAGAATCGGATTGTATTTATCCCATTTTGAATTGTTGGTTTATCCCTTGCATATTTGAGTGAATCGGGTTGTATTTGTGATGTTTAATTAAGTGTTTGGGTTAACCATAAAAGTCATTCGAAAAAAGTCCCGAGAGAGAAAATTTGTGTGAAACACCCATATTTTTCTCAACCCTCGTTCGGTGTTCCCGGTATTGATCAGTGGTGTTTATCGGCATATCATGCCTCATTCGACGTTCGTGATGTTAATCAGCGAGTTCCATCAATACAAGATGCTCATGGAGGTGTTGCATGATGTCCCATTGCATATCTTCTACTAAGTTATCCTTCGCACTAGTTTCTAGAACCGGTAAAGGTGGCTTGATTGGTTGCCAGAAAATATATTCATAATTATAAGATATGCCATAAAACACATTTCTAAAATAAAATATTAAAACTAAAAACTAGATTAAGATGCACCGAATCATAACATAATAGATAATTTTGGTCGCGAAACGGCCGCTAACAAAGAATAACAAGTAGTTACAACAAGAAATAAAATGGCAACAACGTGCCTCTTGTACCTAGATCAAACTTGGCGATGATAATATGTCCTATTTTCTTGTCGGCCAAAAGGCTAATAAACCTTATCCCGACAATAACGGCCAATAACCAAACTTTCAAGGAAACAAACCAAATCTCTAAAATCTTTTTCGACTTCTATAGTCAGAGCATGGGCTCTAGTGAGTCTAACACTAACCCCATGTGACATCAACCTCTTTCTAGGTCTTCCGACCCACGGACAAGATCTCAACCAACTGGGCAACCCCTTTTCTAAAAATGAATTCAAGAAAGTAGTGGTGAGCCTTCAAATAGGAAAGTCGGCCAGGCCGGATGGGCAAACATCGGAATTCCTAGCAAAAGTGTGAGAAGTAATTAAAAACAACATAATGGCACTAGTGCAAGGCTTCTACAATAATAACCTTGACCTAAAGAGGATAAATAAATCTTGCATCACATTAATCCCTAAGAAAGAATGTCCTACTACTCCTGAAGATTATAGACAGATTAGAGTTATATGTTCACCCATCAAAATCATTACGACGTGCTTGGTAAATAGACTACAACCTTTTCTCCCTCATCTAATTCATGGAAACCAAGCGGCCTTTATAAAGAAAAAAGTGATCATCGAAAGCTTCGTCGTTTCACGAGAGCTCCTAAATTTCTGTCATAAAAAGAAAATTCTATCGATTATTATTAAGATAGACTTCCATAAAGCTTTCGATAACATATTGTGGGACTTCCTCCTTAAGCTATTCAAGCACGAGGCTTTCCGTTAACTTAGACAAAATGAACAGAAAATCTTCTAGTCTCCTCTAGCTCTTCGATCGAAGTCAATGGAACAATCTCACGATATTTCTTTCACCAAAAAGGCCTTAGACAAGGCGACCCTCTCTCCCCTATTCTCTTTAATCTTGTGGTAAATATCCTACAAAATCTTATTAAGAAAGTAAATCCTTACCTTAATAGAATGCTACCCATTGATACACAAGCAATACAATTTGCAGATGACACGGTCATTTTCTTTGAAGCTCATGCAGAGAACTTGAAAACAATTGCGCTAACACTCAAAATATTTTCCGAGCTTACGGGACTTGTTATCAATTGGGGAAAAAGTAGTTTCTCTACTATTGCAATTCCCTCAACTTACTTTGAAAATATTGCATCTATCCTAAGATGCCATAGGTAACCATTGCGAATCAAATATCTTGGCCTACTATTGACTTTTAAAAAGCGAAGAAAATACACTATCTCCCATTACTCAAGAAAATGGAAGAGAGAATTTCATTGTGGAAAGATAAATTGCTCTCATTTGGAGGGAGATTAACGCTCATAATAACGCGCTACCACTATGCGCCATGCAAGTATTAAAACTTCTGAAATGGCTTCTAAGGATCATGGATAGATTGATTCGAGTGTTTCTATGGCGAGGAAAAGAAACATGTGGTCCAGGGTAATGCCTCATGAAGTGGGAACGAGTGTGTTTGTCAAAAGAAAATGAAGGACTAGGTATTTCTCACCTCGAAACTAGAAAAAATGACTCATTCTCGCTAAAAGTGAAAATTTTCTTATGCCTCGTCTTCCATGGCAGGATACACATGGCAGATTTACTGGCAAAAAATATTGGCCACATAATGTGAGCTGCACTCTTTGCCAAAGAGAGGCTAAGGACAGGGAACATCTCCTCCTTACATGCTCTTACACGCAAGCAGCTTGGCATTTGATAGAACGGTACACCATGGCACCCATAAAGCTACATCAGAATGGAGACTTCATTCAAACATGGAATACAAACAGGAAGACACTCTCTAACTACAAGGAAGACAGAAGAAGTTGGGACAGCTTATAGGCGGGGGCTATGGCATGGATAGTATGGAAAGAGTGCAACGCGAGGATATTCAATAATAAATAACAACCGCCGAACATGATAGCGGGCAAAGCAGCACATGAAGCTTCTCTCTGAATTAAACTTTGTTGAACAAGAAGGATATCATGATATATTAGAAGTAGCTAATTTATTTATTTTTTCTTTTTATTTTTTTGGTTTTTCTTTACCTTCCAACAAAGAGATTGTACCTATCTAAAACGTTTCTTTGTTAAATGGAAAAAGAGTGAATGCTCCTGGCATTCCCCTACTCAAAAATGTAGTTACAAGTGCAATTGTTCAATTGTACTTCATAATCAACTCTAGTGTGGTCATTTTCTATTTGGTATAATTTTTCATTGATTATTTATCTTAAATTTAGCTTCCCCAAATTATATAACCTATTCACCCCTCCAGGTCTTTTTCACTAACAGATTGTCACCTTTCATTTCTCTAGTCGTTATGTGATTTATTTGAGAATTTGATCATATGTTTACAAGTTGAAAACTAATACTGTTTTGTTACAAATATTAATATTCACATTTTTATAGGGGTATATATGATATATGAGGTAGGTTCTTTTGTTAATAGGCGTATTCAGCCCGCATGTGACAACATTGGATACAAAAAGTAATAATACAAATTTTAACCGTACGGAAGAAATATATATAGTTTGAATATGTTGTGGATCAATTTTCAAAAGAATCATATAATTATATCATTATCATCATGTTTCATCAAAATAAGAAGCAGAATTTGTAAAAACTATATATACATATTTTGATAATACATGATGGTAATGAAAATATTTTTTTGAATATGTTGTGGCTGAATTTTCAAAAGAATCGGATACCATCATATTTCATCAAAATAAGAAGCAGAATTTGTAAAAACTCTGTATACATATTTTGATATTTTTTTATAATATATGATGGTAATGATAAATATTTTTGATTTTTTTTAAATTAGTCTACAACATACTTAAACCATACATATTAAATTTGTATGGTTGAAATTTGAATTAGCGATTAAAATTTGGATATTTAACAATATTGTCACGCTCTAGCTGAATAACTATGTTGTCAAAAGAACCTACCTCATGATATATATATTAGATTTCGGAACGATAAATTTTATATTTGTGTTTTTAAAGAGTTAAATATGCTATTTTGAAGTTTTGGAAGGTCAAATATGAAATTTCCCCAATTCAAAATAGCACGGCCTTCTCGGATTTGTGACTTAGGGCTTGTTTGGATGTGCAAATTTTTCTAGAATAGGATTATGATATTTGTAGGGATTAGGATTTGCAAAATCCAAATCCTAAAGTATTGCAAACTCTAAGGTATGTGCAAAATAGTTTGTTTGGATGCAAATTAGTAAATTTGTAGGAATTTATTTTTATGAGTTTTCTTTTCTTTAAAAATACCAACCAAAATACTATATTAATTATTAATTAATTTTATTTATTTAATTATTAATATTTAATTAATTCTTTAAAATTTTATTTAAAATTTTATTTAAGAAATAGGTAACAATGATTTAATTCTTGATTAAGTAATTATGTAATAATTATTTAATGTTTTATCTTATAAATATTTAGTTATTTAATATTTAATTAGTATTTAATTAATTATTTAATATTTTATTAACATAATGACATAGTAAATCTTTATTATATTTTTCATAAATATATTTGGTTTAATTATTTAATAAAGATAAAATCACTTAATATATTTAAGTAGCTTCATATTTTCGAAAAGTTAAATGTAAATGAAGCATGAATTTCCGTTAAATTATTGAATTGTAAAATCAGTACATATAAAGATTATATCAAGAAAATTGATCAAAGCAATTAAAAATTAAATAAACTTAAAACTTACTAAACCCTATAATCAACTATTGTTAGTTAATTATCCACTCCCCCTCTCTAACACTACCTCACAAAAAAGAAAAAACCAAAAAATTTCTGCTAACATGAACCAGCATAGCTAAGTCACTAAGAGGTTCTTCCTCTCAAGCTTCCATTTTTCGCAAAACAACACTCAATCCAGTTCCTTCTCTCACAATGCACCACACAAAACCACCACTCGAACTCGCATCAACACACAAAATGCAAACAAGGATTTACTCCTACGTCCAAGCATTTTGTCGAACGATTTGCAGCCACTCCAAGCAAACTAAAAGCAAAAGATAGCAATCATCCTTCTCCATCCAACTTGCAACATAAACAACCAAATTAGCCACATCAAACTATTGGAAGTTAATTACCCAAATTATTTGTAGTGTTGCTTAATTCACTGAGAATAACAAACTTAGATTCAAAATCATCCTTAATTATTAAAGAACAAACAAATAATAAGCATCAATAATTTAAAATAAATTCAAAGCTACACTAGACAAATCAGATAGAAGCGAGCATGAAGAATAAAAAGGGTGAAATTGAGAAATAGCAATAGCCAAATCGAACCTTTTTTTGAGAAAAAATAGCCAAATTGAAATTGGTGAACACATTTGATTTCTATTGTGGAGAAGATGACGGGATGATCAAGAAGGAGATGAGGAATAGGGAGAAGAGACGGTTAGAGAATGAAAGAGGGTGAGAGATCGTTTGGAAGAAGACCATCAGGTCTTGAGCACGAGCTCCACAAGTGCTAATGGCGAGGAAAAAAGCACGCAAATGGTTTTTTTCGTGAGCTTTGAAAAGATGGAGAGAGAGGAGAGAGATAATGTTGGTAAAGAAATTCCTAAAAAAAAACTGACCAAAAAGTTCAGTTTATTTTTCCCCTCTTTTTTTATACAAATTTTTTTCCTAATAATTCCTAACCTAAAATTTCCTTACTAGTTCCTCAAATACATCCAAACCTGCACTAGGAATAATTCAGTATATTTTTCCTAACCCATAAAATCTCTAGTACTTCCTACTCATCCAAAGAAGCCCTTAGCTGTGATTGTATAATTTTTTTGTTCTTTAAAATTGTTTGGATCTAATCTTGACACAAAGGCGAGTGATTTTCAACCGAGAATGTAGGAACTACCGAACTACAGTCACATGGGGGAGCAATCTTCGACTTCCCGCCAACTGTTCGACCTTTTGCTTCAACAAAACGCCTAATCATTGATGCATATTAAAATCCTTCAAATATTTCCTGCTATGGTACCAACCAGGTTTCGTACCGGATCCCTTGCCTTGTCCGTTGAGAGGTCGGTAAAGTGCCCCTTTTTAAATTTTCTCTCTTGCTTCTCAAATATCTCTCTCCTGTCTCTTTCAATCCTTTCCTTAGCTTTTTGTATAATCTATCTCCTTTTATGTATTTTTTAGTCCTTCTTGTTTCGTCTATTGTTTCTCTCGTTTGTTGGTTGATGTGTACCAACAACCAAAACAGATGAAAAATGTGAGGAAGAAGTTTATTATATATAATTGGTCAACTAATCAGTGATGTAATTTGATAGTGAGATTTGTTGACTCATGACTGGTCAAAAGGAAGCAAAAATAAATGAAAAGAAAAAATGGGTTGTTGGCATCTTAGGGTTTGCATCTACCTGACAAAATGATGAAAAGATTCACTTCTTTGCTAACATTTGCACTGGTTTTTGGAGAAATAAGTTTGGTTTTGCTATAGCATATGTTTCTAAGATGTTTTCCAATAAGAAGAGTTATCATGGGGTGAAAAATGGATCAGTTTATTATCCAAAATCAAAGCTTGGGAAGAAAAAAAGAGAAATATGGAAACAATTGGGGATAATTGCTTTTGCAATTGGGCTGATTGGATTGTTTCTTGTTATTGATTCTCTGATGGTTTCTACTGTTCACTGTTTTAAATTACATTCAAGGCATTTACAGGTAAGTTTTCATAATTATTAAATTTGAACTATTATTTTCGTTATTTTTTCATAAAGAAGGGCGTTCATGTGTTTAAGTGACTGTTCTTGAATAAAAGGTCGTTTTGTTGGGTTTTTTAGTTGAGATT
Source organism: Juncus effusus (assembly GCA_027726005.1). Classification (NCBI taxonomy): domain Eukaryota; kingdom Viridiplantae; phylum Streptophyta; class Magnoliopsida; order Poales; family Juncaceae; genus Juncus; species Juncus effusus. Next base: position 5,534,141 of record CM050893.1, read on the forward strand.
GTTCTTGAATTTTGGATTTTAAAATATGCACTTTATTTCTTAATTCACTCATTTGTTTGCAATACTTTGAGATCAAAGCTCTGTATAAATATAAAGGGGAGACTTCTCTTAAATTAATAGTATGCAAAACAATTTATTAGCTTTAGATGTTTTAACTTTCTTCAATTTTTCTTCTAATTTCAAAATTTAATTTAATTGTGCATTCTTAGTTTTTGAAGGATGGTAAAAGGAGAATTATTGAAGAACAGGGGCCAGAAAATATTATGTATGGACGCCTCCTATCTTTAGCTTCAACTTCTCTTACAAAAGTATGTCCTTTTTATTTTTCTTTATTTATATTTTTCTTTAGTACTTGTATTTTTTGTTTGTTTTGTGCTTGTTTGGTTTTTATGAATGCGCAGGGCCCTAAATGAGTCTCTACAATGAAGTTTCTGATTTAAATTATAAATAAGATTTTTTTTTTCATTTATTATTTTTATTTTGTATTTGAAGCAGAATGAGAGCCAAAATGAGCAATTTTCACTATGGGAAGAGCCTAATGGACACGTAAAAGAATGGACACCTTGTGCTGACGAGCCAATTTTTGCAAAGCAGCAAGGTAATATTATAATATTAAAAAAAATTCAATTATTTTAATTTTGCTTCTAATATTTAATTTGTTATAAAAAAACAGAGCGTGAAAAGAAAAACAATGGATATATATTGGTCAGCGCGAATGGTGGCCTGAACCAGCAAAGAGTTGCGGTAAAAACCCTAAAAAATTATTTAAAACCAACGGTTTTATTTTTATTTTCCAATTTGGGTTAATTTTTTATTATTTTATATCAGGTGTGCAATGCAGTTACAGTGGCAGCTTTGCTTAATGCAACTCTAGTTATTCCAAAATTTCTGTATAGCAGTGTTTGGAAGGATCCTAGGTTCATCTTATAAACTTTTTTATATTATAGGAAAATTTGCAAAATAAACCCTGCATTATGTCTAAATTGCAATAAAAGCCCTACGCTCTCAAGGAGAATCAAGTTCAAAACATAGTTTCAATTATTATCAACGAAATTGAATTTTCTGTATAATTGAGGGCCTATACTGAAATTTTGGGCATAATGCAGGGACTTTTCTACAAATTTACCACTATCATACTGTTATTTTCTCATTGAAACTTCCTTTATATTGGTTTGAATTGAACTTGAAATTCTAAGTTTTATTTTTTTGGTTCTTTTTTTTTTCCCAGTCAGTTTAGTGACATATACCAAGAAGATTATTTTTTGAATTATTTAAAGGATGATGTACAAATCATAAAGGAATTGCCAGCTCATCTCCAGTCCTTAGATCTTAAAGCAATTGGCAGCCAAGTAATTAAGTACTTCAAATAAATCTCAAAAAAAAAAAAATTCAAAACAAAATAGTGAAATAGAGATAAAGTATAGTTCTTTCTTATTGAGGGCTGATTATCAAGCTTATGAATATAATTTCTCTTTACTTTTCCCTCGTTCTCTTACAGATAACAGATATGGATATAATGAAAGAGGCAAAACCTTCATATTATGTAGAAAATATACTTCCTATATTACAAAGAAACGGAGTTATTCACTTTCTTGGATTTGGAAATCGACTCGCATTTGACCCTTTACCTTCTCATCTTCAGGTTCATAACCATATTTCCATAATTTATGATTTTATATTCCACATGATTTGAAATTCATTATTATTATATTGTCATGTTTAATTCTTTTTTTTCCCTTAAATAAAATCCCGCTATTCAATAAGCTCCTTACTTTTTTTAAAGGGGGAATTTCATATTTACCCTTCTAAAAACTCAAAATATCATATTTATCCTTCCAAAACTCACGAAATATAAAAAATGCCCAAAAAAGTTAAATCCCGTTAAATATATGATGGCAGCCACGGTTTAACCTATTAATATAAATTAATTTAATAATATTAAATTTATACGATGAAAATACCCCTCACCTCCTTCCTTTCTCAATCCTACTTCTCATCCTCCTTTTTCATCACAAACTCTTTTTTTTCACCGCATATATTGACCGAAGAGCGATGTTCATCTGAACTCCATTTTGATGAACTCTCTCTCTCTCTCATATTTATTGGAAGGGCAAAGTTGTAATTTGAAGTGCCAACCTTTAATTTTAACGGAAAGAGATGGATGGTGTTAACTTTTGGGTAAATTTGGTATTTTGGAATTTTTTTTTTTTTTAGCAAACTTTAGTTTTATATAATCTTATCATGGTCTGTACATATTTTGGATTTTTAGAAGGGTAAATATGATATTTTCATTTTTTGAAGGGTAAATATGATATTTTAAGTTTTTGGAAGGGTACATAAGAAATTCCCCCTTTTTTAAAAACTACAAAACTCATCATCACTCTGCATTTTGTATCTTTTTACAATGGGAAATTTGCAAAAAAGCCCCTACATTATGCTAAAATTGCAAAAAAAACCTGATTACTGGAAATTGCAAAAAAAAGTCCCTACATTATTACCTAAATTTCAAAAAGGCCCTACGGTTAATTATAAGTTAACACCGTTAGTTTCCAGTGGCTTTTTTTTCAATTTCGGTATAATGCAGGGGCTTTTTTGCAATTTCCAATAATCCTTCTAAGATATTGTGTTTTTCTTCAGAAACTGAGGTGTAAATGCAATAAAATCCCTACTCTTTGTAAACACTTGTTTAATTATGTCAATATACACACTTGTTTAATTCATTAGTTTTCCTTAAACAAAACTCCACTATGCAATAAGACCCCTACTTTTGCAAATATTACAAAACTCATCATCACTATGTGCATTTTTGCTTCAGAAACTAAGGTGCAAATGCAATTTCCACGCGTTAAAATTCACTCCAAGACTCCAAAAACTCGGATCCTTATTAATCCGCAGAATCCGCAAATCCAACTCAAGACAGACCGAAATCGACAAGCAATTATTCGACGACCAAATGCCTAATTTATCTCCAAAACTAAAGTTGAAAAAACCGACCAAGTATCTCGCTCTGCACATGCGATTTGAGATCGATATGGTCGCTTATTCATTATGTGAATTTGGAGGGGGAGAAAGTGAGAGGAGGGAATTGGAGAGATATAGAGAAGTTCATTTTCCTACTCTTGTTTCAAGAATTCAAAACTTGTAAGTTTGATTTAGACTAAAGCAAAAATATGATATAGTTTTTTAGCGGAATTTCAGTAAAACCTCAAAAATTTCATGTGTAACTGTAGACAAAATGTGAAATATCATGACTACCCTATAAAACATGGGAAAATATCATCTATACCCTTCTTCTACTAGTTTTTTAATAAATTTCCTAAATTACCCCTCTTTCTCACTTAATTATGCATAAATAAAAGGTTATGCATCTTTTAAATAAATAAATGGTTATACAAGAAGGGTATTATGGGTGTATTTCGAAGCTAATATGAAAATGATATTTCTTATGTTTTATTGCGGCTGGGCGTATACGTGAATTTTCATATCCATGATATTTCCTATTTTGTAGGGGTATTATATGATATTTTGAGATTTAGCACACACATAAAATTATTCATTATTTCATTATACTCAAAATTTTCATACAGGTCTGTTTCGCCAGATGAGTTGAGAAACTACGGAAAATGCCCTTTAACGCCAGAAGAGTCGGCTTTAATGCTATCTGCTTTGGGATATAAAAGCGATACGTATATTTACCTAGCTGGCTCTCACATATATGGCGGCCAATCTAGGCTGAGCCCTTTCATGAAATTATTTCCTAATTTGGTAACCAAAGAGGATCTTCTCTCTCCTGACGAGCTGGCACCTTTAAAAAATTTCTCATCTCAGGTTGGTGTAAATTTTTATTTGCGCCTTTTAAGAATGTAAAATATGAATTTTTACCTTTCGAAAATATAAATGCATTTTTAATTTACTCATCTAAAAGTGATAAGGGAATTTGCAAAAAAGCTCCTGCATTATGCTGAAATGGAAAGAAGTCCCTGCACTATGCTGAAATTGCGGAAAGCCCCTGCATTGTTGAAAATTGTAGAAAAGCCCCTATATTATTGCTAAAATTGCAAAAAACTCCCTTTAACTCCATTAATACAAGCTAAAGCCGTTAGTTCTTCCTACTTATGTAGGGGCTTTTTTTTGCTATTTCCAATAATGTAGGGCCTTTTTCCAATTTAGGCATAATGCAAGGGGCTTCTTTGCAAATTCCCAAGTAAACAACATCAAATATCCCATTCCAAATCCCTTTGTCTTTGAAAGGGGTAAATAAATTTGATATCTTGATTCTGATAAATTTTGACTTTTAGCTGGATAATAAATCCGATACTCACATTTTTTGGAAAAATAAATTTGATATTTATAGTTAATTTTACATTTTTGAAGAGTACACATCAAAATTTCCCCTTTTTTATTGTCTAATTCCAGCTGGCGGCTCTAGATTTCATGGCATGTGCATCATCAGACGTATTTTCCATGACCGACTCAGGAAGCCAGCTGTCCTCATTGGTAACGGGTTATCGGATCTACCACGGCAACGGGCGGGCCTCCACTTTACGACCCAATAAGAAGCGGTTCGCTAAGATTTTGGCTCAAGGGGATGAAATGGAGTGGGAGGAGTTTGAGAGGAGGGTAAGGAATATGATTGAGGAGAATCAAGGGGGGACTAAGAGAGGTAGGGGTAGAAGCGTCTTTCGGCTTCCTAGAACTCAAGGTTGTATGTGTAGAAATTAGTAGTTATTGGGGAAATGTGGAATTATGGGTTGAGTATAGTTTTGAGAGTTTTTTTTTGTGCATGATTTTTTTTTGTTTGATAGTTTTTTTGTGATAGATGGATTCCATGGTAGGCATAATTTAATTGGTTCTTTCACTTATTTGTCTTGTTTTTAGGGGTAGAACTCAAGGTTGTATGGGTAAAAACAAATAGTTTGGGGGAAGGAATGTATAATGATGGTTTATGCATAGTTGAGTATTTGTTTTGTGTGTAAGATTATTTTTTCTTTGATTTTTTTTTTTTTTTTGTGATATGTAGAATTGTTATATAATTAGGCAAAATTTGATTGTTTCTTTGTATTTTTTTAGTTTGAGATATTGTATTATGCTGACTTTAGTAAGGAAAAATATGTATGATGGTTTGAGTGTAGTTGAGAGTTTTTTTTTTTTGTTTTAGGGTTTTATTTTTGTGATAGGTGGAATTTTATGATAGAAAATTGGTTCTTTGTATTTTCTTTACTTTGAGATATTGTATTATGCTGACTTTAGAAAGGGAAAATATGTAAAATGATGGTTTGAGTATAGTTGAGAGTTTTTTTTTTTTGTGCATAAGATTTTTTTATTCTTTGATAGTTTTTTTTTGTTATAGATGGAATTGTTTATGCTGAATTTGATTGGTTTTTTGTATTGTTTTTTTAGTTTTAGATATTGTATTATGCTGACTTTAGAAAGGGGAAAATGGAAAAATATTAGTAAGATAATGTTTTATAATAACTTCAGGATATATTTTGACAATTTGCTTTGTAAATAGAGGTTTTTGTTGAGATATGGTTTGACCTTTTAGGTGGAGGGACTTTTTTTATATATTAAGAATGCAAAATGACTTTTATAGGTGTTTCTCTTCAGAACAAAATGCATCATGACATTTGAGGAGAAAAAAGAAAAAAAAAATCCCTCCTATTAATAACAAAGGCTTTCTTATCTTGTGGAACTTTATGTTATCTTACTTTTTGCCGGTTTCGGCTAAAGAAAAAGTAAGGTCTTTTCTTTGACATCACTCATCAACACATGATTTTGTAACTACTAAATATTTTTTGTATACTTCATAACTTACATGATTTGTTTATATCTGAGACAAACTTTAATGAATTTATGAATGAATTAGGTTGCCTTTTCTGTCAGGCCTAGTTTTTTTTTCCAAAATGAAGAAAACAAAAGCAAACTGGGTCATACTATAATTAAAAACAGGATGTTTAATTTGAATACACATGATGTTTATTTTTTAAAATCAATGTATACAGCATGGATGTTGATGCCTAGAAATGGAGTTCATAAACTTAAAAAAGAACAAGTAGGGTCTTAAATAACAACAAACTGGATTTGATGGAAAAACTGGCTGTTTATGTGATGTTGATATGTTTAGAGCTAGAACCAAAATTAGGATAATTCATAGGAAAAACCTCTGACCCTCAAAATATTTCTCTCAAAAAATATATGACAGAGTGTAAACCTAAGGAGGTGGTGCTCCAAGCAGTTCATGTCAGAACATTTGTGTTATCCACAGATTCTTGTTTTAAAGGACATACATCTGACTTCAAGAAAAAAATTCAGAAGAATTTCTTCTGGTACTGCTTCAGCTGAAAGTTGCCCGGTCAGTATTTGGACAGCTGGACTGGAAAGTAAATACTTAAGGGACTGAAATATAAAACAATAAAAACTGAGGGTCCAAATTAAAAATGTCAGCTCATCGTATAACGGACCAAACCCTGACCCAAAAAGTGATAGAAAATTACTGCACCCGGTGTTGTAAACCGTGGGAACAATTAAATGGGTCAAGGTATGGACAATCTTTGCTAGTGATCCTGGTGTAAGCTTTCCAGTCTATAAACAAACCTAACCCTTTCCCCGAATGGACTGAGCCACCAAACACCCACTAGTCATAATTATGATTCCATGTGGACGTGTCTATGGAATTTATCATGTAGTTAGTTGTTACTTACATACTATGTTTTATGGATACATATATGAATATTGTATCTAATATGATATAAATATTGTGATATGACAAATCTAAGCAATAATATAGTATATGTATACAGCTATATATATAGTTAATTTTTAATTATTTTTTAAAACATATAAAAATGAACTCAAATGACAAATAATAAACATATGAAATTTAATACCATAACATGTTAATGAACGAAAATACTAATTTGATATGTTTTGGGCTTTTGGCTATTCAAATTTGATCTTGACATTTTAGATTTGATGAAAATTTCAAAATATCTAGATTTTTTTTTATTTTTTTTATAGAAGTTGAGGTGGAGAAAAAAAGAAAGTCAAGAGAGTGAAACCCTACTCCGTAAAAAACCCTAGATATGGGGGTGCTCCTAGGTCGTCCGACAACCTTGATAGCCTTCGACTGAGCTACTCCTTTTGTTGATATTCTTCTTTTTTAGCAGACTTGACTCTCTCCTCTCCTCTCTCACCCACGACGAAGCACACCCTAATCCTTAAACCCAGATTCGACACCGCTCATTCCTCTGATGGATGACGCAGGAACCATTGTAGCTCCCTAGTCCAGCAATCCCCTTCTTCTCCCTCTTGAGCTCTCAAAATCCTAGATGCAGTAAAATTCAAGATTTTTTTCGTGATAGAGTTTGTGAAGGAAGGAAAGCCTTTTCAAAAAGTTTCTAAAGTGAGATTGAAGGAGGATATTGCCGGAAGGTATTTTTTTGAAATTAATTTTAGCCGTCGGATTTTGCCACGCCAGAGGCATTTCACTGCAATCTCAATCCAACAAACTTATTACTGGACGACAATGACGATCTGAAGGTCTCTGATTTTAGACTGAGCAGTATTCTACGGCTATTTCGGTGATTCAGATCTGATCCATTTTGGCGATTCAAATTTGACCTGTTTTGGCCTTTTGGCTATTCAAATTTGATCTTGGCGTTTTAGATTTGTTCTTGACGATTCCGATCTGTTTTGGCGATTCCGATCCGTTTTGGTGCATGAGTGTTTGTAGGGTTTGTAGGGTTTTAAGGTTTAGAATTTTAAGTGATGATCTGGATGGTTCTTGTTGGCCTCCGATGATCCGATTTGTAGATGGTACATGGAAGTGTTTTAGTTCCGCCAACAACCATCGCGGCAACATTCTGCAGCAACGATTGCGGTAAAAGGCTGATAGTCTAGGGTTTAATCCGTATTTGGAAAATGGAGATAGAAATTTTGGGCATGACTTTCTATTTTTATTTTCAAATTTAGGATTTGAATTGCATCGAATGTAATGTGGCAAGAATTGTGTAACCGTTTTTTTTATTATTATCAATGAAAGACTTTAGTAGATTTAAGTACTAATTATCCTATTTTGAAGAAAATTTGTTACACAGAACTTCCTAATTGATTGAACTTCAATTTAAATATCATTAAATAATATTATTTAAGTTTTAAACATTTAATTATGGAAAATTATCCGGAGAATTGCATTTGCTTCAAGAGATCTGATCATTCCAATAACCTTATTTTCTTTTGGCTCTGACGACTTATGGGGTTTTTTTATTTCTTATTTTTTTATTATGTGAGTTACAACAAAATAAAAGATACAAGATAAGATCTTAAATTTTTCTCTTGCTGGTTTGTATGTATTTTAAATTAAATTTAACAACAACAATAGTTAAAAGTACCAAACTGTTTCTACAGAAGAATATCAACCGTATCCAACAAAAGTATCTCAAATATATCTTGAAAATATTCACGAAGTACTCTGATATATCCTGAACGTATCTATAAATTTTAATATTAAAATAGTCGGACGCATCACATAACATATCCAATACGTATCTATTGATATCCTTATCGGATACATATATTTGTTATTCTCAGTTTGATGATATTTAAATCTATTCCGAGCTACTAATATATTCTTGAGATTGATTTTTAAAGCTCAAAAAATTCACGTCAAGAAATCGGACATGATATCTTAGCTCTCGAAAAGACAAGAAGGCGACTCATCTCTCAAGATAATCTAGTGTTAGAGCTCGTCTTAAAGTTTTTAATTAAGTTAAATTCTTTTTAAGTGATATTATTTAAATACTAAATTGAGAGAAATAATATTGCTAAACATACAAAACAGACTCATTCCATTCTGAACGAATTTATTCCGTTCTGAACGGAACATTCCGTTCCGTGACACTTGGCGTTATCATGACAAATTTTAAGAAAAATTTAGAATATACACCATAATTAAATTGCATAATTTTAAATAAAAAATTACCCAACAAAACATCAAAATTTTTCCTAAATGATAAATTAAATAATTTTTTGATGACATGCAAATTCAATATATATGTCAAAAGAACGAGTAATACAAAATTTTACCATATGAAAAAACCAATACGAGCTTACTGATGTCAAAAAAGATCTTACATTATTGTTCATATGTTAAATTTAACTATTAGAAGCACTGATAGATTGAAGATAGAAAAATAAGTTAATTAAATAATTAAAAATTAAAAAATTGACAAGCAAAAAGTTAGTAGGGAAGGGGGTTAAAAATGAATTATTTTACAAATTGTTCCTTAATCTAGTGATTGAGTATTTTGTGATACTAAAAATTAGGAGTTCAATCCCCACATGAATCACTTATAGTAGAGCATTTTCTTTTTATTTCTTTGCAAGATATTTCTTACTAGGAACTTTAAAAAATCAACTATTTCAATATTACAGTTTTTTCTGTATTTCTGACCCGCTACACATTTGGTTTCCTAGTGTTTGCCATATGAGTTTAGTGCCTAAAAGGCGAATCACATTTCTTCCTAGCGGCGCAAGACAGACCAGACCTTCATTCAGCTCGCCTATATCACCACCACATAGATCCACATTCACAGATCTCTCTCTCGCTTTCGCCTCTCCTACTTCTCTCTTCTCATCTCAAAGAAAAACAAACAAGAGAAAAGAAGAAAGAAAAATGGCGGATGCGAAGCAGCAGCAAGTCAAGGCCCCGATTGGTGTCTGGAACACCATTAAGCCGTTCGCTAATGGCGGCGCCTCTGGTATGCTCGCCACCTGCGTCATCCAACCCATCGATATGGTCAAGGTAGAGTCATAGATCTTGAAAGTTAGGTTTTGAGATTTGGATCTAGTCTTATATTGATTTGATTTGTGTAATTTGGTTAATAACTAGTGTTTAATTATTCCTATAAACTGTTTTTATAGCTATTATAAACTAATGTTTATGTTATATGAAGCCAGTATATAGAAATAACATATTATGATATTGTATAATTTAGGTTTTGAGATTGGATAGATTGGTTGGATCTGGTTTGATTGTGATATGATTTGTGTAATTTGGTTCGATTTTGGCTTCTGTAGGTGAGAATCCAGCTAGGCCAAGGATCGGCCGCTCAGGTCACTAAGACCATGATTGCAAATGAGGGTTTTGGATCTTTGTACAAGGTTTGATCTCTTTCTTTGCTATGTTTTTTTTTTTCTTAATTGTAGTTAATTAATAGGTAATTTAGCACCTAAGTGGTGATTTCAGTGGGTAAGGGATTTGAAAAACTGCATGTGGACTAGAAATGATTTCAGTGTGAATGTTGTTATGCGTGTGATGTAACATGAGATTGTTACTATTTCTTATTTTTTTCGTAATTCTGATTTTTTTTTCTTCTGATCTGATGGAATTGGTCATTCTTGTGGTATTTTTGTCATTGATTCGTGTGGGGATGTAACAATTCACAGTGGATCTTTAATAAATAACTTCTATTTTGTAAGAATTAAGTATTTTTTCTTTTCCCACTGGCTTAATTGGATAGTGAATCTTTTAGATCAATGTGATATGACTATTTGATTCTATTCTGGGAAAGCAACTACATGTTTATCTTATTAATTGTTCAAAAATATTTGAAATTGATACGAATATATGATTTAGGTGCATTTTCATGAATTTGTAGTACTTGAATTACACATAATTCCTACTAAATTTAGAAAAGAACAATTTAATATCGGTCTGCTGTTTAGAATTAAAGTTTAAACTTCAATTAAATAAAAAGAATAACCAATTAAATAATTCCTAGATCTGGAAAGGTGTTATTCTAGCTGCATGTGCAAGATCTTTATTTTGTTTAGTTTTGAAGTTTGAATTTAGCATAACTAAATATAATCTCTCTATTATTGTGGTCTCTTATATTATTATTATTATATAATGTACAGGGTCTGTCTGCTGGTTTACTAAGGCAAGCTACTTATACAACTGCTAGATTGGGCACTTTCAGGTATTCATATTTTTCGTTGTAGATCAGTTACATATATATAATTTTTGTTTTGAATTTTTTTAGTCAAATATGGCTCGCATGTTTTATATAGTATGCTTGCATTGTTAGTTTGTCATTATGCTTTCATTGTGTAGACAAATTTATTTTTCATCTAAACTAATATCTTGTAACCAAAACCATCCATCTACTCATCTCCATTATAATTGATATTCCAAAACTTTCACATTTATCTAACGAATTGGATGGTTCAGTTGGACAGTTAATATATAGATTTGGCGGTTATTTTAAAACCTTTAGAAAAACAGCTATGAAATTCCTTAACGTGAAGAATAGGAAATTTCCAACAAAGTAGGACAGTTTTACATTGCAGTCAAACCTAGTAATATTTCCTTCTATTTACTACTTCAAATTTAAAACCCTAGAACTAACTACCATATAAAGCTATGTACCTCCGGCACTATGTTTAGATTCAATGTCTCTACATTATTAAAAAAAAAGAAAGTCTACTATCAACATGCATTTCAGCATCTACCTACCAACTTACCTTTCCTTTCAGAGTCCTAACCAACAAAGCAGTCGAAGCCAAGTGTACTATTTATATGGCAATCAAGCCTCGTAATATTTCCTTTTACTACTACATTAACATTAAATATTACAGTTGACTACCATATAAAGCTATCTAGGCCCGGTTCTAGTGTTGGATTCCATATAAAACATTTCAATTCGTCACATCATCTCTACAGCTAACAAACAACCCACCTTTTCTTCCAGGACTACCATATACAAGGCTGGTTCTAGTGTTGGATTCCATATAAAACATTTCAATTCGTCACATCATCTCTACAGCTAACAAACAACCCACCTTTTCTTCCAGGGTCCTAACCAACAAGGCAGTGGAAGCCAACGACGGAAAGCCGCTGCCCCTGCTCCAAAAAGCCGTGATCGGGCTCACCGCCGGCGCGATCGGCGCGTGCGTGGGCAGCCCTGCTGACCTCGCCCTCATCCGTATGCAGGCCGACGCGACGCTGCCCGCTGCGCAGAGACGCCACTACAAGAACGCCTTCCACGCTCTGTACAAGATTGTCGCTGATGAAGGCGTCCTGGCGCTGTGGAAAGGGGCAGGGCCGACTGTGGTCAGGGCCATGGCGCTGAACATGGGCATGCTTGCGAGTTATGATCAGAGTGTGGAGCTGTTTAGAGATTCGCTGGGATTTGGAGAAATCAGCACTGTTGTTGGTGAGTGAGAATTTACATTCTTTGGTAAAATAATACTGCCGTATCAGTACGGTTGGATGACTAGTTAGTTTGCCAAACTGGAGGGAATGTTGGGTTTTGGTGTGAAAACCATAGTTTTTACGCTCTGATCGTAACTGGCCAGCATCCCCATATTCAGCGCATGGCTCTCACCACCGTGTGTCCCGCTCCCTTCCACAACGCTAAAAACCCTTTGACCGCGAGTACAAGAGCGCGTTCACGCTCTGTATAAGATTGTTGCCGATTAGGGTGTCCTGACGCTCTGGAAGGGTGCGGGGCCCACGGTGGTCCGGGCCATGGCGCTGAGCATGGGGATGCTTGCAAGTTATGATCAGAGCGTGGAGCTGTTTAGAGACTCGCTCGGATTCGGCGAAATCAGCACTGTTGTTGGTGAATGAGAATTTAAATTCTTTACACAATATACTGCCCACATCGATAAGGTTGGATGACTACCTGTTAGTGTTAATTGTTTGCCAAACTGGAGGAAATGTTGGGTTTTGGTTTGAAAACCCTATTTTTTACGCTCTGATCATAACTGGCCAACATGCCCATATTCAGGGCAATGACCCTCACCACCGTGGGCCCCGCTCCCTTCCACAAATATAAAATTTTTGCTCTTGATTTAAATTTTTCGTGCCTGCACTTTAAAAAATTGTGCACGTTTAGTCCCTTACTTAACAGAAGTAGCCGTAATTCATTTTTAGTACCTGGAAATTTAAGATATTGCGCGTCTAGTCCTTTACTTGATGGAACTTGTTAATACCGTTGATATTTTTTTAAATGACCATTTCGCCCTTTACAATAGAGGATTTTTTTTCTGAAATTTTAGAAGGAAAATATTCTTTTAATATTTATTAGAAATTTTTTTTTCCTCAATAATTTTTAACAATTTAAAAGGAATTTTTTCTTTTTCCTTTTTGAAGCACAAAATGGTCGTTTTAGAATTTTATTAACAGTGTTAACATGTTTCCTTAAGTCAAAAGACTAACCATGCATTATTTTATAAAGTACATCGACTAAAAAGGTTACCTTCATAACATAGAAACTAACTTGCAACCTGATTAAAGTATGGTGCATTTATCCCTAAAAAAATCATTTTCCCCCAACCGATCTTTAATTGAAATTCCTTTTTTCTTCTTATTTATTTATTATAGGTGCGAGTGCTGTCTACTGATCTTTAACTGAAATTCATTCTTTCTTCTTATTTATTTAATGATTTGTTACAGGTGCGAGTGCTGTGTCTGGATTCTTTGCATCGGCATGCAGTCTGCCGTTTGACTACGTGAAGACGCAGATCCAGAAGATGCAGCCGGACGTGAGCGGCAAGTACCCGTACACGGGGTCTCTCGACTGCGCTCTCAAGACCCTCAAGAGCGGCGGCCCCTTCAAGTTCTACACCGGCTTCCCTGTCTACTGCGTCCGGATCGCTCCTCATGTTATGGTATGAAATTTCATATATATCCCTAGAAAGTTAGAATGTTATAAATGCCCCTCCAACAAAATGTGGAATATCATGAATATATCTAATTAGGCCCTTTTTCGTAATTGATTTGGGTAAATGGTAGATACTGAAGTAAGGCTTGTTTGGTTGGAAATCTTATGAAACTTATATGGAAAGGAGTATATATGATGTTTTTTTAAGTTAGTAGGGGTATTTATGATATATAACGTTTTGTAGTGGCGTATATTATATTTTGAGATGTTTGCTTATGGATTGACCCTATAATTGTAAACTTTTTGCAATATTTTGCTTTCTTGACTGATGATTGTTAATTTTTATTGGGCAGATGACTTGGATTTTCTTGAACCAGATCCAGAAGTTTGAGAAGAAGATCGGATTATAAGACCGATTCCATCAGTAATAATACTATGGATTCAACTATCGAGTTAAATTTAGTAGGGTGGTTTATTAGATTAATATTGAAATGCGCAAGTATAATAGGGCATTTGAAATTTGAAGTTTCTCTCTTTAGTGTCGAAATAATTGAGATTTCTCATTCTTTTGCGGGATTTTTACCTGAAGTATTGTTTTTGGGACTAATGTTGAAATGGTTGGTAGCGGATTGTGCTACTTGGGATTGATTATATATTGTTGTGGTGATATCATTTCAGTTTAATTTTTCAAAAGTGGACCTTTTCTTGATTTGTATTCACATTAGTTTTTCGAATTGAGTTTTATTTTTATTTTTATCATTTGGTTTTAAAATGATTGTTCTTTACCACTTTTTTTTGTTAATTTTGTTAAGTTAATTTTGGCCCATACTATGCCTAGATAATCAAATGCGTAACCGAGGCAATGTTTTCAAGCTTCCAATTTTTCCATTGTGACTTGTCAGCTCTCATTTTTTGAATTAAGTGTTTAGTTAAGTGACGATATGGTTGTTTAATGCCTGCATGGCAATTAGTGGTACATACTCAAATTTCTATGTGCCATTTTGTGATGACATGTAACAAAAAATAAAAAGAAATACATGTCTTGTAAAAATAATTTTTTTTTATCATTTTTTAAGTTTATTTTTCAAAAATAAAAAAAATGAAGAGACTAAACTTTATTTCCAAAAAAAATCTAAAATGGAATTTTCTTTCCAAAAGTTGATTTATTCGAGTTCATGTCTAAAAATGAAGAGACTAAACTTTCCTGTTGCACATCATATTTTCAATACCTATTTTAGCGAAGGGCCCATTCTTAGTAACATGAACATCATGCTAATTACCCACACTTTATTTTTCAGTTTCTTTTGAGACCTCTCAAAAATCTACATCATCGAAATAAATGGCGGGTCATGTGATGATAAAAGAAGTAAAGATGTGAAGTCTAAACCATTGATTTTATGTAACTCATATTTTTTGTAACCATTTATGTGTTTGTTGTTATTCAAGGCTTTTTGGAGTAATGAGTAATGACAAGATGCCACCTCATCCAAGTGTTTTTATTTTAAATTGTTTGATTCAAATAATAATTTTTTAGCCAATACTGGCATAATATAAGTCTTTTGGTTTGGTATTGAAAACGAAAAGATTAACGAAAAAAAAAAAATGAAAGAATGCTTTTGGGTTTAATACGGAATGAAATTTTTTGGGTAAATAAGCTTGAGTTTCCAGGACAAGATAATTTGTATCAGCATGGATTTATAGGTGTGGGGTATTGTAAAATGTAAATATAAGAGAGATACCTTAGCAAATCAAGCATGAGTTTGCACAATACTGCTCTCTTAATTACAACGTAGTTAGAATGCTCAAATTAGCTTTAAGAAAATTGCAAGGACATCCAGGAGGAAATGGTGTATGACAGTTGATATTGGCTGTTATTATAGATCAATTTAGTAGGATGAGTTTGAGAATGTAAGATACCATTCTTTACCAAAAAGAACTAGAAAATATCACCTAAAATCTTATGATTATTGCGATTATGCAACACTCCTGCCTTTGCAAAGGTTGCGTTGCTATGAATTTTCTCTATATATCATTTTTATCCGCTATATCAGTATAGCAGCGGTTATTATATTAGTATAATTCATTTATTATTATATTTTAAATTTTCATTTCAACTATCCTTAACAGTTTCTACAAAAATTTGCCAAAAAGGCAAGTTTTCAAAGTTAGAAAATCCCTAACATGATCCAACCCTATAAAATACATCCAAACATAAATTTTAAAAAAATTGAGAACTTTTCCATAACCTACCGTAAACCTAACAATTCCTAGCAATCCAAACATACCCCAAATATTAAAATACACAAGATGAATTTAACATAAGCTTAAATGAAAAACAAAAAATACACTAATTTCTCAATCTTGTACATAAAACATCAAAACAAAACTAATTTAAATAAAACACAAACCTCAAACAAAGTAATTACCAACCAAAACTTTTACAGATAATAACATCAATACCATTACAAGAAATAACATCCCAAATCTCAAAAACTACAAATTCTTCCTTTGAGCTTTGGAATTTGTTCTACTTTTAATTTTTTACCAGTTCAAAGCTTGTCTTTGAGCTTTGGAATTGAGAGAGGATTTACGGCCCTTATCCTTGTAAGAATTTCTTGAATTAATTACTTTCTTACGGCCTTGAGAAGAGGCGATTGCTCTTTTTCTCTCTTTGTTTATTCGCTTTGTTAATTCCTCATTGTTACTCTCCTCACTCTCTTCACCTTCACTGCCTTCCGATTCCTCACCATTATCATCCTAAAATAAATAATAATAATAATAATAATAATAATAATAATAATAATAATAATCATAATTGATGATAAGATACCATTTTTAAGGAATCTATTTTGGTGTCAGTTAATACATTGGATTCTTCAGAGGCTCGTTCTGTAGTGTTGATGTCATCATCTTTTGAGATGACATCACCTTCTTCTTCTTCTTCTTCTTCTTCTTCTTCTTCTTTCTTTTCCCCCTCTATATACTGCACATAATATATTAAAAAAGAATTAGAAAAAAAAAAAAACTTTCATTATACTATTTTCCTCAATTCTCTTTATGCAAAATTAACTCCTGAGATTCCTAAACTAAACCATTTTCCAACTTTATTCTCAAACTAACCCCAAAAGAAACTTTAAAGTCCGTTATTTGTTTTTTTTAAAGCAAAAGTACCAAACTGTGATAGTCTGGTTGCAAGAAAATGTAACGAAATCTCAAGAGCTGGTGAAAAGAAAGAAAATAGAATACCGGACTTATAAGTCTTGTAATTATTTTTTGCTATTTTCTGTTTTGAGTTACAGTTTATCAAAAAAAATTAAAAATTCGGTGAATTAAAAATTTTCTTGGGCTAGTATAATCTTACCTTCTCTTTATTGTTGGGCTAGTATAAGAATCTTACCTTCTTTTTATTGTTTTTAACTTTTTAATGATTTAATTTTAATTTGAAAATAGTAAAAAAATTAAGATGGTATATACGTTTTGAATTTCGTCCTGATCTTTATGTGTGAAACCACTAGCAGCCAATTCTTTATCTAGAAATCCGGTTGATTTTTCAATAGAAGAAAAAGAAGGCCTTCCATTCTGTTCTCTCTCCTCTTCCTCTTCTCTCTCCTCTCTCTCCTCTTCATACTCCAAGTTAAACCTTCCAAAAAAGTATCAAACAAAATTATTCACGACAAATTATCAAAACCTGTTTGATAATTTTGAGGTTTATGAAGGTCAAATTTGATATGTTTTTGAGTTATAAGAAGGATAATTTGATATTAGTTTTGCGAGGGTGAATTTGATATGTTCAGTTTTTTGAAGGGGTATATAAGAAATTCCGCCGAGTGTAACTAACATTTTCCTTGGAATTAAAAAAGAAAATTTAATTAATTTTCTGGAATTTAAGAAAATAAAGTTATCCAAATGTGTGCCTCAAAAGAGCTAGTTTGATAATTTTGACGTTTAGAGGTTAATTTGATATTATTTGGAGTTTTAGTAGGTTTAATTTGATTGCAGTTTTAGGATGGTTAATTTATAATTTTGAGTTTTTGGAAAGTTATAGATGAAATTCTTCCATAACTAACCTTTTGCTGAAGAATTTGTAGACACACTCAACATCTCGATCAAAATACCTGAGAGAAAAAAAAATATGAAAAATATTATTTACTATCTAAGAATAAAATATAATAATAATGCAAGATGGAGATTAAATTGGAGTTTGTGAAAAACATACATTTTTGCATTTTGATGAGAAACAGAAACCATTTGTGGAAAATCAATCATCGTAATCTTCTCATTATCATCAACCTAAATTTAAATTAAATTAAATGAAACACAAATAATACAAGAAATATCTAACTCAATTAAGATGACGATTAAAAAGGAATATTTCTTACTATCTAGGATCACTAATACTAATAGCCATACAGAATAAGGTTATATGATTTTTCCTATATTTCAGAGGGTAATTCACAATGCTTCCTACATTTCATAGGGTGGGTTATACATGAAAAAAAAATTCATTACAGAAAATAAAAAAAATAATTATACCATGATATTAAACTCATTAAAATCACAATGAATAAGACCATGCTCAGCCAGCCGAACAATCAAGCCGATAATCGTCTCAAACACATCGTCAGGATTTTGCAATTGCTTTATTTGTACCCTAAAAAAATTAAAAAATATTAAAATGTGACGAATAAAATAAATGAGAAAATATTATTTTTTAATTAATTATTAATATAATTACAATGGATAGCCTTGAACGAGAGACATTATTACGCAATGCCTGTTGCAATCTATTGCGTTTGGAACCGGAAATCCATGTTCTCCCAAAGCCTTAATTAATTAAAAAATATATAATTAATGTAATATAGGAACATTCGCAAAAGAAACCCATGCACTATTGAGAATTTGCAAAAAAGCTACCTTTAAAAAAAATTGTTAGATTTTAATTAAGAACTAAACAAACAATAGGGAGTTTTTTGCAATTTAGGTAATACCGTAGGTTTTTTTTTTTGGCAATTTCCAATAATACAGGGTCTTTTTGCAAATTTGCATGTAATACATAAACAATATAAATAGATGAAAAGACCTTCATAAAAGCGAATTCTTTGAGGGCGGCAAGGCGAGACAAGTACAACCAGTTGTAACTGTTTCTGTGCACTAAATAATCACGTTTTGACTTAACGGCTCTGAATGAAACTCTTCCCAGTCTGTGCAGCTTCATTACCAGCACCGTTCCCTCTTCTGTCGCCACCTCAAATATATCTTCAAATAAAAAATAAACAAGTGCCACGTCAGCATCAGCCAAAAGAGGACTTAGTTAAATGCCCCTCTTTATTCCATCTCAAAATAATGAAATAAAAGTAGTATTTTTAAGAATCATTTAAAGCTGCTAGGAAAATGAGGGTTCATATAATATTTCTTATTTTGTAGGGGTATATGTGAAAATAAATAATTTTGATGCACTTGGTTCTTTTCGAACACCTTAAATAGATCTTAAAAAGAAAAAAATAACCAAATAAATCATTACCATGTCAGCATCAGCTAAAATGATTTAAAACAATGATTTCTAACAAATGACTAAAATACCCCTCTTTATCGCTCATTCATCTCAAAGTAAACATTTATGAAACAAAACTAAATTTTTTAAGATGCCATTTAGAAAATCAAGGGTACAAATGATATTTCTTATTTTATAGGGGTAAAAATGAATAAATAATTTTTATTTGCCTGATTCTTTTCCAACGCCAATTTGACGGCCAACGGCTGAAAATACGCCGCGATTTACCAAGGCTTTTATCGCGAGAAAATCATAGCCAAGATAAGTCAATCGAAACCCATCATCTGTATTTTAAAATGAGTAATTTATTAATTAATATTGCAAAAAAGGAGGGCGTAAATGTAATTTTGAATGTGAGATTTATTAGAATGAGTTGGTTTTTACATTTGGAGGAGTCGTGGTGTAAAAGCTTGTGCTTTAGTAGAGTTTTCATCACCTTGTATGTGCCTCCATGTCTGAAAGAGGAAATTAGGGTTTTGAGTGAAAGAAAAATTATTAATTGATAATTTAATATGGTAATTGAATTAATTAGGGTAAAGTTACTTTAAACCGGCAATCCTATCGACAAGCTCAGCTGGGACAATCTCATGCTGAAAAGTACAAAAAAGAAGAAGAAAATATGAATTTTAATCGTCTTATTTTTTTTAATTAAGCCTCATTTAAACATTAATATGCAATCAACGAATCAATCCTTCAGACAGAAACAAACAAATACAGTAAATCATGAAAGAAAAAGAAAGAGAAATAATAAATATACATACATTACGCATGCCCATCTCAACAGCAGTGAGAACCCTAAAATCATCCTTTGAGAGATACCTCAACGCGTTCACATCTAACTTCATCTCGTCTTCCTTCTCTTCCCTATTAATCCGACAAGGCGGCTCTATCGTCGTCGTCGGCGGCGGCGGAGTGTGTTGTTGGCGCAAATTGTGTTAATTTAGGTTTCGGGTTTTCAGTTCGATCTGAGGGAGCCTTGTCAGACGGTGAATGGAAGGAGAAGGAAGAGTCCACTCAAAAGGGAGCGGAGCTGATTTTGGGACTAGGCCGAAAAAAGAAATAATTCGGCCGATTACAAATAAAATAACCAAGCGTATGGGCCAGCCCAAGTGAAGTTTGTAATTAAGGAGGAGGGTGGTGATATGGACAATAAAAAAATTGATGCGGGCAAGAAATCATTTTAGAAAATGACGTTGTTATTCTTATTGTATATGCCAATTAAATGAATTAAAAATAAATAAATAATTGAGTAATAAATGCAATAATAATAAGATTATCTCTCTAATTTATCCATAACATTTTTCTTGCTCATCTCCGCATTTGTCTTATTTAATGAATCAGCAAAAATATGAATTAGCAACTATCCAACTACCAACCCACATAATGAAATTGAAAATTAATGATTTTTTTTACTTTAAACCATTTGTAATGTTATTCAACACTTGGATAATGCTCGCGCTTCGCTGTGAATATTTTAATTGTAGTACTCATTTCAATAGAAAAGTGCATAAAATTATAATGATGCAAATCCAAATAACATGGATTTAAGTTGCTTAAAGTCATATACTTATGCATTATCATTTATTTTAAAAAAGTTTGGGATTCATAATTTGAGTATGAAAAATAAAGAAATATAAATAATAGCTTTTTTTTAAAAAAGAAAAAAAAAAGAAAAAGATCAACGATCTACTGAATAACTCGACTGAATAATAACTGGTTCGTGGTCAGAATCTAAGATGATGTATATATTCCTAAAATTAGTATGCAACAATTTTACTTATTCTCTTATTTTTTTCTAATATTATCATTTCTTTACATCATAGTGAGAGAAAAGTAAAAAATGATAAGCGGAAGAAACTATATAAGAAAAAAATAAAGTAAAATACATGAGAAACTAATGACTCATTTTTCTTAAAATATTGCCTCTGTTAACTTTATTATTGCTAATTTTTTCCTTGAATTGACAAAATTATGAATAATATATATAAATTATGTGAATGAGCATGTCACATAAACTATATTTATAACTTGTAATATACAAAAAATAATACAATGAGTTCTCAACAACTTGAAAAATATTGTTTCACAAAATTCAGGATATCACAAGAGAGGAGAAATAATACGCTATGTACTCTTTTTCCCTTGTCTCTGATTTTTGTCACAATGGGTTTTCCTAGCAAGGTTTTTAACGAGACAACTTTTGTGCGTAACATATAGAATGATAATGCACTCTTTTTCCTGTACTAAGATTTTTACATATATTGGTGAGAAGGCATTTTCATAACACAAAAAAGAGGGCATTCTTGATTATGTGCATTCCGATGTTTGGGGACCAGCCCATAGGGTTTTACCTAGTAAGGTTTTAACGAGGCATATTTAATATATGAAATAATGAGGAATAAAAATAATACGCAATTTACTCCTTTTTCCTTAGCCAAAGTTTTGTCATACTAGATTTTCCTGGAAGGCTTTTATTGAGGCAGCTTCTAATGCATATGAAATATGGACATGGGAGTGTTAGGAATATATTTAATGTGGATATCCAAGTAGTATATCAAATACTTGGACCTTAAGCAAAGATAAATTAGGAAATGCTTGTGAGAATGGAAGGAGTTGTGGCAGGATATTTAATACTGTATATTCTATTGTATTTAGGTTAGATTATTTCTTTTATTATAATTCTAAATCAGACAAGAGATTTCTTGGCCAGCACTCACCCTCTACTATATAAAGGGAGCAGTGATTATTGTATTCTAAATCTCACAATTAAATAAATATTTTGTCTTTTCTAATTCTCTCTTTGTATTGTTCTTGTTTTTTATTTTATAACAAATCTCACTTTATTCTGTTTCTATTGTTTCATTCAACAAATTTGAGCAGCTTGACTCAAGCAGGTCACGTGCCAAATAGGCCAACATTCGATGCATCTGAAATGATAATAATAAGAAAATATTAGTAGCATCTTAGTTCAAGTGTAAATAATTGTATATTAGTAATAAAAGATAAATCCAACAATCATTTCATAAAATGATATATTAGATCAAAAAATTCATACACTTTATTTAAAATAAGGGCAGATAAAATACATGATTATGTATTATCATAGAGCCTTCCCCTCCATCTAGCAAATCAAAGATTGGTCTTGTCACCTCTTCCCACAACAAATAAACTGCTCTCATAAATTAAATGTTGCAGCTTCTTAACGTTGTCATGCGTATTTTTATACACATTTTTATGGTTTTTATCATCTCAATTTCAATCATAATTCGCATAATATAAATGGTAATTACTCATAATTCATAAAACATGATTTGAAACCTCTTAATACACTTTTGTATTATTTTTACAGGCAAAAAGGCCATAAAACAAAGAATTGAACCAAAAGTCAACTCTTCTAAAATGGGTCAAACAGTATACCAAAACGAAGAGCTCGACGAGATGAATCCAACGGTACAAGCCTCGCGATCAGAAATCTTCTAGAACTCTCAGAATCGCCAATTGAAAATATGGTCAAACCTGATCAAAGTCAACGCATTGACCAGGTCAAAACCTTCTTCTCCAAATCTCATTTTTTCAAACATACTCGAAATCGCTCAAATCGATCAGCCATGGACTCAGCATGACGAGAGGAACTTGCCTGAACCCTTTGACGGACCTAAAAACTCCGGTGATCATCGGAATTCGACACAAACCGAGCTTAAAAACAGACCGAAACCATGGTTCGTCAACCTTGTCTTCTACAGTCCATCTTTCGACCCCAAACCTTTCTCATTCTACTCGTCTCTTCCTACCCTTTCTAACCATCCCAAGAACTCAACAAATGGTGCAAAATCAAGAGAGAAATTTAGAGTTGAACTAACTGTTCGATGAAATCCTCAATGAACTTTTTAAACCTGATGGATCAACGGTCAAAATTTCGGCAGTGAAATAAACTCGATCGACCTTCTCGCATTTTTCTTACAAAGTGATGATGTTTGACGAGTAGAAAAGCTTCAGTAAGGTCTCGCAATGGATTCCGAAGCCTCAATTCGATGGAAAAATAACTCGGAATCTCATTTTGATTCACGAGTTTTTTTTTTTTTGGTTATTTCGCTAAATTCTGATCAAGGCGGAAATCATGGATTGGGGGGAGAAATAAATCTTTAAGATTGATTCAAAGCATCATGAAGAAGGCAGGGATGTAGTCTGAGCTTTGGATTGGGCTAGCGCTGCCTGGAAATGAGTTTTGAGCTTGAACAGTCAACAATGGCAGAAATAAAAAAAGAAACGAGTTTTGAAAACGACTGAAACAATGAAGACAGAACCATTCGGCCTCAGTCGAATTGCTATCAATTCGTGAGATGATAAGGAAGTGAATTGGATTGAGAAGTCAGGTTGACGTGAAGTATAATGGCGCGATCGATCAAGGAGTGAGAAAATGGGTGAAACGGATTCAAATCGATCAGGAAAATGGATCCAAATCCAAAGCTGTCAAACCGAAATGATTGTCAGATGAATGTTTTAGAACGGAACACACATTCGCGAGCCACAGAAGATCGAGGGATCCAGTTCAAAAATCTCAGCGCTAATCTCACGATAAAATGACTCGTTTCACGCATATTCAACCCACTCTGCCACAGTAAATCGTAAACCTTCAAAGATCTCAGCGTTTGAACTCAAGAGGAAGATGATTCGTTACACAACACGACTCATTTCACGGAATTTTGACTCGTTGCAACACAGGAAATTAGGGATATACGTTCAAAAACTCAGCGCCAAACTGAGACTCGCGTGTGACTCGTTTCATCCTATCCTTAACCCGTCTCAGCTCAGCGAATCCAATAGGGACCACCAGGCAGTCTCTCAACAAACTAACTGCTCACGTTCAAACGCTCAGATCCGATCTGAGAGATTTTTTCCGCCAAAGCAAAACAGAGCAAAGTTCAACCGCCAAATTCTCGGCCAAATCTGAACCAAATTCAACGAAATTTTGTCCTGAGATTCAAAATGTACCCCTTGATCCGCCTGAACCAATGAAAAGCCTCGGTTCAGTCCCTATCATCCTCTCCATTCAAAACAGACCATTGCACTCTCAAGTTCAATTCAGCCTATAAAACATCCCTCAAGCCTCTTCATTCAGGACACCACTCTCCATTCTTCTTCTTCTACCTCTAGAACCACCATTTTTGAGTTTCAAGCTTTCTTGACCTCTAATTTTCGTTTTTGAGTGAAATCGCGCAATTTGGGGCTGATTTGGGGAAAATTCGAATCGGTCGATTCTAGCTTGAATCTAGGGGCAATTGGAGTTTCAAATCGACTCAAGGGAGCTACCGGCTGGTCCTCCAACTCTCGGTTTAGTCCAATTCTTCTTTAATATCTGTATTTGAATTTTAGATTGCAAGAACTCAATTTTGTAATAATCATGATGAAATCTTGTCAAATTCTTGTTTTTGTGAATATATGTGAGTTGATTTAGATAGGGAGGAAATTTATGAGTTTTATACATGAAATCTTGCTTTAATATCTTGTAATTTTGCTGAATTTTGATGAATAGTCCTGAACACATATATTTTTGAATAAATTGGGGGAAAATTACTTAGCTTAGTGTTTTTCATCAATTGATCTATTAAATCTAGAGTATATTGGCTTGTTAATCATTTAGAATACTTAGCTTAGTATTTTGTGTGATTAATTTGGAGTTGTGATTGATTTAATTCAAGTTTTGTTTTGAAATGGCTGTTTTGGAATGAACTAGTCCTTGAGTCAATTTCCTGAGTAAATCTTAGCTTAAATTGCTCAATCCATCATCGAAATCTAAGAAATTACAGCCTAAGTGATTAATGATTGTTACACATCATAAATTTCCTATAAATCCCTATTTTTAAACCGAAAATCAAACCCTAATCCAGTTTCTGTTTTACTGCTGATTCAGCTCTGTTTTTCAGTTTTTTCGCACTAATTATGTGTCTAATTCAGATCTAAAAAATTAAATAAATATTTTTACAATTTGGTCCTCGTTTAGTAGATAATTTACAAATCAAAATTTGCCCAATTTCGATTTGTAATCTGTGAGATATTAATTTTCTAAATTTGTAATTTTTCTGTTTTTTATCTTTCTGTCCAAATTTAATGTTTCTTTTCTTCTAAATTTTTAAAAATATAAAAACAAATAATAAAAATAAAAAAATAGTCCTACTTGAAGTAATTTCACGTTTAGAATCCAAATCGGAATGTTAAAATAGTAGTTGTTAAAAAAACTCAGGAGATATTATAACTTTGTGAGTACTGGTCTGTTAGAACCAGTTTCTGATTCAGATCTGCGTTTTTCATTATAAATCTCAAACTATAAAGCAAAATTGTACCAAATTTTAACAGATAATCCATAACTTGATAATTGAATTTATGTAAAAGTTTTGGGATTTTTCAAGCTATTGTGATTTTTCTATAATTTTGGAATTTGCTGCTGAACCGATTTTAAATTTGAAATAAATTCTGGACTGAATTATAAATATCTCAAAATTCTTGAATAAAATAATAATAACAGTAGAGAACCATATCTTAGATATCTCTTGCTAGTTTCCAACGGTATCTTGTGTGTTGGATTCGGAGTTTATTTTGTCGATTTATGAATTAAATCACTAAAATGTGACGTGCTGCATTTTTGAAACAAAAATGATATTTGAATTTCAACTTGGAAATTTACCTAATAAACCTTGAATTAAAATTTTTTACACTAGAGATAAATCATTAAGACTAGGAATTTTTATTGCACGAAACGAGCAAACAAACGCTTGAAAAATGTGTTTTCGGTGCAAATAAAGATTGTGGAGAAATATTTTAAAATAAACACAAATTTTGGTTTGCATTCGAATAATTTTGTATTTGCTATCATTCATTACGAAAAATCTAGCCGTGTAATTGTTGTATGGAACGAACGAACAAACGCATGAAACATGGGTTTTAGGGGCAAACAAAGATTGTGGAGAAATATTTTAAAATGAATACAAATATTGGTTTGCATTTGAATAATTTAGGATTTACTATCATTTTTACGAAAAATCTATCCGACTTTTTTTTGGATGAAATGAGGAAACAAACACATGAAACATAAGTTTTAGGTGCAAAACAATATTGTGGAGAAATATTTAAAAATTAAAACAAATTTTGTTTTGCGTTTTAATAATTTAATATATTTCTTACGAAAAATCTAGCCGAATTTTTATTGCATGAAACGAGCGAAAAAATGCATGAAACATGAGTTTATGGTGTAAACAATGATTGTGGAGAAATATTTTAAAATAAACACATATTTTGGTTTACATTCGAATAATTTTGTATTTACTATCATTCTTTACGAAAAATCTAGCCGTGTTATTTTTGTATGAAACGAGCGAACAAACGCATGAAACATGAGTTTTAGGGGCAAACAAAGATTGTGGAGAAATATTTTAAAATGAATACAAATATTGGTCTGCATTTGAATAATTTAGTATATACTATCATTCTTTACGAAAAATCTATCCGACTTTTTTTTTTGGATGAAACGACGACACAAACGCATGAAACATAACTTTTAGGTGCAAAAAAATATTGTGGAGAAATATTTTAAAATTAAAACAAATTTTGTTTTGCGTTTTAATAATTTAATATATTTCTTACGAAATATCTAGCCGTGTTTTTATTGCATGAAACGAGCAAACAAATGCCTGAAACATGGATTTTTGGCGCAAATAAAGATTGTGGAGAAATATTTTAAAATAAACACAAATTTTGGTTTGCATTCGAATAATTTTGTATTTGCTATCATTCTTTATGAAAAATCTAGCCATGTTATTGTTGTATGAAATGAGCGAACAAAAGCATGAAACATGAGTTTTAGGGGCAAACAAAGATTGTGGAGAAATATTTTAAAATGAATACAAATATTGGTTTGCATTTGAATAATTTAGTATTTACTATCGTTCTTTACGAAAAATCCATCAGAGTTTTTTTTGGACGAAATGAGGAAACAAACGCATGAAACATGAGTTTTAGGTGCAAAAAAAAATAGTGGAGAAATATTTAAAAATTAAAACTAATTTTGTTTTGCGTTTTAATAATTTAATAATCATCTAATATTGTGGTAATGATTGAAATAAAAAAATAAGATTTGAGAAATTTTTTGATCCGACGGCTGAGAGAAAATTAATGATAGGTCACTTGAGAATTCTCGAAGAGAAGTGAAAAATAAGATAAAAATTAATGAACGTATTATTTTTTTACATATTCTCTTATATAGTCTATATTCACATATTTTAGCAAGAAAAAAAATTAAATTCGAACCATAGCAATATGAAATTCAAAATAAAGAGAAAATTCCAACAAATTTATATTTGGCAATTTTGACATGGGAAATGAAATATTTCATTAAGAATTATTATTATTTAAAGAATAAAAAAAAATTATTTATATTTTAATGAGTGAACTCTTCATATTATATTTGTATTAATATAACTTTGCACCATGATCCATTGAATCCATCTGATTAAGATCTGATGGTTAGAAAAAAAATCCACAACTGTTCTCACTAAATCAGGGATGGAACACAAAATATCTATTCAACCAATATGTTTTAACAAACACACACATGTTGCCTTAAAATATCAATAAATTTAAGAAAATGAAACGTTAAGATTTGACAAAAAATTTGATCGAACGGTCGAGATAAAATTGATGATGTGGCTCAATGAGAATGCTCAAAAAGAGGTGAAAAATAAGGGGTCGAAGTCTTTAAAAATATTTATAAAATGTGTAAACCCTCAAAAAAGCATATTCAACATTTAGAAAATATATTACTCTTCTAAGGTTTCTTGACACTTAAAAGACATCGATATTATATTTTGTATTTTTCAAACTAACACTCAAATCAAAAGTACATATATCATCTTATACATGTATTAATACTAAAGGAAATTATACCCACGCTACAGTAAAAATTCTATATTGTGCATTCCGTCTTGACACTCGAAAAGAATACTTACGAAAATCTTGCCGAGTTTTTATTGCATGAAACGAGCAAAAAAATACATGAAACATGAGTCTGTCGTGTAAACAAAGATTGTGGAGAAATATTTTAAAATAAACACATATTTTGGTTTACATTCGAATAATTTAGTATTTACTATCATTCTTTACGAAAAATCGAGCCGTGTTATTTTTGTATGAAATGAGCGAACAAACGAATGAAACCTGAGTCTTAGGGGCAAACAAAGATTATGGAGAAATATTTTAAAATGAATACAAATATTGGTTTGCATTTGAATAGCTTAGTATTTACTATCATTCTTTACGAAACATCTATCCGAGTTTTTTTTTGGATGAAACGAGCAAACAAACGCATGAAACATGAGTCATAGGTGCAAAAAAATATTGCGGAGAAATATTTTAAAATGAAAACAAATTTTGGTTTGCGTTTCAATAATTTAGTATATTCTTTACGAAAAATCTAGCCTAGTTTTTATTGCATGAAACGAGCAAACAAACGCTTGAAACATGAGTTTTCGGTGCAAATAAAGATTGTGGAGAAATATTTTAAAATAAACACAAATTTTGGTTTGCATTTGAATAATTTTGAATTTGCTATCATTCTTTACGAAAAATCTAGCCGTGTTATTGTTGTATGAAACGAGCGAACAAACGCATGAAATATGAGTTTTAGGGGAAAACAAAGATTGTGGAGAAATATTTTAAAATGAATACAAATATTGGTTTGCATTTGAATAATTTAGCATTTACTATCATTCTTTACGAAAAATCTATCCAAGTTTTTTTTTTGATGAAACGAGGAAACAAACGCATGAAACATAAGTTTTAGGTGCAAAAAAATATTGTGGAGAAATATTTTAAAATTAAAACAAATTTTGTTTTGCGTTTTAATAATTTAATATATTTCTTACGAAAAATCTAGCGGTGTTTTTATTGGATGAAACAAGCAAACAAACGCCTGAAACATGGGTTTTCGGCGCAAATAAAGATTGTGGAGAAATATTGCAAAATAAACACAAATTTTTGTTTGCATTCGAATAATTTTGTATTTACTATCATTCTTTACGAAAAATCTAGCCGTGTTATTGTCGTATGAAACGTGGGAACAAAAGCATGAAACATGAGTTTTAGGGGCAAACAAAGATTGTGAAGAAATATTTTAAAATGAATACAAATATTGGTTTGCATTTGAATAATTTAGTATTTACTATCATTCTTTACGAAAAATCTATCCAAGTTTTTTTTGGATAAAACGAGGAAACAAACGCATGAGACATAAGTCTTAGGTGCAAAACAATAATGTGGAGAAATATTTTAAAATTAAAAAAATTTTTGTTTTGCATTTTAATAATTTAATATATTTCTTACGAAAAATCTAGCGGTGTTTTTATTGGATGAAACGAGCAAACAAACGCCTGAAACATGGGTTTTCGGCGCAAATAAAGATTGTGGAGAAATATTTTAAAATAAACACAAATTTTCGTTTGCATTCGAATAATTTTTTATTTGCTATCATTCTTTACGAAAAATCTAGCCGTGTTATTGTCGTATGAAACGAGGGAACAAAAGCATGAAACATGAGTTTTAGGGGCAAACAAATATTGTGAAGAAATATTTTAAAATGAATACAAATATTGGTTTGTATTTGAATAATTTAGTATTTACTATCATTCTTTACGAAAAATCTATCCGAGTTTTTTTTGGATGAAACGAGGAAACAAATGCATGAAACATGACTTTAAGTGCAGAAAAATATTGTGGAGAAATATTTTAAAATGAAAACAAATTTTGTTTTGCGTTTTACTAATTTAATATATTCCTTACGAAAAATCTAGCCGAGTTTTTATTGCATGAAACGAGTAAACAAACGCCTGAAACATGGGTTTTCGGCGCAAATAAAGATTGTGGAGAAATATTTTAGAGTAAACACAAATTTTGGTTTGCATTCGAATAATTTTGTATTTGCTATCATTCTTTATGATAAATCTGGCCGTGTTATTGTTGTATGAAACGAGCGAACAAAAGCATGAAACATGAGTTTTAGGGGCAAACAAAGATTCAGGAGAAATATTTTAAAATGAATACGAATATTGGTCTGCATTTGAATAATTTAGTATTTACTATCATTCTTTACGAAAAATCTATCCGAGTTTTTTTTGGATGAAATGAGGAAACAAACGCATGAAACACGAGTTTAAGTGCAAAAAAAATATTGTGGAGAAATATTTTAAAATGAAAACAAATTTTGTTTTGCGTTTTCGAAATTTAATATATTCCTTACGAAAAATCTAGCCGTGTTTTTATTGCATGAAACGAGCAAACAAACGCCTGAAACATGGGTTTTCGGCGCAAATAAAAATTGTGGAGAAATATTATAAAATAAACACAAATTTTTGTTTGCATTCGAATAATTTTGTATTTGCTATCATTCTTTATGAAAAATCTAGCCGTGTTATTGTCGTATGAAACGAGGGAACAAAAGCATGAAACATGAGTTTTAGGGGCAAACAAAGATTGTGAAGAAATATTTTAAAATGAATACAAATATTGGTTTGCATTTGAATAATTTAGTATTTACTATCATTCTTTACGAAAAATCTATCCGAGTTTTTTTTGGATGAAACGAGGAAACAAATGCACGAAACATGAGTTTAAGTGCAAAAAAATATTGTGGAGAAATATTTTAAAATGAAAACAAATTTTGTTTTGCGTTTTACTAATTTAATATATTCCTTACGAAAAATCTAGCCGAGTTTTTATTGCATGAAACGAGCAAACAAACGCCTGAAACATGGGTTTTCAGCGCAAATAAAGATCGTGGAGAAATATTTTAAAATAAACACAAATTTTGGTTTGCATTCGAATAATTTTGTATTTGCTATCATTCTTTACGAAAAATCTAGCTGTGTTATTGTTGTATGAAATGAGCGAACAAAAGCATGAAACATGAGTTTTAGGGGCAAACAAAGATTGTGGAGAAATATTTTAAAATGAATACAAATATTGGTTTGCAATTGAATAATTTAGTATTTACTATCATTCTTTACGAAAAATCTATCCTAGTTTTTTTTGGATGAAACGAGGAAACAAATGCACGAAACATGAGTTTAAGTGCAAAAAAATATTGTGGAGAAATATTTTAAAATGAAAACAAATTTTGTTTTGCGTTTTACTAATTTAATATATTCCTTACGAAAAATCTAGCCGAGTTTTTATTGCATGAAACGAGCAAACAAACGCCTGAAACATGGGTTTTCAGCGCAAATAAAGATTGTGGAGAAATATTTTAAAATAAACACAAATTTTGGTTTGCATTCGAATAATTTTGTATTTGCTATCATTCTTTACGAAAAATCTAGCTGTGTTATTGTTGTATAAAACGAGCGAACAAAAGCATGAAACATAAGTTTTGGGGGCAAACAAAGATTATGGAAAAATATTTTAAAATGAATACAAATATTGGTTTGCATTTGAATAGCTTAGTATTTACTATCATTCTTTACGAAAGATCTATCCGAGTTTTTTTTGGATGAAACGAGCAAACAAACGCATGAAACATGAGTTATAGGTTCAAAAAAATATTGCGTAGAAATATTTTAAAATGAAAACAAATTTTGGTTTGCGTTTCAATAATTTAGTATATTCTTTACGAAAAATCTTGCCTAGTTTTTATTGCATGAAACGAGCAAACAAACGCTTGAAACATGAGTTTTCGGTGCAAATAAAGATTGTGGACAAAAATTTTAAAATAATCACAAATTTTTGTTTGCATTCGAATAATTTTGTATTTGCTATCATTCTTTACGAAAAATCTAGCCGTGTTATTGTCGTATGAAACGAGCGAACAAAAGCATGAAACATGACTTTTAGGGGCAAACAAAGATTATGGAGAAATATTTTAAGATGAATACAAATATTGGTTTGCATTTGAATAATTTAGTATTTACTATCATTCTTTACAAAAAATCTATCCGAGTTTTTTTTGGATGAAACGAGGAAACAAACGCATGAAACATGAGTTTAAGTGCAAAAAAATATTGTGGAGAAATATTTTAAAATGAAAACAAATTTTGTTTTGCATTTTACTAATTTAATATATTCCTTACGAAAAATCTAGCCGAGTTTTTATTGCATGAAACGAGCAAACAAACGCCTTAAACATGGGTTTTCGGCGCAAATAAAGATTGTGGAGAAATATTTTAAAATAAACACTAATTTTGGTATGCATTCGATTAATTTAGTATTTGCTATCATTCTTTACGAAAAATCTAGCCCTGTAATTGTTGTATGAAACGAGCGAACAAAAGCATGAAACATGAGTTTTAGGGGCAAACAAAGATTCAGGAGAAATATTTTAAAACGAATACAAATATTGGTCTGCATTTGAATAATTTAGTATTTACTATCAATCTTTACGAAAAATCTATCCGAGTTTTTTTTGGATGAAATGAGGAAAGAAACGCATGAAACATGAGTTTAAGTGCGAAAAATTATTGTGGAGAAATATTTTAAAATGAAAACAAATTTTGTTTTGCGTTTTAAAAATTTAATATATTCCTTACGAAAAATCTAGCCGTGTTTTTATTGCATGAAATGAGTAAACAAACGCCTGAAACATGGGTTTTCGGCGCAAATAAAGATTGTGGAGAAATATTTGAAAATAAACACAATTGTTTGTTTGCATTCGAATAATTTTGTATTTGCTATCATTTTTACGAAAAATCTAGCCGTGTTATTGTCGTATGAAACGAGCGAACAAAAGCATGAAACATGAGTTTTAGGGGCAAACAAAGATTGTGAAGAAATATTTTAAAATGAACACAAATATTGGTTTGCATTTGAATAATTTAGTATTTACTATCATTCCTTACGAAAAATCTATCCGAGTTTTTTTTGGATGAAACGAGGAAACAAATGCACGAAACATGAGTTTAAGTGCAAAAAAATATTGTGGAGAAATATTTTAAAATGAAAACAAATTTTTTTTGCGTTTTAGAAATTTAATATATTCCTTACGAAAAATCTAGCAGTGTTTTTATTGCATGAAACGTGTTAACAAACGCCTAAAACATGGGTTTTCGGCGCAAATAAAGATTGTGGAGAAATATTGCAAAATAAACACAATTGTTTGTTTGCATTCGAATAATTTTGTATTTGCTATCATTCATTACGAAAAATCTAGCCGTGTTATTGTCGTATGAAACGAGCGAACAAAAGCATGAAGCATGAGTTTTAGGGGCAGACAAAGATTGTGAAGAAATATTTTAAAATGAATACAAATATTGGTTTGCATTTGAATAATTTAGTATTTACTATCATTCTTTACGAAAAATCTATCCGAGTTCTTTTTGGACGAAACGAGGAAACAAATGCACGAAACATGAGTTTAAGTGCAAAAAAATATTGTGGAGAAATATTTTAAAATGAAAACAAATTTTGTTTTGCGTTTTACTAATTTAATATATTCCTTACGAAAAATCTAGCCGAGTTTTTATTGTATGAAACGAGCAAACAAACGCCTGAAACATGGGTTTTCGGCGCAAATTAAGATTGTGGAGAAATATTTTAAAATAAACACAAATTTTGGTTTGCATTCGAATAATTTTGTATTTGCTATCATTCTTTACGAAAAATCTAGCCGTGTTATTGTTTAATGAAACGAGCGAACAAACGCATGAAACATGAGTTTTAGGGGCAAACAGAGATTGTGGAGAAATATTTTAAAATGAATACAAATATTGGTTTGCATTTGAATAATTTAGTATTTACTATCATTCTTTACGAAAAATCTATCCCAGTTTTTTTTGGATGAAACGAGGAAACAAACGCATGAAACATGAGTTTAAGTGCAAAAAAATATTGTGGAGAAATATTTTAAAATGAAAACAAATTTTGTTTTGCGTTTTACTAATTTAGAATATTCCTTACGAAAAATCTAGCCGAGTTTTTATTGCATGAAACGAGCAAACAGACGCCTGAAACATGGGTTTTCGGCGCAAATAAAGATTGTGGAGAAATATTTTAAAATAAACACAAATTTTGGTTTGTATTCGAATAATTTAGTATTTGCTATCATTCTTTACGAAAAATCTAGCCGTGTTATTGTTGTATGAAACGAGCGAACAAAAGCATGAAACATGAGTTTTAGGGGCAAACAAAGATTATGGAGAAATATTTTAAAATGAATACAAATATTGGTTTGCATTTGAATAGCTTAGTATTTACTATCATTCTTTACGAAAAATCTATCCGAGTGTTATTTGGATGAAACGAGCAAACAAACGCATGAGACAGGAGTTATAGGTTCAAAAAAATATTGCGGAGAAATATTTTAAAATGAAAACAAATTTTGGTTTGCGTTTCAATAATTTAGTATATTCTTTACGAAAAATATTGCCTAGTTTTTATTGCATGAAACAAGCAAACAAACCCTTGAAACATGAGTTTTCGGTGCAAATAAAGATTGTGGAGATGAATTTTAAAATAAACACAAATTTTGGTTTGCATTCGAATAATTTTGTATTTGCTATCATTCTTTACGAAAAATCTAGCCATGTTATTGTTTAATGAAACGAGCGAACAAACGCATGAAACATGAGTTTTAGGGGCAAACAGAGATTGTGGAGAAATATTTTAAAATGATTACAAATATTGGTTTGCATTTGAATAATTTAGTATTTACTATCATTCTTTACGAAAAATCTATCCGAGTTTTTTTTGGATGAAACGAGGAAACAAACGCAGGAAACATGAGTTTAAGTGCAAAAAAATATTGTGGAGAAATATTTTAAAATGAAAACAAATTTTGTTTTGCGTTTTACTAATTTAAAATATTCCTTACGAAAAATCTAGCCGAGTTTTTATTGCATGAAACGAGCAAACAGACGCCTGAAACATGGGTTTTCGGCGCAAATAAAGATTGTGGAGAAATATTTTAAAATAAACACAAATTTTGGTTTGTATTCGAATAATTTAGTATTTGCTATCATTCTTTACGAAAAATCTAGCCGTGTTATTGTTGTATGAAACGAGCGAACAAAAGCATGAAACATGAGTTTTAGGGCCAAACAAAGATTCAGGAGAAATATTTTAAAATGAATACAAATATTGGTTTGCATTTGAATAATTTAGTATTTACTATCATTCTTTACGAAAAATCTGTCCGAGTTTTTTTTGGACGAAACGAGGAAACAAATGCACGAAACATGAGTTTAAGTGCAAAAAAATATTGTGGAGAAATATTTTAAAATGAAAACAAATTTTGTTTTGCGTTTTACTAATTTAATATATTCCTTACGAAAAATCTAGTCGAGTTTTTATTGTATGAAACGAGCAAACAAACGCCTGAAACATGGGTTTTCGGCGCAAATTAAGATTGTGGAGAAATATTTTAAAATAAACACAAATTTTGGTTTGCATATGAATAATTTTGTATTTGCTATCATTCTTTACGAAAAATCTAGCCGTGTTATTGTTTAATGAAACGAGCGAACAAACACATGAAACATGAGTTTTAGGGGCAAACAGAGATTGTGGAGAAATATTTTAAAATGAATACAAATATTGGTTTGCATTTGAATAATTTAGTATTTACTATCATTCTTTACGAAAAATCTATCCCAGTTTTTTTTGGATGAAACGAGGAAACAAACGCATGAAACATGAGTTTAAGTGCAAAAAAATATTGTGGAGAAATATTTTAAAATGAAAACAAATTTTGTTTTGCGTTTTTCTAATTTAAAATATTCCTTACGAAAAATCTAGCCGAGTTTTTATTGCATGAAACGAGCAAACAGACGCCTGAAACATGGGTTTTCGGCGCAAATAAAGATTGTGGAGAAATATTTTAAAATAAACACAAATTTTGGTTTGTATTCGAATAATTTAGTATTTGCTATCATTCTTTACGAAAAATCTAGCCGTGTTATTGTTGTATGAAACGAGCGAACAAAAGCATGAAACATGAGTTTTAGGGGCAAACAAAGATTATGGAGAAATATTTTAAAATGAATACAAATATTGGTTTGCATTTGAATAGCTTAGTATTTACTATCATTCTTTACGAAAAATCTATCCGAGTGTTATTTGGATGAAACGAGCAAACAAACGCATGAGACAGGAGTTATAGGTTCAAAAAAATATTGCGGAGAAATATTTTAAAATGAAAACAAATTTTGGTTTGCGTTTCAATAATTTAGTATATTCTTTACGAAAAATATTGCCTAGTTTTTATTGCATGAAACAAGCAAACAAACCCTTGAAACATGAGTTTTCGGTGCAAATAAAGATTGTGGAGAAGAATTTTAAAATAAACACAAATTTTGGTTTGCATTCGAATAATTTTGTATTTGCTATCATTCTTTACGAAAAATCTAGCCGTGTTATTGTTTAATGAAACGAGCGAACAAACGCATGAAACATGAGTTTTAGGGGCAAACAGAGATTGTGGAGAAATATTTTAAAATGAATACAAATATTGGTTTGCATTTGAATAATTTAGTATTTACTATCATTCTTTACGAAAAATCTATCCCAGTTTTTTTTGGATGAAACGAGGAAACAAACGCAGGAAACATGAGTTTAAGTGCAAAAAAATATTGTGGAGAAATATTTTAAAATGAAAACAAATTTTGTTTTGCGTTTTACTAATTTAAAATATTCCTTACGAAAAATCTAGCCGAGTTTTTATTGCATGAAACGAGCAAACAGACGCCTGAAACATGGGTTTTCGGCGCAAATAAAGATTGTGGAGAAATATTTTAAAATAAACACAAATTTTGGTTTGTATTCGAATAATTTAGTATTTGCTATCATTCTTTACGAAAAATCTAGCCGTGTTATTGTTGTATGAAACGAGCGAACAAAAGCATGAAACATGAGTTTTAGGGGCAAACAAAGATTATGGAGAAATATTTTAAAATGAATACAAATATTGGTTTGCATTTGAATAGCTTAGTATTTACTATCATTCTTTACGAAAAATCTATCCGAGTGTTATTTGGATGAAACGAGCAAACAAACGCATGAGACAGGAGTTATAGGTTCAAAAAAATATTGCGGAGAAATATTTTAAAATGAAAACAAATTTTGGTTTGCGTTTTAGAAATTTAATATATTCCTTACGAAAAATCTAGCAGTGTTTTTATTGCATGAAACGTGTAAACAAACGCCTGAAACATGGGTTTTCGGCGCAAATAAAGATTGTGGAGAAATATTGCAAAATAAACACAATTGTTTGTTTGCATTCGAATAATTTTGTATTTGCTATCATTCATTACGAAAAATCTAGCCGTGTTATT
Source organism: Juncus effusus (assembly GCA_027726005.1). Lineage (NCBI taxonomy): Eukaryota > Viridiplantae > Streptophyta > Magnoliopsida > Poales > Juncaceae > Juncus > Juncus effusus. The sequence continues at coordinate 5,571,661 of CM050893.1, forward strand.
GTCGTATGAAACGAGCGAACAAAAGCATGAAACATGAGTTTTAGGGGCAGACAAAGATTGTGAAGAAATATTTTAAAATGAATACAAATATTGGTTTGCATTTGAATAATTTAGTATTTACTATCATTCTTTACGAAAAATCTATCCGAGTTTTTTTCGGACGAAACGAGGAAACAAATGCACGAAACATGAGTTTAAGTGCAAAAGAATATTGTGGAGAAATATTTTAAAATGAAAACAAATTTTGTTTTGCGTTTTACTACTTTAATATATTCCTTACGAAAAATCTAGCCGAGTTTTTATTGTATGAAACGAGCAAACAAACGCCTGAAACATGGGTTTTCGGCGCAAATTAAGATTGTGGAGAAATATTTTAAAATAAACACAAATTTTGGTTTGCATTCGAATAATTTTGTATTTGCTATCATTCTTTACGAAAAATCTAGCCGTGTTATTGTTTAATGAAACGAGCGAACAAACGCATGAAACATGAGTTTTAGGGGCAAAGAGAGATTGTTGAGAAATATTTTAAAATGAATACAAATATTGGTTTGCATTTGAATAATTTAGTATTTACTATCATTCTTTACGAAAAATCAATCCCAGTTTTTTTTGGATGAAACGAGGAAACAAACGCATGAAACATGAGTTTAAGTGCAAAAAAATATTGTGGAGAAATATTTTAAAATGAAAACAAATTTTGTTTTGCGTTTTACTAATTTAATATATTCCTTACGAAAAATCTAGCCGAGTTTTTATTGCATGAAACGAGCAAACAGACGCCTGAAACATGGGTTTTCGGCGCAAATAAAGATTGTGGAGAAATATTTTAAAATAAACACAAATTTTGGTTTGTATTCGAATAATTTAGTATTTGCTATCATTCTTTACGAAAAATCTGGCCGTGTTATTGTTGTATGAAACGAGCGAACAAAAGCATGAAACATGAGTTTTAGGGGCAAACAAAGATTATGGAGAAATATTTTAAAATGAATACAAATATTGGTTTGCATTTGAATAGCTTAGTATTTACTATCATTCTTTACGAAAAATCTATCCGAGTGTTATTTGGATGAAACGAGCAAACAAACGCATGAGACAGGAGTTATAGGTTCAAAAAAATATTGCGGAGAAATATTTTAAAATGAAAACAAATTTTGGTTTGCGTTTCAATAATTTAGTATATTCTTTACGAAAAATATTGCCTAGTTTTTATTGCATGAAACAAGCAAACAAACCCTTGAAACATGAGTTTTCGGTGCAAATAAAGATTGTGGAGAAGAATTTTAAAATAAACACAAATTTTGGTTTGCATTCGAATAATTTTGTATTTGCTATCATTCTTTACGAAAAATCTAGCCGTGTTATTGTTTAATGAAACGAGCGAACAAACGCATGAAACATGAGTTTTAGGGGCAAACAGAGATTGTGGAGAAATATTTTAAAATGAATACAAATATTGGTTTGCATTTGAATAATTTAGTATTTACTATCATTCTTTACGAAAAATCTATCCCAGTTTTTTTTGGATGAAACGAGGAAACAAACGCATGAAACATGAGTTTAAGTGCAAAAAAATATTGTGGAGAAATATTTTAAAATGAAAACAAATTTTGTTTTGCGTTTTACTAATTTAAAATATTCCTTACGAAAAATCTAGCCGAGTTTTTATTGCATGAAACGAGCAAACAGACGCCTGAAACATGGGTTTTCGGCGCAAATAAAGATTGTGCAGAAATATTTTAAAATAAACACAAATTTTGGTTTGTATTCGAATAATTTAGTATTTGCTATCATTCTTTACGAAAAATCTAGCCGTGTTATTGTTGTATGAAACGAGCGAACAAAAGCATGAAACATGAGTTTTAGGGGCAAACAAAGATTATGGAGAAATATTTTAAAATGAATACAAATATTGGTTTGCATTTGAATAGCTTAGTATTTACTATCATTCTTTACGAAAAATCTATCCGAGTGTTTTTTGGATGAAACGAGCAAACAAACGCATGAGACAGGAGTTATAGGTTCAAAAAAATATTGCGGAGAAATATTTTAAAATGAAAACAAATTTTGGTTTGCGTTTCAATAATTTAGTATATTCTTTACGAAAAATATTGCCTAGTTTTTATTGCATGAAACAAGCAAACAAACCCTTGAAACATGAGTTTTCGGTGCAAATAAAGATTGTGGAGAAGAATTTTAAAATAAACACAAATTTTGGTTTGCATTCGAATAATTTTGTATTTGCTATCATTCTTTACGAAAAATCTAGCCGTGTTATTGTTTAATGAAACGAGCGAACAAACGCATGAAACATGAGTTTTAGGGGCAAACAGAGATTGCGGAGAAATATTTTAAAATGAATACAAATATTGGTTTGCATTTGAATAATTTAGTATTTACTATCATTCTTTACGAAAAATCTATCCCAGTTTTTTTTGGATGAAACGAGGAAACAAACGCATGAAACATGAGTTTAAGTGCAAAAAAATATTGTGGAGAAATATTTTAAAATGAAAACAAATTTTGTTTTGCGTTTTACTAATTTAAAATATTCCTTACGAAAAATCTAGCCGAGTTTTTATTGCATGAAACGAGCAAACAGACGCCTGAAACAAGGGTTTTCGGCGCAAATAAAGATTGTGGAGAAATATTTTAAAATAAACACAAATTTTGGTTTGTATTCGAATAATTTAGTATTTGCTATCATTCTTTACGAAAAATCTAGCCGTGTTATTGTTGTATGAAACGAGCGAACAAAAGCATGAAACATGAGTTTTAGGGGCAAACAAAGATTATGGAGAAATATTTTAAAATGAATACAAAAATTGGTTTGCATTTGAATAGCTTAGTATTTACTATCATTCTTTACGAAAAATCTATCCGAGTGTTTTTTGGATGAAACGAGCAAACAAACGCATGAGACAGGAGTTATAGGTTCAAAAAAATATTGCGGAGAAATATTTTAAAATGAAAACAAATTTTGGTTTGCGTTTCAATAATTTAGTATATTCTTTACGAAAAATCTTGCCTAGTTTTTATTGCATGAAACAAGCAAACAAACCCTTGAAACATGAGTTTTCGGTGCAAATAAAGATTGTGGAGAAGAATTTTAAAATTAACACAAATTTTTGTTTGCATTCGAATAATTTTGTATTTGCTATCATTCTTTACGAAAAATCTAGCCGTGTTATTGTTTAATGAAACGAGCGAACAAACGCATGAAACATGAGTTTTAGGGGCAAACAGAGATTGTGGAGAAATATTTTAAAATGAATACAAATATTGGTTTGCATTTGAATAATTTAGTATTTACTATCATTCTTTACGAAAAATCTATCCCAGTTTTTTTTGGATGAAACGAGGAAACAAACGCATGAAACATGAGTTTAAGTGCAAAAAAATATTGTGGAGAAATATTTTAAAATGAAAACAAATTTTGTTTTGCGTTTTACTAATTTAAAATATTCCTTACGAAAAATCTAGCCGAGTTTTTATTATATGAAACGAGCAAACAGACGCCTGAAACATGGGTTTTCGGCGCAAATAAAGATTGTGGAGAAATATTTTAAAATAAACACAAATTTTGGTTTGTATTCGAATAATTTAGTATTTGCTATCATTCTTTACGAAAAATCTAGCCGTGTTATTGTTGTATGAAACGAGCGAGCAAAAGCATGAAACATGAGTTTTAGGGGCAAACAAAGATTATGGAGAAATATTTTAAAATGAATACAAATATTGGTTTGCATTTGAATAGCTTAGTATTTACTATCATTCTTTACGAAAAATCTGTCCGAGTGTTTTTTGGATGAAACGAGCAAACAAACGCATGAGACATGAGTTATAGGTTCAAAAAAATATTGCGGAGAAATATTTTAAAATGAAAACAAATTTTGGTTTGCGTTTCAATAATTTAGTATATTCTTTACGAAAAATCTTGCCTAGTTTTTATTGCATGAAACAAGCAAACAAACCCTTGAAACATGAGTTTTCGGTGCAAATAAAGATTGTGGAGAAGAATTTTAAAATAAACACAAATTTTTGTTTGCATTCGAATAATTTTGTATTTGCTATCATTCTTTACGAAAAATCTAGCCGTGTTATTGTTTAATGAAACGAGCGAACAAACGCATGAAACATGAGTTTTAGGGGCAAACAAAGATTGTGGAGAAATATTTTAAAATGAATACAAATATTGGTTTGCATTTGAATAATTTAGTATTTACTATCATTCTTTACGAAAAATCTATCCCAGTTTTTTTTGGATGAAATGAGGAAACAAACGCATGAAACAAGAGTTTAAGTGCAAAAAAATATTGTGGAGAAATATTTTAAAATGAAAACAAATTTTGTTTTGCGTTTTACTAATTTAATATATTCCTTACGAAAAATCTAGCCGAGTTTTTATTGCACGAAACGAGAAAACAAATGCCTAAAACATGAGTTTTCGGCGCAAATAAAGATTGTGGAGAAATATTTTAAAATAAAAACAAATTTTGGTTTGCATTCGAATAATTTAGTATTTGCTATCATTCTTTACGAAAAATCTAGCCGTGTTATTGTTGTATGAAACGAGCGAACAAAAGCATGAAACATGAGTTTTAGGGGCAAACAAAGATTATGGAGAAATATTTTAAAATGAATACAAATATTGGTTTTCATTTGAATAGCTTAGTATATACTATCATTCTTTACGAAAAATCTATCCGAGTTTTTTTTGGATGAAACGAGCAAACAAACGCATGAAACATGAGTCATAGGTTCAAAAAAATATTGCGGAGAAATATTTTAAAATGAAAACAAATTTTGGTTTGCGTTTCAATAATTTAGTATATTCTTTACGAAAAATCTTGCCTAGTTTTTATTGCATGAAACGAGCAAACAAACGCTTGAAACATGAGTTTTCGGTGCAAATAAAGATTGTGGAGAAGCATTTTAAAATAAACACAAATTTTTGTTTGCATTCGAATAATTTTGTATTTGCTATCATTCTTTACGAAATATGTAGCCGTGTTATTGTTGTACGAAACGAGCGAACAAAAGCATGAAACATGAGTTTTAGGGGCAAACAAAGATTATGGAGAAATATTTTAAAATGAATACAAATATTGGTTTGCATTTGAATAATTTAGTATTTACTATCATTCTTTACGAAAAATCTATCCCAGTTTTTTTTGGATGAAATGAGGAAACAAACGCATGAAACAAGAGTTTAAGTGCAAAAAAATATTGTGGAGAAATATTTTAAAATGAAAACAAATTTTGTTTTGCGTTTTACTAATTTAATATATTTCTTACGAAAAATCTAGCCGAGTTTTTATTGCATGAAACGAGCAAACAGACGCCTGAAACATGGGTTTTCGGCGCAAATAAAGATTGTGGAGAAATATTTTAAAATAAACACAAATTTTGGTTTGCATTCGAATAATTTAGTATTTGCTATCATTCTTTACGAAAAAACTAGCCGTGTTATTGTTGTATGAAACGAGCGAACAAAAGCATGAAACATGAGTTTTAGGGGCAAACAAAGATTATGGAGAAATATTTTAAAATGAATACAAATATTGGTTTGCATTTCAATAATTTAGTATTTACTATCATTCTTTACGAAAAATCAATCCGAGTTTTTTTTGGATGAAACGAGCAAACAAACGCATGAAACAGGAGTTATAGGTTCAAAAAAATATTGCGGAGAAATATTTTAAAATGAAAACAAATTTTGGTTTGCGTTTCAATAATTTAATATATTCTTTACGAAAAATCTTGCCTAGTTTTTATTGCATGAAACGAGCAAACAAACGCTTGAAACATGAGTTTTCGGTGCAAATAAAGATTGTGGAGAAAATTTTTAAAATAAACACAAATTTTTGTTTGCATTCGAATAATTTTGTATTTGCTATCATTCTTTACGAAATATGTAGCCGTGTTATTGTTGTACGAAACGAGCGAACAAAAGCATGAAACATGAGTTTTAGGGGCAAACAAAGATTCAGGAGAAATATTTTAAAATGAATACAAATATTGGTTTGCATTTGAATAATTTAGTATTTACTATCATTCTTTACGAAAAATCTATCCGAGTGTTTTTTGGATGAAACGAGGAAACAAATGCACGAAACATGAGTTTAAGTGCAAAAAAATATTGTAGAGAAATCTTTTAAATTGAAAACAAATTTTTTTTGCGTTTTAGAAATTTAATATATTCTTTACGAAAAATCTAGTAGTGTTTTTATTGCATGAAACGTGTAAACAAACGCCTGAAACATGGGTTTTCGGCGCAAAAAAAGATTGTGGAGAAATATTGCAAAATAAACACAATTGTTTGTTTGCATTCGAATATTTTTGTATTTGCTCTCATTCTTTACGAAAAATCTAGCCGTGTTATTGTCGTATGAAACGAGCAAACAAAAGCATGAAACATGAGTTTTAGGGGCAAACAAAGATTGTGAAGAAATATTTTAAAATGAATACAAATATTGGTTTGCATTTGAATAATTTAGTATTTACTATCATTCTTTACTAAAAATCTATCCGAGTTTTTTTTGGATGAAACGAGGAAACAAATGCACGAAACATGAGTTTAAGTGCAAAAAAATATTGTCGAGAAATATTTTAAAATGAAAACAAATTTTGTTTTGCGTTTTACTAATTTAATATATTCCTTACGAAAAATCTAGCCGAGTTTTTATTGTATGAAACGAGCAAACAAACGCCTGAAACACGGGTTTTCGGCGCAAATAAAGATTATGGAGAAATACTTTAAAATAAACACTAATTTTGGTTTGCATTCGAATAATTTTGTATTTGCTATCATTCTTTACGAAAAATCTAGCCGTGTTATTGTCGTATGAAACGAGCGAACAAAAGCATGAAACATGAGTTTTAGGGGCAAACAAAGATTGTGAAGAAATATTTTAAAATGAATACAAATATTGGTTTGCATTTGAATAATTTAGTATTTACTATCATTCCTTACGAAAAATCTATCCGAGTTTTTTTTGGATGAAACGAGGAAACAAATGCACGAAACATGAGTTTACGTGCAAAAAAATTTTGTGGAGAAATATTTTAAAATGAAAACAAATTTTGTTTTGCGTTTTACTAATTTAATATATTCCTTACGAAAAATCTAGCCGAGTTTTTATTGTATGAAACGAGCAAACAAACGCCTGAAACATGGGTTTTCGGCGCAAATAAAGATTGTGGAGAAATATTTTAAAATAAACACTGTAATGTGTATTTTTATACACATTTTTAGGGTTTTTATCATCTCAAATTCAATCATAATTCACATAAAATGTATGAAAAACAGTCATAATTCACAAAATATAATTTGAAACCTCTTAATACATTTTTGTGTGATTTTACAGGCAAAAAGGCTATAAAATGAAGAATTGGACCAAAACGCAAATAATGGCCAAAGATGGCCAACTAAAAACCTCAAACACTCTACAAAAAATTCCCCAAACTTTTACGACAATTCAAAAACCTTCTACAACCAAGTCAGACCGAGCCAAACGCCAAAAATCACCAATTGAAAATCAGGTCAAAATGGGTCAAAGTCAACGAATTGACCAGGTCAAACCCATCTTCTTCAAACCTCGTAATTCACAATTCTGCTCGAGATCGAACAAACAAGCCAGCCATGGATTCAGCATGACGAGACGAACATGCCGGTACCATTCTCCGGTCTTGGAAGTTCCGGCGATCGCCGGAATCCGGCCAAAACAAGTGCCAAAAACGGACCGAAACCATGGTTGATCTGCCGTGCCCTCCACCATCATCCATTCGAGCCAAAACCGATCTCACTCTCTTCTCCATCGTCTACCCTTTCTAACCGTATGAAGAACTCATCGAATGATGCGAAATCGAGCGAGAAATCCGTGTTTCCGTAATCTGTTCGACGAAATCCTCAATGAACTTTTCAAACTGGATGAACCAACGGTCGAGTTTCGAACAGCGAATGAATTCGATCAACCATTTCCGTTTTTCTCAAGCAAAGATGATTATTTTCGTGTCGTAAAGCTTTATTGAAGGCTCACAATGAATTAAGAAGCCTCAATTCGATGGAAAAACAACTCAAAATCATAGTTTGATTCACGAGTTCAGCAGATTTTGGTTATTTTCGCGAAACTAAAACCGAGTTGGTTAATGGCGGAAATTCAGGAATTAAGGGAAGAATTGACGCATGAAACGCAACGCAGAGCATCGTGAGGAAGTGAGGAAGGAAGCCTGAGCTCTGGTTTGAGTTGCCGCTGCTCAAAGAGCGAGCTTGAAGCTCGAACAGCCATCAATGGCGGAAACGGACTGAACGGGAGAAAAATGAGGAAAACTCGATGAACTCTCAACCATTTTCTGCGTTTCAAAGCCCTGCAGGTTCGTGATGATGAGAGGAAGCAATCTGGATCGAAAAATCGAGCTGAAACGAAGCAAAATGGCGAGTTTGATCACTGAGTTCAGAAACGGGTAAAATGGAGTCAGAATCCGATCAGGAATTGGATCCAAAATCCATCATTCGCGAAACCAAAACCCATCAGAAGATTGTTTTAGGATGGATCGCACGCTCGCACGCCACAGAAAACCGAAACAACCGTTATTCAAACTCAGCTCCAACGTTCATCAGAAGACGACTCGTTTCACGCGCGTTCGACCCGTTCCGCCATAAAAGATCAAACGAACATTCAAAAACTCAGCGCCTTATGAAGAGCAGCACGCGACTCGTTTCACGCGATTTATGACCCGTTTCTGCGCAGCAAATCCAGTGGGGCCCGTCAGTCAGTGACTCAACAGATTAACCGCGCGCGTTTTCGAATCTCAGATTCGATCTGAATTCTTCCGCCAGACAGAACAGAGCGAAAATTCATCCGCCCAAAAACCACTCAAATCTCAACGGAATTCAACGAAACTTGGTCCAGATCTTCAGTACAATCCCTTGATCTACCTGAGCCAATCAAAAGCCCCGAAATTTCTCTGAACTCTCTATATAAAGAACCGTATTTCAATCCCTCAACACACACCCTTCCATCCAATCTCATGAATTCATTCTTCCATTCTCCAAATTCCTTCCACACACAACTCTCCAATCATCTTCTTTAAGCTTCAGTAACTCCATTACTGAATCTCAGAGCTTTTCGAGCTTCAATTTTCGAGTTTGAGTGAAAATTCACCAATTCGGGCTGAATTTGGTGAAAAAGGCAATTGATCGATTCCGGCTGGATCAAGCATCAATTGGAGGTTCAAATCGACTCAAGGAAGCTTCTGGTTGATCTTCTACGTCTCGGTTTGATCCAATTTTCATTTAATCTCTTGTGTCCAATTTTAGATCACAAGATCCAATTTGTATAAAAATATGATGAACACATGCCTAATTTCGGTTGATTTTATCATGTGTGAGTAGAATCTTGTAGGGATAGGCCTTTGTGATTGAATTGTTTGAAATCTTGCTTTAATTTGAATTAAATTGACTGATTTGGTTACTGTTCATAATGTGCTGTTAAATCTGGTTTTTTTTGATTTAATCGATTTGGTTGAATTAATTAGGTCATTTAGAACTGAATTTTCCTGCATGTTAAGTCCATTTTATCATCTTGAATCTTGGTTGAGGTTTTTGCTTGATTTAGTGAAGTTTTTAGTTCAAAAATTGAGATCAAACACTAGTTGGTTGACTGGTGTTTGATCTGAAATTTTGATCTATTTGCTGAGTTTTTCTGGTTGGAAATAATTCAAACTTGTTCCAAATCTGATAAATTGAATATTTTGTGATTAATGATACAATTCTTGATCAAATTGCCTTAAAAATCCCTACTTTTATCCTCTAAATTCAAAAATACATTTTTCTGCATTTTTATTCTGTCAGTTTCAGTAAAAAATTGTTTGACTTCAGATCTGATCAAAGAAAATTATAAAAAAAATATTTTGTGATTCTTTAGATATTTTAGAACAACTTTCATATAATATGTGCCCAATGCTTTTATGTTAAATTTGTAAGATAAAATCTGTGCAAAGTTTTGATTTTTTTTAAATCTTCTGTTCTTGATTTTGATTCTGACTGTTTTTTCTACAATTTTTAGAAATTAGTAAAAAAATCCTATAAATAAAAAATCTAAGTCTCTGGAAATCATTTTGAAGTGTAGTTTCTTGATCTGAATTTTAATTGCATTGTTGTTTGGATAAAATTTGAATTCCACCCTCTTTTGGCAACACATACCATTCTCTGTCCAATTCTGTCATATACTCTGATTTTTGACCATAACTTTTGGAATATCAATCTTTTTGATCTGAAATTTTTACCACATAACCTGAACTTTCTTTCCTAATTTCTGTACAATTTTGGTAATTTTTGAAGTAATTTTCGAATTTCTGTGATTTTATGAAAATTCCTGCTGATTGATTATGAAAAGTGTAGATTAAATAAAAATATGAACAAAAGTGATAATTGATTTACCTTGCATTGTGAAGATCTCATTCTCTAGTTTTCATTGACATATCATTTGCAACTTTTGGACATTTGGAACTATTATTAAAGAATTTTTAAAAAAATTGTGTACGAATTTGATTAAAATCCATCTAATACATCATTACCCTTCTTAAACAATTTACATCATTTGAACAAAACAAAGACCTACTTTTGAAAAGAATTGTAATATCTCAAGGCCATTCTCCTTGTGTTCGACCCCTAAAACTCAAAAGACCACATATACACTTAAGAGTAAATCTAGGGAAATTATAAATATTTTTGCTAAATTGTGTGAAATTTAACGACGGTTTTGCGCGGTCTACAAACACAAATTTTGGTTTGCATTCGAATAATTTTGTATTTGCTATCATTCTCAACGAAAAATCTAGCTGTGTTATGGTTGTATGAAACGAGCGAACAAAAGCATGAAGCATTAGGTTTAGGGGCAAACTAAGATTGTGGAGAAATATTTTAAAATGAATACAAATATTGGTTTGCATTTGAATAATTTAGTACTTACAATCATTCTTTACGAAAAATCTATCCGAGTTTTTTTTGGACGAAACAAGGAAACAAACGCATGAAACATGAGTTTAAGTGCAAAAAAATATTGGGGAAAATATTTTAAAATGAAAACAAATTTTGTTTTGCGTTTTACTAATTTAATATATTTCTTACGAAAAATCTAGCCGAGTTTTTATTGCATGAAAACCAAATTTGGTTTTGCGTTTTACTAATTTAATATATTCCTTACGAAAAATCTAGCCGAGTTTTTATTGCATGAAACGAGCAAACAGACGCCTGAAACATGGGTTTTCGGCGCAAATAAAGATTGTGGAGAAATATTTTAAAATAAACACAAATTTTGGTTTGCATTCGAATAATTTAGTATTTGCTATCATTCTTTACGAAAAAACTAGCCGTGTTATTGTTGTATGAAACGAGCGAACAAAAGCATGAAACATGAGTTTTAGGGGCAAACAAAGATTATGGAGAAATATTTTAAAATGAATACAAATATTGGTTTGCATTTGAATAATTTAGTATTTACTATCATTCTTTACGAAAAATCTATCCGAGTTTTTTTTGGATGAAACGAGCAAACAAACGCATGAAACAGGAGTTATAGGTTCAAAAAAATATTGCGGAGAAATATTTTAAAATGAAAACAAATTTTGGTTTGCGTTTCAATAATTTAATATATTCTTTACGAAAAATCTTGCCTAGTTTTTATTGCATGAAACGAGCAAACAAACGCTTGAAACATGAGTTTTCGGTGCAAATAAAGATTGTGGAGAAAATTTTTAAAATAAACACAAATTTTTGTTTGCATTCGAATAATTTTGTATTTGCTATCATTCTTTACGAAATATCTAGCCGTGTTATTGTTGTACGAAACGAGCGAACAAAAGCATGAAACATGAGTTTTAGGGGCAAACAAAGATTCAGGAGAAATATTTTAATATGAATACAAATATTGGTTTGCATTTGAATAATTTAGTATTTACTATCATTCTTTACGAAAAATCTATCCGAGTTTTTTTTGGACGAAACGAGGAAACAAATGCACGAAACGTGAGTTTAAGTGCAAAAAAATATTGTAGAGAAATCTTTTAAAATGAAAACAAATTTTTTTTGCGTTTTAGAAATTTAATATATTCCTTACGAAAAATCTAGTAGTGTTTTTATTGCATGAAACGTGTAAACAAACGCCTGAAACATGGGTTTTCGGCGCAAAAAAAGATTGTGGAGAAATATTGCAAAATAAACACAATTCTTTGTTTGCATTCGAATAATTTTGTATTTGCTATCAATCTTTACGAAAAATCTAGCCGTGTTATTGTCGTATGAAACGAGCAAACAAAAGCATGAAACATGAGTTTTAGGGGCAAACAAAGATTGTGAAGAAATATTTTAAAATGAATACAAATATTGGTTTGCATTTGAATAATTTAGTATTTACTATCATTCTTTACGAAAAATCTATCCGAGTTTTTTTTGGATGAAACGAGCAAACAAACGCATGAAACCGGAGTTATAGGTTCAAAAAAATATTGCGGAGAAATATTTTAAAATGAAAACAAATTTTGGTTTGCGTTTCAATAATTTAATATATTCTTTACGAAAAATCTTGCCTAGTTTTTATTGCATGAAACGAGCAAACAAACGCTTGAAACATGAGTTTTCGGTGCAAATAAAGATTGTGGAGAAAATTTTTAAAAAAAACACAAATTTTGGTGTGCATTCGAATAATTTTGTATTTGCTATCATTGTCTACGAAAAATCTAGCTGTGTTATGGTTGTATGAAACGAGCGAACAAAAGCATGAAACATTAGGTTTAGGGGCAAACTAAGATTGTGGAGAAATATTTTAAAATGAATACAAATATTGGTTTGCATTTGAATAATTTAGTACTTACAATCATTCTTTACGAAAAATCTATCCGAGTTTTTTTTGGACGAAACAGGGAAACAAACGCATGAAACATGAGTTTAAGTGCAAAAAAATATTGGGGAAACTATTTTAAAATGAAAACAAATTTTGTTTTGCGTTTTACTAATTTAATATATTTCTTACGAAAAATCTAGCCGAGTTTTTATTGCATGAAAACAAATTTTGTTTTGCGTTTTACTAATTTAATATATTCCTTACGAAAAATCTAGCCGAGTTTTTATTGCATGAAACGAGCAAACAGACGCCTGAAACATGGGTTTTCGGCGCAAATAAAGATTGTGGAGAAATATTTTAAAATAAACACAAATTTTGGTTTGCATTCGAATAATTTAGTATTTGCTATCATTCTTTACGAAAAATCTAGCCGTGTTATTGTTGTTTGAAACGAGCGAACAAAAGCATGAAACATGAGTTTTAGGGGCAAACAAAGATTATGGAGAAATATTTTAAAATGAATACAAATATTGGTTTGCATTTGAATAATTTAGTATTTACTATCATTCTTTACGAAAAATCTATCCGAGTTTTTTTTGGATGAAACGAGCAAACAAACGCATGAAACAGGAGTTATAGGTTCAAAAAAATATTGCGGAGAAATATTTTAAAATGAAAACAAATTTTGGTTTGCGTTTCAATAATTTAATATATTCTTTACGAAAAATCTTGCCTAGTTTTTATTGCATGAAACGAGCAAACAAACGCTTGAAACATGAGTTTTCGGTGCAAATAAAGATTGTGGAGAAAAATTTTAAAATAAACACAAATTTTTGTTTGCATTCGAATAATTTTGTATTTGCTATCATTCTTTACGAAATATGTAGCCGTGTTATTGTTGTACGAAACGAGCGAACAAAAGCATGAAACATGAGTTTTAGGGGCAAACAAAGATTCAGGAGAAATATTTTAAAATGAATACAAATATTGGTTTGCATTTGAATAATTTAGTATTTACTATCATTCTTTACGAAAAATCTATCCGAGTTTTTTTTGGATGAAACGAGGAAACAAATGCACGAAACATGAGTTTAAGTGCAAAAAAATATTGTAGAGAAATCTTTTAAATTGAAAACAAATTTTTTTTGCGTTTTAGAAATTTAATATATTCCTTACGAAAAATCTAGTAGTGTTTTTATTGCATGAAACGTGTAAACAAACGCCTGAAACATGGGTTTCGGCGCAAAAAAAGATTGTGGAGAAATATTGCAAAATAAACACAATTGTTTGTTTGCATTCGAATAATTTCGTATTTGCTATCATTTTTTACGAAAAATCTAGCCGTGTTATTGTCGTATGAAACGAGCAAACAAAAGCATGAAACATGAGTTTTAGGGGCAAACAAAGATTGTGAAGAAATATTTTAAAATGAATACAAATATTGGTTTGCATTTGAATAATTTAGTATTTACTATCATTCTTTACTAAAAATCTATCCGAGTTTTTTTTGGATGAAACGAGGAAACAAATGCACGAAACATGAGTTTAAGTGCAAAAAAATATTGTCGAGAAATATTTTAAAATGAAAACAAATTTTGTTTTGCGTTTTACTAATTTAATATATTCCTTACGAAAAATCTAGCCGAGTTTTTATTGTATGAAACGAGCAAACAAACGCCTGAAACACAGGTTTTCGGCGCAAATAAAGATTATGGAGAAATACTTTAAAATAAACACTAATTTTGGTTTGCATTCGAATAATTTTGTATTTGCTATCATTCTTTACGAAAAATCTAGCCGTGTTATTGTCGTATGAAACGAGCGAACAAAAGCATGAAACATGAGTTTTAGGGGCAAACAAAGATTGTGAAGAAATATTTTAAAATGAATACAAATATTGGTTTGCATTTGAATAATTTAGTATTTACTATCATTCCTTACGAAAAATCTATCCGAGTTTTTTTTGGATGAAACGAGGAAACAAATGCACGAAACATGAGTTTACGTGCAAAAAAATATTGTGGAGAAATATTTTAAGATGAAAACAAATTTTGTTTTGCGTTTTACTAATTTAATATATTCCTTACGAAAAATCTAGCCGAGTTTTTATTGTATGAAACGAGCAAACAAACGCCTGAAACACGGGTTTTCGGCGCAAATAAAGATTATGGAGAAATACTTTAAAATAAACACTAATTTTGGTTTGCATTCGAATAATTTTGTATTTGCTATCATTCTTTACGAAAAATCTAGCCGTGTTATTGTCGTATGAAACGAGCGAACAAAAGCATGAAACATGAGTTTTAGGGGCAAACAAAGATTGTGAAGAAATATTTTAAAATGAATACAAATATTGGTTTGCATTTGAATAATTTAGTATTTACTATCATTCTTTACTAAAAATCTATCCGAGTTTTTTTTGGATGAAACGAGGAAACAAATGCACGAAACATGAGTTTAAGTGCAAAAAAATATTGTCGAGAAATATTTTAAAATGAAAACAAATTTTGTTTTGCGTTTTACTAATTTAATATATTCCTTACGAAAAATCTAGCCGAGTTTTTATTGTATGAAACGAGCAAACAAACGCCTGAAACACGGGTTTTCGGCGCAAATAAAGATTATGGAGAAATACTTTAAAATAAACACTAATTTTGGTTTGCATTCGAATAATTTTGTATTTGCTATCATTCTTTACGAAAAATCTAGCCGTGTTATTGTCGTATGAAACGAGCGAACAAAAGCATGAAACATGAGTTTTAGGGGCAAACAAAGATTGTGAAGAAATATTTTAAAATGAATACAAATATTGGTTTGCATTTGAATAATTTAGTATTTACTATCATTCTTTACTAAAAATCTATCCGAGTTTTTTTTGGATGAAACGAGGAAACAAATGCACGAAACATGAGTTTAAGTGCAAAAAAATATTGTCGAGAAATATTTTAAAATGAAAACAAATTTTGTTTTGCGTTTTACTAATTTAATATATTCCTTACGAAAAATCTAGCCGAGTTTTTATTGTATGAAACGAGCAAACAAACGCCTGAAACACGGGTTTTCGGCGCAAATAAAGATTATGGAGAAATACTTTAAAATAAACACTAATTTTGGTTTGCATTCGAATAATTTTGTATTTGCTATCATTCTTTACGAAAAATCTAGCCGTGTTATTGTCGTATGAAACGAGCGAACAAAAGCATGAAACATGAGTTTTAGGGGCAAACAAAGATTGTGAAGAAATATTTTAAAATGAATACAAATATTGGTTTGCATTTGAATAATTTAGTATTTACTATCATTCCTTACGAAAAATCTATCCGAGTTTTTTTTGGATGAAACGAGGAAACAAATGCACGAAACATGAGTTTACGTGCAAAAAAATATTGTGGAGAAATATTTTAAAATGAAAACAAATTTTGTTTTGCGTTTTACTAATTTAATATATTCCTTACGAAAAATCTAGCCGAGTTTTTATTGTATGAAACGAGCAAACAAACGCCTGAAACATGGGTTTTCGGCGCAAATAAAGATTGTGGAGAAATATTTTAAAATAAACACAAATTTTGGTTTGCATTCGAATAATTTTGTATTTGCTATCATTCTCAACGAAAAATCTAGCTGTGTTATGGTTGTATGAAACGAGCGAACAAAAGCATGAAGCATTAGGTTTAGGGGCAAACTAAGATTGTGGAGAAATATTTTAAAATGAATACAAATATTGGTTTGCATTTGAATAATTTAGTACTTACAATCATTCTTTACGAAAAATCTATCCGAGTTTTTTTTGGACGAAACAAGGAAACAAACGCATGAAACATGAGTTTAAGTGCAAAAAAATATTGGGGAAAATATTTTAAAATTAAAACAAATTTTGTTTTGCGTTTTACTAATTTAATATATTTCTTACGAAAAATCTAGCCGAGTTTTTATTGCATGAAAACAAATTTTGTTTTGCGTTTTACTAATTTAATATATTCCTTACGAAAAATCTAGCCGAGTTTTTATTGCATGAAACGAGCAAACAGACGCCTGAAACATGGGTTTTCGGCGCAAATAAAGATTGTGGAGAAATATTTTAAAATAAACACAAATTTTGGTTTGCATTCGAATAATTTAGTATTTGCTATCATTCTTTACGAAAAAACTAGCCGTGTTATTGTTGTATGAAACGAGCGAACAAAAGCATGAAACATGAGTTTTAGGGGCAAACAAAGATTATTGAGAAATATTTTAAAATGAATACAAATATTGGTTTGCATTTGAATAATTTAGTATTTACTATCATTCTTTACGAAAAATCTATCCGAGTTTTTTTTGGATGAAACGAGCAAACAAACGCATGAAACAGGAGTTATAGGTTCAAAAAAATATTGCGGAGAAATATTTTAAAATGAAAACAAATTTTGGTTTGCGTTTCAATAATTTAATATATTCTTTACGAAAAATCTTGCCTAGTTTTTATTGCATGAAACGAGCAAACAAACGCTTGAAACATGAGTTTTCGGTGCAAATAAAGATTGTGGAGAAAAATTTTAAAATAAACACAAATTTTTGTTTGCATTCGAATAATTTTGTATTTGCTATCATTCTTTACGAAATATCTAGCCGTGTTATTGTTGTACGAAACGAGCGAACAAAAGCATGAAACATGAGTTTTAGGGGCAAACAAAGATTCAGGAGAACTATTTTAAAATGAATACAAATATTGGTTTGCATTTGAATAATTTAGTATTTACTATCATTCTTTACGAAAAATCTATCCGAGTTTTTTTTGGATGAAACGAGGAAACAAATGCACGAAACGTGAGTTTAAGTGCAAAAAAATATTGTAGAGAAATCTTTTAAAATGAAAACAAATTTTTTTTGCGTTTTAGAAATTTAATATATTCCTTACGAAAAATCTAGTAGTGTTTTTATTGCATGAAACGTGTAAACAAACGCCTGAAACATGGGTTTTCGGCGCAAAAAAAGATTGTGGAGAAATATTGCAAAATAAACACAATTCTTTGTTTGCATTCGAATAATTTTGTATTTGCTATCAATCTTTACGAAAAATCTAGCCGTGTTATTGTCGTATGAAACGAGCAAACAAAAGCATGAAACATGAGTTTTAGGGGCAAACAAAGATTGTGAAGAAATATTTTAAAATGAATACAAATATTGGTTTGCATTTGAATAATTTAGTATTTACTATCATTCTTTACGAAAAATCTATCCGAGTTTTTTTTGGATGAAACGAGCAAACAAACGCATGAAACCGGAGTTATAGGTTCAAAAAAATATTGCGGAGAAATATTTTAAAATGAAAACAAATTTTGGTTTGCGTTTCAATAATTTAATATATTCTTTACGAAAAATCTTGCCTAGTTTTTATTGCATGAAACGAGCAAACAAACGCTTGAAACATGAGTTTTCGGTGCAAATAAAGATTGTGGAGAAAAATTTTAAAAAAAACACAAATTTTGGTGTGCATTCGAATAATTTTGTATTTTTTCTATCATTCTTTACGAAAAATCTAGCCGTGTTATTGTTGTACGAAACGAGCGAACAAAAGCATGAAACATGAGTTTTAGGGGCAAACAAAGATTCAGGAGAAATATTTTAAAATGAATACAAATATTGGTTTGCATTTGAATAATTTAGTATTTACTATCATTCTTTACGAAAAATCTATCCGAGTTTTTTTTGGATGAAACGAGGAAACAAATGCACGAAACATGAGTTTAAGTGCAAAAAAATATTGTAGAGAAATCTTTTAAAATGAAAACAAATTTTTTTTGCGTTTTAGAAATTTAATATATTCCTTACAAAAAATCTAGCAGTGTTTTTATTGCATGAAACGTGTAAACAAACGCCTGAAACATGGGTTTTCGGCGCAAAAAAAGATTGTGGGGAAATATTGCAAAATAAACACAATTGTTTGTTTGCATTCGAATAATTTTGTATTTGCTATCATTCTTTACGAAAAATCTAGCCGTGTTATTGTCGTATGAAACGAGCGAACAAAAGCATGAAACATGAGTTTTAGCGGCAAACAAAGATTGTGAAGAAATATTTTAAAATGAATACAAATATTGGTTTGCATTTGAATAATTTAGTATTTACTATCATTCTTTACGAAAAATCTATCCGAGTTTTTTTTGGATGAAACGAGGAAACAAATGCACGAAACATGAGTTTAAGTGCAAAAAAATATTGTGGAGAAATATTTTAAAATGAAAACAAATTTTGTTTTGCGTTTTACTAATTTAATATATTCCTTACGAAAAATCTAACCGAGTTTTTATTGTATGAAACGAGCAAACAAACGCCTGAAACATGGGTTTTCGGCGCAAATAAAGATTGTGGAGAAATATTTTAAAATAAACACAAATTTTGGTGTGCATTCGAATAATTTTGTATTTGCTATCATTCTCTACGAAAAATCTAGCTGTGTTATGGTTGTATGAAACGAGCGAACAAAAGCATGAAACATTAGGTTTAGGGGCAAACTAAGATTGTGGAGAAATATTTTAAAATGAATACAAATATTGGTTTGCATTTGAATAATTTAGTACTTACAATCATTCTTTACGAAAAATCTATCCGAGTTTTTTTTGGACGAAACAAGGAAACAAACGCATGAAACATGAGTTTAAGTGCAAAAAAATATTGGGGAAAATATTTTAAAATGAAAACAAATTTTGTTTTGCGTTTTACTAATTTAATATATTCCTTACGAAAAATCTAGCCGAGTTTTTATTGCATGAAAACAAATTTTGTTTTGCGTTTTACTAATTTAATATATTCCTTACGAAAAATCTAGCCGAGTTTTTATTGCATGAAACGAGCAAACAGACGCCTGAAACATGGGTTTTCGGCGCAAATAAAGATTGTGGAGAAATATTTTAAAATAAACACAAATTTTGGTTTGCATTCGAATAATTTAGTATTTGCTATCATTCTTTACGAAAAAACTAGCCGTGTTATTGTTGTATGAAACGAGCGAACAAAAGCATGAAACATGAGTTTTAGGGGCAAACAAAGATTATGGAGAAATATTTTAAAATGAATACAAATATTGGTTTGCATTTCAATAATTTAGTATTTACTATCATTCTTTACGAAAAATCTATCCGAGCTTTTTTTGGATGAAACGAGCAAACAAACGCATGAAACAGGAGTTATAGGTTCAAAAAAATATTGCGGAGAAATATTTTAAAATGAAAACAAATTTTGGTTTGCGTTTCAACAATTTAATATATTCTTTACGAAAAATCTTGCCTAGTTTTTATTGATTAAACGAGCAAACAAACGCTTGAAACATGAGTTTTCGGTGCAAATAAAGATTGTGGAGAAAATTTTTAAAATAAACACAAATTTTTGTTTGCATTCGAATAATTTTGTATTTGCTATCATTCTTTACGAAATATCTAGCCGTGTTATTGTTGTACGAAACGAGCGAACAAAAGCATGAAACATGAGTTTTAGGGGCAAACAAAGATTCAGGAGAAATATTTTAAAATGAATACAAATATTGGTTTGCATTTGAATAATTTAGTATTTACTATCATTCTTTACGAAAAATCTATCGGAGTTTTTTTTTGGATGAAACGAGGAAACAAATGCACGAAACATGAGTTTAAGTGCAAAAAAATATTGTAGAGAAATCTTTTAAATTGAAAACAAATTTTTTTTGCGTTTTAGAAATTTAATATATTCCTTACGAAAAATCTAGTAGTGTTTTTATTGCATGAAACGTGTAAACAAACGCCTGAAACATGGGTTTTCGGCGCAAAAAAAGATTGTGGAGAAATATTGCAAAATAAACACAATTGTTTGTTTGCATTCGAATAATTTTGTATTTGCTATCATTCTTTACGAAAAATCTAGCCGTGTTATTGTCGTATGAAACAAGCAAACAAAAGCATGAAACATGAGTTTTAGGGGCAATCAAAGATTGTGAAGAAATATTTTAAAATGAATACAAATATTGGTTTGCATTTGAATAATTTAGTATTTACTATCATTCTTTACGAAAAATCTATCCGAGTTTTTTTTGGATGAAACGAGGAAACAAATGCACGAAACATGAGTTTAAGTGCAAAAAAATATTGTCGAGAAATATTTTAAAATGAAAACAAATTTTGTTTTCCGTTTTACTAATTTAATATATTCCTTACGAAAAATCTAGCCGAGTTTTTTTGTATGAAACGAGCAAACAAACGCCTGAAACACGGGTTTTCGGCGCAAATAAAGATTATGGAGAAATACTTTAAAATAAACACTAATTTTGGTTTGCATTCGAATAATTTTGTATTTGCTATCATTCTTTGCGAAAAATCTAGCCGTGTTATTGTCGTATGAAACGAGCGAACAAAAGCATGAAACATGAGTTTTAGGGGCAAACAAAGATTGTGAAGAAATATTTTAAAATGAATACAAATATTGGTTTGCATTTGAATAATTTACTATTTACTATCATTCCTTACGAAAAATCTATCCGAGTTTTTTTTGGATGAAACGAGGAAACAAATGCACGAAACATGAGTTTACGTGCAAAAAAATATTGTGGAGAAATATTTTAAAATGAAAACAAATTTTGTTTTGCGTTTTACTAATTTAATATATTCCTTACGAAAAATCTAGCCGAGTTTTTATTGTATGAAACGAGCAAACAAACGCCTGAAACATGGGTTTTCGGCGCAAATAAAGATTGTGGAGAAATATTTTAAAATAAACACAAATTTTGGTTTGCATTCGAATAATTTTGTATTTGCTATCATTCTCAACGAAAAATCTAGCTGTGTTATGGTTGTATGAAACGAGCGAACAAAAGCATGAAGCATTAGGTTTAGGGGCAAACTAAGATTGTGGAGAAATATTTTAAAATGAATACAAATATTGGTTTGCATTTGAATAATTTAGTACTTACAATCATTCTTTACGAAAAATCTATCCGAGTTTTTTTTGGACGAAACAGGGAAACAAACGCATGAAACATGAGTTTAAGTGCAAAAAATATTGGGGAAAATATTTTAAAATGAAAACAAATTTTGTTTTGCGTTTTACTAATTTAATATATTCCTTACGAAAAATCTAGCCGAGTTTTTATTGCATGAAAACAAATTTTGTTTTGCGTTTTACTAATTTAATATATTCCTTACGAAAAATCTAGCCGAGTTTTTATTGCATGAAACGAGCAAACAGACGCCTGAAACATGGGTTTTCGGCGCAAATAAAGATTGTGGAGAAATATTTTAAAATAAACACAAATTTTGGTTTGCATTCGAATAATTTAGTATTTGCTATCATTCTTTACGAAAAAACTAGCCGTGTTATTGTTGTATGAAACGAGCGAACAAAAGCATGAAACATGAGTTTTAGGGGCAAACAAAGATTATGGAGAAATATTTTAAAATGAATACAAATATTGGTTTGCATTTGAATAATTTAGTATTTACTATCATTCTTTACGAAAAATCTATCCGAGTTTTTTTTGGATGAAACGAGCAAACAAACGCATGAAACAGGAGTTATAGGTTCAAAAAAATATTGCGGAGAAATATTTTAAAATGAAAACAAATTTTGGTTTGTGTTTCAATAATTTAATATATTCTTTACGAAAAATCTTGCCTAGTTTTTATTGCATGAAACGAGCAAACAAACGCTTGAAACATGAGTTTTCGGTGCAAATAAAGATTGTGGAGAAAAATTTTAAAATAAACACAAATTTTTGTTTGCATTCGAATAATTTTGTATTTGCTATCATTCTTTACGAAATATCTAGCCGTGTTATTGTTGTACGAAACGAGCGAACAAAAGCAGGAAACATGAGTTTTAGGGGCAAACAAAGATTCAGGACAAATATTTTAAAATGAATACAAATATTGGTTTGCATTTGAATAATTTAGTATTTACTATCATTCTTTACGAAAAAATTATCCGAGTTTTTTTTGGATGAAACGAGGAAACAAATGCACGAAACGTGAGTTTAAGTGCAAAAAAATATTGTAGAGAAATCTTTTAAAATGAAAACAAATTTTTTTTGCGTTTTAGAAATTTAATATATTCCTTACGAAAAATCTAGTAGTGTTTTTATTGCATGAAACGTGTAAACAAACGCCTGAAACATGGGTTTTCGGCGCAAAAAAAGTTTGTGGAGAAATATTGCAAAATAAACACAATTCTTTGTTTGCATTCGAATAATTTTGTATTTGCTATCAATCTTTACGAAAAATCTAGCCGTGTTATTGTCGTATGAAACGAGCAAACAAAAGCATGAAACATGAGTTTTAGGGGCAAACAAAGATTGCGAAGAAATATTTTAAAATGAATACAAATATTGGTTTGCATTTGAATAATTTAGTATTTCCTATCATTCTTTACGAAAAATCTATCCGAGTTTTTTTTGGATGAAACGAGGAAACAAATGCACGAAACATGAGTTTAAGTGCAAAAAAATATTGTTGAGAAATATTTTAAAATGAAAACAAATTTTGTTTTGCGTTTTACTAATTTAATGTATTCCTTACGAAAAATCTAGCCGAGTTTTTATTGTATGAAATGAGCAAACAAACGCCTGAAACACGGGTTTTCGGCGCAAATAAAGATTATGGAGAAATATTTTAAAATAAACACTAATTTTGGTTTGCATTCGAATAATTTTGTATTTGCTATCATTCTTTACGAAAAATCTAGCCGTGTTATTGTTGTATGAAACGAGCGAACAAAAGCATGAAACATGAGTTTTAGGGGCAAACAAAGATTATGGAGAAATATTTTAAAATGAAAACAAATATTGGTTTGCATTTGAATAGCTTAGTATTTACTATCATTCTTTACGAAAAATCTATCCGAGTTTTTTTTGGATGAAACGAGCAAACAAACGAATGAGACAGGAGTTATAGGTTCAAAAAAATATTGCGGAGAAATATTTTAAAATGAAAACAAATTTTGGTTTGCGTTTCAATAATTTAGTATATTCTTTACGAAAAATCTTGCCTAGTTTTCGGTGCAAATAAAGATTGTGGAGAAGAATTTTAAAATAAACACAAATTTTTGTTTGCATTCGAATAATTTTGTATTTGCTATCAGTCTTTACGAAAAATCTAGTCGTGTTATTGTTTAATGAAACGAGCGAACAAACGCATGAAACATGAGTTTTAGGGGCAAACAAAGATTGTGGAGAAATATTTTAAAATGAATACAAATATTGGTTTGCATTTGAATAATTTAGTATTAACTATCATTCTTTACGAAAAATCTATAACAGTTTTTTTTGGATGAAATGAGGAAACAAACGGATGAAACAAGAGTTTAAGTGCAAAAAAATATTGTGGAGAAATATTTTAAAATGAAAACAAATTTTGTTTTGCGTTTTACTAATTTAATATATTCCTTACGAAAAATCTAGCCGAGTATTTATTGCACGAAACGAGCAAACAAACGCCTATAACGTGGGTTTTCGGCGCAAATAAAGATTGTGGAGAAATATTTTAAAATAAAAACAAATTTTGGTTTGCATTTGAATAATTTAGTATATAATATCATTCTTTACGAAAAAACTATCCCAGCTTTTTTTGGATGAAACGAGGAAACAAACGCTTGAAACACGAGTTTTAGGGGCAAAAAAATATTGTGGAGAAATATTTTAAAATTAAAACAAATTTTGTTTTGCGTTTTAATAATTTAATATATTTCTTACGAAAAATCTAGCCGTGTTTTTATTGCATGAAACGAGCAAACAAACGCCTGAAACATGGGTTTTCGGCGCAAATAAAGATTGTGGAGAAATATTTTAAAATAAACACAAATTTTTGTTTGCATTCGAATAATTTTGTATTTGCTATCATTCTTTACGAAAAATCTAGCCGTGTTATTGTTGTATGAAACGAGCGAACAAAAGCATGAAACATGAGTTTTATGGGCAAACAAAAATTGTGGAGAAATATTTTAAAATGAATACAAATATTGGTTTGCATTTGAATAATTTAATATTTGATATCATTCTTTACGAAAAATCTATCCCAGTTTTTTTTTGATGAAACGAGGAAACAAACGCTTGAAACACGAGTTTTAGGGGCAAAAAAATGTTGTGGAGAAATATTTTAAAATGAAAACAAATTTTGTTTTGCGTTTTACTAATTTAATATATTCCTTACGAAAAATCTAGCCGAGTTTTTATTGCATGAAACGAGCAAACAGACGCCTGAAACATGGGCTTTCGGCGCAAATAAAGATTGTGGAGAAATATTTTAAAATAAACACAAATTTTGGTTTGTATTCGAATAATTTAGTATTTGCTATCATTCTTTACGAAAAATCTAGCCGTGTTATTGTTGTATGAAACGAGCGAACAAAAGCATGAAACATGAGTTTTAGGGGCAAACAAAGATTATGGAGAAATATTTTAAAATGAAAACAAATATTGGTTTCCATTTGAATAGCTTAGTATTTACTATCATTCTTTACGAAAAATCTATCCGAGTTTTTTTTGGATGAAACGAGCAAACAAACGCATGAGACAGGAGTTATAGGTTCAAAAAAATATTGCGGAGAAATATTTTAAAACGAAAACAAATTTTGTTTTGCGTTTCAATAATTTAGTATATTCTTTACGAAAAATCTTGCCTAGTTTTTATTGCATGAAACGAGCAAACAAACCCTTGAAACATGAGTTTTCGGTGCAAATAAAGATTGTGGAGAAGAATTTTAAAATAAACACAAATTTTTGTTTGCATTCGAATAATTTTGTATTTGCTATCATTCTTTACGAAAAATCTAGCCGTGTTATTGTTTAACGAAACGAGCGAACAAACGCATGAAACATGAGTTTTAGGGGCAAACAAAGATTGTGGAGAAATATTTTAAAATGAATACAAATATTGGTTTGCATTTGAATAATTTAGTATTTACTATCATTCTTTACGAAAAATCTATCCCAGTTTTTTTTGGATGAAATGAGGAAACAAACGCATGAAACAAGAGTTTAAGTGCAAAAAAATATTGTGGAGAAATATTTTAAAATGAAAACAAATTTTGTTTTGCGTTTTACTAATTTAATATATTCCTTACGAAAAATCTAGCCGAGTTTTTATTGCACGAAACGAGCAAACAAACGCCTATAACGTGGGTTTTCGGCGCAAATAAAGATTGTGGAAAAATATTTTAAAATAAAAACAAATTTTGGTTTGCATTTGAATAATTTAGTATATAATATCATTCTTTACGAAAAAACTATCCCAGCTTTTTTTGGATGAAACGAGGAAACAAACGCTTGAAACACGAGTTTTAGGGGCAAAAAAATATTGTGGAGAAATATTTTAAAATTAAAACAAATTTTGTTTTGCGTTTTAATAATTTAATATATTTCTTACGAAAAATCTAGCCGTGTTTTTATTGCATGAAACGAGCAAACAAACGCCTGAAACATGGGTTTTCGGCGCAAATAAAGATTGTGGAGAAATATTTTAAAATAAACACAAATTTTTGTTTGCATTCGAATAATTTTGTATTTGCTATCATTCTTTACGAAAAATCTAGCCGTGTTATTGTTGTATGAAACGAGCGAACAAAAGCATGAAACATGAGTTTTATGGGCAAACAAAAATTGTGGAGAAATATTTTAAAATGAATACAAATATTGGTTTGCATTTGAATAATTTAATATTTGATATCATTCTTTACGAAAAATCTATCCCAGTTTTTTTTTGATGAAACGAGGAAACAAACGCTTGAAACACGAGTTTTAGGGGCAAAAAAATGTTGTGGAGAAATATTTTAAAATGAAAACAAATTTTGTTTTGCGTTTTACTAATTTAATATATTCCTTACGAAAAATCTAGCCGAGTTTTTATTGCATGAAACGAGCAAACAGACGCCTGAAACATGGGCTTTCGGCGCAAATAAAGATTGTGGAGAAATATTTTAAAATAAACACAAATTTTGGTTTGTATTCGAATAATTTAGTATTTGCTATCATTCTTTACGAAAAATCTATCCGTGTTATTGTTGTATGAAACGAGCGAACAAAAGCATGAAACATGAGTTTTAGGGGCAAACAAAGATTATGGAGAAATATTTTAAAATGAAAACAAATATTGGTTTCCATTTGAATAGCTTAGTATTTACTATCATTCTTTACGAAAAATCTATCCGAGTTTTTTTTGGATGAAACGAGCAAACAAACGCATGAGACAGGAGTTATAGGTTCAAAAAAATATTGCGGAGAAATATTTTAAAATGAAAACAAATTTTGTTTTGCGTTTCAATAATTTAGTATATTCTTTACGAAAAATCTTGCCTAGTTTTTATTGCATGAAACGAGCAAACAAACCCTTGAAACATGAGTTTTCGGTGCAAATAAAGATTGTGGAGAAGAATTTTAAAATAAACACAAATTTTTGTTTGCATTCGAATAATTTTGTATTTGCTATCATTCTTTACGAAAAATCTAGCCGTGTTATTGTTTAACGAAACGAGCGAACAAACGCATGAAACATGAGTTTTAGGGGCAAACAAAGATTGTGGAGAAATATTTTAAAATGAATACAAATATTGGTTTGCATTTGAATAATTTAGTATTTACTATCATTCTTTACGAAAAATCTATCCCAGTTTTTTTTGGATGAAATGAGGAAACAAACGCATGAAACAAGAGTTTAAGTGCAAAAAAATATTGTGGAGAAATATTTTAAAATGAAAACAAATTTTGTTTTGCGTTTTACTAATTTAATATATTCCTTACGAAAAATCTAGCCGAGTTTTTATTGCACGAAACGAGCAAACAAACGCCTAAAACATGGGTTTTCGGCGCAAATAAAGATTGTGGAGAAATATTTTAAAATAAAAACAAATTTTGGTTTGCATTCGAATAATTTAGTATTTGCTATCATTCTTTACGAAAAATCTAGCCGTGTTATTGTTGTATGAAACGAGCGAACAAAAGCATGACACATGAGTTTTAGGGGCAAACAAAGATTATGGAGAAATATTTTAAAATGAATACAAATATTGGTTTGCATTTGAATAGCTTAGTATTTACTATCATTCTTTACGAAAAATCTATCCGAGTTTTTTTTGGATGAAACGAGCAAACAAACGCATGAAACATGAGTTATAGGTTCAAAAAAATATTGCGGAGAAATATTTTAAAATGAAAACAAATTTTGGTTTGCATTTCAATAATTTAGTATATTCCTTACGAAAAATCTTGCCTAGTTTTTATTGCATGAAACGAGCAAACAAACGCTTGAAACATGAGTTTTCGGTGCAAATAAAGATTGTGGAGAAGCATTTTAAAATAAACACAAATTTTTGTTTGCATTCGAATAATTTTGTATTTGCTATCATTCTTTACGAAAAATCTGGCCGTGTTATTGTTTAATGAAACGAGCGAACAAACGCATGAAACATGAGTTTTAGGGGCAAACAAAGATTGTGGAGAAATATTTTAAAATGAATACAAATATTGGTTTGCATTTGAATAATTTAGTATATAATATCATTCTTTACGAAAAAACTATCCCAGCTTTTTTTGGATGAAACGAGGAAACAAACGCTTGAAACACGAGTTTTAGGGGCAAAAAAATATTGTGGAGAAATATTTTAAAATTAAAACAAATTTTGTTTTGCGTTTTAATAATTTAATATATTTCTTACGAAAAATCTAGCCGTGTTTTTATTGCATGAAGCGAGCAAACAAACGCCTGAAACATGGGTTTTCGGCGCAAATAAAGATTGTGGAGAAATATTTTAAAATAAACACAAATTTTTGTTTGCATTCGAATAATTTTGTATTTGCTATCATTCTTTACGAAAAATCTAGCCGTGTTATTGTTGTATGAAACGAGCGAACAAAAGCATGAAACATGAGTTTTATGGGCAAACAAAAATTGTGGAGAAATATTTTAAAATGAATACAAATATTGGTTTGCATTTGAATAATTTAATATTTGATATCATTCTTTACGAAAAATCTATCCCAGTTTTTTTTTGATGAAACGAGGAAACAAACGCTTGAAACACGAGTTTTAGGGGCAAAAAAATGTTGTGGAGAAATATTTTAAAATGAAAACAAATTTTGTTTTGCGTTTTACTAATTTAATATATTCCTTACGAAAAATCTAGCCGAGTTTTTATTGCAGGAAACGAGCAAACAAACGCCTGAAGCATGGGTTTTCGGCGCAAATAAAGATTGTGGAGAAATATTTTAAAATAAACACAAATTTTTGTTTGCATTCGAATAATTTTGTATTTGGTATCATTTTTTACGAAAAATCTAGCCGTGTTATTCTTGTATGAAACGAGCGAACAAAAGCATGAAACATGAGTTTCAGGGGCAAACAAAGATTGTGGAGAAATATTTTAAAATGAATACAAATATTGGTTTGCATTTGAATAATTTAGTATTTAATATCATTCTTTACGAAAAATCTATCCGAGTTTTTTTTTGGATGAGACGGGGAAATAAACGCATGAAACACGAGTTTTAGGTGCAAAAAAATATTGCGGAGAAATATTTTAAAATTAAAACTAATTTTGTTTTGCGTTTCAATAATTTAGTACATTCTTTAGGAAAAATCTAGCTGTGTTATTGTTGTATGAAACGAGCGAACAAACGCATCAAACATGAGTTTTAGGGGCAAACAAAGATTGTGGAGAAATGTTTTAAAATGAATACAAATTTTGGTTTGCATTTGAATAATTTAGAATTTACTATCAATATTTACGAAAAATCTATCCTAGTTTTTTTTGGATGAAACGAGGAAACAAACGCATGAAACATAAGTTTTAGGTGCAAAAAAATACTGTGGAGAAATATTTTAAAATTAAAACAAATTTTGTTTTGCGTTTTAATAATTTAATATATTCCTTACGAAAAATTTAGCCGTGTTTTTATTGCATGAAACGAGCAAACAAACGCCTGATACATGGGTTTTCGGCGCAAATAAAGATTGTGGAGAAATATTTTAAAAAAAACACAAATTTTAGTTTGCATTCGAATAATTTAGTATTTGCTATCAATCTTTTCAAAAAATCCAGCCGTGTGATTATTGTATTAAACGAGCGAACAAACGTACAAAACTTGAGTCTTAGGGGCGAACAAAGATTATGGAGAAATATTTTAATATGAAAACAAATTTTAGTTGGCATTTGAATAGTTTAGTATTTACTATCATTCTTTACGAAAAATCTATCTGAGTTTTTATTGGAGGAAATAAGAAAACAAACTCATGAAACATGAGTTTTAGGTGCAAAAAAATATTGTGGAGAAATATTTTAAAATGAAAATAAATTTTGTTTTCTGTTTTACTAATTTAATATATTTCTTATGAAAAATTTAGTCGAGTTTTTATTGCATGAAACGAGCAAACAAATGCCTGAAACATGGGTTTTCGGCGCAAATAAAGATTGTGGAGAAATATTTTAAAATAAACACAATTTTTGCTTTGCATTCGAATAATTTTGTATTTGCTATCATTCTTTACGAAAAATCTAGCCGTGTTATTGTTGTATGAAACGAGCGAACAAAAGCATGAAACATGAGTTTTAGGGGCAAACAAAGATTCTGGAGAAATATTTTAATATGAAAACAAATTTTAGTTGGCATTTGAATAGTTTAGTTTTTACTATCATTCTTTACGAAAAATCTATCAGAGTTTTTATTAGATGAAATGAGGAAACAAACGCATGAAACATAAGTTTTAGTTGCAAAAAAATATTGTGGAGAAATATTTTAAAATGAAAATAAATTTTGTTTTGCGTTTTACTAATTTAATATATTTCTTACGAAAAATTTAGCCGAGTTTTTATTGCATGAAACGAGCAAACAAATGCCTGAAACATGGGTTTTCAGCGCAAATAAAGATTCTGGAGAAATATTTTTAAATAAACACAAATTTTGGTTTGCATTCGAATAATTTTGTATTTGCTATCATTCTTTACGAAAAATCTAGCCGTGTTATTCTTGTATGAAACGAGCGAACAAAAGCATGAAACATGAGATTTAGGGGCAAACAAAGATTGTGGAGAAATATTTTAAAATGAATACAAATATTGTTTGCATTTGAATAATTTTTTATTTACTATCATTCTTTACGAAAAATCTATCCGAGTTTTTTTGGATGAAACGAGGAAACAAACGCAAGAAACATGAGTTTAAGTGGAAAAAAATATTGTGGAGAAATATTTTAAAATTAAAACAAATTTTGTTTTGCGTTTTACTATTTTAATATATTCCTTACGAAAAATCTAGCCGAATTTTTATTGCACGAAACGAGCAAACAAACGCCTAAAACATGGGTTTTCGGCGCAAATAAAGATTGTGGAGAAATATTTTAAAATAAAATCAAATTTTGGTTTGCATTCGAATAATTTAGTATTTGCTATCATTCTTTACGAAAAATCTAGCCGTGTTATTGTTGTATGAAACGAGCGAACAAAAGCATGAAACATGAGTTTTAGGGGCAAACAAAGATTGTGGAGAAATATTTTAAAATTAATACAAATATTGGTTTGCATTTGAATAATTTAGTATTTAATATCATTCTTTACGAAAAAACTGGCCCAGCTTTTTTTGGATGAAACGAGGAAACAAACGCTTGAAACACGAGTTTTAGGGGCAAAAAAATATTGTGGAGAATTATTTTAAAATTAAAACAAATTTTGTTTTGCGTTTTAATAATTTAATATATTTCTTACGAAAAATCTAGCCGTGTTTTTGTTGAATGAAACGAGCAAACAAACGCCTGAAACATGGGTTTTCGGCGCAAATAAAGATTGTGGAGAAGTATTTTAAAATAAACACAAATTTTTGTTTGCATTCGAATAATTTTGTATTTGCTATCATTCTTTACGAAAAATCTAGCCGCGTTATTGTTTAATGAAACGAGCGAACAAACGCATGAAACATGAGTTTTAGGGGCAAACAAAGATTGTGGAGAAAGATTTTAAAATGAATACAAATATTGGTTTGCATTTGAATAATTTAGTATTTAATATCATTCTTTACGAAAAAACTATCCCAGCTTTTTTTGGATGAAACGAGGAAACAAACGCATGAAAAACGAGTTTTAGGGTCAAAACAATATTGTGGAGAAATATTTTAAAATGAACACAAATTTTTGTTTGCATTCGAATAATTTTGTATTTGCTATCATTCTTTACGAAAAATCTAGCCGCGTTATTGTTTAATGAAACGAGCGAACAAACGCATGAAACATGAGTTTTAGGGGCAAACAAAGATTGTGGAGAAAGATTTTAAAATGAATACAAATATTGGTTTGCATTTGAATAATTTAGTATTTAATATCATTCTTTACGAAAAAACTATCCCAGCTTTTTTTGGATGAAACGAGGAAACAAACGCATGAAAAACGAGTTTTAGGGGCAAAACAATATTGTGGAGAAATATTTTAAAATGAACACAAATTTTTGTTTGCATTCGAATAATTTTGTATTTGCTATCATTCTTTACGAAAAATCTAGCCGTGTTATTGTTGTATGAAACGAGCGAACAAAAGCATGAAACATGAGTTTTATGGGCAAACAAAAATTGTGGAGAAATATTTTAAAATGAATACAAATATTGGTTTGCATTTCAATAATTTAATATTTAATATCATTCTTTACGAAAAATCTATCCCAGTTTTTTTTGGATGAAACGAGGAAACAAACGCTTGAAACACGAGTTTTAGGGGCAAAATAATATTGTGGAGAAATATTTTAAAATGAAAACAAATTTTGTTTTGCGTTTTACTAATTTAAAATATTCCTTACGAAAAATCTAGCCGAGTTTTTATTGCAGGAAACGAGCAAACAAACGCCTGAAACATGGGTTTTCGGCGCAAATAAAGATTGTGGAGAAATATTTTAAAATAAACACAAATTTTTGTTTGCATTCGAATAATTTTGTATTTGCTATCATTTTTTACGAAAAATCTAGCCGTGTTATTCTTGTATGAAACGAGCGAACAAAAGCATGAAACATGAGTTTCAGGGGCAAACAAAGATTGTGGAGAAATATTTTAAAATGAATACAAATATTGGTTTGCATTTGAAGAATTTAGTATTTACTATCATTCTTTACGAAAAATCTATCCGAGTTTTTTTTTGGATGAGACGGGGAAATAAACGCATGAAACACGAGTTTTAGGTGCAAAAAAATATTGCGGAGAAATATTTTAAAATTAATACTAATTCTGTTTTGCGTTTCAATAATTTAGTACATTCTTTAGGAAAAATCTAGCTGTGTTATTGTTGTATGAAACGAGCGAACAAACGCATCAAACATGAGTTTTAGGGGCAAACAAAGACTATGGAGAAATGTTTTAAAATGAATACAAATATTGGTTTGCATTTGAATAATTTAGAATTTACTATCATTCTTTAGGAAAAATCTATCCGAGTTTTTTTTGGATGAAACAAGGAAACAAACACATGAAACATGAGTTCAAGTGCAAAAAAATATTGTGGAGAAATATTTTAAAATGAAAACAAATTTTGTTTTGCGTTTTACTAATTTAATATATTCCTTATGAAAAATCTAGCCGAGTTTTTATTGCATGAAACTAGCAAACAAACGCCTGAAACATGGGTTTTCGGCGCAAATAAAGATTGTGGAGAAATATTTTAAAATGAACACAAATTTTGGTTTGCATTCGAATAATTTTGTATTTGCTATCATTCTTTACAAAATATCTAGCCGTGTTATTGTTGTATGAAACGAGCGAACAAAAGCATGAAACATGAGTTTTAGGGGCAAACAAAAATTGTGGAGAAATATTTTAAAATGAATACAAATATTGGTTTGCATTTGAATAATTTAGTATTTACTATCATTCTTTACGAAAAATCTATCCAAGTTTTTTTTTGTATGTAACGAGGAAACAAACGCATGAAACACGAGTTTTAGGTGCAAAAAAATATTGTGGAGAAATATTTTAAAATTAAAACTAATTTTGTTTTGCGTTTCAATAATTTAGTATATTCTTTACGAAAAATCTTGCCTAGTTTTTATTGCATGAAACGAGCAAACAAACGCTTGAAACATGAGTTTTCGGTGCAAATAAAGATTGTGGAGAAAATTTTTTAAATAATTTTGTATTTGCTATCATTCTTTACGAAAAATCTAGCCGTGTTATTGTTTAACGAAACGAGCGAACAAACGAATGAAACATGAGTTCTAGGGGCAAAGAAAGATTGTGGAGAAATATTTTGAAATGAATACAAATATTGGTTTGCCTTTGAATAATTTAGTATTTACTATCAATCTTTACGAAAAATCTATCGCAGTTTTTTTTGGATGAAACGAGGAAACAAACGCATGAAACATGAGTTTAAGTGCAATAAAATATTGTGGAGAAATATTTTAAAATGAGAACAAATTTTGTTTTGCGTTTTAGAAATTTAATATATTCCTTACGAAAAATCTATCCGTGTTTTAATTGCATGAAACTAGCAAAGAAACGCCTGAAACATGGGTTTTCGGCGCAAATAAAGATTGTGGAGAAATATTTTAAAATAAACACAAATTTTTGTTTGCATTCGAATAATTTTGTATTTGCTATCCTTCTTTACGAAAAATCTAGACGTGTTATTGTCGTATGAAACGAGCGAACAAAAGCATGAAACATGAGTTTTAGGGGCAAACAAAGATTGTGAAGAAATATTTTAAAATGAATACAAATATTGGTTTGCATTAGAATAATTTAGTATTTACTATCATTCTTTAGGAAAAATCTATCCGAGTTTTTTTTGGATGAAACAAGGAAACAAACACATGAAACATGAGTTCAAGTGCAAAAAAATATTGTGGAGAAATATTTTAAAATGAAAACAAATTTTGTTTTGCGTTTTACTAATTTAATATACTCCTTACGAAAAATCTAGCCGAGTTTTTATTGCACTAAACGAGAAAACAAACGCCTGAAACATGGGTTTTCGGCGCAAATAAAGATTGTGGAGAAATATTTTAAAATAAACACAAATTTTGGTTTGCATTCGAATAATTTTGAATTTGCTATCATTCTTTACGAAAAATCTAGCCGTGTTATTGTTGTATGAAACGAGCGAACAAAAGCATGAAACATGAGTTTTTGGGGCAAACAAAGATTATGGAGAAATGTTTTAAAATCATTACAAATATTGGTTTGCATTTGAATAGCTTATTATTTACTATCATTCTTTACGAAAAATCTATCAGAGTTTTTTTGGATGAAACATGAGTTATAGGTTCAAAAAAATATTGCGGAGAAATATGTTAGAATGAAAACAAATTTTGGTTTGCGTTTCAATAATTTAGTATATTCTTTACGAAAAATCTTGCCTAGTTTTTATTGCATGAAACGAGCAAACAAACGCTTGAAACATGAGTTTTCGGTGCAAATAAAGATTGTGGAGAAAGTTTTTAAAATAAACACAAATTTTTGTTTGCATTCGAATAATTTTGTATTTGCTTTCATTCTTTACGAAAAATCTAGCCGTGTTATTGTTTAACGAAACGAGCGAACAAACGCATGAAACATGAGTTTTAGGGGCAAACAAAGATTGTGGAGAAATATTTTGAAATCAATACAAATATTGGTTTGCATTTGAATAATTTAGTATTTACTATCAATCTTTACGAAAAATCTATCGCAGGTCTTTTTGGATGAGACGAGGAAACAAACGCATGAAACATGAGTTTAAGTGCAATAAAATATTGTGGAGAAATATTTTATAATGAAAACAAATTTTGTTTTGCATTCGAATAATTTTGTATTTGCTATCATTCTTTACGAAAAATATAGCCGTGTTATTGTTTAATGAAACGAGCGAACAAATGCATGAAACATGAGTTTTAGGGGCAAACAAAGATTGTGGAGAAATATTTTAAAATGAATAGAAATATTGGTTTGCTTTTGAATAATTTAGTATTTACTATCATTCTTTACGAAAAATCTATCTGAGTTTTTTTGGATGAAACGAGGAAACAAACGCATGAAACATGAGTTTAAGTGCAAAAAAATATTGCGGAGAAATATTTTAAAATGAAAACAAATTTTGTTTTGCGTTTTAGAAATTTAATATATTCCTTACGAAAAATCTATCGGTGTTTTAATTGCATGAAACGAGCAAACAAACGCCTGAAACATGGGTTTTCGGCGCAAATAAAGATTGTGGAGAAATATTTTAAAATAAACACAAATTTTTGTTTGCATTCGAATAATTTTGTATTAGCTATCCTTCTTTACGAAAAATCTAGACGTGTTATTGTCGTATGAAACGAGCGAACAAAAGCATGAAACATGAGTTTTAGGGGCCAACAAAGATTGTGAAGAAATATTTTAAAATGAATACAAATATTGGTTTGCATTTGAATAATTTAGTATTTACTATCATTCTTTAGGAAAAATCTATCCGAGTTTTTTTTGGATGAAACGAGGAAACAAACGCATGAAACATGAGTTTAAGTGCAAAAAAATATTGTGGAGAAATACTTTAAAATGAAAACAAATTTTGTTTTGCGTTTTACTAATTTAATATATTCCTTACGAAAAATCTAGCCAAGTTTTTATTGCATGAAACGAGCAAACAAACGCCTGAATCATGGGTTTTCGACGCAAATAAAGATTGTGGAGAAATATTTTAAAATAAACACAAATTTTGGTTTGCATTCGAATAATTTTGTATTTGCTATCATTCTTTACAAAAAATCTAGCCGTGTTATTGTTGTATGAAACGAGCGAACAAAAGCATGAAACTTGAGTTTTAGGGGCAAACAAAAATTGTGGAGGAATATTTTAAAATGAATACAAATATTGGTTTGCATTTGAATAATTTAGTATTTACTATCATTCTTTACGAAAAATCTATCCGAGTTTTTTTTTGTATGAAACGAGGAAACAAACGCATGAAACACGAGTTTTTGGTGCAAAAAAATATTGTGGAGAAATATTTTAAAATTAAAACCAATTTTGTTTTGCGTTTTATTAATTTAATACATTTCTTACGAAAATCTTGCCGAGTTTTTATTGCGTGAAACGAGCGAAAAAATACATGAAATATCAGTTTGTGGTGTAAACAAAGATTGTGGAGAAATATTTTAAAATAGACATATATTTTGGTTTACATTCGAATAATTTAGTGTTTACTATCATTCTTTACGAAAAATTTAGCCGTGTTATTTTTGTATGAAACGAGCGAACAAACGAATGAAACATGAGTTTTAGGGGCAAACAAAACGCATGAAACTTGAGTCTTAGGGGCAAACAAAGATTGTGGATAAATATTTTAAAATGAAAACAAATTTTGGTTGGCATTTGAATAGTTTAGAATTTATAATCATTCTTTACGAAAAATCTATCCGAGTTTTTATTGGATGAAATGTGGAAACAAACGCATGAAACATGAGTTTTAGGTGCAAAAAAATATTGTGGAGAAATATTTTAAAATTAAAACCAATTTTATTTTGCATTTTACTAATTTAATATATTCCTTACGAAAAATTTAGCCGTCTTTTTATTGCATAAATCGAGCAAACAAACGCCTGAAACATGGGTTTTCGGCGTAAATAAAGATTGTGGAGAAATATATTAAAATAGACACAAATTTTGGTTTGCATTCGAATAATTTTGTATTTGCTATCATTCTTTACGAAAAATCTAGCCGTGTTATTGTTGTATGAAACGAGCGAACAAAAGCATGAAACATGAGTTTTAGGGGCAAACAAAGATTATGGAGAAATATTTTAAAATGAATACAAATATTGGTTGGAATTTGAATAGCTTAGTATTTACTATCATTCTTTACGAAAAATCTATCGCAGTTTTTTTTGGATGAAACGAGGAAACAAACGCATGAAACATGAGTTTAAATGCAATAAAATATTGTGGAGAAATATTTTAAAATGAAAACAAATTTTGTTTTGCGTTTTACTAATTTAATATATTCCTTACGAAGAATCTAGCCGAGTTTTTATTGCATGAAACGAGCAAACAAACGCCTGAAACATGGGTTTTCGGCGCAAATAAAGATTGTGGAGAAATATTTTAAAATAAACACAAATTTTGGTTTGCATTCGAATGATTTTGTATTTTCTATCATTCTTTATGAAAAATCTAGCTGTGTTATTGTTGTATGAAACGAGCGAACAAAAGCATGAAAGATGAGTTTTAGGGGCAAACAAAGATTGTGGAGAAATATTTTAAAATGAATACAAATATTGGTTTGCATTTGAATAATTTAGTATTTACTATCATTCTTTACGAAAAATCTATCCGAGTTTTTTTTGGATGAAACGTGGAAACAAACGCATGAAACATGAGTTTAAGTGCAAAAAAATATTGTGGAGAAATATTTTAAAATGAAAACAAATTTTGTTTTGCGTTTTACTAATTTAATATATTCCTTACAAAAAATCTTACCGAGTTTTTATTGCATTAAACGAGCAAACAAACGCCTTAAACATGGGTTTTCGGCGCAAATAAAGATTGTGGAGAAATATTTTAAAATAAACACAAATTTTGGTTTGCATTCGAATAATTTAGTATTTGCTATCATTCTTTACGAAAAATCTAGCCGTGTTATTATTGTATGAAACAAACGAACAAAAGCATGAAACAGGAGTTTTAGGGGCAAACAAAGATTATGGAGAAATAATTTAAAATGAATACAAATATTGGTTTTCATTTGAATAGCTAAGTATTTTCTATCATTCTTTACGAAAAATCTATCCGAGTTTTTTTTTGAAGAAACGAGCAAACAAACGCATGAAACATGAGTTATAGGTTCAAAAAAATATTGCGGAGAAATATTTTAAAATGAAAACAAATTTTTGTCTGCGTTTCAATAATTTAGTATATTCTTTACGAAAAATCTTGCCTAGTCTTTATTGCATGAAACGAGCAAACAAACGCTTGAAACATGAGTTTTCGGTGCAAATAAAGATTGTGGAGAAATTTTTTAAAATAAACACAAATTTTTGTTTGCATTCGAATAATTTTGTATTTGCTATCATTCTTTACGAAAAATATAGCCGTGTTATTGTTTAATGCAACGAGCGAACAAACGCATGAAACATGAGTTTTAGGGGCAAACAAAGATTGTGGAGAAATATTTTAAAATGAATACAAATATTGGTTTGCATTTGAATAATTTAGTATTTAATATCATTCTTTACGAAAAATCTATCCCAGTTTTTTTTTGATGAAACGAGGAAACAAACGCTTGAAACACGAGTTTTAGGGGCAAAAAAATATTGTGGAGGAATATTTTAAAATTAAAACAAATTTTGTTTTGCGTTTTAATAATTTAATATATTTCTTACGAAAAATCTAGCCGTGTTTTTATTGCATGAAACGAGCAAACAAACGCCTGAAACATGGGTTTTCGGCGCAAATAAAGATTGTGGAGAAGTATTTTAAAATAAACACAAATTTTTGTTTGCATTCGAATAATTTTGTATTTGCTATCATTCTTTACGAAAAATCTAGCCGTGTTATTGTTGTATGAAATGAGCGAAGAAAAGAATGAAACATGAGTTTTAGGGGCAAACCAAAATTGTGGAGAAATATTTTAAAATGAATACAAATATTGGTTTGCGTTTGAATAATTTAGTATTTACTATCATTCTTTACGAAAAATCTATCCGAGTTTTTTTTGGATGAAACGGGGAAATACACGCATGAAACACGAGTTTTAGGTGCAAAAAAATATTGTGGAGAAATATTTTAAAATTAAAACTAATTTTGTTTTGCGTTTTATTAATTTAATACATTTCTTACGAAAATCTTGCCGTGTTTTTATTGCGTGAAACGAGCGAAAAAATACATGAAACATGAGTTTGTGGTGTAAACAAAGATTGTGGAGAAATATTTTAAAATAGACACATATTTTGGTTTACATTCGAATAATTTAGTATTTACTATCATTCTTTACGAAAAATTTAGCCGTGTTTTTTTTGTATGAAACGAGCGAACAAACGAATGAAACATGAGTTTCAGGGGCAAACAAAGATTGTGGAGCAATATTTTAAAATGAATACAAATATCGGTTTGCATTAGATTAGCTTAGTATTTACTATCATTCTTTACGAAAAATCTTTCCGAGTTTTTTTTGGATGAAAGGACCAAACAAACGCATGAAACATGAGTTATAGGTGCAAAACAATATTGTGGAGAAATATTTTGAAATGAAAACAAAATTGGATTTGCGTTTCAATAATTTAGTATATTCTTTACGAAAAATCTAGCTGTGTTATTGTTGTATGAAACGAGCGAACAAACGCCTCAAACATGAGTTTTAGGGGCAAA
The DNA here is from genome assembly GCA_027726005.1 of Juncus effusus. NCBI lineage: Eukaryota > Viridiplantae > Streptophyta > Magnoliopsida > Poales > Juncaceae > Juncus > Juncus effusus. Next base: position 5,611,787 of record CM050893.1, read on the forward strand.
CAAAGATTGTGGAGAAATGTTTTAAAATGAATATAAATATTGGTTTGCATTTGAATAATTTAGAATTTACTATCATTCATTACGAAAAATCTATCCCAGTTTTTTATGGATGAAACGAGGAAACAAACGCATGAAACATAGGTTTTAGGTGCAAAAAAATATTGTGTAGAAATATTTTAAAATTAAAACAAATTTTTTTTGTGCGTTTTAATAATTTAATATATTCCTTACGAAAAATTTAGCCGTGTTTTTATTGCATGAAACGAGCGAACAAACGCCTCAAACATGGGTTTTCGGCGCAAATAAAGATTGTGGAGAAATATTTTAAAATAAACACAAATTTTAGTTTGCATTTGAATAATTTAGTATTTGGTATCAATCTTTACGAAAAATCTAGCCGTGCGATTGTTGTATGAAAGAAGCGAACAAACGTACGAAACTTGAGTTTTAGGGGTGAACAAAGATTATGGAGAAATATTTTAATATGAAAACAAATTTTAGTTCGCATTTGAATAGTTTAGTATTTACTATCATTCTTTCCGAAAAATCTATCAGAGTTTTTTTTTGTATGAAACGAGGAAACAAACGCATGAAACACGAGTTTTAGGTGCAAAAAAATATTGTGGAGAAATATTTTAAAATTGAAACTAATTTTGTTTTGCGTTTTATTAATTTAATACATTTCTTACGAAAATCTTGCCGTGTTTTTATTGCGTTAAACGAGCGAAAAAATACATGAAATATGAGTTTGTGGTGTAAACAAAGATTGTGGAGAAATATTATAAAATAGACACATATTTTGGTTTACATTCGAATAATTTTGTCTTTACTATCATTTTCTTTACGAAAAATTTAGCCGTGTTATTTTTGTATGAAACGAGCGAACAAACGAATGAAACATGAGTTTTAGGGGCAAACAAAACGCATGAAACTTGAGTCTTAGGGGCAAACAAAGATTCTGGAGAAATATTTTAAAATGAAAACAAATTTTGGTTGGCATTTGAATAGTTTAGTATTTATAATCATTCTTTGCCAAAAATCTATCAGAGTTTTTATTGGATGAAATGAGGAAACAAACGCATGAAACATGCGTTTTAGGTGCAAAAAAATATTGTGGAGAAATATTTTAAAATGAAAACAAATTTTGTTTTGCATTTTACTAATTTAATATATTCCTTACGAAAAATTTAGCCGACTTTTAATTGCATAAATCGAACAAACAAACGCCTGAAACATGGGTTTTCGGCGTAAATAAAGATTGTGGAGAAATATATTAAAATCGACACAAATTTTGGTTCGCATTCGAATAATTTTGTATTTGCTATCATTCTTTACGAAAAATCTAGCCGTGTTATTGTTGTATGAAACGAGCGAACAAAAGCATGAAACATGAGTTTTAGGGGAAAACAAAGATTGTGCGGAATTCGGACAGTAGAACAAACAATCATTTTCTATCTGAATAAGGGTCCAATATGCACATTTCGCTAAGAACATTTTTTAGTCGACCACAATGCGAAGATTCTACAAAAAGAAATCTGGCAATTGAATAAAAACTGAGAGAGATCCAAGCGTTCAAAGTTGGAGTTAGAGAAAAAAACATTAGCTGTTTCTGACCGACCCGAGGTAATTTAAAGATTTCTTCAACTACGGGCGCTATTCTTGGCTCATTCCTTTTTCTATCTCCTCAAGACATGCAAAATAATAATAACCTATCTTTTCTTACCCCCCACGTGAGAAGAGATTTGAAGAAAAAGTTGATAATTATGTTCTCTCTCCACTTGGCCGAATCTGGACAGTACAACAAAAAAATCATTTTCTATCTGAATAAGGGTCCAATATGCAAATTTCGCTGAGAACATTTTTTAGTCGACAACAATGCGAAGATTTTACAAAAAGAAATCTGGCAATTGAATAAAAACTGAGCGAGATCCAAGCGTTCAAAGTTGGAGTCAGATAAAAAAACATTAGCAATTTCTGACGAACCCGAGGTAATTTAAGGATTTCTTCAACTACGGGCGCTATTCTTGGCTCATTCTTTTTTCTATCTCCTCAAGACAAGCAAAATAATAATAACCTATCTTTTCCTACCCCTCACGTGAGAAGAGATTTGATGAAAAAGTTGATAATTATGTTCAAAAAAAATAGCAGTGACAAATTTTTGAAGAAAATGAGTAATTTATATTTTCCTATGTAGTATACATATTTTTCCCATATGTATAATATTAAATATATTTTTTGTTTTTTATTTTTTTTAAAGTTAATCATCTATTATTTAATCTTATGTAGTTTCAACTAAAATCTTCAAAATAAATTATCTTGCATTTTATTTTTTCTGATCTTATTCATCTAAGCCTGATTAATACTTAATTTATTTTTCTAATATATTATGTCAAGACATAATGACATAACAAAATATAAAACAACAATTATGAATTCTCATATATTATTTATGTACTATAGATTTACAAACCTTAATTTTGAATTTCCATAATTGTAAATTATACATTATTAGATTGAAATAACTATTAAAATTGAAATACTTGCCGCGAAACGCGAGCATTATCCTGGTCAATCTTCAAATCAATCATCAATCTCAATTGACATAAAGCAATTTAAGCTCTAATTAAAGTCACCTGACAAATCAATATATAGAAACCTAGAGCCTTAATTTCTCAAATTACTCTCATTTATTTCGTGTAAATAAAACCCCCAAAACTGTAATTATTCCTTCCTCTTCTGCCGCCAAGCATATTAGTAAATTTCATTTTTCATCCCTTCTCCAATTATCTGCCTCAACCTTAAATATACATTTTGAAATGAATACAAATATTAGTTTGCATTTGAATAATTTAGTATTTACTATCATTCTTTACAAAAAATCTATCCAAGTTTTTTTTGGATGAAACTAGGAAACAAACGCATGAAACATAAGTTTTAGGTGCAAAAAAATATTGTGGAGAAATATTTTAAAATTAAAAAAAATTTTCTTCCGCATTTTAATAATTTCATATATTTCTTACGAAAAATCTAGCCGTGTTTTTATTTCATGACACGAGCAAACAAACGCTTGAAACATGGGTTTTCGGCGCAAATAAAGATTGTGGAGAAATATTTTAAAATAAACACAAATTTTGGTATGCATTCGAATAATTTTGTATTTGCTATCATTCTTTACGAAAAATCTAGCCGTGTTATTGTTGTATGAAACGAGCGAACAAAAGCATGAAACATGAGTTTTAGGGGCAAAAAAAAATTGTGGAGAAATATTTTAAAATGAATACAAATATTGGTTTGCATTTGAATAATTTAGTATTCACAATCATTCTTTACGAAAAATCTATCCGAGTTTTTTTTGGATGAAACGGGGAAATATACGCATGAAACACGAGTTTTAGGTGCAAAAAAAATATTGTGGAGAAATATTTTAAAATTAAAACTAATTTTGTTTTGCGTTTTATTAATTTAATACATTTCTTACGAAAATCTTGCCGAGTTTTTATTGCGTGAAACGAGCGAAAAAATACATGAAACATGAGTTTGTGGTGTAAACAAAGATTGTGGAGAAATATTTTAAAATAGACACATATTTTGGTTTACATTCGAATAATTTAGTATTTACTATCATTCTTTACGAAAAATTTAGCCGTGTTTTTTTTGTATGAAACGAGCGAACAAACGAATGAAACATGAGTTTCAGGGGCAAAGAAAGATTGTGGAGCAATATTTTAAAATGAATACAAATATCGGTTTGCATTAGATTAGCTTAGTATTTACTATCATTCTTTACGAAAAATCTATCCGAGTTATTTTTGGATGAAAGGACCAAACAAACGCATGAAACATGAGTTATAGGTGCAAAACAATATTGTGGAGAAATATTTTCAAATGAAAACAAAATTTGATTTGCGTTTCAATAATTTAGTATATTCTTTACGAAAAATCTAGCTGTGTTATTGTTGTATGAAACGAGCGAACAAACGCCTCAAACATGAGTTTTAGGGGCAAACAAAGATTGTGGAGAAATGTTTTAAAATGAATATAAATATTGGTTTGCATTTGAATAATTTAGAATTTACTATCATTCATTACGAAAAATCTATCCCAGTTTTTTATGGATGAAACGAGGAAACAAACGCATGAAACATAGGTTTTAGGTGCAAAAAAATATTGTGTAGAAATATTTTAAAATTAAAACAAATTTTTTTTGTGCGTTTTAATAATTTAATATATTCCTTACTAAAAATTTAGCCGTGTTTTTATTGCATGAAACGAGCGAACAAACGCCTCAAACATGGGTTTTCGGCGCAAATAAAGATTGTGGAGAAATATTTTAAAATAAACACAAATTTTAGTTTGCATTTGAATAATTTAGTATTTGGTATCAATCTTTACGAAAAATCTAGCCGTGCGATTGTTGTATGAAAGGAGCGAACAAACGTACGAAACTTGAGTTTTAGGGGTGAACAAAGATTATGGAGAAATATTTTAATATGAAAACAAATTTTAGTTCGCATTTGAATAGTTTAGTATTTACTATCATTCTTTCCGAAAAATCTATCAGAGTTTTTTTTTGTATGAAACGAGGAAACAAACGCATGAAACACGAGTTTTAGGTGCAAAAAAATATTGTGGAGAAATATTTTAAAATTGAAACTAATTTTGTTTTGCGTTTTATTAATTTAATACATTTCTTACGAAAATCTTGCCGTGTTTTTATTGCGTTAAACGAGCGAAAAAATACATGAAATATGAGTTTGTGGTGTAAACAAAGATTGTGGAGAAATATTATAAAATAGACACATATTTTGGTTTACATTCGAATAATTTTGTCTTTACTATCATTTTCTTTACGAAAAATTTGGCCGTGTTATTTTTGTATGAAACGAGCGAACAAACGAATGAAACATGAGTTTTAGGGGCAAACAAAACGCATGAAACTTGAGTCTTAGGGGCAAACAAAGATTCTGGAGAAATATTTTAAAATGAAAACAAATTTTGGTTGGCATTTGAATAGTTTAGTATTTATAATCATTCTTTGCCAAAAATCTATCCGAGTTTTTATTGGATGAAATGAGGAAACAAACGCATGAAACATGCGTTTTAGGTGCAAAAAAATATTGTGGAGAAATATTTTAAAATGAAAACAAATTTTGTTTTGCATTTTACTAATTTAATATATTCCTTACGAAAAATTTAGCCGACTTTTTATTGCATGAATCGAGCAAACAAACGCCTGAAACATGGGTTTTCGGCGCAAATAAAGATTGTGGAGAAATATATTAAAATAAACACAAATTTTGGTTTGCATTCGAAAATTTTTGTATTTGCTATCATTCTTTACGAAAAATCTAGCCGTGTTATTGTTGTATGAAACGAGCGAACAAAAGCATGAAACATGAGTTTTAGGGGCAAAAAAAGATTATGGAGAAATATTTTGAAATGAATACAAATATTGGTTTGCATTTGAATAATTTAGTATTTACTATTATTATTTACGAAAATCTATCTGAGTATTTTTTTGGATGAAACTAGGAAACAAATGCATGAAACATAAGTTTTAGGTGCAAAAAAATATTGTGGAGAAATATTTTAAAATTAAAACAAATTTTGTTCTGCATTTTAATAATTTCATATATTTCTTACGAAAATTCTAGCCGTGTTTTTATTTCATGAAACGAGCAAACAAACGCTTGAAACATGGGTTTTCGACGCAAATAAAGATTGTGGAGAAATATTTTAAAATAAACACAAATTTTGGTTTGCATTCGAATAATTTAGTATTTGCTATCATTCTTTACGAAAAATCTAGCCGTGTTATTGTTGTACGAAACGAGCGAACAAAAGCATGAAACATGAGTTTTAGGGCAAACAAAAATTGTGGAGAAATATTTTAATATGAATACAAATATTGGTTTGCATTTGAATAATTTAGTATTTACTATCATTATTGACGAAAATCTATCTGAGTTTTTTTTTGGATGAAACGAGGAAACAAACGCATGAAACACGAGTTTTAGGTGCAAAAAAATATTTTGGAGAAATATTTTAAAATTAAAACTAATTTTGTTTTGCGTTTTACGAGCGAACAAACGAATGAAACATGAGTTTTAGGGGCAAACAAACGCATGAAACTTGAGTTTTAGGGGCAAACAAAGATTGTGGAGAAATATTTTAAAATTAAAACAAATTTTGGTTGGCATTTGAATAGTTTAGTATTTATAATCATTCCTTACAAAAAATCTATCCGAGTTTTTATTGGATGAAATGAGGGAACAAACGCATGAAACATTAGTTTTAGGTGCAAAAAAATATTGTGGAGAAATATTTTAAAATAAAAAAAAATTTTGTTTTGCATTTTACTAATTTAATATATTCCTTACGAAAAGTTTAGCCGACTTTTTATTGCATGAATCGAGCAAACAAACGCTTGAAACATGGATTTTCGTCGCAAATAAAGATTGTGGAGAAATATATTAAAATAAACACAAATTTTGGTCTGCATTCGAATAATTTTGTATTTGCTATCATTCTTTACGAAAAATCTAGCCGTGTTATTGTTGTATGAAACGAGCGAACAAAAGCATGAAACACGAGTTTTAGGGGCAAACAAAGATTATGGAGAAATATTTTAAAATGAATACAAATATTGGTTTGCATTTGAATAATTTAGTATTTACTATCATTCTTTACAAAAAAATCTATCCGAGTTTTTTTTGGATGAAACTAGGAAACAAACGCATGAAACATAAGTTTTAGGTGCAAAAAATATTGTGGAGAAATATTTTAAAATTAAAACAAATTTTGTTCTGCATTTTTAATTTCATATATTTCTTACGAAAATTCTAGCCGTGTTTTTATTTCATGAAACGAGCAAACAAACGCTTGAAACATGGGTTTTCGACGCAAATAAAGATTGTGGAGAAATATTTTAAAATAAACACAAATTTTGGTTTGCATTCGAATAATTTAGTATTTGCTATCATTCTTTACGAAAAATCTAGCCGTGTTATTGTTGTATGAAACGAGCGAAGAAAAGCATGAAACATGAGTTTTAGGGCAAACAAAAATTGTGGAGAAATATTTTAATATGAATACAAATATTGGTTTGCATTTGAATAATTTAGTATTTACTATCATTATTTACGAAAATCTGTCCGAGTTTTTTTTTGGATGAAACGAGGAAACAAACGCATGAAACACGAGTTTTAGGTGCAAAAAAATATTTTGGAGAAATATTTTAAAATTAAAACTAATTTTGTTTTGCGTTTTACGAGCGAACAAACGAATGAAACATGAGTTTTAGGGGCAAACAAACGCATGAAACTTGAGTTTTAGGGGCAAACAAAGATTGTGGAGAAATATTTTAAAATTAAAACAAATTTTGGTTGGCATTTGAATAGTTTAGCATTTATAATCATTCCTTACAAAAAATCTATCCGAGTTTTTATTGGATGAAATGAGGGAACAAACGCATGAAACATGAGTTTTAGGTGCAAAAAAAATATTGTGGAGAAATATTTTAAAATAAAAAAAAATTTTGATTTGCATTTTACTAATTTAATATATTCCTTGCGAAAAATTTAGCCGACTTTTTATTGCATGAATCGAGCAAACAAACGCTTGAAACATGGATTTTCGTCGCAAATAAAGATTGTGGAGAAATATATTAAAATAAACACAAATTTTGGTTTGTATTCGAATAATTTTTAATTTGCTATCATTCTTTACGAAAAATCTAGCCGTGTTATTGTTGTATGAAACGAGCGAACAAAAGCATGAACGATGAGTTTTTGGGGCAAACAAAGATTGTGGAGAAATATTTTAAAATGAATACAATTATTGGTTTGGATTTACTATCATTCTTTACGAAAAATCTATCCGAGTTTTTTTTGGATGAAACGAGGAAACAAACGCATGAAACATGAGTTTTAGGTGAAAAAAAATATTGTGGAGAAATATTTTAAAATTAAAACAAATTTTGTACTGCATTTTAATAATTTCATATATTTCTTACGAAGAATCTAACCGTGTTTTTATTGCATGAAACGAGCAAACAAACGCTTGAAACATGGGTTTTCGGCGCAAATAAAGATTATGGAGAAATATTTTAAAATAAACACAAATTTTTGTTTGCATTCGAATAATTTTGTATTTGCTATCATTCTTTACGAAAAATCTAGCCGTGTTATTGTTGTATGAAACGAACGAACAAAAGCATGAAACATGAGTTATAGGGGCAAACAAAGGTTGTGGAGAAATATTTTAAAATGAATACAAATATTGGTTTGCATTTGAATAATTTAGTATTTACTATCATTCTTTACGTAAATCTATCAGAGTTTTTTTTTGGATGAAACGAGGAAACAAACGCATGAAACACGAGTTTTAGGTACAAAAAAATATTGTGGAGAAATATTTTAAAATTAAAATAAATTTTGTTCTTCGTTTTAATAATTTCATATATTTCTTACGAAAAATTTGGCCGTGTTTTTATTGCATGAAACGAGCAAACAAACGCTTGAAACATGGGTTTCGGCGCAAATAAAGATTTTGGAGAAATATTTTAAAATGAAAACAAATTTTGGTTGGCATTTGAATAGTTTAGTATTTAGTATCATTCTTTACGAAAAATCTATCTGAGTTTGTATTGGATGAAACGAGGAAACAAACGCATGAAAAATGAGTTTTAGGTGCAAAAAAATATTGTGGAGAAATATTTTAAAATTAAAACAAATTTTGTTCTTCATTTTAATAATTTCATATATTTCTTACGAAAAATTTGGCCGTGTTTTTATTGCATGAAACGAGCAAACAAACGCTTGAAACATGGGTTTCGGCGCAAATAAAGATTTTGGGGAAATATTTTAAAATAAACAGAAATTTTTGTTTGCATTCGAATAATTTTGTATTTTCTATCAGTCTTTACGAAAAATCTAGCCGTGTTATTGTTGTATGAAACGAGCGAATAAAAGCATGAAACAAGAGTTTTAGGGGCAAACAAAGATTATGGAGAAATATGTTAAAATGAATACAAATATTGGTTTGCATTTGAATAATTTAGTATTTATAATCATTCTTTACGAAAATCATCCGACTTTTTTTTGGATGAAACGAGGAAACAAACGCATGAAACATGAGTTTTAGGTGCAAAAAAATATTGTGGAGAAATATTTTAAAATTAAAACCAATTTTATTTTGCATTTTACTAATTTAATATATTCCTTACGAAAAATTTAGCCGTCTTTTTATTGCATAAATCGAGCAAACAAACGCCAGAAACATGGATTTTCGGCGCAAATAAAGATTGTGGAGAAATATATTAAAATAAACACAAATTTTGGTTTGCATTCGAATAATTTTGTATTTTCTATCAGTCTTTACGAAAAATCTAGCCGTGTTATTGTTGTATGAAACGAGCGAACAAAAGCATGAAACATGAGTTTTAGGGGCAAACAAAGATTGTGGAGAAATATTTTAAAATGAATACAAATGTTGGTTTGCATTTGAGTAATTTAGTATTTACAATCATTCTTTACGAAAAATCTATCCGAGTTTTTTTTGGATGAAACGAGGAAACAAACGCATGAAACATGAGTTTTAGGTGCAAAAAAATATTGTGGAGAAATATTTTAAAATTAAAATAAATTTTGTTCTTCGTTTTAATAATTTCATATATTTCTTACGAAAAATCTAGCCGTGTTTTTATTGCATGAAACGAGCAAACAAACGCTTGAAACATGGGTTTTCGGCGCAAATAAAGATTCTGGAGAAATATTTTAAAATAAACACAAATTTTTGTTTGCATTCGAATAATTTTGTATTTGCTATCATTCTTTACGAAGAATCTAGCCGTGTTATTGTTGTATGAAACGAGCGAACAAAAGCATGAAACATGAGTATTAGGGGCAAACAAAGATTATGGAGAAATATTTTAAAATGTATACAAATATTGGTTTGCATTTGAAAAATTCAGTATTTACAATCATTCTTTACGAAAAATCTATCCGAGTTTTTTTGGATGAAACGAGGAAACAAACGCATGAAACACGAGTTTTAGGTGCAAAAAAATATTGTGGAGAAATATTTTAAAATTAAAACTAATTTTGTTTTGCGTTTTATTAACTTAATACATTTCTTACGAGAATCTTGCCGAGTTTTTATTGCGTGAAACGAGCGAAAAAATACATGAAACATGAGTTTGTGGTCTAAACAAAGATTGTGGAGAAATATTTTAAAGTAGACACATATTTTTGTTTACATTCGAATAATTTAATATTTACAATCATTCTTTACGAAAAATTTAGCCGTGTTATTTTTGTATGAAACGAGCGAACAAATGAATGAAACATGAGTTTTAGGGGCAAACAAACGCATGAAACTTGAGTTTTAGGGGCAAACAAAGATTGTGGAGAAATATTATAAAATGAAAACAAATTTTGGTTGGCATTTGAATAGTTTAGTATTTAGTATCATTTTTTACGAAAAATCTATCCGAGTTTGTATTGGATGAAACGAGGAAACAAACGCATGAAAAATGAGTTTTAGGTGCAAAAAAATATTGTGGAGAAATATTTTAAAATTAAAACAAATTTTGTTCTTCATTTTAATAATTTCATATATTTCTTACGAAAAATTTGGCCGTGTTTTTATTGCATGAAACGAGCAAACAAACGCTTGAAACATGGGTTTCGGCGCAAATAAAGATTTTGGAGAAATATTTTAAAATAAACAGAAATTTTTGTTTGCATTCGAATAATTTTGTATTTGCTATTATTCTTTACGAAGAATCTAGCCGTGTTATTGTTGTATGAAACGAGCGAATAAAAGCATGAAATAAGAGTTTTAGGGGCAAACAAAGATTATGGAGAAATATGTTAAAATGAATACAAATATTGGTTTGCATTTGAATAATTTAGTATTTATAATCATTCTTTACGAAAAATCTATCCGACTTTTTTTTGGATGAAACGAGGAAACAAACGCATGAAACATGAGTTTTAGGTGCTAAAAAATATTGTGGAGAAATATTTTAAAATGAAAATAAATTTTGTTTTGCGTTTTACTAATTTAATATATTCCTTACGAAAAATTAGCCGAATTTTTATTGCATGAAACGGGCAAACAAACGCCTGAAACATGGGTTTTCGGCGCAAATAAAAATTGTGGAGAAATATTTTAAAATAAACACAAATTTTGGTTTGCATTCGAATAATTTTGTATTTGCTACCATTCTTTACGAAAAATCTAGCCGTGTTATTTTTGTATGAAACGTGCGAACAAAAGCATGAAACATGAGCTTTAGGGGCAAACAAAGATTGTGGAGAAATATTTTAAAATGAATACAAATATTGGTTTGCATTTGAATAATTTTATATTTACTATCATTCTTTACGAAAATCTATCCGAGTTTTTTTTTGGATGAAACGATGAAACAAACGCATGAAATACGAGTTTTAGGTGCAAAAAAATATTGTGGAGAAATATTTTAAAATTAAAACTAATTTTGTTTTGCGTTTTATTAATTTAATACATTTCTTACGAAAATCTTGCGGAGTTTTCATTGCGAGAAACAAGCGAAAAAAATACATGAAACATGAGTTTGTGGTGTAAACAAAGATTGTGTAGAAATATTTTAAAATAGACACATATTTTGGTTACATTCGAATAATTTAGTATTTACTATCATTGTTTACGAAAAATTTAGTCGTGTTATTTTTGTATGAAACGAGCGAACAAACGAATGAAACATGAGTTTTAGGGGCAAACAAACGCATGAAACTTGAGTTTTAGGGGCAAACAAAGATTGTGGAGAAATATTTTAAAATGAAAACAAATTTTGGTTGGCATTTGAATAGTTTAGTATTTACTATCATTGTTTACGAAAAATCTATCCTAGTTTTTTTTGGATGAAACGAGGAAACATACGCATGAAACAAAAGTTTTAGGTGCAAAAAAGTTTGCTGGAGAAATATTTTAAAATTAAAACAAATTTTGTTTTGTGTTTTAATAATTTAATATATTTCTTACGAAAAATCTAGCCGTGTATTTACTGAATGAAACGAGCAAACAAACGCTTGAAACATGGGTTTTCGGCGCAAACAAAGATTGTGGAGAAATATTTTAGAATGAATACAAATATTGGTTTGCATTTGAATAATTTAGTATTTACTATCATTCTTTACGAAAATTCTATCCGAGTTTTTTTTCGATGAAACGAGGAAACAAACGCATGAAACATGAGTTTAAGTGCAAAAAAATATTGAGGAGAAATATTTTAAAATGAAAACAAATTTTGTTTTGTGTTTTACTAATTTAATATATTCCTTACGAAAAATCTAGGCGAGTTTTTATTGCATGAAATGAACAAACAAACGCCTGAAACATGGGTTTTCGGCGCAAATAAAGATTGTGGAGAAATATTTTAAAATAAACACAAATTTTGGTTTGCATTCGAATAATTTTGTATTTGCTATCATTCTTTACGAAAAATCTAGCCGTGTTATTGTTTTATGAAACGAGCGAACAAAAGCATGAAACACGAGTTTTAGGGGCAAACAAAGATTATGGAGAAATATTTTAAAATGAATACAAATATTGGTTTGCATTTGAATAGCTTAGTATTTACTATCATACTTTACGAAAAATCTATCTGAGTTTTTTTTGGATGAAACGAGGAAACAAACGCATGAAACATGAGTTTAAGTACAAAAAATACTGAGGAGAAGAAAAAGTTGATAATTATGTTCTCTCTCCACTTGGCCGAATCTGGACAGTACAACAAAAAAATCTTTTTCTATCTGAATAAGGGTCCAATAAGCAAATTTCGCTAAGAACATTTTTTAGTCGACAAAAATGCGATGATTCTACAAAAAGAAATCTGGTAATTGAATAATAACTCAGAGAGATCCAAGCGTTCAAAGTTGCAGTCAGAGAAAAAAACATTAGTTGTTTCTGACCGACCAGAGGTAATTTAAAGATTTCTTCAACTACGGGCGCTATTCTTGGCTCATTCTTTTTTCTATCTCCTCATGACACGCAAAATAATAATAACCTATCGTTTCCTACCCTTCACGTGTGAAGAGATTTGAAGAAAAAGTTGATAATTATGTTCTCTCTCCACTTGGCCGAATCTGGACAGTACAAGAAAAAAATCATATTCTATCTGAATAAGGGTCCATTATGCAAATTTCGCTAAGAACATTTTTTAGTCGACCACAATGCGAAGATTCTACAAAAAAAAATCTGGCAACTGAATAAAAACTCAGAGAGATCCAAGCGTTCAAAGTTGGAGTCAGAGAAAAAAACATAAGCTGTTTCTGACCAACCCGAGGTAATTTAAGGATATCTTCTACTACGGGCGCTATTCTTGGCTCATTCTTTTTTCTATCTCCTCCAGACATGCAAAATAATAATGACCTACCTTTTCCTACCACTCACGTGTGAAGAGATTTGAAGAAAAAGTTGATAATTATGTTCTCTCTCCACTTGGCCGAATCTGGACAGTACAAGAAAAAAATCATTTTCTTTCTGCATAAGGGTCCATTATGCAAATTTCGCTACGAACATTTTTTAGTCGACCACAATGCGAAGATTCTACAAAAAGAAATCTGGGAATTGAATAAAAACTCAGAGAGATCCAAGCGTTCAAAGTTGGAGTCAAAGAAAAAGACATTAGCTGTTTCTGACCAACCCGAGGTAATTTAAGGATATCTTCAACTACGGGCGCCATTCTTGACACATTCTTTTTTCTATCTCCTCCAGACATGCAAAATAATAATAACATATCTTTTCCTACCCCTCACGTGTGAAGAGATTTGAAGAAAACGTTGATAATTATGTTCTCTCTCCACTTGGCCGAATCTGGACAGTACAACAAAAAAATCATTTTCTATCTGAATAAGGGTCCAATATGCAAATTTCGCTAAGAACATTTCTTAGTCGACAACAATGCGAAGATTCTACAAAAAGAAATCTGGCAATTGAATAAAAACTGAGAGAGATCCAAGCGTTGAAAGTTGGAGTCAGAGGAAAAAACATTAGCCGTTTCTGACCAACCCGAGGTAATTTAAGGATATCTTCAACTACGGGCGCTATTCATGGCTCATTCTTTTTTCTATCTCCTCAAGACATGCAAAATAATAATAACCTATCTTTTCCTACCCCTCACGTGTAAAGAGATTTGAGGAAAAAGTCGATAATTATGTTCTCTCTCCACTTGGCCGAATCTGGACAGTACAACAAAAAAAATCATTTTCTATCTGAATAAGGGTCCAATATGCAAATATCGCTAAGAACATTTTTTAGTCGACAACAATGCGAAGATTCTACAAATGGAAATCTGGCAATTGAATAAAAACTCAGAGAGATCCAAGCGTTCAAAGTTGGAGTCAGAGGAAAAAACATTAGCTATTCCTGACCAACCCGAGGTAATTTAAGGATATCTTCAACTACGGGCTCTATTCTTGGCTCATTCTTTTTTCTATCTTCTGAAGACATGCAAAATAATAATAACCTATCTTTTCCTACCCCTCACGTGTGAAGAGATTTGAAGAAAAAGTTGATAATTATATTCTCTCTCCACTTGGCCGAATTCGGACAGCAGAACAAAAAAATCATTTTCTATCTGAATAACGGTCCAATATGCAAATTTCGCTATGAACATTTTTTAGTCGACAACAATGCGAAGATTCTACAAAAGGAAATCTGGCAATTGAATAAAAACTCAGAGAGATCCAAGCGTTCAAAGTTGGAGTCAGAGGAAAAAACATTAGCTGTTCCTGACCAACCCGAGGTAATTTAAAGATTTCTTCAACTACGGGCGCTATTCTTGGCTCATTCTTTTTTCTATCTCCTCAAGACATGTAAAATAATAATAAGCTATCTTTCCCTACCACTCACGTGTGAAGATATTTGAAGAAAAACTTGATAATTATGTTCTCTCTCCATTTGGCCGAATTCGGATAGCAGAACAAAAAAATCATTTTCTATCTGAATAACGGTCCAATATGCAAATTTCGCTATGAACATTTTTTAGTCGACAACAATGCGAAGATTCTACAAAAGGAAATCTGGCAATTGAATAAAAACTCAGAGAGATCCAAGCGTTCAAAGTTGGAGTCAAAGAAAAAAACATTAGCAGTTTCTGACCAACCCGAGGTAATTTAAGGATATCTTCAACTACGGGCGCTATTCATGGCTCATTCTTTTTTCTATCTCCTCAAGACATGCAAAATAATAATAACCTATCTTTTCCTACCCCTCACGTGTAAAGAGATTTGAGGAAAAAGTCGATAATTATGTTCTCTCTCCACTTGGCCGAATCTGGACAGTACAACAAAAAAATCATTTTCTATCTGAATAAGGGTCCAATATGCAAATATCGCTAAGAACATTTTTTAGTCGACAACAATGCGAAGATTCTACAAAAAGAAATCTGGCAATTGAATAAAAACTGAGAGATATCCAAGCGTTCAAAGTTGGAGTCAGAAAAAAAAACATTAGCTGTTTCTCACCAACCCGAGGTAATTTAAAGATTTTATCAACTACGGGCGCTATTCTTGGCTCATTTTTTTTTCTATCTCCTCAAGACCTGCAAAATAATAATAACCTATCTTTTCCTCCCCCTCACGTGTGAAGAGATTTGAAGAAAAAGTCGATAATTATGTTCTCTCTCCATTTGGCCGAATTCGGACAGTAGAACAAAAAATCATTTTCTATCGGAATAAGGGTCCCATATGGAAATTTCGCTAAGAACATTTTTTAGTCGACAACAATGCGAAGATTCTACAAAAAGAAATTTGGCAATTGAATACAAACTAATAGAGATCCAAGCGTTCAAAGTTGGAGTCAGAGAAAAAAACATTAGCTGTTTCTGACCAACCCGAGGTAATTTAAAGATTTCTTCAACTACGGGCACTATTCATGGCTCATTCTTTTTTCTATCTTCTCAAGACAAGCAAAATAATAATAACCTATCGTTTCCTACCCCTCACGTGTGAAGAGATTTGAAGAAAAAGTTGATAATTATGTTCTCTCTCCACTTGGCCGAATCTGGACCATACAGCAAAAAAATCATTTTCTATCTGAATAAGGGTCCAATATGCAAATTTCGCTAAGAACATTTTTTAGTCGACAACAATGCGAAGATTCTATAAAAAGAAATCTGGCAATTGAATAAAAACTCAGAGAATCCAAGCGTTCAAAGTTGGAGTTAGAGGAAAAAACATTAGCTGTTTCTGACCAACCCGAGGTAATTTAAGGATATCTTCAACTACGGGCGCTATTCTTGTCTCATTCTTTTTTCTATCTCCTCAAGACAAGCAAAATAATAATAACCTATCTTTTCCTACCCCTCTCGTGTGAAGAGATTTGAAGAAAAAGTTGATAATTATGTTCTCTCTCCACTTGGCCGAATCTGGACAGTACAACAAAAAAATCATTTTCTATCTGAATAAGGGTCCAATATGCAAATTTCGCTAAGAACATTTTTTAGTCGACAACAATGCGAAGATTCTACAAATAGAAATCTGGCAATTGAATAAAAACTCAGAGAGATCCAAGCGTTCAAAGTTGGAGTCAGAGGAAAAAACATTAACTGTTCCTGACCGACCCGAGGTAATTTAAGGATATCTTCAACTACGGGCTCTATTCTTGGCTCATTCTTTTTTCTATCTTCTGAAGACATGCAAAATAATAATAACCTATCTTTTCCTACCCCTCACGTGTGAAGAGATTTGAAGAAAAAGTTGATAATTATATTCTCTCTCCACTTGGCCGAATCTGGACAGTACAACAAGAAAATCATTTTCTATCTGAATAAGGTTCCAATATGTAAATTTCGCTAAGAACATTTTTTAGTCGACAACAATGCGAAGATGCTACAAAAAGAAATTTGGCAATTGAATAAAATCTGATAGAGATCCCAGCGTTCAAAGTTGGAGTCAGAGAAAAAAACATTAGCTGTTTCTGACCAACCCGAGGTAATTTAAAGATTTCTTCAACTACGGGCACTATTCTTGGCTCATTCTTTTCTATCTTCACAAGACATGCAAAATAATAATAACCTATCGTTTCCTACCCTCACGTGTGAAGAGATTTGAAATTATGTTCTCTCTCCACTTGGCCGAATCTGGACAGTACAAGAAAAAAATCATTTTCTGTCTGAATAAGGGTACAATATGCAAATTTCGCTAAGAACATTTTTTAGTCGACCACAATGCGAAGATTCTACAAAAAGAAATCTTGCAATTGAATAAAAACTCAGAGAGATCCAAGCGTTCAAAGTTGGAGTCAGAGAAAAAAACATAAGCTGTTTCTGACCAACCCGAGGTAATTTAAGGATATCTTCAACTACGGGCGCGATTCTTGGCTCATTCTTTTTTCTATCTCCTCTAGACATGCAAAATAATAATAACCCATCTTGTTCTACCCCTCACGTGTGAAGAGATTTGAAGAAAAAAGTTGATAATTATGTTCTCTCTCCACTTGGCCGAATCTGGACCGTACAACAAAAAAATCATTTTCTATCTGAATAAGGGTCGAATATGCAAATTTCGCTAAGAACATTTTTTAGTCGACAACGCGAAGATTCTACAAAAAGAAATCTGGCAATTGAATAAAAACTGAGAGAGATCCAAGCGTTCAAAGTTGGAGTTAGAGGAAAAAACATTAGCCGTTTCTGACCAACCCGAGGTAATTTAAAGATTTCTTCAACTACGGGCGCTATTCTTGGCTCATTTTTTTTTCTATCTCCTCAAGACATGTAAAATAATAATAAGCTATCTTTCCCTACCACTCACGTGTGAAGATATTTGAAGAAAAAGTTGATAATTATGTTCTCTCTCCATTTGGCCGAATTCGGACAGTAGAACAAAAAAATCATTTTCTATCTGAATAAAGGTCCAATATTTAAATTTCGCTATGAATATTTTTTAGTCGACAACAATGCGAAGATTCTACAAAAAGAAATCTGGCAATTGAATAAAAACTCAGAGAGATCCAAGCGTTTAAAGTTGGAGTCAAAGAAAAAAACATTAGCTGTTTCTGACCAACCCGAGGTAATTTAAGGATATCTTCAACTACGGGCGCTATTCTTGGCTCATTCTTTTTTCTATCTCCTCAAGACATGCAAAATAATAATAACCTATCTTATCCTACCCCTCACGTGTGAAGAGATTTGAGGAAAAAGTTGATAATTATGTTCTCTCTCCACTTGGCCGAATCTGGACAGTACAACAAAAAAATCATTTTCTTTCTGAATAAGGGTCCAATATGCAAATTTCGCTAAGAACATTTTTTAGTCGACAACAATGCCAAGATTCTACAAAAAGAAATCTGGCAATTGAATAAAAACTGAGAGATATCCAAGCGTTCAAATTTGGAGTCAGAAAAAAAAACATTAGCCGTTTCTGACCAACCCGAGGTAATTTAAAGATTTCTTCAACTACGGGCGCTATTCTAGCCTCATTCTTTTTTCTATCTTCTCAAGACATGCAAAATAATAATAACCTATCGTTTCCTACCCCTCACGTGTGAAGACATTTGAAGAAAACGTTGATAATTATGTTCTCTCTCCACTTGGCCGAATCTGGACAGTACGACAAAAAAATCATTTTCTATCTGAATAAGGGTCCAATATGCAAATTTCGCTAAGAACATTTTTTAGTCGACAACAATGCGAAGATTCTACAAAAAGAAATCTGGCAATTGAATAAAAACTGAGAGAGATCCAAGCGTTCAAAGTTTGAGTCAGAGAAAAAAACATTAGCTGTTTCTGACCAACCCGTGGTAATTTAAAGATTTCTTCAACTACGGGCGCTATTCTTGGCTCATGCATTTTTCTATCTCCTGAAGACATGCAAAATAATAATAACCTATCTTTTCCTACCCCTCACGTGTGAATAGATTTGAAGAAAAAGTTGATAATTATGTTATCTCTCAATTTGGCCGAATTCGGACAGTAGAACAAAAAATCATTTTCTATCTGAAAAAGGGTCCAATATGCAAATTTCGCTAAGAACATTTTTTGGTCGACAACAATGCGAAGATTCTCCAAAAAGAAATCTGACAATTGAATAAAAATTGAGAGAGATCCAAGCGTTCAAAGTTGGAGTCAGAGAAAAAAACATTAGCTGTTTCTGACCAACCCGAGGTAATTTAAAGATTTCTTCAACTACGGGCGCTATTCTTGGCTCATGCATTTTTCTATCTCCTCAAGACATGCAAAATAATAATAACCTATCTTTTCCTGCCCCTCACGTGTGAATAGATTTGAAGAAAAAGTTGATAATTATGTTCTCTCTCAATTTGGCCGAATTCGGACAGTAGAACAAAAAATCATTTTCTATCTGAATAAGGGTCCAATATGCAAATTTCGCTAAGAACATTTTTTAGTCGACAACAATGCAAAGATTCTACAAAAAGAAATCTGGCAATTGAATAAAAACTCAGAGAGATCCAAGCGTTCAAAGTTGGAGTCAGAGAAAAAAACATTAGCTGTTTCTGACCAACCCGAGGCAATTTAAAGATTTCTTCAACTACGGGCGTTATTCTTGGCTTATTCTTTTTTCTATCTCCTCAAGACATGCAAAATAATAATAACCTATCTTTTCCTACCCCTCACGTGTGAAGACATTTGAAGAAAAAGTCGATAATTATGTTCTCTCTCCATTTGGCCGAATTCGGACAGTAGAACAAAAAATCATTTTATATCTGAATAAGGGTCCAATATGCAAATTTCGCTCAGAACATTTTTTAGTCGACAACAATGCGAAGATTCCACAAGAAGAAATCAGGAAATTGAATAAAAACTGAGAGAGATTCAAGCGTTCAAAGTTGGAGTCAGAGAAAAAAACATTAGCTGTTTCTGACCAACCCGAGGTAATTCAAAGATTTGTTCAACTACGGGCTCTATTCTTGGCTCATTATTTTTTCTATCTCCTCAAGACATGCAAAATAATATTAACCTATCTTTCCCTACCCCTCACGTGTGAAGATATTTGAAGAAAAAGTTGATAATTATGTTCTCTCTCCATTTGGCCGAATTCGGACAGTAGAACAAAAAATCAATTTCTTTCTGAATAAGGGTCCAATATGCAAATTTCGCTAAGAACATTTTTTAGTCGACAACAATGCAAAGATTCTACAAAAAGAAATCTGGCTATTGAATAAAAACTCAGAGAGATCCAAGCGTTCAAAGTTGGAGTCAGAGAAAAAAACATTAGCTGTTTCTGACCAACCCGAGGCAATTTAAAGATTTCTTCAACTACGGGCGTTATTCTTGGCTTATTCTTTTTTCTATCTCCTCAAGACATGCAAAATAATAATAACCTAGCTTTTCCTACCCCTCACGTGTGAAGACATTTGAAGAAAAAGTTGATAATTATGTTCTCTCTCCATTTGGCCGAATTCGGACAGTAGAACAAAAAATCATTTTATATCTGAATAAGGGTCCAATATGCAAATTTCGCTAAAAACATATTCTTGTCGACAACAATGCGAAGATTCTACAAGAAGAAATCAGGCAATTGAATAAAAACTGAGAGAGATTCAAGCGTTCAAAGTTGGAGTCAGAGAAAAAAACATTAGCTGTTTCTGACCAACCCGAGGTTATTCAAAGATTTGTTCAACTACGGGCTCTATTCTTGGCTCATTATTTTTTCTATCTCCTCAAGACATGCAAAATAATATTAACCTATCTTTCCCTACCCCTCACGTGTGAAGATATTTGAAGAAAAAGTTGATAATTATGTTCTCTCTCCATTTGGCCGAATTCGGACAGTAGAACAAAAAATCATTTTCTATCTGAATAAGGGTCCAATATGCAAATTTCGATAAGAACATTTTTTAGTCGACAACAATGCGAAGATTCTACAAAAAGAAATCTGGCAATTGAATAAAAACTGAGAGAGATCCAAGCGTTCAAAGTTGGAGTCAGAGAAAAAACATTAGCTGTTTCTGACCAACCCGAGGTTATTCAAAGATTTGTTCAACTACGGGCTCTATTCTTGGCTCATTTTTTTTTCTATCTCCTCAAGACATGCAAAATAATATTAACCTATCTTTCCCTACCCCTCACGTGTGAACATATTTGAAGAAAAAGTTGATAATTATGTTCTCTCTCCATTTGGCCGAATTCGGACAGTAGAACAAAAAATCATTTTCTATCTGAATAAGGGTCCAATATGCAAATTTCGCTAAGAACATTTTTTAGTCGACAACAATGCGAGGATTCTACAAAAATAAATTTGGCAATTGAATAAAAATTGAGAGAGATCCCGGCGTTCAAAGTTGGAGTCAGAGAAAAAAACATTAGCAGTTTCTGACCAACCCGAGGTAATTTAAAGATTCTTCAACTACCGGCGCTATTCTTGGCTCATTCTTTTTTCTATCTTCTCAAGAGATGCAAAATAATAATAACCTATCGTTTCCTACCCCTCACGTGTGAAGACATTTGAAGAAAACATTGATAACTATTTTCTCTCTCCACTTGACCGAATCTGGACAGTACAACAAAAAAATCATTTTCTATCTTAATAAGGGTCCAATATGCAAATTTCGCTAAGAACATTTTTTAGTCGACAACAATGCGAAGATTCTACAAGAAGAAATAAGGCAATTGAATAAAAATTGAGAGAGATCCAAGCGTTGAAAGTTGGCGTCAGAGAAAAAAACATTAGCTGTTTCTGACCAACCCGAGGTAATTTAAAGATTTCTTCAATTACGGGCGCTATTCTTGGCACATTATTTTTTCTATCTCCTCAAGACATGCAAAATAATATTAACCTATCTTTCCCTACCCCTCACGTTTGAAGATATTTGAAGAAAAAGTTGATAATTATGTTCTCTCTCCATTTGGCCAAATTCGGACAGTAGAACAAAAAATCAATTTCTATCTGAATAAGGGTCCAATATGCAAATTTCGCTAAGAACATTTTTTAGTCGACAACAATGCGAAGATTCTACAAAAAAAAAAACTGGAAATTGAATAAAAACTTAGAGCGATCCAAGCGTTCAAAGTTGGAGTCAGAGAAAAAACCAATAGCTGTTTCTGACCAACGCGAGGTAATTTAAAGATTTCTTCAACTACGGGCGCTATTCTTGCCTCATTCTTTTTTCTATCTTCTCAAGACATGCAAAATAATAATAACCTATCGTTTCCTACCCCTCACGTGTGAAGACATTTGAAGAAAACGTTGATAATTATGTTCTCTCTCCACTTGGCCGAATCTGGACAGTACGACAAAAAAATCATTTTCTATCTGAATAAGGGTCCAATATGCAAATTTCGCTAAGAACATTTTTTAGTCGACAACAATGCGAAGATTCTACAAAAAGAAATCTGGCAATTGAATAAAAACTGAGAGAGATCCAAGCGTTCAAAGTTTGAGTCAGAGAAAAAAACATTAGCTGTGTCTGACCGACCCGAGGTAATTTAAAGATTTCTTCAACTACGGGCGCTATTCTTGGCTCATGCATTTTTCTATCTCCTCAAGACATGCAAAATAATAATAACCTATCTTTTCCTGCCCCTCACGTGTGAATAGATTTGAAGAAAGAGTTGATAATTATGTTCTCTCTCAATTTGGCCGAATTCGGACTGTAGAACAAAAAATCATTTTCTATCTGAATAAGGGTCCAATATGCAAATTTCGCTAAGAACATTTTTTGGTCGACAACAATGCGAAGATTCTACAAAAAGAAATCTGACAATTGAATAAAAATTGAGAGAGATCCAAGCGTTCAAAGTTGGAGTCAGAGAAAAAAACATTAGCTGTTTCTGACCGACCCGAGGTAATTTAAAGATTTCTTCAACTACGGGCGCAATTCTTGGCTCATTCTTTTTTCTATCTTCTCAAGATATGCAAAATAATAATAACCTATCGTTTCCTACCCCTCACGTGTGAAGACATTTGAAGAAAACATTATTAATTATGTTCTCGCTCCACTTGACCGAATCTGGACAGTACAACAAAAAAATCATTTTCTATCTTAATAAGGGTCCAATATGCAAATTTCGCTAAGAACATTTTTTAGTCGACAACAATGCGAAGATTCTACAAAAAGAAATCTGGCAATTGAATAAAACCTGAGAGAGATTCAAGCGTTCAAAGTTGGAGTCAGAGAAAAAAACATTAGCTGTTTCTGACCAACCCGAGGTAATTTAAAGATTTGTTCAACTACGGGCTCTATTCTTGGCTCATTATTTTTTCTATCTACTCAAGACATGCAAAATAATATTAACCTATCTTTTCCTACCCATCACGTGTGAAGATATTTGAAGAAAAAGTTGATAATTATGTTCTCTCTCCATTTGGCCGAATTCGGACAGTAGAACAAAAAATCAATTTCTTTCTGAATAAGGGTCCAATATGCAAATTTCGCTAAGAACATTTTTTAGTCGACAACAATGCAAAGATTCTACAAAAAGAAATCTGGCTATTGAATAAAAACTCAGAGAGATCCAAGCGTTCAAAGTTGGAGTCAGAGAAAAAAACATTAGCTGTTTCTGACCAACCCGAGGCAATTTAAAGATTTCTTCAACTACGGGCGTTATTCTTGGCTTATTCTTTTTTCTATCTCCTCAAGACATGCAAAATAATAATAACCTTGCTTTTCCTACCCCTCACGTGTGAAGACATTTGAAGAAAAAGTTGATAATTATGTTCTCTCTCCATTTGGCCGAATTCGGACAGTAGAACAAAAAATCATTTTATATCTGAATAAGGGTCCAATATGCAAATTTCGCTAAAAACATTTTTTAGTCGACAACAATGCGAAGATTCTACAAGAAGAAATCAGGCAATTGAATAAAAACTGAGAGAGATTCAAGCGTTCAAAGTTGGAGTCAGAGAAAAAAACAGTAGCTGTTTCTGACCAACCCGAGGTTATTCAAAGATTTGTTCAACTACGGGCTCTATTCTTGGCTCATTATTTTTTCTATCTCCTCAAGACATGCAAAATAATATTAACCTATCTTTCCCTACCCCTCACGTGTGAAGATATTTGAAGAAAAAGTTGATAATTATGTTCTCTCTCCATTTGGCCGAATTCGGATAGTAGAACAAAAAATCATTTTCTATCTGAATAAGGGTCCAATATGCAAATTTCGCTAAGAACATTTTTTAGTCGACAACAATGCGAAGATTCTACAAAAAGAAATCTGGCAATTGAATAAAAACTGAGATAGATCCAAGCGTTCAAAGTTGGAGTCAGAGAAAAAAAATTAGCTGTTTCTGACCAACCCGAGGTAATTTAAAGATTTCCTCAACTACGGGCGCTATTCTTGGCTCATGCTTTTCTCTATCTCCTCAAGACATGCAAAATAATAATAACCTATCTTTTCCTACCCCTCACGTGTGAATAGTTTGAAGAAAAAGTTGATAATTATGTTCTCTCTCCATTTGGCCGAATTCGGACTGTAGAACAAAAAATCATTTTCTATCTGAATAAGGGTCCAATATGCAAATTTCGCTAAGAACATTTTTTAGTCGACAACAATGCGAGGATTCTACAAAAATAAATTTGGCAATTGAATAAAAATTGAGAGAGATCCCGGCGTTCAAAGTTGGAGTCAGAGAAAAAAACATTAGCTGTTTCTGACCAACCCGAGGTAATTTAAAGATTTCTTCAACTACGGGCGCTATTCTTGGCTCATTCTTTTTTCTATCTTCTCAAGAGATGCAAAATAATAATAACCTATCGTTTCCTACCCCTCACGTGTGAAGACATTTGAAGAAAACATTGATAATTATTTTCTCTCTCCACTTGACCGAATCTAGACAGTACAACGAAAAAATCATTTTCTATCTTAGTAAGGGTCCAATATGCAAATTTCGCTAAGAACATTTTTTAGTCGACAACAATGCGAAGATTCTACAAGAAGAAATAAGGCAATTGAATAAAAATTGAGAGAGATCCAAGCGTTGAAAGTTGGCGTCAGAGAAAAAAACATTAGCTGTTTCTGACCAACCCGAGGTAATTTAAAGATTTCTTCAATTACGGGCGCTATTCTTGGCTCATTATTTTTTCTATCTCCTCAAGACATGCAAAATAATATTAACCTATCTCTCCCTACCCCTCACGTGTGAAGATATTTGAAGAAAAAGTTGATAATTATGTTCTCTCTCCATTTGGCCGAATTCGGACAGTAGAACAAAAAATCAATTTCTATCTGAATAAGGGTCCAATATGCAAATTTCGCTAAGAACATTTTTTAGTCGACAACAATGCAAAGATTCTACAAAAAGAAATCTGGCAATTGAATAAAAACTCAGAGAGATCCAAGCGTTCAAAGTTGGAGTCAGAGAAAAAAACATTAGCTGTTTCTGACCAACCCGAGGCAATTTAAAGATTTCTTCAACTACGGGCGCTATTCTTGGCTTATTCTTTTTTCTGTCTCCTCAAGATATGCAAAATATTAATAACCTATCTTTTCCTACCCCTCACGTGTGAAGAGATTTGAAGAAAAAGTTGATAATTATGTTCTCTCTCCATTTGGCCGAATTCGGACAGTAGAACAAAAAATCATTTTATATCTGAATAAGGGTCCAATATTCAAATTTTGCTAAGAACATTTTTTAGTCGACAACAGTGCGAATATTCTACAGAAAGAAATCTGGCAATTGAATAAAAACTGAGAGAGATCCAAGCGTGCAAAGTTGGAGTCAGAGAAAAAAACATTAGCTGTTTCTGACCAACCCGAGGTAATTTAAAGATTTCTTCAACTACAGGCGCTATTCTCGGCTCATTCTTTTTTCTATCTTCTCAAGACATCCAACATAATAATAACCTATCTTTTCCTACCCCTCACGTGTGAAGACATTTGAAGAAAACGTTGATAATTATGTTCTCTCTCCACTTGACCGAATCTGGACAGTACAACAGAAAAATCAATTTCCATCTGAATAAGGGTCCAATATGCAAATTTCGCTAAGAACATTTTTTAGTCGACAACAATGCAAAGATTCTACAAAAAGAAATCTGGCAATTGAATAAAAACTGAGAGAGATCCAAGCGTTGAAAGTTGGCGTCAGAGAAAAAAACATTAGCTGTTTCTGACCAACCCGAGGTAATTTAAAGATTTCTTCAATTACGGGCGCTATTCTTGGCTCATTCTTTTTTCTATCTCCTCAAGACATGCAAAATAATAATAACCTATCTGTTCCTACCGCTCACGTGTGAAGATATTTGAAGAAAAAGTTGATAATTATTTTCACCCTGCATTTGGCCGAATTCAGACAGTAGAACAAAAAATCATTTTCTATCTGAATGAGGGTCCAATATGCAAATTTCGCTAAGAACATTTTTTTCTCGACAACAAGGCGAAGATTCTACAAAAAGAAGTCTGGCAATTGAATAAAAACTCAGACAGATCCAAGCGTTCAAAGTTGGAGTCAGAGAAAAAAACATTAGCTGTTTCTGACCAACCCGAGGTAATTTAAGGATTTCTTCAACTACGGGCGCTATTATTGGCTCATTCTTTTTTCTATCTCCTCAAGACATGCAAAATAATAATAACCTATCTTTTCCTAAACCTCACGTGTGAAGAGATTTGAATAAAAAGTCGATAATTATGTTCTCTCTCCACTTGGCCGAATCTGGACAGTACAACAAAAAAATCATTTTCTATTTGAATAAGGGTCCAATATGCAAATTTCGCTAAGAACATTTTTTAGTCGACAACAATGCGAAGATTCTACAAAAAGAAATCTGGCAATTGAATAAAAACTGAGAGAGATCCAAGCGTTGAAAGTTGGCGTCAGAGAAAAAAACATTAGCTGTTTCTGACCAACCCGAGGTAATTTAAAGATTTATTCAATTACGGGCCCTATTCTTGGCTCATTTTTTTTTCTATCTCCTCAAGACATGCAAAATAATAATAACCTATCTGTTCCTACCCCTCACGTGTGAAGATATTTGAAGAAAAGTTGATAATTATGTTCTCTCTCCATTTGGCCGAATTCGGACAGTAGAACAAAAAATCATTTTCTATCTGAATAAGGGTCCAATATGCAAATTTCGCTAAGAACATTTTTTTGTCGACAACAAGGCGAAGATTCTACAAAAAGAAGTCTGGCAATTGAATAAAAACTCAGAGAGATCCAAACGTTCAAAGTTGGAGTCAGAGAAAAAAACATTAGCTGGTTCTGACCAACCCGAGGTAATTTAAGGATTTCTTCAACTACGGGCGCTATTATTGGCTCATTCTTTTTTCTATCTCCTCAAGATATGCAAAATAATAATAACCTATCTTTTCCTACCCCTCACGTGTGAAGAGGTTTGAAGAAAAAGTCGATAATTATGTTCTCTCTCCACTTCGCCGAATCTGGACAGTACAACAAAAAAATCATTTTCTATCTGAATAAGGGTCCAATATGCAAATTTCGCTGAGAACATTTTTTAGTCGACAACAATGCGAAGATTGTACAAAAAGAAATCTGGCAATTGAATAAAAACTGAGAGAGATCCAAGCATTGAAAGTTGGCGTCAGAGAAAAAAACATTAGCTGTTTCTGACCAACCCGAGGTAATTTAAAGATTTCTTCAATTACGGGCCCTATTCTTGGCTCATTTTTTTTTCTATCTTCTCAAGACATGCAAAATAATAATAACCTTTCTGTTCCTACCCCTCACGTGTGAGGATATTTGAAGAAAAGTTGATAATTATGTTCTCTCTCCATTTGGCCGAATTCGGACAGTAGAACAAAAAATCATTTTCTATCTGAATAAGGGTCCAATATGCAAATTTCGCTAAGAACATTTTTTAGTCGACAACAATGCAAAGATTCTACAAAAAGAAATCTGGCAATTGAATAAAAACTGAGAGAGATCCAAGCGTTGAAAGTTGGCGTCAGAGAAAAAAACATTAGCTGTTTCTGACCAACCCGAGGTAATTTAAAGATTTCTTCAATTACGGGCGCTATTCTTGGCTCATTCTTTTTTCTGTCTCCTCAAGACATGCAAAATAATAATAACCTATCTTTTCTTACCGCTCACGTGTGAAGATATTTGAAGAAAAAGTTGATAATTATGTTCTCCCTCCATTTGGCCGAATTCAGACAGTAGAACAAAAAATCATTTTCTATCTGAATACGGGTCCAATATGCAAATTTCGCTAAGAACATTTTTTTGTCGACAACAAGGCGAAGATTCTACAAAAAGAAGTCTGGCAATTGAATAAAAACTCAGACAGATCCAAGCGTTCAAAGTTGGAGTCAGAGAAAAAAACATTAGCTGTTTCTGACCAACCCGAGGTAATTTAAGGATTTCTTCTACTACGGGCGCTATTATTGGCTCATTCTTTTTTCTATCTCCTCAAGACATGCAAAATAATAATAACCTATCTTTTCCTACCCCTCACGTGTGAAGAGATTTGAAGAAAAAGTCGATAATTATGTTCTCTCTCCACTTGGCCGAATCTGGACAGTACAACAAAAAAATCATTTTCTATCTGAATAAGGGTCCAATATGCAAATTTCGCTAAGAACATTTTTTAGTCGACAACAATGCGAAGATTCTACAAAAAGAAATCTGGCAATTGAATAAAAACTGAGAGAGATCCAAGCGTTGAAAGTTGGCGTCAGAGAAAAAAACATTAGCTGTTTCTGACCAACCCGAGGTAATTTAAAGATTTATTCAATTACGGGCCCTATTCTTGGCTCATTTTTTTTTTCTATCTCCTCAAGACATGCAAAATAATAATAACCTATCTGTTCCTACCCCTCACGTGTGAAGATATTTGAAGAAAAGTTGATAATTATGTTCTCTCTCCATTTGGCCGAATTCGGACAGTTGAACAAAAAATCATTTTCTATCTGAATAAGGGTCCAATATGCAAATTTCGCTAAGAACATTTTTTTGTCGACAACAAGGCGAAGATTCTACAAAAAGAAGTCTGGCAATTGAATAAAAACTCAGAGAGATCCAAGCGTTCAAAGTTGGAGTCAGAGAAAAAAACATTAGCTGTTTCTGACCAACCCGAGGTAATTTAAGGATTTCTTCAACTACGGGCGCTATTATTGGCTCATTCTTTTTTCTATCTCCTCAAGACATGCAAAATAATAATAACCTATCTTTTCCTACCCCTCACGTGTGAAGAGATTTGAAGAAAAAGTCGATAATTATGTTCTCTCTCCACTTCGCCGAATCTGGACAGTACAACAAAAAAATCATTTTCTATCTGAATAAGGGTCCAATATGCAAATTTCGCTGAGAACATTTTTTAGTCCACAACAATGCGAAGATTCTACAAAAAGAAATCTGGCAATTGAATAAAAACTGAGAGAGATCCAAGCGTTGAAAGTTGGCGTCAGAGAAAAAAACATTAGCTGTTTCTGACCAACCCGAGGTAATTTAAAGATTTCTTCAATTACGGGCGCTATTCTTGGCTCATTCTTTTTTCTATCTCCTCAAGACAAGCAAAATAATAATAACCTATCTATTCCTACCGCTCACGTGTGAATATATTTGAAGAAAAAGTTGATAATTATGTTCTCCCTCCATTTGGCCGAATTCGGACAGTAGAACAAAAAATCATTTTCTATCTGAATAAGGGTCCAATATGCAAATTTCGCTAAGAACATTTTTTGGTCGACAACAAGGCGAAGATTCTACAAAAAGAAGTCTGGCAATTGAATATAAACTCAGAGAGATCCAAGCGTTCAAAGTTGGAGTCAGAGAAAAAAACATTAGCTGGTTCTGACCAACCCGAAAATGATTTTCTGTTCTACTGTCCGAATTCGGCCAAATGGAGAGAGAACATAATTATCAACTTTTTCTTCAAATATCTTCACACGTGAGGGGTAGGAAAAGATAGGTTATTATTATTTTGCATGTCTTGAGGAGATAGAAAAAAGAATGAGCCAAGAATAGCGCCCGTAGTTGAAGAAATCTTTAAATTACCACGGGTTGGTCAGAAACAGCTAATGTTTTTTTCTCTGACTCGAACTTTGAACGCTTGGATCTCTCTCAGTTTTTACTCAATTGCCAGATTTCTTTTTGTAGAATCTTCGCATTGTTGTCGACTAAAAAATGTTCTTAGCGAAATTTGCGTATTGGACCCTTATTTAGATAGAAAATGATTTTTTTGTTGTACTGTCCAGATTCGGCCAAGTGGAGAGAGAACATAATTATCAACTTTTTCTTCAAATCTCTTCACACGTGAGGGGTAGGAAAAGATAGGTTATTATTATTTGTCATGTCTTGAGCAGATAGAAAAAGGAATGAGTCAAGAATAGCGCCCGTTGTAGAAGAAATCCTGAAATTACCACGGGTTTGTCAGAAACAGCTAATGTTTTTTTCTCTGAGTCCAACTTTGAACGCTTGGATCTCTCTAAGTTTTTATTCAAATGCCGGATTTCTTTTTGTACAATCTTCGCCTTGTTGTCGACTAAAAAATGTTCTTGGCGAAATTTGCAAATTGGACACTTATTCAGATAGAAAATGATTTTTTTGTTGTATGGTCCAGATTCGGCCAAGTGGAGAGAGAACATAATTATCAACTTTTTCTTCAAATCACTTCACAAGTGAGGGGTAAGAAAAAATAGGTTATTATTATTTTTCATGTCTTGAGGAGATAGAAAAAAGAATGAGCCAAGAATAGCGCCCGTTGTTGAAGAAATCCTGAAATTACCACGGGTTGGTCAGAAACAGCTAATGTTTTTTTCTCTGACTCCAACTTTGAACGCTTGGATCTCTCTGAGTTTTTATTCAATTGTGGGATTTCTTTTTGTAGAATCTTCGTCTTGTTGTCGACTAAAAAATGTTCTTGTCAAAATTTGCAAATTGGACCCTTATTCAGATAGAAAATGATTCTTTTGTTGTACTGTCCAGATTCGGCCAAGTGGAGAGAGAACATAAATATCAACTTTTTCTTCAAATCTCTTCACACGTGAGGGGTAGGAAAAGATAGGTCATTAATATTTTTCATGTCTGAGGAGATAGAAAAAAGAATGCGCCAAGAATAGCGCCCGTTGTTGATGAAATCCTTAAATTACCACGGGTTGGTCAGAAACAGCTAATGTTTTTTTCTCTGACTCCAACTTTAAACGCTTGGATCTCTCTGAGTTTTTATTCAATTGCGGGATTTCTTTTTGTAGAATCTTCACCTTGTTGTCGACTAAAAAATGTTCTTGGCGAAATTTGCAAATTGGACCCTTATTCAGATAGAAAATGATTTTTTTGTTGTACTGTCAAGATTCGCCAAGTGGAGAGAGAACATAATTATCAACTTTTTCTTCAAATCTCTTCACACGTGAGGGGCATGAAAAGATAGGTTATTATTATTTTTCATGTCTGAGGAGATAGAAAAAAGAATGTGTCAAGAATGGCGCCCGTAGTTGAAGAAATCGTTAAATTACCGCGGGTTGGTCAGAAACAGCTAATGTTTTTTTCTCTGACTCCAACTTTGAACCCTTGGATCTCTCTTAGTTTTTATTCAAATGCCAGATTTCTTTTTGTAGAATCTCTGCCATTTCGTTGACAAAAAAATGTTCTTAGCGAAATTTGCATATTGGACCCTTATTCAGATAGAAACTGAGTTTTTTTTCTAATGTCCGAATTCGGCCAAATGGAGAGAGAACATAATTATCAACTTTTCAATCAAATATCTTCACACGTGAGGGGTAGGAAAAGATAGGTTATTATTATTTTGCATGTCTTGAGGAGATAGAAAAAAGAATGAGCCAAGAATAGCGCCCGTAGTTGAAGATATCCTTAAATTACCTCGGGTTGGTCAGAAACAGCTAATGTTTTTTTCTCTGACTCCAACATTGAACGCTTGGATCTCTCTGAGTGTTTATTTAATAGCCAGATTTCTTTTTGTAGAATCTTCGCATTGTTGTCGACTAAAAAATGTTCTTAGCGAAATTTGCATATTGGACCCTTATTCAGATAGAAAATGATTTTTTGTTCTACTGTCCGAATTCGGCCAAATGGAGAGAGAACATAATTATCAACTTTTTCTTCAAATATCTTCACACGTGAGGGGTAGGAACAGATAGGTTATTATTATTTTGCATGTCTTGAGGAGATAGAAAAAAGAATGAGCCAAGAATAGCGCCCGTAGTTGAAGAAATCCTTAAATTACCTCGGGTTGGTCAGAAACAGCTAATGTTTTTTTCTCTGACTCCAACTTTGAACGCTTGGATCTCTCTGAGTTTTTATTCAATTGCCAGACTTCTTTTTGTAGAATCTTCGCCTTGTTGTCGACAAAAAAATGTTCTTAGCGAAATTTGCATATTGGACCCTTATTCAGATAGAAAATGATTTTTTGTTCTACTGTCCGAATTCGGCCAAATGGAGAGAGAACATAATTATCAACTTTTCTTCAAATATCTTCACACGTGAGGGGTAGGAACAGATAGGTTATTATTATTTTGCATGTCTTGAGGAGATAGAAAAAAAAAATGAGCCATGAATAGCGCCCGTAATTGAATAAATCTTTAAATTATCTCGGGTTGGTCAGAAACAGCTAATGTTTTTTTCTCTGACGCCAACTTTCAACGCTTGGATCTCTCTCAGTTTTTATTCAATTGCCAGATTTCTTTTTGTAGAATCTTCGCATTGTTGTCGACTAAAAAATGTTCTTAGCGAAATTTGCATATTGGACCCTTATTCAGATAGAAAATGATTTTTTTGTTGTACTGTCCAGATTCGGCCAAGTGGAGAGAGAACATAATTATCGACTTTTTCTTCAAATCTCTTCACACGTGAGGGGTATGAAAAGATAGGTTATTATTATTTTGCATGTCTTGAGGAGATAGAAAAAAGAATGAGCCAATAATAGCGCCCGTAGTTGAAGAAATCCTTAAATTAACTCGGGTTGGTCAGAAACAGCTAATGTTTTTTTCTCTGACTCCAACTTTGAACGCTTGGATCTGTCTGAGTTTTTATTCAATTGCCAGACTTCTTTTTGTAGAATCTTCGCCTTGTTGTCGACAAAAAAATGTTCTTAGCGAAATTTGCATATTGGACCCTTATTCAGATAGAAAATGATTTTTTGTTCTACTGTCTGAATTCGGCCAAATGGAGGGAGAACATAATTATCTACTTTTTCTTCAAATATCTTCACACGTGAGCGGTAGGAACAGATAGGTTATTATTATTTTGCATGTCTTGAGGAGATACAAAAAAGAATGAGCCAAGAATAGCGCCCGTAATTGAAGAAATCTTTAAATTACCTCGGGTTGGTCGGAAACATCTAATGTTTTTTTCTCTGACGCCAACTTTCAACGCTTGGATCTCTCTCAGTTTTTATTCAATTGCCAGATTTCTTTTTGTAGAATCTTCGCATTGTTGTCGACTAAAAAATGTTCTTAGCGAAATTTGCATATTGGACCCCTATTCAGATAGAAAATGATTTTTTTGTTGTACTGTCCAGATTCGGCCAAGTGGAGAGAGAACATAATTATCGACTTTTTCTTCAAATCTCTTCACACGTGAGGGGTAGGAAAAGATAGGTTACTATTATTTTGCATGTCTTGAGGAGATAGAAAAAAGAATGAGCCAATAATAGCGCCCGTAGTTGAAGAAATCCTTAAATTACCTCGGGTTGGTCAGAACCAGCTAATGTTTTTTTCTCTGACTCCAACTTTGAACGCTTGGATCTCTCTGAGTTTATATTCAATTGCCAGACTTCTTTTTGTAGAATCTTCGCCTTGTTGTCGACCAAAAAATGTTCTTAGCGAAATTTGCATATTGGACCCTTATTCAGATAGAAAATGATTTTTTGTTCTACTGTCCGAATTTGGCCAAATGGAGGGAGAACATAATTATCAACTTTTTCTTCAAATATATTCACACGTGAGCGGTAGGAATAGATAGGTTATTATTATTTTGCATGTCTTGAGGAGATAGAAAAAAGAATGAGCCAAGAATAGCGCCCGTAATTGAAGAAATCTTTAAATTACCTCGGGTTGGTCAGAAACAGCTAATATTTTTTTCTCTGACGCCAACTTTCAACGCTTGGATCTCTCTCAGTTTTTATTCAATTGCCAGATTTCTTTTTGTAGAATCTTCGCATTGTTGTGGACTAAAAAATGTTCTCAGCGAAATTTGCATATTGGACCCTTATTCAGATAGAAAATGATTTTTTTGTTGTACTGTTCAGATTCGGCGAAGTGGAGAGAGAACATAATTATCGACTTTTTCTTCAAATCTCTTCACACGTGAGGGGTAGGAAAAGATAGGTTATTATTATTTTGCATGTCTTGAGGAGATAGAAAAAAGAATGAGCCAATAATAGCGCCCGTAGTTGAAGAAATCCTTAAATTACCTCGGGTTGGTCAGAAACAGCTAATGTTTTTTTCTCTGACTCCAACTTTGAACGCTTGGATCTCTCTGAGTTTTTATTCAATTGCCAGACTTCTTTTTGTAGAATCTTCGCCTTGTTGTCGACAAAAAAATGTTCTTAGCGAAATTTGCATATTGGACCCTTATTCAGATAGAAAATGTTTTTTTTGTTGTACTGTCCAGATTCGGCCAAGTGGAGAGAGAACATAATTATCGACTTTTTCTTCAAATCTCTTCACACGTGAGGGTAGGAAAAGATAGGTTATTATTATTTTGCATGTCTTGAGGAGATAGAAAAAAGAATGAGCCAATAATAGCGCCCGTAGTTGAAGAAATCCTTAAATTACCTCGGGTTGGTCAGAAACAGCTAATGTTTTTTTCTCTGACGCCAACTTTCAACGCTTGGATCTCTCTCAGTTTTTATTCAATTGCCAGATTTCTTTTTGTAGAATCTTTGCATTGTTGTCGACTAAAAAATGTTCTTAGCGAAATTTGCATATTGGACCCTTATTCAGATAGAAAATGATTTTTTTGTCGTACTGTCCAGATTCGGCCAAGTGGAGAGAGAACATAATTATCGACTTTTTCTTCAAATCTCTTCACACGTGAGGGGTAGGAAAAGATAGGTTATTATTATTTTGCATGTCTTGAGGAGATAGAAAAAAGAATGAGCCAATAATAGCGCCCGTAGTTGAAGAAATCCTTAAATTAACTCGGGTTGGTCAGAAACAGCTAATGTTTTTTTCTCTGACTCCAACTTTGAACGCTTGGATCTGTCTGAGTTTTTATTCAATTGCCAGACTTCTTTTTGTAGAATCTTCGCCTTGTTGTCGACAAAAAAATGTTCTTAGCGAAATTTGCACATTGGACCCTTATTCAGATAGAAAATGATTTTTTGTTCTACTGTCTGAATTCGGCCAAATGGAGGGAGAACATAATTATCAACTTTTTCTTCAAATATCTTCACACGTGAGCGGTAGGAACAGATAGGTTATTATTATTTTGCATGTCTTGAGGAGATAGAAAAAAGAATGAGCCAAGAATAGCGCCCGTAATTGAAGAAATCTTTAAATTACCTCGGGTTGGTCAGAAACATCTAATGTTTTTTTCTCTGACGCCAACTTTCAACGCTTGGATCTCTCTCAGTTTTTATTCAATAGCCAGATTTCTTTTTGTAGAATCTTCGCATTGTTGTCGACTAAAAAATGTTCTTAGCGAAATTTGCATATTGGACCCCTATTCAGATAGAAAATGATTTTTTTGTTGTACTGTCCAGATTCGGCCAAGTGGAGAGAGAACATAATTATCGACTTTTTCTTCAAATCTCTTCACACGTGAGGGGTAGGAAAAGATAGGTTATTATTATTTTGCATGCCTTGTGCAGATAGAAAAAAGAATGAGCCAATAATAGCGCCCGTAGTTGAAGAAATCCTTAAATTGAGTAGAAATTCAGGTTTGCATTTGAATAATTTAGTATTTATTATCATTCTTTACGACAAATCTATCCGAGTTGTTTTGGAATGAAAGGAGCAAACAAATGCACGAAACATGAGTATTAGGTGCAAACAAAGATGTTGGAGAAATATTTTAAATTGAAAACAAATTTTGGTTTGCACTTGAATAATTTAGTATTAACTATCATTCTTTACGAAAAATCTATCCGAGTTGTTTTTGAATGAAATGAGCAAAGAAATGCACGAAACACGAGTATTAGGTGCAAACAGAGATTGCGGAGAAATATTTTGAATTGAATACAAATTTTGGTTTGCATTTGAATAATTAATATTTACTACCATTCTTCACGAAAAATCTATCCGAGTTTTTTTTGGGTGAAACGAGCAAACAAACGAACAAAACATGAGTTTTAGGACCAAACAAAGATTGTGGAGAAATATTTTAAATTGAGTAGAAATTTAGGTTTGCATTTGAATAATTTAGTATTTATTATCATTCTTTACGAAAAATCTATCCGAGTTGTTTTTGAATGAAAGGAGCAAACAAATGCACGAAACATGAGTATTAGGTGCAAACAAAGATTGTGGAGAAATATTTTAAATTGAATACAAATTTTGGTTTGCATTTGAATAATTTAGTATTTACTATCATTCTTTAGGAAAATCTATGCGAGTTGTTTTTGAATGAAATGAGCAAACAAATGCACGAAACATGAGTTTTAGGTGCAAACAGAGATTGTGGAGAAATATTTTGAATTGAATACAAATTTTGGTTTGCATTTGAATACTTTCGTATTTACTATCATTTTTTACGAAAAATCTATTCGAGTTGTTTTTGAATGAAATGAGCAAACAAATGCACGAAACATGAGTTTTAGGTGCAAACAAAGATGTTGGAGAAATATTTTAAATTGAAAACAAATTTTGGTTTGCACTTGAATAATTTAGTATTAGCTATCCTTCTTTACGAAAAATCTATCCGAGTTGTTTTTGAATGAAATGAGCAAAGAAATGCACGAAACACGAGTATTAGGTGCAAACAGATATTGCGGAGAAATATTTTGAATTGAATACAAATTTTGGTTTGCATTTGAATAATTAATATTTACTACCATTCATCACGAAAAATCTATCCGAGTTTTTTTTGGGTGAAACGAGCAAACAAACGAACAAAACATGAGTTTTAGGACCAAACAAAGATTGTGGAGAAATATTTTAAATTGAGTAGAAATTTAGGTTTGCCTTTGAATAATTTAGTATTTATTATCATTCTTTACGAAAAATCTATCCGAGTTGTTTTTGAATGAAAGGAGCAAACAAGTGCACGAAACATGAGTATTAGGTGCAAACAAAGATTGTGGAGAAATATTTTAAATTGAATACAAATTTTTGTTTGCATTTGAATAATTTAGTATTTACTATCATTCTTTAGGAAAATCTATGCGAGTTGTTTTTGAATGAAATGAGCAAACAAATGCATGAAACATGAGTTTTAGGTGCAAACAGAGATTGTGGAGAAATATTTTGAATTGAATACAAATTTTGGTTTGCATTTGAATACTTTCGTATTTACTATCATTTTTTACGAAAAATCTATTCGAGTTGTTTTTGAATGAAATGAGCAAACAAATGCACGAAACATGAGTTTTAGGTGCAAACAAAGATGTTGGAGAAATATTTTAAATTGAAAACAAATTTTGGTTTGCACTTGAATAATTTAGTATTAGCTATCATTCTTTACGAAAAATCTATCCGAGTTGTTTTTGAATGAAATGAGCAAAGAAATGCACGAAACATGAGTATTAGGTGCAAACAGAGATTGTGGAGAAATATTTTGAATTGAATACAAATTTTGGTTTGCATTTGAATAATTAATATTTACTACCATTCTTCACAAAAAATCTATCCGAGTTTTTTTTGGGTGAAACGAGCAAACAAACGAACAAAACATGAGTTTTAGGACCAAACAAAGATTGTGGAGAAATATTTTAAATTGAGTAGAAATTTAGGTTTGCATTTGAATAATTTAGTATTTATTATCATTCTTTACGAAAAATCTATCCGAGTTGTTTTTGAATGAAAGGAGCAAACAAATGCACGAAACATGAGTATTAGGTGCAAACAAAGATTGTGGAGAAATATTTTAAATTGAATACAAATTTTGGTTTGCATTTGAATAATTTAGTATTTACTATCATTCTTTAGAAAAAATATATGCGAGTTGTTTTTGAATGAAATGAGCAAACAAATGCACGAAACATGAGTTTTAGGTGCAAACAGAGATTGTGGAGAAATATTTTGAATTGAATACAAATTTTGGTTTGCATTTGAATACTTTCGTATTTACTATCATTTTTTACGAAAAATCTATTCGAGTTGTTTTTGAATGAAATGAGCAAACAAATGCACGAAACATGAGTTTTAGGTGCAAACAAAGATGTTGGAGAAATATTTTAAATTGAAAACAAATTTTGGTTTGCACTTGAATAATTTAGTATTAGCTATCATTCTTTACGAAAAATCTATCCGAGTTGTTTTTGAATGAAATGAGCAAAGAAATGCACGAAACACGAGTATTAGGTGCAAACAGATATTGCGGAGAAATATTTTGAATTGAATACAAATTTTGGTTTGCATTTGAATAATTAATATTTACTACCATTCATCACGAAAAATCTATCCGAGTTTTTTTTGGGTGAAACGAGCAAACAAACGAACAAAACATGAGTTTTAGGACCAAACAAAGATTGTGGAGAAATATTTTAAATTGAGTAGAAATTTAGGTTTGCCTTTGAATAATTTAGTATTTATTATCATTCTTTACGAAAAATCTATCCGAGTTGTTTTTGAAAGAAAGGAGCAAACAAGTGCACGAAACATGAGTATTAGGTGCAAACAAAGATTGTGGAGAAATATTTTAAATTGAATACAAATTTTTGTTTGCATTTGAATAATTTAGTATTTACTATCATTCTTTAGGAAAATCTATGCGAGTTGTTTTTAAATGAAATGAGCAAACAAATGCATGAAACATGAGTTTTAGGTGCAAACAGAGATTGTGGAGAAATATTTTGAATTGAATACAAATTTTGGTTTGCATTTGAATACTTTCGTATTTACTATCATTTTTTACGAAAAATCTATTCGAGTTGTTTTTGAATGAAATGAGCAAACAAATGCACGAAACATGAGTTTTAGGTGCAAACAAAGATGTTGGAGAAATATTTTAAATTGAAAACAAATTTTGGTTTGCACTTGAATAATTTAGTATTAGCTATCCTTCTTTACGAAAAATCTATCCGAGTTGTTTTTGAATGAAATGAGCAAAGAAATGCACGAAACACGAGTATTAGGTGCAAACAGATATTGCGGAGAAATATTTTGAATTGAATACAAATTTTGGTTTGCATTTGAATAATTAATATTTACTACCATTCATCACGAAAAATCTATCCGAGTTTTTTTTGGGTGAAACGAGCAAACAAACGAACAAAACATGAGTTTTAGGACCAAACAAAGATTGTGGAGAAATATTTTAAATTGAGTAGAAATTTAGGTTTGCCTTTGAATAATTTAGTATTTATTATCATTCTTTACGAAAAATCTATCCGAGTTGTTTTTGAATGAAAGGAGCAAACAAGTGCACGAAACATGAGTATTAGGTGCAAACAAAGATTGTGGAGAAATATTTTAAATTGAATACAAATTTTTGTTTGCATTTGAATAATTTAGTATTTACTATCATTCTTTAGGAAAATCTATGCGAGTTGTTTTTGAATGAAATGAGCAAACAAATGCATGAAACATGAGTTTTAGGTGCAAACAGAGATTGTGGAGAAATATTTTGAATTGAATACAAATTTTGGTTTGCATTTGAATACTTTCGTATTTACTATCATTTTTTACGAAAAATCTATTCGAGTTGTTTTTGAATGAAATGAGCAAACAAATGCACGAAACATGAGTTTTAGGTGCAAACAAAGATGTTGGAGAAATATTTTAAATTGAAAACAAATTTTGGTTTGCACTTGAATAATTTAGTATTAGCTATCATTCTTTACGAAAAATCTATCCGAGTTGTTTTTGAATGAAATGAGCAAAGAAATGCACGAAACATGAGTATTAGGTGCAAACAGAGATTGTGGAGAAATATTTTGAATTGAATACAAATTTTGGTTTGCATTTGAATAATTAATATTTACTACCATTCTTCACAAAAAATCTATCCGAGTTTTTTTTGGGTGAAACGAGCAAACAAACGAACAAAACATGAGTTTTAGGACCAAACAAAGATTGTGGAGAAATATTTTAAATTGAGTAGAAATTTAGGTTTGCATTTGAATAATTTAGTATTTATTATCATTCTTTACGAAAAATCTATCCGAGTTGTTTTTGAATGAAAGGAGCAAACAAATGCACGAAACATGAGTATTAGGTGCAAACAAAGATTGTGGAGAAATATTTTAAATTGAATACAAATTTTGGTTTGCATTTGAATAATTTAGTATTTACTATCATTCTTTAGAAAAAATATATGCGAGTTGTTTTTGAATGAAATGAGCAAACAAATGCACGAAACATGAGTTTTAGGTGCAAACAGAGATTGTGGAGAAATATTTTGAATTGAATACAAATTTTGGTTTGCATTTGAATACTTTCGTATTTACTATCATTTTTTACGAAAAATCTATTCGAGTTGTTTTTGAATGAAATGAGCAAACAAATGCACGAAACATGAGTTTTAGGTGCAAACAAAGATGTTGGAGAAATATTTTAAATTGAAAACAAATTTTGGTTTGCACTTGAATAATTTAGTATTAGCTATCATTCTTTACGAAAAATCTATCCGAGTTGTTTTTGAATGAAATGAGCAAAGAAATGCACGAAACACGAGTATTAGGTGCAAACAGATATTGCGGAGAAATATTTTGAATTGAATACAAATTTTGGTTTGCATTTGAATAATTAATATTTACTACCATTCATCACGAAAAATCTATCCGAGTCTTTTTTGGGTGAAACGAGCAAACAAACGAACAAAACATGAGTTTTAGGACCAAACAAAGATTGTGGAGAAATATTTTAAATTGAGTAGAAATTTAGGTTTGCCTTTGAATAATTTAGTATTTATTATCATTCTTTACGAAAAATCTATCCGAGTTGTTTTTGAATGAAAGGAGCAAACAAGTGCACGAAACATGAGTATTAGGTGCAAACAAAGATTGTGGAGAAATATTTTAAATTGAATACAAATTTTTGTTTGCATTTGAATAATTTAGTATTTACTATCATTCTTTAGGAAAATCTATGCGAGTTGTTTTTAAATGAAATGAGCAAACAAATGCATGAAACATGAGTTTTAGGTGCAAACAGAGATTGTGGAGAAATATTTTGAATTGAATACAAATTTTGGTTTGCATTTGAATACTTTCGTATTTACTATCATTTTTTACGAAAAATCTATTCGAGTTGTTTTTGAATGAAATGAGCAAACAAATGCACGAAACATGAGTTTTAGGTGCAAACAAAGATGTTGGAGAAATATTTTAAATTGAAAACAAATTTTGGTTTGCACTTGAATAATTTAGTATTAGCTATCATTCTTTACGAAAAATCTATCCGAGTTGTTTTTGAATGAAATGAGCAAAGAAATACACGAAACATGAGTATTAGGTGCAAACAGAGATTGTGGAGAAATATTTTGAATTGAATACAAATTTTGGTTTGCATTTGAATAATTAATATTTACTACCATTCTTCACGAAAAATCTATCCGAGTTTTTTTTGGGTGAAACGAGCAAACAAACGAACAAAACATGAGTTTTAGGACCAAACAAAGATTGTGGAGAAATATTTTAAATTGAGTAGAAATTTAGGTTTGCATTTGAATAATTTAGTATTTATTATCATTCTTTACGAAAAATCTATCCGAGTTGTTTTTGAATGAAAGGAGCAAACAAATGCACGAAACATGAGTATTAGGTGCAAACAAAGATTGTGGAGAAATATTTTAAATTGAATACAAATTTTGGTTTGCATTTGAATAATTTAGTATTTACTATCATTCTTTAGAAAAAATATATGCGAGTTGTTTTTGAATGAAATGAGCAAACAAATGCACGAAACATGAGTTTTAGGTGCAAACAGAGATTGTGGAGAAATATTTTGAATTGAATACAAATTTTGGTTTGCATTTGAATACTTTCGTATTTACTATCATTTTTTACGAAAAATCTATTCGAGTTGTTTTTGAATGAAATGAGCAAACAAATGCACGAAACATGAGTTTTAGGTGCAAACAAAGATGTTGGAGAAATATTTTAAATTGAAAACAAATTTTGGTTTGCACTTGAATAATTTAGTATTAGCTATCATTCTTTACGAAAAATCTATCCGAGTTGTTTTTGAATGAAATGAGCAAAGAAATGCACGAAACACGAGTATTAGGTGCAAACAGATATTGCGGAGAAATATTTTGAATTGAATACAAATTTTGGTTTGCATTTGAATAATTAATATTTACTACCATTCTTCACGAAAAATATATCCGAGTTTTTTTTGGGTGAAACGAGCAAATAAACGAACAAAACATGAGTTTTAGGACCAAACAAAGATTGTGGAGAAATATTTTAAATTGAGTAGAAATTTAGGTTTGCATTTGAATAATTTAGTATTTATTATCATTCTTTACGAAAAATCTATCCGAGTTGTTTTGGAATGAAAGGAGCAAACAAATGCACGAAACATGAGTTTTAGGTGCAAACAAAGATGTTGGAGAAATATTTTAAATTGAAAACAAATTTTGGTTTGCACTTGAATAATTTAGTATTAACTATCATTCTTTACGAAAAATCTATCCGAGTTGTTTTTGAATGAAATGAGCAAAGAAATGCACGAAACACGAGTATTAGGTGCAAACAGAGATTGTGGAGAAATATTTTGAATTGAATACAAATTTTGGTTTGCATTTGAATAATTAATATTTAGTACCATTCTTCACGAAAAATCTATCCGAGTTTTTTTTGGGTGAATCGAGCAAACAAACGAACAAAGCATGAGTTTTAGGACCAAACAAAGATTGTGGAGAAATATTTTAAATTGAGTAGAAATTTAGGTTTGCATTTGAATAATTTAGTATTTATTATCATTCTTTACGAAAAATCTATCCGAGTTGTTTTTGAATGAAAGGAGCAAACAAATGCACGAAACATGAGTATTAGGTGCAAACAAAGATTGTGGAGAAATATTTTAAATTGAATACAAATTTTGGTTTGCATTTGAATAATTTAGTATTTACTATCATTCTTTAGGAAAAATCTATGCGAGTTGTTTTTGAATGAAATGAGCAAACAAATGCACGAAACATGAGTTTTAGGTGCAAACAGAGATTGTGGAGAAATATTTTGAATTGAATACAAATTTTGGTTTGCATTTGAATACTTTCGTATTTACTATCATTTTTTACGAAAAATCTATTCGAGTTGTTTTTGAATGAAATGAGCAAACAAATGCACGAAACATGAGTTTTAGGTGCAAACAAAGATGTTGGAGAAATATTTTAAATTGAAAACAAATTTTGGTTTGCACTTGAATAATTTAGTATTAGCTATCATTCTTTACGAAAAATCTATCCGAGTTGTTTTTGAATGAAATGAGCAAAGAAATGCACGAAACACGAGTATTAGGTGCAAACAGATATTGCGGAGAAATATTTTGAATTGAATACAAATTTTGGTTTGCATTTGAATAATTAATATTTACTACCATTCTTCACGAAAAATCTATCCGAGTTTTTTTTGGGTGAATCGAGCAAACAAACGAACAAAGCATAAGTTTTAGGACCAAACAAAGATTGTGGAGAAATATTTTAAATTGAGTAGAAATTTAGGTTTGCATTTGAATAATTTAGTATTTATTATCATTCTTTACGAAAAATCTATCCGAGTTGTTTTTGAATGAAAGGAGCAAACAAATGCACGAAACATGAGTATTAGGTGCAAACAAAGATTGTGGAGAAATATTTTAAATTGAATACAAATTTTGGTTTGCATTTGAATAATTTAGTATTTACTATCATTCTTTAGGAAAAATCTATGCGAGTTGTTTTTGAATGAAATGAGCAAACAAATGCACGAAACATGAGTTTTAGGTGCAAACAGAGATTGTGGAGAAATATTTTGAATTGAATACAAATTTTGGTTTGCATTTGAATACTTTCGTATTTACTATCATTTTTTACGAAAAATCTATTCGAGTTGTTTTTGAATGAAATGAGCAAACAAATGCACGAAACATGAGTTTTAGGTGCAAACAAAGATGTTGGAGAAATATTTTAAATTGAAAACAAATTTTGGTTTGCACTTGAATAATTTAGTAT
This sequence comes from Juncus effusus, assembly GCA_027726005.1. NCBI lineage: Eukaryota > Viridiplantae > Streptophyta > Magnoliopsida > Poales > Juncaceae > Juncus > Juncus effusus. The sequence continues at coordinate 5,655,907 of CM050893.1, forward strand.
TAGCTATCCTTCTTTACGAAAAATCTATCCGAGTTGTTTTTGAATGAAATGAGCAAAGAAATGCACGAAACACGAGTATTAGGTGCAAACAGATATTGCGGAGAAATATTTTGAATTGAATACAAATTTTGGTTTGCATTTGAATAATTAATATTTACTACCATTCATCACGAAAAATCTATCCGAGTTTTTTTTGGGTGAAACGAGCAAACAAACGAACAAAACATGAGTTTTAGGACCAAACAAAGATTGTGGAGAAATATTTTAAATTGAGTAGACATTTAGGTTTGCCTTTGAATAATTAAGTATTTATTATCATTCTTTACGAAAAATCTATCCGAGTTGTTTTTGAATGAAAGGAGCAAACAAGTGCACGAAACATGAGTATTAGGTGCAAACAAAGATTGTGGAGAAATATTTTAAATTGAATACAAATTTTTGTTTGCATTTGAATAATTTAGTATTTACTATCATTCTTTAGGAAAATCTATGCGAGTTGTTTTTGAATGAAATGAGCAAACAAATGCATGAAACATGAGTTTTAGGTGCAAACAGAGATTGTGGAGAAATATTTTGAATTGAATACAAATTTTGGTTTGCATTTGAATACTTTCGTATTTACTATCATTTTTTACGAAAAATCTATTCGAGTTGTTTTTGAATGAAATGAGCAAACAAATGCACGAAACATGAGTTTTAGGTGCAAACAAAGATGTTGGAGAAATATTTTAAATTGAAAACAAATTTTGGTTTGCACTTGAATAATTTAGTATTAGCTATCATTCTTTACGAAAAATCTATCCGAGTTGTTTTTGAATGAAATGAGCAAAGAAATACACGAAACATGAGTATTAGGTGCAAACAGAGATTGTGGAGAAATATTTTGAATTGAATACAAATTTTGGTTTACATTTGAATAATTAATATTTACTACCATTCTTCACAAAAAATCTATCCGAGTTTTTTTTGGGTGAAACGAGCAAACAAACGAACAAAACATGAGTTTTAGGACCAAACAAAGATTGTGGAGAAATATTTTAAATTGAGTAGAAATTTAGGTTTGCATTTGAATAATTTAGTATTTATTATCATTCTTTACGAAAAATCTATCCGAGTTGTTTTTGAATGAAAGGAGCAAACAAATGCACGAAACATGAGTATTAGGTGCAAACAAAGATTGTGGAGAAATATTTTAAATTGAATACAAATTTTGGTTTGCATTTGAATAATTTAGTATTTACTATCATTCTTTAGAAAAAATATATGCGAGTTGTTTTTGAATGAAATGAGCAAACAAATGCACGAAACATGAGTTTTAGGTGCAAACAGAGATTGTGGAGAAATATTTTGAATTGAATACAAATTTTGGTTTGCATTTGAATACTTTCGTATTTACTATCATTTTTTACGAAAAATCTATTCGAGTTGTTTTTGAATGAAATGAGCAAACAAATGCACGAAACATGAGTTTTAGGTGCAAACAAAGATGTTGGAGAAATATTTTAAATTGAAAACAAATTTTGGTTTGCACTTGAATAATTTAGTATTAGCTATCATTCTTTACGAAAAATCTATCCGAGTTGTTTTTGAATGAAATGAGCAAAGAAATGCACGAAACACGAGTATTAGGTGCAAACAGATATTGCGGAGAAATATTTTGAATTGAATACAAATTTTGGTTTGCATTTGAATAATTAATATTTACTACCATTCATCACGAAAAATCTATCCGAGTTTTTTTTGGGTGAAACGAGCAAACAAACGAACAAAACATGAGTTTTAGGACCAAACAAAGATTGTGGAGAAATATTTTAAATTGAGTAGAAATTTAGGTTTGCCTTTGAATAATTTAGTATTTATTATCATTCTTTACGAAAAATCTATCCGAGTTGTTTTTGAATGAAAGGAGCAAACAAGTGCACGAAACATGAGTATTAGGTGCAAACAAAGATTGCGGAGAAATATTTTAAATTGAATACAAATTTTTGTTTGCATTTGAATAATTTAGTATTTACTATCATTCTTTAGGAAAATCTATGCGAGTTGTTTTTAAATGAAATGAGCAAACAAATGCATGAAACATGAGTTTTAGGTGCAAACAGAGATTGTGGAGAAATATTTTGAATTGAATACAAATTTTGGTTTGCATTTGAATACTTTCGTATTTACTATCATTTTTTACGAAAAATCTATTCGAGTTGTTTTTGAATGAAATGAGCAAACAAATGCACGAAACATGAGTTTTAGGTGCAAACAAAGATGTTGGAGAAATATTTTAAATTGAAAACAAATTTTGGTTTGCACTTGAATAATTTAGTATTAGCTATCATTCTTTACGAAAAATCTATCCGAGTTGTTTTTGAATGAAATGAGCAAAGAAATACACGAAACATGAGTATTAGGTGCAAACAGAGATTGTGGAGAAATATTTTGAATTGAATACAAATTTTGGTTTGCATTTGAATAATTAATATTTACTACCATTCTTCACGAAAAATCTATCCGAGTTTTTTTTGGGTGAAACGAGCAAACAAACGAACAAAACATGAGTTTTAGGACCAAACAAAGATTGTGGAGAAATATTTTAAATTGAGTAGAAATTTAGGTTTGCATTTGAATAATTTAGTATTTATTATCATTCTTTACGAAAAATCTATCCGAGTTGTTTTTGAATGAAAGGAGCAAACAAATGCACGAAACATGAGTATTAGGTGCAAACAAAGATTGTGGAGAAATATTTTAAATTGAATACAAATTTTGGTTTGCATTTGAATAATTTAGTATTTACTATCATTCTTTAGAAAAAATATATGCGAGTTGTTTTTGAATGAAATGAGCAAACAAATGCACGAAACATGAGTTTTAGGTGCAAACAGAGATTGTGGAGAAATATTTTGAATTGAATACAAATTTTGGTTTGCATTTGAATACTTTCGTATTTACTATCATTTTTTACGAAAAATCTATTCGAGTTGTTTTTGAATGAAATGAGCAAACAAATGCACGAAACATGAGTTTTAGGTGCAAACAAAGATGTTGGAGAAATATTTTAAATTGAAAACAAATTTTGGTTTGCACTTGAATAATTTAGTATTAGCTATCATTCTTTACGAAAAATCTATCCGAGTTGTTTTTGAATGAAATGAGCAAAGAAATGCACGAAACACGAGTATTAGGTGCAAACAGATATTGCGGAGAAATATTTTGAATTGAATACAAATTTTGGTTTGCATTTGAATAATTAATATTTACTACCATTCTTCACGAAAAATCTATCCGAGTTTTTTTTGGGTGAAACGAGCAAATAAACGAACAAAACATGAGTTTTAGGACCAAACAAAGATTGTGGAGAAATATTTTAAATTGAGTAGAAATTTAGGTTTGCATTTGAATAATTTAGTATTTATTATCATTCTTTACGAAAAATCTATCCGAGTTGTTTTGGAATGAAAGGAGCAAACAAATGCACGAAACATGAGTTTTAGGTGCAAACAAAGATGTTGGAGAAATATTTTAAATTGAAAACAAATTTTGGTTTGCACTTGAATAATTTAGTATTAACTATCATTCTTTACGAAAAATCTATCCGAGTTGTTTTTGAATGAAATGAGCAAAGAAATGCACGAAACACGAGTATTAGGTGCAAACAGAGATTGTGGAGAAATATTTTGAATTGAATACAAATTTTGGTTTGCATTTGAATAATTAATATTTACTACCATTCTTCACGAAAAATCTATCCGAGTTTTTTTTGGGTGAATCGAGCAAACAAACGAACAAAGCATGAGTTTTAGGACCAAACAAAGATTGTGGAGAAATATTTTAAATTGAGTAGAAATTTAGGTTTGCATTTGAATAATTTAGTATTTATTATCATTCTTTACGAAAAATCTATCCGAGTTGTTTTTGAATGAAAGGAGCAAACAAATGCACGAAACATGAGTATTAGGTGCAAACAAAGATTGTGGAGAAATATTTTAAATTGAATACAAATTTTGGTTTGCATTTGAATAATTTAGTATTTACTATCATTCTTTAGGAAAAATCTATGCGAGTTGTTTTTGAATGAAATGAGCAAACAAATGCACGAAACATGAGTTTTAGGTGCAAACAGAGATTGTGGAGAAATATTTTGAATTGAATACAAATTTTGGTTTGCATTTGAATACTTTCGTATTTACTATCATTTTTTACGAAAAATCTATTCGAGTTGTTTTTGAATGAAATGAGCAAACAAATGCACGAAACATGAGTTTTAGGTGCAAACAAAGATGTTGGAGAAATATTTTAAATTGAAAACAAATTTTGGTTTGCACTTGAATAATTTAGTATTAGCTATCATTCTTTACGAAAAATCTATCCGAGTTGTTTTTGAATGAAATGAGCAAAGAAATGCACGAAACACGAGTATTAGGTGCAAACAGATATTGCGGAGAAATATTTTGAATTGAATACAAATTTTGGTTTGCATTTGAATAATTAATATTTACTACCATTCTTCACGAAAAATCTATCCGAGTTTTTTTTGGGTGGAACGAGCAAACAAACGAACAAAACATGAGTTTTAGGACCAAACAAAGATTGTGGAGAAATATTTTAAATTGAGTAGAAATTTAGGTTTGCCTTTGAATAATTTAGTATTTATTATCATTTTTTACGAAAAATCTATTCGAGTTGTTTTTGAATGAAATGAGCAAACAAATGCACGAAACATGAGTTTTAGGTGCAAACAAAGATGTTGGAGAAATATTTTAAATTGAAAACAAATTTTGGTTTGCACTTGAATAATTTAGTATTAGCTATCATTCTTTACGAAAAATCTATCCGAGTTGTTTTTGAATGAAATGAGCAAAGAAATACACGAAACATGAGTATTAGGTGCAAACAGAGATTGTGGAGAAATATTTTGAATTGAATACAAATTTTGGTTTGCATTTGAATAATTAATATTTACTACCATTCTTCACGAAAAATCTATCCGAGTTTTTTTTGGGTGAAACGAGCAAACAAACGAACAAAACATGAGTTTTAGGACCAAACAAAGATTGTGGAGAAATATTTTAAATTGAGTAGAAATTTAGGTTTGCATTTGAATAATTTAGTATTTATTATCATTCTTTACGAAAAATCTATCCGAGTTGTTTTTGAATGAAAGGAGCAAACAAATGCACGAAACATGAGTATTAGGTGCAAACAAAGATTGTGGAGAAATATTTTAAATTGAATACAAATTTTGGTTTGCATTTGAATAATTTAGTATTTACTATCATTCTTTAGAAAAAATATATGCGAGTTGTTTTTGAATGAAATGAGCAAACAAATGCACGAAACATGAGTTTTAGGTGCAAACAGAGATTGTGGAGAAATATTTTGAATTGAATACAAATTTTGGTTTGCATTTGAATACTTTCGTATTTACTATCATTTTTTACGAAAAATCTATTCGAGTTGTTTTTGAATGAAATGAGCAAACAAATGCACGAAACATGAGTTTTAGGTGCAAACAAAGATGTTGGAGAAATATTTTAAATTGAAAACAAATTTTGGTTTGCACTTGAATAATTTAGTATTAGCTATCCTTCTTTACGAAAAATCTATCCGAGTTGTTTTTGAATGAAATGAGCAAAGAAATGCACGAAACACGAGTATTAGGTGCAAACAGATATTGCGGAGAAATATTTTGAATTGAATACAAATTTTGGTTTGCATTTGAATAATTAATATTTACTACCATTCATCACGAAAAATCTATCCGAGTTTTTTTTGGGTGAAACGAGCAAACAAACGAACAAAACATGAGTTTTAGGACCAAACAAAGATTGTGGAGAAATATTTTAAATTGAGTAGACATTTAGGTTTGCCTTTGAATAATTAAGTATTTATTATCATTCTTTACGAAAAATCTATCCGAGTTGTTTTTGAATGAAAGGAGCAAACAAGTGCACGAAACATGAGTATTAGGTGCAAACAAAGATTGTGGAGAAATATTTTAAATTGAATACAAATTTTTGTTTGCATTTGAATAATTTAGTATTTACTATCATTCTTTAGGAAAATCTATGCGAGTTGTTTTTGAATGAAATGAGCAAACAAATGCATGAAACATGAGTTTTAGGTGCAAACAGAGATTGTGGAGAAATATTTTGAATTGAATACAAATTTTGGTTTGCATTTGAATACTTTCGTATTTACTATCATTTTTTACGAAAAATCTATTCGAGTTGTTTTTGAATGAAATGAGCAAACAAATGCACGAAACATGAGTTTTAGGTGCAAACAAAGATGTTGGAGAAATATTTTAAATTGAAAACAAATTTTGGTTTGCACTTGAATAATTTAGTATTAGCTATCATTCTTTACGAAAAATCTATCCGAGTTGTTTTTGAATGAAATGAGCAAAGAAATACACGAAACATGAGTATTAGGTGCAAACAGAGATTGTGGAGAAATATTTTGAATTGAATACAAATTTTGGTTTACATTTGAATAATTAATATTTACTACCATTCTTCACAAAAAATCTATCCGAGTTTTTTTTGGGTGAAACGAGCAAACAAACGAACAAAACATGAGTTTTAGGACCAAACAAAGATTGTGGAGAAATATTTTAAATTGAGTAGAAATTTAGGTTTGCATTTGAATAATTTAGTATTTATTATCATTCTTTACGAAAAATCTATCCGAGTTGTTTTTGAATGAAAGGAGCAAACAAATGCACGAAACATGAGTATTAGGTGCAAACAAAGATTGTGGAGAAATATTTTAAATTGAATACAAATTTTGGTTTGCATTTGAATAATTTAGTATTTACTATCATTCTTTAGAAAAAATATATGCGAGTTGTTTTTGAATGAAATGAGCAAACAAATGCACGAAACATGAGTTTTAGGTGCAAACAGAGATTGTGGAGAAATATTTTGAATTGAATACAAATTTTGGTTTGCATTTGAATACTTTCGTATTTACTATCATTTTTTACGAAAAATCTATTCGAGTTGTTTTTGAATGAAATGAGCAAACAAATGCACGAAACATGAGTTTTAGGTGCAAACAAAGATGTTGGAGAAATATTTTAAATTGAAAACAAATTTTGGTTTGCACTTGAATAATTTAGTATTAGCTATCATTCTTTACGAAAAATCTATCCGAGTTGTTTTTGAATGAAATGAGCAAAGAAATGCACGAAACACGAGTATTAGGTGCAAACAGATATTGCGGAGAAATATTTTGAATTGAATACAAATTTTGGTTTGCATTTGAATAATTAATATTTACTACCATTCATCACGAAAAATCTATCCGAGTTTTTTTTGGGTGAAACGAGCAAACAAACGAACAAAACATGAGTTTTAGGACCAAACAAAGATTGTGGAGAAATATTTTAAATTGAGTAGAAATTTAGGTTTGCCTTTGAATAATTTAGTATTTATTATCATTCTTTACGAAAAATCTATCCGAGTTGTTTTTGAATGAAAGGAGCAAACAAGTGCACGAAACATGAGTATTAGGTGCAAACAAAGATTGCGGAGAAATATTTTAAATTGAATACAAATTTTTGTTTGCATTTGAATAATTTAGTATTTACTATCATTCTTTAGGAAAATCTATGCGAGTTGTTTTTAAATGAAATGAGCAAACAAATGCATGAAACATGAGTTTTAGGTGCAAACAGAGATTGTGGAGAAATATTTTGAATTGAATACAAATTTTGGTTTGCATTTGAATACTTTCGTATTTACTATCATTTTTTACGAAAAATCTATTCGAGTTGTTTTTGAATGAAATGAGCAAACAAATGCACGAAACATGAGTTTTAGGTGCAAACAAAGATGTTGGAGAAATATTTTAAATTGAAAACAAATTTTGGTTTGCACTTGAATAATTTAGTATTAGCTATCATTCTTTACGAAAAATCTATCCGAGTTGTTTTTGAATGAAATGAGCAAAGAAATACACGAAACATGAGTATTAGGTGCAAACAGAGATTGTGGAGAAATATTTTGAATTGAATACAAATTTTGGTTTGCATTTGAATAATTAATATTTACTACCATTCTTCACGAAAAATCTATCCGAGTTTTTTTTGGGTGAAACGAGCAAACAAACGAACAAAACATGAGTTTTAGGACCAAACAAAGATTGTGGAGAAATATTTTAAATTGAGTAGAAATTTAGGTTTGCATTTGAATAATTTAGTATTTATTATCATTCTTTACGAAAAATCTATCCGAGTTGTTTTTGAATGAAAGGAGCAAACAAATGCACGAAACATGAGTATTAGGTGCAAACAAAGATTGTGGAGAAATATTTTAAATTGAATACAAATTTTGGTTTGCATTTGAATAATTTAGTATTTACTATCATTCTTTAGAAAAAATATATGCGAGTTGTTTTTGAATGAAATGAGCAAACAAATGCACGAAACATGAGTTTTAGGTGCAAACAGAGATTGTGGAGAAATATTTTGAATTGAATACAAATTTTGGTTTGCATTTGAATACTTTCGTATTTACTATCATTTTTTACGAAAAATCTATTCGAGTTGTTTTTGAATGAAATGAGCAAACAAATGCACGAAACATGAGTTTTAGGTGCAAACAAAGATGTTGGAGAAATATTTTAAATTGAAAACAAATTTTGGTTTGCACTTGAATAATTTAGTATTAGCTATCATTCTTTACGAAAAATCTATCCGAGTTGTTTTTGAATGAAATGAGCAAAGAAATGCACGAAACACGAGTATTAGGTGCAAACAGATATTGCGGAGAAATATTTTGAATTGAATACAAATTTTGGTTTGCATTTGAATAATTAATATTTACTACCATTCTTCACGAAAAATCTATCCGAGTTTTTTTTGGGTGAAACGAGCAAATAAACGAACAAAACATGAGTTTTAGGACCAAACAAAGATTGTGGAGAAATATTTTAAATTGAGTAGAAATTTAGGTTTGCATTTGAATAATTTAGTATTTATTATCATTCTTTACGAAAAATCTATCCGAGTTGTTTTGGAATGAAAGGAGCAAACAAATGCACGAAACATGAGTTTTAGGTGCAAACAAAGATGTTGGAGAAATATTTTAAATTGAAAACAAATTTTGGTTTGCACTTGAATAATTTAGTATTAACTATCATTCTTTACGAAAAATCTATCCGAGTTGTTTTTGAATGAAATGAGCAAAGAAATGCACGAAACACGAGTATTAGGTGCAAACAGAGATTGTGGAGAAATATTTTGAATTGAATACAAATTTTGGTTTGCATTTGAATAATTAATATTTACTACCATTCTTCACGAAAAATCTATCCGAGTTTTTTTTGGGTGAATCGAGCAAACAAACGAACAAAGCATGAGTTTTAGGACCAAACAAAGATTGTGGAGAAATATTTTAAATTGAGTAGAAATTTAGGTTTGCATTTGAATAATTTAGTATTTATTATCATTCTTTACGAAAAATCTATCCGAGTTGTTTTTGAATGAAAGGAGCAAACAAATGCACGAAACATGAGTATTAGGTGCAAACAAAGATTGTGGAGAAATATTTTAAATTGAATACAAATTTTGGTTTGCATTTGAATAATTTAGTATTTACTATCATTCTTTAGGAAAAATCTATGCGAGTTGTTTTTGAATGAAATGAGCAAACAAATGCACGAAACATGAGTTTTAGGTGCAAACAGAGATTGTGGAGAAATATTTTGAATTGAATACAAATTTTGGTTTGCATTTGAATACTTTCGTATTTACTATCATTTTTTACGAAAAATCTATTCGAGTTGTTTTTGAATGAAATGAGCAAACAAATGCACGAAACATGAGTTTTAGGTGCAAACAAAGATGTTGGAGAAATATTTTAAATTGAAAACAAATTTTGGTTTGCACTTGAATAATTTAGTATTAGCTATCATTCTTTACGAAAAATCTATCCGAGTTGTTTTTGAATGAAATGAGCAAAGAAATGCACGAAACACGAGTATTAGGTGCAAACAGATATTGCGGAGAAATATTTTGAATTGAATACAAATTTTGGTTTGCATTTGAATAATTAATATTTACTACCATTCTTCACGAAAAATCTATCCGAGTTTTTTTTGGGTGAAACGAGCAAACAAACGAACAAAACATGAGTTTTAGGACCAAACAAAGATTGTGGAGAAATATTTTAAATTGAGTAGAAATTTAGGTTTGCCTTTGAATAATTTAGTATTTATTATCATTTTTTACGAAAAATCTATTCGAGTTGTTTTTGAATGAAATGAGCAAACAAATGCACGAAACATGAGTTTTAGGTGCAAACAAAGATGTTGGAGAAATATTTTAAATTGAAAACAAATTTTGGTTTGCACTTGAATAATTTAGTATTAGCTATCATTCTTTACGAAAAATCTATCCGAGTTGTTTTTGAATGAAATGAGCAAAGAAATACACGAAACATGAGTATTAGGTGCAAACAGAGATTGTGGAGAAATATTTTGAATTGAATACAAATTTTGGTTTGCATTTGAATAATTAATATTTACTACCATTCTTCACGAAAAATCTATCCGAGTTTTTTTTGGGTGAAACGAGCAAACAAACGAACAAAACATGAGTTTTAGGACCAAACAAAGATTGTGGAGAAATATTTTAAATTGAGTAGAAATTTAGGTTTGCATTTGAATAATTTAGTATTTATTATCATTCTTTACGAAAAATCTATCCGAGTTGTTTTTGAATGAAAGGAGCAAACAAATGCACGAAACATGAGTATTAGGTGCAAACAAAGATTGTGGAGAAATATTTTAAATTGAATACAAATTTTGGTTTGCATTTGAATAATTTAGTATTTACTATCATTCTTTAGAAAAAATATATGCGAGTTGTTTTTGAATGAAATGAGCAAACAAATGCACGAAACATGAGTTTTAGGTGCAAACAGAGATTGTGGAGAAATATTTTGAATTGAATACAAATTTTGGTTTGCATTTGAATACTTTCGTATTTACTATCATTTTTTACGAAAAATCTATTCGAGTTGTTTTTGAATGAAATGAGCAAACAAATGCACGAAACATGAGTTTTAGGTGCAAACAAAGATGTTGGAGAAATATTTTAAATTGAAAACAAATTTTGGTTTGCACTTGAATAATTTAGTATTAGCTATCATTCTTTACGAAAAATCTATCCGAGTTGTTTTTGAATGAAATGAGCAAAGAAATGCACGAAACACGAGTATTAGGTGCAAACAGATATTGCGGAGAAATATTTTGAATTGAATACAAGTTTTGGTTTGCATTTGAATAATTAATATTTACTACCATTCTTCACGAAAAATCTATCCGAGTTTTTTTTGGGTGAAACGAGCAAATAAACGAACAAAACATGAGTTTTAGGACCAAACAAAGATTGTGGAGAAATATTTTAAATTGAGTAGAAATTTAGGTTTGCATTTGAATAATTTAGTATTTATTATCATTCTTTACGAAAAATCTATCCGAGTTGTTTTGGAATGAAAGGAGCAAACAAATGCACGAAACATGAGTTTTAGGTGCAAACAAAGATGTTGGAGAAATATTTTAAATTGAAAACAAATTTTGGTTTGCACTTGAATAATTTAGTATTAACTATCATTCTTTACGAAAAATCTATCCGAGTTGTTTTTGAATGAAATGAGCAAAGAAATGCACGAAACACGAGTATTAGGTGCAAACAGAGATTGTGGAGAAATATTTTGAATTGAATACAAATTTTGGTTTGCATTTGAATAATTAATATTTACTACCATTCTTCACGAAAAATCTATCCGAGTTTTTTTTGGGTGAATCGAGCAAACAAACGAACAAAGCATGAGTTTTAGGACCAAACAAAGATTGTGGAGAAATATTTTAAATTGAGTAGAAATTTAGGTTTGCATTTGAATAATTTAGTATTTATTATCATTCTTTACGAAAAATCTATCCGAGTTGTTTTTGAATGAAAGGAGCAAACAAATGCACGAAACATGAGTATTAGGTGCAAACAAAGATTGTGGAGAAATATTTTAAATTGAATACAAATTTTGGTTTGCATTTGAATAATTTAGTATTTACTATCATTCTTTAGGAAAAATCTATGCGAGTTGTTTTTGAATGAAATGAGCAAACAAATGCACGAAACATGAGTTTTAGGTGCAAACAGAGATTGTGGAGAAATATTTTGAATTGAATACAAATTTTGGTTTGCATTTGAATACTTTCGTATTTACTATCATTTTTTACGAAAAATCTATTCGAGTTGTTTTTGAATGAAATGAGCAAACAAATGCACGAAACATGAGTTTTAGGTGCAAACAAAGATGTTGGAGAAATATTTTAAATTGAAAACAAATTTTGGTTTGCACTTGAATAATTTAGTATTAGCTATCATTCTTTACGAAAAATCTATCCGAGTTGTTTTTGAATGAAATGAGCAAAGAAATGCACGAAACACGAGTATTAGGTGCAAACAGATATTGCGGAGAAATATTTTGAATTGAATACAAATTTTGGTTTGCATTTGAATAATTAATATTTACTACCATTCTTCACGAAAAATCTATCCGAGTTTTTTTTGGGTGAAACGAGCAAACAAACGAACGAAACATGAGTTTTAGGACCAAACAAAGATTGTGGAGAAATATTTTAAATTGAGTAGAAATTTAGGTTTGCCTTTGAATAATTTAGTATTTATTATCATTCTTTACGAAAAATCTATCCGAGTTGTTTTTGAATGAAAGGAGCAAACAAGTGCACGAAACATGAGTATTAGGTGCAAACAAAGATTGTGGAGAAATATTTTAAATTGAATACAAATTTTGGTTTGCATTTGAATAATTTAGTATTTACTATCATTCTTTAGGAAAATCTATGCGAGTTGTTTTTGAATGAAATGAGCAAACAAATGCACGAAACATGAGTTTTAGGTGCAAACAGAGATTGTGGAGAAATATTTTGAATTGAATACAAATTTTGGTTTGCATTTGAATACTTTGGTATTTACTATCATTTTTTACGAAAAATCTATTCGAGTTGTTTTTGAATGAAATGAGCAAACAAATGCACGAAACATGAGTTTTAGGTGCAAACAAAGATGTTGGAGAAATATTTTAAATTGAAAACAAATTTTGGTTTGCACTTGAATAATTTAGTATTAGCTATCCTTCTTTACGAAAAATCTATCCGAGTTGTTTTTGAATGAAATGAGCAAAGAAATGCACGAAACACGAGTATTAGGTGCAAACAGATATTGCGGAGAAATATTTTGAATTGAATACAAATTTTGGTTTGCATTTGAATAATTAATATTTACTACCATTCTTCACGAAAAATCTATCCGAGTTTTTTTTGGGTGAAACGAGCAAACAAACGAACAAAACATGAGTTTTAGGACCAAACAAAGATTGTGGAGAAATATTTTAAATTGAGTAGAAATTTAGGTTTGCATTTGAATAATTTAGTATTTATTATCATTCTTTACGAAAAATCTATCCGAGTCGTTTTTGAATGAAAGGAGCAAACAAATCCACGAAACATGAGTATTAGGTGCAAACAAAGGTTGTGGAGAAATATTTTAAATTGAATACAAATTTTGGTTTGCATTTGAATAATTTAGTATTTACTATCAATATTTAGGAAAAATCTATGCGAGTTGTTTTTGAATGAAATGTGCAAACAAATGCACGAAACATGAGTTTTAGGTGCAAACAGAGATTGTGGAGAAATATTTTAAATTGAATACAAATTTTGGTTTGCATTTGAATAATTAATATTTACTACCATTCTTCACGAAAAATCTATCCGAGTTTTTTTTGGGTGAAACGAGCAAACAAACGAGCAAAACATGAGTTTTAGGACCAAACAAAGATTGTGGAGAAATATTTTAAATTGAGTAGAAATTTAGGTTTGCATTTGAATAATTTAGTATTTATTATCATTCTTTACGAAAAATCTATCCGAGTTGTTTTTGAATGAAAGGAGCAAACAAATGCACGAAACATGAGTATTAGGTGCAAACAAAGATTGTGGAGAAATATTTTAAATTGAATACAAATTTTGGTTTGCATTTGAATAATTTAGTATTTACTATCATTCTTTAGGAAAAATCTATGCGAGCTGTTTTTGAATGAAATGTGCAAACAAATGCACGAAACATGAGTTTTAGGTGCAAACAAAGATTGTGGAGAAATATTTTGAATTGAATACAAATTTTGGTTTGCATTTGAATACTTTGGTATTTACTATCATTTTTTACGAAAAATCTATTCGAGTTGTTTTTGAATGAAATGAGCAAACAAATGCACGAAACATGAGTTTTAGGTGCAAACAAAGATGTTGGAGAAATATTTTAAATTGAAAACAAATTTTGGTTTGCACTTGAATAATTTAGTATTTACTATCATTCTTTACGAAAAATCTATCCGAGTTGATTTTGAATGAAATGAGCAAAGAAATTCACGAAACACGAGTATTAGGTGCAAACAGAGATTGTGGAGAAATATTTTGAATTGAATACAAATTTTGGTTTGCATTTGAATAATTAATATTTACTACCATTCTTCACGAAAAATCTATCCGAGTTTTTTTTGGGTGAAACGAGCAAACAAACGAACAAAACATGAGTTTTAGGACCAAACAAAGATTGTGGAGAAATATTTTAAATTGAGTAGAAATTTAGGTTTGCATTTGAATAATTTAGTATTTATTATCATTCTTTACGAAAAATATATCCGAGTTGTTTTTGAATGAAAGGAGCAAACAAATGCACGAAACATGAGTATTAGGTGCAAACAAAGATTGTGGAGAAATATTTTAAATTGAATACAAATTTTGGTTTGCATTTGAATAATTTAGTATTTACTATCATTCTTTAGGAAAAATCTATGCGAGCTGTTTTTGAATGAAATGAGCAAACAAATGCACGAAACATGAGTTTTAGGTGCAAACAGAGATTGTGGAGAAATATTTTGAATTGAATACAAATTTTGGTTTGCATTTGAATACTTTGGTATTTACTATCATTTTTTACGAAAAATCTATTCGAGTTGTTTTTGAATGAAATGAGCAAACAAATGCACGAAACATGAGTTTTAGGTGCAAACAAAGATGTTGGAGAAATATTTTAAATTGAAAACAAATTTTGGTTTGCACTTGAATAATTTAGTATTTACTATCATTCTTTACGAAAAATCTATCCGAGTTGATTTTGAATGAAATTAACAAAGAAATTCACGAAACACGAGTATTAGGTGCAAACAGAGATTGTGGAGAAATATTTTGAATTGAATACAAATTTTGGTTTGCATTTGAATAATTAATATTTACTACCATTCTTCACGAAATATCTATCCGAGTTTTTTTTGGGTGAAACGAGCAAACAAACGAACAAAACATGAGTTTTAGGACCAAACAAAGATTGTGGAGAAATATTTTAAATTGAGTAGAAATTTAGGTTTGCATTTGAATAATTTAGTATTTATTATCATTCTTTACGAAAAATCTATCCGAGTTGTTTTGGAATGAAAGGAGCAAACAAATGCACGAAACATGAGTTTTAGGTGCAAACAAAGATGTTGGAGAAATATTTTAAGTTGAAAACAAATTTTGGTTTGCACTTGAATAATTTAGTATTAACTATCATTCTTTACGAAAAATCTATCCGAGTTGTTTTTGAATGAAATGAGCAAAGAAATGCACGAAACACGAGTATTAGGTGCAAACAGAGATTGTGGAGAAATATTTTGAATTGAATACAAATTTTGGTTTGCATTTGAATAATTAATATTTACTACCATTCTTCACGAAAAATCTATCCGAGGTTTTTTTGGGTGAAACGAGCAAACAAACGAACAAAACATGAGTTTTAGGACCAAACAAAGATTGTGGAGAAATATTTTAAATTGAGTAGAAATTTAGGTTTGCATTTGAATAATTTAGTATTTATTATCATTCTTTACGAAAAATCTATCCGAGTTGTTTTTGAATGAAAGGAGCAAACAAATGCACGAAACATGAGTATTAGGTGCAAACAAAGATTGTGGAGAAATATTTTAAATTGAATACAAATTTTGGTTTGCATTTGAATAATTTAGTATTTACTATCATTCTTTAGGAAAAATCTATGCGAGTTGTTTTTGAATGAAATGAGCAAACAAATGCACGAAACATGAGTTTTAGGTGCAAACAGAGATTGTGGAGAAATATTTTGAATTGAATACAAATTTTGGTTTGCATTTGAATACTTTGGTATTTACTATCATTTTTTACGAAAAATCTATTCGAGTTGTTTTTGAATGAAATGAGCAAACAAATGCACGAAACATGAGTTTTAGGTGCAAACAAAGATGTTGGAGAAATATTTTAAATTGAAAACAAATTTTGGTTTGCACTTGAATAATTTAGTATTAGCTATCATTCTTTACGAAAAATCTATCCGAGTTGATTTTGAATGAAATGAGCAAAGAAATTCACGAAACACGAGTATTAGGTGCAAACAGAGATTGTGGAGAAATATTTTGAATTGAATACAAATTTTGGTTTGCATTTGAATAATTAATATTTACTACCATTCTTCACGAAAAATCTATCCGAGTCTTTTTTGGATGAAACGAGCAAACAAACGAACAAAACATGTGTTTTAGGACCAAACAAATATTGTGGAGAAATATTTTAAATTGAGTAGAAATTTAGGTTTGCATTTGAATAACTTAGTATTTATTATCATTCTTTACGAAAAATCTATCCGAGTTGTTTTTGAATGAAAGGAGCAAACAAATGCACGAAACATGAGTATTAGGTGCAAACAAAGATTGTGGAGAAATATTTTAAATTGAATACAAATTTTGGTTTGCATTTGAATAATTTAGTATTTACTATCATTCTTTAGGAAAAATCTATGCGAGCTGTTTTTGAATGAAATGAGCAAACAAATGCACGAAACATGAGTTTTAGGTGCAAACAGAGATTGTGGAGAAATATTTTGAATTGAATACAAATTTTGGTTTGCATTTGAATACTTTGGTATTTACTATCATTTTTTACGAAAAATCTATTCGAGTTGTTTTTGAATGAAATGAGCAAACAAATGCACGAAACATGAGTTTTAGGTGCAAACAAAGATGTTGGAGAAATATTTTAAATTGAAAACAAATTTTGGTTTGCACTTGAATAATTTAGTATTTACTATCATTCTTTACGAAAAATCTATCCGAGTTGATCTTGAATGAAATTAACAAAGAAATTCACGAAACACGAGTATTAGGTGCAAACAGAGATTGTGGAGAAATATTTTGAATTGAATACAAATTTTGGTTTGCATTTGAATAATTAATATTTACTACCATTCTTCACGAAATATCTATCCGAGTTTTTTTTGGGTGAAACGAGCAAACAAACGAACAAAATATGAGTTTTAGGACCGAACAAAGATTGTGGAGAAATATTTTAAATTGAGTAGAAATTTAGGTTTGCATTTGAATAATTTAGTATTTATTATCATTCTTTACGAAAAATCTATCCGAGTTGTTTTTGAATGAAAGGAGCAAACAAATGCACGAAACATGAGTATTAGGTGCAAACAAAGATTGTGGAGAAATATTTTAAATTGAATACAAATTTTGGTTTGCATTTGAATAATTTAGTATTTACTATCATTCTTTAGGAAAAATCTATGCGAGCTGTTTTTGAATGAAATGAGCAAACAAATGCACGAAACATGAGTTTTAGGTGCAAACAGAGATTGTGGAGAAATATTTTGAATTGAATACAAATTTTGGTTTGCATTTGAATACTTTGGTATTTACTATCATTTTTTACGAAAAATCTATTCGAGTTGTTTTTGAATGAAATGAGCAAACAAATGCACGAAACATGAGTTTTAGGTGCAAACAAAGATGTTGGAGAAATATTTTAAGTTGAAAACAAATTTTGGTTTGCACTTGAATAATTTAGTATTAACTATCATTCTTTACGAAAAATCTATCCGAGTTGTTTTTGAATGAAATGAGCAAAGAAATGCACGAAACACGAGTATTAGGTGCAAACAGAGATTGTGGAGAAATATTTTGAATTGAATACAAATTTTGGTTTGCATTTGAATAATTAATATTTACTACCATTCTTCACGAAAAATCTATCCGAGGTTTTTTTGGGTGAAACGAGCAAACAAACGAACAAAACATGAGTTTTAGGACCGAACAAAGATTGTGGAGAAATATTTTAAATTGAGTAGAAATTTAGGTTTGCATTTGAATAATTTAGTATTTATTATCATTCTTTACGAAAAATCTATCCGAGTTGTTTTTGAATGAAAGGAGCAAACAAATGCACGAAACATGAGTATTAGGTGCAAACAAAGATTGTGGAGAAATATTTTAAATTGAATACAAATTTTGGTTTGCATTTGAATAATTTAGTATTTACTATCATTCTTTAGGAAAAATCTGTGCGAGTTGTTTTTGAATGAAATGAGCAAACAAATGCACGAAACATGAGTTTTAGGTGCAAACAGAGATTGTGGAGAAATATTTTGAATTGAATACAAATTTTGGTTTGCATTTGAATACTTTGGTATTTACTATCATTTTTTACGAAAAATCTATTCGAGTTGTTTTTGAATGAAATGAGCAAACAAATGCACGAAACATGAGTTTTAGGTGCAAACAGAGATTGTGGAGAAATATTTTGAATTGAATACAAATTTTGGTTTGCATTTGAATAATTAATATTTACTACCATTCTTCACGAAAAATCTATCCGAGGTTTTTTTGGGTGAAACGAGCAAACAAACGAACAAAACATGAGTATTAGGACCAAACAAAGATTGTGGAGAAATATTTTAAATTGAGTAGAAATTTAGGTTTGCATTTGAATAATTTAGTATTTATTATCATTCTTTTCGAAAAATCTATCCGAGTTGTTTTGGAATGAAAGGAGCAAACAAATGCACGAAACATGAGTTTTAGGTGCAAACAAAGATGTTGGAGAAATATTTTAAATTGAAAACAAATTTTGGTTTGCACTTGAATAATTTAGTATTAGCTATCATTCTTTACGAAAAATCTATCCGAGTTGATTTTGAATGAAATGAGCAAAGAAATTCACGAAACACGAGTATTAGGTGCAAACAGAGATTGTGGAGAAATATTTTGAATTGAATACAAATTTTGGTTTGCATTTGAATAATTAATATTTACTACCATTCTTCACGAAAAATCTATCCGAGTCTTTTTTGGATGAAACGAGCAAACAAACGAACAAAACATGAGTTTTAGGACCAAACAAATATTGTGGAGAAATATTTTAAATTGAGTAGAAATTTAGGTTTGCATTTGAATAACTTAGTATTTATTATCATTCTTTACGAAAAATCTATCCGAGTTGTTTTTGAATGAAAGGAGCAAACAAATGCACGAAACATGAGTATTAGGTGCAAACAAAGATTGTGGAGAAATATTTTAAATTGAATATAAATTTTGGTTTGCATTTGAATAATTTAGTATTTACTATCATTCTTTAGGAAAAATCTATGCGAGCTGTTTTTGAATGAAATGAGCAAACAAATGCACGAAACATGAGTTTTAGGTGCAAACAAAGATTGTGGAGAAATATTTTGAATTGAATACAAATTTTGGTTTGCATTTGAATACTTTGGTACTTACTATCATTTTTTACGAAAAATCTATTCGAGTTGTTTTTGAATGAAATGAGCAAACAAATGCACGAAACATGAGTTTTAGGTGCAAACAGAGATTGTGGAGAAATATTTTGAATTGAATACAAATTTTGGTTTGCATTTGAATAATTAATATTTACTACCATTCTTCACGAAAAATCTATCCGAGGTTTTTTTGGGTGAAACGAGCAAACAAACGAACAAAACATGAGTATTAGGACCAAACAAAGATTGTGGAGAAATATTTTAAATTGAGTAGAAATTTAGGTTTGCATTTGAATAATTTAGTATTTATTATCATTCTTTACGAAAAATCTATCCGAGTTGTTTTTGAATGAAAGGAGCAAACAAATGCACGAAACATGAGTATTAGGTGCAAACAAAGATTGTGGAGAAATATTTTAAATTGAATACAAATTTTGGTTTGCATTTGAATAATTTAGTATTTACTATCATTCTTTAGGAAAAATCTATGCGAGCTGTTTTTGAATGAAATGAGCAAACAAATGCACGAAACATGAGTTTTAGGTGCAAACAAAGATTGTGGAGAAATATTTTGAATTGAATACAAATTTTGGTTTGCATTTTAATACTTTGGTATTTACTATCATTTTTTACGAAAAATCTATTCGAGTTGTTTTTGAATGAAATGAGCAAACAAATGCACGAAACATGAGTTTTAGGTGCAAACAAAGATGTTGGAGAAATATTTTAAATTGAAAACAAATTTTGGTTTGCACTTGAATAATTTAGTATTTACTATCATTCTTTACGAAAAATCTATCCGAGTTGATTTTGAATGAAATGAGCAAAGAAATTCACGAAACACGAGTATTAGGTGCAAACAGAGATTGTGGAGAAATATTTTGAATTGAATACAAATTTTGGTTTGCATTTGAATAATTAATATTTACTACCATTCTTCACGAAAAATCTATCTGAGTTTGTTTTGGGTGAAACGAGCAAACAAACGAACAAAACATGAGTTTTAGGACCAAACAAAGATTGTGGAGAAATATTTTAAATTGAGTAGAAATTTAGGTTTGCATTTGAATAATTTAGTATTTATTATCATTCTTTACGAAAAATCTATCCGAGTTGTTTTGGAATGAAAGGAGCAAACAAATGCACGAAACATGAGTTTTAGGTGCAAACAAAGATGTTGGAGAAATATTTTAAGTCGAAAACAAATTTTGGTTTGCACTTGAATAATTTAGTATTAACTATCATTCTTTACGAAAAATCTATCCGAGTTGTTTTTGAATGAAATGAGCAAAGAAATGCACGAAACACGAGTATTAGGTGCAAACAGAGATTGTGGAGAAATATTTTGAATTGAATACAAATTTTGGTTTGCATTTGAATAATTAATATTTACTACCATTCTTCACGAAAAATCTATCCGAGGTTTTTTTGGGTGAAACGAGCAAACAAACGAACAAAACATGAGTTTTAGGACCAAACAAAGATTGTGGAGAAATATTTTAAATTGAGTAGAAATTTAGGTTTGCATTTGAATAATTTAGTATTTATTATCATTCTTTACGAAAAATATATCCGAGTTGTTTTTGAATGAAAGGAGCAAACAAATGCACGAAACATGAGTATTAGGTGCAAACAAAGATTGTGGAGCAATATTTTAAATTGAATACAAATTTTGGTTTGCATTTGAATAATTTAGTATTTACTATCATTCTTTAGGAAAAATCTATGCGAGTTGTTTTTGAATGAAATGAGCAAACAAATGCACGAAACATGAGTTTTAGGTGCAAACAGAGATTGTGGAGAAATATTTTGAATTGAATACAAATTTTGGTTTGCATTTGAATACTTTGGTATTTACTATCATTTTTTACGAAAAATCTATTCGAGTTGTTTTTGAATGAAATGAGCAAACAAATGCACGAAACATGAGTTTTAGGTGCAAACAAAGATGTTGGAGAAATATTTTAAATTGAAAACAAATTTTGGTTTGCACTTGAATAATTTAGTATTAGCTATCATTCTTTACGAAAAATCTATCCGAGTTGATTTTGAATGAAATGAGCAAAGAAATTCACGAAACACGAGTATTAGGTGCAAACAGAGATTGTGGAGAAATATTTTGAATTGAATACAAATTTTGGTTTGCATTTGAATAATTAATATTTACTACCATTCTTCACGAAAAATCTATCCCAGTTTTTTTTGGATGAAACGAGCAAACAAACGAACAAAACATGAGTTTTAGGACCAAACAAAGATTGTGGAGAAATATTTTAAATTGAGTAGAAATTTAGGTTTGCATTTGAATAATTTAGTATTTATTATCATTCTTTACGAAAAATCTATCCGAGTTGTTTTGGAATGAAAGGAGCAAACAAATGCACGAAACATGAGTTTTAGGTGCAAACAAAGATGTTGGAGAAATATTTTAAGTTGAAAACAAATTTTGGTTTGCACTTGAATAATTTAGTATTAACTATCATTCTTTACGAAAAATCTATCCGAGTTGTTTTTGAATGAAATGAGCAAAGAAATGCACGAAACACGAGTATTAGATGCAAACAGAGATTGTGGAGAAATATTTTGAATTGAATACAAATTTTGGTTTGCATTTGAATAATTTAGTATTTACTATCATTCTTTAGGAAAAATCTATGCGAGCTGTTTTTGAATGAAATGAGCAAACAAATGCACGAAACATGAGTTTTAGGTGCAAACAAAGATTGTGGAGAAATATTTTGAATTGAATACAAATTTTGGTTTGCATTTGAATACTTTGGTATTTACTATCATTTTTTACGAAAAATCTATTCGAGTTGTTTTTGAATGAAATGAGCAAACAAATGCACGAAACATGAGTTTTAGGTGCAAACAGAGATTGTGGAGAAATATTTTGAATTGAATACAAATTTTGGTTTGCATTTGAATAATTAATATTTACTACCATTCTTCACGAAAAATCTATCCGAGGTTTTTTTGGGTGAAACGAGCAAACAAACGAACAAAACATGAGTTTTAGGACCAAACAAAGATTGTGGAGAAATATTTTAAATTGAGTAGAAATTTAGGTTTGCATTTGAATAATTTAGTATTTATTATCATTCTTTACGAAAAATCTATCCGAGTTGTTTTTGAATGAAAGGAGCAAACAAATGCACGAAACATGAGTATTAGGTGCAAACAAAGATTGTGGAGAAATATTTTAAATTGAATACAAATTTTGGTTTGCATTTGAATAATTTAGTATTTACTATCATTCTTTAGGAAAAATCTATGCGAGCTGTTTTTGAATGAAATGAGCAAACAAATGCACGAAACATGAGTTTTAGGTGCAAACAAAGATTGTGGTGAAATATTTTGAATTGAATACAAATTTTGGTTTGCATTTGAATACTTTGGTATTTACTATCATTTTTTACGAAAAATCTATTCGAGTTGTTTTTGAATGAAATGAGCAAACAAATGCACGAAACATGAGTTTTAGGTGCAAACAGAGATTGTGGAGAAATATTTTGAATTGAATACAAATTTTGGTTTGCATTTGAATAATTAATATTTACTACCATTCTTCACGAAAAATCTATCCGAGGTTTTTTTGGGTGAAACGAGCAAACAAACGAACAAAACATGAGTTTTAGGACCAAACAAAGATTGTGGAGAAATATTTTAAATTGAGTAGAAATTTAGGTTTGCATTTGAATAATTTAGTATTTATTATCATTCTTTACGAAAAATCTATCCGAGTTGTTTTTGAATGAAAGGAGCAAACAAGTGCACGAAACATGAGTATTAGGTGCAAACAAAGATTGTGGAGAAATATTTTAAATTGAATACAAATTTTGGTTTGCATTTGAATAATTTAGTATTTACTATCATTCTTTAGGAAAAATCTATGCGAGCTGTTTTTGAATGAAATGAGCAAACAAATGCACGAAACATGAGTTTTAGGGGCAAACAAAGATTGTGGAGAAATATTTTGAATTGAATACAAATTTTGGTTTGCATTTTAATACTTTGGTATTTACTATCATTTTTTACGAAAAATCTATTCGAGTTGTTTTTGAATGAAATGAGCAAACAAATGCACGAAACATGAGTTTTAGGTGCAAACAAAGATGTTGGAGAAATATTTTAAATTGAAAACAAATTTTGGCTTGCACTTGAATAATTTAGTATTTACTATCATTCTTTACGAAAAATCTATCCGAGTTGATTTTGAATGAAATGAGCAAAGAAATTCACGAAACACGAGTATTAGGTGCAAACAGAGATTTTGGAGAAATATTTTGAATTGAATACAAATTTTGGTTTGCATTTGAATAATTAATATTTACTACCATTCTTCACGAAAAATCTATCCGAGTTTTTTTTGGGTGAAACGAGCAAACAAACGAACAAAACATGAGTTTTAGGACCAAACAAAGATTGTGGAGAAATATTTTAAATTGAGTAGAAATTTAGGTTTGCATTTGAATAATTTAGTATTTATTATCATTCTTTACGAAAAATCTATCCGAGTTGTTTTGGAATGAAAGGAGCAAACAAATGCACGAAACATGAGTTTTAGGTGCAAACAAAGATGTTGGAGAAATATTTTAAGTTGAAAACAAATTTTGGTTTGCACTTGAATAATTTAGTATTAACTATCATTCTTTACGAAAAATCTATCCGAGTTGTTTTTGAATGAAATGAGCAAAGAAATGCACGAAACACGAGTATTAGGTGCAAACAGAGATTGTGGAGAAATATTTTGAATTGAATACAAATTTTGGTTTGCATTTCAATAAATAATATTTACTACCATTCTTCACGAAAAATCTATCCGAGGTTTTTTTGGGTGAAACGAGCAAACAAACGAACAAAACATGAGTTTTAGGACCAAACAAAGATTGTGGAGAAATATTTTAAATTGAGTAGAAATTTAGGTTTGCATTTGAATAATTTAGTATTTATTATCATTCTTTACGAAAAATCTATCCGAGTTGTTTTTGAATGAAAGGAGCAAACAAATGCACGAAACATGAGTATTAGGTGCAAACAAAGATTGTGGAGAAATATTTTAAATTGAATACAAATTTTGGTTTGCATTTGAATAATTTAGTATTTACTATCATTCTTTAGGAAAAATCTATGCGAGTTGTTTTTGAATGAAATGAGCAAACAAATGCACGAAACATGAGTTTTAGGTGCAAACAGAGATTGTGGAGAAATATTTTGAATTGAATACAAATTTTGGTTTGCATTTGAATACTTTGGTATTTACTATCGTTTTTTACGAAAAATCTATTCGAGTTGTTTTTGAATGAAATGAGCAAACAAATGCACGAAACATGAGTTTTAGGTGCAAACAAAGATGTTGGAGAAATATTTTAAATTGAAAACAAATTTTGGTTTGCACTTGAATAATTTAGTATTAGCTATCATTCTTTACGAAAATTCTATCCGAGTTGATTTTGAATGAAATGAGCAAAGAAATTCACGAAACACGAGTATTAGGTGCAAACAGAGATTGTGGAGAAATATTTTGAATTGAATACAAATTTTGGTTTGCATTTGAATAATTAATATTTACTACCATTCTTCACGAAAAATCTATCCGAGTCTTTTTTGGATGAAACGAGCAAACAAACGAACAAAACATGAGTTTTAGGACCAAACAAAGATTGTGGAGAAATATTTTAAATTGAGTAGAAATTTAGGTTTGCATTTGAATAATTTAGTATTTATTATCATTCTTTACAAAAAATCTATCCGAGTTGTTTTGGAATGAAAGGAGCAAACAAATGCACGAAACATGAGTTTTAGGTGCAAACAAAGATGTTGGAGAAATATTTTAAGTTGAAAACAAATTTTGGTTTGCACTTGAATAATTTAGTATTAACTATCATTCTTTACGAAAAATCTATCCGAGTTGTTTTTGAATGAAATGAGCAAAGAAATGCACGAAACACGAGTATTAGATGCAAACAGAGATTGTGGAGAAATATTTTGAATTGAATACAAATTTTGGTTTGCATTTCAATAAATAATATTTACTACCATTCTTCACGAAAAATCTATCCGAGGTTTTTTTGGGTGAAACGAGCAAACAAACGAACAAAACATGAGTTTTAGGACCAAACAAAGATTGTGGAGAAATATTTTAAATTGAGTAGAAATTTAGGTTTGCATTTGAATAATTTAGTATTTATTATCATTCTTTACGAAAAATCTATCCGAGTTGTTTTTGAATGAAAGGAGCAAACAAATGCACGAAACATGAGTATTAGGTGCAAACAAAGATTGTGGAGAAATATTTTAAATTGAATACAAATTTTGGTTTGCATTTGAATAATTTAGTATTTACTATCATTCTTTAGGAAAAATCTATGCGAGTTGTTTTTGAATGAAATGAGCAAACAAATGCACGAAACATGAGTTTTAGGTGCAAACAGAGATTGTGGAGAAATATTTTGAATTGAATACAAATTTTGGTTTGCATTTGAATACTTTGGTATTTACTATCATTTTTTACGAAAAATCTATTCGAGTTGTTTTTGAATGAAATGAGCAAACAAATGCACGAAACATGAGTTTTAGGTGCAAACAAAGATGTTGGAGAAATATTTTAAATTGAAAACAAATTTTGGTTTGCACTTGAATAATTTAGTATTAGCTATCATTCTTTACGAAAATTCTATCCGAGTTGATTTTGAATGAAATGAGCAAAGAAATTCACGAAACACGAGTATTAGGTGCAAACAGAGATTGTGGAGAAATATTTTGAATTGAATACAAATTTTGGTTTGCATTTGAATAATTAATATTTACTACCATTCTTCACGAAAAATCTATCCGAGTCTTTTTTGGATGAAACGAGCAAACAAACGAACAAAACATGAGTTTTAGGACCAAACAAAGATTGTGGAGAAATATTTTAAATTGAGTAGAAATTTAGGTTTGCATTTGAATAATTTAGTATTTATTATCATTCTTTACGAAAAATCTATCCGAGTTGTTTTGGAATGAAAGGAGCAAACAAATGCACGAAACATGAGTTTTAGGTGCAAACAAAGATGTTGGAGAAATATTTTAAGTTGAAAACAAATTTTGGTTTGCACTTGAATAATTTAGTATTAACTATCATTCTTTACGAAAAATCTATCCGAGTTGTTTTTGAATGAAATGAGCAAAGAAATGCACGAAACACGAGTATTAGATGCAAACAGAGATTGTGGAGAAATATTTTGAATTGAATACAAATTTTGGTTTGCATTTGAATAATTAATATTTACTACCATTCTTCACGAAAAATCTATCCGAGTTTTTTTTGGGTGAAACGAGCAAACAAACGAACAAAACATGAGTTTTAGGACCAAACAAATATTGTGGAGAAATATTTTAAATTGAGTAGAAATTTAGGTTTGCATTTGAATAATTTAGTATTTATTATAATTCTTTACGAAAAATCTATCCGAGTTGTTTTTGAATGAAAGGAGCAAACAAATGCACGAAACATGAGTATTAGGTGCAAACAAAGATTGTGGAGAAATATTTTAAATTGAATACAAATTTTTGTTTGCATTTGAATAATTTAGTATTTACTATCATTCTTTAGGAAAAATCTATGCGAGCTGTTTTTGAATGAAATGAGCAAACAAATGCACGAAACATGAGTTTTAGGTGCAAACAAAGATTGTGGAGAAATATTTTGAATTGAATACAAATTTTGGTTTGCATTTGAATACTTTGGTATTTACTATCATTTTTTACGAAAAATCTATTCGAGTTGTTTTTGAATGAAATGAGCAAACAAATGCACGAAACATGAGTTTTAGGTGCAAACAGAGATTGTGGAGAAATATTTTGAATTGAATACAAATTTTGGTTTGCATTTGAATAATTAATATTTACTACCATTCTTCACGAAAAATATATCCGAGGTTTTTTTGGGTGAAACGAGCAAACAAACGAACAAAACATGAGTTTTAGGACCAAACAAAGATTGTGGAGAAATATTTTAAATTGAGTAGAAATTTAGGTTTGCATTTGAATAATTTAGTATTTATTATCATTCTTTACGAAAAATCTATCCGAGTTGTTTTGGAATGAAAGGAGCAAACAAATGCACGAAACATGAGTTTTAGGTGCAAACAAAGATGTTGGAGAAATATTTTAAGTTGAAAACAAATTTTGGTTTGCACTTGAATAATTTAGTATTAACTATCATTCTTTACGAAAAATCTATCCGAGTTGTTTTTGAATGAAATGAGCAAAGAAATGCACGAAACACGAGTATTAGATGCAAACAGAGATTGTGGAGAAATATTTTGAATTGAATACAAATTTTGGTTTGCATTTGAATAATTAATATTTACTACCATTCTTCACGAAAAATCTATCCGAGTTTTTTTTGGGTGAAACGAGCAAACAAACGAACAAAACATGAGTTTTAGGACCAAACAAATATTGTGGAGAAATATTTTAAATTGAGTAGAAATTTAGGTTTGCATTTGAATAATTTAGTATTTATTATCATTCTTTACGAAAAATCTATCCGAGTTGTTTTTGAATGAAAGGAGCAAACAAATGCACGAAACATGAGTATTAGGTGCAAACAAAGATTGTGGAGAAATATTTTAAATTGAATACAAATTTTTGTTTGCATTTGAATAATTTAGTATTTACTATCATTCTTTAGGAAAAATCTATGCGAGCTGTTTTTGAATGAAATGAGCAAACAAATGCACGAAACATGAGTTTTAGGTGCAAACAAAGATTGTGGAGAAATATTTTGAATTGAATACAAATTTTGGTTTGCATTTGAATACTTTGGTATTTACTATCATTTTTTACGAAAAATCTATTCGAGTTGTTTTTGAATGAAATGAGCAAACAAATGCACGAAACATGAGTTTTAGGTGCAAACAGAGATTGTGGAGAAATATTTTGAATTGAATACAAATTTTGGTTTGCATTTGAATAATTAATATTTACTACCATTCTTCACGAAAAATATATCCGAGGTTTTTTTGGGTGAAACGAGCAAACAAACGAACAAAACATGAGTTTTAGGACCAAACAAAGATTGTGGAGAAATATTTTAAATTGAGTAGAAATTTAGGTTTGCATTTGAATAATTTAGTATTTACTATCATTCTTTAGGAAAAATCTATGCGAGCTGTTTTTGAATGAAATGAGCAAACAAATGCACGAAACATGAGTTTTAGGTGCAAACAAAGATTGTGGAGAAATATTTTGAATTGAATACAAATTTTGGTTTGCATTTGAATACTTTGGTATTTACTATCATTTTTTACGAAAAATCTATTCGAGTTGTTTTTGAATGAAATGAGCAAACAAATGCACGAAACATGAGTTTTAGGTGCAAACAGAGATTGTGGAGAAATATTTTGAATTGAATACAAATTTTGGTTTGCATTTGAATAATTAATATTTACTACCATTCTTCACGAAAAATATATCCGAGGTTTTTTTGGGTGAAACGAGCAAACAAACGAACAAAACATGAGTTTTAGGACCAAACAAAGATTGTGGAGAAATATTTTAAATTGAGTAGAAATTTAGGTTTGCATTTGAATAATTTAGTATTTATTATCATTCTTTACGAAAAATCTATCCGAGTTGTTTTTGAATGAAAGGAGCAAACAAATGCACGAAACATGAGTATTAGGTGCAAACAAAGATTGTGGAGAAATATTTTAAATTGAATACAAATTTTTGTTTGCATTTGAATAATTTAGTATTTACTATCATTCTTTAGGAAAAATCTATGCGAGCTGTTTTTGAATGAAATGAGCAAACAAATGCACGAAACATGAGTTTTAGGTGCAAACAAAGATTGTGGAGAAATATTTTGAATTGAATACAAATTTTGGTTTGCATTTGAATACTTTGGTATTTACTATCATTTTTTACGAAAAATCTATTCGAGTTGTTTTTGAATGAAATGAGCAAACAAATGCACGAAACATGAGTTTTAGGTGCAAACAGAGATTGTGGAGAAATATTTTGAATTGAATACAAATTTTGGTTTGCATTTGAATAATTAATATTTACTACCATTCTTCACGAAAAATATATCCGAGGTTTTTTTGGGTGAAACGAGCAAACAAACGAACAAAACATGAGTTTTAGGACCAAACAAAGATTGTGGAGAAATATTTTAAATTGAGTAGAAATTTAGGTTTGCATTTGAATAATTTAGTATTTACTATCATTCTTTAGGAAAAATCTATGCGAGCTGTTTTTGAATGAAATGAGCAAACAAATGCACGAAACATGAGTTTTAGGTGCAAACAAAGATTGTGGAGAAATATTTTGAATTGAATACAAATTTTGGTTTGCATTTGAATACTTTGGTATTTACTATCATTTTTTACGAAAAATCTATTCGAGTTGTTTTTGAATGAAATGAGCAAACAAATGCACGAAACATGAGTTTTAGGTGCAAACAGAGATTGTGGAGAAATATTTTGAATTGAATACAAATTTTGGTTTGCATTTGAATAATTAATATTTACTACCATTCTTCACGAAAAATATATCCGAGGTTTTTTTGGGTGAAACGAGCAAACAAACGAACAAAACATGAGTTTTAGGACCAAACAAAGATTGTGGAGAAATATTTTAAATTGAGTAGAAATTTAGGTTTGCATTTGAATAATTTAGTATTTATTATCATTCTTTACGAAAAATCTATCCGAGTTGTTTTGGAATGAAAGGAGCAAACAATTGCACGAAACATGAGTTTTAGGTGCAAACAAAGATGTTGGAGAAATATTTTAAGTTGAAAACAAATTTTGGTTTGCACTTGAATAATTTAGTATTAACTATCATTCTTTACGAAAAATCTATCCGAGTTGTTTTTGAATGAAATGAGCAAAGAAATGCACGAAACACGAGTATTAGATGCAAACAGAGATTGTGGAGAAATATTTTGAATTGAATACAAATTTTGGTTTGCATTTGAATAATTTAGTATTTATTGTCATTCTTTACGAAAAATCTATCCGAGTTGTTTTTGAATGAAAGGAGCAAACAAATGCACGAAACATGAGTATTAGGTGCAAACAAAGATTGTGGAGAAATATTTTAAATTGAATACAAATTTTTGTTTGCATTTGAATAATTTAGTATTTACTATCATTCTTTAGGAAAAATCTATGCGAGCTGTTTTTGAATGAAATGAGCAAACAAATGCACGAAACATGAGTTTTAGGTGCAAACAAAGATTGTGGAGAAATATTTTGAATTGAATACAAATTTTGGTTTGCATTTGAATACTTTGGTATTTACTATCATTTTTTACGAAAAATCTATTCGAGTTGTTTTTGAATGAAATGAGCAAACAAATGCACGAAACATGAGTTTTAGGTGCAAACAGAGATTGTGGAGAAATATTTTGAATTGAATACAAATTTTGGTTTGCATTTGAATAATTAATATTTACTACCATTCTTCACGAAAAATATATCCGAGGTTTTTTTGGGTGAAACGAGCAAACAAACGAACAAAACATGAGTTTTAGGACCAAACAAAGATTGTGGAGAAATATTTTAAATTGAGTAGAAATTTAGGTTTGCATTTGAATAATTTAGTATTTATTATCATTCTTTACGAAAAATCTATCCGAGTTGTTTTGGAATGAAAGGAGCAAACAAATGCACGAAACATGAGTTTTAGGTGCAAACAAAGATGTTGGAGAAATATTTTAAGTTGAAAACAAATTTTGGTTTGCACTTGAATAATTTAGTATTAACTATCATTCTTTACGAAAAATCTATCCGAGTTGTTTTTGAATGAAATGAGCAAAGAAATGCACGAAACACGAGTATTAGATGCAAACAGAGATTGTGGAGAAATATTTTGAATTGAATACAAATTTTGGTTTGCATTTGAATAATTAATATTTACTACCATTCTTCACGAAAAATCTATCCGAGTTTTTTTTGGGTGAAACGAGCAAACAAACGAACAAAACATGAGTTTTAGGACCAAACAAATATTGTGGAGAAATATTTTAAATTGAGTAGAAATTTAGGTTTGCATTTGAATAATTTAGTATTTATTATCATTCTTTACGAAAAATCTATCCGAGTTGTTTTGGAATGAAAGGAGCAAACAAATGCACGAAACATGAGTTTTAGGTGCAAACAAAGATGTTGGAGAAATATTTTAAGTTGAAAACAAATTTTGGTTTGCACTTGAATAATTTAGTATTAACTATCATTCTTTACGAAAAATCTATCCGAGTTGTTTTTGAATGAAATGAGCAAAGAAATGCACGAAACACGAGTATTAGATGCAAACAGAGATTGTGGAGAAATATTTTGAATTGAATACAAATTTTGGTTTGCATTTGAATAATTAATATTTACTACCATTCTTCACGAAAAATCTATCCGAGTTTTTTTTGGGTGAAACGAGCAAACAAACGAACAAAACATGAGTTTTAGGACCAAACAAATATTGTGGAGAAATATTTTAAATTGAGTAGAAATTTAGGTTTGCATTTGAATAATTTAGTATTTATTATCATTCTTTACGAAAAATCTATCCGAGTTGTTTTTGAATGAAAGGAGCAAACAAATGCACGAAACATGAGTATTAGGTGCAAACAAAGATTGTGGAGAAATATTTTAAATTGAATACAAATTTTTGTTTGCATTTGAATAATTTAGTATTTACTATCATTCTTTAGGAAAAATCTATGCGAGCTGTTTTTGAATGAAATGAGCAAACAAATGCACGAAACATGAGTTTTAGGTGCAAACAAAGATTGTGGAGAAATATTTTGAATTGAATACAAATTTTGGTTTGCATTTGAATACTTTGGTATTTACTATCATTTTTTACGAAAAATCTATTCGAGTTGTTTTTGAATGAAATGAGCAAACAAATGCACGAAACATGAGTTTTAGGTGCAAACAGAGATTGTGGAGAAATATTTTGAATTGAATACAAATTTTGGTTTGCATTTGAATAATTAATATTTACTACCATTCTTCACGAAAAATATATCCGAGGTTTTTTTGGGTGAAACGAGCAAACAAACGAACAAAACATGAGTTTTAGGACCAAACAAAGATTGTGGAGAAATATTTTAAATTGAGTAGAAATTTAGGTTTGCATTTGAATAATTTAGTATTTATTATCATTCTTTACGAAAAATCTATCCGAGTTGTTTTGGAATGAAAGGAGCAAACAAATGCACGAAACATGAGTTTTAGGTGCAAACAAAGATGTTGGAGAAATATTTTAAGTTGAAAACAAATTTTGATTTGCACTTGAATAATTTAGTATTAACTATCATTCTTTACGAAAAATCTATCCGAGTTGTTTTTGAATGAAATGAGCAAAGAAATGCACGAAACACGAGTATTAGATGCAAACAGAGATTGTGGAGAAATATTTTGAATTGAATACAAATTTTGGTTTGCATTTGAATAATTAATATTTACTACCATTCTTCACGAAAAATCTATCCGAGTTTTTTTTGGGTGAAACGAGCAAACAAACGAACAAAACATGAGTTTTAGGACCAAACAAATATTGTGGAGAAATATTTTAAATTGAGTAGAAATTTAGGTTTGCATTTGAATAATTTAGTATTTATTATCATTCTTTACGAAAAATCTATCCGAGTTGTTTTTGAATGAAAGGAGCAAACAAATGCACGAAACATGAGTATTAGGTGCAAACAAAGATTGTGGAGAAATATTTTAAATTGAATACAAATTTTTGTTTGCATTTGAATAATTTAGTATTTACTATCATTCTTTAGGAAAAATCTATGCGAGCTGTTTTTGAATGAAATGAGCAAACAAATGCACGAAACATGAGTTTTAGGTGCAAACAAAGATTGTGGAGAAATATTTTGAATTGAATACAAATTTTGGTTTGCATTTGAATACTTTGGTATTTACTATCATTTTTTACGAAAAATCTATTCGAGTTGTTTTTGAATGAAATGAGCAAACAAATGCACGAAACATGAGTTTTAGGTGCAAACAGAGATTGTGGAGAAATATTTTGAATTGAATACAAATTTTGGTTTGCATTTGAATAATTAATATTTACTACCATTCTTCACGAAAAATATATCCGAGGTTTTTTTGGGTGAAACGAGCAAACAAACGAACAAAACATGAGTTTTAGGACCAAACAAATATTGTGGAGAAATATTTTAAATTGAGTAGAAATTTAGGTTTGCATTTGAATAATTTAGTATTTATTATCATTCTTTACGAAAAATCTATCCGAGTTGTTTTTGAATGAAAGGAGCAAACAAATGCACGAAACATGAGTATTAGGTGCAAACAAAGATTGTGGAGAAATATTTTAAATTGAATACAAATTTTTGTTTGCATTTGAATAATTTAGTATTTACTATCATTCTTTAGGAAAAATCTATGCGAGCTGTTTTTGAATGAAATGAGCAAACAAATGCACGAAACATGAGTTTTAGGTGCAAACAAAGATTGTGGAGAAATATTTTGAATTGAATACAAATTTTGGTTTGCATTTGAATACTTTGGTATTTACTATCATTTTTTACGAAAAATCTATTCGAGTTGTTTTTGAATGAAATGAGCAAACAAATGCACGAAACATGAGTTTTAGGTGCAAACAGAGATTGTGGAGAAATATTTTGAATTGAATACAAATTTTGGTTTGCATTTGAATAATTAATATTTACTACCATTCTTCACGAAAAATATATCCGAGGTTTTTTTGGGTGAAACGAGCAAACAAACGAACAAAACATGAGTTTTAGGACCAAACAAAGATTGTGGAGAAATATTTTAAATTGAGTAGAAATTTAGGTTTGCATTTGAATAATTTAGTATTTATTATCATTCTTTACGAAAAATCTATCCGAGTTGTTTTGGAATGAAAGGAGCAAACAAATGCACGAAACATGAGTTTTAGGTGCAAACAAAGATGTTGTAGAAATATTTTAAGTTGAAAACAAATTTTGGTTTGCACTTGAATAATTTAGTATTAACTATCATTCTTTACGAAAAATCTATCCGAGTTGTTTTTGAATGAAATGAGCAAAGAAATGCACGAAACACGAGTATTAGATGCAAACAGAGATTGTGGAGAAATATTTTGAATTGAATACAAATTTTGGTTTGCATTTGAATAATTAATATTTACTACCATTCTTCACGAAAAATCTATCCGAGTTTTTTTTGGGTGAAACGAGCAAACAAACGAACAAAACATGAGTTTTAGGACCAAACAAATATTGTGGAGAAATATTTTAAATTGAGTAGAAATTTAGGTTTGCATTTGAATAATTTAGTATTTATTATCATTCTTTACGAAAAATCTATCCGAGTTGTTTTTGAATGAAAGGAGCAAACAAATGCACGAAACATGAGTATTAGGTGCAAACAAAGATTGTGGAGAAATATTTTAAATTGAATACAAATTTTTGTTTGCATTTGAATAATTTAGTATTTACTATCATTCTTTAGGAAAAATCTATGCGAGCTGTTTTTGAATGAAATGAGCAAACAAATGCACGAAACATGAGTTTTAGGTGCAAACAAAGATTGTGGAGAAATATTTTGAATTGAATACAAATTTTGGTTTGCATTTGAATACTTTGGTATTTACTATCATTTTTTACGAAAAATCTATTCGAGTTGTTTTTGAATGAAATGAGCAAACAAATGCACGAAACATGAGTTTTAGGTGCAAACAGAGATTGTGGAGAAATATTTTGAATTGAATACAAATTTTGGTTTGCATTTGAATAATTAATATTTACTACCATTCTTCACGAAAAATATATCCGAGGTTTTTTTGGGTGAAACGAGCAAACAAACGAACAAAACATGAGTTTTAGGACCAAACAAAGATTGTGGAGAAATATTTTAAATTGAGTAGAAATTTAGGTTTGCATTTGAATAATTTAGTATTTATTATCATTCTTTACGAAAAATCTATCCGAGTTGTTTTGGAATGAAAGGAGCAAACAAATGCACGAAACATGAGTTTTAGGTGCAAACAAAGATGTTGGAGAAATATTTTAAGTTGAAAACAAATGTTGGTTTGCACTTGAATAATTTAGTATTAACTATCATTCTTTACGAAAAATCTATCCGAGTTGTTTTTGAATGAAATGAGCAAAGAAATGCACGAAACACGAGTATTAGATGCAAACAGAGATTGTGGAGAAATATTTTGAATTGAATACAAATTTTGGTTTGCATTTGAATACTTTCGTATTTACTATCATTTTTTACGAAAAATCTATTCGAGTTGTTTTTGAATGAAATGAGCAAACAAATGCACGAAACATGAGTTTTAGGTGCAAACAAAGATGTTGGAGAAATATTTTAAATTGAAAACAAATTTTGGTTTGCACTTGAATAATTTAGTATTTACTATCATTCTTTACGAAAAATCTATCCGAGTAGATTTTGAATGAAATGAGCAAAGAAATTCACGAAACACGAGTATTAGGTGCAAACAGAGATTGTGGAGAAATATTTTGAATTGAATACAAATTTTGGTTTGCATTTGAATAATTAATATTTACTACCATTCTTCACGAAAAATCTATCCGAGTTTTTTTTGGGTGAAACGAGCAAACAAACGAACAAAACATGAGTTTTAGGACCAAACAAAGATTGTGGAGAAATATTTTAAATTGAGTAGAAATTTAGGTTTGCATTTGAATAATTTAGTATTTATTATCATTCTTTACGAAAAATCTATCCGAGTTGTTTTGGAATGAAAGGAGCAAACAAATGCACGAAACATGAGTTTTAGGTGCAAACAAAGATGTTGGAGAAATATTTTAGGTTGAAAACAAATTTTGGTTTGCACTTGAATAATTTAGTATTAACTATCATTCTTTACGAAAAATCTATCCGAGTTGTTTTTGAATGAAATGAGCAAAGAAATGCACGAAACACGAGTATTAGATGCAAACAGAGATTGTGGAGAAATATTTTGAATTGAATACAAATTTTGGTTTGCATTTGAATAATTAATATTTACTACCATTCTTCACGAAAAATCTATCCGAGTTTTTTTTGGGTGAAACGAGCAAACAAACGAACAAAACATGAGTTTTAGGACCAAACAAATATTGTGGAGAAATATTTTAAATTGAGTAGAAATTTAGGTTTGCATTTGAATAATTTAGTATTTATTATCATTCTTTACGAAAAATCTATCCGAGTTGTTTTTGAATGAAAGGAGCAAACAAATGCACGAAACATGAGTATTAGGTGCAAACAAAGATTGTGGAGAAATATTTTAAATTGAATACAAATTTTTGTTTGCATTTGAATAATTTAGTATTTACTATCATTCTTTAGGAAAAATCTATGCGAGCTGTTTTTGAATGAAATGAGCAAACAAATGCACGAAACATGAGTTTTAGGTGCAAACAAAGATTGTGGAGAAATATTTTGAATTAAATACAAATTTTGGTTTGCATTTGAATACTTTGGTATTTACTATCATTTTTTACGAAAAATCTATTCGAGTTGTTTTTGAATGAAATGAGCAAACAAATGCACGAAACATGAGTTTTAGGTGCAAACAGAGATTGTGGAGAAATATTTTGAATTGAATACAAATTTTGGTTTGCATTTGAATAATTAATATTTACTACCATTCTTCACGAAAAATATATCCGAGGTTTTTTTGGGTGAAACGAGCAAACAAACGAACAAAACATGAGTTTTAGGACCAAACAAAGATTGTGGAGAAATATTTTAAATTGAGTAGAAATTTAGGTTTGCATTTGAATAATTTAGTATTTATTATCATTCTTTACGAAAAATCTATCCGAGTTGTTTTGGAATGAAAGGAGCAAACAAATGCACGAAACATGAGTTTTAGGTGCAAACAAAGATGTTGGAGAAATATTTTAAGTTGAAAACAAATGTTGGTTTGCACTTGAATAATTTAGTATTAACTATCATTCTTTACGAAAAATCTATCCGAGTTGTTTTTGAATGAAATGAGCAAAGAAATGCACGAAACACGAGTATTAGATGCAAACAGAGATTGTGGAGAAATATTTTGAATTGAATACAAATTTTGGTTTGCATTTGAATACTTTCGTATTTACTATCATTTTTTACGAAAAATCTATTCGAGTTGTTTTTGAATGAAATGAGCAAACAAATGCACGAAACATGAGTTTTAGGTGCAAACAAAGATGTTGGAGAAATATTTTAAATTGAAAACAAATTTTGGTTTGCACTTGAATAATTTAGTATTTACTATCATTCTTTACGAAAAATCTATCCGAGTAGATTTTGAATGAAATGAGCAAAGAAATTCACGAAACACGAGTATTAGGTGCAAACAGAGATTGTGGAGAAATATTTTGAATTGAATACAAATTTTGGTTTGCATTTGAATAATTAATATTTACTACCATTCTTCACGAAAAATCTATCCGAGTTTTTTTTGGGTGAAACGAGCAAACAAACGAACAAAACATGAGTTTTAGGACCAAACAAAGATTGTGGAGAAATATTTTAAATTGAGTAGAAATTTAGGTTTGCATTTGAATAATTTAGTATTTATTATCATTCTTTACGAAAAATCTATCCGAGTTGTTTTGGAATGAAAGGAGCAAACAAATGCACGAAACATGAGTTTTAGGTGCAAACAAAGATGTTGGAGAAATATTTTAGGTTGAAAACAAATTTTGGTTTGCACTTGAATAATTTAGTATTAACTATCATTCTTTACGAAAAATCTATCCGAGTTGTTTTTGAATGAAATGAGCAAAGAAATGCACGAAACACGAGTATTAGATGCAAACAGAGATTGTGGAGAAATATTTTGAATTGAATACAAATTTTGGTTTGCATTTGAATAATTAATATTTACTACCATTCTTAACGAAAAATCTATCCGAGGTTTTTTTGGGTGAAACGAGCAAACAAACGAACAAAACATGAGTTTTAGGACCAAACAAAGATTCTGGAGAAATATTTTAAATTGAGTAGAAATTTAGGTTTGCATTTGAATAATTTAGTATTTATTATCATTCTTTACGAAAAATCTATCCGAGTTGTTTTTGAATGAAAGGAGCAAACAAATGCACGAAACATGAGTATTAGGTGCAAACAAAGATTGTGGAGAAATATTTTAAATTGAATACAAATTTTGGTTTGCATTTGAATAATTTAGTATTTACTATCATTCTTTAGGAAAAATCTATGCGAGTTGTTTTTGAATGAAATGAGCAAACAAATGCACGAAACATGAGTTTTAGGTGCAAACAGAGATTGTGGAGAAATATTTTGAATTGAATACAAATTTTGGTTTGCATTTGAATACTTTGGTATTTACTATCATTTTTTACGAAAAATCTATTCGAGTTGTTTTTGAATGAAATGAGCAAACAAATGCACGAAACATGAGTTTTAGGTGCAAACAAAGATGTTGGAGAAATATTTTAAATTGAAAACAAATTTTGGTTTGCACTTGAATAATTTAGTATTTACTATCATTCTTTACGAAAAATCTATCCGAGTTGATTTTGAATGAAATGAGCAAAGAAATTCACGAAACACGAGTATTAGGTGCAAACAGAGATTGTGGAGAAATATTTTGAATTGAATACAAATTTTGGTTTGCATTTGAATAATTAATATTTACTACCATTCTTCACGAAAAATCTATCCGAGTTTTTTTTGGGTGAAACGAGCAAACAAACGAACAAAACATGAGTTTTAGGACCAAACAAAGATTGTGGAGAAATATTTTAAATTGAGTAGAAATTTAGGTTTGCATTTGAATAATTTAGTATTTATTATCATTCTTTACGAAAAATCTATCCGAGTTGTTTTGGAATGAAAGGAGCAAACAAATGCACGAAACATGAGTTTTAGGTGCAAACAAAGATGTTGGAGAAATATTTTAAATTGAAAACAAATTTTGGTTTGCACTTGAATAATTTAGTATTAACTATCATTCTTTACGAAAAATCTATCCGAGTTGTTTTTGAATGAAATGAGCAAAGAAATGCACGAAACACGAGTATTAGATGCAAACAGAGATTGTGGAGAAATATTTTGAATTGAATACAAATTTTGGTTTGCATTTGAATAATTAATATTTACTACCATTCTTCACGAAAAATCTATCCGAGTTTTTTTTGGGTGAAACGAGCAAACAAACGAACAAAACATGAGTTTTAGGACCAAACAAATATTGTGGAGAAATATTTTAAATTGAGTAGAAATTTAGGTTTGCATTTGAATAATTTAGTATTTATTATCATTCTTTACGAAAAATCTATCCGAGTTGTTTTTGAATGAAAGGAGCAAACAAATGCACGAAACATGAGTATTAGGTGCAAACAAAGATTGTGGAGAAATATTTTAAATTGAATACAAATTTTGGTTTGCATTTGAATAATTTAGTATTTACTATCATTCTTTAGGAAAAATCTATGCGAGTTGTTTTTGAATGAAATGAGCAAACAAATGCACGAAACATGAGTTTTAGGTGCAAACAGAGATTGTGGAGAAATATTTTGAATTGAATACAAATTTTGGTTTGCATTTGAATACTTTCGTATTTACTATCATTTTTTACGAAAAATCTATTCGAGTTGTTTTTGAATGAAATGAGCAAACAAATGCACGAAACATGAGTTTTAGGTGCAAACAAAGATGTTGGAGAAATATTTTAAATTGAAAACAAATTTTGGTTTGCACTTGAATAATTTAGTATTTACTATCATTCTTTACGAAAAATCTATCCGAGTAGATTTTGAATGAAATGAGCAAAGAAATTCACGAAACACGAGTATTAGGTGCAAACAGAGATTGTGGAGAAATATTTTGAATTGAATACAAATTTTGGTTTGCATTTGAATAATTAATATTTACTACCATTCTTCACGAAAAATCTATCCGAGTTTTTTTTGGGTGAAACGAGCAAACAAACGAACAAAACATGAGTTTTAGGACCAAACAAAGATTGTGGAGAAATATTTTAAATTGAGTAGAAATTTAGGTTTGCATTTGAATAATTTAGTATTTATTATCATTCTTTACGAAAAATCTATCCGAGTTGTTTTGGAATGAAAGGAGCAAACAAATGCACGAAACATGAGTTTTAGGTGCAAACAAAGATGTTGGAGAAATATTTTAGGTTGAAAACAAATTTTGGTTTGCACTTGAATAATTTAGTATTAACTATCATTCTTTACGAAAAATCTATCCGAGTTGTTTTTGAATGAAATGAGCAAAGAAATGCACGAAACACGAGTATTAGATGCAAACAGAGATTGTGGAGAAATATTTTGAATTGAATACAAATTTTGGTTTGCATTTGAATAATTAATATTTACTACCATTCTTAACGAAAAATCTATCCGAGGTTTTTTTGGGTGAAACGAGCAAACAAACGAACAAAACATGAGTTTTAGGACCAAACAAAGATTCTGGAGAAATATTTTAAATTGAGTAGAAATTTAGGTTTGCATTTGAATAATTTAGTATTTATTATCATTCTTTACGAAAAATCTATCCGAGTTGTTTTTGAATGAAAGGAGCAAACAAATGCACGAAACATGAGTATTAGGTGCAAACAAAGATTGTGGAGAAATATTTTAAATTGAATACAAATTTTGGTTTGCATTTGAATAATTTAGTATTTACTATCATTCTTTAGGAAAAATCTATGCGAGTTGTTTTTGAATGAAATGAGCAAACAAATGCACGAAACATGAGTTTTAGGTGCAAACAGAGATTGTGGAGAAATATTTTGAATTGAATACAAATTTTGGTTTGCATTTGAATACTTTGGTATTTACTATCATTTTTTACGAAAAATCTATTCGAGTTGTTTTTGAATGAAATGAGCAAAGAAATGCACGAAACATGAGTTTTAGGTGCAAACAAAGATGTTGGAGAAATATTTTAAATTGAAAACAAATTTTGGTTTGCACTTGAATAATTTAGTATTTACTATCATTCTTTACGAAAAATCTATCCGAGTTGATTTTGAATGAAATGAGCAAAGAAATTCACGAAACACGAGTATTAGGTGCAAACAGAGATTGTGGAGAAATATTTTGAATTGAATACAAATTTTGGTTTGCATTTGAATAATTAATATTTACTACCATTCTTCACGAAAAATCTATCCGAGTTTTTTTTGGGTGAAACGAGCAAACAAACGAACAAAACATGAGTTTTAGGACCAAACAAAGATTGTGGAGAAATATTTTAAATTGAGTAGAAATTTAGGTTTGCATTTGAATAATTTAGTATTTATTATCATTCTTTACGAAAAATCTATCCGAGTTGTTTTGGAATGAAAGGAGCAAACAAATGCACGAAACATGAGTTTTAGGTGCAAACAAAGATGTTGGAGAAATATTTTAAATTGAAAACAAATTTTGGTTTGCACTTGAATAATTTAGTATTAACTATCATTCTTTACGAAAAATCTATCCGAGTTGTTTTTGAATGAAATGAGCAAAGAAATGCACGAAACACGAGTATTAGATGCAAACAGAGATTGTGGAGAAATATTTTGAATTGAATACAAATTTTGGTTTGCATTTGAATAATTAATATTTACTACCATTCTTAACGAAAAATCTATCCGAGGTTTTTTTGGGTGAAACGAGCAAACAAACGAACAAAACATGAGTTTTAGGACCAAACAAAGATTGTGGAGAAATATTTTAAATTGAGTAGAAATTTAGGTTTGCATTTGAATAATTTAGTATTTATTATCATTCTTTACGAAAAATCTATCCGAGTTGTTTTTGAATGAAAGGAGCAAACAAATGCACGAAACATGAGTATTAGGTGCAAACAAAGATTGTGGAGAAATATTTTAAATTGAATACAAATTTTGGTTTGCATTTGAATAATTTAGTATTTACTATCATTCTTTAGGAAAAATCTATGCGAGTTGTTTTTGAATGAAATGAGCAAACAAATGCACGAAACATGAGTTTTAGGTGCAAACAGAGATTGTGGAGAAATATTTTGAATTGAATACAAATTTTGGTTTGCATTTGAATACTTTGGTATTTACTATCATTTTTTACGAAAAATCTATTCGAGTTGTTTTTGAATGAAATGAGCAAACAAATGCACGAAACATGAGTTTTAGGTGCAAACAAAGATGTTGGAGAAATATTTTAAATTGAAAACAAATTTTGGTTTGCACTTGAATAATTTAGTATTAGCTATCATTCTTTACGAAAAATCTATCCGAGTTGATTTTGAATGAAATGAGCAAAGAAATTCACGAAACACGAGTATTAGGTGCAAACAGAGATTGTGGAGAAATATTTTGAATTGAATACAAATTTTGGTTTGCATTTGAATAATTAATATTTACTACCATTCTTCACGAAAAATCTATCCGAGTCTTTTTTGGAT
The DNA here is from genome assembly GCA_027726005.1 of Juncus effusus. NCBI lineage: Eukaryota > Viridiplantae > Streptophyta > Magnoliopsida > Poales > Juncaceae > Juncus > Juncus effusus. The sequence continues at coordinate 5,698,969 of CM050893.1, forward strand.
GAAACGAGCAAACAAACGAACAAACATGAGTTTTAGGACCAAACAAATATTGTGGAGAAATATTTTAAATTGAGTAGAAATTTAGGTTTGCATTTGAATAATTTAGTATTTATTATCATTCTTTACGAAAAATCTATCCGAGTTGTTTTTGAATGAAAGGAGCAAACAAATGCACGAAACATGAGTATTAGGTGCAAACAAAGATTGTGGAGAAATATTTTAAATTGAATACAAATTTTGGTTTGCATTTGAATAATTTAGTATTTACTATCATTCTTTAGGAAAAATCTATGCGAGCTGTTTTTGAATGAAATGAGCAAACAAATGCACGAAACATGAGTTTTAGGTGCAAACAAAGATTGTGGAGAAATATTTTGAATTGAATACAAATTTTGGTTTGCATTTGAATACTTTGGTATTTACTATCATTTTTTACGAAAAATCTATTCGAGTTGTTTTTGAATGAAATGAGCAAACAAACGCACGAAACATGAGTTTTAGGTGCAAACAAAGATGTTGGAGAAATATTTTAAATTGAAAACAAATTTTGGTTTGCACTTGAATAATTTAGTATTTACTATCATTCTTTACGAAAAATCTATCCGAGTTGATTTTGAATGAAATGAGCAAAGAAATTCACGAAACACGAGTATTAGGTGCAAACAGAGATTGTGGAGAAATATTTTGAATTGAATACAAATTTTGGTTTGCATTTGAATAATTAATATTTACTACCATTCTTCACGAAATATCTATCCGAGTTTTTTTTGGGTGAAACGAGCAAACAAACGAACAAAACATGAGTTTTAGGACCAAACAAAGATTGTGGAGAAATATTTTAAATTGAGTAGAAATTTAGGTTTGCATTTGAATAATTTAGTATTTATTATCATTCTTTACGAAAAATCTATCCGAGTTGTTTTGGAATGAAAGGAGCAAACAAATGCTCGAAACATGAGTTTTAGGTGCAAACAAAGATGTTGGAGAAATATTTTAAGTTGAAAACAAATTTTGGTTTGCACTTGAATAACTTAGTACTAACTATCATTCTTTACGAAAAATCTATCCGAGTTGTTTTTGAATGAAATGAGCAAACAAATGCACGAAACACGAGTATTAGGTGCAAACAGAGATTGTGGAGAAATATTTTGAATTGAATACAAATTTTGGTTTGCATTTGAATAATTAATATTTACTACCATTCTTCACGAAAAATCTATCCGAGTCTTTTTTGGATGAAACGAGCAAACAAACGAACAAACATGAGTTTTAGGACCAAACAAATATTGTGGAGAAATATTTTAAATTGAGTAGAAATTTAGGTTTGCATTTGAATAATTTAGTATTTATTATCATTCTTTACGAAAAATCTATCCGAGTTGTTTTTGAATGAAAGGAGCAAACAAATGCACGAAACATGAGTATTAGGTGCAAACAAAGATTGTGGAGAAATATTTTAAATTGAATACAAATTTTGGTTTGCATTTGAATAATTTAGTATTTACTATCATTCTTTAGGAAAAATCTATGCGAGCTGTTTTTGAATGAAATGAGCAAACAAATGCACGAAACATGAGTTTTAGGTGCAAACAAAGATTGTGGAGAAATATTTTGAATTGAATACAAATTTTGGTTTGCATTTGAATACTTTGGTATTTACTATCATTTTTTACGAAAAATCTATTCGAGTTGTTTTTGAATGAAATGAGCAAACAAACGCACGAAACATGAGTTTTAGGTGCAAACAAAGATGTTGGAGAAATATTTTAAATTGAAAACAAATTTTGGTTTGCACTTGAATAATTTAGTATTTACTATCATTCTTTACGAAAAATCTATCCGAGTTGATTTTGAATGAAATGAGCAAAGAAATTCACGAAACACGAGTATTAGGTGCAAACAGAGATTGTGGAGAAATATTTTGAATTGAATACAAATTTTGGTTTGCATTTGAATAATTAATATTTACTACCATTCTTCACGAAATATCTATCCGAGTTTTTTTTGGGTGAAACGAGCAAACAAACGAACAAAACATGAGTTTTAGGACCAAACAAAGATTGTGGAGAAATATTTTAAATTGAGTAGAAATTTAGGTTTGCATTTGAATAATTTAGTATTTATTATCATTCTTTACGAAAAATCTATCCGAGTTGTTTTGGAATGAAAGGAGCAAACAAATGCTCGAAACATGAGTTTTAGGTGCAAACAAAGATGTTGGAGAAATATTTTAAGTTGAAAACAAATTTTGGTTTGCACTTGAATAACTTAGTACTAACTATCATTCTTTACGAAAAATCTATCCGAGTTGTTTTTGAATGAAATGAGCAAACAAATGCACGAAACACGAGTATTAGGTGCAAACAGAGATTGTGGAGAAATATTTTGAATTGAATACAAATTTTGGTTTGCATTTGAATAATTAATATTTACTACCATTCTTCTCGAAAAATCTATCCGAGGTTTTTTTGGGTGAAACGAGCAAACAAACGAACAAAACATGAGTTTTAGGACCAAACAAAGATTGTGGAGAAATATTTTAAATTGAGTAGAAATTTAGGTTTGCATTTGAATAATTTAGTATTTATTATCATTCTTTACGAAAAATCTATCCGAGTTGTTTTTGAATGAAAGGAGCAAACAAATGCACGAAACATGAGTATTAGGTGCAAACAAAGATTGTGGAGAAATATTTTAAATTGAATACAAATTTTGGTTTGCATTTGAATAATTTAGTATTTACTATCATTCTTTAGGAAAAATCTATGCGAGTTGTTTTTGAATGAAATGAGCAAACAAATGCACGAAACATGAGTTTTAGGTGCAAACAGAGATTGTGGAGAAATATTTTGAATTGAAAACAAATTTTGGTTTGCATTTGAATACTTTGGTATTTACTATCATTTTTTACGAAAAATCTATTCGAGTTGTTTTTGAATGAAATGAGCAAACAAATGCACGAAACATGAGTTTTAGCTGCAAACAAAGATGTTGGAGAAATATTTTAAATTGAAAACAAATTTTGGTTTGCACTTGAATAATTTAGTATTAGCTATCATTCTTTACGAAAAATCTATCCGAGTTGATTTTGAATGAAATGAGCAAAGAAATTCACGAAACACGAGTATTAGGTGCAAACAGAGATTGTGGAGAAATATTTTGAATTGAATACAAATTTTGGTTTGCATTTGAATAATTAATATTTACTACCATTCTTCACGAAAAATCTATCCGAGTTTTTTTTGGACGAAACGAGCAAACAAACGAACAAAACATGAGTTTTAGGACCAAACAAAGATTGTGGAGAAATATTTTAAATTGAGTAGAAATTTAGGTTTGCATTTGAATAATTTAGTATTTATTATCATTCTTTACGAAAAATCTATCCGAGTTGTTTTGGAATGAAAGGAGCAAACAAATGCACGAAACATGAGTTTTAGGTGCAAACAAAGATGTTGGAGAAATATTTTAAGTTGAAAACAAATTTTGGTTTGCACTTGAATAATTTAGTATTAACTATCATTCTTTACGAAAAATCTATCCGAGTTGTTTTTGAATGAAATGAGCAAAGAAAAGCACGAAACACGAGTATTAGATGCAAACAGAGATTGTGGAGAAATATTTTGAATTGAATACAAATTTTGGTTTGCATTTGAATAATTAATATTTACTACCATTCTTCACGAAAAATCTGTCCGAGTTTTTTTTGGGTGAAACGAGCAAACAAACGAACAAAACATGAGTTTTAGGACCAAACAAATATTGTGGAGAAATATTTTAAATTGAGTAGAAATTTAGGTTTGCATTTGAATAATTTAGTATTTATTATCATTCTTTACGAAAAATCTATCCGAGTTGTTTTTGAATGAAAGGAGCAAACAAATGCACGAAACATGAGTATTAGGTGCAAACAAAGATTGTGGAGAAATATTTTAAATTGAATACAAATTTTGGTTTGCATTTGAATAATTTAGTATTTACTATCATTCTTTAGGAAAAATCTATGCGAGCTGTTTTTGAATGAAATGAGCAAACAAATGCACGAAACATGAGTTTTAGGTGCAAACAAAGATTGTGGAGAAATATTTTGAATTGAATACAAATTTTGGTTTGCATTTGAATACTTTGGTATTTACTATCATTTTTTACGAAAAATCTATTCGAGTTGTTTTTGAATGAAATGAGCAAACAAATGCACGAAACATGTGTTTTAGGTGCAAACAAAGATGTTGGAGAAATATTTTAAATTGAAAACAAATTTTGGTTTGCACTTGAATAATTTAGTATTTACTATCATTCTTTACGAAAAATCTATCCGAGTTGATTTTGAATGAAATGAGCAAAGAAATTCACGAAACACGAGTATTAGGTGCAAACAGAGATTGTGGAGAAATATTTTGAATTGAATACAAATTTTGGTTTGCATTTGAATAATTAATATTTACTACCATTCTTCACGAAATATCTATCCAAGTTTTTTTTGGGTGAAACGAGCAAACAAACGAACAAAACATGAGTTTTAGGACCAAACAAAGATTGTGGAGAAATATTTTAAATTGAGTAGAAATTTAGGTTTGCATTTGAATAATTTAGTATTTATTATCATTCTTTACGAAAAATCTATCCGAGTTGTTTTTGAATGAAAGGAGCAAACAAATGCACGAAACATGAGTATTAGGTGCAAACAAAGATTGTGGAGAAATATTTTAAATTGAATACAAATTTTGGTTTGCATTTGAATAATTTAGTATTTACTATCATTCTTTAGGAAAAATCTATGCGAGCTGTTTTTGAATGAAATGAGCAAACAAATGCACGAAACATGAGTTTTAGGTGCAAACAAAGATTGTGGAGAAATATTTTGAATTGAATACAAATTTTGGTTTGCATTTGAATACTTTGGTATTTACTATCATTTTTTACGAAAAATCTATTCGAGTTGTTTTTGAAAGAAATGAGCAAACAAACGCACGAAACATGAGTTTTAGGTGCAAACAAAGATGTTGGAGAAATATTTTAAATTGAAAACAAATTTTGGTTTGCACTTGAATAATTTAGTATTTACTATCATTCTTTACGAAAAATCTATCCGAGTTGATTTTGAATGAAATGAGCAAAGAAATTCACGAAACACGAGTATTAGGTGCAAACAGAGATTGTGGAGAAATATTTTGAATTGAATACAAATTTTGGTTTGCATTTGAATAATTAATATTTACTACCATTCTTCACGAAATATCTATCCGAGTTTTTTTTGGGTGAAACGAGCAAACAAACGAACAAAACATGAGTTTTAGGACCAAACAAAGATTGTGGAGAAATATTTTAAATTGAGTAGAAATTTAGGTTTGCATTTGAATAATTTAGTATTTATTATCATTCTTTACGAAAAATCTATCCGAGTTGTTTTGGAATGAAAGGAGCAAACAAATGCACGAAACATGAGTTTTAGGTGCAAACAAAGATGTTGGAGAAATATTTTAAGTTGAAAACAAATTTTGGTTTGCACTTGAATAACTTAGTACTAACTATCATTCTTTACGAAAAATCTATCCGAGTTGTTTTTGAATGAAATGAGCAAACAAATGCACGAAACACGAGTATTAGGTGCAAACAGAGATTGTGGAGAAATATTTTGAATTGAATACAAATTTTGGTTTGCATTTGAATAATTAATATTTACTACCATTCTTCTCGAAAAATCTATCCGAGGTTTTTTTGGGTGAAACGAGCAAACAAACGAACAAAACATGAGTTTTAGGACCAAACAAAGATTGTGGAGAAATATTTTAAATTGAGTAGAAATTTAGGTTTGCATTTGAATAATTTAGTATTTATTATCATTCTTTACGAAAAATCTATCCGAGTTGTTTTTGAATGAAAGGAGCAAACAAATGCACGAAACATGAGTATTAGGTGCAAACAAAGATTGTGGAGAAATATTTTAAATTGAATACAAATTTTGGTTTGCATTTGAATAATTTAGTATTTACTATCATTCTTTAGGAAAAATCTATGCGAGTTGTTTTTGAATGAAATGAGCAAACAAATGCACGAAACATGAGTTTTAGGTGCAAACAGAGATTGTGGAGAAATATTTTGAATTGAAAACAAATTTTGGTTTGCATTTGAATACTTTGGTATTTACTATCATTTTTTACGAAAAATCTATTCGAGTTGTTTTTGAATGAAATGAGCAAACAAATGCACGAAACATGAGTTTTAGCTGCAAACAAAGATGTTGGAGAAATATTTTAAATTGAAAACAAATTTTGGTTTGCACTTGAATAATTTAGTATTAGCTATCATTCTTTACGAAAAATCTATCCGAGTTGATTTTGAATGAAATGAGCAAAGAAATTCACGAAACACGAGTATTAGGTGCAAACAGAGATTGTGGAGAAATATTTTGAATTGAATACAAATTTTGGTTTGCATTTGAATAATTAATATTTACTACCATTCTTCACGAAAAATCTATCCGAGTTTTTTTTGGACGAAACGAGCAAACAAACGAACAAAACATGAGTTTTAGGACCAAACAAAGATTGTGGAGAAATATTTTAAATTGAGTAGAAATTTAGGTTTGCATTTGAATAATTTAGTATTTATTATCATTCTTTACGAAAAATCTATCCGAGTTGTTTTGGAATGAAAGGAGCAAACAAATGCACGAAACATGAGTTTTAGGTGCAAACAAAGATGTTGGAGAAATATTTTAAGTTGAAAACAAATTTTGGTTTGCACTTGAATAATTTAGTATTAACTATCATTCTTTACGAAAAATCTATCCGAGTTGTTTTTGAATGAAATGAGCAAAGAAAAGCACGAAACACGAGTATTAGATGCAAACAGAGATTGTGGAGAAATATTTTGAATTGAATACAAATTTTGGTTTGCATTTGAATAATTAATATTTACTACCATTCTTCACGAAAAATCTATCCGAGTTTTTTTTGGGTGAAACGAGCAAACAAACGAACAAAACATGAGTTTTAGGACCAAACAAATATTGTGGAGAAATATTTTAAATTGAGTAGAAATTTAGGTTTGCATTTGAATAATTTAGTATTTATTATCATTCTTTACGAAAAATCTATCCGAGTTGTTTTTGAATGAAAGGAGCAAACAAATGCACGAAACATGAGTATTAGGTGCAAACAAAGATTGTGGAGAAATATTTTAAATTGAATACAAATTTTGGTTTGCATTTGAATAATTTAGTATTTACTATCATTCTTTAGGAAAAATCTATGCGAGCTGTTTTTGAATGAAATGAGCAAACAAATGCACGAAACATGAGTTTTAGGTGCAAACAAAGATTGTGGAGAAATATTTTGAATTGAATACAAATTTTGGTTTGCATTTGAATACTTTGGTATTTACTATCATTTTTTACGAAAAATCTATTCGAGTTGTTTTTGAATGAAATGAGCAAACAAATGCACGAAACATGTGTTTTAGGTGCAAACAAAGATGTTGGAGAAATATTTTAAATTGAAAACAAATTTTGGTTTGCACTTGAATAATTTAGTATTTACTATCATTCTTTACGAAAAATCTATCCGAGTTGATTTTGAATGAAATGAGCAAAGAAATTCACGAAACACGAGTATTAGGTGCAAACAGAGATTGTGGAGAAATATTTTGAATTGAATACAAATTTTGGTTTGCATTTGAATAATTAATATTTACTACCATTCTTCACGAAATATCTATCCAAGTTTTTTTTGGGTGAAACGAGCAAACAAACGAACAAAACATGAGTTTTAGGACCAAACAAAGATTGTGGAGAAATATTTTAAATTGAGTAGAAATTTAGGTTTGCATTTGAATAATTTAGTATTTATTATCATTCTTTACGAAAAATCTATCCGAGTAGTTTTGGAATGAAAGGAGCAAACAAATGCACGAAACATGAGTTTTAGGTGCAAACAAAGATGTTGGAGAAATATTTTAAGTTGAAAACAAATTTTGGTTTGCACTTGAATAATTTAGTATTAACTATCATTCTTTACGAAAAATCTATCCGAGTTGTTTTTGAATGAAATGAGCAAAGAAATGCACGAAACACGAGTATTAGGTGCAAACAGAGATTGTGGAGAAATATTTTGAATTGAATACAAATTTTGGTTTGCATTTGAATAATTAATATTTACTACCATTCTTCTCGAAAAATCTATCCGAGGTTTTTTTGGGTGAAACGAGCAAACAAACGAACAAAACATGAGTTTTACGACCAAACAAAGATTGTGGAGAAATATTTTAAATTGAGTAGAAATTTAGGTTTGCATTTGAATAATTTAGTATTTATTATCATTCTTTACGAAAAATCTATCCGAGTTGTTTTTGAATGAAAGGAGCAAACAAATGCACGAAACATGAGTGTTAGGTGCAAACAAAGATTGTGGAGAAATATTTTAAATTGAATAAAAATTTTGGTTTGCATTTGAATAATTTAGTATTTACTATCATTCTTTAGGAAAAATCTATGCGAGTTGTTTTTGAATGAAATGAGCAAACAAATGCACGAAACATGAGTTTTAGGTGCAAACAGAGATTGTGGAGAAATATTTTGAATTGAATACAAATTTTGGTTTGCATTTGAATACTTTGGTATTTACTATCCATTTTTACGAAAAATCTATTCGAGTTGTTTTTGAATGAAATGAGCAAACAAATGCACGAAACATGAGTTTTAGGTGCAAACAAAGATGTTGGAGAAATATTTTAAATTGAAAACAAATTTTGGTTTGCACTTGAATAATTTAGTATTAGCTATCATTCTTTACGAAAAATCTATCCGAGTTGATTTTGAATGAAATGAGCAAAGAAATTCACGAAACACGAGTATTAGGTGCAAACAGAGATTGTGGAGAAATATTTTGAATTGAATACAAATTTTGGTTTGCATTTGAATAATTAATATTTACTACCATTCTTCACGAAAAATTTATCCGAGTTTTTTTTGGACGAAACGAGCAAACAAACGAACAAAACATGAGTTTTAGGACCAAACAAAGATTGTGGAGAAATATTTTAAATTGAGTAGAAATTTAGGTTTGCATTTGAATAATTTAGTATTTATTATCATTCTTTACGAAAAATCTATCCGAGTTGTTTTGGAATGAAAGGAGCAAACAAATGCACGAAACATGAGTTTTAGGTGCAAACAAAGATGTTGGAGAAATATTTTAAGTTGAAAACAAATTTTGGTTTGCACTTGAATAATTTAGTATTAACTATCATTCTTTACGAAAAATCTATCCGAGTTGTTTTTGAATGAAATGAGCAAAGAAATGCACGAAACACGAGTATTAGGTGCAAACAGAGATTGTGGAGAAATATTTTGAATTGAATACAAATTTTGGTTTGCATTTGAATAATTAATATTTACTACCATTCTTCACGAAAAATCTATCCGAGTTTATTTTGGGTGAAACGAGCAAACAAACGAACAAAACATGAGTTTTAGGACCAAACAAATATTGTGGAGAAATATTTTAAATTGAGTAGAAATTTAGGTTTGCATTTGAATAATTTAGTATTTATTATCATTCTTTACGAAAAATCTATCCGAGTTGTTTTGGAATGAAAGGAGCAAACAAATGCACGAAACATGAGTTTTAGGTGCAAACAAAGATGTTGGAGAAATATTTTAAGTTGAAATCAAATTTTGGTTTGCACTTGAATAATTTAGTATTAACTATCATTCTTTACGAAAAATCTATCCGAGTTGTTTTTGAATGAAATGAGCAAAGAAATGCACGAAACACGAGTATTAGGTGCAAACAGAGATTGTGGAGAAATATTTTGAATTGAATACAAATTTTGGTTTGCATTTGAATAATTAATATTTACTACCATTCTTCTCGAAAAATCTATCCGAGGTTTTTTTGGGTGAAACGAGCAAACAAACGAACAAAACATGAGTTTTACGACCAAACAAAGATTGTGGAGAAATATTTTAAATTGAGTAGAAATTTAGGTTTGCATTTGAATAATTTAGTATTTATTATCATTCTTTACGAAAAATCTATCCGAGTTGTTTTTGAACGAAAGGAGCAAACAAATGCACGAAACATGAGTGTTAGGTGCAAACAAAGATTGTGGAGAAATATTTTAAATTGAATAAAAATTTTGGTTTGCATTTGAATAATTTAGTATTTACTATCATTCTTTAGGAAAAATCTATGCGAGTTGTTTTTGAATGAAATGAGCAAACAAATGCACGAAACATGAGTTTTAGGTGCAAACCGAGATTGTGGAGAAATATTTTGAATTGAATACAAATTTTGGTTTGCATTTGAATACTTTGGTATTTACTATCCATTTTTACGAAAAATCTATTCGAGTTGTTTTTGAATGAAATGAGCAAACAAATGCACGAAACATGAGTTTTAGGTGCAAACAAAGATGTTGGAGAAATATTTTAAATTGAAAACAAATTTTGGTTTGCACTTGAATAATTTAGTATTAGCTATCATTCTTTACGAAAAATCTATCCGAGTTGATTTTGAATGAAATGAGCAAAGAAATTCACGAAACACGAGTATTAGGTGCAAACAGAGATTGTGGAGAAATATTTTGAATTGAATACAAATTTTGGTTTGCATTTGAATAATTAATATTTACTACCATTCTTCACGAAAAATCTATCCGAGTTTTTTTTGGACGAAACGAGCAAACAAACGAACAAAACATGAGTTTTAGGACCAAACAAAGATTGTGGAGAAATATTTTAAATTGAGTAGAAATTTAGGTTTGCATTTGAATAATTTAGTATTTATTATCATTCTTTACGAAAAATCTATCCGAGTTGTTTTGGAATGAAAGGAGCAAATAAATGCACGAAACATGAGTTTTAGGTGCAAACAAAGATGTTGGAGAAATATTTTAAGTTGAAAACAAATTTTGGTTTGCACTTGAATAATTTAGTATTAACTATCATTCTTTACGAAAAATCTATCCGAGTTGTTTTTGAATGAAATGAGCAAAGAAATGCACGAAACACGAGTATTAGATGCAAACAGAGATTGTGGAGAAATATTTTGAATTGAATACAAATTTTGGTTTGCATTTGAATAATTAATATTTACTACCATTCTTCACGAAAAATCTATCCGAGTTTATTTTGGGTGAAACGAGCAAACAAACGAACAAAACATGAGTTTTAGGACCAAACAAATATTGTGGAGAAATATTTTAAATTGAGTAGAAATTTAGGTTTGCATTTGAATAATTTAGTATTTATTATCATTCTTTACGAAAAATCTATCCGAGTTGTTTTTGAATGAAGGGAGCAAACAAATGCACGAAACATGAGTATTAGGTGCAAACAAAGATTGTGGAGAAATATTTTAAATTGAATACAAATTTTGGTTTGCATTTGAATAATTTAGTATTTACTATCATTCTTTAGGAAAAATCTATGCGAGCTGTTTTTGAATGAAATGAGCAAACAAATGCACGAAACATGAGTTTTAGGTGCAAACAAAGATTGTGGAGAAATATTTTGAATTGAATACAAATTTTGGTTTGCATTTGAATACTTTGGTATTTACTATCATTTTTTACGAAAAATCTATTCGAGTTGTTTTTGAATGAAATGAGCAAACAAATGCACGAAACATGTGTTTTAGGTGCAAACAAAGATGTTGGAGAAATATTTTAAATTGAAAACAAATTTTGGTTTGCACTTGAATAATTTAGTATTTACTATCATTCTTTACGAAAAATCTATCCGAGTTGATTTTGAATGAAATGAGCAAAGAAATTCACGAAACACGAGTATTAGGTGCAAACAGAGATTGTGGAGAAATATTTTGAATTGAATACAAATTTTGGTTTGCATTTGAATAATTAATATTTACTACCATTCTTCACGAAATATCTATCCGAGTTTTTTTTGGGTGAAACGAGCAAACAAACGAACAAAACATGAGTTTTAGGACCAAACAAAGATTGTGGAGAAATATTTTAAATTGAGTAGAAATTTAGGTTTGCATTTGAATAATTTAGTATTTATTATAATTCTTTACGAAAAATCTATCCGAGTTGTTTTGGAATGAAAGGAGCAAACAAATGCACGAAACATGAGTTTTAGGTGCAAACAAAGATGTTGGAGAAATATTTTAAGTTGAAAACAAATTTTGGTTTGCACTTGAATAATTTAGTATTAACTATCATTCTTTACGAAAAATCTATCCGAGTTGTTTTTGAATGAAATGAGCAAAGAAATGCACGAAACACGAGTATTAGGTGCAAACAGAGATTGTGGAGAAATATTTTGAATTGAATACAAATTTTGGTTTGCATTTGAATAATTAATATTTACTACCATTCTTCTCGAAAAATCTATCCGAGGTTTTTTTGGGTGAAACGAGCAAACAAACGAACAAAACATGAGTTTTAGGACCAAACAAAGATTGTGGAGAAATATTTTAAATTGAGTAGAAATTTAGGTTTGCATTTGAATAATTTAGTATTTATTATCATTCTTTACGAAAAATCTATCCGAGTTGTTTTTGAATGAAAGGAGCAAACAAATGCACGAAACATGAGTATTAGGTGCAAACAAAGATTGTGGAGAAATATTTTAAATTGAATACAAATTTTGGTTTGCATTTGAATAATTTAGTATTTACTATCATTCTTTAGGAAAAATCTATGCGAGTTGTTTTTGAATGAAATGAGCAAACAAATGCACGAAACATGAGTTTTAGGAGCAAACAGAGATTGTGGAGAAATATTTTGAATTGAATACAAATTTTGGTTTGCATTTGAATACTTTGGTATTTACTATCATTTTTTACGAAAAATCTATTCGAGTTGTTTTTGAATGAAATGAGCAAACAAATGCACGAAACATGAGTTTTAGGTGCAAACAAAGATGTTGGAGAAATATTTTAAATTGAAAACAAATTTTGGTTTGCACTTGAATAATTTAGTATTAGCTATCATTCTTTACGAAAAATCTATCCGAGTTGATTTTGAATGAAATGAGCAAAGAAATTCACGAAACACGAGTATTAGGTGCAACCAGAGATTGTGGAGAAATATTTTGAATTGAATACAAATTTTGGTTTGCATTTGAATAATTAATATTTACTACCATTCTTCACGAAAAATCTATCCGAGTTTTTTTTGGACGAAACGAGCAAACAAACGAACAAAACATGAGTTTTAGGACCAAACAAAGATTGTGGAGAAATATTTTAAATTGAGTAGAAATTTAGGTTTGCATTTGAATAATTTAGTATTTATTATCATTCTTTACGAAAAATCTATACGAGTTGTTTTTGAATGAAATGAGCAAAGAAATGCACGAAACACGAGTATTAGATGCAAACAGAGATTGTGGAGAAATATTTTGAATTGAATACAAATTTTGGTTTGCATTTGAATAATTAATATTTACTACCATTCTTCACGAAAAATCTATCCGAGTTTTTTTTGGGTGAAACGAGCAAACAAACGAACAAAACATGAGTATTAGGACCAAACAAATATTGTGGAGAAATATTTTAAATTGAGTAGAAATTTAGGTTTGCATTTGAATAATTTAGTATTTATTATCATTCTTTACGAAAAATCTATCCGAGTTGTTTTTGAATGAAAGGAGCAAACAAATGCACGAAACATGAGTATTAGGTGCAAACAAAGATTGTGGAGAAATATTTTAAATTGAATACAAATTTTGGTTTGCATTTGAATAATTTAGTATTTACTATCATTCTTTAGGAAAAATCTATGCGAGCTGTTTTTGAATGAAATGAGCAAACAAATGCACGAAACATGAGTTTTAGGTGCAAACAAAGATTGTGGAGAAATATTTTGAATTGAATACAAATTTTGGTTTGCATTTGAATACTTTGGTTTTTACTATCATTTTTTACGAAAAATCTATTCGAGTTGTTTTTGAATGAAATGAGCAAACAAATGCACGAAACATGAGTTTTAGGTGCAAACAAAGATGTTGGAGAAATATTTTAAATTGAAAACAAATTTTGGTTTGCACTTGAATAATTTAGTATTTACTATCATTCTTTACGAAAAATCTATCCGAGTTGATTTTGAATGAAATGAGCAAAGAAATTCACGAAACACGAGTATTAGGTGCAAACAGAGATTGTGGAGAAATATTTTGAATTGAATACAAATTTTGGTTTGCATTTGAATAATTAATATTTACTACCATTCTTCACGAAAAATCTATCCGAGTTTTTTTTGGGTGAAACGAGCAAACAAACGAACAAAACATGAGTTTTAGGACCAAACAAAGATTGTGGAGAAATATTTTAAATTGAGTAGAAATTTAGGTTTGCATTTGAATAATTTAGTATTTATTATCATTCTTTACGAAAAATCTATCCGAGTTGTTTTGGAATGAAAGGAGCAAACAAATGCACGAAACATGAGTTTTAGGTGCAGACAAAGATGTTGGAGAAATATTTTAAATTGAAAACAAATTTTGGTTTGCACTTGAATAATTTAGTATTAACTATCATTCTTTACGAAAAATCTATCCGAGTTGTTTTTGAATGAAATGAGCAAAGAAATGCACGAAACACGAGTATTAGGTGCAAACAGAGATTGTGGAGAAATATTTTGAATTGAATACAAATTTTGGTTTGCATTTGAATAATTAATATTTACTACCATTCTTCACGAAAAATCTATCCGAGTTTTTTTTGGGTGAAACGAGCAAACAAACGAACAAAACATGAGTTTTAGGACCAAACAAAGATTGTGGAGAAATATTTTAAATTGAGTAGAAATTTAGATTTGCATTTGAATAATTTAGTATTTATTATCATTCTTTACGAAAAATCTATCCGAGTTGTTTTTGAATGAAAGGAGCAAACAAATGCACGAAACATGAGTATTAGGTGCAAACAAAGATTGTGGAGAAATATTTTAAATTGAATACAAATTTTGGTTTGCATTTGAATAATTTAGTATTTACTATCATTCTTTAGGAAAAATCTATGCGAGTTGTTTTTGAATGAAATGAGCAAACAAATGCACGAAACATGAGTTTTAGGTGCAAACAGAGATTGTGGAGAAATATTTTGAATTGAATACAAATTTTGGTTTGCATTTGAATACTTTGGTATTTACTATCATTTTTTACGAAAAGTCTATTCGAGTTGTTTTTGAATGAAATGAGCAAACAAATGCACGAAACATGAGTTTTAGGTGCAAACAAAGATGTTGGAGAAATATTTTAAATTGAAAACAAATTTTGGTTTGCACTTGAATAATTTAGTATTAGCTATCATTCTTTACGAAAAATCTATCCGAGTTGTTTTTGAATGAAATGAGCAAAGAAATGCACGAAACACGAGTATTAGGTGCAAACAGATATTGCGGAGAAATATTTTGAATTGAATACAAATTTTGGTTTGCATTTGAATAATTAATATTTACTACCATTCTTCACGAAAAATCTATCCGAGTTTTTTTTTGGGTGAAACGAGCAAACAAACGAACAAAACATGAGTTTTAGGACCAAACAAAGATTGTGGAGAAATATTTTAAATTGAATACAAATTTTGGTTTGCATTTGAATAATTTAGTATTTACTATCATTCTTTAGGAAAAATCTATGCGAGTTGTTTTTGAATGAAATGAGCAAACAAATGCACGAAACATGAGTTTTAGGTGCAAACAGAGATTGTGGAGAAATATTTTGAATTGAATACAAATTTTGGTTTGCATTTGAATACTTTAGTATTTACTATCATTTTTTACGAGAAATCTATGCGAGTTGTTTTTGAATTAAATGAGCAAACAAATGCACGAAACATGAGTTTTAGGTGCAAACAAAGATGTTGGAGAAATATTTTAAATTGAAAACAAATTTTGGTTTGCACTTGAATAATTTAGTATTAACTATCATTCTTTACGAAAAATCTATGCGAGTTGTTTTTGAATGAAAAGAGCAAAGAAATGCACGAAACACGAGTATTAGGTGCAAACAGAGATTGTGGAGAAATATTTTGAATTGAATACAAATTTTGGTTTGCATTTGAATAATTAATATTTACTACCATTCTTCACGAAAAATCTATCCGAGTTTTTTTTGGGTGAAACGAGCAAACAAACGAACAAAACATGAGTTTTAGGACCAAACAAAGATTGTGGAGAAATATTTTAAATTGAGTAGAAATTTAGGTTTGCATTTGAATAATTTAGTATTTATTATCATTCTTTACGAAAAATCTATCCGAGTTGTTTTTGAATGAAAGGAGCAAACAAATGCACGAAACATGAGTTTTAGGTGCAGACAAAGATGTTGGAGAAATATTTTAAATTGAAAACAAATTTTGGTTTGCACTTGAATAATTTAGTATTAACTACCATTCTTTACGAAAAATCTATGCGAGTTGTTTTTGAATGAAAAGAGCAAAGAAATGCACGAAACATGAGTATTAGGTGCAAACAGAGATTGTGGAGGAATATTTTGAATTGAATACAAATTTTGGTTTGCATTTGAATAATTAATATTTACTACCATTCTTCACGAAAAATCTATCCGAGTTTTTTTTGGGTGAAACGAGCAAACAAACGAACAAAACATGAGTTTTAGGACCAAACAAAGATTGTGGAGAAATATTTTAAATTGAGTAGAAATTTAGGTTTGCATTTGAATAATTTAGTATTTATTATCATTCTTTACGAAAAATCTATCCGAGTTGTTTTTGAATGAAAGGAGCAAACAAATGCACGAAACATGAGTATTAGGTGCAAACAAAGATTGTGGAGAAATATTTTAAATTGAATACAAATTTTGGTTTGCATTTGAATAATTTAGTATTTACTATCATTCTTTAGGAAAAATCTATGCGAGTTGTTTTTGAATGAAATGAGCAAACAAATGCACGAAACATGAGTTTTAGGTGCAAAAGTGAGATTGTGGAGAAATATTTTGAATTGAATACAAATTTTGGTTTGCATTTGAATACTTTGGTATTTACTATCATTTTTTACGAAAAATCTATTCGAGTTGTTTTTGATTGAAATGAGCAAACAAATGCACGAAACATGAGTTTTAGGTGCAAACAAAGATGTTGGAGAAATATTTTAAATTGAAAACAAATTTTGGTTTGCACTTGAATAATTTAGTATTAGCTATCATTCTTTACGAAAAATCTATCCGAGTTGTTTTTGAATGAAATGAGCAAAGAAATGCACAAAACACGAGTATTAGGTGCAAACAGATATTGCGGAGAAATATTTTGAATTGAATACAAATTTTGGTTTGCATTTGAATAATTAATATTTACTACCATTCTTCACGAAAAATCTATCCGAGTTTTTTTTGGGTGAAACGAGCAAACAAACGAACAAAACATGAGTTTTAGGACCAAACAAAGATTGTGGAGAAATATTTTAAATTGAGTAGAAATTTAGGTTTGCATTTGAATAATTTAGTATTTATTATCATTCTTTACGAAAAATCTATCCGAGTCGTTTTTGAATGAAAGGAGCAAACAAATCCACGAAACATGAGTATTAGGTGCAAACAAAGATTGTGGAGAAATATTTTAAATTGAATACAAATTTTGGTTTGCATTTGAATAATTAATATTTACTACCATTCTTCACGAAAAATCTATCCGAGTTTTTTTTTGGGTGAAACGAGCAAACAAACGAACAAAACATGAGTTTTAGGACCAAACAAAGATTGTGGAGAAATATTTTAAATTGAATACAAATTTTGGTTTGCATTTGAATAATTTAGTATTTACTATCATTCTTTAGGAAAAATCTATGCGAGTTGTTTTTGAATGAAATGAGCAAACAAATGCACGAAACATGAGTTTTAGGTGCAAACAGAGATTGTGGAGAAATATTTTGAATTGAATACAAATTTTGGTTTGCATTTGAATACTTTGGTATTTACTATCATTTTTTACGAAAAGTCTATTCGAGTTGTTTTTGAATGAAATGAGCAAACAAATGCACGAAACATGAGTTTTAGGTGCAAACAAAGATGTTGGAGAAATATTTTAAATTGAAAACAAATTTTGGTTTGCACTTGAATAATTTAGTATTAGCTATCATTCTTTACGAAAAATCTATCCGAGTTGTTTTTGAATGAAATGAGCAAAGAAATGCACGAAACACGAGTATTAGGTGCAAACAGATATTGCGGAGAAATATTTTGAATTGAATACAAATTTTGGTTTGCATTTGAATAATTAATATTTACTACCATTCTTCACGAAAAATCTATCCGAGTTTTTTTTTGGGTGAAACGAGCAAACAAACGAACAAAACATGAGTTTTAGGACCAAACAAAGATTGTGGAGAAATATTTTAAATTGAATACAAATTTTGGTTTGCATTTGAATAATTTAGTATTTACTATCATTCTTTAGGAAAAATCTATGCGAGTTGTTTTTGAATGAAATGAGCAAACAAATGCACGAAACATGAGTTTTAGGTGCAAACAGAGATTGTGGAGAAATATTTTGAATTGAATACAAATTTTGGTTTGCATTTGAATACTTTAGTATTTACTATCATTTTTTACGAGAAATCTATGCGAGTTGTTTTTGAATTAAATGAGCAAACAAATGCACGAAACATGAGTTTTAGGTGCAAACAAAGATGTTGGAGAAATATTTTAAATTGAAAACAAATTTTGGTTTGCACTTGAATAATTTAGTATTAACTATCATTCTTTACGAAAAATCTATGCGAGTTGTTTTTGAATGAAAAGAGCAAAGAAATGCACGAAACACGAGTATTAGGTGCAAACAGAGATTGTGGAGAAATATTTTGAATTGAATACAAATTTTGGTTTGCATTTGAATAATTAATATTTACTACCATTCTTCACGAAAAATCTATCCGAGTTTTTTTTGGGTGAAACGAGCAAACAAACGAACAAAACATGAGTTTTAGGACCAAACAAAGATTGTGGAGAAATATTTTAAATTGAGTAGAAATTTAGGTTTGCATTTGAATAATTTAGTATTTATTATCATTCTTTACGAAAAATCTATCCGAGTTGTTTTTGAATGAAAGGAGCAAACAAATGCACGAAACATGAGTTTTAGGTGCAGACAAAGATGTTGGAGAAATATTTTAAATTGAAAACAAATTTTGGTTTGCACTTGAATAATTTAGTATTAACTACCATTCTTTACGAAAAATCTATGCGAGTTGTTTTTGAATGAAAAGAGCAAAGAAATGCACGAAACATGAGTATTAGGTGCAAACAGAGATTGTGGAGGAATATTTTGAATTGAATACAAATTTTGGTTTGCATTTGAATAATTAATATTTACTACCATTCTTCACGAAAAATCTATCCGAGTTTTTTTTGGGTGAAACGAGCAAACAAACGAACAAAACATGAGTTTTAGGACCAAACAAAGATTGTGGAGAAATATTTTAAATTGAGTAGAAATTTAGGTTTGCATTTGAATAATTTAGTATTTATTATCATTCTTTACGAAAAATCTATCCGAGTTGTTTTTGAATGAAAGGAGCAAACAAATGCACGAAACATGAGTATTAGGTGCAAACAAAGATTGTGGAGAAATATTTTAAATTGAATACAAATTTTGGTTTGCATTTGAATAATTTAGTATTTACTATCATTCTTTAGGAAAAATCTATGCGAGTTGTTTTTGAATGAAATGAGCAAACAAATGCACGAAACATGAGTTTTAGGTGCAAAAGTGAGATTGTGGAGAAATATTTTGAATTGAATACAAATTTTGGTTTGCATTTGAATACTTTGGTATTTACTATCATTTTTTACGAAAAATCTATTCGAGTTGTTTTTGATTGAAATGAGCAAACAAATGCACGAAACATGAGTTTTAGGTGCAAACAAAGATGTTGGAGAAATATTTTAAATTGAAAACAAATTTTGGTTTGCACTTGAATAATTTAGTATTAGCTATCATTCTTTACGAAAAATCTATCCGAGTTGTTTTTGAATGAAATGAGCAAAGAAATGCACAAAACACGAGTATTAGGTGCAAACAGATATTGCGGAGAAATATTTTGAATTGAATACAAATTTTGGTTTGCATTTGAATAATTAATATTTACTACCATTCTTCACGAAAAATCTATCCGAGTTTTTTTTGGGTGAAACGAGCAAACAAACGAACAAAACATGAGTTTTAGGACCAAACAAAGATTGTGGAGAAATATTTTAAATTGAGTAGAAATTTAGGTTTGCATTTGAATAATTTAGTATTTATTATCATTCTTTACGAAAAATCTATCCGAGTCGTTTTTGAATGAAAGGAGCAAACAAATCCACGAAACATGAGTATTAGGTGCAAACAAAGATTGTGGAGAAATATTTTAAATTGAATACAAATTTTGGTTTGCATTTGAATAATTTAGTATTTACTATCAATATTTAGGAAAAATCTATGCGAGTTGTTTTTGAATGAAATGAGCAAACAAATGCACGAAACATGAGTTTTAGGTGCAAACAGAGATTGTGGAGAAATATTTTGAATTGAATACAAATTTTGGTTTGCATTTGAATACTTTAGTATTTACTATCACTTTTTACGAGAAATCTATGCGAGTTGTTTTTGAATTAAATGAGCAAACAAATGCACGAAACATGAGTTCTAGGTGCAAACAAAGATGTTGGAGAAATATTTTAAATTGAAAACAAATTTTGGTTTGCACTTGAATAATTTAGTATTAACTATCATTCTTTACGAAAAATCTATCCGAGTTGTTTTTGAATGAAAAGAGCAAAGAAATGCACGAAACACGAGTATTAGGTGCAAACAGAGATTGTGGAGAAATATTTTGAATTGAATACAAATTTTGGTTTGCATTTGAATAATTAATATTTACTACCATTCTTCACGAAAAATCTATCCGAGTTTTTTTTGGGTGAAACGAGCAAACAAACGAACAAAACATGAGTTTTAGGACCAAACAAAGATTGTGGAGAAATATTTTAAATTGAGTAGAAATTTAGGTTTGCATTTGAATAATTTAGTATTTATTATCATTCTTTACGAAAAATCTATCCGAGTTGTTTTTGAATGAAAGGAGCAAACAAATGCACGAAACATGAGTTTTAGGTGCAAACAAAGATGTTGGAGAAATATTTTAAATTGAAAACAAATTTTGGTTTGCACTTGAATAATTTAGTATTAACTATCATTCTTTACGAAAAATCTATGCGAGTTGTTTTTGAATGAAAAGAGCAAAGAAATGCACGAAACATGAGTATTAGGTGCAAACAGAGATTGTGGAGGAATATTTTGAATTGAATACAAATTTTGGTTTGCATTTGAATAATTAATATTTACTACCATTCTTCACGAAAAATCTATCCGAGTTTTTTTTGGGTGAAACGAGCAAACAAACGAACAAAACATGAGTTTTAGGACCAAACAAAGATTGTGGAGAAATATTTTAAATTGAGTAGAAATTTAGGTTTGCATTTGAATAATTTAGTATTTATTATCATTCTTTACGAAAAATCTATCCGAGTTGTTTTTGAATGAAAGGAGCAAACAAATGCACGAAACATGAGTATTAGGTGCAAACAAAGATTGTGGAGAAATATTTTAAATTGAATACAAATTTTGGTTTGCATTGGAATAATTTAGTATTTACTATCATTCTTTAGGAAAAATCTATGCGAGTTGTTTTTGAATGAAATGAGCAAACAAATGCACGAAACATGAGTTTTAGGTGCAAAAGTGAGATTGTGGAGAAATATTTTGAATTGAATACAAATTTTGGTTTGCATTTGAATACTTTGGTATTTACTATCATTTTTTACGAAAAATCTATTCGAGTTGTTTTTGATTGAAATGAGCAAACAAATGCACGAAACATGAGTTTTAGGTGCAAACAAAGATGTTGGAGAAATATTTTAAATTGAAAACAAATTTTGGTTTGCACTTGAATAATTTAGTATTAGCTATCATTCTTTACGAAAAATCTATCCGAGTTGTTTTTGAATGAAATGAGCAAAGAAATGCACGAAACACGAGTATTAGGTGCAAACAGATATTGCGGAGAAATATTTTGAATTGAATACAAATTTTGGTTTGCATTTGAATAATTAATATTTACTACCATTCTTCACAAAAATCTATCCGAGTTTTTTTTGGGAGAAACGAGCAAACAAACGAACACAACATGAGTTTTAGGACCAAACAAAGATTGTGGAGAAATATTTTAAATTGAGTAGAAATTTAGGTTTGCATTTGAATAATTTAGTATTTATTATCATTCTTTACGAAAAATCTATCCGAGTCGTTTTTGAATGAAAGGAGCAAACAAATCCACGAAACATGAGTATTAGGTGCAAACAAAGATTGTGGAGAAATATTTTAAATTGAATACAAATTTTGGTTTGCATTTGAATAATTTAGTATTTACTATCAATATTTAGGAAAAATCTATGCGAGTTGTTTTTGAATGAAATGAGCAAACAAATGCACGAAACATGAGTTTTAGGTGCAAACAGAGATTGTGGAGAAATATTTTGAATTGAATACAAATTTTGGTTTGCATTTGAATACTTTAGTATTTACTATCACTTTTTACGAGAAATCTATGCGAGTTGTTTTTGAATTAAATGAGCAAACAAATGCACGAAACATGAGTTCTAGGTGCAAACAAAGATGTTGGAGAAATATTTTAAATTGAAAACAAATTTTGGTTTGCACTTGAATAATTTAGTATTAACTATCATTCTTTACGAAAAATCTATCCGAGTTGTTTTTGAATGAAAAGAGCAAAGAAATGCACGAAACACGAGTATTAGGTGCAAACAGAGATTGTGGAGAAATATTTTGAATTGAATACAAATTTTGGTTTGCATTTGAATAATTAATATTTACTACCATTCTTCACGAAAAATCTATCCGAGTTTTTTTTGGGTGAAACGAGCAAACAAACGAACAAAACATGAGTTTTAGGACCAAACAAAGATTGTGGAGAAATATTTTAAATTGAGTAGAAATTTAGGTTTGCATTTGAATAATTTAGTATTTATTATCATTCTTTACGAAAAATCTATCCGAGTTGTTTTTGAATGAAAGGAGCAAACAAATGCACGAAACATGAGTTTTAGGTGCAAACAAAGATGTTGGAGAAATATTTTAAATTGAAAACAAATTTTGGTTTGCACTTGAATAATTTAGTATTAACTATCATTCTTTACGAAAAATCTATGCGAGTTGTTTTTGAATGAAAAGAGCAAAGAAATGCACGAAACATGAGTATTAGGTGCAAACAGAGATTGTGGAGGAATATTTTGAATTGAATACAAATTTTGGTTTGCATTTGAATAATTAATATTTACTACCATTCTTCACGAAAAATCTATCCGAGTTTTTTTTGGGTGAAACGAGCAAACAAACGAACAAAACATGAGTTTTAGGACCAAACAAAGATTGTGGAGAAATATTTTAAATTGAGTAGAAATTTAGGTTTGCATTTGAATAATTTAGTATTTATTATCATTCTTTACGAAAAATCTATCCGAGTTGTTTTTGAATGAAAGGAGCAAACAAATGCACGAAACATGAGTATTAGGTGCAAACAAAGATTGTGGAGAAATATTTTAAATTGAATACAAATTTTGGTTTGCATTTGAATAATTTAGTATTTACTATCATTCTTTAGGAAAAATCTATGCGAGTTGTTTTTGAATGAAATGAGCAAACAAATGCACGAAACATGAGTTTTAGGTGCAAAAGTGAGATTGTGGAGAAATATTTTGAATTGAATACAAATTTTGGTTTGCATTTGAATACTTTGGTATTTACTATCATTTTTTACGAAAAATCTATTCGAGTTGTTTTTGATTGAAATGAGCAAACAAATGCACGAAACATGAGTTTTAGGTGCAAACAAAGATGTTGGAGAAATATTTTAAATTGAAAACAAATTTTGGTTTGCACTTGAATAATTTAGTATTAGCTATCATTCTTTACGAAAAATCTATCCGAGTTGTTTTTGAATGAAATGAGCAAAGAAATGCACGAAACACGAGTATTAGGTGCAAACAGATATTGCGGAGAAATATTTTGAATTGAATACAAATTTTGGTTTGCATTTGAATAATTAATATTTACTACCATTCTTCACGAAAAATCTATCCGAGTTTTTTTTGGGAGAAACGAGCAAACAAACGAACAAAACATGAGTTTTAGGACCAAACAAAGATTGTGGAGAAATATTTTAAATTGAGTAGAAATTTAGGTTTGCATTTGAATAATTTAGTATTTATTATCATTCTTTACGAAAAATCTATCCGAGTCGTTTTTGAATGAAAGGAGCAAACAAATCCACGAAACATGAGTATTAGGTGCAAACAAAGATTGTGGAGAAATATTTTAAATTGAATACAAATTTTGGTTTGCATTTGAATAATTTAGTATTTACTATCAATATTTAGGAAAAATCTATGCGAGTTGTTTTTGAATGAAATGAGCAAACAAATGCACGAAACATGAGTTTTAGGTGCAAACAAAGATTGTGGAGAAATATTTTAAATTGAATACAAATTTTGGTTTGCATTTGAATAATTTAGTATTTACTATCATTCTTTAGGAAAAATCTATGCGAGTTGTTTTTGAATGAAATGAGCAAACAAATGCACGAAACATGAGTTTTAGGTGCAAAAGTGAGATTGTGGAGAAATATTTTGAATTGAATACAAATTTTGGTTTGCATTTGAATACTTTGGTATTTACTATCATTTTTTACGAAAAATCTATTCGAGTTGTTTTTGATTGAAATGAGCAAACAAATGCACGAAACATGAGTTTTAGGTGCAAACAAAGATGTTGGAGAAATATTTTAAATTGAAAACAAATTTTGGTTTGCACTTGAATAATTTAGTATTAGCTATCATTCTTTACGAAAAATCTATCCGAGTTGTTTTTGAATGAAATGAGCAAAGAAATGCACGAAACACGAGTATTAGGTGCAAACAGATATTGCGGAGAAATATTTTGAATTGAATACAAATTTTGGTTTGCATTTGAATAATTAATATTTACTACCATTCTTCACGAAAAATCTATCCGAGTTTTTTTTGGGAGAAACGAGCAAACAAACGAACAAAACATGAGTTTTAGGACCAAACAAAGATTGTGGAGAAATATTTTAAATTGAGTAGAAATTTAGGTTTGCATTTGAATAATTTAGTATTTATTATCATTCTTTACGAAAAATCTATCCGAGTCGTTTTTGAATGAAAGGAGCAAACAAATCCACGAAACATGAGTATTAGGTGCAAACAAAGATTGTGGAGAAATATTTTAAATTGAATACAAATTTTGGTTTGCATTTGAATAATTTAGTATTTACTATCAATATTTAGGAAAAATCTATGCGAGTTGTTTTTGAATGAAATGAGCAAACAAATGCACGAAACATGAGTTTTAGGTGCAAACAGAGATTGTGGAGAAATATTTTGAATTGAATACAAATTTTGGTTTGCATTTGAATACTTTAGTATTTACTATCACTTTTTACGAGAAATCTATGCGAGTTGTTTTTGAATTAAATGAGCAAACAAATGCACGAAACATGAGTTCTAGGTGCAAACAAAGATGTTGGAGAAATATTTTAAATTGAAAACAAATTTTGGTTTGCACTTGAATAATTTAGTATTAACTATCATTCTTTACGAAAAATCTATCCGAGTTGTTTTTGAATGAAAAGAGCAAAGAAATGCACGAAACACGAGTATTAGGTGCAAACAGAGATTGTGGAGAAATATTTTGAATTGAATACAAATTTTGGTTTGCATTTGAATAATTAATATTTACTACCATTCTTCACGAAAAATCTATCCGAGTTTTTTTTGGGTGAAACGAGCAAACAAACGAACAAAACATGAGTTTTAGGACCAAACAAAGATTGTGGAGAAATATTTTAAATTGAGTAGAAATTTAGGTTTGCATTTGAATAATTTAGTATTTATTATCATTCTTTACGAAAAATCTATCCGAGTTGTTTTTGAATGAAAGGAGCAAACAAATGCACGAAACATGAGTATTAGGTGCAAACAAAGATTGTGGAGAAATATTTTAAATTGAATACAAATTTTGGTTTGCATTTGAATAATTTAGTATTTACTATCATTCTTTAGGAAAAATCTATGCGAGTTGTTTTTGAATGAAATGAGCAAACAAATGCACGAAACATGAGTTTTAGGTGCAAACAGAGATTGTGGAGAAATATTTTGAATTGAATACAAATTTTGGTTTGCATTTGAATACTTTCGTATTTACTATCATTTTTTACGAAAAATCTATTCGAGTTGTTTTTGAATGAAATGAGCAAAGAAATGCACGAAACACGAGTATTAGGTGCAAATAGATATTGCGGAGAAATATTTTGAATTGAATACAAATTTTGGTTTGCATTTGAATAATTAATATTTACTACCATTCTTCACGAAAAATCTATCCGAGTTTTTTTTGGGTGAAACGAGCAAACAAACGAACAAAACATGAGTCTTAGGACCAAACAAAGATTGAGGAGAAATATTTTAAATTGAGTAGAAATTTAGGTTTGCATTTGAATAATTTAGTATTTATTATCATTCTTTACGAAAAATCTATCCGAGTCGTTTTTGAATGAAAGGAGCAAACAAATCCACGAAACATGAGTATTAGGTGCAAACAAAGATTGTGGAGAAATATTTTAAATTGAATACAAATTTTGGTTTGCATTTGAATATTTTAGTATTTACTATCAATATTTAGGAAAAATCTATGCGAGTTGTTTTTGAATGAAATGTGCAAACAAATGCACGAAACATGAGTTTTAGGTGCAAACAGAGATTGTGGAGAAATATTTTGAATTGAATACAAATTTTGGTTTGCATTTGAATACTTTCGTATTTACTATCATTTTTTACGAAAAATCTATTCGAGTTGTTTTTGAATGAAATGAGCAAACAAAGTCACGAAACATGAGTTTTAGGTGCAAACAAAGATGTTGGAGAAATATTTTAAAATGAAAACAAATTTTGGTTTGCACTTGAATAATTTAGTATTAGCTATCATTCTTTACGAAAAATCTATCCGAGTTGTTTTTGAATGAAATGAGCAAAGAAATGCACGAAACACGAGTATTAGGTGCAAATAGATATTGCGGAGAAATATTTTGAATTGAATACAAATTTTGGTTCGCATTTGAATAATTAATATTTACTACCATTCTTCACGAAAAATCTATCCGAGTTTTTTTTGGGTGAAACGAGCAAACAAACGAACAAAACATGAGTCTTAGGACCAAACAAAGATTGAGGAGAAATATTTTAAATTGAGTAGAAATTTAGGTTTGCATTTGAATAATTTAGTATTTATTATCATTCTTTACGAAAAATCTATCCGAGTCGTTTTTGAATGAAAGGAGCAAACAAATCCACGAAACATGAGTATTAGGTGCAAACAAAGATTGTGGAGAAATATTTTAAATTGAATACAAATTTTGGTTTGCATTTGAATATTTTAGTATTTACTATCAATATTTAGGAAAAATCTATGCGAGTTGTTTTTGAATGAAATGTGCAAACAAATGCACGAAACATGAGTTTTAGGTGCAAACAGAGATTGTGGAGAAATATTTTGAATTGAATACAAATTTTGGTTTGCATTTGAATATTTCGTATTTACTATCATTTTTTACGAAAAATCTATTCGAGTTGTTTTTGAATGAAATGAGCAAACAAATGCACGAAACACGAGTATTAGGTGCAAACAGAGATTGTGGAGAAATATTTTGAATTGAATACAAATTTTGGTTTGCATTTGAATAATTAATATTTACTACCATTCTTCACGAAAAATCTATCCGAGTTTTTTTTGGGTGAAACGAGCAAACAAACGAACAAAACATGAGTTTTAGGACCAAACAAAGATTGTGGAGAAATATTTTAAATTGAGTAGAAATTTAGGTTTGCATTTGAATAATTTAGTATTTATTATCATTCTTTACGAAAAATCTATCCGAGTTGTTTTTGAATGAAAGGAGCAAACAAATGCACGAAACATGAGTATTAGGTGCAAACAAAGATTGTGGAGAAATATTTTAAATTGAATACAAATTTTTGTTTGCATTTGAATAATTTAGTATTTACTATCATTCTTTAGGAAAAATCTATGCGAGTTGTTTTTGAATGAAATGAGCAAACAAATGCACGAAACATGAGTTTTAGGTGCAAACAGAGATTGTGGAGAAATATTTTGAATTGAATACAAATTTTGGTTTGCATTTGAATACTTTAGTATTTACTATCATTTTTTACGAGAAATCTATGCGAGTTGTTTTTGAATTAAATGAGCAAACAAATGCACGAAACATGAGTTTTAGGTGCAAACAAAGATGTTGGAGAAATATTTTAAATTGAAAACAAATTTTGGTTTGCACTTGAATAATTTAGTATTAACTATCATTCTTTACGAAAAATCTATCCGAGTTGTTTTTGAATGAAAAGAGCAAAGAAATGCACGAAACACGAGTATTAGGTGCAAACAGAGATTGTGGAGAAATATTTTGAATTGAATACAAATTTTGGTTTGCATTTGAATAATTAATATTTTCTACCATTCTTCACGAAAAATCTATCCGAGTTTTTTTTGGGTGAAACGAGCAAACAAAACAACAAAACATGAGTCTTAGGACGAAACAAAGATTGTGGAGAAATATTTTAAATTGAGTAGAAATTTAGGTTTGCATTTGAATAATTTAGTATTTATCATCATTCTTTACGAAAAACTATCCGAGTCGTTTTTGAATGAAAGGAGCAAACAAATCCACGAAACATGAGTATTAGGTGCAAACAAAGATTGTGGAGAAATATTTTAAATTGAATACAAATTTTGGTTTGCATTTGAATAATTTAGTATTTACTATCAATATTTAGGAAAAATCTATGCGAGTTATTTTTGAATGAAATGTGCAAACAAATGCACGAAACATGAGTTTTAGGTGCAAACAGAGATTGTGGAGAAATATTTTGAATTGAATACAAATTTTGGTTTGCATTTGAATACTTTCGTATTTACTATCATTTTTTACGACAAATCTATTCGAGTCGTTTTTGAATTAAATGAGCAAACAAATGCACGAAACATGAGTTTTAGGTGCAAACAAAGATGTTGGAGAAATATTTTAAATTGAAAACAAATTTTGGTTTGCACTTGAATAATTTAGTATTAACTATCATTCTTTACGAAAAATCTATCCGAGTTGTTTTTGAATGAAATGAGCAAAGAAATGCACGAAACACGAGTATTAGGTGCAAACAAAGATTGTGGAGAAATATTTTGAATTGAATACAAATTTTGGTTTGCATTTGAATAATTAATATTTACTACCATTCTTCACGAAAAATCTATCCGAGTTTTTTTTGGGTGAAACGAGCAAACAAACGAACGAAACATGAGTTTTAGGACCAAACAAAGATTGTGGAGAAATATTTTAAATTGAGTAGAAATTTAGGTTTGCATTTGAATAATTTAGTATTTATTATCATTCTTTACGTAAAATCTATCCGAGTTGTTTTTGAATGAAAGGAGCAAACAAATGCACGAAACATGAGTATTAGGTGCAAACAAAGATTGTGGAGAAATATTTTAAATTGAATACAAATTTTGGTTTGCATTTGAATAATTTAGTATTTACTATCATTCTTTAGGAAAAATCTATGCGAGTTGTTTTTGAATGAAATGAGCAAACAAATGCACGAAACATGAGTTTTAGGTGCAAACAGAGATTGTGGAGAAATATTTTGAATTGAATACAAATTTTGGTTTGCATTTGAATACTTTAGTATTTACTATCATTTTTTACGAGAAATCTATGCGAGTTGTTTTTGAATTAAATGAGCAAACAAATGCACGAAACATGAGTTTTAGGTGCAAACAAAGATGTTGGAGAAATATTTTAAATTGAAAACAAATTTTGGTTTGCACTTGAATAATTTAGTATTAACTATCATTCTTTACGAAAAATCTATCCGAGTTGTTTTTGAATGAAAAGAGCAAAGAAATGCACGAAACACGAGTATTAGGTGCAAACAGAGATTGTGGAGAAATATTTTGAATTGAATACAAATTTTGGTTTGCATTTGAATAATTAATATTTACTACCATTCTTCACAAAAAATCTATCCGAGTTTTTTTCGAGTGAAACGAGCAAACAAACGAACAAAACATGAGTTTTAGGACCAAACAAAGATTGTGGAGAAATATTTTAAATTGAGTAGAAATTTAGGTTTGCATTTGAATAATTTAGTATTTATCATCATTCTTTACGAAAAATCTATCCGAGTCGTTTTTGAATGAAAGGAGCAAACAAATCCACGAAACATGAGTATTAGGTGCAAACAAAGATTGTGGAGAAATATTTTAAATTGAATACAAATTTTGGTTTGCATTTGAATAATTTAGTATTTACTATCAATATTTAGGAAAAATCTATGCGAGTTGTTTTTGAATGAAATGTGCAAACAAATGCACGAAACATGAGTTTTAGGTGCAAACAGAGATTGTGGAGAAATATTTTGAATTGAATACAAATTTTGGTTTGCATTTGAATACTTGCGTATTTACTATCATTTTTTACGACAAATCTATTCGAGTTGTTTTTGAATTAAATGAGCAAACAAATGCACGAAACATGAGTTTTAGGTGCAAACAAAGATGTTGGAGAAATATTTTAAATTGAAAACAAATTTTGGTTTGCACTTGAATAATTTAGTATTAACTATCATTCTTTACGAAAAATCTATCCGAGTTGTTTTTGAATGAAATGAGCAAAGAAATGCACGAAACACGAGTATTAGGTGCAAACAGAGATTGTGGAGAAATATTTTGAATTGAATACAAATTTTGGTTTGCATTTGAATAATTAATATTTACTACCATTCTTCACGAAAAATCTATCCGAGTTTTTTTTGGGTGAAACGAGCAAACAAACGAACGAAACATGAGTTTTAGGACCAAACAAAGATTGTGGAGAAATATTTTAAATTGAGTAGAAATTTAGGTTTGCATTTGAATACTTTAGTATTTATTATCATTCTTTACGAAAAATCTATCCGAGTCGTTTTTGAATGAAAGGAGCAAACAAATCCACGAAACATGAGTATTAGGTGCAAACAAAGTTTGTGGAGAAATATTTTAAATTGAATACAAATTTTGGTTTGCATTTGAATATTTTAGTATTTACTATCAATATTTAGGAAAAATCTATGCGAGTTGTTTTTGAATGAAATGTGCAAACAAATGCACGAAACATGAGTTTTAGGTGCAAACAGAGATTGTGGAGAAATATTTTGAATTGAATACAAATTTTGGTTTGCATTTGAATACTTTCGTATTTACTATCATTTTTTACGAAAAATCTATTCGAGTTGTTTTTGAATGAAATGAGCAAACAAATGCACGAAACATGAGTTTTAGGTGCAAACAAAGATGTTGGAGAAATACTTTAAATTGAAAACAAATTTTGGTTTGCAGTTGAATAATTTAGTATTAACTATCATTCTTTACGAAAAATCTATCCGAGTTGTTTTTGAATGAAATGAGCAAAGAAATGCACGAAACACGAGTATTAGGTGCAAACAGAGATTGTGGAGAAATATTTTGAATTGAATACAAATTTTGGTTTGCATTTGAATAATTAATATTTACTACCATTCTTCACGAAAAATCTATCCGATTTTTTTTTGGGTGAAACGAGCATACAAACGAACAAAACATGAGTTTTAGGACCAAACAAAGATTGTGGAGAAATATTTTAAATTGAGTAGAAATTTAGGTTTGCATTTGAATAATTTAGTATTTATTATCATTCTTTACGAAAAATCTATCCGAGTTGTTTTTGAATGAAAGTAGCAAACAAATGCACGAAACATGAGTATTAGGTGCAAACAAAGATTGTGGAGAAATATTTTAAATTGAATACAAATTTTGGTTTGCATTTGAATAATTTAGTATTTACTATCATTCTTTAGGAAAAATCTATGCGAGTTGTTTTTGAATGAAATGAGCAAACAAATGCACGAAACATGAGTTTTAGGTGCAAACAGAGATTGTGGAGAAATATTTTGAATTGAATACAAATTTTGGTTTGCATTTGAATACTTTAGTATTTACTATCATTTTTTACGAGAAATCTATGCGAGTTGTTTTTGAATTAAATGAGCAAACAAATGCACGAAACATGAGTTTTAGGTGCAAACAAAGATGTTGGAGAAATATTTTAAATTGAAAACAAATTTTGGTTTGCACTTGAATAATTTAGTATTAACTATCATTCTTTACGAAAAATCTATCCGAGTTGTTTTTGAATGAAAAGAGCAAAGAAATGCACGAAACACGAGTATTAGGTGCAAACAAAGATTGTGGAGAAATATTTTGAATTGAATACAAATTTTGGTTTGCATTTGAATAATTGATATTTACTACCATTCTTCACGAAAAATCTATCCGAGTTTTTTTTGAGTGAAACGAGCAAACAAACGAACAAAACATGAGTTTTAGGACCAAACAAAGATTGTGGAGAAATATTTTAAATTGAGTAGAAATTTAGGTTTGCATTTGAATAATTTAGTATTTATTATCATTCTTTACGAAAAATCTATCCGAGTTGTTTTTGAATGAAAGGAGCAATCAAATGCACGAAACATGAGTTTTAGGTGCAAACAAAGATGTTGGAGAAATATTTTAAATTGAAAACAAATTTTGGTTTGCACTTGAATAATTTAGTATTAACTATCATTCTTTACGAAAAATCTATCCGAGTAGTTTTTGAATGAAATGAGCAAAGAAATGCACGAAACACGAGTATTAGGTGCAAAACAATATTTCGGAGAAATATTTTGAATTGAATACAAATTTTGGTTTGCATTTGAATAATTAATATTTACTACCATTCTTCACGAAAAATCTATCCGAGTTTTTTTTGGGTGAAACGAGCAAACAAACGAAAAAACATGAGTCTTAGGACGAAACAAAGATTGTGGAGAAATATTTTAAATTGAGTAGAAATTTAGGTTTGCATTTGAATAATTTAGTATTTATTATCATTCTTTACGAAAAATCTATCCGAGTCGTTTTTGAATGAAAGGAGCAAACAAATCCACGATACATGAGTATTAGGTGCAAACAAAGATTGTGGAGAAATATTTTAAATTGAATACAAATTTTGGTTTGCATTTGAATAATTTAGTATTTACTATCAATATTTAGGAAAAATCTATGCGAGTTGTTTTTGAATGAAATGTTCAAACAAATGCACGAAACATGAGTTTTAGGTGCAAACAGAGATTGTGGAGAAATATTTTGAATTGAATACAAATTTTGGTTTCCATTTGAATACTTTCGTATTTACTATCATTTTTTACGAAAAATCTATCCGAGTTGTTTTTGAATGAAATGAGCAAAGAAATGCACGAAACACGAGTATTAGGTGCAAAACAATATTTCGGAGAAATATTTTGAATTGAATACAAATTTTGGTTTGCATTTGAATAATTAATATTTACTACGATTCTTCACGAAAAATCTATCCGATTATTTTTTGGGTGAAACGAGCATACAAACGAACAAAACATGAGTTTTAGGACCAAACAAAGATTGTGAAGAAATATTTTAAATTGAGTAGAAATTTAGGTTTGCATTTGAATAATTTAGTATTTATTATCATTCTTTACGAAAAATCTATCCGAGTTGTTTTTGAATGAAAGTAGCAAACAAATGCACGAAACATGAGTATTAGGTGCAAACAAAGATTGTGGAGAAATATTTTAAATTGAATACAAATTTTGGTTTGCATTTGAATAATTTAGTATTTACTATCATTCTTTAGGAAAAATCTATGCGAGTTGTTTTTGAATGAAATGAGCGAACAAATGCACGAAACATGAGTTTTAGGTGCAAACAGAGATTGTGGAGAAATATTTTGAATTGAATACAAATTTTGGTTTGCATTTGAATACTTTAGTATTTACTATCATTTTTTACGAGAAATCTATGCGAGTTGTTTTTGAATTAAATGAGCAAACAAATGCACGAAACATGAGTTTTAGGTGCAAACAAAGATGTTGGAGAAATATTTTAAATTGAAAACAAATTTTGGTTTGCACTTGAATAATTTAGTATTAACTATCATTCTTTACGAAAAATCTATGCGAGTTGTTTTTGAATGAAAAGAGCAAAGAAATGCACGAAACACGAGTATTAGGTGCAAACAAAGATTGTGGAGAAATATTTTGAATTGAATACAAATTTTGGTTTGCATTTGAATAATTGATATTTACTACCATTCTTCACGAAAAATCTATCCGAGTTTTTTTTGAGTGAAACGAGCAAACAAACGAACAAAACATGAGTTTTAGGACCAAACAAAGATTGTGGAGAAATATTTTAAATTGAGTAGAAATTTAGGTTTGCATTTGAATAATTTAGTATTTATTATCATTCTTTACGAAAAATCTATCCGAGTTGTTTTTGAATGAAAGGAGCAATCAAATGCACGAAACATGAGTTTTAGGTGCAAACAAATATGTTGGAGAAATATTTTAAATTGAAAACAAATTTTGGTTTGCACTTGAATAATTTAGTATTAACTATCATTCTTTACGAAAAATCTATCCGAGTAGTTTTTGAATGAAATGAGCAAAGAAATGCACGAAACACGAGTATTAGGTGCAAAACAATATTTCGGAGAAGTATTTTGAATTGAATACAAATTTTGGTTTGCATTTGAATAATTAATATTTACTACCATTCTTCACGAAAAATCTATCCGAGTTTTTTTTGGGTGAAACGAGCAAACAAACGAAAAAACATGAGTCTTAGGACGAAACAAAGATTGTGGAGAAATATTTTAAATTGAGTAGAAATTTAGGTTTGCATTTGAATAATTTAGTATTTATTATCATTCTTTACGAAAAATCTATCCGAGTCGTTTTTGAATGAAAGGAGCAAACAAATCCACGAAACATGAGTATTAGGTGCAAACAAAGATTGTGGAGAAATATTTTAAATTGAATACAAATTTTGGTTTGCATTTGAATAATTTAGTATTTACTATCAATATTTAGGAAAAATCTATGCGAGTTGTTTTTGAATGAAATGTTCAAACAAATGCACGAAACATGAGTTTTAGGTGCAAACAGAGATTGTGGAGAAATATTTTGAATTGAATACAAATTTTGGTTTCCATTTGAATACTTTCGTATTTACTATCATTTTTTACGACAAATCTATTCGAGTTGTTTTTGAATGAAATGAGCAAACAAATGCACGAAACATGAGTTTTAGGTGCAAAGAAACATGTTGGAGAAATATTTTAAATTGAAAACAAATTTTGGTTTGCACTTGAATAATTTAGTATTAACTATCATTCTTTACGAAAAATCTATCCGAGTTGTTTTTGAATGAAATGAGCAAAGAAATGCACGAAACACGAGTATTAGGTGCAAACAGATATTGCGGAGAAATATTTTGAATTGAATACAAATTTTGGTTTGCATTTGAATAATTAATATTTACTACCATTCTTCACGAAAAATCTATCCGAGTTTTTTTTGGGTGAAACGAGCAAACAAACGAACAAAACATGAGTCTTAGGACGAAACAAAGATTGTGGAGAAATATTTTAAATTGAGTAGAAATTTAGGTTTGCATTTGAATAATTTAGTATTTATTATCATTCTTTATGAAAAATCTATCCGAGTCGTTTTTGAATGAAAGGAGCAAACAAATCCACGAAACATGAGTATTAGGTGCAAACAAAGATTGTGGAGAAATATTTTAAATTGAATACAAATTTTGGTTTGCATTTGAATAATTTAGTATTTACTATCAATATTTAGGAAAAATCTATGCGAGTTGTTTTTGAATGAAATGTGCAAACAAATGCACGAAACATGAGTTTTAGGTGCAAACAGAGATTGTGGAGAAATATTTTGAATTGAATACAAATTTTGGTTTCCATTTGAATACTTTCGTATTTACTATCATTTTTTACGACAAATCTATTCGAGTTGTTTTTGAATGAAATGAGCAAACAAATGCACGAAACATGAGTTTTAGGTGCAAACAAACATGTTGGAGAAATATTTTAAATTGAAAACAAATTTTGGTTTGCACTTGAATAATTTAGTATTAACTATCATTCTTTACGAAAAATCTATCCGAGTTGTTTTTGAATGAAATGAGCAAAGAAATGCACGAAACACGAGTATTAGGTGCAAACAAAGATTGTGGAGAAATATTTTAAATTGAATACAAATTTCGGTTTGCATTTGAATAATTTAGTATTTACTATCATTCTTTAGGAAAAATCTATGCGAGTTGTTTTTGAATGAAATGAGCAAACAAATGCACGAAACATGAGTTTTAGGTGCAAACAGAGATTGTGGAGAAATATTTTGAATTGAATACAAATTTTGGTTTGCATTTGAATACTTTAGTATTTACGATCATTTTTTACGAGAAATCTATGCGAGTTGTTTTTGAATTAAATGAGCAAACAAATGCACGAAACATGAGTTTTAGGTGCAAACAAAGATGTTGGAGAAATATTTTAAATTGAAAACAAATTTTGGTTTGCACTTGAATAATTTAGTATTAACTATCATTCTTTACGAAAAATCTATGCGAGTTGTTTTTGAATGAAAAGAGCAAAGAAATGCACGAAACACGAGTATTAGGTGCAAACAGAGATTGTGGAGAAATATTTTGAATTGAATACAAATTTTGGTTTGCATTTGAATAATTAATATTTACTACCATTCTTCACGAAAAATCTATCCGAGTTTTTTTTGAGTGAAACGAGCAAACAAACGAACAAAACATGAGTTTTAGGACCAAACAAAGATTGTGGAGAAATATTTTAAATTGAGTAGAAATTTAGGTTTGCATTTGAATAATTTAGTATTTATTATCATTCTTTACGAAAAATCTATCCGAGTTGTTTTTGAATGAAAGGAGCAAACAAATGCACGAAACATGAGTATTAGGTGCAAACAAAGATTGTGGAGAAATATTTTATGGCCATGCATTTCCTTCAGTCCTAGTTCATCAGGGGGCCCAGAGATATCTCCCTCTTAACGAGAGGAACAAATCCCATCTTGGTCACTCACATTCCTCGTCATGATTCAGTGCATACCTAATGATGACCATAATGATCATCCCATTACGGATGACGCAAGATTATATTAAAGTATGCAGTTCCTCATACAGGAATCCACGGTGACCTCAGGTCGTAGGAACAAGCACACTATTCATAAGAGAATCACTAATGACATATACCATGCATATTCTCATTGTGTGGTCAGTCTTACTATCATTTTTTACGAAAAATCTATTCGAGTTGTTTTTGAATGAAATGAGCAAACAAATGCACGAAACATGAGTTTTAGGTGCAAACAAAGATGTTGGAGAAATATTTTAAAATGAAAACAAATTTTGGTTTGCACTTGAATAATTTAATATTAGCTATCATTCTTTACGAAAAATCTATCCGAGTTGTTTTTGAAGTAAATGAGCAAAGAAATGCACGAAACACGAGTATTAGGTGCAAACAGATATTGCGGAGAAATATTTTGAATTGAATACAAATTTTGGTTTGCATTTGAATAATTAATATTTACTACCATTCTTCACGAAAAATCTATCCGAGTTTTTTCTGGGTGAAACGAGCAAACAAACGAACAAAACATGAGTCTTAGGACCAAACAAAGATTATGGAGAAATATTTTAAATTGAGTAGAAATTTAGGTTTGCATTTGAATATTTTAGTATTTATTATCATTCTTTACGAAAAATCTATACGAGTCGTTTTTGAATGAAAGGAGCAAACAAATCCACGAAACATGAGTATTAGGTGCAAACAAAGATTGTGGAGAAATATTTTAAATTGAATACAAATTTTGGTTTGCATTTGAATATTTTAGTATTTACTATCATTCTTTACGAAAAATCTATGCGAGTTGTTTTTGAATGAAATGTGCAAACAAATGCACGAAACATGAGTTTTAGGTGCAAACAGAGATTGTGGAGAAATATTTTGAATTGAATACAAATTTTGGTTTGCATTTGAATAATTTAGTATTTACTATCATTCTTTAGGAAAAATCTATGCGAGTTGTTTTTGAATGAAATGAGCAAACAAATGCACGAAACATGAGTGTTAGGTGCAAACAGAGATTGTGGAGAAATATTTTGAATTGAATACAAATTTTGGTTTGCATTTGAATATTTAGTATTTACTATCATTTTTTACGAGAAATCTATGCGAGTTGTTTTTGAATTAAATGAGCAAACAAATGCACGAAACATGAGTTTTAGGTGCAAACAAAGATGTTGGAGAAATATTTTAAATTGAAAACAAATTTTGGTTTGCACTTGAATAATTTAGTATTAACTATCATTCTTTACGAAAAATCTATCCGAGTTGTTTTTGAATGAAAAGAGCAAAGAAATGCACGAAACACGAGTATAAGGTGCAAACAGAGATTGTGGAGAAATATTTTGAATTGAATACAAATTTTGGTTTGCATTTGAATAATTAATATTTACTACCATTCTTCACGAAAAATCTATCCGAGTTTTTTTTGAGTGAAACGAGCAAACAAACGAACAAAACATGAGTTTTAGGACCAAACAAAGATTGTGGAGAAATATTTTAAATTGAGTAGAAATTTAGGTTTGCATTTGAATAATTTAGTATTTATTATCATTCTTTACGAAAAATCTATACGAGTCATTTTTGAATGAAAGGAGCAAACAAATCCACGAAACATGAGTATTAGGTGCAAACAAAGATTGTGGAGAAATATTTTAAATTGAATACAAATTTTGGTTTGCATTTGAATATTTTAGTATTTACTATCATTCTTTACGAAAAATCTATGCGAGTTGTTTTTGAATGAAATGTGCAAACAAATGCACGAAACATGAGTTTTAGGTGCAAACAGAGATTGTGGAGAAATATTTTGAATTGAATACAAATTTTGGTTTGCATTTGAATAATTTAGTATTTACTATCATTCTTTAGGAAAAATCTATGCGAGTTGTTTTTGAATGAAATGAGCAAACAAATGCACGAAACATGAGTTTTAGGTGCAAACAGAGATTGTGGAGAAATATTTTGAATTGAATACAAATTTTGGTTTGCATTTGAATACTTTAGTATTTACTATCATTTTTTACGAGAAATCTATGCGAGTTGTTTTTGAATTAAATGAGCAAACAAATGCACGAAACATGAGTTTTAGGTGCAAACAAAGATGTTGGAGAAATATTTTAAATTGAAAACAAATTTTGGTTTGCACTCGAATAATTTAGTATTAACTATCATTCTTTACGAAAAATCTATCCGAGTTGTTTTTGAATGAAAAGAGCAAAGCAATGCACGAAACACGAGTATTAGGTGCAAACAGAGATTGTGGAGAAATATTTTGAATTGAATACAAATTTTGGTTTGCATTTGAATAATTAATATTTACTACCATTCTTCACGAAAAATCTATCCGAGTTTTTTTTGAGTGAAACGAGCAAACAAACGAACAAAACATGAGTTTTAGGACCAAACAAAGATTGTGGAGAAATATTTTAAATTGAGTAGAAATTTAGGTTTGCATTTGAATAATTTAGTATTTATTATCATTCTTTACGAAAAATCTATCCGAGTTGTTTTTGAATGAAATGAGCAAACAAATGCACGAAACATGAGTTTTAGGTGCAAACAAAGATGTTGGAGAAATATTTTAAAATGAAAACAAATTTTGGTTTGCACTTGAATAATTTAATATTAGCTATCATTCTTTACGAAAAATCTATCCGAGTTGTTTTTGAAGTAA
Organism: Juncus effusus; assembly: GCA_027726005.1. NCBI lineage: Eukaryota > Viridiplantae > Streptophyta > Magnoliopsida > Poales > Juncaceae > Juncus > Juncus effusus. The sequence goes on from CM050893.1 coordinate 5,738,840, forward strand.
ATGAGCAAAGAAATGCACGAAACACGAGTATTAGGTGCAAACAGATATTGCGGAGAAATATTTTGAATTGAATACAAATTTTGGTTTGCATTTGAATAATTAATATTTACTACCATTCTTCACGAAAAATCTATCCGAGTTTTTTCTGGGTGAAACGAGCAAACAAACGAACAAAACATGAGTCTTAGGACCAAACAAAGATTATGGAGAAATATTTTAAATTGAGTAGAAATTTAGGTTTGCATTTGAATATTTTAGTATTTATTATCATTCTTTACGAAAAATCTATACGAGTCGTTTTTGAATGAAAGGAGCAAACAAATCCACGAAACATGAGTATTAGGTGCAAACAAAGATTGTGGAGAAATATTTTAAATTGAATACAAATTTTGGTTTGCATTTGAATATTTTAGTATTTACTATCATTCTTTACGAAAAATCTATGCCAGTTGTTTTTGAATGAAATGTGCAAACAAATGCACGAAACATGAGTTTTAGGTGCAAACAGAGATTGTGGAGAAATATTTTGAATTGAATACAAATTTTGGTTTGCATTTGAATAATTTAGTATTTACTATCATTCTTTAGGAAAAATCTATGCGAGTTGTTTTTGAATGAAATGAGCAAACAAATGCACGAAACATGAGTGTTAGGTGCAAACAGAGATTGTGGAGAAATATTTTGAATTGAATACAAATTTTGGTTTGCATTTGAATATTTAGTATTTACTATCATTTTTTACGAGAAATCTATGCGAGTTGTTTTTGAATTAAATGAGCAAACAAATGCACGAAACATGAGTTTTAGGTGCAAACAAAGATGTTGGAGAAATATTTTAAATTGAAAACAAATTTTGGTTTGCACTTGAATAATTTAGTATTAACTATCATTCTTTACGAAAAATCTATCCGAGTTGTTTTTGAATGAAAAGAGCAAAGAAATGCACGAAACACGAGTATAAGGTGCAAACAGAGATTGTGGAGAAATATTTTGAATTGAATACAAATTTTGGTTTGCATTTGAATAATTAATATTTACTACCATTCTTCACGAAAAATCTATCCGAGTTTTTTTTGAGTGAAACGAGCAAACAAACGAACAAAACATGAGTTTTAGGACCAAACAAAGATTGTGGAGAAATATTTTAAATTGAGTAGAAATTTAGGTTTGCATTTGAATAATTTAGTATTTATTATCATTCTTTACGAAAAATCTATACGAGTCATTTTTGAATGAAAGGAGCAAACAAATCCACGAAACATGAGTATTAGGTGCAAACAAAGATTGTGGAGAAATATTTTAAATTGAATACAAATTTTGGTTTGCATTTGAATATTTTAGTATTTACTATCATTCTTTACGAAAAATCTATGCGAGTTATTTTTGAATGAAATGTGCAAACAAATGCACGAAACATGAGTTTTAGGTGCAAACAGAGATTGTGGAGAAATATTTTGAATTGAATACAAATTTTGGTTTGCATTTGAATAATTTAGTATTTACTATCATTCTTTAGGAAAAATCTATGCGAGTTGTTTTTGAATGAAATGAGCAAACAAATGCACGAAACATGAGTTTTAGGTGCAAACAGAGATTGTGGAGAAATATTTTGAATTGAATACAAATTTTGGTTTGCATTTGAATACTTTAGTATTTACTATCATTTTTTACGAGAAATCTATGCGAGTTGTTTTTGAATTAAATGAGCAAACAAATGCACGAAACATGAGTTTTAGGTGCAAACAAAGATGTTGGAGAAGTATTTTAAATTGAAAACAAATTTTGGTTTGCACTCGAATAATTTAGTATTAACTATCATTCTTTACGAAAAATCTATCCGAGTTGTTTTTGAATGAAAAGAGCAAAGCAATGCACGAAACACGAGTATTAGGTGCAAACAGAGATTGTGGAGAAATATTTTGAATTGAATACAAATTTTGGTTTGCATTTGAATAATTAATATTTACTACCATTCTTCACGAAAAATCTATCCGAGTTTTTTTTGAGTGAAACGAGCAAACAAACGAACAAAACATGAGTTTTAGGACCAAACAAAGATTGTGGAGAAATATTTTAAATTGAGTAGAAATTTAGGTTTGCATTTGAATAATTTAGTATTTATTATCATTCTTTACGAAAAATCTATCCGAGTTGTTTTTGAATGAAATGAGCAAACAAATGCACGAAACATGAGTTTTAGGTGCAAACAGAGATTGTGGAGAAATATTTTGAATTGAATACAAATTTTGGTTTGCATTTGAATACTTCCGTATTTACTATCATTTTTTACGAAAAATCTATTCGAGTTGTTTTTGAATGAAATGAGCAAACAAATGCACGAAACATGAGTTTTAGGTGCAAACAAAGATGTTGGAGAAATATTTTAAATTGAAAACAAATTTTGGTTTGCACTTGAATAATTTAGTATTAACTATCATTCTTTACGAAAAATCTATCCGAGTTGTTTTTGAATGAAAAGAGCAAAGAAATGCACGAAACACGAGTATTAGGTGCAAACAAAGATTGTGGAGAAATATTTTGAATTGAATACAAATTTTGGTTTGCATTTGAATAATTGATATTTACTACCATTCTTCACGAAAAATCTATCCGAGTTTTTTTTGAGTGAAACGAGCAAACAAACGAACAAAACATGAGTTTTAGGACCAAACAAAGATTGTGGAGAAATATTTTAAATTGAGTAGAAATTTAGGTTTGCATTTGAATAATTTAGTATTTATTATCATTCTTTACGAAAAATCTATCCGAGTTGTTTTTGAATGAAAGGAGCAATCAAATGCACGAAACATGAGTTTTAGGTGCAAACAAAGATGTTGGAGAAATATTTTAAATTGAAAACAAATTTTGGTTTGCACTTGAATAATTTAGTATTAACTATCATTCTTTACGAAAAATCTATCCGAGTAGTTTTTGAATGAAATGAGCAAAGAAATGCACGAAACACGAGTATTAGGTGCAAAACAATATTTCGGAGAAATATTTTGAATTGAATACAAATTTTGGTTTGCATTTGAATAATTAATATTTACTACCATTCTTCACGAAAAATCTATCCGAGTTTTTTTTGGGTGAAACGAGCAAACAAACGAAAAAACATGAGTCTTAGGACGAAACAAAGATTGTGGAGAAATATTTTAAATTGAGTAGAAATTTAGGTTTGCATTTGAATAATTTAGTATTTATTATCATTCTTTACGAAAAATCTATCCGAGTCGTTTTTGAATGAAAGGAGCAAACAAATCCACGAAACATGAGTATTAGGTGCAAACAAAGATTGTGGAGAAATATTTTAAATTGAATACAAATTTTGGTTTGCATTTGAATAATTTAGTATTTACTATCAATATTTAGGAAAAATCTATGCGAGTTGTTTTTGAATGAAATGTTCAAACAAATGCACGAAACATGAGTTTTAGGTGCAAACAGAGATTGTGGAGAAATATTTTGAATTGAATACAAATTTTGGTTTCCATTTGAATACTTTCGTATTTACTATCATTTTTTACGACAAATCTATTCGAGTTGTTTTTGAATGAAATGAGCAAACAAATGCACGAAACATGAGTTTTAGGTGCAAAGAAACATGTTGGAGAAATATTTTAAATTGAAAACAAATTTTGGTTTGCACTTGAATAATTTAGTATTAACTATCATTCTTTACGAAAAATCTATCCGAGTTGTTTTTGAATGAAATGAGCAAAGAAATGCACGAAACACGAGTATTAGGTGCAAACAGATATTGCGGAGAAATATTTTGAATTGAATACAAATTTTGGTTTGCATTTGAATAATTAATATTTACTACCATTCTTCACGAAAAATCTATCCGAGTTTTTTTTGGGTGAAACGAGCAAACAAACGAACAAAACATGAGTCTTAGGACGAAACAAAGATTGTGGAGAAATATTTTAAATTGAGTAGAAATTTAGGTTTGCATTTGAATAATTTAGTATTTATTATCATTCTTTACGAAAAATCTATCCGAGTCGTTTTTGAATGAAAGGAGCAAACAAATCCACGAAACATGAGTATTAGGTGCAAACAAAGATTGTGGAGAAATATTTTAAATTGAATACAAATTTTGGTTTGCATTTGAATAATTTAGTATTTACTATCAATATTTAGGAAAAATCTATGCGAGTTGTTTTTGAATGAAATGTGCAAACAAATGCACGAAACATGAGTTTTAGGTGCAAACAGAGATTGTGGAGAAATATTTTGAATTGAATACAAATTTTGGTTTCCATTTGAATACTTTCGTATTTACTATCATTTTTTACGACAAATCTATTCGAGTTGTTTTTGAATGAAATGAGCAAACAAATGCACGAAACATGAGTTTTAGGTGCAAACAAACATGTTGGAGAAATATTTTAAATTGAAAACAAATTTTGGTTTGCACTTGAATAATTTAGTATTAACTATCATTCTTTACGAAAAATCTATCCGAGTTGTTTTTGAATGAAATGAGCAAAGAAATGCACGAAACACGAGTATTAGGTGCAAACAAAGATTGTGGAGAAATATTTTAAATTGAATACAAATTTCGGTTTGCATTTGAATAATTTAGTATTTACTATCATTCTTTAGGAAAAATCTATGCGAGTTGTTTTTGAATGAAATGAGCAAACAAATGCACGAAACATGAGTTTTAGGTGCAAACAGAGATTGTGGAGAAATATTTTGAATTGAATACAAATTTTGGTTTGCATTTGAATACTTTAGTATTTACTATCATTTTTTACGAGAAATCTATGCGAGTTGTTTTTGAATTAAATGAGCAAACAAATGCACGAAACATGAGTTTTAGGTGCAAACAAAGATGTTGGAGAAATATTTTAAATTGAAAACAAATTTTGGTTTGCACTTGAATAATTTAGTATTAACTATCATTCTTTACGAAAAATCTATGCGAGTTGTTTTTGAATGAAAAGAGCAAAGAAATGCACGAAACACGAGTATTAGGTGCAAACAGAGATTGTGGAGAAATATTTTGAATTGAATACAAATTTTGGTTTGCATTTGAATAATTAATATTTACTACCATTCTTCACGAAAAATCTATCCGAGTTTTTTTTGAGTGAAACGAGCAAACAAACGAACAAAACATGAGTTTTAGGACCAAACAAAGATTGTGGAGAAATATTTTAAATTGAGTAGAAATTTAGGTTTGCATTTGAATAATTTAGTATTTATTATCATTCTTTACGAAAAATCTATCCGAGTTGTTTTTGAATGAAAGGAGCAAACAAATGCACGAAACATGAGTATTAGGTGCAAACAAAGATTGTGGAGAAATATTTTATGGCCATGCATTTCCTTCAGTCCTAGTTCATCAGGGGGCCCAGAGATATCTCCCTCTTAACGAGAGGAACAAATCCCATCTTGGTCACTCACATTCCTCGTCATGATTCAGTGCATACCTAATGATGACCATAATGATCATCCCATTACGGATGACGCAAGATTATATTAAAGTATGCAGTTCCTCATACAGGAATCCACGGTGACCTCAGGTCGTAGGAACAAGCACACTATTCATAAGAGAATCACTAATGACATATACCATGCATATTCTCATTGTGTGGTCAGTCTTACTATCATTTTTTACGAAAAATCTATTCGAGTAGTTTTTGAATGAAATGAGCAAACAAATGCACGAAACATGAGTTTTAGGTGCAAACAAAGATGTTGGAGAAATATTTTAAAATGAAAACAAATTTTGGTTTGCACTTGAATAATTTAATATTAGCTATCATTCTTTACGAAAAATCTATCCGAGTTGTTTTTGAAGTAAATGAGCAAAGAAATGCACGAAACACGAGTATTAGGTGCAAACAGATATTGCGGAGAAATATTTTGAATTGAATACAAATTTTGGTTTGCATTTGAATAATTAATATTTACTACCAAATCTATCCGAGTTTTTTTTGGGTGAAACGAGCAAACAAACGAACAAAACATGAGTCTTAGGACCAAGAAAAGATTATGGAGAAATATTTTAAATTGAGTAGAAATTTAGGTTTGCATTTGAATATTTTAGTATTTATTATCATTCTTTACGAAAAATCTATACGAGTCGTTTTTGAATGAAAGGAGCAAACAAATCCACGAAACATGAGTATTAGGTGCAAACAAAGATTGTGGAGAAATATTTTAAATTGAATACAAATTTTGGTTTGCATTTGAATATTTTAGTATTTACTATCATTCTTTACGAAAAATCTATGCGAGTTGTTTTTGAATGAAATGTGCAAACAAATGCACGAAACATGAGTTTTAGGTGCAAACAGAGATTGTGGAGAAATATTTTGAATTGAATACAAATTTTGGTTTGCATTTGAATAATTTAGTATTTACTATCATTCTTTAGGAAAAATCTATGCGAGTTGTTTTTGAATGAAATGAGCAAACAAATGCACGAAACATGAGTTTTAGGTGCAAACAGAGATTGTGGAGAAATATTTTGAATTGAATACAAATTTTGGTTTGCATTTGAATACTTTAGTATTTACTATCATTTTTTACGAGAAATCTATGCGAGTTGTTTTTGAATTAAATGAGCAAACAAATGCACGAAACATGAGTTTTAGGTGCAAACAAAGATGTTGGAGAAATATTTTAAATTGAAAACAAATTTTGGTTTGCACTTGAATAATTTAGTATTAACTATCATTCTTTACGAAAAATCTATCCGAGTTGTTTTTGAATGAAAAGAGCAAAGAAATGCACGAAACACGAGTATTAGGTGCAAACAGAGATTGTGGAGAAATATTTTGAATTGAATACAAATTTTGGTTTGCATTTGAATAATTAATATTTACTACCATTCTTCACGAAAAATCTATCCGAGTTTTTTTTGAGTGAAACGAGCAAACAAACGAACAAAACATGAGTTTTAGGACCAAACAAAGATTGTGGAGAAATATTTTAAATTGAGTAGAAATTTAGGTTTGCATTTGAATAATTTAGTATTTATTATCATTCTTTACGAAAAATCTATACGAGTCGTTTTTGAATGAAAGGAGCAAACAAATCGACGAAACATGAGTATTAGGTGCAAACAAAGATTGTGGAGAAATATTTTAAATTGAATACAAATTTTGGTTTGCATTTGAATATTTTAGTATTTACTATCATTCTTTACGAAAAATCTATGCGAGTTGTTTTTGAATGAAATGTGCAAACAAATGCACGAAACATGAGTTTTAGGTGCAAACAGAGATTGTGGAGAAATATTTTGAATTGAATACAAATTTTGGTTTGCATTTGAATAATTTAGTATTTACTATCATTCTTTAGGAAAAATCTATGCGAGTTGTTTTTGAATGAAATGAGCAAACAAATGCACGAAACATGAGTTTTAGGTGCAAACAGAGATTGTGGAGAAATATTTTGAATTGAATACAAATTTTGGTTTGCATTTGAATACTTTAGTATTTACTATCATTTTTTACGAGAAATCTATGCGAGTTGTTTTTGAATTAAATGAGCAAACAAATGCACGAAACATGAGTTTTAGGTGCAAACAAAGATGTTGGAGAAATATTTTAAATTGAAAACAAATTTTGGTTTGCACTTGAATAATTTAGTATTAACTATCATTCTTTACGAAAAATCTATCCGAGTTGTTTTTGAATGAAAAGAGCAAAGAAATGCACGAAACACGAGTATTAGGTGCAAACAGAGATTGTGGAGAAATATTTTGAATTGAATACAAATTTTGGTTTGCATTTGAATAATTAATATTTACTACCATTCTTCACGAAAAATCTATCCGAGTTTTTTTTGAGTGAAACGAGCAAACAAACGAACAAAACATGAGTTTTAGGACCAAACAAAGATTGTGGAGAAATATTTTAAATTGAGTAGAAATTTAGGTTTGCATTTGAATAATTTAGTATTTATTATCATTCTTTACGAAAAATCTATCCGAGTTGTTTTTGAATGAAAGGAGCAAACAAATGCACGAAACATGAGTATTAGGTGCAAACAAAGATTGTGGAGAAATATTTTATGGCCATGCATTTCCTTCAGTCCTAGTTCATCAGGGGGCCCAGAGATATCTCCCTCTTAACGAGAGGAACAAATCCCATCTTGGTCACTCACATTCCTCGTCATGATTCAGTGCATACCTAATGATGACCATAATGATCATCCCATTACGGATGACGCAAGATTATATTAAAGTATGCAGTTCCTCATACAGGAATCCACGGTGACCTCAGGTCGTAGGAACAAGCACACTATTCATAAGAGAATCACTAATGACATATACCATGCATATTCTCATTGTGTGGTCAGTCTTACTATCATTTTTTACGAAAAATCTATTCGAGTAGTTTTTGAATGAAATGAGCAAACAAATGCACGAAACATGAGTTTTAGGTGCAAACAAAGATGTTGGAGAAATATTTTAAAATGAAAACAAATTTTGGTTTGCACTTGAATAATTTAATATTAGCTATCATTCTTTACGAAAAATCTATCCGAGTTGTTTTTGAAGTAAATGAGCAAAGAAATGCACGAAACACGAGTATTAGGTGCAAACAGATATTGCGGAGAAATATTTTGAATTGAATACAAATTTTGGTTTGCATTTGAATAATTAATATTTACTACCAAATCTATCCGAGTTTTTTTTGGGTGAAACGAGCAAACAAACGAACAAAACATGAGTCTTAGGACCAAACAAAGATTATGGAGAAATATTTTAAATTGAGTAGAAATTTAGGTTTGCATTTGAATATTTTAGTATTTATTATCATTCTTTACGAAAAATCTATACGAGTCGTTTTTGAATGAAAGGAGCAAACAAATCCACGAAACATGAGTATTAGGTGCAAACAAAGATTGTGGAGAAATATTTTAAATTGAATACAAATTTTGGTTTGCATTTGAATATTTTAGTATTTACTATCATTCTTTACGAAAAATCTATGCGAGTTGTTTTTGAATGAAATGTGCAAACAAATGCACGAAACATGAGTTTTAGGTGCAAACAGAGATTGTGGAGAAATATTTTGAATTGAATACAAATTTTGGTTTGCATTTGAATAATTTAGTATTTACTATCATTCTTTAGGAAAAATCTATGCGAGTTGTTTTTGAATGAAATGAGCAAACAAATGCACGAAACATGAGTTTTAGGTGCAAACAGAGATTGTGGAGAAATATTTTGAATTGAATACAAATTTTGGTTTGCATTTGAATACTTTAGTATTTACTATCATTTTTTACGAGAAATCTATGCGAGTTGTTTTTGAATTAAATGAGCAAACAAATGCACGAAACATGAGTTTTAGGTGCAAACAAAGATGTTGGAGAAATATTTTAAATTGAAAACAAATTTTGGTTTGCACTTGAATAATTTAGTATTAACTATCATTCTTTACGAAAAATCTATCCGAGTTGTTTTTGAATGAAAAGAGCAAAGAAATGCACGAAACACGAGTATTAGGTGCAAACAGAGATTGTGGAGAAATATTTTGAATTGAATACAAATTTTGGTTTGCATTTGAATAATTAATATTTACTACCATTCTTCACGAAAAATCTATCCGAGTTTTTTTTGAGTGAAACGAGCAAACAAACGAACAAAACATGAGTTTTAGGACCAAACAAAGATTGTGGAGAAATATTTTAAATTGAGTAGAAATTTAGGTTTGCATTTGAATAATTTAGTATTTATTATCATTCTTTACGAAAAATCTATACGAGTCGTTTTTGAATGAAAGGAGCAAACAAATCCACGAAACATGAGTATTAGGTGCAAACAAAGATTGTGGAGAAATATTTTAAATTGAATACAAATTTTGGTTTGCATTTGAATATTTTAGTATTTACTATCATTCTTTACGAAAAATCTATGCGAGTTGTTTTTGAATGAAATGTGCAAACAAATGCACGAAACATGAGTTTTAGGTGCAAACAGAGATTGTGGAGAAATATTTTGAATTGAATACAAATTTTGGTTTGCATTTGAATAATTTAGTATTTACTATCATTCTTTAGGAAAAATCTATGCGAGTTGTTTTTGAATGAAATGAGCAAACAAATGCACGAAACATGAGTTTTAGGTGCAAACAGAGATTGTGGAGAAATATTTTGAATTGAATACAAATTTTGGTTTGCATTTGAATACTTTAGTATTTACTATCATTTTTTACGAGAAATCTATGCGAGTTGTTTTTGAATTAAATGAGCAAACAAATGCACGAAACATGAGTTTTAGGTGCAAACAAAGATGTTGGAGAAATATTTTAAATTGAAAACAAATTTTGGTTTGCACTTGAATAATTTAGTATTAACTATCATTCTTTACGAAAAATCTATCCGAGTTGTTTTTGAATGAAAAGAGCAAAGAAATGCACGAAACACGAGTATTAGGTGCAAACAGAGATTGTGGAGAAATATTTTGAATTGAAAACAAATTTTGGTTTGCATTTGAATAATTAATATTTACTACCATTCTTCACGAAAAATCTATCCGAGTTTTTTTTGAGTGAAACGAGCAAACAAACGAACAAAACATGAGTTTTAGGACCAAACAAAGATTGTGGAGAAATATTTTAAATTGAGTAGAAATTTAGGTTTGCATTTGAATAATTTAGTATTTATTATCATTCTTTACGAAAAATCTATCCGAGTTGTTTTTGAATGAAATGAGCAAACAAATGCACGAAACATGAGTTTTAGGTGCAAACAGAGATTGTGGAGAAATATTTTGAATTGAATACAAATTTTGGTTTGCATTTGAATACTTCCGTATTTACTATCATTTTTTACGAAAAATCTATTCGAGTTGTTTTTGAATGAAATGAGCAAACAAATGCACGAAACATGAGTTTTAGGTGCAAACAAAGATGTTGGAGAAATATTTTAAAATGAAAACAAATTTTGGTTTGCACTTGAATAATTTAATATTAGCTATCATTCTTTACGAAAAATCTATCCGAGTTGTTTTTGAATGAAATGAGCAAAGAAATGCACGAAACACGAGTATTAGGTGCAAACAGATATTGCGGAGAAATATTTTGAATTGAATACAAATTTTGGTTTGCATTTGAATAATTAATATTTACTACCATTCTTCACGAAAAATCTATCCGAGTTTTTTTTGGGTGAAACGAGCAAACAAACGAACAAAACATGAGTCGTAGGACCAAACAAAGATTGTGGAGAAATATTTTAAATTGAGTAGAAATTTAGGTTTGCATTTGAATAATTTAGTATTTATTATCATTCTTTACGAAAAATCTATCCGAGTCGTTTTTGAATGAAAGGAGCAAACAAATCCACGAAACATGAGTATTAGGTGCAAACAAAGATTGTGGAGAAATATTTTAAATTGAATACAAATTTTGGTTTGCATTTGAATAATTTAGTATTTACTATCATTCTTTAGGAAAAATCTATGCGAGTTGTTTTTGAATGAAATGAGCAAACAAATGCACGAAACATGAGTTTTAGGTGCAAACAGAGATTGTGGAGAAATATTTTGAATTGAATACAAATTTTGGTTTGCATTTGAATACTTTAGTATTTACTATCATTTTTTACGAGAAATCTATGCGAGTTGTTTTTGAATTAAATGAGCAAACAAATGCACGAAACATGAGTTTTAGGTGCAAACAAAGATGTTGGAGAAATATTTTAAATTGAAAACAAATTTTGGTTTGCACTTGAATAATTTAGTATTAACTATCATTCTTTACGAAAAATCTATCCGAGTTGTTTTTGAATGAAAAGAGCAAAGAAATGCACGAAACACGAGTATTAGGTGCAAACAGAGATTGTGGAGAAATATTTTGAATTGAATACAAATTTTGGTTTGCATTTGAATAATTAATATTAACTACCATTCTTCACGAAAAATCTATCCGAGTTTTTTTTGAGTGAAACGAGCAAACAAACGAACAAAACATGAGTTTTAGGACCAAACAAAGATTGTGGAGAAATATTTTAAATTGAGTAGAAATTTAGGTTTGCATTTGAATAATTTAGTATTTATTATCATTCTTTACGAAAAATCTATCCGAGTTGTTTTTGAATGAAATGAGCAAAGAAATGCACGAAACATGAGTTTTAGGTGCAAACAGAGATTGTGGAGAAATATTTTGAATTGAATACAAATTTTGGTTTGCATTTGAATACTTCCGTATTTACTACCATTCTTCACGAAAAATCTATCCGAGTTTTTTTTGAGTGAAACGAGCAAACAAACGAACAAAACATGAGTTTTAGGACCAAACAAAGATTGTGGAGAAATATTTTAAATTGAGTAGAAATTTAGGTTTGCATTTGAATAATTTAGTATTTATTATCATTCTTTACGAAAAATCTATCCGAGTTGTTTTTGAATGAAATGAGCAAACAAATGCACGAAACATGAGTTTTAGGTGCAAACAGAGATTGTGGAGAAATATTTTGAATTGAATACAAATTTTGGTTTGCATTTGAATACTTCCGTATTTACTATCATTTTTTACGAAAAATCTATTCGAGTTGTTTTTGAATGAAATGAGCAAACAAATGCACGAAACATGAGTTTTAGGTGCAAACAAAGATGTTGGAGAAATATTTTAAAATGAAAACAAATTTTGGTTTGCACTTGAATAATTTAATATTAGCTATCATTCTTTACGAAAAATCTATCCGAGTTGTTTTTGAATGAAATGAGCAAAGAAATGCACGAAACACGAGTATTAGGTGCAAACAGATATTGCGGAGAAATATTTTGAATTGAATACAAATTTTGGTTTGCATTTGAATAATTAATATTTACTACCATTCTTCACGAAAAATCTATCCGAGTTTTTTTTGGGTGAAACGAGCAAACAAACGAACAAAACATGAGTCTTAGGACCAAACAAAGATTGTGGAGAAATATTTTAAATTGAGTAGAAATTTAGGTTTGCATTTGAATAATTTAGTATTTATTATCATTCTTTACGAAAAATCTATCCGAGTCGTTTTTGAATGAAAGGAGCAAACAAATCCACGAAACATGAGTATTAGGTGCAAACAAAGATTGTGGAGAAATATTTTAAATTGAATACAAATTTTGGTTTGCATTTGAATATTTTAGTATTTACTATCATTCTTTACGAAAAATCTATGCGAGTTGTTTTTGAATGAAATGTGCAAACAAATGCACGAAACATGAGTTTTAGGTGCAAACAGAGATTGTGGAGAAATATTTTGAATTGAATACAAATTTTGGTTTGCATTTGAATACTTTCGTATTTACTATCATTTTTTACGAAAAATCTATTCGAGTTGTTTTTGAATGAAATGAGCAAACAAATGCACGAAACATGAGTTTTAGGTGCAAACAAAGATGTTGGAGAAATATTTTAAATTGAAAACAAATTTTGGTTTGCAGTTGAATAATTTAGTATTAACTATCATTCTTTACGAAAAATCTATCCGAGTTGTTTTTGAATGAAATGAGCAAAGAAATGCACGAAACACGAGTATTAGGTGCAAACAGAGATTGTGGAGAAATATTTTGAATTGAATACAAATTTTGGTTTGCATTTGAATAATTAATATTTACTACCATTCTTCACGAAAAATCTATCCGAGTTTTTTTTGGGTGAAACGAGCAAACAAACGAACAAAACATGAGTTTTAGGACCAAACAAAGATTGTGGAGAAATATTTTAAATTGAGTAGAAATTTAGGTTTGCATTTGAATAATTTAGTATTTATTATCATTCTTTACGAAAAATCTATCCGAGTTGTTTTTGAATGAAAGGAGCAAACAAATGCACGAAACATGAGTATTAGGTGCAAACAAAGATTGTGGAGAAATATTTTAAATTGAATACAAATTTTGGTTTGCATTTGAATAATTTAGTATTTACTATCATTCTTTAGGAAAAATCTATGCGAGTTGTTTTTGAATGAAATGAGCAAACAAATGCACGAAACATGAGTTTTAGGTGCAAACAGAGATTGTGGAGAAATATTTTGAATTGAATACAAATTTTGGTTTGCATTTGAATACTTTAGTATTTACTATCATTTTTTACGAGAAATCTATGCGAGTTGTTTTTGAATTAAATGAGCAAACAAATGCACGAAACATGAGTTTTAGGTGCAAACAAAGATGTTGGAGAAATATTTTAAATTGAAAACAAATTTTGGTTTGCAGTTGAATAATTTAGTATTAACTATCATTCTTTACGAAAAATCTATCCGAATTGTTTTTGAATGAAATGAGCAAAGAAATGCACGAAACACGAGTATTAGGTGCAAACAGAGATTGTGGAGAAATATTTTGAATTGAATACAAATTTTGGTTTGCATTTGAATAATTAATATTTACTACCATTCTTCACGAAAAATCTATCCGAGTTTTTTTTGAGTGAAACGAGCAAACAAACGAACAAAACATGAGTTTTAGGACCAAACAAAGATTGTGGAGAAATATTTTAAATTGAGTAGAAATTTAGGTTTGCATTTGAATAATTTAGTATTTATTATGATTCTTTACGAAAAATCTATCCGAGTTGTTTTTGAATGAAATGAGCAAACAAATGCACGAAACATGAGTTTTAGGTGCAAACAGAGATTGTGGAGAAATATTTTGAATTGAATACAAATTTTGGTTTGCATTTGAATACTTCCGTATTTACTATCATTTTTTACGAAAAATCTATTCGAGTTGTTTTTGAATGAAATGAGCAAACAAATGCACGAAACATGAGTTTTAGGTGCAAACAAAGATGTTGGAGAAATATTTTAAAATGAAAACAAATTTTGGTTTGCACTTGAATAATTTAATATTAGCTATCATTCTTTACGAAAAATCTATCCGAGTTGTTTTTGAATGAAATGAGCAAAGAAATGCACGAAACACGAGTATTAGGTGCAAACAGATATTGCGGAGAAATATTTTGAATTGAATACAAATTTTGGTTTGCATTTGAATAATTAATATTTACTACCATTCTTCACGAAAAATCTATCCGAGTTTTTTTTGGGTGAAACGAGCAAACAAACGAACAAAACATGAGTCTTAGGACCAAACAAAGATTGTGGAGAAATATTTTAAATTGAGTAGAAATTTAGGTTTGCATTTGAATAATTTAGTATTTATTATCATTCTTTACGAAAAATCTATCCGAGTCGTTTTTGAATGAAAGGAGCAAACAAATCCACGAAACATGAGTATTAGGTGCAAACAAAGATTGTGGAGAAATATTTTAAATTGAATACAAATTTTGGTTTGCATTTGAATATTTTAGTATTTACTATCATTCTTTACGAAAAATCTATGCGAGTTGTTTTTGAATGAAATGTGCAAACAAATGCACGAAACATGAGTTTTAGGTGCAAACAGAGATTGTGGAGAAATATTTTGAATTGAATACAAATTTTGGTTTGCATTTGAATAATTTAGTATTTACTATCATTCTTTAGGAAAAATCTATGCGAGTTGTTTTTGAATGAAATGAGCAAACAAATTCACGAAACATGAGTTTTAGGTGCAAACAGATATTGTGGAGAAATATTTTGAATTGAATACAAATTTTGGTTTGCATTTGAATACTTTAGTATTTACTATCATTTTTTACGAGAAATCTATGCGAGTTGTTTTTGAATTAAATGAGCAAACAAATGCACGAAACATGAGTTTTAGGTGCAAACAAAGATGTTGGAGAAATATTTTAAATTGAAAACAAATTTTGGTTTGCACTTGAATAATTTAGTATTAACTATCATTCTTTACGAAAAATCTATCCGAGTTGTTTTTGAATGAAAAGAGCAAAGAAATGCACGAAACACGAGTATTAGGTGCAAACAGAGATTGTGGAGAAATATTTTGAATTGAATACAAATTTTGGTTTGCATTTGAATAATTAATATTTACTACCATTCTTCACGAAAAATCTATCCGAGTTTTTTTTGAGTGAAACGAGCAAACAAACGAACAAAACATGAGTTTTAGGACCAAACAAAGATTGTGGAGAAATATTTTAAATTGAGTAGAAATTTAGGTTTGCATTTGAATAATTTAGTATTTATTATCATTCTTTACGAAAAATCTATCCGAGTTGTTTTTGAATGAAATGAGCAAACAAATGCACGAAACATGAGTTTTAGGTGCAAACAGAGATTGTGGAGAAATATTTTGAATTGAATACAAATTTTGGTTTGCATTTGAATACTTCCGTATTTACTATCATTTTTTACGAAAAATCTATTCGAGTTGTTTTTGAATGAAATGAGCAAACAAATGCACGAAACATGAGTTTTAGGTGCAAACAAAGATGTTGGAGAAATATTTTAAAATGAAAACAAATTTTGGTTTGCACTTGAATAATTTAATATTAGCTATCATTCTTTACGAAAAATCTATCCGAGTTGTTTTTGAATGAAATGAGCAAAGAAATGCACGAAACACGAGTATTAGGTGCAAACAGATATTGCGGAGAAATATTTTGAATTGAATACAAATTTTGGTTTGCATTTGAATAATTAATATTTACTACCATTCTTCACGAAAAATCTATCCGAGTTTTTTTTGGGTGAAACGAGCAAACAAACGAACAAAACATGAGTCGTAGGACCAAACAAAGATTGTGGAGAAATATTTTAAATTGAGTAGAAATTTAGGTTTGCATTTGAATAATTTAGTATTTATTATCATTCTTTACGAAAAATCTATCCGAGTCGTTTTTGAATGAAAGGAGCAAACAAATCCACGAAACATGAGTATTAGGTGCAAACAAAGATTGTGGAGAAATATTTTAAATTGAATACAAATTTTGGTTTGCATTTGAATAATTTAGTATTTACTATCATTCTTTAGGAAAAATCTATGCGAGTTGTTTTTGAATGAAATGAGCAAACAAATGCACGAAACATGAGTTTTAGGTGCAAACAGAGATTGTGGAGAAATATTTTGAATTGAATACAAATTTTGGTTTGCATTTGAATACTTTAGTATTTACTATCATTTTTTACGAGAAATCTATGCGAGTTGTTTTTGAATTAAATGAGCAAACAAATGCACGAAACATGAGTTTTAGGTGCAAACAAAGATGTTGGAGAAATATTTTAAATTGAAAACAAATTTTGGTTTGCACTTGAATAATTTAGTATTAACTATCATTCTTTACGAAAAATCTATCCGAGTTGTTTTTGAATGAAAAGAGCAAAGAAATGCACGAAACACGAGTATTAGGTGCAAACAGAGATTGTGGAGAAATATTTTGAATTGAATACAAATTTTGGTTTGCATTTGAATAATTAATATTAAGTACCATTCTTCACGAAAAATCTATCCGAGTTTTTTTTGAGTGAAACGAGCAAACAAACGAACAAAACATGAGTTTTAGGACCAAACAAAGATTGTGGAGAAATATTTTAAATTGAGTAGAAATTTAGGTTTGCATTTGAATAATTTAGTATTTATTATCATTCTTTACGAAAAATCTATCCGAGTTGTTTTTGAATGAAATGAGCAAACAAATGCACGAAACATGAGTTTTAGGTGCAAACGGAGATTGTGGAGAAATATTTTGAATTGAATACAAATTTTGGTTTGCATTTGAATACTTCCGTATTTACTATCATTTTTTACGAAAAATCTATTCGAGTTGTTTTTGAATGAAATGAGCAAACAAATGCACGAAACATGAGTTTTAGGTGCAAACAAAGATGTTGGAGAAATATTTTAAAATGAAAACAAATTTTGGTTTGCACTTGAATAATTTAATATTAGCTATCATTCTTTACGAAAAATCTATCCGAGTTGTTTTTGAATGAAATGAGCAAAGAAATGCACGAAACACGAGTATTAGGTGCAAACAGATATTGCGGAGAAATATTTTGAATTGAATACAAATTTTGGTTTGCATTTGAATAATTAATATTTACTACCATTCTTCACGAAAAATCTATCCGAGTTTTTTTTGGGTGAAACGAGCAAACAAACGAACAAAACATGAGTCTTAGGACCAAACAAAGATTGTGGAGAAATATTTTAAATTGAGTAGAAATTTAGGTTTGCATTTGAAGAATTTAGTATTTATTATCATTCTTTACGAAAAATCTATCCGAGTTGTTTTTGAATGAAATGAGCAAACAAATGCACGAAACATGAGTTTTAGGTGCAAACAGAGATTGTGGAGAAATATTTTGAATTGAATACAAATTTTGGTTTGCATTTGAATACTTCCGTATTTACTATCATTTTTTACGAAAAATCTATTCGAGTTGTTTTTGAATGAAATGAGCAAACAAATGCACGAAACATGAGTTTTAGGTGCAAACAAAGATGTTGGAGAAATATTTTAAAATGAAAACAAATTTTGGTTTGCACTTGAATAATTTAATATTAGCTATCATTCTTTACGAAAAATCTATCCGAGTTGTTTTTGAATGAAATGAGCAAAGAAATGCACGAAACACGAGTATTAGGTGCAAACAGATATTGCGGAGAAATATTTTGAATTGAATACAAATTTTGGTTTGCATTTGAATAATTAATATTTACTACCATTCTTCACGAAAAATCTATCCGAGTTTTTTTTGGGTGAAACGAGCAAACAAACGAACAAAACATGAGTCTTAGGACCAAACAAAGATTGTGGAGAAATATTTTAAATTGAGTAGAAATTTAGGTTTGCATTTGAATAATTTAGTATTTATTATCATTCTTTACGAAAATTCTATCCGAGTCGTTTTTGAATGAAAGAAGCAAACAAATCCACGAAACATGAGTATTAGGTGCAAACAAAGATTGTGGAGAAATATTTTAAATTGAATACAAATTTTGGTTTGCATTTGAATATTTTAGTATTTACTATCATTCTTTACGAAAAATCTATGCGAGTTGTTTTTGAATGAAATGTGCAAACAAATGCACGAAACATGAGTTTTAGGTGCAAACAGAGATTGTGGAGAAATATTTTGAATTGAATACAAATTTTGGTTTGCATTTGAATACTTTCGTATTTACTATCATTTTTTACGAAAAATCTATTCGAGTTGTTTTTGAATGAAATGAGCAAACAAATGCACGAAACATGAGTTTTAGGTGCAAACAAAGATGTTGGAGAAATATTTTAAATTGAAAACAAATTTTGGTTTGCAGTTGAATAATTTAGTATTAACTATCATTCTTTACGAAAAATCTATCCGAGTTGTTTTTGAATGAAATGAGCAAAGAAATGCACGAAACACGAGTATTAGGTGCAAACAGAGATTGTGGAGAAATATTTTGAATTGAATACAAATTTTGGTTTGCATTTGAATAATTAATATTTACTACCATTCTTCACGAAAAATCTATCCGAGTTTTTTTTGGGTGAAACGAGCAAACAAACGAACAAAACATGAGTTTTAGGACCAAACAAAGATTGTGGAGAAATATTTTAAATTGAGTAGAAATTTAGGTTTGCATTTGAATAATTTAGTATTTATTATCATTCTTTACGAAAAATCTATCCGAGTTGTTTTTGAATGAAAGGAGCAAACAAATGCACGAAACATGAGTATTAGGTGCAAACAAAGATTGTGGAGAAATATTTTAATTTGAATACAAATTTTGGTTTGCATTTGAATAATTTAGTATTTACTATCATTCTTTAGGAAAAATCTATGCGAGTTGTTTTTGAATGAAATGAGCAAACAAATGCACGAAACATGAGTTTTAGGTGCAAACAAAGATGTCGGAGGAATATTTTAAATTGAAAACAAAGTTTGGTTTGCACTTGAATAATTTAGTATTTACTATCATTCTTTACGAAAAATCTATCCGAGTTGTTTTTGAATGAAATGAGCAAAGAAATGCACGAAACACGAGTATTAGGTGCAAACAGAGATTGTGGAGAAATATTTTAAATTGAATACAAATTTTGGTTTGCATTTGAATAATTTAGTATTTACTATCATTATTTAGGAAAAATCTATTCGAGTTGTTTTTGAATGAAATGAGCAAACAAATGCACGTAACATGAGTTTTAGGTGCAAACAGAGATTGTGGAGAAATATTTTGAATTGAATACAAATTTTGGTTTGCATTTGAATACTTTAGTATTTACTATCATTTTTTACGAAAAATGTATTCGAGTTGTTTTTGAATGAAATGAGCAAACAAATGCACGAAACATGAGTTTTAGGTGCAAACAAAGATGTCGGAGAAATATTTTAAATTGAAAACAAAGTTTGGTTTGCACTTGAATAATTTATTATTTACTATCATTCTTTACGAAAAATCTATCCGAGTTGTTTTTGAATGGAAGGACCAAACAAATGCACGAAACATGAGTATTAGGTGCAAACAGAGATTGTGGAGAAATATTTTAAATTGAATACAAATTTTGGTTTTCATTTGAATAATTTAGTATTTACTATCATTCTTTAGGAAAAATCTATGCGAGTTGTTTTTGAATGAAATGAGCAAACAAATGCACGAAACATGAGTTTTAGGTGCAAACAAAGATTGTGGAGAAATATTTTGAATTGAATACAAATTTTGGTTTGCATTTGAATACTTTAGTATTTACTATCATTTTTTACGAAAAATGTATTCGAGTTGTTTTTGAATGAAATGAGCAAACAAATGCACGAAACATGAGTTTTAGGTGCAAACAAAGATGTTGGAGAAATATTTTAAATTGAAAACAAATTTTGGTTTGCAGTTGAATAATTTAGTATTAACTATCATTCTTTACGAAAAATCTATCCGAGTTGTTTTTGAATGAAATGAGCAAAGAAATGCACGAAACACGAGTATTAGGTGCAAACAGAGATTGTGGAGAAATATTTTGAATTGAATACAAATTTTGGTTTGCATTTGAATAATTAATATTTACTACCATTCTTCACGAAAAATCTATCCGAGTTTTTTTTGGGTGAAACGAGCAAACAAACGAACAAAACATGAGTTTTAGGACCAAACAAAGATTGTGGAGAAATATTTTAAATTGAGTAGAAATTTAGGTTTGCATTTGAATAATTTAGTATTTATTATCATTCTTTACGAAAAATCTATCCGAGTTGTTTTTGAATGAAAGGAGCAAACAAATGCACGAAACATGAGTATTAGGTGCAAACAAAGATTGTGGAGAAATATTTTAATTTGAATACAAATTTTGGTTTGCATTTGAATAATTTAGTATTTACTATCATTCTTTAGGAAAAATCTATGCGAGTTGTTTTTGAATGAAATGAGCAAACAAATGCACGAAACATGAGTTTTAGGTGCAAACAAAGATGTCGGAGGAATATTTTAAATTGAAAACAAAGTTTGGTTTGCACTTGAATAATTTAGTATTTACTATCATTCTTTACGAAAAATCTATCCGAGTTGTTTTTGAATGAAATGAGCAAAGAAATGCACGAAACACGAGTATTAGGTGCAAACAGAGATTGTGGAGAAATATTTTAAATTGAATACAAATTTTGGTTTGCATTTGAATAATTTAGTATTTACTATCATTATTTAGGAAAAATCTATTCGAGTTGTTTTTGAATGAAATGAGCAAACAAATGCACGTAACATGAGTTTTAGGTGCAAACAGAGATTGTGGAGAAATATTTTGAATTGAATACAAATTTTGGTTTGCATTTGAATACTTTAGTATTTACTATCATTTTTTACGAAAAATGTATTCGAGTTGTTTTTGAATGAAATGAGCAAACAAATGCACGAAACATGAGTTTTAGGTGCAAACAAAGATGTCGGAGAAATATTTTAAATTGAAAACAAAGTTTGGTTTGCACTTGAATAATTTATTATTTACTATCATTCTTTACGAAAAATCTATCCGAGTTGTTTTTGAATGGAAGGACCAAACAAATTCACGAAACATGAGTATTAGGTGCAAACAGAGATTGTGGAGAAATATTTTAAATTGAATACAAATTTTGGTTTTCATTTGAATAATTTAGTATTTACTATCATTCTTTAGGAAAAATCTATGCGAGTTGTTTTTGAATGAAATGAGCAAACAAATGCACGAAACATGAGTTTTAGGTGCAAACAAAGATTGTGGAGAAATATTTTGAATTGAATACAAATTTTGGTTTGCATTTGAATACTTTAGTATTTACTATCATTTTTTACGAAAAATGTATTCGAGTTGTTTTTGAATGAAATGAGCAAACAAATGCACGAAACATGAGTTTTAGGTGCAAACAAAGATGTCGGAGAAATATTTTAAATTGAAAACAAAGTTTGGTTTGCACTTGAATAATTTAGTATTTACTATCATTCTTTACGAAAAATCTATCCGAGTTGTTTTTGAATGGAAGGACCAAACAAATGCACGAAACATGAGTATTAGGTGCAAACAGAGATTGTGGAGAAATATTTTAAATTGAATACAAATTTTGGTTTTCGTTTGAATAATTTAGTATTTACTATCATTCTTTAGGAAAAATCTATGCGAGTTGTTTTTGAATGAAATGAGCAAACAAATGCACGAAACATGAGTTTTAGGTGCAAACAAAGATTGTGGAGAAATATTTTGAATTGAATACAAATTTTGGTTTGCATTTGAATACTTTAGTATTAACTATCATTTTTTACGAAAAATCTATTCGAGTTGTTTTTGAATGAAACGAGCAAACAAATGCACGAAACATGAGTTTTAGGTGCAAACAAAGATGTTGGAGAAATATTTTAAATTGAAAACAAATTTTGGTTTGCACTTGAATAATTAAGTATTAACTATCATTCTTTACGAAAAATCTATCCGAGTTGTTTTTGAATGGAAGGAAAAAACAAATGCACGAAACATGAGTATTAGGTGCAAACAAAGATTGTGGATAAATATTTTAAATTGAATACAAATTTTGGTTTTCATTTGAATAATTTAGTATTTACTATCATTCTTTACGAAAAATCTATGCGAGTTGTTTTTGAAAGAAATAAGCAAACAAATGCACGAAACATGAGTTTTAGGTGCAAACAGAGATTGTGGAGAAATATTTTGAATTGAATACAAATTTTGGTTTGCATTTGAATACTTTAGTATTTACTATCATTTTTTACGAAAATTCTATTCGAGTTGTTTTTGAATGAAATGAGCAAACAAATGCACGAAACTTGAGTTTTAGGTGCAAACAGAGATTGTGGAGAAATATTTTGAATTGAATACAAATTTTGGTTTGCATTTGAATACGTTAGTATTTACTATCATTTTTTACGAAAAATGTATTCGAGTTGTTTTTGAATGAAATGAGCAAACAAATGCACGAAACATGAGTTTTAGGTGCAAACAAAGATGTCGGAGGAATATTTTAAATTGAAAACAAAGTTTGGTTTGCACTTGAATAATTTAGTATTTACTATCATTCTTTACGAAAAATCTATCCGAGTGGTTTTTGAATGGAAGGACCAAACAAATGCACGAAACATGAGTATTAGGTGCAAACAAAGATTGTGGAGAAATATTTTAAATTGAATACAAATTTTGGTTTTCATTTGAATAATTTAGTATTTACTATCATTGTTTAGGAAAAATCTATGCGAGTTGTTTTTGAATGAAATGAGCAAACAAATGCACGAAACATGAGTTTTAGGTGCAAACAAAGATTGTGGAGAAATATTTTGAATTGAATACAAATTTTGGTTTGCATTTGAATACTTTAGTATTTACTATCATTTTTTACGAAAAATCTATTCGAGTTGTTTTTGAATGAAATGAGCAAACAAATGCACGAAATATGAGTTTTAGGTGCAAACAAAGATGTTGGAGAAATATTTTAAATTGAAAACAAATTTTGGTTTGCACTTGAATAATTTAGTATTAACTATCATTCTTTACGAAAAATCTATCCGAGTTGTTTTTGAATGAAATGAGCAAAGAAATGCACGAAACACGAGTATTAGGTGCAAACAGAGATTGTGGAGAAATATTTTGAATTGAATACAAATCTTGGTGTGCATTTGAATAATTAATATTTACTACCATTCTGCACGAAAAATCTATCCGAGTTTTTTTTGGGTGATACGAGCAAACAAACGAACAAAACATGAGTTTTAGGATCAAACAAAGATTGTGGAGAAATATTTTAAATTGAGTAGAAATTTAGGTTTGCATTTGAATAATTTAGTATTTATTATCATTCTTTACGAAAAATCTATCCGAGTTGTTTTTGAATGAAAGGAGCAAACAAATGCACGAAACATGAGTTTTAGGTGCAAACAAAGATGTTGGAGAAATATTTTAAATTGAAAACAAATTTTGGTTTGCACTTGAATAATTTAGTATTAACTATCATTCTTTACGAAAAATCTATCCGAGTTGTTTTTGAATGAAATGAGCAAAGAAATGCACGAAACACGAGTATTAGGTGCAAACAGAGATTGTGGAGAAATATTTTGAATTGAATACAAATTTTGGTTTGCATTTGAATACTTTAGTATTTACTATCATTATTTAGGAAAATTCTATTCGAGTTGTTTTTGAATGAAATGAGCAAACAAATGCACGAAACATGAGTTTTAGGTGCAAACAGAGATTGTGGAGAAATATTTTGAATTGAATACAAATTTTGGTTTGCATTTGAATACGTTAGTATTTACTATCATTTTTTACGAAAAATGTATTCGAGTTGTTTTTGAATGAAATGAGCAAACAAATGCACGAAACATGAATTTTAGGTGCAAACAAAGATGTCGGAGAAATATTTTAAATTGAAAACAAAGTTTGGTTTGCACTTGAATAATTTAGTATTTACTATCATTCTTTACGAAAAATCTATCCGAGTTGTTTTTGAATGGAAGGACCAAACAAATGCACGAAACATGAGTATTACGTGCAAACAAAGATTGTGGAGAAATATTTTAAATTGAATACAAATTTTGGTTTTCATTTGAATAATTTAGTATTTACTATCATTCATTAGGAAAAATCTATGCGAGTTGTTTTTGAATGAAATGAGCAAACAAATGCACGAAACATGAGTTTTAGGTGCAAACAAAGATTGTGGAGAAATATTTTGAATTGAATACAAATTTTGGTTTGCATTTGAATACTTTAGTATTTACTATCATTTTTTACGAAATATCTATTCGAGTTGTTTTTGAATGAAATGAGCAAACAAATGCACGAAACATGAGTTTTAGGTGCAAACAAAGATGTTGGCGAAATATTTTAAATTGAAAACAAATTTTGGTTTGCACTTGAATAATTTAGTATTAACTATCATTCTTTATGAAAAATCTATCCGAGTTGTTTTTGAATGAAATGAGCAAAGAAATGCACGAAACACGAGTATTAGGTGCAAACAGAGATTGTGGAGAAATATTTTGAATTGAATACAAATTTTGGTTTGCATTTGAATACTTTAGTATTTACTATCATTATTTAGGAAAATTCTATTCGAGTTGTTTTTGAATGAAATGAGCAAACAAATGCACGAAACATGAGTTTTAGGTGCAAACAGAGATTGTGGAGAAATATTTTGAATTGAATACAAATTTTGGTTTGCATTTGAATACGTTAGTATTTACTATCATTTTTTACGAAAAATGTATTCGAGTTGTTTTTGAATGAAATGAGCAAACAAATGCACGAAACATCAGTTTTAGGTGCAAACAAAGATGTCGGAGAAATATTTTAAATTGAAAACAAAGTTTGGTTTGCACTTGAATAATTTAGTATTTACTATCATTCTTTACGAAAAATCTATCCGAGTTGTTTTTGAATGGAAGGACCAAACAAATGCACGAAACATGAGTATTACGTGCAAACAAAGATTGTGGAGAAATATTTTAAATTGAATACAAATTTTGGTTTTCATTTGAATAATTTAGTATTTACTATCATTCTTTAGGAAAAATCTATCCGAGTTGTTTTTGAATGGAAGGACCAAACAAATGCACGAAACATGAGTATTATGTGCAAACAAAGATTGTGGAGAAATATTTTAAATTGAATACAAATTTTGGTTTTCATTTGAATAATTTAGTATTTACTATCATTCTTTAGGAAAAATCTATGCGAGTTGTTTTTGAATGAAATGAGCAAACAAATGCACGAAACATGAGTTTTAGGTGCAAACAAAGATGTTGGCGAAATATTTTAAATTGAAAACAAATTTTGGTTTGCACTTGAATAATTTAGTATTAACTATCATTCTTTACGAAAAATCTATCCGAGTTGTTTTTGAATGAAATGAGCAAAGAAATGCACGAAACACGAGTATTAGGTGCAAACAGAGATTGTGTAGAAATATTTTGAATTGAATACAAATTTTGGTGTGCATTTGAATAAATAATATTTACTACCATTCTTCACGAAAAATCTATCCGAGTTTTTTTTGGGTGAAACGAGCAAACAAACGAACAAAACATGAGTTTTAGGACCAAACAAAGATTGTGGAGAAATATTTTAAATTGAGTAGAAATTTAGGTTTGCATTTGAATAATTTAGTATTTATTATCATTCTTTACGAAAAATCTATCCGAGTTGTTTTTGAATGAAAGGAGCAAACAAATGCACGAAACATGAGTTTTAGGTGCAAACAAAGATGTTGGAGAAATATTTTAAATTGAAAACAAATTTTGGTTTGCACTTGAATAATTTAGTATTAACTATCATTCTTTACGAAAAATCTATCCGAGTTGTTTTTGAATGAAATGAGCAAAGAAATGCACGAAACACGAGTATTAGGTGCAAACAGAGATTGTGGAGAAATATTTTGAATTGAATACAAATTTTGGTTTGCATTTGAATACTTTAGTATTTACTTTCATTTTTTAGGAAAATTCTATTCGAGTTGCTTTTGAATGAAATGAGCAAACAAATGCACGAAACATGAGTTTTAGGTGCAAACAGAGATTGTGGAGAAATTTTTTGAATTGAATACAAATTTTGGTTTGCATTTGAATACGTTAGTATTTACTATCATTTTTTACGAAAAATGTATTCGAGTTGTTTTTGAATGAAATGAGCAAACAAATGCACGAAACATGAGTTTTAG
Source organism: Juncus effusus (assembly GCA_027726005.1). Taxonomy (NCBI): domain Eukaryota; kingdom Viridiplantae; phylum Streptophyta; class Magnoliopsida; order Poales; family Juncaceae; genus Juncus; species Juncus effusus. The sequence continues at coordinate 5,765,819 of CM050893.1, forward strand.
GTGCAAACAAAGATGTCGGAGAAATATTTTAAATTGAAAACAAAGTTTGGTTTGCACTTGAATAATTTAGTATTTACTATCATTCTTTACGAAAAATCTATCCGAGTGGTTTTTGAATGGAAGGACCAAACAAATGCACGAAACATGAGTATTAGGTGCAAACAAAGATTGTGGAGAAATATTTTAAATTGAATACAAATTTTGGTTTTCATTTGAATAATTTAGTATTTACTATCATTGTTTAGGAAAAATCTATGCGAGTTGTTTTTGAATGAAATGAGCAAACAAATGCACGAAACATGAGTTTTAGGTGCAAACAAAGATTGTGGAGAAATATTTTGAATTGAATACAAATTTTGGTTTGCATTTGAATACTTTAGTATTTACTATCATTTTTTACGAAAAATCTATTCGAGTTGTTTTTGAATGAAATGAGCAAACAAATGCACGAAATATGAGTTTTAGGTGCAAACAAAGATGTTGGAGAAATATTTTAAATTGAAAACAAATTTTGGTTTGCACTTGAATAATTTAGTATTAACTATCATTCTTTACGAAAAATCTATCCGAGTTGTTTTTGAATGAATGGACCAAACAAATGCACGAAACATGAGTATTAGGTGGAAACAAAGATTGTGGAGAAATATTTTAAATTGAATACAAATTTTGGTTTTCATTTGAATAATTTAGTATTTACTATCATTCTTTAGGAAAAATCTATGCGAGTTGTTTTTGAATGAAATGAGCAAACAAATGCACGAAACATGAGTTTTAGGTGCAAACAAAGATTGTGGAGAAATATTTTGAATTAAATACAAATTTTGGTTTGCATTTGAATACTTTAGTATTTACTATCACTTTTTACGAAAAATCTATTCGAGTTGTTTTTGAATGAAATGAGCAAAGAAATGCACGAAACATGAGTTTTAGGTGCAAACAAAGATGTCGGAGAAATATTTTAAATTGAAAACAAAGTTTGGTTTGCACTTGAATAATTTAGTATTTACTATCATTCTTTACGAAAAATCTATCCGAGTTGTTTTTGAATGAAAGGACCAAACAAATGCACGAAACATGAGTATTACGTGCAAACAAAGATTGTGGAGAAATATTTTAAATTGAATACAAATTTTGGTTTTCATTTGAATAATTTAGTATTTACTATCATTGTTTAGGAAAAATCTATGCGAGTTGTTTTTGAATGAAATGAGCAAACAAATGCACGAAACATGACTTTTAGGTGCAAACAAAGATTGTGGAGAAATATTTTGAATTGAATACAAATTTTGGTTTGCATTTGAATACGTTAGTATTTACTATCATTTTTTACGAAAAATGTATTCGAGTAGTTTTTGAATGAAATGAGCAAACAAATGCACGAAACATGAGTTTTAGGTGCAAACAAAGATGTCGGAGAAATATTTTAAATTGAAAACAAAGTTTGGTTTGCACTTGAATAATTTAGTATTTACTATCATTCTTTACGAAAAATCTATCCGAGTTGTTTTTGAATGAAATGAGCAAAGAAATGCACGAAACACGAGTATTAGGTGCAAACAGAGATTGTGGAGAAATATTTTGAATTGAATACAAATTTTGGTTTGCATTTGAATACTTTAGTATTTACTATCATTATTTAGAAAATTCTATTCGAGTTGTTTTTGAATGAAATGAGCAAACAAATGCACGAAACATGACTTTTAGGTGCAAACAGAGATTGTGGAGAAATATTTTGAATTGAATACAAATTTTGGTTTGCATTTGAATACGTTAGTATTTACTATCATTTTTTACGAAAAATGTATTCGAGTTGTTTTTGAATGAAATGAGCAAACAAATGCACGAAACATGAGTTTTAGGTGCAAACAAAGATGTCGGAGAAATATTTTAAATTGAAAACAAAGTTTGGTTTGCACTTGAATAATTTAGTATTTACTATCATTCTTTACGAAAAATCTATCCGAGTTGTTTTTGAATGGAAGGACCAAACAAATGCACGAAACATGAGTATTATGTGCAAACAAAGATTGTGGAGAAATATTTTAAATTGAATTCAAATTTTGGTTTTCATTTGAATAATTTAGTATTTACTATCATTCTTTAGGAAAAATCTATGCGAGTTGTTTTTGAATGAAATGAGCAAACAAATGCACGAAACATGAGTTTTAGGTGCAAACAAAGATTGTGGAGAAATATTTTGAATTGAATACAAATTTTGGTTTGCATTTGAATACTTTAGTATTTACTATCATTTTTTACGAAATATCTATTCGAGTTGTTTTTGAATGAAATGAGCAAACAAATGCACGAAACATGAGTTTTAGGTGCAAACAAAGATGTTGGCGAAATATTTTAAATTGAAAACAAATTTTGGTTTGCACTTGAATAATTTTGTATTAACTATCATTCTTTACGAAAAATCTATCCGAGTTGTTTTTGAATGAAATGAGCAAAGAAATGCACGAAACACGAGTATTAGGTGCAAACAGAGATTGTGGAGAAATATTTTGAATTGAATACAAATTTTGGTGTGCATTTGAATAAATAATATTTACTACCATTCTTCACGAAAAATCTATCCGAGTTTTTTTTGGGTGAAACGAGCAAACAAACGAACAAAACATGAGTTTTAGGACCAAACAAAGATTGTGGAGAAATATTTTAAATTGAGTAGAAATTTAGGTTTGCATTTGAATAATTTAGTATTTATTATCATTCTTTACGAAAAATCTATCCGAGTTGTTTTTGAATGAAAGGAGCAAACAAATGCACGAAACATGAGTTTTAGGTGCAAACAAAGATGTTGGAGAAATATTTTAAATTGAAAACAAATTTTGGTTTGCACTTGAATAATTTAGTATTAACTATCATTCTTTACGAAAAATCTATCCGAGTTGTTTTTGAATGAAATGAGCAAAGAAATGCACGAAACACGAGTATTAGGTGCAAACAGAGATTGTGGAGAAATATTTTGAATTGAATACAAATTTTGGTTTGCATTTGAATACTTTAGTATTTACTATCATTATTTAGGAAAATTCTATTCGAGTTGTTTTTGAATGAAATGAGCAAACAAATGCACGAAACATGACTTTTAGGTGCAAACAGAGATTGTGGAGAAATATTTTGAATTGAATACAAATTTTGGTTTGCATTTGAATACGTTAGTATTTACTATCATTTTTTACGAAAAATGTATTCGAGTTGTTTTTGAATGAAATGAGCAAACAAATGCACGAAACATGAGTTTTAGGTGCAAACAAAGATGTCGGAGAAATATTTTAAATTGAAAACAAAGTTTGGTTTGCACTTGAATAATTTAGTATTTACTATCATTCTTTACGAAAAATCTATCCGAGTTGTTTTTGAATGGAAGGACCAAACAAATGCACGAAACATGAGTATTATGTGCAAACAAAGATTGTGGAGAAATATTTTAAATTGAATACAAATTTTGGTTTTCATTTGAATAATTTAGTATTTACTATCATTCTTTAGGAAAAATCTATGCGAGTTGTTTTTGAATGAAATGAGCAAACAAATGCACGAAACATGAGTTTTAGGTGCAAACAAAGATTGTGGAGAAATATTTTGAATTGAATACAAATTTTGGTTTGCATTTGAATACTTTAGTATTTACTATCATTTTTTACGAAATATCTATTCGAGTTGTTTTTGAATGAAATGAGCAAACAAATGCACGAAACATGAGTTTTAGGTGCAAACAAAGATGTTGGCGAAATATTTTAAATTGAAAACAAATTTTGGTTTGCACTTGAATAATTTTGTATTAACTATCATTCTTTACGAAAAATCTATCCGAGTTGTTTTTGAATGAAATGAGCAAAGAAATGCACGAAACACGAGTATTAGGTGCAAACAGAGATTGTGGAGAAATATTTTGAATTGAATACAAATTTTGGTGTGCATTTGAATAAATAATATTTACTACCATTCTTCACGAAAAATCTATCCGAGTTTTTTTTGGGTGAAACGAGCAAACAAACGAACAAAACATGAGTTTTAGGACCAAACAAAGATTGTGGAGAAATATTTTAAATTGAGTAGAAATTTAGGTTTGCATTTGAATAATTTAGTATTTATTATCATTCTTTACGAAAAATCTATCCGAGTTGTTTTTGAATGAAAGGAGCAAACAAATGCACGAAACATGAGTTTTAGGTGCAAACAAAGATGTTGGAGAAATATTTTAAATTGAAAACAAATTTTGGTTTGCACTTGAATAATTTAGTATTAACTATCATTCTTTACGAAAAATCTATCCGAGTTGTTTTTGAATGAAATGAGCAAAGAAATGCACGAAACACGAGTATTAGGTGCAAACAGAGATTGTGGAGAAATATTTTGAATTGAATACAAATTTTGGTTTGCATTTGAATACTTTAGTATTTACTATCATTATTTAGGAAAATTCTATTCGAGTTGTTTTTGAATGAAATGAGCAAACAAATGCACGAAACATGACTTTTAGGTGCAAACAGAGATTGTGGAGAAATATTTTGAATTGAATACAAATTTTGGTTTGCATTTGAATACGTTAGTATTTACTATCATTTTTTACGAAAAATGTATTCGAGTTGTTTTTGAATGAAATGAGCAAACAAATGCACGAAACATGAGTTTTAGGTGCAAACAAAGATGTCGGAGAAATATTTTAAATTGAAAACAAAGTTTGGTTTGCACTTGAATAATTTAGTATTTACTATCATTCTTTACGAAAAATCTATCCGAGTTGTTTTTGAATGGAAGGACCAAACAAATGCACGAAACATGAGTATTATGTGCAAACAAAGATTGTGGAGAAATATTTTAAATTGAATACAAATTTTGGTTTTCATTTGAATAATTTAGTATTTACTATCATTCTTTAGGAAAAATCTATGCGAGTTGTTTTTGAATGAAATGAGCAAACAAATGCACGAAACATGAGTTTTAGGTGCAAACAAAGATTGTGGAGAAATATTTTGAATTGAATACAAATTTTGGTTTGCATTTGAATACTTTAGTATTTACTATCATTTTTTACGAAATATCTATTCGAGTTGTTTTTGAATGAAATGAGCAAACAAATGCACGAAACATGAGTTTTAGGTGCAAACAAAGATGTTGGCGAAATATTTTAAATTGAAAACAAATTTTGGTTTGCACTTGAATAATTTTGTATTAACTATCATTCTTTACGAAAAATCTATCCGAGTTGTTTTTGAATGAAATGAGCAAAGAAATGCACGAAACACGAGTATTAGGTGCAAACAGAGATTGTGGAGAAATATTTTGAATTGAATACAAATTTTGGTGTGCATTTGAATAAATAATATTTACTACCATTCTTCACGAAAAATCTATCCGAGTTTTTTTTGGGTGAAACGAGCAAACAAACGAACAAAACATGAGTTTTAGGACCAAACAAAGATTGTGGAGAAATATTTTAAATTGAGTAGAAATTTAGGTTTGCATTTGAATAATTTAGTATTTATTATCATTCTTTACGAAAAATCTATCCGAGTTGTTTTTGAATGAAAGGAGCAAACAAATGCACGAAACATGAGTTTTAGGTGCAAACAAAGATGTTGGAGAAATATTTTAAATTGAAAACAAATTTTGGTTTGCACTTGAATAATTTAGTATTAACTATCATTCTTTACGAAAAATCTATCCGAGTTGTTTTTGAATGAAATGAGCAAAGAAATGCACGAAACACGAGTATTAGGTGCAAACAGAGATTGTGGAGAAATATTTTGAATTGAATACAAATTTTGGTTTGCATTTGAATACTTTAGTATTTACTATCATTATTTAGGAAAATTCTATTCGAGTTGTTTTTGAATGAAATGAGCAAACAAATGCACGAAACATGACTTTTAGGTGCAAACAGAGATTGTGGAGAAATATTTTGAATTGAATACAAATTTTGGTTTGCATTTGAATACGTTAGTATTTACTATCATTTTTTACGAAAAATGTATTCGAGTTGTTTTTGAATGAAATGAGCAAACAAATGCACGAAACATGAGTTTTAGGTGCAAACAAAGATGTCGGAGAAATATTTTAAATTGAAAACAAAGTTTGGTTTGCACTTGAATAATTTAGTATTTACTATCATTCTTTACGAAAAATCTATCCGAGTTGTTTTTGAATGGAAGGACCAAACAAATGCACGAAACATGAGTATTATGTGCAAACAAAGATTGTGGAGAAATATTTTAAATTGAATACAAATTTTGGTTTTCATTTGAATAATTTAGTATTTACTATCATTCTTTAGGAAAAATCTATGCGAGTTGTTTTTGAATGAAATGAGCAAACAAATGCACGAAACATGAGTTTTAGGTGCAAACAAAGATTGTGGAGAAATATTTTGAATTGAATACAAATTTTGGTTTGCATTTGAATACTTTAGTATTTACTATCATTTTTTACGAAATATCTATTCGAGTTGTTTTTGAATGAAATGAGCAAACAAATGCACGAAACATGAGTTTTAGGTGCAAACAAAGATGTTGGCGAAATATTTTAAATTGAAAACAAATTTTGGTTTGCACTTGAATAATTTTGTATTAACTATCATTCTTTACGAAAAATCTATCCGAGTTGTTTTTGAATGAAATGAGCAAAGAAATGCACGAAACACGAGTATTAGGTGCAAACAGAGATTGTGGAGAAATATTTTGAATTGAATACAAATTTTGGTGTGCATTTGAATAAATAATATTTACTACCATTCTTCACGAAAAATCTATCCGAGTTTTTTTTGGGTGAAACGAGCAAACAAACGAACAAAACATGAGTTTTAGGACCAAACAAAGATTGTGGAGAAATATTTTAAATTGAGTAGAAATTTAGGTTTGCATTTGAATAATTTAGTATTTATTATCATTCATTACGAAAAATCTATCCGAGTTGTTTTTGAATGAAAGGAGCAAACAAATGCACGAAACATGAGTTTTAGGTGCAAACAAAGATGTTGGAGAAATATTTTAAATTGAAAACAAATTTTGGTTTGCACTTGAATAATTTAGTATTAACTATCATTCTTTACGAAAAATCTATCCGAGTTGTTTTTGAATGAAATGAGCAAAGAAATGCACGAAACACGAGTATTAGGTGCAAACAGAGATTGTGGAGAAATATTTTGAATTGAATACAAATTTTGGTTTGCATTTGAATACTTTAGTATTTACTTTCATTTTTTAGGAAAATTCTATTCGAGTTGTTTTTGAATGAAATGAGCAAACAAATGCACGAAACATGAGTTTTAGGTGCAAACAGAGATTGTGGAGAAATATTTTGAATTGAATACAAATTTTGGTTCGCATTTGAATACGTTAGTATTTACTATCATTTTTTACGAAAAATGTATTCGAGTCGTTTTTGAATGAAATGAGCAAACAAATGCACGAAACATGAGTTTTAGGTGCAAACAAAGATGTCGGAGAAATATTTTAAATTGAAAACAAAGTTTGGTTTGCACTTGAATAATTTAGTATTTACTATCATTCTTTACGAAAAATCTATCCGAGTTGTTTTTGAATGAAAGGACCAAACAAATGCACGAAACATGAGTATTAGGTGCAAACAAAGATTGTGGAGAAATATTTTAAATTGAATACAAATTTTGGTTTTCATTTGAATAATTTAGTATTTACTATCATTCTTTAGGAAAAATCTATGCGAGTTGTTTTTGAATGAAATAAGCAAACAAATGCACGAAACATGAGTTTTAGGTGCAAACAAAGATTGTGGAGAAATATTTTGAATTAAATACAAATTTTGGTTTGCATTTGAATACTTTAGTATTTACTATCATTTTTTACGAAAAATCTATTCGAGTTGTTTTTGAATGAAATGAGCAAACAAATGCACGAAACATGAGTTTTAGGTGGAAACAAAGATGTCGGAGAAATATTTTAAATTGAAAACAAAGTTTGGTTTTGCACTTGAATAATTTAGTATTTACTATCATTCTTTACGAAAAATCTATCCGAGTTGTTTTTGAATGAAAGGACCAAACAAATGCACGAAACATGAGTATTACGTTCAAACAAAGATTGTGGAGAAATATTTTAAATTGAATACAAATTTTGGTTTTCATTTGAATAATTTAGTATTTACTATCATTCGTTAGGAAAAATCTATGCGAGTTGTTTTTGAATGAAATGAGCAAACAAATGCACGAAACATGAGTTTTAGGTGCAAACAAAGATTGTGGCGAAATATTTTGAATTGAATACAAATTTTGGTTTGCATTTGAATACTTTAGTATTTACTATCATTTTTTACGAAATATCTATTCGAGTTGTTTTTGAATGAAAGGAGCAAACAAATGCACGAAACATGAGTTTTAGGTGCAAACAAAGATGTTGGAGAAATATTTTAAATTGAAAACAAATTTTGGTTTGCACTTGAATAATTTAGTATTAACTATCATTCTTTACGAAAAATCTATCCGAGTTGTTTTTGAATGAAATGAGCAAAGAAATGCACGAAACACGAGTATTAGGTGCAAACAGAGATTGTGGAGAAATATTTTGAATTGAATACAAATTTTGGTTTGCATTTGAATACTTTAGTATTTACTTTCATTTTTTAGGAAAATTCTATTCGAGTTGTTTTTGAATGAAATGAGCAAACAAATGCACGAAACATGAGTTTTAGGTGCAAACAGATATTGTGGAGAAATATTTTGAATTGAATACAAATTTTGGTTTGCATTTGAATACGTTAGTATTTACTATCATTTTTTACGAAAAATGTATTCGAGTTGTTTTTGAATGAAATGAGCAAACAAATGCACGAAACATGAGTTTTAGGTGCAAACAAAGATGTCGGAGGAATATTTTAAATTGAAAACAAAGTTTGGTTTGCACTTCAATAATTTAGTATTTACTATCATTCTTTACGAAAAATCTATCCGAGTTGTTTTTGAATGAAAGGACCAAACAAATGCACGAAACATGAGTATTAGGTGCAAACAAAGATTGTGGACAAATATTTTAAATTGAATACAAATTTTGGTTTTCATTTGAATAATTTAGTATTTACTATCATTCTTTAGGAAAAATCTATGCGAGCTGTTTTTGAATGAAATGAGCAAACAAATGCACGAAACATGAGTTTTAGGTGCAAACAAAGATTGTGGAGAAATATTTTGAATTAAATACAAATTTTGGTTTGCATTTGAATACTTTAGTATTTACTATCATTTTTTACGAAAAATCTATTCGAGTTGTTTTTGAATGAAATGAGCAAACAAATGCACGAAACATGAGTTTTAGGTGCAAACAAAGATGTTGGAGAAATATTTTAAATTGAAAACAAATTTTGGTTTGCACTTGAATAATTTAGTATTAACTATCATTCTTAACGAAAAATCTATCCGAGTTGTTTTTGAAAGAAAGGAGCAAACAAATGCACGAAACATGAGTATTAGGTGCAAACAAAGATTGTGGAGAAATATTTTAAATTGAATACAAATTTTTGTTTGCATTTGAATAATTTAGTATTTATTATCATTCTTTAGATAAAATCTATGCGAGTTGTTTTTGAATGAAATGAGCAAACAAATGCACGAAACATGAGTTTTAGGTGCAAACAGAGATTGTGGAGAAATATTTTGAATAGAATACAAATTTTGGTTTGCATTTGAATACTTTAGTATTTACTATCATTTTTTACGAAAATTCTATTCGAGTTGTTTTTGAATGAAACGAGCAAACAAATGCACGAAACTTGAGTTTTAGGTGCAAACAGAGATTGTGGAGAAATATTTTGAATTGAATACAAATTTTGGTTTGCATTTGAATACTTTACTATTTACTATCATTTTTTACGAAAAATCTATTCGAGTTGTTTTTGAATGAAATGAGCAAACAAATGCACGAAACATGAGTTTTAGGTGCAAACAAAGATGTCGGAGAAATATTTTAAATTGAAAACAAAGTTTGGTTTGCACTTGAATAATTTACAATTTACTATCTTTCTTTACGAAAAATCTATCCGAGTGGTTTTTGAATGAAAGGAGGAAACAAATGCACGAAACTATGAGTATTAGGTGCAAACAAAGATTGTGGAGAAATATTTTGAATTGAATACAAATTTTGGTTTGCATTTGAATACTTTAGTATTTACTATCATTTTTTACGAAAAATCTATTCGAGTTGTTTTTGAATGAAATGAGCAAACAAATGCACGAAACATGAGTTTTAGGTGCAAACAAAGATGTTGGAGAAATATTTTAAATTGAAAACAAATTTTGGTTTGCACTTGAATAATTTAGTATTAACTATCATTCTTAACGAAAAATCTATCCGAGTTGTTTTTGAATGAAATGAGCAAAGAAATGCACGAAACACGAGTATTAGGTGCAAACAGAGATTGTGGAGAAATATTTTGAATTGAATACAAATTTTGGTTTGCATTTGAATAATTAATATTTACTACCATTCTTCACGAAAAATCTATCCGAGTTTTTTTTGGGTGAAACGAGCAAACAAACGAACAAAACATGAGTTTTAGGACCAAACAAAGATTGTGGAGAAATATTTTAAATTGAGTAGAAATTTAGGTTTGCATTTGAATAATTTAGTATTTATTATCATTCTTTACGAAAAATCTATCCGAGTTGTTTTTGAATGAAAGGAGCAAACAAATGCACGAAACATGAGTATTAGGCGCAAACAAAGATTGTGGAGAAATATTTTAAATTGAATACAAATTTTTGTTAGCATTTGAATAATTTAGTATTTATTATCATTCTTTAGATAAAATTTATGCGAGTTGTTTTTGAATGAAATGAGCAAACAAATGCACGAAACATGAGTTTTAGGTGCAAACAGAGATTGTGGAGAAATATTTTGAATTGAATACAAATTTTGGTTTGCATTTGAATACTTTAGTATTTACTATCATTTTTTACGAAAATTCTATTCGAGTTGTTTTTGAATGAAACGAGCAAACAAGTGCACGAAACATGAGTTTTAGGTGCAAACAGAGATTGTGGAGAAATATTTTGAATTGAATACAAATTTTGGTTTGCATTTGAATACTTTAGTATTTACTATCATTTTTTACGAAAAATCTATTCGAGTTGTTTTTGAATGAAATGAGCAAACAAATGCACGAAACATGAGTATTAGGTGCAAACAAAGATGTCGGAGAAATATTTTAAATTGAAAACAAAGTTTGGTTTGCACTTGAATAATTTACTATTTACTATCATTCTTTACGAAAAATCTATCCGAGTTGTTTTTGAATGAAAGGAGGAAACAAATGCACGAAACATGAGTATTAGGTGCAAACAAAGATTGTGGAGAAATATTTTAAATTGAATACAAATTTTTCTTTTCATTTGAATAATTTAGTATTTACTATCATTCTTTAGGAAAAATCTATGCGAGTTGCTTTTGAATGAAATGAGCAAACAAATGCACGAAACATGAGTTTTAGGTGCAAACAAAGATTGTGGAGAAATATTTTGAATTGAATACAAATTTTGGTTTGCATTTGAATACTTTAGTATTTACTATCATTTTTTACGAAAAATCTATTCGAGTCGTTTTTGAATGAAATGAGCAAACAAATGCACGAAACATGAGTTTTAGGTGCAAACAAAGATGTTGGAGAAATATTTTAAATTGAAAACAAATTTTGGTTTGCACTTGAATAATTTAGTATTAACTATCATTCTTAACGAAAAATCTATCCGAGTTGTTTTTGAATGAAATGAGCAAAGAAATGCACGAAACACGAGTATTAGGTGCAAACAGAGATTGTGGAGAAATATTTTGAATTGAATACAAATTTTGGTTTGCATTTGAATAATTAATATTTACTACCATTCTTCACGAAAAATCTATCCGAGTTTTTTTTGGGTGAAACGAGCAAACAAACGAACAAAACATGAGTTTTAGGACCAAACAAAGATTGTGAAGAAATATTTTAAATTGAGTAGAAATTTAGGTTTGCATTTGAATAATTTTGTATTTATTATCATTCTTTACGAAAAATCTATCCGAGTTGTTTTTGAATGAAAGGAGCAAACAAATGCACGAAACATGAGTATTAGGCGCAAACAAAGATTGTGGAGAAATATTTTAAATTGAATACAAATTTTTGTTTGCATTTGAATAATTTATTATTTATTATCATTCTTTAGATAAAATCTATGCGAGTTGTTTTTGAATGAAATGAGCAAACAAATGCACGAAACATGAGTTTTAGGTGCAAACAGAGATTGTGGAGAAATATTTTGAATTGAATACAAATTTTGGTTTGCATTTGAATACTTTAGTATTTACTATCATTTTTTACGAAAATTCTATTCGAGTTGTTTTTGAATGAAACGAGCAAACAAGTGCACGAAACATGAGTTTTAGGTGCAAACAGAGATTGTGGAGAAATATTTTGAATTGAATACAAATTTTGGTTTGCATTTGAATACTTTAGTATTTACTATCATTTTTTACGAAAAATCTATTCGAGTTGTTTTTGAATGAAATGAGCAAACAAATGCACGAAACATGAGTATTAGGTGCAAACAAAGATGTCGGAGAAATATTTTAAATTGAAAACAAAGTTTGGTTTGCACTTGAATAATTTACTATTTACTATCATTCTTTACGAAAAATCTATCCGAGTTGTTTTTGAATGAAAGGAGGAAACAAATGCACGAAACATGAGTATTAGGTGCAAACAAAGATTGTGGAGAAATATTTTAAATTGAATACAAATTTTTGTTTGCATTTGAATAATTTATTATTTATTATCATTCTTTAGATAAAATCTATGCGAGTTGTTTTTGAATGAAATGAGCAAACAAATGCACGAAACATGAGTTTTAGGTGCAAACAGAGATTGTGGAGAAATATTTTGAATTGAATACAAATTTTGGTTTGCATTTGAATACTTTAGTATTTACTATCATTTTTTACGAAAATTCTATTCGAGTTGTTTTTGAATGAAACGAGCAAACAAGTGCACGAAACATGAGTTTTAGGTGCAAACAGAGATTGTAGAGAAATATTTTGAATTGAATACAAATTTTGGTTTGCATTTGAATACTTTAGTATTTACTATCATTTTTTACGAAAATTCTATTCGAGTTGTTTTTGAATGAAACGAGCAAACAAATGCACGAAACTTGAGTTTTAGGTGCAAACAGAGATTGTGGAGAAATATTTTGAATTGAATACAAATTTTGGTTTGCATTTGAATACTTTAGTATTTACTATCATTTTTTACGAAAAATCTATTCGAGTTGTTTTTGAATGAAATGAGCAAACAAATGCACGAAACATGAGTTTTAGCTGCAAACAAAGATGTTGGAGAAATATTTTAAATTGAAAACAAATTTTGGTTTGCACTTGAATAATTTAGTATTTACTATCATTTCTTTACGAAAAATCTATCCGAGTTGTTTTTGAATGAAATGAGCAAAGAAATGCACGAAACACGAGTATTAGGTGCAAACAGAGATTGTGGAGAAATATTTTGAATTGAATACAAATTTTGGTTTGCATTTGAATAATTAATATTTACTACCATTCTTCACGAAAAATCTATCCGAGTTTTTTTTGGGTGAAACGAGCAAACAAACGAACAAAACATGAGTTTTAGGACCAAACAAAGATTGTGGAGAAATATTTTAAATTGAGTAGAAATTTAGGTTTGCATTTGAATAATTTAGTATTTATTATCATTCTTTACGAAAAATTTATCCGAGTTGTTTTTGAATGAAAGGAGCAAACAAATGCACGAAACATGAGTTTTAGGTGCAAACAAAGATGTTGGAGAAATATTTTAAATTGAAAACAAATTTTGGTTTGCACTTGAATAATTTAGTATTAACTATCATTCTTTACGAAAAATCTATCCGAGTTGTTTTTGAATGAAATGAGCAAAGAAATGCACGAAACACGAGTATTAGGTGCAAACAGAGATTGTGGAGAAATATTTTGAATTGAATACAAATTTTGGGTTGCGTTTGAATACTTTAGTATTTACTTTCATTTTTTAGGAAAATTCTATTCGAGTTGTTTTTGAATGAAATGAGCAAACAAATGCACGAAACATGAGTTTTAGGTGCAAACAGAGATTGTGGAGAAATATTTTGAATTGAATACAAATTTTGGTTTGCATTTGAATACGTTAGTATTTCTATCATTTTTTACGAAAAATGTATTCGAGTTGTTTTTGAATGAAATGAGCAAACAAATGCACGAAACATGAGTTTTAGGTGCAAACAATGATGTCGGAGAAATATTTTAAATTGAAAACAAAGTTTGGTTTGCACTTGAATAATTTAGTATTTACTATCATTATTTACGAAAAATCTATCAGAGTTGTTTTTGAATGAAAGGACCAAACAAATGCACGAAACATGAGTATTAGGTGCAAACAAAGATTGTGGAGAAATATTTTAAATTGAATACAAATTTTGGTTTTCATTTGAATAATTTAGTATTTACTATCATTCTTTAGGAAAAATCTATGCGAGTTGTTTTTGAATGAAATGAGCAAACAAATGCACGAAACATGAGTTTTAGGTGCAAACAAAGATTGTGGAGAAATATTTTGAATTAAATACAAATTTTGGTTTGCATTTGAATACTTTAGTATTTACTATCATTTTTTACGAAAAATCTATTCGAGTTGTTTTTGAATGAAATGAGCAAACAAATGCACGAAACATGAGTTTTAGGTGCAAACAAAGATGTTGGAGAAATATTTTAAATTGAAAACAAATTTTGGTTTGCACTTGAATAATTTAGTATTAACTATCATTCTTTACGAAAAATCTATCCGAGTTGTTTTTGGATGAAATGAGCAAAGAAATGCACGAAACACGAGTATTAGGTGCAAACAGAGATTGTGGAGAAATATTTTGATTTGAATACAAATTTTGGTTTGCATTTGCATAATTAATATTTACTACCATTCTTCACGAAAAATCTATCCGAGTTTTTTTTGGGTGAAACGAGCAAACAAACGAACAAAACATGAGTTTTAGGACCAAACAAAGATTGTGGAGAAATATTTTAAATTGAGTAGAAATTTAGGTTTGCATTTGAATAATTTAGTATTTATTATCATTCTTTACGAAAAATCTATCCGAGTTGTTTTTGAAAGAAAGGAGCAAACAAATGCACGAAACATGAGTATTAGGTGCAAACAAAGATTGTGGAGAAATATTTCAAATTGAATACAAATTTTTGTTTGCATTTGAATAATTTAGTATTTATTATCATTCTTTAGATAAAATCTATGCGAGTTGTCTTTGAATGAAATGAGCAAACAAATGCACGAAACATGAGTTTTAGGTGCAAACAGAGATTGTGGAGAAATATTTTGAATTGAATACAAATTTTGGTTTGCATTTGAATACTTTAGTATTTACTATCATTTTTTACGAAAATTCTATTCGAGTTGTTTTTGAATGAAACGAGCAAACAAATGCACGAAACATGAGTTTTAGGTGCAAACAGAGATTGTGGAGAAATATTTTGAATTGAATACAAATTTTGGTTTGCATTTGAATACTTTAGTATTTACTATCATTTTTTACGAAAATTCTATTCGAGTTGTTTTTGAATGAAACGAGCAAACAAATGCACGAAACTTGAGTTTTAGGTGCAAACAGAGATTGTGGAGAAATATTTTGAATTGAATACAAATTTTGGTTTGCATTTGAATAATTTAGTATTTACTATCATTGTTTAGGAAAAATCTATGCGAGTTGTTTTTGAATGAAATGAGCAAACAAATGCACGAAACATGAGTTTTAGGTGCAAACAAAGATTGTGGAGAAATATTTTGAATTGAATACAAATTTTGGTTTGCATTTGAATACTTTAGTATTTACTATCATTTTTTACGAAAAATCTATTCGAGTTGTTTTTGAATGAAATGAGCAAACAAATGCACGAAATATGAGTTTTAGGTGCAAACAAAGATGTTGGAGAAATATTTTAAATTGAAAACAAATTTTGGTTTGCACTTGAATAATTTAGTATTAACTATCATTCTTTACGAAAAATCTATCCGAGTTGTTTTTGAATGAAATGAGCAAAGAAATGCACGAAACACGAGTATTAGGTGCAAACAGAGATTGTGGAGAAATATTTTGAATTGAATACAAATTTTGGTGTGCATTTGAATAATTAATATTTACTACCATTCTTCACGAAAAATCTATCCGAGTTTTTTTTGGGTGATACGAGCAAACAAACGAAGAAAACATGAGTTTTAGGATCAAACAAAGATTGTGGAGAAATATTTTAAATTGAGTAGAAATTTAGGTTTGCATTTGAATAATTTAGTATTTATTATCATTCTTTACGAAAAATCTATCCGAGTTGTTTTTGAATGAAAGGAGCAAACAAATGCACGAAACATGAGTTTTAGGTGCAAACAAAGATGTTGGAGAAATATTTTAAATTGAAAACAAATTTTGGTTTGCACTTGAATAATTTAGTATTAACTATCATTCTTTACGAAAAATCTATGCGAGTTGTTTTTGAATGAAATGAGCAAAGAAATGCACGAAACACGAGTATTAGGTGCAAACAGAGATTGTGGAGAAATATTTTGAATTGAATACAAATTTTGGTTTGCATTTGAATACTTTAGTATTTACTATCATTATTTAGGAAAATTCTATTCGAGTTGTTTTTGAATGAAATGAGCAAACAAATGCACGAAACATGAGTTTTAGGTGCAAACAGAGATTGTGGAGAAATATTTTGAATTGAATACAAATTTTGGTTTGCATTTGAATACGTTAGTATTTACTATCATTTTTTACGAAAAATGTATTCGAGTTGTTTTTGAATGAAATGAGCAAACAAATGCACGAAACATGAGTTTTAGGTGCAAACAAAGATGTCGGAGAAATATTTTAAATTGAAAACAAAGTTTGGTTTGCACTTGAATAATTTAGTATTTACTATCATTCTTTACGAAAAATCTATCCGAGTTGTTTTTGAATGAAAGGACCAAACAAATGCACGAAACATGAGTATTACGTGCAAACAAAGATTGTGGAGAAATATTTTAAATTGAATACAAATTTTGGTTTTCATTTGAATAATTTAGTATTTACTATCATTCTTTAGGAAAAATCTATGCGAGTTGTTTTTGAATGAAATGAGCAAACAAATGCACGAAACATGAGTTTTAGGTGCAAACAAAGATTGTGGAGAAATATTTTGAATTGAATACAAATTTTGGTTTGCATTTGAATACTTTAGTATTTACTATCATTTTTTACGAAATATCTATTCGAGTTGTTTTTGAATGAAATGAGCAAACAAATGCACGAAACATGAGTATTAGGTGCAAACAAAGATTGTGGAGAAATATTTTAAATTGAATACAAATTTTGGTTTTCATTTGAATAATTTAGTATTTACTATCATTCTTTAGGAAAAATCTATGCGAGTTGTTTTTGAATGAAATGAGCAAACAAATGCACGAAACATGAGTTTTAGGTGCAAACAAAGATTGTGGAGAAATATTTTGAATTAAATACAAATTTTGGTTTGCATTTGAATACTTTAGTATTTACTATCATTTTTTACGAAAAATCTATTCGAGTTGTTTTTGAATGAAATGAGCAAACAAATGCACGAAACATGAGTTTTAGGTGCAAACAAAGATGTTGGAGAAATATTTTAAATTGAAAACAAATTTTGGTTTGCACTTGAATAATTTAGTATTAACTATCATTCTTTACGAAAAATCTATCCGAGTTGTTTTTGGATGAAATGAGCAAAGAAATGCACGAAACACGAGTATTAGGTGCAAACAGAGATTGTGGAGAAATATTTTGAATTGAATACAAATTTTGGTTTGCATTTGCATAATTAATATTTACTACCATTCTTCACGAAAAATCTATCCGAGTTTTTTTTGGGTGAAACGAGCAAACAAACGAACAAAACATGAGTTTTAGGACCAAACAAAGATTGTGGAGAAATATTTTAAATTGAGTAGAAATTTAGGTTTGCATTTGAATAATTTAGTATTTATTATCATTCTTTACGAAAAATCTATCCGAGTTGTTTTTGAAAGAAAGGAGCAAACAAATGCACGAAACATGAGTATTAGGTGCAAACAAAGATTGTGGAGAAATATTTCAAATTGAATACAAATTTTTGTTTGCATTTGAATAATTTAGTATTTATTATCATTCTTTAGATAAAATCTATGCGAGTTGTCTTTGAATGAAATGAGCAAACAAATGCACGAAACATGAGTTTTAGGTGCAAACAGAGATTGTGGAGAAATATTTTGAATTGAATACAAATTTTGGTTTGCATTTGAATACTTTAGTATCTACTATCATTTTTTACGAAAATTCTATTCGAGTTGTTTTTGAATGAAACGAGCAAACAAATGCACGAAACATGAGTTTTAGGTGCAAACAGAGATTGTGGAGAAATATTTTGAATTGAATACAAATTTTGGTTTGCATTTGAATACTTTAGTATTTACTATCATTTTTTACGAAAATTCTATTCGAGTTGTTTTTGAATGAAACGAGCAAACAAATGCACGAAACTTGAGTTTTAGGTGCAAACAGAGATTGTGGAGAAATATTTTGAATTGAATACAAATTTTGGTTTGCATTTGAATAATTTAGTATTTACTATCATTGTTTAGGAAAAATCTATGCGAGTTGTTTTTGAATGAAATGAGCAAACAAATGCACGAAACATGAGTTTTAGGTGCAAACAAAGATTGTGGAGAAATATTTTGAATTGAATACAAATTTTGGTTTGCATTTGAATACTTTAGTATTTACTATCATTTTTTACGAAAAATCTATTCGAGTTGTTTTTGAATGAAATGAGCAAACAAATGCACGAAATATGAGTTTTAGGTGCAAACAAAGATGTTGGAGAAATATTTTAAATTGAAAACAAATTTTGGTTTGCACTTGAATAATTTAGTATTAACTATCATTCTTTACGAAAAATCTATCCGAGTTGTTTTTGAATGAAATGAGCAAAGAAATGCACGAAACACGAGTATTAGGTGCAAACAGAGATTGTGGAGAAATATTTTGAATTGAATACAAATTTTGGTGTGCATTTGAATAATTAATATTTACTACCATTCTTCACGAAAAATCTATCCGAGTTTTTTTTGGGTGATACGAGCAAACAAACGAAGAAAACATGAGTTTTAGGATCAAACAAAGATTGTGGAGAAATATTTTAAATTGAGTAGAAATTTAGGTTTGCATTTGAATAATTTAGTATTTATTATCATTCTTTACGAAAAATCTATCCGAGTTGTTTTTGAATGAAAGGAGCAAACAAATGCACGAAACATGAGTTTTAGGTGCAAACAAAGATGTTGGAGAAATATTTTAAATTGAAAACAAATTTTGGTTTGCACTTGAATAATTTAGTATTAACTATCATTCTTTACGAAAAATCTATCCGAGTTGTTTTTGAATGAAATGAGCAAAGAAATGCACGAAACACGAGTATTAGGTGCAAACAGAGATTGTGGAGAAATATTTTGAATTGAATACAAATTTTGGTTTGCATTTGAATACTTTAGTATTTACTATCATTATTTAGGAAAATTCTATTCGAGTTGTTTTTGAATGAAATGAGCAAACAAATGCACGAAACATGAGTTTTAGGTGCAAACAGAGATTGTGGAGAAATATTTTGAATTGAATACAAATTTTGGTTTCCATTTGAATACGTTAGTATTTACTATCTTTTTTTACGAAAAATGTATTCGAGTTGTTTTTGAATGAAATGAGCAAACAAATGCACGAAACATGAGTTTTAGGTGCAAACAAAGATGTCGGAGAAATATTTTAAATTGAAAACAAAGTTTGGTTTGCACTTGAATAATTTAGTATTTACTATCATTCTTTACGAAAAATCTATCCGAGTTGTTTTTGAATGAAAGGACCAAACAAATGCACGAAACATGAGTATTACGTGCAAACAAAGATTGTGGAGAAATATTTTAAATTGAATACAAATTTTGGTTTTCATTTGAATAATTTAGTATTTACTATCATTCTTTAGGAAAAATCTATGCGAGTTGTTTTTGAATGAAATGAGCAAACAAATGCACGAAACATGAGTTTTAGGTGCAAACAAAGATTGTGGAGAAATATTTTGAATTGAATACAAATTTTGGTTTGCATTTGAATACTTTAGTATTTACTATCATTTTTTACGAAATATCTATTCGAGTTGTTTTTGAATGAAATGAGCAAACAAATGCACGACACATGAGTATTAGGTGCAAACAAAGATTGTGGAGAAATATTTTAAATTGAATACAAATTTTGGTTTTCATTTGAATAATTTAGTATTTACTATCATTCTTTAGGAAAAATCTATGCGAGTTGTTTTTGAATGAAATGAGCAAACAAATGCACGAAACATGAGTTTTAGGTGCAAACAAAGATTGTGGAGAAATATTTTGAATTAAATACAAATTTTGGTTTGCATTTGAATACTTTAGTATTTACTATCATTTTTTACGAAAAATCTATTCGAGTTGTTTTTGAATGAAATGAGCAAACAAATGCACGAAACATGAGTTTTAGGTGCAAACAAAGATGTTGGAGAAATATTTTAAATTGAAAACAAATTTTGGTTTGCACTTGAATAATTTAGTATTAACTATCATTCTTTACGAAAAATCTATCCGAGTTGTTTTTGGATGAAATGAGCAAAGAAATGCACGAAACACGAGTATTAGGTGCAAACAGAGATTGTGGAGAAATATTTTGAATTGAATACAAATTTTGGTTTGCATTTGCATAATTAATATTTACTACCATTCTTCACGAAAAATCTATCCGAGTTTTTTTTGGGTGATACGAGCAAACAAACGAAGAAAACATGAGTTTTAGGATCAAACAAAGATTGTGGAGAAATATTTTAAATTGAGTAGAAATTTAGGTTTGCATTTGAATAATTTAGTATTTATTATCATTCTTTACGAAAAATCTATCCGAGTTGTTTTTGAAAGAAAGGAGCAAACAAATGCACGAAACATGAGTATTAGGTGCAAACAAAGATTGTGGAGAAATATTTCAAATTGAATACAAATTTTTGTTTGCATTTGAATAATTTAGTATTTATTATCATTCTTTAGATAAAATCTATGCGAGTTGTCTTTGAATGAAATGAGCAAACAAATGCACGAAACATGAGTTTTAGGTGCAAACAGAGATTGTGGAGAAATATTTTGAATTGAATACAAATTTTGGTTTGCATTTGAATACTTTAGTATCTACTATCATTTTTTACGAAAATTCTATTCGAGTTGTTTTTGAATGAAACGAGCAAACAAATGCACGAAACATGAGTTTTAGGTGCAAACAGAGATTGTGGAGAAATATTTTGAATTGAATACAAATTTTGGTTTGCATTTGAATACTTTAGTATTTACTATCATTTTTTACGAAAATTCTATTCGAGTTGTTTTTGAATGAAACGAGCAAACAAATGCACGAAACTTGAGTTTTAGGTGCAAACAGAGATTGTGGAGAAATATTTTGAATTGAATACAAATTTTGGTTTGCATTTGAATAATTTAGTATTTACTATCATTGTTTAGGAAAAATCTATGCGAGTTGTTTTTGAATGAAATGAGCAAACAAATGCACGAAACATGAGTTTTAGGTGCAAACAAAGATTGTGGAGAAATATTTTGAATTGAATACAAATTTTGGTTTGCATTTGAATACTTTAGTATTTACTATCATTTTTTACGAAAAATCTATTCGAGTTGTTTTTGAATGAAATGAGCAAACAAATGCACGAAATATGAGTTTTAGGTGCAAACAAAGATGTTGGAGAAATATTTTAAATTGAAAACAAATTTTGGTTTGCACTTGAATAATTTAGTATTAACTATCATTCTTTACGAAAAATCTATCCGAGTTGTTTTTGAATGAAATGAGCAAAGAAATGCACGAAACACGAGTATTAGGTGCAAACAGAGATTGTGGAGAAATATTTTGAATTGAATACAAATTTTGGTGTGCATTTGAATAATTAATATTTACTACCATTCTTCACGAAAAATCTATCCGAGTTTTTTTTGGGTGATACGAGCAAACAAACGAAGAAAACATGAGTTTTAGGATCAAACAAAGATTGTGGAGAAATATTTTAAATTGAGTAGAAATTTAGGTTTGCATTTGAATAATTTAGTATTTATTATCATTCTTTACGAAAAATCTATCCGAGTTGTTTTTGAATGAAAGGAGCAAACAAATGCACGAAACATGAGTTTTAGGTGCAAACAAAGATGTTGGAGAAATATTTTAAATTGAAAACAAATTTTGGTTTGCACTTGAATAATTTAGTATTAACTATCATTCTTTACGAAAAATCTATCCGAGTTGTTTTTGAATGAAATGAGCAAAGAAATGCACGAAACACGAGTATTAGGTGCAAACAGAGATTGTGGAGAAATATTTTGAATTGAATACAAATTTTGGTTTGCATTTGAATACTTTAGTATTTACTATCATTATTTAGGAAAATTCTATTCGAGTTGTTTTTGAATGAAATGAGCAAACAAATGCACGAAACATGAGTTTTAGGTGCAAACAGAGATTGTGGAGAAATATTTTGAATTGAATACAAATTTTGGTTTCCATTTGAATACGTTAGTATTTACTATCATTTTTTACGAAAAATGTATTCGAGTTGTTTTTGAATGAAATGAGCAAACAAATGCACGAAACATGAGTTTTAGGTGCAAACAAAGATGTCGGAGAAATATTTTAAATTGAAAACAAAGTTTGGTTTGCACTTGAATAATTTAGTATTTACTATCATTCTTTACGAAAAATCTATCCGAGTTGTTTTTGAATGAAAGGACCAAACAAATGCACGAAACATGAGTATTACGTGCAAACAAAGATTGTGGAGAAATATTTTAAATTGAATACAAATTTTGGTTTTCATTTGAATAATTTAGTATTTACTATCATTCTTTAGGAAAAATCTATGCGAGTTGTTTTTGAATGAAATGAGCAAACAAATGCACGAAACATGAGTTTTAGGTGCAAACAAAGATTGTGGAGAAATATTTTGAATTGAATACAAATTTTGGTTTGCATTTGAATACTTTAGTATTTACTATCATTTTTTACGAAATATCTATTCGAGTTGTTTTTGAATGAAATGAGCAAACAAATGCACGACACATGAGTATTAGGTGCAAACAAAGATTGTGGAGAAATATTTTAAATTGAATACAAATTTTGGTTTTCATTTGAATAATTTAGTATTTACTATCATTCTTTAGGAAAAATCTATGCGAGTTGTTTTTGAATGAAATGAGCAAACAAATGCACGAAACATGAGTTTTAGGTGCAAACAAAGATTGTGGAGAAATATTTTGAATTAAATACAAATTTTGGTTTGCATTTGAATACTTTAGTATTTACTATCATTTTTTACGAAAAATCTATTCGAGTTGTTTTTGAATGAAATGAGCAAACAAATGCACGAAACATGAGTTTTAGGTGCAAACAAAGATGTTGGAGAAATATTTTAAATTGAAAACAAATTTTGGTTTGCACTTGAATAATTTAGTATTAACTATCATTCTTTACGAAAAATCTATCCGAGTTGTTTTTGGATGAAATGAGCAAAGAAATGCACGAAACACGAGTATTAGGTGCAAACAGAGATTGTGGAGAAATATTTTGAATTGAATACAAATTTTGGTTTGCATTTGCATAATTAATATTTACTACCATTCTTCACGAAAAATCTATCCGAGTTTTTTTTGGGTGATACGAGCAAACAAACGAAGAAAACATGAGTTTTAGGATCAAACAAAGATTGTGGAGAAATATTTTAAATTGAGTAGAAATTTAGGTTTGCATTTGAATAATTTAGTATTTATTATCATTCTTTACGAAAAATCTATCCGAGTTGTTTTTGAATGAAAGGAGCAAACAAATGCACGAAACATGAGTTTTAGGTGCAAACAAAGATGTTGGAGAAATATTTTAAATTGAAAACAAATTTTGGTTTGCACTTGAATAATTTAGTATTAACTATCATTCTTTACGAAAAATCTATCCGAGTTGTTTTTGAATGAAATGAGCAAAGAAATGCACGAAACACGAGTATTAGGTGCAAACAGAGATTGTGGAGAAATATTTTGAATTGAATACAAATTTTGGTTTGCATTTGAATACTTTAGTATTTACTATCATTATTTAGGAAAATTCTATTCGAGTTGTTTTTGAATGAAATGAGCAAACAAATGCACGAAACATGAGTTTTAGGTGCAAACAGAGATTGTGGAGAAATATTTTGAATTGAATACAAATTTTGGTTTGCATTTGAATACGTTAGTATTTACTATCATTTTTTACGAAAAATGTATTCGAGTTGTTTTTGAATGAAATGAGCAAACAAATGCACGAAACATGAGTTTTAGGTGCAAACAAAGATGTCGGAGAAATATTTTAAATTGAAAACAAAGTTTGGTTTGCACTTGAATAATTTAGTATTTACTATCATTCTTTACGAAAAATCTATCCGAGTTGTTTTTGAATGAAAGGACCAAACAAATGCACGAAACATGAGTATTACGTGCAAACAAAGATTGTGGAGAAATATTTTAAATTGAATACAAATTTTGGTTTTCATTTGAATAATTTAGTATTTACTATCATTCTTTAGGAAAAATCTATGCGAGTTGTTTTTGAATGAAATGAGCAAACAAATGCACGAAACATGAGTTTTAGGTGCAAACAAAGATTGTGGAGAAATATTTTGAATTGAATACAAATTTTGGTTTGCATTTGAATACTTTAGTATTTACTATCATTTTTTACGAAATATCTATTCGAGTTGTTTTTGAATGAAATGAGCAAACAAATGCACGAAACATGAGTATTAGGTGCAAACAAAGATTGTGGAGAAATATTTTAAATTGAATACAAATTTTGGTTTTCATTTGAATAATTTAGTATTTACTATCATTCTTTAGGAAAAATCTATGCGAGTTGTTTTTGAATGAAATGAGCAAACAAATGCACGAAACATGAGTTTTAGGTGCAAACAAAGATTGTGGAGAAATATTTTGAATTAAATACAAATTTTGGTTTGCATTTGAATACTTTAGTATTTACTATCATTTTTTACGAAAAATCTATTCGAGTTGTTTTTGAATGAAATGAGCAAACAAATGCACGAAACATGAGTTTTAGGTGCAAACAAAGATGTTGGAGAAATATTTTAAATTGAAAACAAATTTTGGTTTGCACTTGAATAATTTAGTATTAACTATCATTCTTTACGAAAAATCTATCCGAGTTGTTTTTGGATGAAATGAGCAAAGAAATGCACGAAACACGAGTATTAGGTGCAAACAGAGATTGTGGAGAAATATTTTGAATTGAATACAAATTTTGGTTTGCATTTGCATAATTAATATTTACTACCATTCTTCACGAAAAATCTATCCGAGTTTTTTTTGGGTGAAACGAGCAAACAAACGAACAAAACATGAGTTTTAGGACCAAACAAAGATTGTGGAGAAATATTTTAAATTGAGTAGAAATTTAGGTTTGCATTTGAATAATTTAGTATTTATTATCATTCTTTACGAAAAATCTATCCGAGTTGTTTTTGAAAGAAAGGAGCAAACAAATGCACGAAACATGAGTATTAGGTGCAAACAAAGATTGTGGAGAAATATTTCAAATTGAATACAAATTTTTGTTTGCATTTGAATAATTTAGTATTTATTATCATTCTTTAGATAAAATCTATGCGAGTTGTCTTTGAATGAAATGAGCAAACAAATGCACGAAACATGAGTTTTAGGTGCAAACAGAGATTGTGGAGAAATATTTTGAATTGAATACAAATTTTGGTTTGCATTTGAATACTTTAGTATCTACTATCATTTTTTACGAAAATTCTATTCGAGTTGTTTTTGAATGAAACGAGCAAACAAATGCACGAAACATGAGTTTTAGGTGCAAACAGAGATTGTGGAGAAATATTTTGAATTGAATACAAATTTTGGTTTGCATTTGAATACTTTAGTATTTACTATCATTTTTTACGAAAATTCTATTCGAGTTGTTTTTGAATGAAACGAGCAAACAAATGCACGAAACTTGAGTTTTAGGTGCAAACAGAGATTGTGGAGAAATATTTTGAATTGAATACAAATTTTGGTTTGCATTTGAATAATTTAGTATTTACTATCATTGTTTAGGAAAAATCTATGCGAGTTGTTTTTGAATGAAATGAGCAAACAAATGCACGAAACATGAGTTTTAGGTGCAAACAAAGATTGTGGAGAAATATTTTGAATTGAATACAAATTTTGGTTTGCATTTGAATACTTTAGTATTTACTATCATTTTTTACGAAAAATCTATTCGAGTTGTTTTTGAATGAAATGAGCAAACAAATGCACGAAATATGAGTTTTAGGTGCAAACAAAGATGTTGGAGAAATATTTTAAATTGAAAACAAATTTTGGTTTGCACTTGAATAATTTAGTATTAACTATCATTCTTTACGAAAAATCTATCCGAGTTGTTTTTGAATGAAATGAGCAAAGAAATGCACGAAACACGAGTATTAGGTGCAAACAGAGATTGTGGAGAAATATTTTGAATTGAATACAAATTTTGGTGTGCATTTGAATAATTAATATTTACTACCATTCTTCACGAAAAATCTATCCGAGTTTTTTTTGGGTGATACGAGCAAACAAACGAAGAAAACATGAGTTTTAGGATCAAACAAAGATTGTGGAGAAATATTTTAAATTGAGTAGAAATTTAGGTTTGCATTTGAATAATTTAGTATTTATTATCATTCTTTACGAAAAATCTATCCGAGTTGTTTTTGAATGAAAGGAGCAAACAAATGCACGAAACATGAGTTTTAGGTGCAAACAAAGATGTTGGAGAAATATTTTAAATTGAAAACAAATTTTGGTTTGCACTTGAATAATTTAGTATTAACTATCATTCTTTACGAAAAATCTATCCGAGTTGTTTTTGAATGAAATGAGCAAAGAAATGCACGAAACACGAGTATTAGGTGCAAACAGAGATTGTGGAGAAATATTTTGAATTGAATACAAATTTTGGTTTGCATTTGAATACTTTAGTATTTACTATCATTATTTAGGAAAATTCTATTCGAGTTGTTTTTGAATGAAATGAGCAAACAAATGCACGAAACATGAGTTTTAGGTGCAAACAGAGATTGTGGAGAAATATTTTGAATTGAATACAAATTTTGGTTTCCATTTGAATACGTTAGTATTTACTATCATTTTTTACGAAAAATGTATTCGAGTTGTTTTTGAATGAAATGAGCAAACAAATGCACGAAACATGAGTTTTAGGTGCAAACAAAGATGTCGGAGAAATATTTTAAATTGAAAACAAAGTTTGGTTTGCACTTGAATAATTTAGTATTTACTATCATTCTTTACGAAAAATCTATCCGAGTTGTTTTTGAATGAAAGGACCAAACAAATGCACGAAACATGAGTATTACGTGCAAACAAAGATTGTGGAGAAATATTTTAAATTGAATACAAATTTTGGTTTTCATTTGAATAATTTAGTATTTACTATCATTCTTTAGGAAAAATCTATGCGAGTTGTTTTTGAATGAAATGAGCAAACAAATGCACGAAACATGAGTTTTAGGTGCAAACAAAGATTGTGGAGAAATATTTTGAATTGAATACAAATTTTGGTTTGCATTTGAATACTTTAGTATTTACTATCATTTTTTACGAAATATCTATTCGAGTTGTTTTTGAATGAAATGAGCAAACAAATGCACGAAACATGAGTTTTAGGTGCAAACAAAGATGTTGGAGAAATATTTTAAATCGAAAACAAATTTTGGTTTGCACTTGAATAATTTAGTATTAACTATCATTCTTTACGAAAAATCTATCCGAGTTGTTTTTGAATGAAATGAGCAAAGAAATGCACGAAACACGAGTATTAGGTGCAAACAGAGATTGTGGAGAAATATTTTGATTTGAATACAAATTTTGGTGTGCATTTGAATAAATAATATTTACTACCATTCTTCACGAAAAATCTATCCGAGTTTTTTTTGGGTGAAACGAGCAAACAAACGAACAAAACATGAGTTTTAGGACCAAACAAAGATTGTGGAGAAATATTTTAAATTGAGTAGAAATTTAGGTTTGCATTTGAATAATTTAGTATTTATTATCATTCTTTACGAAAAATCTATCCGAGTTGTTTTTGAATGAAAGGAGCAAACAAATGCACGAAACAATAGTTTTAGG
Organism: Juncus effusus; assembly: GCA_027726005.1. Classification (NCBI taxonomy): domain Eukaryota; kingdom Viridiplantae; phylum Streptophyta; class Magnoliopsida; order Poales; family Juncaceae; genus Juncus; species Juncus effusus. The sequence goes on from CM050893.1 coordinate 5,794,169, forward strand.
TGCAAACAAAGATGTTGGAGAAATATTTTAAATTGAAAACAAATTTTGGTTTGCACTTGAATAATTTAGTATTAACTATCATTCTTTACGAAAAATCTATCCGAGTTGTTTTTGAATGAAATGAGCAAAGAAATGCACGAAACACAAGTATTAGGTGCAAACAGAGATTGTGGAGAAATATTTTGAATTGAATACAAATTTTGGTTTGCATTTGAATACTTTAGTATTTACTTTCATTTTTTAGGAAAATTCTATTCGAGTTGTTTTTGAATGAAATGAGCAAACAAATGCACGAAACATGAGTTTTGGGTGCAAACAGAGATTGTGGAGAAATATTTTGAATTGAATACAAATTTTGGTTTGCATTTGAATACGTTAGTATTTACTATCATTTTTTACGAAAAATGTATTCGAGTTGTTTTTGAATGAAATGAGCAAACAAATGCACGAAACATGAGTTTTAGGTGCAAACAAAGATGTCGGAGAAATATTTTAAATTGAAAACAAAGTTTGGTTTGCACTTGAATAATTTAGTATTTACTATCATTCTTTACGAAAAATCTATCAGAGTTGTTTTTGAATGAAAGGACCAAACAAATGCACGAAACATGAGTATTAGGTGCAAACAAAGATTGTGGAGAAATATTTTAAATTGAATACAAATTTTGGTTTTCATTTGAATAATTTAGTATTTACTATCATTCTTTAGGAAAAATCTATGCGAGTTGTTTTTGAATGAAATAAGCAAACAAATGCACGAAACATGAGTTTTAGGTGCAAACAAAGATTGTGGAGAAATATTTTGAATTAAATAAAAATTTTGGTTTGCATTTGAATACTTTAGTATTTACTATCATTTTTTACGAAAAATCTATTCGAGTTGTTTTTGAATGAAATGAGCAAACAAATGCACGAAACATGAGTTTTAGGTGCAAACAAAGATGTTGGAGAAATATTTTAAATTGAAAACAAATTTTTGTTTGCACTTGAATAATTTAGTATTAACTATCATTCTTTACGAAAAATCTATTCGAGTTGTTTTTGAATGAAATGAGCAAAGAAATGCACGAAACACGAGTATTAGGTGCAAACAGAGATTGTGGAGAAATATTTTGAATTGAATACAAATTTTGGTTTGCATTTAAATACGTTAGTATTTACTATCATTTGTCACGAAAAATGTATTCGAGTTGTTTTTGAATGAAACGAGCAAACAAACGAACAAAACATGAGTTTTAGGACCAAACAAAGATGTCGGAGAAATATTTTAAATTGAAAACAAAGTTTGGTTTGCACTTGAATAATTTAGTATTTATTATCATTCTTTACGAAAAATCTATCCGAGTTGTTTTTGAATGAAAGGAGCAAACAAATGCACGAAACATGAGTTTTAGGTGCAAACAAAGATGTTGGAGAAATATTTTAAATTGAAAACAAATTTCTGTTTGCACTTGAATAATTTAGTATTAACTATCATTCTTTACGAAAAATCTATCCGAGTTGTTTTTGAATGAAATGAGCAAAGAAATGCACGAAACACGAGTATTAGGTGCAAACAGAGATTGTGGAGAAATATTTTGAATTGAATACAAATTTTGGTTTGCATTTGAATACTTTAGTATTTACTTTCATTTTTTAGGAAAATTCTATTCGAGTTGTTTTTGAATGAAATGAGCAAACAAATGCACGAAACATGAGTTTTAGGTGCAAACAGAGATTGTGGAGAAATATTTTGAATTGAATACAAATTTTGGTTTGCATTTGAATACGTTAGTATTTACTATCATTTTTTACGAAAAATGTATTCGAGTTGTTTTTGAATGAAATGAGCAAACAAATGCACGAAACATGAGTTTTAGGTGCAAACAAAGATGTCGGAGAAATATTTTAAATTGAAAACAAAGTTTGGTTTGCACTTGAATAATTTAGTATTTACTATCATTCTTTACGAAAAATCTATCAGAGTTGTTTTTGAATGAAAGGACCATACAAATGTACGAAACATGAGTATTAGGTGCAAACAAAGATTGTGGAGAAATATTTTAAATTGAATACAAATTTTGGTTTTCATTTGAATAATTTAGTATTTACTATCATTCTTTAGGAAAAATCTATGCGAGTTGTTTTTGAATGAAATGAGCAAACAAATGCACGAAACATGAGTTTTAGGTGCAAACAAAGATGTCGGAGAAATATTTTAAATTGAAAACAAAGTTTGGTTTGCACTTGAATAATTTAGTATTTACTATCATTCTTTACGAAAAATCTATCCGAGTTGTTTTTGAATGAAAGGACCAAACAAATGCACGAAACATGAGTATTACGTGCAAACAAAGATTGTGGAGAAATATTTTAAATTGAATACAAATTTTGGTTTTCATTTGAATAATTTAGTATTTACTATCATTCTTTAGGAAAAATCTATGCGAGTTGTTTTTGAATGAAATGAGCAAACAAATGCACGAAACATGAGTTTTAGGTGCAAACAAAGATTGTGGAGAAATATTTTGAATTGAATACAAATTTTGGTTTGCATTTGAATACTTTAGTATTTACTATCATTTTTTACGAAATATCTATTCGAGTTGTTTTTGAATGAAATGAGCAAACAAATGCACGAAACATGAGTTTTAGGTGCAAACAAAGATGTTGGAGAAATATTTTAAATCGAAAACAAATTTTGGTTTGCACTTGAATAATTTAGTATTAACTATCATTCTTTACGAAAAATCTATCCGAGTTGTTTTTGAATGAAATGAGCAAAGAAATGCACGAAACACGAGTATTAGGTGCAAACAGAGATTGTGGAGAAATATTTTGAATTGAATACAAATTTTGGTGTGCATTTGAATAAATAATATTTACTACCATTCTTCACGAAAAATCTATCCGAGTTTTTTTTGGGTGAAACGAGCAAACAAACGAACAAAACATGAGTTTTAGGACCAAACAAAGATTGTGGAGAAATATTTTAAATTGAGTAGAAATTTAGGTTTGCATTTGAATAATTTAGTATTTATTATCATTCTTTACGAAAAATCTATCCGAGTTGTTTTTGAATGAAAGGAGCAAACAAATGCACGAAACAATAGTTTTAGGTGCAAACAAAGATGTTGGAGAAATATTTTAAATTGAAAACAAATTTTGGTTTGCACTTGAATAATTTAGTATTAACTATCATTCTTTACGAAAAATCTATCCGAGTTGTTTTTGAATGAAATGAGCAAAGAAATGCACGAAACACAAGTATTAGGTGCAAACAGAGATTGTGGAGAAATATTTTGAATTGAATACAAATTTTGGTTTGCATTTGAATACTTTAGTATTTACTTTCATTTTTTAGGAAAATTCTATTCGAGTTGTTTTTGAATGAAATGAGCAAACAAATGCACGAAACATGAGTTTTGGGTGCAAACAGAGATTGTGGAGAAATATTTTGAATTGAATACAAATTTTGGTTTGCATTTGAATACGTTAGTATTTACTATCATTTTTTACGAAAAATGTATTCGAGTTGTTTTTGAATGAAATGAGCAAACAAATGCACGAAACATGAGTTTTAGGTGCAAACAAAGATGTCGGAGAAATATTTTAAATTGAAAACAAAGTTTGGTTTGCACTTGAATAATTTAGTATTTACTATCATTCTTTACGAAAAATCTATCAGAGTTGTTTTTGAATGAAAGGACCAAACAAATGCACGAAACATGAGTATTAGGTGCAAACAAAGATTGTGGAGAAATATTTTAAATTGAATACAAATTTTGGTTTTCATTTGAATAATTTAGTATTTACTATCATTCTTTAGGAAAAATCTATGCGAGTTGTTTTTGAATGAAATAAGCAAACAAATGCACGAAACATGAGTTTTAGGTGCAAACAAAGATTGTGGAGAAATATTTTGAATTAAATAAAAATTTTGGTTTGCATTTGAATACTTTAGTATTTACTATCATTTTTTACGAAAAATCTATTCGAGTTGTTTTTGAATGAAATGAGCAAACAAATGCACGAAACATGAGTTTTAGGTGCAAACAAAGATGTTGGAGAAATATTTTAAATTGAAAACAAATTTTTGTTTGCACTTGAATAATTTAGTATTAACTATCATTCTTTACGAAAAATCTATTCGAGTTGTTTTTGAATGAAATGAGCAAAGAAATGCACGAAACACGAGTATTAGGTGCAAACAGAGATTGTGGAGAAATATTTTGAATTGAATACAAATTTTGGTTTGCATTTAAATACGTTAGTATTTACTATCATTTGTCACGAAAAATGTATTCGAGTTGTTTTTGAATGAAACGAGCAAACAAACGAACAAAACATGAGTTTTAGGACCAAACAAAGATGTCGGAGAAATATTTTAAATTGAAAACAAAGTTTGGTTTGCACTTGAATAATTTAGTATTTATTATCATTCTTTACGAAAAATCTATCCGAGTTGTTTTTGAATGAAAGGAGCAAACAAATGCACGAAACATGAGTTTTAGGTGCAAACAAAGATGTTGGAGAAATATTTTAAATTGAAAACAAATTTCTGTTTGCACTTGAATAATTTAGTATTAACTATCATTCTTTACGAAAAATCTATCCGAGTTGTTTTTGAATGAAATGAGCAAAGAAATGCACGAAACACGAGTATTAGGTGCAAACAGAGATTGTGGAGAAATATTTTGAATTGAATACAAATTTTGGTTTGCATTTGAATACTTTAGTATTTACTTTCATTTTTTAGGAAAATTCTATTCGAGTTGTTTTTGAATGAAATGAGCAAACAAATGCACGAAACATGAGTTTTAGGTGCAAACAGAGATTGTGGAGAAATATTTTGAATTGAATACAAATTTTGGTTTGCATTTGAATACGTTAGTATTTACTATCATTTTTTACGAAAAATGTATTCGAGTTGTTTTTGAATGAAATGAGCAAACAAATGCACGAAACATGAGTTTTAGGTGCAAACAAAGATGTCGGAGAAATATTTTAAATTGAAAACAAAGTTTGGTTTGCACTTGAATAATTTAGTATTTACTATCATTCTTTACGAAAAATCTATCAGAGTTGTTTTTGAATGAAAGGACCATACAAATGTACGAAACATGAGTATTAGGTGCAAACAAAGATTGTGGAGAAATATTTTAAATTGAATACAAATTTTGGTTTTCATTTGAATAATTTAGTATTTACTATCATTCTTTAGGAAAAATCTATGCGAGTTGTTTTTGAATGAAATGAGCAAACAAATGCACGAAACATGAGTTTTAGGTGCAAACAAAGATTGTGGAGAAATATTTTGAATTAAATACAAATTTTGGTTTGCATTTGAATACTTTAGTATTTACTATCATTTTTTACGAAAAATCTATTCGAGTTGTTTTTGAATGAAATGAGCAAACAAATGCACGAAACATGAGTTTTAGGTGCAAACAAAGATGTTGGAGAAATATTTTAAATTGAAAACAAGTTTTTGTTTGCACTTGAATAATTTAGTATTAACTATCATTCTTTACGAAAAATCTATCCGAGTTGTTTTTGAATGAAATGAGCAAAGAAATGCACGAAACACGAGTATTAGGTGCAAACAGAGATTGTGGAGAAATATTTTGAATTGAATACAAATTTTGGTTTGCATTTGCATAATTAATATTTACTACTATTCTTCACGAAAAATCTATCCGAGTTTTTTTTGGGTGAAACGAGCAAACAAACGAACAAAACATGAGTTTTAGGACCAAACAAAGATTGTGGAGAAATATTTTAAATTGAGTAGAAATTTAGGTTTGCATTTGAATGATTTAGTATTTATTATCATTCTTTACGAAAAATCTATCCGAGTTGTTTTTGAAAGAAAGGAGCAAACAAATGCACGAAACATGAGTATTAGGTGCAAACAAAGATTGTGGAGAAATATTTTAAATTGAATACAAATTTTTGTTTGCATTTGAATAATTTAGTATTTATTATCATTCTTTAGATAAAATCTATGCGAGTTGTTTTTGAATGAAATGAGCAAACAAATGCACGACACATGAGTTTTAGGTGCAAACAGAGATTGTGGAGAAATATTTTGAATTGAATACAAATTTTGGTTTGCATTTGAATACTTTAGTATTTACTATCATTTTTTACGAAAAATCTATTCGAGTTGTTTTTGAATGAAATGAGCAAACAAATGCACGAAACATGAGTTTTAGGTGCAAACAAAGATGTCGGAGAAATATTTTAAATTGAAAACAAAGTTTGGTTTGCACTTGAATAATTTACTATTTACTATCATTCTTTACGAAAAATCTATCCGAGTCGTTTTTGAATGAAAGGAGGAAACAAATGCACGAAACATGAGTATTAGGTGCAAACAAAGATTGTGGAGAAATATTTTGAATTGAATACAAATTTTGGTTTGAATTTGAATACTTTAGTATTTACTATCATTTTTTACGAAAAATCTATTCGAGTTGTTTTTGAATGAAATGAGCAAACAAATGCACGAAACATGAGTTTTAGGTGCAAACAAAGATGTTGGAGAAATATTTTAAATTGAAAACAAATTTTGGTTTGCACTTGAATAATTTAGTATTTACTATCATTCTTTACGAAAAATCTATCGGAGTTGTTTTTGAATGAAAGGACCAAACAAATGTACGAAACATGAGTATTAGGTGCAAACAAAGATTGTGGAGAAATATTTTAAATTGAATACAAATTTTGGTTTTCATTTGAATAATTTAGTATTAACTATCTTTCTTTACGAAAAATCTATCCGAGTTGTTTTTGAAAGAAAGGAGCAAACAAATGCACGAAACATGAGTATTAGGTGCAAACAAAGATTGTGGAGAAATATTTTAAATTGAATACAAATTTTTGTTTGCATTTGAATAATTTAGTATTTATTATCATTCTTTAGATAAAATCTATGCGAGTTGTTTTTGAATGAAATGAGCAAACAAATGCACGACACATGAGTTTTAGGTGCAAACAGAGATTGTGGAGAAATATTTTGAATTGAATACAAATTTTGGTTTGCATTTGAATACTTTAGTATTTACTATCATTTTTTACGAAAAATCTATTCGAGTTGTTTTTGAATGAAATGAGCAAACAAATGCACGAAACATGAGTTTTAGGTGCAAACAAAGATGTCGGAGAAATATTTTAAATTGAAAACAAAGTTTGGTTTGCACTTGAATAATTTACTATTTACTATCATTCTTTACGAAAAATCTATCCGAGTCGTTTTTGAATGAAAGGAGGAAACAAATGCACGAAACATGAGTATTAGGTGCAAACAAAGATTGTGGAGAAATATTTTGAATTGAATACAAATTTTGGTTTGAATTTGAATACTTTAGTATTTACTATCATTTTTTACGAAAAATCTATTCGAGTTGTTTTTGAATGAAATGAGCAAACAAATGCACGAAACATGAGTTTTAGGTGCAAACAAAGATGTTGGAGAAATATTTTAAATTGAAAACAAATTTTGGTTTGCACTTGAATAATTTAGTATTTACTATCATTCTTTACGAAAAATCTATCGGAGTTGTTTTTGAATGAAAGGACCAAACAAATGTACGAAACATGAGTATTAGGTGCAAACAAAGATTGTGGAGAAATATTTTAAATTGAATACAAATTTTGGTTTTCATTTGAATAATTTAGTATTAACTATCCTTCTTTACGAAAAATCTATCCGAGTTGTTTTTGAATGAAATGAGCAAAGAAATGCACGAAACACGAGTATTAGGTGCAAACAGAGATTGTGGAGAAATATTTTGAATTGAATACAAATTTTGGTTTGCATTTGAATAATTAATATTTACTACCATTCTTCACGAAAAATCTATCCGAGTTTTTTTTGGGTGAAACGAGCAAACAAACGAACAAAACATGAGTTTTAGGACCAAACAAAGATTGTGGAGAAATATTTTAAATTGAGTAGAAATTTAGGTTTGCATTTGAATAATTTAGTATTTATTATCATTCTTTACGAAAAATCTATCCGAGTTGTTTTTGAAAGAAAGGAGCAAACAAATGCACGAAACATGAGTATTAGGTGCAAACAAAGATTGTGGAGAAATATTTTAAATTGAATACAAATTTTTGTTTGCATTTGAATAATTTAGTATTTATTATCATTCTTTAGATAAAATCTATGCGAGTTGTTTTTGAATGAAATGAGCAAACAAATGCACGACACATGAGTTTTAGGTGCAAACAGAGATTGTGGAGAAATATTTTGAATTGAATACAAATTTTGGTTTGCATTTGAATACTTTAGTATTTACTATCATTTTTTACGAAAAATCTATTCGAGTTGTTTTTGAATGAAATGAGCAAACAAATGCACGAAACATGAGTTTTAGGTGCAAACAAATATGTTGGAGAAATATTTTAAATTGAAAACAAATTTTGGTTTGCACTTGAATAATTTAGTATTTACTATCATTCTTTACGAAAAATCTATCGGAGTTGTTTTTGAATGAAAGGACCAAACAAATGTACGAAACATGAGTATTAGGTGCAAACAAAGATTGTGGAGAAATATTTTAAATTGAATACAAATTTTGGTTTTCATTTGAATAATTTAGTATTAACTATCATTCTTTACGAAAAATCTATCCGAGTTGTTTTTGAATGAAATGAGCAAAGAAATGCACGAAACACGAGTATTAGGTGCAAACAGAGATTGTGGAGAAATATTTTGAATTGAATACAAATTTTGGTTTGCATTTGAATAATTAATATTTACTACCATTCTTCACGAAAAATCTATCCGAGTTTTTTTTGGGTGAAACGAGCAAACAAACGAACAAAACATGAGTTTTAGGACCAAACAAAGATTGTGGAGAAATATTTTAAATTGAGTAGAAATTTAGGTTTGCATTTGAATAATTTAGTATTTATTATCATTCTTTACGAAAAATCTATCCGAGTTGTTTTTGAAAGAAAGGAGCAAACAAATGCACGAAACATGAGTATTAGGTGCAAACAAAGATTGTGGAGAAATATTTTAAATTGAATACAAATTTTTGTTTGCATTTGAATAATTTAGTATTTATTATCATTCTTTAGATAAAATCTATGCGAGTTGTTTTTGAATGAAATGAGCAAACAAATGCACGACACATGAGTTTTAGGTGCAAACAGAGATTGTGGAGAAATATTTTGAATTGAATACAAATTTTGGTTTGCATTTGAATACTTTAGTATTTACTATCATTTTTTACGAAAAATCTATTCGAGTTGTTTTTGAATGAAATGAGCAAACAAATGCAGGAAACATGAGTTTTAGGTGCAAACAAAGATGTCGGAGAAATATTTTAAATTGAAAACAAAGTTTGGCTTGCACTTGAATAATTTACTATTTACTATCATTCTTTACGAAAAATCTATCCGAGTCGTTTTTGAATGAAAGGAGGAAACAAATGCACGAAACATGAGTATTAGGTGCAAACAAAGATTGTGGAGAAATATTTTGAATTGAATACAAATTTTGGTTTGCATTTGAATACTTTAGTATTTACTATCATTTTTTACGAAAAATCTATTCGAGTTGTTTTTGAATGAAATGAGCAAACAAATGCACGAAACATGAGTTTTAGGTGCAAACAAAGATGTTGGAGAAATATTTTAAATTGAAAACAAATTTTGGTTTGCACTTGAATAATTTAGTATTTACTATCATTCTTTACGAAAAATCTATCGGAGTTGTTTTTGAATGAAAGGACCAAACAAATGTACGAAACATGAGTATTAGGTGCAAACAAAGATTGTGGAGAAATATTTTAAATTGAATACAAATTTTGGTTTTCATTTGAATAATTTAGTATTAACTATCATTCTTTACGAAAAATCTATCCGAGTTGTTTTTGAATGAAATGAGCAAAGAAATGCACGAAACACGAGTATTAGGTGCAAACAGAGATTGTGGAGAAATATTTTGAATTGAATACAAATTTTGGTTTGCATTTGAATAATTAATATTTACTACCATTCTTCACGAAAAATCTATCCGAGTTTTTTTTGGGTGAAACGAGCAAACAAACGAACAAAACATGAGTTTTAGGACCAAACAAAGATTGTGGAGAAATATTTTAAATTGAGTAGAAATTTAGGTTTGCATTTGAATAATTTAGTATTTATTATCATTCTTTACGAAAAATCTATCCGAGTTGTTTTTGAATGAAAGGAGCAAACAAATGCACGAAACATGAGTATTAGGCGCAAACAAAGATTGTGGAGAAATATTTTAAATTGAATACAAATTTTTGTTTGCATTTGAATAATTTAGTATTTATTATCATTCTTTAGATAAAATCTATGCGAGTTGTTTTTGAATGAAATGAGCAAACAAATGCACGAAACATGAGTTTTAGGTGCAAACAGAGATTGTGGAGAAATATTTTGAATTGAATACAAATTTTGGTTTGCATTTGAATACTTTAGTATTTACTATCATTTTTTACGAAAAATGTATTCGAGTTGTTTTTGAATGAAATGAGCAAACAAATGCACGACACATGAGTTTTAGGTGCAAACAGAGATTGTGGAGAAATATTTTGAATTGAATACAAATTTTGGTTTGCATTTGAATACTTTAGTATTTACTATCATTTTTTACGAAAAATCTATTCGAGTTGTTTTTGAATGAAATGAGCAAACAAATGCACGAAACATGAGTTTTAGGTGCAAATAAAGATGTCGGAGAAATATTTTAAATTGAAAACAAAGTTTGGTTTGCACTTGAATAATTTACTATTTACTATCATTCTTTACGAAAAATCTATCCGAGTTGTTTTTGAATGAAAGGAGGAAACAAATGCACGAAACATGAGTATTAGGTGCAAACAAAGATTGTGGAGAAATATTTTGAATTGAATACAAATTTTGGTTTGCATTTGAATACTTTAGTATTTACTATCATTTTTTACGAAAAATCTATTCGAGTTGTTTTTGAATGAAATGAGCAAACAAATGCACGAAACATGAGTTTTAGGTGCAAACAAAGATGTTGGAGAAATATTTTAAATTGAAAACAAATTTTGGTTTGCACTTGAATAATTTAGTATTTACTATCATTCTTTACGAAAAATCTATCAGAGTTGTTTTTGAATGAAAGGACCAAACAAATGTACGAAACATGAGTATTAGGTGCAAACAAAGATTGTGGAGAAATATTTTAAATTGAATACAAATTTTGGTTTTCATTTGAATAATTTAGTATTAACTATCATTCTTTACGAAAAATCTATCCGAGTTGTTTTTGAATGAAATGAGCAAAGAAATGCACGAAACACGAGTATTAGGTGCAAACAGAGATTGTGGAGAAATATTTTGAATTGAATACAAATTTTGGTTTGCATTTGAATAATTAATATTTACTACCATTCTTCACGAAAAATCTATCCGAGTTTTTTTTGGGTGAAACGAGCAAACAAACGAACAAAACATGAGTTTTAGGACCAAACAAAGATTGTGGAGAAATATTTTAAATTGAGTAGAAATTTAGGTTTGCATTTGAATAATTTAGTATTTATTATCATTCTTTACGAAAAATCTATCCGAGTTGTTTTTGAATGAAAGGAGCAAACAAATGCACGAAACATGAGTATTAGGCGCAAACAAAGATTGTGGAGAAATATTTTAAATTGAATACAAATTTTTGTTTGCATTTGAATAATTTAGTATTTATTATCATTCTTTAGATAAGATCTATGCGAGTTGTTTTTGAATGAAATGAGCAAACAAATGCACGAAACATGAGTTTTAGGTGCAAACAGAGATTGTGGAGAAATATTTTGAATTGAATACAAATTTTGGTTTGCATTTGAATACTTTAGTATTTACTATCATTTTTTACGAAAAATGTATTCGAGTTGTTTTTGAATGAAATGAGCAAACAAATGCACGACACATGAGTTTTAGGTGCAAACAGAGATTGTGGAGAAATATTTTGAATTGAATACAAATTTTGGTTTGCATTTGAATACTTTAGTATTTACTATCATTTTTTACGAAAAATCTATTCGAGTTGTTTTTGAATGAAATGAGCAAACAAATGCACGAAACATGAGTTTTAGGTGCAAATAAAGATGTCGGAGAAATATTTTAAATTGAAAACAAAGTTTGGTTTGCACTTGAATAATTTACTATTTACTATCATTCTTTACGAAAAATCTATCCGAGTTGTTTTTGAATGAAAGGAGGAAACAAATGCACGAAACATGAGTATTAGGTGCAAACAAAGATTGTGGAGAAATATTTTGAATTGAATACAAATTTTGGTTTGCATTTGAATACTTTAGTATTTACTATCATTTTTTACGAAAAATCTATTCGAGTTGTTTTTGAATGAAATGAGCAAACAAATGCACGAAACATGAGTTTTAGGTGCAAACAAAGATGTTGGAGAAATATTTTAAATTGAAAACAAATTTTGGTTTGCACTTGAATAATTTAGTATTTACTATCATTCTTTACGAAAAATCTATCAGAGTTGTTTTTGAATGAAAGGACCAAACAAATGTACGAAACATGAGTATTAGGTGCAAACAAAGATTGTGGAGAAATATTTTAAATTGAATACAAATTTTGGTTTTCATTTGAATAATTTAGTATTAACTATCATTCTTTACGAAAAATCTATCCGAGTTGTTTTTGAATGAAATGAGCAAAGAAATGCACGAAACACGAGTATTAGCTGCAAACAGAGATTGTGGAGAAATATTTTGAATTGAATACAAATTTTGGTTTGCATTTGAATAATTAATATTTACTACCATTCTTCACGAAAAATCTATCCGAGTTTTTTTTGGGTGAAACGAGCAAACAAACGAACAAAACATGAGTTTTAGGACCAAACAAAGATTGTGGAGAGATATTTTAAATTGAGTAGAAATTTAGGTTTGCATTTGAATAATTTAGTATTTATTATCATTCTTTACGAAAAATCTATCCGAGTTGTTTTTGAATGAAAGGAGCAAACAAATGCACGAAACATGAGTATTAGGCGCAAACAAAGATTGTGGAGAAATATTTTAAATTGAATACAAATTTTTGTTTGCATTTGAATAATTTAGTATTTATTATCATTCTTTAGATAAAATCTATGCGAGTTGTTTTTGAATGAAATGAGCAAACAAATGCACGAAACATGAGTTTTAGGTGCAAACAGAGATTGTGGAGAAATATTTTGAATTGAATACAAATTTTGGTTTGCATTTGAATACTTTAGTATTTACTATCATTTTTTACGAAAAATGTATTCGAGTTGTTTTTGAATGAAATGAGCAAACAAATGCACGACACATGAGTTTTAGGTGCAAACAAAGATGTCGGAGAAATATTTTAAATTGAAAACAAAGTTTGGTTTGCACTTGAATAATTTAGTATTTACTATCATTCTTTACGAAAAATCTATCAGAGTTGTTTTTGAATGAAAGGACCAAACAAATGTACGAAACGTGAGTATTAGGTGCAAACAAAGATTGTGGAGAAATATTTTAAATTGAATACAAATTTTGGTTTTCATTTGAATAATTTAGTATTTACTATCATTCTTTAGGAAAAATCTATGCGAGTTGTTTTTGAATGAAATGAGCAAACAAATGCACGAAACATGAGTTTTAGGTGCAAACAAAGATTGTGGAGAAATATTTTGAATTAAATACAAATTTTGGTTTGCATTTGAATACTTTAGTATTTACTATCATTTTTTACGAAAAATCTATTCGAGTTGTTTTTGAATGAAATGAGCAAACAAATGCACGAAACATGAGTTTTAGGTGCAAACAAAGATGTTGGAGAAATATTTTAAATTGAAAACAAATTTTTGTTTGCACTTGAATAATTTAGTATTAACTATCATTCTTTACGAAAAATCTATCCGAGTTGTTTTTGAATGAAATGAGCAAAGAAATGCACGAAACACGAGTATTAGGTGCAAACAGAGATTGTGGAGAAATATTTTGAATTGAATACAAATTTTGGTTTGCATTTGCATAATTAATATTTACTACCATTCTTCACGAAAAATCTATCCGAGTTTTTTTTGGGTGAAACGAGCAAACAAACGAACAAAACATGAGTTTTAGGACCAAACAAAGATTGTGGAGAAATATTTTAAATTGAGTAGAAATTTAGGTTTGCATTTGAATAATTTAGTATTTATTATCATTCTTTACGAAAAATCTATCCGAGTTGTTTTTGAATGAAAGGAGCAAACAAATGCACGAAACATGAGTATTAGGTGCAAACAAAGATTGTGGAGAAATATTTTAAATTGAATACCAATTTTTGTTTGCATTTGAATAATTTAGTATTTATTATCATTCTTTAGATAAAATCTATGTGAGTTGTTTTTGAATGAAATGAGCAAACAAATGCACGAAACATGAGTTTTAGGTGCAAACAGAGATTGTGGAGAAATATTTTGAATTGAATACAAATTTTGGTTTGCATTTGAATACTTTAGTATTTACTATCATTTTTTACGAAAATTCTATTCGAGTTGTTTTTGAATGAAACGAGCAAACAAATGCACGAAACTTGAGTTTTAGGTGCAAACAGAGATTGTGGAGAAATATTTTGAATTGAATACAAATTTTGGTTTGCATTTGAATACTTTAGTATTTACTATCATTTTTTACGAAAAATCTATTCGAGTTGTTTTTGAATGAAATGAGCAAACAAATGCACGAAACATGAGTTTTAGGTGCAAACAAAGATGTCGGAGAAATATTTTAAATTGAAAACAAAGTTTGGTTTGCACTTGAATAATTTACTATTTACTATCATTCTTTACGAAAAATCTATCCGAGTTGTTTTTGAATGAAAGGAGGAAACAAATGCACGAAACATGAGTATTAGGTGCAAACAAAGATTGTGGAGAAATATTTTGAATTGAATACAAATTTTGGTTTGCATTTGAATACTTTAGTATTTACTATCATTTTTTACGAAAAATCTATTCGAGTTGTTTTTGAATGAAATGAGCAAACAAATGCACGAAACATGAGTTTTAGGTGCAAACAAAGATGTTGGAGAAATATTTTAAATTGAAAACAAATTTTGGTTTGCACTTGAATAATTTAGTATTAACTATCATTCTTTACGAAAAATCTATCCGAGTTGTTTTTGAATGAAATGAGCAAAGAAATGCACGAAACACGAGTATTAGGTGCAAACAGAGATTGTGGAGAAATATTTTGAATTGAATACAAATTTTGGTTTGCATTTGAATAATTAATATTTACTACCATTCTTCACGAAAAATCTATCCGAGTTTTTTTTGGGTGAAACGAGCAAACAAACGAACAAAACATGAGTTTTAGGACCAAACAAAGATTGTGGAGAAATATTTTAAATTGAGTAGAAATTTAGGTTTGCA
Source organism: Juncus effusus (assembly GCA_027726005.1). Classification (NCBI taxonomy): domain Eukaryota; kingdom Viridiplantae; phylum Streptophyta; class Magnoliopsida; order Poales; family Juncaceae; genus Juncus; species Juncus effusus. Next base: position 5,809,560 of record CM050893.1, read on the forward strand.
TTTGAATAATTTAGTATTTATTATCATTCTTTACGAAAAATCTATCCGAGTTGTTTTTGCATGAAAGGAGCAAACAAATGCACGAAACATGAGTATTAGGCGCAAACAAAGATTGTGGAGAAATATTTTAAATTGAATACAAATTTTTCTTTGCATTTGAATAATTTAGTATTTATTATCATTCTTTAGATAAAATCTATGCGAGTTGTTTTTGAATGAAATGAGCAAACAAATGCACGAAACATGAGTTTTAGGTGCAAACAGAGATTGTGGAGAAATATTTTGAATTGAATACAAATTTTGGTTTGCATTTGAATACTTTAGTATTTACTATCATTTTTTACGAAAATTCTATTCGAGTTGTTTTTGAATGAAACGAGCAAACAAATGCATGAAACATGAGTTTTAGGTACAAACAGAGATTGTGGAGAAATATTTTGAATTGAATACAAATTTTGGTTTGCATTTGAATACTTTAGTATTTACTATCATTTTTTACGAAAAATCTATTCGAGTTGTTTTTGAATGAAATGAGCAAACAAATGCACGAAACATGAGTTTTAGGTGCAAACAAAGATGTCGGAGAAATATTTTAAATTGAAAACAAAGTTTGGTTTGCACTTGAATAATTTACTATTTACTATCATTCTTTACGAAAAATATATCCGAGTTGTTTTTGAATGAAAGGAGGAAACAAATGCACGAAACATGAGTATTAGGTGCAAACAAAGATTGTGGAGAAATATTTTAAATTGAATACAAATTTTTCTTTTCATTTGAATAATTTAGTATTTACTATCATTCTTTAGGAAAAATCTATGCGAGTTGCTTTTGAATGAAATGAGCAAACAAATGCACGAAACATGAGTTTTAGGTGCAAACAAAGATTGTGGAGAAATATTTTGAATTGAATACAAATTTTGGTTTGCATTTGAATACTTTAGTATTTACAATCATTTTTTACGAAAAATCTATTCGAGTTGTTTTTGAATGAAATGAGCAAACAAATGCACGAAACATGAGTTTTAGGTGCAAACAAAGATGTTGGAGAAATATTTTAAATTGAAGACAAAGTTTGGTTTGCACTTGAATAATTTAGTATTAACTATCATTCTTTACGAAAAATCTATCCGAGATGTTTTTGAATGAAATGAGCAAAGAAATGCACGAAACACGAGCATTAGGTGCAAACAGAGATTGCGGAGAATTTTTTTGAATTGAATACAAATTTTGGTTGGCATTTGAATAATTAATATTTACTACCATTCTTCACGAAAAATCTATCCGAGTTTTTTTTGGGTGAAACGAGCAAACAAACGAACAAAACATGAGTTTTAGGACCAAACAAAGATTGTGGAGAAATATTTTAAATTGAGTAGAAATTTAGGTTTGCATTTGAATAATTTAGTATTTATTATCATTCTTTACGAAAAATCTATCCGAGTTGTTTTTGAATGAAAGGAGCAAACAAATGCACGAAACATGAGTATTAGGCGCAAACAAAGATTGTGGAGAAATATTTTAAATTGAATACAAATTTTTGTTTGCATTTGAATAATTTAGTATTTATTATCATTCTTTAGATAAAATCTATGCGAGTTGTTTTTGAATGAAATGAGCAAACAAATGCACGAAACATGAGTTTTAGGTGCAAACAGAGATTGTGGAGAAATATTTTGAATTGAATACAAATTTTGGTTTGCATTTGAATACTTTAGTATTTACTATCATTTTTTACGAAAATTCTATTCGAGTTGTTTTTGAATGAAACGAGCAAACAAATGCACGAAACATGAGTTTTAGGTGCAAACAGAGATTGTGGAGAAATATTTTGAATTGAATACAAATTTTGGTTTGCATTTGAATACTTTAGTATTTACTATCATTTTTTACGAAAAATCTATTCGAGTTGTTTTTGAATGAAATGAGCAAACAAATGCACGAAACATGAGTTTTAGGTGCAAACAAAGATGTCGGAGAAATATTTTAAATTGAAAACAAAGTTTGGTTTGCACTTGAATAATTTACTATTTACTATCATTCTTTACGAAAAATCTATCCGAGTTGTTTTTGAATGAAAGGAAGAAACAAATGCACGAAACATGAGTATTAGGTGCAAACAAAGATTGTGGAGAAATATTTTAAATTGAATACAAATTTTTCTTTTCATTTGAATAATTTAGTATTTACTATCATTCTTTAGGAAAAATCTATGCGAGTTGCTTTTGAATGAAATGAGCAAACAAATGCACGAAACATGAGTTTTAGGTGCAAACAAAGATTGTGGAGAAATATTTTGAATTGAATACAAATTTTGGTTTGCATTTGAATCCTTTAGTATTTACAATCATTTTTTACGAAAAATCTATTCGAGTTGTTTTTGAATGAAATGAGCAAACAAATGCACGAAACATGAGTTTTAGGTGCAAACAAAGATGTTGGAGAAATATTTTAAATTGAAAACAAAGTTTGGTTTGCACTTGAATAATTTAGTATTAACTATCATTCTTTACGAAAAATCTATCCGAGATGTTTTTGAATGAAATGAGCAAAGAAATGCACGAAACACGAGCATTAGGTGCAAACAGAGATTGCGGAGAATTTTTTTGAATTGAATACAAATTTTGGTTGGCATTTGAATAATTAATATTTACTACCATTCTTCACGAAAAATCTATCCGAGTTTTTTTTGGGTGAAACGAGCAAACAAACGAACAAAACATGAGTTTTAGGACCAAACAAAGATTGTGGAGAAATATTTTAAATTGAGTAGAAATTTAGGTTTGCATTTGAATAATTTAGTATTTATTATCATTCTTTACGAAAAATCTATCCGAGTTGTTTTTGAATGAAAGGAGCAAACAAATGCACGAAACATGAGTATTAGGCGCAAACAAAGATTGTGGAGAAATATTTTAAATTGAATACAAATTTTTGTTTGCATTTGAATAATTTAGTATTTATTATCATTCTTTAGATAAAATCTATGCGAGTTGTTTTTGAATGAAATGAGCAAACAAATGCACGAAACATGAGTTTTAGGTGCAAACAGAGATTGTGGAGAAATATTTTGAATTGAATACAAATTTTGGTTTGCATTTGAATACTTTAGTATTTACTATCATTTTTTACGAAAATTCTATTCGAGTTGTTTTTGAATGAAACGAGCAAACAAATGCACGAAACATGAGTTTTAGGTGCAAACAGAGATTGTGGAGAAATATTTTGAATTGAATACAAATTTTGGTTTGCATTTGAATACTTTAGTATTTACTATCATTTTTTACGAAAAATCTATTCGAGTTGTTTTTGAATGAAATGAGCAAACAAATGCACGAAACATGAGTTTTAGGTGCAAACAAAGATGTCGGAGAAATATTTTAAATTGAAAACAAAGTTTGGTTTGCACTTGAATAATTTACTATTTACTATCATTCTTTACGAAAAATCTATCCGAGTTGTTTTTGAATGAAAGGAGGAAACAAATGCACGAAACATGAGTATTAGGTGCAAACAAAGATTGGGGAGAAATATTTTAAATTGAATACAAATTTTTCTTTTCATTTGAATAATTTAGTATTTACTATCATTCTTTAGGAAAAATCTATGCGAGTTGCTTTTGAATGAAATGAGCAAACAAATGCACGAAACATGAGTTTTAGGTGCAAACAATGATTGTGGAGAAATATTTTGAATTGAATACAAATTTTGGTTTGCATTTGAATACTTTAGTATTTACTATCATTTTTTACGAAAAATCTATTCGAGTTGTTTTTGAATGAAATGAGCAAACAAATGCACGAAACATGAGTTTTAGGTGCAAACAAAGATGTTGGAGAAATATTTGAAATTGAAAACAAATTTTGGTTTGCACTTGAATAATTTAGTATTTACTATCATTCTTTACGAAAAATCTATCGGAGTTGTTTTTGAATGAAAGGACCAAACAAATGTACGAAACATGAGTATTAGGTGCAAACAAAGATTGTGGAGAAATATTTTAAATTGAATACAAATTTTGGTTTGCATTTGAATAATTAATATTTACTACCATTCTTCACGAAAAATCTATCCGAGTTTTTTTTGGGTGAAACGAGCAAACAAACGAACAAAACATGAGTTTTAGGACCAAACAAAGATTGTGGAGAAATATTTTAAATTGAGTAGAAATTTAGGTTTGCATTTGAATAACTTAGTATTTATTATCATTCTTTACGAAAAATCTATCCGAGTTGTTTTTGAATGAAAGGAGCAAACAAATGCACGAAACATGAGTTTTAGGAGCAAACAAAGATGTTGGAGAAATATTTGAAATTGAAAACAAATTTTGGTTTGCACTTGAATAATTTAGTATTAACTATCATTCTTTACGAAAAATCTATCCGAGTTGTTTTTGAATGAAATGAGCAAAGAAATGCACGAAACACGAGTATTAGGTGCAAACAGAGATTGTGGAGAAATATTTTGAAATGAATACAAATTTTGGTTTGCATTTGAATATTAATATTTACTACCATTCTTCACGAAAAATCTATCCGAGTTTTTTTTGGGTGAAACGAGCAAACAAACGAACAAAACATGAGTTTTAGGACCAAACAAAGATTGTGGAGAAATATTTTAAATTGAGTAGAAATTTAGGTTTGCATTTGAATAATTTAGTATTTATTATCATTCTTTACGAAAAATCTATCCGAGTTGTTTTTGAATGAAAGGAGCAAACAAATGCACGAAACATGAGTATTAGGTGCAAACAAAAATTGTGGAGAAATATTTTAAATTGAATACAAATTTTGGTTTGCATTTGAATAATTTAGTATTTACTATCATTCTTTAGGAAAAATCTATGCGAGTTGTTTTTGAATGAAATGAGCAAACAAATGCACGAAACATGAGTCTTAGATGCAAACAGAGATTGTGGAGAAATATTTTGAATTGAATACAAATTTTGGTTTGCATTTGAATACTTTCGTATTTACTATCATTTTTTACGAAAAATCTATTCGAGTTGTTTTTGAATGAAATGAGCAAACAAATGCACGAAACATGAGTTTTAGGTGCAAACAAAGATGTTGGAGAAATATTTTAAATTGAAAACAAAGTTTGGTTTGCACTTGAATAATTTAGTATTAACTATCATTCTTTACGAAAAATCTATCCGAGATGTTTTTGAATGAAATGAGCAAAGAAATGCACGAAACACGAGCATTAGGTGCAAACAGAGATTGCGGAGAATTTTTTTGAATTGAATACAAATTTTGGTTGGCATTTGAATAATTAATATTTACTACCATTCTTCACGAAAAATCTATCCGAGTTTTTTTTGGGTGAAACGAGCAAACAAACGAACAAAACATGAGTTTTAGGACCAAACAAAGATTGTGGAGAAATATTTTAAATTGAGTAGAAATTTAGGTTTGCATTTGAATAATTTAGTATTTATTATCATTCTTTACGAAAAATCTATCCGAGTTGTTTTTGAATGAAAGGAGCAAACAAATGCACGAAACATGAGTATTAGGCGCAAACAAAGATTGTGGAGAAATATTTTAAATTGAATACAAATTTTTGTTTGCATTTGAATAATTTAGTATTTATTATCATTCTTTAGATAAAATCTATGCGAGTTGTTTTTGAATGAAATGAGCAAACAAATGCACGAAACATGAGTTTTAGGTGCAAACAGAGATTGTGGAGAAATATTTTGAATTGAATACAAATTTTGGTTTGCATTTGAATACTTTAGTATTTACTATCATTTTTTACGAAAATTCTATTCGAGTTGTTTTTGAATGAAACGAGCAAACAAATGCACGAAACATGCGTTTTAGGAGCAAACAGAGATTGTGGAGAAATATTTTGAATTGAATACAAATTTTGGTTTGCATTTGAATACTTTAGTATTTACTATCATTTTTTACGAAAAATCTATTCGAGTTGTTTTTGAATGAAATGAGCAAACAAATGCACGAAACATGAGTTTTTGGTGCAAACAAAGATGTCGGAGAAATATTTTAAATTGAAAACAAAGTTTGGTTTGCACTTGAATAATTTACTATTTACTATCATTCTTTACGAAAAAGCTATCCGAGTTGTTTTTGAATGAAAGGAGGAAACAAATGCACGAAACATGAGTATTAGGTGCAAACAAAGATTGTGGAGAAATATTTTAAATTGAATACAAATTTTTTTTTTCATTTGAATAATTTAGTATTTACTATCATTCTTTAGGAAAAATCTATGCGAGTTGCTTTTGAATGAAATGAGCAAACAAATGCACGAAACATGAGTTTTAGGTGCAAACAAAGATTGTGGAGAAATATTTTGAATTGAATACAAATTTTGGTTTGCATTTGAATACTTTAGTATTTACTATCATTTTTTACGAAAAATCTATTCGATTGTTTTTGAATGAAATGAGCAAACAAATGCACGAAACATGAGTTTTAGGTGCAAACAAAGATGTTGGAGAAATATTTGAAATTGAAAACAAATTTTGGTTTGCACTTGAATAATTTAGTATTTACTATCATTGTTTACGAAAAATCTATCCGAGTTATTTTTGAATGAAATCAGCAAAGAAATGCACGAAACACGAGTATTAGGTGCAAACAGAGATTGTGGAGAAATATTTTGAATTGAATACAAATTTTGGTTTGCATTTGAATAATTAATATTTACTACCATTCTTCACGAAAAATCTATCCGAGTTTTTTTTGGGTGAAACGAGCAAACAAACGAACAAAACATGAGTTTTAGGACCAAACAAAGATTGTGGAGAAATATTTTAAATTGAGTAGAAATTTAGGTTTGCATTTGAATAATTTAGTATTTATTATCATTATTTACGAAAAATCTATCCGAGTTGTTTTTGAATGAAAGGAGCAAACAAATGCACGAAACATGAGTTTTAGGAGCAAACAAAGATGTCGGAGAAATATTTGAAATTGAAAACAAATTTTGGTTTGCACTTGAATAATTTAGTATTAACTATCATTCTTTACGAAAAATCTATCCGAGTTGTTTTTGAATGAAATGAGCAAAGAAATGCACGAAACACGAGTATTAGGTGCAAACAGAGATTGTGGAGAAATATTTTGAAATGAATACAAATTTTGGTTTGCATTTGAATATTAATATTTACTACCATTCTTCACGAAAAATCTATCCGAGTTTTTTTTGGGTGAAACGAGCAAACAAACGAAAAAAACATGAGTTTTAGGACCAAACAAAGATTGTGGAGAAATATTTTAAATTGAGTAGAAATTTAGGTTTGCATTTGAATAATTTAGTATTTATTATCATTCTTTACGAAAAATCTATCCGAGTTGTTTTTGAATGAAAGGAGCAAACAAATGCACGAAACATGAGTATTAGGTGCAAACAAAAATTGTGGAGAAATATTTTAAATTGAATACAAATTTTGGTTTGCATTTGAATAATTTAGTATTAACTATCATTCTTTAGGAAAAATCTATGCGAGTTGTTTTTAAATGAAACGAGCAAACAAATGCACGAAACATGAGTATTAGGTGCAAACAGAGATTGTGGAGAAATATTTTGAATTGAATACAAATTTTGGTTTGCATTTGAATACTTTAGTATTTACTATCATTTTTTACGAAAAATCTATTCGAGTTGTTTTTGAATGAAATGAGCAAACAAATGCACGAAACATGAGTTTTAGGTGCAAACAAAGATGTCGGAGAAATATTTTAAATTGAAAACAAAGTTTGGTTTGCACTTGAATAATTTACTATTTACAATCATTCTTTATGAAAAATCTATCCGAGTTGTTTTTGAATGAAAGGAGGAAACAAATGCACGAAACATGAGTATTAGGTGCAAACAAAGATTGTGGAGAAATATTTTAAATTGAATACAAATTTTTCTTTTCATTTGAATAATTTAGTATTTACTATCATACTTTAGGAAAAATCTCTGCGAGTTGCTTTTGAATGAAATGAGGAAACAAATGCACGAAACATGAGTTTTAGGTGCAAACAAAGATTGTGGAGAAATATTTTGAATTGAATACAAATTTTGGTTTGCATTTGAATACTTTAGTATTTACTATCATTTTTTACGAAAAATCTATTCGAGTTGTTTTTGAATGAAATGAGCAAACAAATGCACGAAACATGAGTTTTAGGTGCAAACAAAGATGTCGGAGAAATATTTTAAATTGAAAACAAAGTTTGGTTTGCACTTGAATAATTTACTATTTACTATCATTCTTTACGAAAAATCTATCCGAGTTGTTTTTGAATGAAAGGAGGAAACAAATGCACGAAACATGAGTATTAGGTGCAAACAAAGATTGTGGAGAAATATTTTAAATTGAATACAAATTTTTCTTTTCATTTGAATAATTTAGTATTTACTATCATACTTTAGGAAGAATCTATGCGAGTTGCTTTTGAATGAAATGAGGAAACAAATGCACGAAACATGAGTTTTAGGTGCAAACAAAGATTGTGGAGAAATATTTTGAATTGAATACAAATTTTGGTTTGCATTTGAATACTTTAGTATTTACTATCATTTTTTACGAAAAATCTATTCGAGTTGTTTTTGAATGAAATGAGCAAACAAATGCACGAAACATGAGTTTTAGGTGCAAACAAAGATGTTGGAGAAATATTTGAAATTGAAAACAAATTTTGGTTTGCACTTGAATAATTTAGTATTTACTATCATTCTTTACGAAAAATCTATCCGAGTTGTTTTTGAATGAAATGAGCAAAGAAATGCACGAAACACGAGTATTAGGTGCAAACAGAGATTGTGGAGAAATATTTTGAATTGAATACAAATTTTGGTTTGCATTTGAATAATTAATATTTACTACCATTCTTCACGAAAAATCTATCCGAGTTTTTTTTGGGTGAAACGAGCAAACAAACGAACAAAACATGAGTTTTAGGACCAAACAAAGATTGTGGAGAAATATTTTAAATTGAGTAGAAATTTAGGTTTGCATTTGAATAATTTAGTATTTATTATCATTCTTTATGAAAAATCTATCCGAGTTGTTTTTGAATGAAAGGAGCAAACAAATGCACGAATATGAGTATTAGGTGCAAACAAAAATTGTGGAGAAATATTTTAAATTGAATACAAATTTTGGTTTGCATTTGAATAATTTAGTATTTGCTATCATTCTTTAGGAAAAATCTATACGCGTTGTTTTTGAATGAAATGAGCAAACAAATGCACGAAACATGAGTCTTAGATGCAAACAGAGATTGTGGAGAAATATTTTGAATTGAATACAAATTTTGGTTTGCATTTGAATACTTTCGTATTTACTATCATTTTTTACGAAAAATCTATTCGAGTTGTTTTTGAATGAAATGAGCAAACAAATGCACGAAACATGAGTTTTAGGTGCAAACAAAGATGTCGGAGAAATATTTTAAATTGAAAACAAAGTTTGGTTTGCACTTGAATAATTTACTATTTACTATCATTCTTTACGAAAAATCTATCCGAGTTGTTTTTGAATGAAAGGAGGAAACAAATACACGAAACATGAGTATTAGGTGCAAACAAAGATTGTGGAGAAATATTTTAAATTGAATACAAATTTTTCGTTTCATTTGAATAATTTAGTATTTACTATCATACTTTAGGAAAAATCTATGCGAGTTGCTTTTGAATGAAATGAGGAAACAAATGCACGAAACATGAGTTTTAGGTGCAAACAAAGATTGTGGAGAAATATTTTGAAATGAATACAAATTTTGGTTTGCATTTGAATATTAATATTTACTACCATTCTTCACGAAAAATCTATCCGAGTTTTTTTTGGGTGAAACGAGCAAACAAACGAAAAAAACATGAGTTTTAGGACCAAACAAAGATTGTGGAGAAATATTTTAAATTGAGTAGAAATTTAGGTTTGCATTTGAATAATTTAGTATTTATTATCATTCTTTACGAAAAATCTATCCGAGTTGTTTTTGAATGAAAGGAGCAAACAAATGCACGAAACATGAGTATTAGGTGCAAACAAAAATTGTGGAGAAATATTTTAAATTGAATACAAATTTTGGTTTGCATTTGAATAATTTAGTATTTACTATCATTCTTTAGGAAAAATCTATGCGAGTTGTTTTTGAATGAAACGAGCAAACAAATGCACAAAACATGAGTTTTAGGTGCAAACAGAGATTGTGGAGAAATATTTTGAATTGAATACAAATTTTGGTTTGCATTTGAATACTTTAGTATTTACTATCATTTTTTACGAAAAATCTATTCGAGTTGTTTTTGAATGAAATGAGCAAACAAATGCACGAAACATGAGTTTTAGGTGCAAACAAAGATGTCGGAGAAATATTTTAAATTGAAAACAAAGTTTGGTTTGCACTTGAATAATTTACTATTTACTATCATTCTTTACGAAAAATCTATCCGAGTTGTTTTTGAATGAAAGGAGGAAACAAATGCACGAAACATGAGTATTAGGTGCAAACAAAGATTGTGGAGAAATATTTTAAATTGAATACAAATTTTTCTTTTCATTTGAATAATTTAGTATTTACTATCATACTTTAGGAAAAATCTATGCGAGTTGCTTTTGAATGAAATGAGGAAACAAATGCACGAAACATGAGTTTTAGGTGCAAACAAAGATTGTGGAGAAATATTTTGAATTGAATACAAATTTTGGTTTGCATTTGAATACTTGAGTATTTACTATCATTTTTTACGAAAAATCTATTCGAGTTGTTTTTGAATGAAATGAGCAAACAAATGCACGAAACATGAGTTTTAGGTGCAAACAAAGATGTTGGAGAAATATTTGAAATTGAAAACAAATTTTGGTTTGCACTTGAATAATTTAGTATTTACTATCATTCTTTACGAAAAATCTATCCGAGTTGTTTTTGAATGAAATGAGCAAAGAAATGCACGAAACACGAGTATTAGGTGCAAACAGAGATTGTGGAGAAATATTTTGAAAGGAATACAAATTTTGGTTTGCATTTGAATATTAATATTTACTACCATTCTTCACGAAAAATCTATCCGAGTTTTTTTTGGGTGAAACGAGCAAACAAACGAAAAAAACATGAGTTTTAGGACCAAACAAAGATTGTGGAGAAATATTTTAAATTGAGTAGAAATTTAGGTTTGCATTTGAATAATTTAGTATTTATTATCATTCTTTACGAAAAATCTATCCGAGTTGTTTTTGAATGAAAGGAGCAAACAAATGCACGAAACATGAGTATTTGGTGCAAACAAAAATTGTGGAGAAATATTTTAAATTGAATACAAATTTTGGTTTGCATTTGAATAATTTAGTATTTACTATCATTCTTTAGGAAAAATCTATGCGAGTTGTTTTTAAATGAAACGAGCAAACAAATGCACGAAACATGAGTATTAGGTGCAAACAGAGATTGTGGAGAAATATTTTGAATTGAATACAAATTTTGGTTTGCATTTGAATACTTTAGTATTTACTATCATTTTTTACGAAAAATCTATTCGAGTTGTTCTTGAATGAAATGAGCAAACAAATGCACGAAACATGAGTTTTAGGTGCAAACAAAGATGTCGGAGAAATATTTTAAATTGAAAACAAAGTTTGGTTTGCACTTGAATAATTTACTATTTACTATCATTCTTTACGAAAAATCTATCCGAGTTGTTTTTGAATGAAAGGAGGAAACAAATGCACGAAACATGAGTATTAGGTGCAAACAAAGATTGTGGAGAAATATTTTAAATTGAATACAAATTTTTCTTTTCATTTGAATAATTTAGTATTTACTATCATACTTTAGGAAAAATCTATGCGAGTTGCTTTTGAATGAAATGAGGAAACAAATGCACGAAACATGAGTTTTAGGTGCAAACAAAGATTGTGGAGAAATATTTTGAATTGAATACAAATTTTGGTTTGCATTTGAATACTTTAGTATTTACTATCATTTTTTACGAAAAATCTATTCGAGTTGTTTTTGAATGAAATGAGCAAACAAATGCACGAAACATGAGTTTTAGGTGCAAACAAAGATGTCGGAGAAATATTTTAAATTGAAAACAAAGTTTGGTTTGCACTTGAATAATTTACTATTTACTATCATTCTTTACGAAAAATCTATCCGAGTTGTTTTTGAATGAAAGGAGGAAACAAATGCACGAAACATGAGTATTAGGTGCAAACAAAGATTGTGGAGAAATATTTTAAATTGAATACAAATTTTTCTTTTCATTTGAATAATTTAGTATTTACTATCATACTTTAGGAAAAATCTATGCGAGTTGCTTTTGAATGAAATGAGGAAACAAATGCACGAAACATGAGTTTTAGGTGCAAACAAAGATTGTGGAGAAATATTTTGAATTGAATACAAATTTTGGTTTGCATTTGAATACTTTAGTATTTACTATCATTTTTTACGAAAAATCTATTCGAGTTGTTTTTGAATGAAATGAGCAAACAAATGCACGAAACATGAGTTTTAGGTGCAAACAAAGATGTTGGAGAAATATTTGAAATTGAAAACAAATTTTGGTTTGCACTTGAATAATTTAGTATTTACTATCATTCTTTACGAAAAATCTATCCGAGTTGTTTTTGAATGAAATGAGCAAAGAAATGCACGAAACACGAGTATTAGGTGCAAACAGAGATTGTGGAGAAATATTTTGAATTGAATACAAATTTTGGCTTGCATTTGAATAATTAATATTTACTACCATTCTTCACGAAAAATCTATCCGAGTTTTTTTTGGGTGAAACGAGCAAACAAACGAACAAAACATGAGTTTTAGGACCAAACAAAGATTGTGGAGAAATATTTTAAATTGAGTAGAAATTTAGGTTTGCATTTGAATAATTTAGTATTTATTATCATTCTTTATGAAAAATCTATCCGAGTTGTTTTTGAATGAAAGGAGCAAACAAATGCACGAAACATGAGTATTAGGTGCAAACAAAAATTGTGGAGAAATATTTTAAATTGAATACAAATTTTGGTTTGCATTTGAATAATTTAGTATTTGCTATCATTCTTTAGGAAAAATCTATACGCGTTGTTTTTGAATGAAATGAGCAAACAAATGCACGAAACATGAGTCTTAGATGCAAACAGAGATTGTGGAGAAATATTTTGAATTGAATACAAATTTTGGTTTGCATTTGAATACTTTCGTATTTACTATCATTTTTTACGAAAAATCTATTCGAGTTGTTTTTGAATGAAATGAGCAAACAAATGCACGAAACATGAGTTTTAGGTGCAAACAAAGATGTCGGAGAAATATTTTAAATTGAAAACAAAGTTTGGTTTGCACTTGAATAATTTACTATTTACTATCATTCTTTACGAAAAATCTATCCGAGTTGTTTTTGAATGAAAGGAGGAAACAAATGCACGAAACATGAGTATTAGGTGCAAACAAAGATTGTGGAGAAATATTTTAAATTGAATACAAATTTTTCTTTTCATTTGAATAATTTAGTATTTACTATCATACTTTAGGAAAAATCTATGCGAGTTGCTTTTGAATGAAATGAGGAAACAAATGCACGAAACATGAGTTTTAGGTGCAAACAAAGATTGTGGAGAAATATTTTGAAATGAATACAAATTTTGGTTTGCATTTGAATATTAATATTTACTACCATTCTTCACGAAAAATCTATCCGAGTTTTTTTTGGGTGAAACGAGCAAACAAACGAAAAAAACATGAGTTTTAGGACCAAACAAAGATTGTGGAGAAATATTTTAAATTGAGTAGAAATTTAGGTTTGCATTTGAATAATTTAGTATTTATTATCATTCTTTACGAAAAATCTATCCGAGTTGTTTTTGAATGAAAGGAGCAAACAAATGCACGAAACATGAGTATTAGGTGCAAACAAAAATTGTGGAGAAATATTTTAAATTGAATACAAATTTTGGTTTGCATTTGAATAATTTAGTATTTACTATCATTCTTTAGGAAAAATCTATGCGAGTTGTTTTTGAATGAAACGAGCAAACAAATGCACAAAACATGAGTTTTAGGTGCAAACAGAGATTGTGGTGAAATATTTTGAATTGAATACAAATTTTGGTTTGCATTTGAATACTTTAGTATTTACTATCATTTTTTACGAAAAATCTATTCGAGTTGTTTTTGAATGAAATGAGCAAACAAATGCACGAAACATGAGTTTTAGGTGCAAACAAAGATGTCGGAGAAATATTTTAAATTGAAAACAAAGTTTGGTTTGCACTTGAATAATTTACTATTTACTATCATTCTTTACGAAAAATCTATCCGAGTTGTTTTTGAATGAAAGGAGGAAACAAATGCACGAAACATGAGTATTAGGTGCAAACAAAGATTGTGGAGAAATATTTTAAATTGAATACAAATTTTTCTTTTCATTTGAATAATTTAGTATTTACTATCATACTTTAGGAAAAATCTATGCGAGTTGCTTTTGAATGAAATGAGGAAACAAATGCACGCAACATGAGTTTTAGGTGCAAACAAAGATTGTGGAGAAATATTTTGAATTGAATACAAATTTTGGTTTGCATTTGAATACTTGAGTATTTACTATCATTTTTTACGAAAAATCTATTCGAGTTGTTTTTGAATGAAATGAGCAAACAAATGCACGAAACATGAGTTTTAGGTGCAAACAAAGATGTTGGAGAAATATTTGAAATTGAAAACAAATTTTGGTTTGCACTTGAATAATTTAGTATTTACTATCATTCTTTACGAAAAATCTATCCGAGTTGTTTTTGAATGAAATGAGCAAAGAAATGCACGAAACACGAGTATTAGGTGCAAACAGAGATTGTGGAGAAATATTTTGAATTGAATACAAATTTTGGTTTGCATTTGAATAATTAATATTTACTACCATTCTTCACGAAAAATCTATCCGAGTTTTTTTTGGGTGAAACGAGCAAACAAACGAACAAAACATGAGTTTTAGGACCAAACAAAGATTGCGGAGAAATATTTTAAATTGAGTAGAAATTTAGGATTGCATTTGAATAATTTAGTATTTATTATCATTCTTTACGAAAAATCTATCCGAGTATATCGAAATCAATGCCCCCATTTGCCACTCATTCTGAATATGTTGGGAAGGCTTCTATCCCCTGGTAAGTGAACAAGATCGGACTGGCGACTCTTGTAAGTCACAGAAGTGTCCGGCGAATCAAGAAAAAGTTGATAATTATGTTCTCTCTCCATTTGGCCGAATTCGGACAGTAGAACAAAAAATCATTTTCTATCTGAATAAGGGTCCAATATGCAAATTTCGATAAGAACATTTTTTAGTCGACAACAATGCGAAGATTCTGCAAAAAGAAATCTGGCAATTGAATAAAAACTGAGAGAGATCCAAGCGTTCAAAGTAGGAGTCAGAGAAAAAAACATTAGCTGTTTCTGACCAACCCGAGGTAATTTAAAGATTTCTTCCACTACGGGCGCTATTCTTGGCTCATTCTTTTTTCTATCTCCTCAAGACATGCAAAATAATAATAACCTATCGTTTCCTACCCCTCACGTGTGAAGAGATTTGAAGAAAAAGTTGATAATTATGTTCTCTCTCCACTTTGCTGAATCTGGACCGTACAACAAAAAAATCATTTTCTATCTGAATAAGGGTCCAATATGCAAATTTCGCTATAGTCGACAACAATGCGAAGATTCTACAAAAAGAAATCTGTTAATTCAATAAAAACTCGAAGAGATCCAAGCGTTCAAAGTGTGAGTTAGAGAAAAAAACATTAGCTGTTTCTGACCAACCCGAGGTAATTTAAAGATTTCTTCAACTACGGGCGCTATGCTTGGCTCATTCTTTTTTCTATCTCCGCAAGACACGCAAAATAATAATAACCTATCTTTCCCAACCCCTCACGTGTGAAGATATTTGAAGAAAAAGTTGATAATTATGTTCTCTCTCCATTTGGCCGAATTCGGACAGTAGAACAAAAATTCATTTTCTATCTGAATAAGGGTCCAATATGAAAATTTCGCTAAGAACATTTTTCAGTCGACAACAATGCGAAGATTCTACAAAAAGAAATCTGGCAATTGAATAAAAACTCAGAGAGATCCAAGCGTTCAAAGTTGGCGTTAGAGAAAAAAACATTAGCTGTTTCTGACCAACCCGAGGTAATTTAAAGATTTCTTCAACTACGGGCGCTATGCTTGGCTCATTATTTTTTCTATCTCCTCAAGACATGCAAAATAATAATAACCTATCTTTCCCTACCCCTCACGTGTGAAGATATTTGAAGAAAAAGTTGATAATTATGTTCTCTCTCCATTTGGCCGAATTCGGACAGTAGAACAAAAAATCATTTTCTATCTGAATAAGGGTCCAATATGCAAATTTCGCTAAGAACATTTTTTAGTCGACAACAATGCGAAGATTCTACAAAAAGAAATCTGGCAATTGAATAAAAACTGAGAGAGATCCAAGCGTTCAAAGTTGGAGTCAGAGAAAAAAACATTAGCTGTTTCTGACCAACCCGAGGTAATTTAAAGATTTCTTCAACTAGGGGCGCTATTCTTGGCTCATTCTATTTTCTATCTCCTCAAGACGTGCAAATTAATAATAACCTTTCTTTTCCTACCCCTTACATGTGAAGAGATTTGAAGAAAAAGTTGATAATTATGTTCTCTCTCCACTTGGCCGAATCTGCACAGTACAACAAAAAAATCATTTTCTATGTGAATAAGGGTCCAATATGCAAATTTCGCTAAGAATATTTTTTAGTCGGCAACAATGCGAAGATTCTAGAAAAAGAAATCTGGCAATTGAATAAAAACTGAGAGAGATCCAAGCGTGCAAAGTTTGAGTCAGAGAAAAAAACATTAGCTGTTTCTGACCAACCCGACGTAATTTAAAGATTTCTTCAACTACGGGCGCTATTCTTGGCTCATTCTATTTTCTATCTCCTCAAGACATGCAAAATAATAATGACCTATCTTTTCCTACCCCTCACGTGTGATGAGATTTGAAGAAAAAGTTGATAATTATGTTCTCTTTACACTTGGCGGAATCTGGACCGTACAACAAAAAAATCATTTTCTATCTGAATAAGGGTCCAATATGCAAATTTCGCTAAGAACATTTTTTAGTCGACAACAATGCGAAGATTCTACAAAAAGAAATCTGGCAATTGAATAAAAACTCAGAGAGATCGAAGCGTTCAAAGTAGGAGTTAGAGAAAAAAACATTAGCTGTTTCTGACCAACCCGAGGTAATTTAAAGATTTCTTCAACTACGGGCACTATGCTTGGCTCATTCTTTTTTCTATCTGCTCAAGACATGCAAAATAATAATGACCTATCTTTCCCTACCCCTCACGTGTGAAGATATTTGAAGAAAAAGTTGATAATTATGTTCTCTCTCCATTTGGCCAAATTCGGACAGTAGAACAAAAAATCATTTTCTATCTGAATAAAGGTCCAATATGCAAATTTCGCTAAGAACATTTTTTAGTCGACAACAATGCGAAGATTCTACAAAAAGAAATCTGGCAATTCAATAAAAACTCAGAGAGATCCAAGCGTTCAAAGTTGGAGTTAGAGGAAAAAACATTAGCTGTTTTTGACCAACCCGAGGTAATTTAAAGATTTCTTCAACTACGGGCGCTATGCTTGGGTCATTCTTTTTTCTATCTCCTCAAGACATGCAAAATAATAATAACCTATCTTTCCCTACCCCACACGTGTGAAGATATTTGAAGAGAAAGTTGTTAATTATGTTCTCTCTCCATTTGGCCGAATTCGGACAGTAGAACAAAAAATCATTTTCTATCTGAATAAGGGTCCAATATGCAAATTTTGCTAAGAATATTTTTTAGTCGACAACAATGCGAAGATTCTACAAAAAGAAATCTGGCAATTGAATAAAAATTGAGAGAGATCCAAGCGTTCAAAGTTGGAGTCAGAGAAAAAAACATTAGCTGTTTCTGACCAACCCGAGGTAATTTAAAGATTTCTTCAACTACGGGCGCTATTCTTGGCTCATTCTTTTTTCTATCTCCTCAAGACATACAACTTAATAATAACCTATCTTTTCCTACCCCTTACGTGTGAAGAGATTTGAAGTAAAGATTTCTTCAAGTACGAGCGCTATTCTTGGCTCATTCTTTTTTCTATCTCCTCAAGACATGCAAAATAATAATAACCTCTCTTTTCCTACCCGTCACGTGTGAAGAGATTTGAAGAAAAAGTAGATAATTATGTTCTCTCTCCATTTGGCCGAATCCGGACAGTAGAACAAAAAATCATTTTCTATCTGAATAAGGGTCCAATATGCAAATTTCGCTAAGAACATTTTTTTGTCGAGAACAATGCGAAGATTCTACAAAAAGAAATCTGGCATAAAATAAAAACTCAGAGAGATCCATGCGTTCAAAGTTGGAGTCAGAGAAAAAAACATTAGCTGTTTCTGACCAACCCGAGGTAATTTAAGGATATCTTCAACTACGGGCGCTATTCTTGGCTCATTCTTTTTTCTATCTCCTCAATACATGCAAAATAATAATAACCTATCTTTTCCTATCCCTCACGTGTGAAGAGATTTGAAGAAAAAGTTGATAATTATGTTCTCTCTCCACTTGGCCGAATTCGAACAGTAGAACAAAAAATCATTTTCTATCTGAATAAGGGTCCAATATGCAAATTTCGCTAAGAACATTTTTTAATCGACAACAATGCGAAGATTCTACAAAAAGAAATCTGGCAATTGAATAAAAACTGAGAGAGATCCAAGCGTTCAAAGTTGGAGTCAGAGAAAAAAACATTAGCTGTTTCTGACCAACCCGAGGTAATTTAAAGATTTCTTCAACTACGGGCGCTATTCTTGGCTCATTCTTTTTTCTATCTCCTGAATACATGCAAAATAATAATAACCTATCTTTTCCTACCCTCACGTGTGAAGAGATTTGAAGAAAAAGTTGATAATTATGTTCTCTCTCCACTTGGCCGAATTCGAACAGTAGAACAAAAAATCATTTTCTATCTGAATAAGGGTCCAATATGCAAATTTCGCTAAGAACATTTTTTTGTCGACAACAATTTGAAGATTCTACAAAAAGAAATCTTGCAATTGAATAAAAACTCAGGGAGATCCATGCGTTCAAAGTTGGAGTCAGAGAAAAAAACATTAGCTGTTCCTGACCAACCCGAGGTAATTTAAGGATATCTTCAACTACGGGCGCTATTCTTGGCTCATTCTTTTTTGTATCTCCTTAATACATGCCAAATAATAATAACCTATCTTTTCCTACCCCTGACATGTGAAGAGATTTGAAGAAAAAGTTGATAATTATGTTCTCTATCCACTTGGCCGAATTCGAACAGTAGAACAAAAAATCATTTTCTATCTGAATAAGGGTCCAATATGCAAATTTCGCTAAGAACATTTTTTAATCGACAACAATGCGAAGATTCTACAAAAAGAAATCTGGCAATTGAATAAAAACTGAGAGAGATCCAAGCGTTCAAAGTTGGAGTCAGAGAAAAAACATTAGCTGTTTCTGACCAACCCGAGGTAATTTAAAGATTTCTTCAACTACGGGCGCTATTCTTGGCTCATTCTTTTTTCTATCTCCTCAATACATGCCAAATAATAATAACCTATCTTTTCCTCCCCCTCACGTGTGAAGAGATTTGAAGAAAAAGTTGATAATTATGTTCTCTCTCCACTTGGCCGAATTCGAACAGTAGAACAAAAAATCATTTTCTCTCTGAATAAGGGTCCAATATGCAAATTTCGCTAAGAACATTTTTTTGTCGACAACAATTTGAAGATTCTACAAAAAGAAATCTTGCAATTGAATAAAAACTCAGGGAGATCCATGCGTTCAAAGTTGGAGTCAGAGAAAAAAACATTAGCTGTTCCTGACCAACCCGAGGTAATTTAAGGATATCTTCAACTACGGGCGCTATTCTTGGCTCATTCATTTTTCTATCTCCTCAATACATGCCAAATAATAATAACCTATCTTTTCCTACCCCTCACGTGTGAAGAGATTTGAAGAAAAAGTTGATAATTATGTTCTCTCTCCACTTGGCCGAATTCGAACAGTAGAACAAAAAATCATTTTCTATTTGAATAAAGGTCCAATATGCAAATTTCGCTAAGAACATTTTTTAATCGACAACAATGCGAAGATTCTACAAAAAGAAATCTGGCAATTGAATAAAAACTGAGAGAGATCCAAGCGTTCAAAGTTGGAGTCAGAGAAAAAACATTAGCTGTTTCTGACCAACCCGAGGTAATTTAAAGATTTCTTCAACTACGGGCGCTATTCTTGGCTCATTCTTTTTTCTATCTCCTCAATACATGCCAAATAATAATAACCTATCTTTTCCTACCCCTCACGTGTGAAGAGATTTGAAGAAAAAGTTGATAATTATGTTCTATCTCCACTTGGCCGAATTCGAACAGTAGAACAAAAAATTATTTTCTATCTAAATAAGGGTCCAATATGCAAATTTCGCTAAGAACATTTTTTTGTCGACAACAATTTGAAGATTCTACAAAAAGAAATCTTGCAATTGAATAAAAACTCAGGGAGATCCATGCGTTCAAAGTTGGAGTCAGAGAAAAAAACATTAGCTGTTCCTGACCAACCCGAGGTAATTTAAGGATATCTTCAACTACGGGCGCTATTCTTGGCTCATTCTTTTTTCTATCTCCTCAAGACATGCAAAATAATAATAACCTCTCTTTTCCTACCCCTCACGTGTGAAGAGATTTGAAGAAAAAGTTGATAATTATGTTCTCTCTCCGTTTGGCCGAATTCGGACAGTAGAACAAAAAATCATTTTCTATCTGAGTAAGGGTCCAATATGCAAATTTCGCTCAGAACATTTTTTTGTCGAGAACAATGCGAAGATTCTACAAAAAGAAATCTGGCATAAAATAAAAACTCAGAGAGATCCATGCGTTCAAAGTTGGAGTCAGAGAAAAAAACATTAGCTGTTTCTGACCAACCCGAGGTAATTTAAGGATATCTTCAACTACGGGCGCTATTCTTGGCTCATTCTTTTTTCTATCTCCTCAATACATGCAAAATAATAATAACCTCTCTTTTCCTACCCCTCACGTGTGAAGAGATTTGGAGAAAAAGTTGATAATTATGTTCTCTCTCCACTTGGCCGAATTCGAACAGTAGAACAAAAAATCATTTTCTATCTGAATAAGGGTCCAATATGCAAATTTCGCTAAGAACATTTTTTTGTCGACAACAATGTGAAGATTCTACAAAAAGAAATCTTGCAATTGAATAAAAACTCAGGGAGATCCATGCGTTCAAAGTTAGAGTCAGAGAAAAAAACATTAGCTGTTTCTGACCAACCCGAGGTAATTTAAGGATATCTTCAACTACGGGCGCTATTCTTGGCTCATTCTTTTTTCTATCTCCTCAATACATGCAAAATAATAATAACCTATCTTTTCCTACCCCTCACGTGTGAAGAGATTTGAAGAAAAAGTTGATAATTATGTTCTCTCTCCACTTGGCCGAATTCGAACAGTAGAACAAAAAATCATTTTCTATCTGAATAAGGGTCCAATATGCAAATTTCGCTAAGAACATATTTTAATCGACAACAATGCGAAGATTCTACAAAAAGAAATCTGGCAATTGAATAAAAACAGAGAGAGATCCAAGCGTTCAAAGTTGGAGTCAGAGAAAAAAACATTAGCTTTTTCTGACCAACCCGAGCTAATTTAAAGATTTCTTCAACTACGGGCGCTATTCTTGGCTCATTCTTTTTTCTATCTCCTCAATACATGCAAAATAATAATAACCTATCTTTTCCTACCCCTCACGTGTGAAGAGATTTGAAGAAAAAGTTGATAATTATGTTCTCTCTCCACTTGGCCGAATTCGAACAGTAGAACAAAAAATCATTTTCTATCTGAATAAGGGTCCAATATGCAAATTTCGCTAAGAACATTTTTTTGTCGACAACAATTTGAAGATTCTACAAAAAGAAATCTTGCAATTGAATAAAAACTCAGGGAGATCCATGCGTTCAAAGTTGGAGTCAGAGAAAAAAACATTAGCTGTTCCTGACCAACCCGAGGTAATTTAAGGATATCTTCAACTACGGGCGCTATTCTTGGCTCATTCTTTTTTCTATCTCCTCAATACATGCCAAATAATAATAACCTATCTTTTCCTACCCCTCACGTGTGAAGAGATTTGAAGAAAAAGTTGATAATTATGTTCTCTCTCCACTTGGCCGAATTCGAACAGTAGAACAAAAAATCATTTTCTATCTGAATAAGGGTCCAATATGCAAATTTCGCTAAGAACATTTTTTAATCGACAACAATGCGAAGATTCTACAAAAAGAAATCTGGCAATTGAATAAAAACTGAGAGAGATCCAAGCGTTCAAAGTTGGAGTCAGAGAAAAAAACATTAGCTGTTTCTGACCAACCCGAGGTAATTTAAGGATATCTTCAACTACGGGCGCTATTCTTGGCTCATTCTTTTTTCTATCTCCTCAATACATGCAAAATAATAATAACCTATCTTTTCCTACCCCTCACGTGTGAAGAGATTTGAAGAAAAAGTTGATAATTGTGTTCTCTCTCCACTTGGCCGAATTCGAACAGTAGAACAAAAAATCATTTTCTATCTGAATAAGGGTCCAATATGCAAATTTCGCTAAGAACATATTTTAATCGACAACAATGCGAAGATTCTACAAAAAGAAATCTGGCAATTGAATAAAAACAGAGAGAGATCCAAGCGTTCAAAGTTGGAGTCAGAGAAAAAAACATTAGCTTTTTCTGACCAACCCGAGGTAATTTAAAGATTTCTTCAACTACGGGCGCTATTCTTGGCTGATTCTTTTTTCTATCTCCTCAATACATGCAAAATAATAATAACCTATCTTTTCCTACCCCTCACGTGTGAAGAGATTTGAAGAAAAAGTTGATAATTATGTTCTCTCTCCACTTGGCCGAATTCGAACAGTAGAACAAAAAATCATTTTCTATCTGAATAAGGGTCCAATATGCAAATTTCGCTAAGAACATTTTTTTGTCGACAACAATTTGAAGATTCTACAAAAAGAAATCTTGCAATTGAATAAAAACTCAGGGAGATCCATGCGTTCAAAGTTGGAGTCAGAGAAAAAAACATTAGCTGTTCCTGACCAACCCGAGGTAATATAAGGATATCTTCAACTACGGGCGCTATTCTTGGCTCATTATTTTTTCTATCTCCTCAAGACATGCAAAATAATAATAACCTCTCTTTTCCTACCCCTCACGTGTGAAAAGATTTGAAGAAAAAGTTGATAATTTTGTTCTCTCTCCACTTGGCCGAATTCGGACAGTAGAACAAAAAATCATTTTCTATCTGAGTAAGGGTCCAATATGCAAATTTCGCTAAGAACATTTTTTTGTCGAGAACAATGCGAAGATTCTACAAAAAGAAATCTGGCATAAAATAAAAACTCAGAGAGATCCATGCGTTCAAAGTTGGAGTCAGAGAAAAAAACATTAGCTGTTTCTGACCAACCCGAGGTAATTTAAGGATATCTTCAACTACGGGCGCTATTCTTGGCTCATTCTTTTTTCTATCTCCTCAATACATGCAAAATAATAATAACCTATCTTTTCCTACCCCTCACGTGTGAAGAGATTTGAAGAAAAAGTTGATAATTATGTTCTCTCTCCACTTGGCCGAATTCGAACAGTAGAACAAAAAATCATTTTCTATCTGAATAAGGGTCCAATATGCAAATTTCGCTAAGAACATTTTTTTGTCAACAACAATGTGAAGATTCTACAAAAAGAAATGTTGCAATTGAATAAAAACTCAGGGAGATCCATGCGTTCAAAGTTAGAGTCAGAGAAAAAAACATTAGCTGTTCCTGACCAACCCGAGGTAATTTAAGGATATCTTCAAGTACGGGCGCTATTCTTGGCTCATTCTTTTTTCTATCTCCTCAATACGTGCAAAATAATAATAACCTATCTTTTTCTACCCCTCACGTGTGAAGAGATTTGAAGAAAAAGTTGATAATTATGTTCTCTCTCCACTTGGCCGAATCTGGACAGTACAACAAAAAAATCATTTTCTATCTGAATAAGGGTCCAATATGCAAATTTCGCTAAGAACATTTTTTAATCGACAACAATGCGAAGATTCTACAAAAAGAAATCTGGCAATTGAATAAAAACTGAGAGAGATCCAAGCGTTCAAAGTTGGAGTCAGAGAAAAAAACATTAGCTGTTTCTGACCAACCCGAGGTAATTTAAAGATTTCTTCAACTACAGGCGCTATTCTTGGCTCATTCTTCTTTCTATCTCCTCAAGACATGCAAAATAATAATGACCTATCTTTCCCTGCCCCTCACGTGTGAAGATATTTGAAGAAAATGTTGATAATTATGTTCTCTCTCCATTTGGCCGAATTCGGACAGTAGAACAAAAAATCATTTTCTATCTGAATAAGGGTCCAATATGCAAATTTCTCTTAGAACATTTCTTAGTCGACAACAATGCGAAGATTCTACAAAAAGAAATCTGGCAATTGAATAAAAACTGAGAGAGATCCAAGCGTTCAAAGTTGGAGTCAGAGAAAAAAACATTAGCTGTTTCTGACCAACCCGAAGTAATTTAAAGATTTCTTCAAATACAGGCGCTATTCTTGGCTCATTCTTCTTTCTATCTCCTCAAGACATGCAAAATAATAATGACCTATCTTTCCCTGCCCCTCACGTGTGAAGATATTTGAAGAAAAAGTTGATAATTATGTTCTCTCTCCATTTGGCCGAATTCTGACACTAGAACAAAAAATCATTTTCTATCTGAATAAGGGTCCAATATTCAAATTTCTCTTAGAACATTTCTTAGTCGACAACAATGCGAAGATTCTACAAAAAGAAATCTGGCAATTGAATAAAAACTGAGAGAGATCCAAGCGTTCAAAGTTGGAGTCAGAGAAAAAAACATTTGCTGTTTCGGACCAACCCGAGGTAATTTAAAGATTTCTACAAGTACGGGCGCTATTCTTGGCTCATTCTTTTTTCTATCTCCTATGCAAAATAATAATAACCTATCTTTTCCTATCCCTCAAGTGTGAAGAGATTTGAAGAAAAAGTTGATAATTATGTTCTCTCTCCACTTGGCCGAATTCGAACAGTAGAACAAAAAATCATTTTCTATCTGAATAAGGGTCCAATATGCGAATTTCGCTACGAACATTTTTTTGTCGACAACAATGTGAAGATTCTACAAAAAGAAATCTTGCAATTGAATAAAAACTCAGGGAGATCCATGCGTTCAAAGTTGGAGTCAGAGAAAAAAACATTAGCTGTTCCTGACCAACCCGAGGTAATTTAAGGATATCTTCCACTACGGGCGCTATTCTTGGCTCATTCTTTTTTCTATCTCCTCAAGACATGCAAAATAATAAAACCTATCTTTTCCTACCCCTCAAGTGTGAAGAGATTTGAAGAAAAAGTTGATAATTATGTTCTCTCATCACTTGGCCGAATTCGAACAGTAGAACAAAAAATCATTTTCTATCTGAATAAGGGTCCAATATGCGAATTTCGCTACGAACATTTTTTTGTCGACAACAATGTGAAGATTCTACAAAAAGAAATCTTGCAATTGAATAAGAACTCAGGGAGATCCATGCGTTCAAAGTTGAGTCAGAGAAAAAAACATTAGCTGTTCCTGACCAACCCGAGGTAATTTAAGGATATCTTCCACTACGGGCGCTATTCTTGGCTCATTCTTTTTTCTATCTCCTCAGTACATGCAAAATAATAATGACCTATCTTTTCCTACCCCTCACGTGTGAAGAGATTTGAAGAAAAAGTTGATAATTATGTTCTCTCTCCACTTGGCCGAATCTGGACAGTACAACAAAAAAATCATTATCTATCTGAATAAGGGTCCAATATGCAAATTTTGCTAAAAACATTTTTTATTCGACAACAATGCGAAGATTCTACAAAAAGAAATCTGGCAATTGAATAAAAACTGAGAGAGATCCAAGCGTTCAAAGTTGGAGTCAGAGAAAAAAACATTAGCTGTTTCTGACCAACCCGAGATAATTTAAAGATTTCTTCGACTACGGGCGCTATTCTTGGCTCATTCCTTTTTCTATCTCCTAAAGACATGCAAAATAATAATAACCTATCTTTCCCTACCCCTCTCGTGTGAAGATATTTGAAGAAAAAGTTGATAATTATGTTCTCTCTCCATTTGGCCGAATCTGGACAGTACAACAAAAAAATCATTTTCTATCTGAATAAGGCTCCAATATGTAAATTTCTCTAAGAACATTTTTTAGTCGACAACAATGCGAAGATTCTACAAAAAGAAATCTGGCAATTGAATAAAAACTGAGAGAGATCCAAGCGTTCAAAGTTGGAGTCAGAGAAAAAAACATTAGCTGTTTCTGACCAACCCGAGGTAATTTAAGGATATCTTCAACTACCGGCGATATTCTTGGCTCATTCTTTTTTCTATCTCCTCAAGACATGCAAAATAATAATGACCTATCTTTCCCTACCCCTCACGTGTGAAGATATTTGAAGAAAAAGTTGATAATTATGTTGTCTCTCCATTTGGCCGAATTCGGACAGTAGAACAAAAAATCATTTTCTATATGAATAAGGGTCCAATATGCAAATTTCTTTTAGAACATTTTTTAGTCGACAACAATGCGAAGATTCTACAAAAAGAAATCTGGCAATTGAATAAAAACAGAGAGAGATCCAAGCGTTCAAAGTTGGAGTCAGAGAAAAAAACATTTGCTGTTTCGGACCAACCCGAGTTAATTTAAAGATTTCTTCAAGTACGGGCGCTATTCTTGGCTCATTCTTTTTTCTATCTCCTCAAGACATGCAAAATAATAATAACCTATCTTTTCCTACCCCTCACGTGTGAAGAGATTTCAAGAAAAAGTTTATAATTATGTTCTCTCTCCATTTGGCCGAATTCGGACAGTAGAACAAAAAATCATTTTCTATCTGAATAAGGGTCCAATATGCAAATTTCGCTAAGAACATTTTTTTGTCGAGAACAATGCGAAGATTCTACAAAAAGGAATCTGGCATAAAATAAAAACTCAGAGAGATCCATGCGTTCAAAGTTGGAGTCAGAGAAAAAAACATTAGCTGTTCTTGACCAACCCGAGGTAATTTAAGGATATCTTCAACTACGGGCGCTATTCTTGGCTCATTCTTTTTTCTATCTCCTCAAGACATGCAAAATAATAATGACCTATCTTTCCCTACCCCTCACGTGTGAAGATATTTGAAGAAAAAGTTGATAATTATGTTGTCTCTCCATTTGGCCGAATTCGGACAGTAGAACAAAAAATCATTTTCTATATGAATAAGGGTCCAATATGCAAATTTCTCTTAGAACATTTTTTAGTCGACAACAATGTGAAGATTCTACAAAAAGAAATCTTGCAATTGAATAAAAACTCTGGGAGATCCATGCGTTCAAAGTTGGAGTCAGAGAAAAAAACATTAGCTGTTCCTGACCAACCCGAGGTAATTTAAGGATATCTTCTACAACGGGCGCTATTCTTGGCTCATTGTTTTTTCTATCTCCTCAATACATGCAAAATAATAATAACCTATCTTTTCCTACCCCTCACGTGTGAAGAGATTTGAAGAAAAAGTTGATAATTATGTTCTCTCTCCACTTGGCCGAATCTGGACAGTACAACAAAAAAATCATTATCTATCTGAATAAGGGTCCAATATGCAAATTTCGCTAAGAACATTTTTTAATCGACAACAATGCAAAGATTCTACAAAAAGAAATCTGGCAATTGAATAAAAACTGAGAGAGATCCAAGCGTTCAAAGTTGGAGTCAGAGAAAAAAACATTAGCTGTTTCTGACCAACCGAGGTAATTCAAAGATTTCTTCAAGTACGGGCGCTATTCTTGGCTCATTCTTTTTTCTATCTCCTCAAGACATGCAAAATAATAATAGCCTATCTTTTCCTACCCCTCACGTGTGAAGAGATTTGAAGAAAAAGTTTATAATTATGTTCTCTCTCCATTTGGCCGAATTCGGACAGCAGAACAAAAAATCATTTTCTATATGAATAATGGTCCAATATGCAAATTTCTCTTAGAACATTTTTTAGTCGACAACAATGTGAAGATTCTACAAAAAGAAATCTTGCAATTGAATAAAAACTCTGGGAGATCCATGCGTTCAAAGTTGGAGTCAGAGAAAAAAACATTAGCTGTTCCTGACCAACCCGAGGTAATTTAAGGATATCTTCTACAACGGGCGCTATTCTTGGCTCATTGTTTTTTCTATCTCCTCAATACATGCAAAATAATAATAACCTATCTTTTCCTACCCCTCACGTGTGAAGAGATTTGAAGAAAAAGTTGATAATTATGTTCTCTCTCCACTTGGCCGAATCTGGACAGTACAACAAAAAAATCATTATCTATCTGAATAAGGGTCCAATATGCAAATTTCGCTAAGAACATTTTTTAATCGACAACAATGCAAAGATTCTACAAAAAGAAATCTGGCAATTGAATAAAAACTGAGAGAGATCCAAGCGTTCAAAGTTGGAGTCAGACAAAAAAACATTAGCTGTTTCTGACCAACCGAGGTAATTCAAAGATTTCTTCAAGTACGGGCGCTATTCTTGGCTCATTCTTTTTTCTATCTCCTCAAGACATGCAAAATAATAATAGCCTATCTTTTCCTACCCCTCACGTGTGAAGAGATTTGAAGAAAAAGTTTATAATTATGTTCTCTCTCCATTTGGCCGAATTCGGACAGCAGAACAAAAAATCATTTTCTATCTGAATAAGGGTCCAATATGCAAATTTCGCTAAGAACATTTTTTTGTCGAGAACAATGCGAAGATTCTACAAAAAGAAATCTGGCATAAAATAAAAACTCAGAGAGATCCATGCGTTCAAAGTTGGAGTCAGAGAAAAAACCATTAGCTGTTCTTGACCAACCCGAGGTAATTTAAGGATATCTTCAACTACAGGCGCTATTTTTGGCTCATTCTTTTTTCTATCTCCTTAAGACATGCAAAATAATAATAACCTATCTTTTTCTACCCCTCACGTGTGAAGAGATTTGAAGAAAAAGTTGATAATTATGTTCTCTCTCCACTTGGCCGAATCTGGACAGTACAACCAAAAAATCATTTTCTATCTGAATAAGGGTCCAATATGCAAATTTTGCTAAGAACATTTTTTAATCGACAACAATGCGAAGATTCTACAAAAAGAAATCTGGCAATTGAATGAAAACTGAGAGAGATCCAAGCGTTCAAAGTTGGAGTCAGAGAAAAAAACATTAGCTGTTTCTGACCAACCCGAGGTAATTTAAAGATTTCTTCTACTACGGGCGCTATTCTTGGCTCATTCTTTTTTCTATCTCCTCAAGACATGCAAAATAATAACAACCTATCTTTCCCTACCCCTCTCGTGTGAAGATATTTGAAGAAAAAGTTGATAATTATGTTCTCTCTCCATTTGGCCGAATCTGGACAGTACAACAAAAAAATCATTTTCTATCTGAATAAGGGTCCAATATGCAAATTTCGCTAAGAACATTTTTTAGTCGACAACAATGCGAAGATTCTACAAAAAGAAATCTGGCAATTGAATAAAAACTGAGAGAGATCCAAGCGTTCGAAGTAGGAGTCAGAGAAAAAAACATTAGCTGTTTCTGACCAACCCGAGGTAATTTAAAGATTTCTTCAAGTACGGGCGCTATTCTTGGCTCATTCTTTTTTCTATCTCCTGAAGACATGCCAAATAATAATAACCTATCTTTCCCTACCCCTCACGTGTGAAGATATTTGAAGAAAAAGTTGATAATTATGTTCTCTCTCCATTTGGCCGAATCCGGATAGTAGAACAAAAAATCATTTTCTATCTGAATAAGGGTCCAATATGCAAATTTCGCTAAGAACATTTTTTAATCGACAACAATGCAAAGATTCTACAAAAAGAAATCTGGCAATTGAATAAAAACTGAGAGAGATCCAAGCGTTCAAAGTTGGAGTCAGAGAAAAAGACATTTGCTGTTTCTGACCAACCCGAGGTAATTTAAAGATTTCTTCAAGTACGGGCGCTATTCTTGGCTCATTCTTTTTTCTATCTCCTCAAGACATGCAAAATAATAATAACCTATCTTTTTCTACCCCTCACGTGTGAAGAGATTTGAAGAAAAAGTTGATAATTATGTTCTCTCTCCATTTGGCCGAATTCGGACAGTAGAACAAAAAATCATTTTTTATCTGAATAAGGGTCCAATATGCAAATTTTGCTAAGAACATTTTTTTTATCGACAACAATGCGAAGATTCTACAAAAAGAAATCTGAAAATTGAATGAAAACTCAGAGAGATCCAAGCGTTCAAAGTCGGAGTCACAGAAATAAACATTAGTTGTTTCTGACCAACCCGAGGAAATTTAAGGATATCTTCAACTACGTGCACTATTCTTGGCTCATTCTTTTTTCTATCTCCTCAATACATGCAAAATAATAATAACCTATCTTTTCCTACCCGTCACGTGTGAACAGATTTGAAGAAAAAGTTGATAATTATGTTCTCTCTCCACTTGGCCGAATCTGCACAGTACAACAAAAAAATAATTTTCTATCTGAATAAGGGTCCAATCTGCAAATTTCGCTAATATCATTTTTTAGTCGACCACAATGCGAAGATTCTACAAAAAGAAAAATTGCAATTGAAAAAAAACTGAGAGATATCCAAACATTCAAAGTTGGAGTCAGAGAAAAAAACATTAGCTGTTTCTGACCAACCCGAGGTAATTTAAAGATTTCCTCGACTACGGGCGCTATTCTTGGCTCATTCATTTTTCTATCTCCCCAAGACATGCAAAATAATAATAACCTATCTTTCCCTACCCCTCACCTGTGAAGATATTTGAAGAAAAAGTTGATAATTATGTTCTCTCTCCATTTGGCCGAATTCGGACAGTAGAACAAAAAATCATTTTCTATCTGAATAAGGGTCCAATACGCAAATTTCGCTAAGAACATTTTTTAGTCGACAACAATGCGAAGATTCTACAAAAAGAAATCTGGCAATTGAATGAAAACTCAGAGAGATCCAAGCGTTCAAAGTAGGAGTCGGAGAAAAAAACATTAGCTGTTTCTGACCAACCCGAGGTAATTTAAAGATTTCTACAACTACGGGCGCTATTCTTGGCTCATTCTTTTTTCAATATCCTCAAAACATGCAAAATAATAATAACCTATGTTTCCATACCCCTCACGTGTGAAGATATTTGAAGAAAAAGTTGATAATTATGTTCTCTCTCCATTTGGCCGAATTCGGACAGTAGAACAAAAAATCATTTTCTATCTGAATAAGGGTGCAATATGCAAATTTCGTTAAGAACATTTTTTAGTCGACAACAATGCGAAGATTCTACAAAAAGAAATCTTACAATTGAATAAGCCTGATAGAGATCCAAGCGTTCAAAGTTGGAGTTAGAGAAAAAAACATTAGCTGTTTCTAACCAACCCGAGGTAATTTAAAGATTTCTTCAACTACGGGCGCTATTCTTGGCTCATTCTTTTTTCTATCTTCTCAAGACATGCAAAATAATAATAACCTATCGTTTCCTACCCCTCATGTGTGAACATATTTGAAGAAAAAGTTGATAATTATGTTTTCTCTCCACTAGGCCGAATCTGGACAGTACAACAAAAAAGTCATTTTCTATCTGAATAAGGGTCCAATATGCAAATTTCGCTAAGAACATTTTTTAGTCGAAAACGATGCGAAGATTCCACAAAAAGAAATCTGGCAATTGAATAAAAACTGAGAGAGATCCAAGCGTTCAAAGTTCGAGTGAGAGAAAAAACATTAGCTGTTTCTGACCAACCCGAGCTAATTTAAAGATTTCTTCAACTACGGGCGCTATTCTTGGCTCATTCTTTTTTCTATCTCCTCAAGACATACAAAATAATAATAATCTATTTTTACCTACCCCTCACGTGTGAAGATATTTGAAGAAAAAGTTGATAATTATGTTCTCTCTCCATTTGTCCGAATTCGGACAGTAGAACAAAAAAATCATTTTCTATCTGAATAAGGGTCCAATATGCAAATTTCGCTGAGAACATTTTTTGGTCGACAACAATGAGAAGATTCTACAAAAAGAAATCTGGCAATTGAATAAAAACTCAGAGAGATCAAAGCGTTCAAAGTTTGAGTCAGAGAAAAAAACATTAGCTGTTTCTGACAAACCCGAGGTAATTTAAAGATTTCTTCAACTACGGGCGCTATTCTTGGCAAATTCTTTTTTCTATCTCCTCAAGACATGCAAAATAACAATAACCTATCTTTTCCTACCCCTCACGTGTGAAGAGATTTGAAGAAAAAGTTGATAATTATGTTCTCTCTCCATTTGGCCGAATTCGGACAGTAGAACAAAAAATCATTTTCTATCTGAATAAGGGCCCAATATGCAAATTTCGCTAAGAACATTTTTTAGTCGACAACAATGCGAAGATTCTATAAAAAGAAATCTTGCAATTGAATAAAAGCAGATAGAGATCCAAGCGTTGAAAGTTGGAGTCGGAGAAAAAAACATTAGCTGTTTCTAACCAACCCGAGGTAATTTAAAGATTTCTTCAACTACGGGCGCTATTCTTCGCTCATTCTTTTTTCTATCTCCTCAAGACAAGCAAAATAATAATAACCTATCTTTTCCTACCCCTCACGTGTGAACAGATTTGAAGAAAATGTTGATAATTATGTTCTCTCTCCACTTGGCCGAATCGGGACAGTACAAAAAAAAATCATTTTCTATCTGAATAAGGGTCCAATATGCAAATTTCGCTAAGAACATTTTTTAGTCGACAACAATGCGAAGATTCTACAAAAAGAAATCTGGCAATTGAATCAAAACTGAGAGAGATCCAAGAGTTCAAAGTTCGAGTCAGAGAAAAAAACATTAGCTGTTTCTGACCAAGCCAAGGTAATTTAAAGATTTCTTCAATTACGGGCGCTATTCTTCGCTCATTCTTTTTTCTATCTCCTCAAGACATGCAAAATAATAATAATCTATCTTTCCCTACCCCTCACGTGTGAAGATATTTGAAGAAAAAGTTGATAATTATGTTCTCTCTCCATTTGGCCGAATTCGGACAGTAGAACAAAAAAATCATCTTCTATCTGAATAAGGGTCCAATATGCAAATTTCGCTTAGAACATTTTTTAGTCGACAACAATGCGAACATTCTACAAAAACAAATCTAGCAATTGAATAAAAACTCAGAGAGATCCAAGCGTTTAAAGTTTGAGTCAGAGAAAAAAACATTAGCTGTTTCTGACAAACCCGAGGTAATTTAAGGATTTCTTCAACTACGGGCGCTATTCTTGGCTCATTCTTTTTTCTATCTTCTCAAGACATGCAAAATAATAATAACCTATCTTTTCCTACCCCTCACGTGTGAAGATATTTGAAGAAAAAGTCGATAATTATGTTCTCTCTCCATTTGGCCGAATTCGGACAGTAGAACAAAAAATCATTTTCTATCTGAGTAAGGGTCCAATATGCAAATTTTGCTAAGAACTTTTTTAGTCGACAACAATGCGAAGATTCTACAAAAAGAAATCTGGCAATTGAAGAAAAACTCAGAGAGATCCAAGCGTTCAAAGTTTGAGTCAGAGATAAAAACATTAGCTGTTTCTGACCGACTCGAGGTAATTTAAGGATATCTTCGAGTACGGGCGCTATTCTTGGCTCATTCTTTTTTCTATCCCCTCAAGACATGGAAAATAATAATAACCTATCTTTTCCTCCCCCTCACGTGTGAAGAGATTTTAAGAAAAAGTTGATAATTATGTTCTCTCTCCACTTGGCCGAATCTGGACAGTACAGCAAAAAAATCATTTTCAATCTGAATAAGGGCCCAATATGCAAATTTCGCTAAGAACATTTTTTAGTCGACAACAATGCGAAGATTCTACAAAAAGAAATCTGGCAATTGAATAAAAACTCAGAGAGATCCAAGCGTTCAAAGTTGGAGTCAGAGAAAAAAACATTAGCTGTTTCTGACCAACCCGAGGTAATTTAAAGATGTCTACAACTACGGGCGCTATTCTTGGCTCATTCTTTTTTCTATCTCCTCACAACATGCAAAATAATAATAACCAATCTTTCCATACCCCTCACGTGTGAAGATATTTGAAGAAAAAGTTGATAATTATGTTCTCTCTCCATTTGGCCGAATTCAAACTGTAGAACAAAAAAATCATTTTCTATCTGAATAAGGGTCCAATATGCAAATTTCGCTAAGAACATTTTTTAGTCGACAACAATACGAAGATTCTACAAAAAGAAATCTGGCAATTGAATGAAAACTCAGAGAGATCCAAGCGTTCAAAGTTGGAGTCAGAGAAAAAAACATTAGCTGTTTCTGACCAACCCGAGGTAATTCAAAGATTTCTTCAACTACGGGCGCTATTCTTGACTCATTCTTTTTTCTATCTCCTCAAGATCTGCAAAATAATAATAACCTATCTTTTCCTACCCTTCACGTGTGAAGAGATTTGAAGAAAAAGTTGATAATTATGTTCTCTCTCCATTTGGCCGAATTCGGACAGTAGAACAAAAATCATTTTCTATCTGAATATGGGTCCAATATGCAAATTTCGCTAAGAACATTTTTAGTCGACAACAATTCGAAGATTCTACAAAAAGAAATCTTACAATTGAATAAAAGCTGATAGAGATCCAAGCGTTCAAAGTTGGAATCAGAGAAAAAAACATTAGCTGTTTTTAACCAACCCGAGGTAATTTAGAGATTTCTTCAACTACGGGCGCTATTCATGGCTCATTCTTTTTTCAATCTCCTCAAAACATGCAAAATAATAATAACCTATCTTTCCATACCCCTCACGTGTGAAGATATTTGAATAAAAAGTTGATAATTATGTTCTCTCTCCATTTGGCCGAATTCGGACAGTAGAACAAAAAATCATTTTCTATCTGAATAAGGGTCCAATATGAAAATTTCGCTAAGAACAGTTTTTAGTCGACAACAATGCGAAGATTCTACAAAAAGAAATCTGGCAATTGAATGAAAACTCAGAGAGATCCAAGCGTTCAAAGTAGGAGTCAGAGAAAAAAACATTAGTTGTTTCTGACCAACCCGAGGTAATTTAAAGATTTCTACAACTACGGGCGCTATTCTTGGCTCATTCTTTTTTCAATCTCCTCAAAACATGCAAAATAATAATAACCTATCTTTCCATACCCCTCACGTGTGAAGATATTTGAAGAAAAAGTTGATAATTATGTTCTCTCTCCATTTGGCCGAATTCGGACAGTAGAACAAAAAATCATTTTCTATCTGAATAAGGGTCCAATATGCAAATTTCGCTAAGAACATTTTTTAGTCGACAACAATGCGAAGATTCTAGAAAAAGAAATCTTGCAATTGAATAAAAGTTGATAGAGATCCAAGCGTTCAAAGTTGGAGTCAGAGAAAAAAACATTAGCTGTTTCTAACCAACCCGAGGTAATTTAAAGATTTCTTCAACTACGGGCGCTATTCTTGGCTCATTCTTTTTTCTATCCTCTCAAGACATGCAAAATAATAATAACCTATCGTTTCCTACCCCTCATGTGTGAACAGAGTTGGAGAAAAAGTTGATAATTATGTTCTCTCTCCACTAGGCCGAATCTGGACAGTACAACAAAAAAATAATTTTCTATCTGAATAAGGGTCCAATATGCAAATTTCGGTAAGAACATTTTTAGTCGACAACAATGCGAAGATTCTACAAAAAGAAATCTGGCAATTGAATAAAAACTCAGAGAGATCCAAGCGTTCAAAGTTGGAGTCAGAGAAAAAAACATTAGCTGTTTCTGACCATCCCGAGGTAATTTAAAGATTTCTTCAACTACGGGCGCTATTCTTGGCTCATTCTTTTTTCTATCTTCTCAAGACATGCAAAATAATAATAACCTATCGTCTCGTACCCCTCACGTGTGAAGACATTTGAAGAAAAGGTTGATAGTTATGTTCTCTCTCCATTTGGCCGAATTCGGACAGTAGAACAAAAAAATCATTTTCTATCTGAATAAGGGTCCATTATGCAAATTTCGCTAAGAACATTTTTTAGTCGACAACAATGCGAATATTCTACAAAACGAAATTTGGCAATTGAATAAAAACTGAGAGAGATCGAAGCGTTCAAAGTTGGAGTCAGAGAAAAAAACATTAGCTGTTTCTGACATACCCGAGGTAATTTAAAGATTTCTTCAACTACGGGCGCTATTCTTGGCTCATTCTTTTTTCTATCTCCTCAAGACATGCAAAATAATAATAACCTATCTTTCCCTACCCCTCACGTGTGAAGATATTTGAAGAAAAGGTTGATAATTATGTTCTCTCTCCATTTGGCCGAATTCGGACAGTAGAACAAAAAAATCATTTTCTATCTGAATAAGGGTCCAATATGCAAATTTCGCTAAGAACATTTTTTAGTCGACAACAAT
The DNA here is from genome assembly GCA_027726005.1 of Juncus effusus. NCBI lineage: Eukaryota > Viridiplantae > Streptophyta > Magnoliopsida > Poales > Juncaceae > Juncus > Juncus effusus. The sequence continues at coordinate 5,846,096 of CM050893.1, forward strand.
GCGAAGATTGTACAAAATGAAATCTGGCAATTGAATAAAAACTCAGAGAGATCCAAGCGTTCAAAGTCGGAGTCAGAGAAAAAACATTAGCTGTTTCTGACCAACCCGAGGTAATTTAAAGATTTCTTCAACTACGGGCGCTATTCTTGGCTCATTCTTTTTTCTATCTCCTCAAGACATGCAAAATAATAATAACCTATCTTTTCCTACCCCTCACGTGTGAAGAGATTTTAAGAAAATGTTGATAATTATGTTCTCTCTCCACTTGGCCGAATCTGGACAGTACAACAAAAAAATTATTTTCTTTCTGAATAAGGGTCCAATATGCAAATTTTGCTAAAAAACATTTTTTAGTCGACAACAATACAAAGATTCTACAAAAAGAAATCTGGCAATTGAATAAAAACTGAGAGAGATCCAAGCGTTCAAAGTTGGAGTCAGAGAAAAAAACATTAGCTGTTTCTGAGCAACCCGAGGTAATTTAAAGATTTCTACAACTACGGGCGCTATTCTTGGCTCATTCTTTTTTCTATCTCCTCAAAACATGCAAAATAACAATAACCTATCTTTTCCTACCCCTCACGTGTGAAGAGATTTTAAGAAAATGTTGATAATTATGTTCTCTCTCCACTTGGCCGAATCTGGACAGTACAACAAAAAAATTATTTTCTATCTGAATAAGGGTCCAATATGCAAATTTCGCTAAGAACATTTCTTAGTCGACAACACTGCGAAGATTCTACAGAAAGAAATCTGGCAATTGAATAAAAACTGAGAGAGATCCAAGCGTTCAAAGTTCGAGTCAGAGAAAAAAACATTAGCTGTTTCTGACCAACTCAAGTTAATTTAAAGATTTCTTCAACTACGGGCGCTATTCTTGGCTCATTCTTTTTTCTATCTCCTCAAGACATGCAAAATAATAATAATCTATCTTTCCCTACCCCTCACGTGTGAAGATATTTGAAGAAAAAGTTGATAATTATGTTCTCTCTCCATTTGGCCGAATTCGGACAGTAGAACAAATAAATCATTTTCTATCTGAATAAGGGTCCAATATGCAAATTTTGCTTAGAACATTTTTTAGTCGACAACAATGCGAAGATTCTACAAAAAGAAATCTGGCAATTGAATAAAAACTCAGAGAGATCCAAGCGTTCAAAGTTTGAGTCAGAGAAAAAAACATTAGCTATTACTGACAAACCCGAGGTAATTTAAGGATATCTTCAACTACGGGCGCTATTCTTGGCTCATTCTTTTTTCTATCTCCTCAAGACATGCAAAATAATAATATCCTGTCTTTTCCTACCCCTCACGTGTGAAGAGATTTGAAAAAAAATTGATAATTATGTTCTCTCTCCACTTGGCCGAATCTGGACAGTACAACAAAAAAATCATTTTCTATCTGAATAAGGGCCCAATATGCAAATTTCGCTGAGAACATTTTTTAGTCGACAACAATGCGAAGATTCTACAAAAAGAAATCTGGCAATTGAATAAAAACTGAGAGATATCCAAGCATTAAAAGTTGGAGTCAGAGAAAAAAACATTAGCTGTTTCTGACCAACCCGAGGTAATTTAAAGATTTCTTCAACTACGGGCGCTATTCTTGGCTCATTCTTTTTTCTATCTCCTCAAGACATGCAAAATAATGATAACCAATCTTTTCCTACCCCTCACGTGTGAAGAGATTTGAAGAGAAAGTTGATAATTATGTTCTCTCTCGTTTTGGCCGAATTCGGACAGTAGAACAAAAAATATTTTTATATCTGAATAAGGGTCCAATATGCAAATTTCGCTAAGAACATTTTTTAGTCGACAACAATGCGAAGATTCTACAGAAAAAAATCTAGCAATTGAATAAAAACTGAGAGAGATCCAAGCGTTCAAAGTTGGAGTCAGAGAAAAAAACATTAGCTGTTTCTGACCAACCCGAGGTAATTTAAAGATTTCTTCAACTACGGGCGCTATTCTTGGCTCATTCTTTTTTCTATCTTCTCAAGACATGCAAAATAATAATAACCTATCGTTTCCTACCCCTCACGTGTGAAGACATTTGAAGAAAACGTTGATAATTATGTTCTCTCTCCACTTGGCCGAATCTGGACAGTACAACAAAAAAATCATTTTGTATCAGAATAAGGGTCTAATATGCAAATTTCGCTAAGAACATTTCATAGTCGACAACAATGCGAAGATTCTACAGAAAGAAATCTGGCAATTGAATAAAAACTAAGAGAGATCCAAGCGTTCAAAGTAGGAGTCAGAGAAAAAAACATTAGCTGTTTCTCACCAACCCGAGCTAATTTAAAGATTTCTTCAACTACGGGCGCTATTCTTGGCTCATTCCTTTTTCTATCTCCTCAAGACATGCAAAATAATAATAACCTATCTTCCCCTACCCCTCACGTGTGAAGATATTTGAAGAAAAAGTTGATAATTATGTTCTCTCTCCATTTGGCCGAATTCCGACAGTAGAATAAAAAATCATTTTCAATCTGAATTAGGGTCCAATATGCAAATTTCGCTAAGAACATTCTTTAGTCAACAACAATGCGAAGATTCTACAAAAAGAAATCTGGCAATTGAATAAAAACTTAGAGAGATCCAAGCGTTAAAATTTGGAGTCAGAGAAAAAAACATCAGCTATTTCTGACCAACCCGAGGTAATTTAAAGATTTCTTCAACTACGGGCGCTATTCATGGCTCATTCTTTTTTCTATCTCCTCAAGATCTGGAAAATAATAATAACCTATCTTTTCCTACCCCTCACGTGTGAAGAGATTTGAAGAAAAAGTTGATAATTATGTTCTCTCTCCATTTGGCCGAATTCGGACAGTAGAACAAAAAATCATTTTCTATCTGAATTAGGGTCCAATATGCAAATTTCACTAAGAACATTTTTTAGTCGACAACAATGCGAAGATTCTACAAAAAGAAATCTTGCAATTGAAGAAAAGCTGATAGAGATCCAAGCGTTGAAAGTTGGAGTCAGAGAAAAAAACATTAGCTGTTTCAAACCAACCCGAGGTAATTTAAAGATTTCTTCAACTACGGGCGCTATTCTTGGCTCATTCTTTTTTCTATCTTCTCAAGACATGCAAAATAATAATAACCTATCGTTTCCTACCCCTCACGTGTGAACAGATTTGAAGAAAAAGTTGATAATTATGTTCTCTCTCCACTTGGCCGAATCTGGACAGTACAACAAAAAAATCATTTTCTATCTGAATAAGGGTCCAATAAGCAAATTTCGCTAAGAACATTTTTTAGTCGACAACAATGCGATGATTCTACAAAAAGAAATCTGGCAATTGAATAAAAACTCAGAGAGATCTAAGTGTTCAAAGTTGGAGTCAGAGAAAAAAACATTAGCTGTTTCTGACCAACCCGAGGTAATTTAAAGATTTCTTCAAATACGGGCGCTATTCTTGGTTCATTCTTTTTTCTATCTCCTCAAGACATGCAAAATAATAATAACCTATCTTTTCCTACCCCTCACGTGTGAAGAGATTTTAAGAAAATGTTGATAATTATGTTCTCTCTCCACTTGGCCGAATCTGGACAGTACAACAAAAAAATTATTTTCTATCTGAATAAGGGTCCAATATGCAAATTTCGCTAAGAACATTTTTTAGTCGACAACCATACGAAGATTCTACAAAAAGAAATCTGGCAATTGAATAAGAACTGAGAGAGATCCAAGCGTTCAAAGTTCGAGTCAGAGAAAAAAACATTAGCTGTTTCTGACCAACCCAAGTTAATTTAAAGATTTCTTCAACTACGGGCGCTATTCTTGGCTCATTCTTTTTTCTATATTCTCAATACATGCAAAATAATAATAATCTATCTTTCCCTACCCCTCACGTGTGAAGATATTTGAAGAAAAAGTTGATAATTATGTTCTCTCTCCATTTGGCCGAATTCGGACAGTAGAACAAAAAAATCATTTTCTATCTGAATAAGGGTCCAATATGCAAATTTCGCTTAGAACATTTTTTAGTCGACAACAATGCGAAGATTCTACAAAAAGAAATCTGGCAATTGAATAAAAACTCAGAGAGATCCAAGCGTTCAAAGTTTGAGTCAGAGAAAAAAACATTAGCTGTTTCTGACAAACCCGAGGTAATTTAAGGATATCTTCAACTACGGGCGCTATTCTTGGCTCATTCTTTTTTCTATCTTCTCAAGACATGCAAAATAATAATATTCTGTCTTTTCCTACCCCTCACGTGTGAAGAGATTTGAAAAAAAAGTTGATAATTATGTTCTCTCTCCACTTGGCCGAATCTGGACAGTACAACAAAAAAATCATTTTCTATCTGAATAAGGGCCCAATATGCAAATTTCGCTAAGAACATTTTTTAGTCGACAACAATGCGAAGATTCTACAAAAAGAAATCTGGCAATTGAATAAAAACTGAGAGATATCCAAGCGTTAAAAGTTGGAGTCAGAGAAAAAAACATTAGCTGTTTCTGACCAACCCGAGGTAATTTAATGATTTCTTCAACTACGGGCGATATTCTTTGCTCATTCTTTTTTCTATCTCCTCAAGACATGCAAAATAATGATAACCAATCTTTTCCTACCCCTCACGTGTGAAGAGATTTGAAGAAAAAGTTGATAATTATGTTCTCTCTCCTTTTGGCCGAATTCGGACAGTAGAACAAAAAATCATTTTATATCTGAATAAGGGTCCAATATGCAAATTTCGCTACGAACATTTTTTAGTCGACAGCAATGCGAAGATTCTACAGAAAGAATTCTGGCAATTGAATAAAAACTGAGAGAGATCCAAGCGTTCAAAGTTGGAGTCAGAGAAAAAAACATTAGCTATTTCTGACCAACCCGAGGTAATTTAAAGATTTCTTCAACTACGGGCGCTATTCTTGGCACATTCTTTTTTCTATCTTCTCAAGAGATGGAAAATAATAATAACCTATCGTTTCCTACCCCTCACGTGTGAAGACATTTGAAGAAAACATTGATAATTATATTCTCTCTCCACTTGGCCGAATCTGGACAGTACAACAAAAAAATTATTTTCTATCTGAATAAGGTCCAATATGCAAATTTCGCTAAGATCATTTTTTAGTCGACAACAATGTGAATATTCTACAAAAAGAAATCTGGCAATTGAATAAAAACTGAGAGAGATCCAAGCGTTCAAAGTTGGAGTCAGAGAAAAAAACATTAGCTGTTTCTGACCAACCCGAGGTAATTTAAAGATTTCTTCTACTACGGGCGCTATTCTTTGCTCATTCTTTTTTCTATCTCCTCAAGATATGCAAAATAATAATAACCTATCTTTTCCTACCCCTCACGTGTGAAGAGATTTGAAGAAAAAGTTTATAATTATGTTCTCTCTCCATTTGGCCGAATTCGGACAGTAGAACAAAAAATCAATTTCTATCCGAATAAGGGTCCAATATGCAAATTTCGCTAAGAACATTTTTAGTCAACAACAATGCGAAGATTCTACAAAAAGAAATCTGGCAATTGAATAAAAACTGAGAGAGATCCAAGCGTTCAAAGTAGGAGTCAGAGAAAAAAACATTAGCTGTTTCTGACCAACTCGAGGTAATTTACAGATTTCTTCAACTACGGGCGCTATTCTTGGCTCATTCCTTTTTCTATCTCCTCAAGACATGAAAAATAATAATAACCTATATTCCCCTACCCCTCACGTGTGAAGATATTTGAAGAAAACGTTGATAATTACGTTCTCTCTCCATTTGGCCGAATTCGGACAGTAGAACAAAAAATCAATTTCTATCCGAATAAGGGTCCAATATGCAAATTTCGCTAAGAACATTTTTAGTCAACAACAATGCGAAGATTCTACAAAAAGAAATCTGGCAATTGAATAAAAACTCAGAGAGATCCAAGCGTTCAAATTTGGAGTCAGAGAAAAAAACATCAGCTGTTTCTGACCGACCCGAGGTAATTTAAAGATTTCTTCAACTACGGGCGCTATTCTTGGCTCATTCTTTTTTCTATCTCCTCAAGACATGCAAAATAATAATAACCTATCTTTTCCTAACCCTCACGTGTGAAGAGATTTGAAGAAAAATTTGATAATTATGTTCTCTCTCCATTTGGCCGAATTCGGACAGTAGAACAAAAAATCATTTTATATCTGAATAAGGGTCCAATATGCAAATTTCGCTAAGAACATTTTTTAGTCGACAACAATGCGAACATTCTACAAAAAGAAATCTGGCAATTGAATAAAAACTGAGAGAGATGCAAGCGTTCAAAGTTGGAGTCAGAGAAAAAAACATTAGCTGTTTCTGACCGACCCGAGGTAATTTAAAGATTTCTTCAACGACTGGCGCTATTCTTGGCTCATTCTTTTTTCTATCTTCTCAAGACATGCAAAATAATAATAACCTCTCGTTTCCTACCCCTCACGTGTGAAGACATTCGAAGAAAACGTTGATAATTATGTTCTTTCTCCACTTGGCCGAATCTGGACAGTACGACAAAAAAATCATTTTCTATCTGAATAAGGGTCTAATATGCAAATTTCGCTAAGAACATTTCTTAGTCGACAACAATGCGAAGATTCTACAAAAAGAAATCTGGCAATTGAATAAAAACTGAGAGAGATCCAAGCGTTCAAAGTTGGAGTCAGAGAAAGAAACATTAGCTGTTTCTAACCAACCCGCGGTAATTTAAAGATTTCTTCAACTACGGGCGCTATTCTTGGCTCATTCTTTTTTCTATCTCCTCAAGACATGCAAAATATTAATAACCTATCTTCCCCTACCCATCACGTGTGAAGATATTTGAAGAAAAAGTTGATAATTACGTTCTCTCGCCATTTGGCCGAATTCGGACAGTAGAACAAAAAATTAATTTCTATCTGAATAAGGGTCCAATATGCAAATTTTGCTAAGAACATTCTTTAGTCAACAACAATGCGAAAATTCTACAAAAAGAAATCTGGCAATTCAATAAAAACTCAGAGAGATCCAAGCGTTCAAATTTGGAGTCAGAGAAAAAAACATCGGCTGTTTCTGACCAACCCGAGGTAATTTAAAGATTTCTTCAACTACGGGCGCTATTCTTGGCTCATTCTTTTTTCTATCTCCTCAAGACATGCAAAATAATAATAACGTATCTTTTCCTACCCTCACGTGTGAAGAGATTTGAAGAAAAAGTTGATAATTATGTTCTCTCTCCATTTGGCCGAATTCGGACAGTAGAATAAAAAATCATTTTATATCTAAATAAGGGTCCAATATGCAAATTGCGCTAAGAACATTTTTTAGTCGACAACAATGCGAAGATTCTACAGAATGAAATCTGGCAATTGAATAAAAACTGAGAGAGATCCAAGCGTTCAAAGTTGGACTCAGAGAAAAAAACATTAGCTGTTTCTGACCGACCCGAGGTAATTTAAAGATTTCTTCAACTACGGGCGCTATTCTTGGCTCATTCTTTTTTCTATCTTCTCAAGACATGCAAAATAATAATAACCTATCGTTTCCTACCCCTCACGTGTGAAGAGATTTGAAGAAAAAGTTGATAATTAAGTTCTCTCTCCACTTGGCCGAATCTGGACAGTACGACAAAAAAATCATTTTCTATCTGAATAAGGGTCCAATATAAAAATTTCGCTAAGAACATTTTTTAGTCAACAACAATGCGAAGATTCTACAAAAAGAAATCTGGTAATTGAATAAAAACTGAGAGATATCCAAGCGTTCAAAGTTGGAGTCAGAGATAAAAACATTAGCTGTTTCTGACCAACCCGAGGTAATTTAAAGAATTCTTCAACTACGGGTGCTATTCTTGGCTCATTCTTTTTTCTATCTCCTCGAGACATGCAAAATAATAATAACCTATCTTCCCCTACCCCTCACGTGTGAAGATATTTGAAGAAAAAGTTGATAATTACGTTCTCTCTCCATTTGGCCGAATTCGGACAGTAGAACAAAAAATCAATTTCCATCTGAATAACGGTCCAATATGCAAATTTCGCTAAGAACATTCTTTAGTCAGCGACAATGCGAAGATTCTACAAAAAGAAATCTGGCAATTAAATAAAAACTCAGAGAGATCCAAGCGTTCAAATTTGGAGTCAGAGAAAAAAACATCAGCTCTTTCTGACCAACCCGAGATAATTTAAAGATTTCTTCAACTACGGGCGCTATTCTTGGCTCATTCTTTTTTCTATCTCCTCAAGACATGCAAAATAATAATAACCTATCTTTTCCTACCCCTCACGTGTGAAGAGATTTGAAGAAAAAGTTGATAATTATGTTCTCTCTCCTTTTGGCCGAATTCAGACAATAGAACGAAATATCATTTTATATCTGAATAGGGGTCCAATATGCAAATTTCGCTAAGAACATTTTTTAGTCGACAACAATGCGAAGATTCTACAAAAAGAAATCTGCCAATTGAATAAAAACTGAGAGAGATCCAAGCGTTCAAAGTTGGAGTCAGAGAAAAAATCATTAGCTGTTTTTGACCAACCCGAGGTAATTTAAATATTTCTTCAACTACGGGCGCTATTCTTGGCTCATTCTTTTTTCTATCTCCTCAAGACATGCAAAATAATAATGACCTATCTTTTCCTACCCCTCACGTGTGAAGAGATTTGAAGAAAAAGTTGATAATTATGTTCTCTCTCCTTTTGGCCGAATTCGGACAGTAGAACGAAAAATCATTTTATATCTGAATAAGGGTCCAATATGCAAATTTCGCTAAGAACATTTTTTAGTCGTCAACAATGCGAAGATTCTACAAAAAGAAATCTGCCAATTGAATAAAAACTGAGAGAGATCCAAGCGTTCAAAGTTGGAGTCAGAGAAAAAAACATTAGCTGTTTTTGACCAACCCGAGGTAATTTAAATATTTCTTCAACTACGGGCGCTATTCTTGGCTCATTCTTTTTTCTATCTCCTCAAGACATTCAAAATAATAATAACCTATTTTTCCCTACCCCTCACGTGTGATGATATTTGAAGAAAAGGTTGATAATTATGTTCTCTCTCCATTTGGCCGAATTCTGACAGTAGAACAAAAAAATCATTTTTTATCTGAATAAGGGTCCAATATGCAAATTTCACTAAGAACTTTTTTAGTCGAGAACAATGCGAAGATTCTACAAAAGGAAATCTGGTAATTGAATAAAAACTGAGAGAGATCCAAGCGTTCAAAGTTCGAGTCAGAGAAAAAAACATTAGCTGTATCTGACCAACCCGAGGTAATTTAAGGATATCTTCAACTACGGGCGCTATTCTTGGCTCATTCTTTTTTCTATCTCCTCAAGACATTCAAAATAATAATAACCTATCTTTTCCTACCGTCACGTGTGAAGAGATTTGAAGAAAAAGTTGATCATTATGTTCTCTCTCCACTTGGCCGAATCTGGACAGTACAAAAAAAAAATCATTTTTCATCTGAATAAGGGTCCAATATGCAAATTTTGCTAAGAACATTTTTTAGTCGACAACAATGCGAAGATTCTACAAAAAGAAATCTGGCAATTGAATAAAAACTGAGAGATATCCAAGCGTTCAAAGTAGGAGTCAGAGAAAAAAACATTAGCTGTTTCTGACCAACCCGAGGTAATTTAAAGAATTCTTCAACTACGGGTGCTATTCTTGGCTCATTCTTTTTTCTATCACCTCGAGACATGCAAAATAATAATAACCTATCTTCCCCTACCCCTCACGTGTGAAGATATTTGAAAAAAAAGTTGATAATTACGTTCTCTCTCCATTTGGCCGAATTCGGACAGTAGAACAAAAAATCAATTTCTATCTGAATAAGGGTCCAATATGCAAATTTCGCTAAGAACATTCTTTAGTCAACAACAATGCGAAGATTCTACAAAAAGAAATCTGGCAATTGAATAAAAACTCAGAGAGATCCAAGCGTTCAAATTTGGAGTCAGAGAAAAAAACGTCAGCTCTTTCTGACCAACCCGAGGTCATTTAAAGATATCTTCAACTACGGGCGCTATTCTTGGCTCATTCTTTATTCTATCTCCTCAAGACATGCAAAATAATAATAACCTATCTTTTCCTACCCCTCAAGTGTGAAGAGATTTGAAGAAAAAGTTGATAATTATGTTCTCTCTCCTTTTGGCCGAATTCGGACAGTAGAACGAAAAATCATTTTCTATCTGAATAAGGGTCCAATATGCAAATTTCGCTAAGAACATTTTTTAGTCGACAACAATGCGAAGATTCTACAAAAAGAAATCTGGCAATTCAATAAAAACTCAGAGAGATCCAAGCGTTCAAAGTTGGAGTCGGAGAAAAAAAAATTAGCTGTTTCTGACCAACCCGAGGTAATTTAAGGATATCTTCAACTACGGGCGCTATTCTTGGCTCATTCTTTTTTCTATCTCCCCATGACATGCAAAATAATAATAACCTATCTTTCCCTACCCCTCACGTGTGAAGAGATTTGAAGAAAGAGTTGATAATTATGTTCTCTCTCCATTTGGCCAAATTCGGACAGTAGAACAAAAAATCATATTCTATCTAAATAAGGGTCCAGTATGCAAATTTCGCTAAGAACATTTTTTAGTCGACAACAATGCGAAGATTCTACAAAAAGAAATCTGGCAATTGAATAAAAACTCAGAGAGATCCAAGCATTGAAAGTTGGAGTCGGAGAAAAAAACATTAGCCGTTTCTGACCAACGAGAGGTAATTTAAGGATATCTTCCACTACGGGCGCTATTCTTGGCTCATTCTTTTTTCTATCTCCTCAAGACATGCAAAATAATAATAACCTATCTTTTCCTACCCCTCACGTGTGAAGAGATTTGATGAAAAAGTTCATAATTATGTTCTCTCTCCACTTGGCCGAATCTGGACAATACAACAAAAAAATCATTTGCTATCTGAATAAGGGTCCAATATGCAAATTTCGCTAAGAACATTTTTTAATCGACAACAATGCGAAGATTCTACAAAAAGAAATCAGGCAATTGAATAAAAACTCAGAGAGATCCAAGCGTTCAAAGTTGGAGTCAGAGAAAAAAACATTAGCTGTTTCTGACCAACCCGAGGTAATTTAAGGATATCTTCAACGACGGGCGCTATTCTTGGCTCATTCTTTTTTCTTTCTCCTCAAGACATGCAAAATAATAATAACCTATCTTTTCCTATCCCTCACGTGTGAAGAGATTTGAAGAAAAAGTTGATAATTATGTTCTCTCTCCACTTGGCCGCATCTGGACAGTACAACAAAAAAATCATTTTCTATCTGAATAAGGGTCCAACATGCAAATTTCCCTAAGAACATTTTTTAGTCGACAACAATGCGAAGATTCTATAAAAAGGAAATCACGCAATTGAATTAAAACTCAGACAGATCCAAGCGTTCAAAGTTGGAGTCAGAGAAAAAAACATTAGCTGTTTCTGGCCAACCCGAGGTAATTTAAGGATATCTTCAACTATGGGCGCTATTCTTGGCTCATTTTTTTTCTATCTCCTCAAGACATGCAAAATAATAATAACCTATCTTTTCCTACCCCTCACGTGTGAAGAGATTCGAAGAAAAAGTTCATAATTATGTTCTCTCTCCACTTGGCCGAATCTGGACAGTAGAACAAAAAAATCATTTGCTATCTGAATAAGGGTCCAATATGCAAATTTCGCTAAGAACATTTTTTAGTCGACAACAATGCGAAGATTCTACAAAATGAAATCAGGCAATTGAATAAAAACTCAGAGAGATCCAAGCGTTCAAAGTTGGAGTCAGAGAAAAAAACATTAGCTGTTTCTGACCAACCCGAGGTAATTTAAGGATATCTTCAACGACGGGCGCTATTCTTGGCTCATTCTTTTTTCTATCTCCTCAAGACATGCAAAATAATAATAACCTATCTTTTCCTATCCCTCAAGTGTGAAGATATTTGAAGAAAAAGTTGATAATTATGTTCTCTCTCCACTTGGCCGAATCTAGTACAACAAAAAAATCATTTTCTATCTGAATAAGGGTCCAACATGCAAATTTCCCTAAGAACATTTTTTAGTCGATAACAAGACGAAGATTCTACAAGAAGAAACCACGCAATTGAATATAAACTCAGACAGATCCAAGCGTTCAAAGTTGGAATCAGAGAAAAGAACATTAGCTCTTTCTGACCAACCCGAGGGAATCTAAGGATATCTTCAACGACGGGCGCTATTCTTGGCTCATTCTTTTTTCTATCTCCTCAAGACATGCAAAATAATAATAACCTATCTTTTCCTACCCTCACGTGTGAAGAGATTTGAAGAAAAAGTTGATAATTATGTTATCTCTCCACTTGGCCGAATCTGGACAGTACAACAAAAAAATCATTTTCTATCTGAATAAGGGTCCAACATGCAAATTTCCCTTAGAACGTTTTTTAGTCTACAACAATGCGAAGATTCTACAAAAAGAAATCAGGCAATTGAATAAAAACTCAAAGAGATCCAAGCGTTCAAAGTTGGAGTCAGAGAAAAAAACATTAGCTGTTTCTGACCAACCCGAGGTAATTTAAGGATATCTTCAACGACGGGCGCTATTCTTGGCTCATTCTTTTTTCTATCTCCTCAAGACATGCAAAATAATAATAACCTATCTTTTCCTATCCCTCAAGTGTGAAGATATTTGAAGAAAAAGTTGATAATTATGTTCTCTCTCCACTTGGCCGAATCTAATACAACAAAAAAATCATTTTCTATCTGAATAATGGTTCAACATGCAAATTTCCCTAAGAACATTTTTTAGTCGATAACAAGACGAAGATTCTACAAGAAGAAATCACGCAATTGAATAAAAACTCAGACAGATCCAAGCGTTCAATGTTGGAGTCAGAGAAAAAAACATTAGCTGTTTCTGACCAACCCGAGGGAAGCTAAGGATATCTTCAACGACGGGCGCTATTCTTGGCTCATTCTTTTTTCTATCTCCTCAAGACATGCAAAATAATAATAACTTATCTTTTCCTACCCCTCACGTGTGAAGAGATTCGAAGAAAAAGTTCATAATTATGTTCTCTCTCCACTTGGCCGAATCTGGACAGTAGAACAAAAAAATCATTTGCTATCTGAATAAGGGTCCAATATGCAAATTTCGCTAAGAACATTTTTTAGTCGACAACAATGCGAAGATTCTACAAAAAGAAATCAGGCAATTGAATAAAAACTCAGAGAGATCCAAGCGTTCAAAGTTGGAGTCAGAGAAAAAAACATTAGCTGTTTCTGACCAACCCGAGGTAATTTAAGGATATCTTCAACGACGGGCGCTATTCTTGGCTCATTCTTTTTTCTATCTCCTCAAGACATGCAAAATAATAATAACCTATCTTTTCCTATCCCTCAAGTGTGAAGACATTTGAAGAAAAAGTTGATAATTATGTTCTCTCTCCACTTGGCCGAATCTAGTACAACAAAAAAATCATTTTCTATCTGAATAAGGGTCCAACATGCAAATTTCCCTAAGAACATTTTTTAGTCGATAACAAGACGAAGATTCTACAAGAAGAAACCACGCAATTGAATAAAAACTCAGACAGATCCAAGCGTTCAAAGTTGGAGTCAGAGAAAAGAACATTAGCTGTTTCTGACCAACCCGAGGGAATCTAAGGATATCTTCAACGACGGGAGCTATTCTTGGCTCATTCTTTTTTCTGTCTCCTCAAGACATGCAAAATAATAATAACCTATCTTTTCCTACCCCTCACGTGTGAAGAGATTTGAAGAAAAAGTTGATAATTATGTTATCTCTCCACTTGGCCGAATCTGGACAGTACAACAAAAAAATCATTTTCTATCTGAATAAGGGTGCAACATGCAAATTTCCCTAAAAACATTTTTTAGTCTACAACAATGCGAAGATTCTACAAAAAGAAATCACGCAATTGAATAAAAACTCAGAGAGATCGAAGCGTTCAAAGTTGTAGTCAGAGAAAAAACATGAGCTGTTTCTGACGAACCCGAGGTAATTTAAGCATATCTTCAACTACGGGCGCTATTCTTGGCTCATTCTTTTTTCTATCTCCTCAAGACATGCAAAATAATAATGACCTATCTTTTCCTACCCCTCACGTGTGAAGAGATTTGAAGAAAAAGTTGATAATTATGTTATCTCTCCACTTGGCCGAATCTGGACAGTACAACAAAAAAATCATTTTCTATCTGAATAAGGGTGCAACATGCAAATTTCCCTAAAAACATTTTTTAGTCTACAACAATGCGAAGATTCTACAAAAAGAAATCACGCAATTGAATAAAAACTCAGAGAGATCGAAGCGTTCAAAGTTGTAGTCAGAGAAAAAACATGAGCTGTTTCTGACGAACCCGAGGTAATTTAAGCATATCTTCAACTACGGGCGCTATTCTTGGCTCATTCTTTTTTCTATCTCCTCAAGACATGCAAAATAATAATAACCTATCTTTTACTACCCCTCACGTGTGAAGAGATTTGAAGATAAAGTTGATAATTATGTTATCTCTCCACTTGGCCGAATCTGGACAGTACAACAAAAAAATCATTTTCTATCTGAATAAGGGTGCAACATGCAAATTTCCCTAAAAACATTTTTTAGTCTGCAACAATGCGAAGATTCTACAAAAAGAAATCACGCAATTGAATAAAAACTCAGAGAGATCGAAGCGTTCAAAGTTGTAGTCAGAGAAAAAACATGAGCTGTTTCTGACGAACCCGAGGTAATTTAACCATATCTTCAACTACGGGCGCTATTCTTGGCTCATTCTTTTTTCTATCTCCTCAAGACATGCAAAATAATAATAACCTATCTTTTCCTATCACTCACGTGTGAAGAGATTTGAAGAAAAAGTTGATAATTATGCTCTCTCTCCACTTGGCCGCATCTGGACAGTACAACAAAAAAATCATTTTCTATCTGAATAAGGGTCCAACATGCAAATTTCCCTAAGAACATTTTTTAGTCGACAACAATGCGAAGATTCTATAAAAAGGAAATCACGCAATTGAATTAAAACTCAGACAGATCCAAGCGTTCAAAGTAGAAGTCAGAGAAAAAAACATTAGCTGTTTCTGGCCAACCCGAGGTAATTTAAGGATATCTTCAACTATGGGCGCTATTCTTGGCTCATTTTTTTTCTATCTCCTCAAGACATGCAAAATAATAATAACCTATCTTTTCCTACCCCTCACGTGTGAAGAGATTCGAAGAAAAAGTTCATAATTATGTTCTCTCTCCACTTGGCCGAATCTGGACAGTAGAACAAAAAAATCATTTGCTATCTGAATAAGGGTCCAATATGCAAATTTCGCTAAGAACATTTTTTAGTCGACAACAATGCGAAGATTCTACAAAAAGAAATCAGGCAATTGAATAAAAACTCAGAGAGATCCAAGCGTTCAAAGTTGGAGTCAGAGAAAAAAACATTAGCTGTTTCTGACCAACCCGAGGTAATTTAAGGATATCTTCAACGACGGGCGCTATTCTTGGCTCATTCTTTTTTCTATCTCATCAAGACATGCAAAATAATAATAACCTATCTTTTCCAATCCCTCAAGTGTGAAGATATTTGAAGAAAAAGTTGATAATTATGTTCTCTCTCCACTTGGCCGAATCTAGTACAACAAAAAAATCATTTTCTATCTGAATAAGGGTCCAACATGCAAATTTCCCTGAGAACATTTTTTAGTCGATAACAAGACGAAGATTCTACAAGAAGAAATCACGCAATTGAATAAAAACTCAGACAGATCCAAGCGTTCAATGTTGGAGTCAGAGAAAAAAACATTAGCTGTTTCTGACCAACCCGAGGGAAGCTAAGGATATCTTCAACGACGGGCGCTATTCTTGGCTCATTCTTTTTTCTATCTCCTCAAGACATGCAAAATAATAATAACCTATCTTTTCCTACCACTCACGTGTGAAGAGATTTGAAGAAAAAGTTGATAATTATGTTATCTCTCCACTTGGCCGAATCTGGACTGTACAACAAAAAAATCATTTTCTATCTGCATTAGGGTCCAACATGCAAATTTCCCTAAGAACATTTTTTAGTCTACAACAATGCGATGATTCTACAAAAAGAAATCACGCAATTGAATAAAAACTCAGAGAGATCGAAGCGTTCAATGTTGGAGTCAGAGAAAAAACATTAGCTGTTTCTGACGAACCCGAGGTAATTTAAGGATATTTTCAATTACGGGCGCTATTCTTGGCTCATTCTTTTTTCTATCTCCTCAAGACATGCAAAATAATAATAACCTATCTTTTCCTATCCCTCACGTGTGAAGAGATTTGAAGAAAAAGTTGATAATTATGTTATCTCTCCACTTGGCCGAATCTGGACAGTACAACAAAAAAATCATTTTCTATCTGAATAAGGGTCCAACATGCAAATTTACCTAAGAACATTTTTTAGTCTACAACAATGCGAAGATTCTACAAAAAGAAATCACGCAATTGAATAAAAACTCAGAGAGATCGAAGCGTTCAAAGTTGGAGTCAGAGAAAAAACATTAGCTGTTTCTGACGAACCCGAGGTAATTTAAGGATATTTTCAACTACGGGCGCTATTCTTGGCTCATTCTTTTTTCTATCTCCTCAAGACATGCAAAATAATAATAACCTATCTTTTCCTATCCCTCACGTGTGAAGAGATTTGAAGAAAAAGTTGATAATTATGTTCTCTCTCCACTTGGCCGAATCTGGACAGTACAACAAAAAAATCATTTTCTATCTGAATAAGGGTCCGACATGCAAATTTCCCTAAGAACATTTTTTAGTCGACAACAATGCGAAGATTCTATAAAAAAGAAATCACGCAATTGAATTAAAACTCAGACAGATCCAAGCGTTAAAAGTTGGAGTCAGAGAAAAAAACATTAGCTGTTTCTGACCAACCCGAGGTAATTTAAGGATATCTTCAACTACGGGCGCTATTCTTGGGTCATTCTTTTTTCTATCTCCTCAAGACATGCAAAATAATAATAACCTATCTTTTCCTACCACTCACGTGTGAAGAGATTTGAAGAAAAAGTTCATAATTATGTTCTCTCTCCACTTGGCCGAATCTGGACAGTACAACAAAAAAATAATTTGCTATCTGAATAAGGGTCCAATATGCAAATTTCGCTAAAAACATACTTTAGTCGACAACAATGCGAAGATTCTACAAAAAGAAATCACGCAATTGAATAAAAACTCAGAGAGATACAAGCGTTCAAAGTTCGAGTCAGAGAAAAAAACATTAGCTGTTTCTGACCAACCCGAGGGAATTTAAGGATATCTTCAACGACGGGCGCTATTCTTGGCTCATTCTTTTTTCTATCTCCACAAGACATGCAAAATAATAATAACCTATCTTTTCCTATCCCTCAAGTGTGAAGATATTTGACGAAAAAGTTGATAATTACGTTCTCTCTCCACTTGGCCGAATCTAGTACAACAAAAAAATCATTTTCTATCTGAATAAGGGTCCAACATGCAAATTTCCCTAAGAATATTTTTTAGTCGATAACAAGACGAAGATTCTACAAGAAGAAATCACGGAATTGAATAAAAACTCAGACAGATCCAAGCGTTCAAAGTTGGAGTCAGAGAAAAAAACATTAGCTGTTTCTGACCAACCAGAGGGAATCTAAGGATATCTTCAACGACGGGCGATATTCTTGGCTCATTCTTTTTTCTATCTCCTCAAGACATGCAAAATAATAATAACCTATCTTTTCCTACCCCTCACGTGTGAAGAGATTTGAAGAAAAAGTTGATAATTATGTTATCTCTCCAGTTGGCCGAATCTGGACAGTACAACAAAACAATCATTTTCTATCTGAATAAGGGTCCAA
Source organism: Juncus effusus (assembly GCA_027726005.1). Taxonomy (NCBI): domain Eukaryota; kingdom Viridiplantae; phylum Streptophyta; class Magnoliopsida; order Poales; family Juncaceae; genus Juncus; species Juncus effusus. The sequence goes on from CM050893.1 coordinate 5,863,893, forward strand.
CATGCAAATTTCCCTAAGAACATTTTTTAGTCTACAACAATGCGAAGATTCTACAAAAAGAAATCACGCAATTGAATAAAAACTCAGAGATATCGAAGCGTTCAAAGTTGGAGTCAGAGAAAAAAACATTAGCTGTTTCTGACCAACCCGAGGTAATTTATGGATATCTTCCACGACGGGCGCTATTCTTGGCTCATTCTTTTTTCTATCTCCTCAAGACATGCAAAATAATAATAACCTATCTTTTCCTACCCCTCACGTGTGAAGAGATTTGAAGAAAAAGTTGATAATTATGTTATCTCTCCACTTGGCCGAATCTGGACAGTACAACAAAAAAATCATTTTCTATCTGAATAAGTTTCCCTAAGAACATTTTTTAGTCGACAACAATGCGAAGATTCTACAAAAAGAAATCACGCAATTGAATAAAAACTCAGAGAGATCCAAGCGTTCAAAGTTCGAGTCAGAGAAAAAAACATTAGCTCTTTCTGACCAACCCGAGGGAATTTAAGGATATCTTCAACGACGGGCGCTATTCTTGGCTCATTCTTTTTTCTATCTCCTCGAGACATGCAAAATAATAATAACCTGTCTTTTCCTATCCCTCAAGTGTGAAGATATTTGAAGAAAAAGTTGATAATTATGTTCTCTCTCCACTTGGCCGAATCTAGTACAACAAAAAAATCATTTTCTATCTGAATAAGGGTCCAACATGCAAATTTCCCTAAGAACATTTTTTAGTCGATAAGAAGACGAAGATTCTACAAGAAGAAATCATGCAATTGAATAAAAACTCAGACAGATCCAAGCGTTCAATGTTGGAGTCAGAGAAAAAAACATTAGCTGTTTCTGACCAACCCGAGGGAAGCTAAGGATATCTTCAACGACGGGCGCTATTCTTGGCTCATTCTTTTTTCTATCTCCTCAAGACATGGAAAATAATAATAACCTATCTTTTCCTACCCCTCACGTGTGAAGAGATTCGAAGAAAAAGTTCATAATTATGTTCTCTCTCCGCTTGGCCGAATCTGGACAGTAGAACAAAAAAATCATTTGCTATCTGAATAAGGGTCCAATATGCAAATTTCGCTAAGAACATTTTTTAGTCGACAACAATGCGAACATTCTACAAAAAGAAATCAGGCAATTGAATAAAAACTCAGAGAGATCCAAGCGTTCAAAGTTGGAGTCAGAGAAAAAAACATTAGCTGTTTCTGACCAACCCGAGGTAATTTAAGGATATCTTCAACGACGGGCGCTATTCTTGGCTCATTCTTTTTTCTATCTCCTCAAGACATGCAAAATAATAATAACCTATCTTTTCCTATCCCTCAAGTGTGAAGATATTTGAAGAAAAAGTTGATAATTATGTTCTCTCTCCACTTGGCCGAATCTAGTACAACAAAAAAATCATTTTCTATCTGAATAAGGGTCCAACATGCAAATTTCCCTAAGAACATTTTTTAGTCGATAACAAGACGAAGATTCTACAAGAAGAAACCACGCAATTGAATAAAAACTCAGACAGATCCAAGCGTTCAAAGTTGGAGTCAGAGAAAAGAACATTAGCTGTTTCTGACCAACCCGAGGGAATCTAAGGATATCTTCAACGACGGGCGCTATTCTTGGCTCATTCTTTTTTCTATCTCCTCAAGACATGCAAAATAATAATAACCTATCTTTTCCTACCCCTCACGTGTGAAGAGATTTGAAGAAAAAGTTGATAATTATGTTATCTCGCCACTTGGCCGAATCTGGACAGTACAACAAAAAAATCATTTTCTATCTGAATAAGGGTCCAACATGCAAATTTCCCTAAGAACATTTTTTAGTCTACAACAATGCGAAGATTCTACAAAAAGAAATCAGGCAATTGAATAAAAACTCAGAGAGATCCAAGCGTTCAAAGTTGGAGTCAGAGAAAAAAACATTAGCTGTTTCTGACCAACCCGAGGTAATTTAAGGATATCTTCAACGACGGGCGCTATTCTTGGCTCATTCTTTTTTCTATCTCCTCAAGACATGCAAAATAATAATAACCTATCTTTTCCTATCCCTCAAGTGTGAAGATATTTGAAGAAAAAGTTGATAATTATGTTCTCTCTCCACTTGGCCGAATCTAGTACAACAAAAAAATCATTTTCTATCTGAATAAGGGTCCAAAATGCAAATTTCCCTAAGAACATATTTTAGTCGATAACAAGACGAAGATTCTACAAGAAGAAATCACGCAATTGAATAAAAACTCAGACAGATCTAAGCGTTCAATGTTGGAGTCGGAGAAAAAAACATTAGCTGTTTCTGACCAACCCGAGGGATGCTAAGGATATCTTCAACGACGGGCGCTATTCTTGGCTCATTCTTTTTTCTATCTCCTCAAGACATGGAAAATAATAATAACCTATCTTTTCCTACCCCTCACGTGTGAAGAGATTCGAAGAAAAAGTTCATAATTATGTTCTCTCTCCACTTGGCCGAATCTGGACAGTAGAACAAAAAAATCATTTGCTATCTGAATAAGGGTCCAATATGCAAATTTCGCTAAGAACATTTTTTAGTCGACAACAATGCGAAGATTCTACAAAAAGAAATCAGGCAATTGAATAAAAACTCAGAGAGATCCAAGCGTTCAAAGTTGGAGTCAGAGAAAAAAACATTAGCTGTTTCTGACCAATCCGAGGTAATTTAAGGATATCTTCAACGACGGGCGCTATTCTTGGCTCATTCTTTTTTCTATCTCCTCAAGACATGCAAAATAATAATAACCTATCTTTTCCTATCCCTCAAATGTGAAGATATTTGAAGAAAAAGTTGATAATTATGTTCTCTCTCCACTTGGCCGAATCTAGTAAAACAAAAAAATCACTTTCTATCTGAATAAGGGTCCAACATGCAAATTTCCCTAAGAACAATTTTTAGTCGATAACAAGACGAAGATTCTACAAGAAGAAATCACGCAATTGAATAAAAACTCAGACAATCCAAGCGTTCAAAGTTGGAGTCAGAGAAATAAACATTAGCTGTTTCTGACCAACCCGAGGTAATTTAAAGATTTCTTCAACTACGGGCGCTATTCTTGGCTCATTCTTTTTTCTATCTCATCAAGACATGCAAAATAATAATAACCTATCTTTTCCTATCCCTCAAGTGTGAAGATATTTGATGAAAAAGTTGATAATTATGTTCTCTCTCCACATGGCCGAATCTAGTACAACAAAAAAATCATTTTCTATCTGAATAAGGGTCCAACATGCAAATTTCCCTAAGAACATTTTTTAGTCGATAACAAGACGAAGATTCTACAAGAAGAAATCACGCAATTGAATAAAAACTCAGACAGATCCAAGCGTTCAAAGTTGGAGTCAGAGAAAAAAACATTAGCTGTTTCTGACCAACCCGAGGGAATCTAAGGATATCTTCAACGACGGGCGCTATTCTTGGCTCATTCTTTTTTCTATCTCCTCAAGACATGCAAAATAATAATAACCTATCTTTTCCTACCCTCACGTGTGAAGAGATTTGAAGAAAAAGTTGATAATTATGTTATCTCTCCAGTTGGCCGAATCTGGACAGTACAACAAAACAATCATTTTCTATCTGAGTAAGGGTCCTACATGCAAATTTCCCTAAGAACATTTTTTAGTCTACAACAATGCGAAGATTCTACAAAAAGAAATCACGCAATTGAATAAAAACTCAGAGATATCGAAGCGTTCAAAGTTGGAGTCAGAGAAAAAAACATTAGCTGTTTCTGACCAACCCGAGGTAATTTAAGGATATCTTCAACGACGGGCGCTATTCTTGGCTCATTCTTTTTTCTATCTCCTCAAGACATGCAAAATAATAATAACCTATCTTTTCCTACCCCTCACGTGTGAAGAGATTTGAAGAAAAAGTTGATAATTATGTTATCTCTCCACTTGGCCGAATCTGGACAGTACAACAAAAAAATCATTTTCTATCTGAATAAGGGTCCAACATGCAAATTTCCCTAAGAACATTTTTTAGTCGACAACAATGCGAAGATTCTACAAAAAGAAATCACGCAATTGAATAAAAACTAAGAGAGATCCAAGCGTTCAAAGTTCGAGTCAGAGAAAAAAACATTAGCTGTTTCTGACCAACCCGAGTGAATTTAAGGATATCTTCAACGACGGGCGCTATTCTTGGCTCATTATTTTTTCTATCTCCTCAAGACATGCAAAATAATAATAACCTATCTTTTCCTATCCCTCACGTGTGAAGAGATTTGAAGAAAAAGTTGATAATTATGTTATCTCTCCACTTGGCCGAATCTGGACAGTAGAACAAAAAAATCATTTTCAATCTGAATAAGGGTCCAACAAGCAAATTTCCCTAAGAACATTTCTTAGTCGACAACAATGCGAAGATTCTACAAAAAGAAATCACGCAATTGAATCAAAACTCAGACAGATCCAAGCGTTCAAAGTTGGAGTCAGAGAAAAAAACATTAGCCGTTTCTGACCGACCCGAGATAATTTAAGGATATCTTCAACGACGGGCGCTATTCTTGGCTCATTCTTTTTTCTATCTCCTCAAGACATGCAAAATAATAATAACCTATCTTTTCCTATCCCTCAAGTGTGAAGATATTTGAAGAAAAAGTTGATAATTATGTTCTCTCTCCACTTGGCCGAATCTAGTACAACAAAAAAATCATTTTCTATCTGAATAAGGGTCCAACATGCAAATTTCCCTAAGAACATTTTTTAGTCGATAACAAGACGAAGATTCTACAAGAAGAAATCACGCAATTGAATAAAAACTCAGACAGATCCAAGCGTTCAAAGTTGGAGTCAGAGAAAAAAACATTAGCTGTTTCTGACCAACCCGAGGGAATCTAAGGATATCTTCAACGACGGGCGCTATTCTTGGCTCATTCTTTTTTCTATCTCCTCAAGACATGCAAAATAATAATAACCTATCTTTTCCTACCCTCACGTGTGAAGAGATTTGAAGAAAAAGTTGATAATTATGTTATCTCTCCAGTTGGCCGAATCTGGACAGTACAACAAAACAATCATTTTCTATCTGAGTAAGGGTCCTACATGCAAATTTCCCTAAGAACATTTTTTAGTCTACAACAATGCGAAGATTCTACAAAAAGAAATCACGCAATTGAATAAAAACTCAGAGATATCGAAGCGTTCAAAGTTGGAGTCAGAGAAAAAAACATTAGCTGTTTCTGACCAACCCGAGGTAATTTAAGGATATCTTCAACGACGGGCGCTATTCTTGGCTCATTCTTTTTTCTATCTCCTCAAGACATGCAAAATAATAATAACCTATCTTTTCCTACCCCTCACGTGTGAAGAGATTTGAAGAAAAAGTTGATAATTATGTTATCTCTCCACTTGGCCGAATCTGGACAGTACAACAAAAAAATCATTTTCTATCTGAATAAGGGTCCAACATGCAAATTTCCCTAAGAACATTTTTTAGTCGACAACAATGCGAAGATTCTACAAAAAGAAATCACGCAATTGAATAAAAACTAAGAGAGATCCAAGCGTTCAAAGTTCGAGTCAGAGAAAAAAACATTAGCTGTTTCTGACCAACCCGAGTGAATTTAAGGATATCTTCAACGACGGGCGCTATTCTTGGCTCATTATTTTTTCTATCTCCTCAAGACATGCAAAATAATAATAACCTATCTTTTCCTACCCCTCACGTGTGAAGAGATTTGAAGAAAAAGTTGATAATTATGTTATCTCTCCACTTGGCCGAATCTGGACAGTAGAACAAAAAAATCATTTTCAATCTGAATAAGGGTCCAACAAGCAAATTTCCCTAAGAACATTTCTTAGTCGACAACAATGCGAAGATTCTACAAAAAGAAATCACGCAATTGAATCAAAACTCAGACAGATCCAAGCGTTCAAAGTTGGAGTCAGAGAAAAAAACATTAGCCGTTTCTGACCAACCCGAGATAATTTAAGGATATCTTCAACGACGGGCGCTATTCTTGGCTCATTCTTTTTTCTATCTCCTCAAGACATGCAAAATAATAATAACCTATCTTTTCCTATCCCTCAAGTGTGAAGATATTTGAAGAAAAAGTTGATAATTATGTTCTCTCTCCACTTGGCCGAATCTAGTACAACAAAAAAATCATTTTCTATCTGAATAAGGGTCCAACATGCAAATTTCCCTAAGAACAATTTTTAGTCGATAACATGACGAAGATTCTACAAGAAGAAATCACGCAATTGAATAAAAACTCAGACAATCCAAGCGTTCAAAGTTGGAGTCAGAGAAAAAAACATTAGCTGTTTCTGACCAACCCGAGGTAATTTAAAGATTTCTTCAACTACGGGCGCTATTCTTGGCTCATTCTTTTTTATATCTTCTCAAGACATGCAAAATAATAATAATCTCTCGTTTCCTACCCCTCACGTGTGAAGACATTTGAAGAAAACGTTGATAATTATGTTCTCTCTCCACTTGGCCGAATCTGGACAGTACAACAAAAAAATCATTTTCTATCTGAATAAGGGTCCAACATGCAAATTTCCCTAAGTACATTTTTTAGTCTACAACAATGCGAAGATTCTACAAAAAGAAATCACGCAATTGAATAAAAACTCAGAGAGATCGAAGCGTTCAATGTTGGAGTCAGAGAAAAAACATTAGCTGTTTCTGACCAACCCGAGGTAATTTAAGGATATCTTCAACTACGGGTGCTATTATTGGCTCATTCTTTTTTCTATCTCCTCAAGACATGCAAAATAATAATAACCTATCTTTTCCAATCCCTCACGTGTGAAGAGATTTGAAGAAAAAGTTGATAATTATGTTCTCTCTCCACTTGGCCGAATCTGGACAGTACAACAAAAAAATCATTTTCTATCTGAATAAGGGTCCAACATGCAAATTTCCCTATGAACATTTTTTAGTCGACAACAATGCGAAAATTCTATAAAAAAGAAATCACGCAATTGAATTAAAACTCAGACAGATCCAAGCGTTCATAGTTGGAGTCAGACAAAAAACATTAGCTGTTTCTGACCAACCCGAGGTAATTTAAGGATATCTTCAACCACGGGCGCTATTCTTGGCTCAATCTTTTTTCTATCTCCTCAAGACATGCAAAATAATAATAACCTATCTTTTCCTATCCCTCAAGTGTGAAGATATTTGAAGAAAAAGTTGATAATTATGTTCTCTCTCCACTTGGCCGAATCTAGTACAACAAAAAAATCATTTTCTATCTGAATAAGGGTCCAACATGCAAATTTCCCTAAGAACATTTTTTAGTCGACAACAATGCGAAGATTCTATAAAAAAGAAATCACGCAATTGAATTAAAACTCAGACAGATCCAAGCGTTCAAAGTTGGAGTCAGAGAAGAAAACATTAGCTGTTTCTTTCCAACCCGAGATAATTTAAGGATATCTTCAACTACGGGCGCTATTCCTGGCTCATTCTTTTTTCTATCTCCTCAAGACATGCAAAATAATAATAACCTTTCTTTTCCTACCCCTCACGTGTGAAGAGATTTGAAGAAAAAGTTCATAATTATGTTCTCTCTTTACTTGGCCAAATCTGGACAGTACAACAAAAAAATAATTTGCTATCTGAATAAGGGTCCAATATGCAAATTTCGCTAAAAACATATTTTAGTCGACAACAATGCGAAGATTCTACAAAAAGAAATCACGCAATTGAATAATAACTCAGAGAGATCCAAGAGTTCAAAGTTGGAGTCAGAAAAAAAAACATTAGTGGTTTCTGACATACCCGAGGGAATTTAAGGATATCTTCAACGACGGGCGCTATATTTGGCTCATTCTTTTTTCTATCTCCTCAAGACATGCAAAATAATAAGAACCTGTCTTTTCCTACCACTCACGTGCGAGGAGATTTGAAGAAAAAGTTGATAATTATGTTATCTCACCACTTGGCCGAATCTGGACAGTACAACAAAAAAATCATTTTCCATCTGAATAAGGGTCCAACATGAAAATTTCCCTAAGAACATTTTTTAGTCGACAACAATGCGAAGATTCTACGAAAAGAAATCACGCAATTGAATAAAAACTCAGACAGATCCAAGCGTTCATAGTTGGAGTCAGAGAAAAAAACATTAGCTGTTTCTGACCAACCCGAGGAAATCTAAGGATATCTTGAACGACGGGCGCTATTGTTGGCTCATTCTTTTTTCTATCTCCTCAAGACATGCAATATAATAATAACCTATCTTTTCCTACCCCTCACGTGTGAAGAGATTTGAAGAAAAAGTTCATAATTATGTTATCTCTCCAGTTGGCCGAATCTGGACAGTACAACAAAACAATCATTTTCTGTCTGAATAAGGGTCCAACATGCAAATTTCCCTAAGAACATTTTTTAGTCTACAACAATGCGAAGATTCTACAAAAAGAAATCACGCAATTGAATAAAAACTCAGAGAGATCGAAGCGTTCAATGTTGGAGTCAGAGAAAAAACATTAGCTGTTTCTGACCAACCCGAGGTAATTTAAGGATATCTTCAACTACGGGTGCTATTATTGGCTCATTCTTTTTTCTATCTCCTCAAGACATGCAAAATAATAATAACCTATCTTTTCCAATCCCTCACGTGTGAAGAGATTTGAAGAAAAAGTTGATAATTATGTTCTCTCTCCACTTGGCCGAATCTGGACAGTACAACAAAAAAATCATTTTCTATCTGAATAAGGGTCCAACATGCAAATTTCCCTATGAACATTTTTTAGTCGACAACAATGCGAAAATTCTATAAAAAAGAAATCACGCAATTGAATTAAAACTCAGACAGATCCAAGCGTTCATAGTTGGAGTCAGACAAAAAACATTAGCTGTTTCTGACCAACCCGAGGTAATTTAAGGATATCTTCAACCACGGGCGCTATTCTTGGCTCATTCTTTTTTCTATCTCCTCAAGACATGCAAAATAATAATAACCTATCTTTTCCTATCCCTCAAGTGTGAAGATATTTGAAGAAAAAGTTGATAATTATGTTCTCTCTCCACTTGGCCGAATCTAGTACAACAAAAAAATCATTTTCTATCTGAATAAGGGTCCAACATGCAAATTTCCCTAAGAACATTTTTTAGTCGACAACAATGCGAAGATTCTATAAAAAAGAAATCACGCAATTGAATTAAAACTCAGACAGATCCAAGCGTTCAAAGTTGGAGTCAGAGAAGAAAACATTAGCTGTTTCTTTCCAACCCGAGATAATTTAAGGATATCTTCAACTACGGGCGCTATTCCTGGCTCATTCTTTTTTCTATCTCCTCAAGACATGCAAAATAATAATAACCTTTCTTTTCCTACCCCTCACGTGTGAAGAGATTTGAAGAAAAAGTTCATAATTATGTTCTCTCTTTACTTGGCCGAATCTGGACAGTACAACAAAAAAATAATTTGCTATCTGAATAAGGGTCCAATATGCAAATTTCGCTAAAAACATATTTTAGTCGACAACAATGCGAAGATTCTACAAAAAGAAATCACGCAATTGAATAATAACTCAGAGAGATCCAAGAGTTCAAAGTTGGAGTCAGAAAAAAAAACATTAGTGGTTTCTGACATACCCGAGGGAATTTAAGGATATCTTCAACGACGGGCGCTATATTTGGCTCATTCTTTTTTCTATCTCCTCAAGACATGCAAAATAATAAGAACCTGTCTTTTCCTACCACTCACGTGCGAGGAGATTTGAAGAAAAAGTTGATAATTATGTTATCTCACCACTTGGCCGAATCTGGACAGTACAACAAAAAAATCATTTTCCATCTGAATAAGGGTCCAACATGAAAATTTCCCTAAGAACATTTTTTAGTCGACAACAATGCGAAGATTCTACGAAAAGAAATCACGCAATTGAATAAAAACTCAGACAGATCCAAGCGTTCATAGTTGGAGTCAGAGAAAAAAACATTAGCTGTTTCTGACCAACCCGAGGAAATCTAAGGATATCTTGAACGACGGGCGCTATTGTTGGCTCATTCTTTTTTCTATCTCCTCAAGACATGCAATATAATAATAACCTATCTTTTCCTACCCCTCACGTGTGAAGAGATTTGAAGAAAAAGTTCATAATTATGTTATCTCTCCAGTTGGCCGAATCTGGACAGTACAACAAAACAATCATTTTCTATCTGAATAAGGGTCCAACATGCAAATTTCCCTAAGAACATTTTTTAGTCTACAACAATGCGAAGATTCTACAAAAAGAAATCACGCAATTGAATAAAAACTCAGAGATATCGAAGCGTTCAAAGTTGGAGTCAGAGAAAAAAACATTAGCTGTTTCTGACCAACCTGAGGTAATTTAAGGATATCTTCAACGACGGGCGCTATTCTTGGCTCATTCTTTTTTCTATCTCCTCAAGACATGCAAAATAATAATAACCTATCTTTTCCTACCTTCACGTGTGAAGAGATTTGAAGAAAAAGTTGATAATTATGTTATCTCTCCACTTGGCCGAATCTGGACAGTACAACAAAAAAATCATTTTCTATCTGAATAAGGGTCCAACATGCAAATTTCCCTAAGAACATTATTTAGTCGACAACAATGCGAAGATTCTACAAAAAGAAATCACGCAATTGAATAAAAACTCAGAGAGATCCAAGCATTCAAAGTTCGAGTCAGAGAAAAAAGCATTAGATGTTTGTGACCAACCCGAGGGAATTTAAGGATATCTTCAACGACGGGCGCGATTCTTGGCTCATTCTTTTTTCCATATCCTCAAGACATGCAAAATAATTATAACCTATCTTTTCCTACCCCTCACGCGTGAAGAGATTTGAAGAAAAAGTTGATAATTATGTTATCTCTCCACTTGGCCGAATCTGGACAGTACAACAAAAAAATCATTTTCAATCTGACTAAGGGTCCAACATGCAAATTTCCCTAAGAACATTTTTTTGTCGACAACAAGGCGAAGATTCTACAAAAAGAAATCACGCAATTGAATAAAAACTCAGACAGATCCAAGCGTTCAAAGTTGGAGTCAGAGAAAAAAACATTAGCCGTTTCTGACCAACCCGCGGGTAATTTAAGGATATCTTCAACGACGGGCGCTATTCTTGGCTCATTCTTTTTTCTATCTCCTCAAGACATGCAAAATAATAATAACCTATCTTTTCCTATCCCTCAAGTGTGAAGATATTTGAAGAAAAAGTTGATAATTATGTTCTCTCTCCACTTGGCCGAATCTAGTACAACAAAAAAATCATTTTCTATCTGAATAAGGGTCCAACATGCAAATTTCCCTAGGAACATTTTTTAGTCGATAACAAGACGAAGATTCTACAAGAAGAAATCACGCAATTGAATAAAAACTCAAACAGATCCAAGCGTTAAAAGTTGGAGTCAGAGAAAAAAACATTAGTTGTTTCTGACCAACCCGAGTGAATCTAAGGATATCTTCAACGACGGGCGCTATTCTTGGCTCATTCTTTTTTCTATCTCCTCAAGACATGCAAAATAATAATAACCTATCTTTTCCTATCCCACAAGTGTGAAGATATTTGAAGAAAAAGTTGATAATTATGTTCTCTCTCCACTTGGCCGAATCTGGACAGTACAACAAAAAAATCATTTTCTATCTGAATAAGGGTCCAACATGCAAATTTCCCTAAGAACATTTTTTAGTCTACAACAATGCGAAGATTCTACAAAAAGAAAGCACGCAATTGAATAAAAACTCAGAGAGATCGAAGCGTTCAAAGTTGGAGTCAGAGAAAAAACATTAGCTGTTTCTGACCAACCCGAGGTAATTTAAGGATATCTTCAACTACGGGCGCTATTCTTGGCTCATTCTTTTTTCTATCTCCTCAAGACATGCAAAATAATAATAACCTATCGTTTCCAATCCCTCACGTGTGAAGAGATTTGAAGAAAAAGTTGATAATTATGTTCTCTCTCCACTTGGCCGAATCCGGACAGTACAACAAAAAAATCATTTTCTATCTGAATAAGGGTCCCACCTGCAAATTTTCCTAAGAACATTTTTTAGTCGACAACAATGCGAAGATTCTATAAAAAAGAAATCACGCAATTGAATTAGAACTCAGACAGATCCAAGCGTTCAAAGTTGGAGTCAGAGAAAAGAACATTAGCTGTTTCTGACCAACCCGAGGTAATTTAAGGATATCTTCAACTACGGGCGCTATTCCTGGCTCATTCTTTTTTCTATCTCCTCAAGACATGCAAAATAATAATAACCTATCTTTTCCTACCCCTCACGTGTGAAGAGATTTGAAGAAAAAGTTCATAATTATGTTCTCTCTCCACTTGGCCGAATCTGGACAGTACAACCAAAAAATAATTTTCTATCTGAATAAGGGTCCAATATGCAAATTTCGCTAAAAACATATTTTAGTCGACAACAATGCGAAGATTCTACAAAAAGAAATCACGCAATAGAATAATAACTCAGAGAGATCCAAGCGTTCAAAGTTGGAGTCAGAGAAAAAAACATTAGCGGTTTCTGACCAACCCGACGGAATTTAAGGATATCTTCAACGACGGGCGCTATTCTTGGCTCATTCTTTTTTCTTTCTCCTCAAGACATGCAAAATAATAATAACCTATCTTTTCCTATCCCTCAAGTGTGAATATATTTGAAGAAAAAGTTGATAATTATGTTCTCTCTCCACTTGGCCGAATCTGGAGAGTACAACAAAAAAATCATTTTCCATCGGAATAAGAGTCCAACATGCAAATTTCCCTAAGAACATTTTTTAGTCGACAACAATGCGAAGATTCTACGAAAAGAAATCACGCAATTGAATAAAAACTCAGACAGATCCAAGCGTTCAAAGTTGGAGTCAGAGAAAAAAACATTAGCTGTTTCTGACCAACCCGAGGGAATCTAAGGATATCTTCAACGACGGGCGCTATTCTTGGCTCATTCTTTTCTCTATCTCCTCAAGACATGCAAAATAATAATAACCTATCTTTTCCTACCCCTCACATGTGAAGAGATTTGAAGAAAAAGTTCATAATTATGTTCTCTCTCCAGTTGGCTGAATCTGGATAGTACAACAAAAAAAAAATTTGCGATCTAAATAAGGGTCCAATATGCAAATTTCACTAAGAAAATTTTTTAGTCGACAACAATGCGAAGATTCTACAAAAAGAAATCAGGCAATTGAATAAAAACTCAGAGAGATCCAAGCGTTCAAAGTTGGAGTCAGAGAAAAAAACATTAGCTGTTTCTGACCAACCCGAGGTAATTTAAGGATATCTTCAACGACGGGCGCTATTCTTGGCTCATTCTTTTTTCTATCTCCTCAAGACATGCAAAATAATAATAACCTATCTTTTCCAATCCCTCACGTGTGAAGAGATTTGAAGAAAAAGTTGATAATTATGTTCTCTCTCCACTTGGCCGAATCTCTAACTTTGAACGCTTGGATCTCTCTGAGTTTTTATTCAATTGGCAGATTTCTTTTTGTAGAATCTTCGCATTGTTGTCGACTAAAAAATGTTCTTAGCGAAATTTGCATATTGGACCCTTATTCAGATAGAAAATGATTTTTTGTTCTGCTGCCCGTATTCGGCCAAATAGAGAGAGAACATAATTATCAACTTTTTCTTCAAATATCTTCACACGTGAGTGGTAGGGAAAGAAAGGTTATTATTATTTTGCATGTCTTGAGGAGATAGAAAAAAGAATGAGCCATGAATAGCGCCCGTAGTTGAAGATATCCTTAAATTACCCCGGGTTGGTCAGAAACAGCTAATGTTTTTTTCTCTGACTCCAACTCTGAACGCTTGGATCTCTCTGAGTTTTTATTCAATTGGCAGATTTCTTCTTGTAGAATCTTCGCATTGTTGTCGACTAAAAAATGTTCTTAGCGAAATTTGCACATTGGACCCTTATTCAGATAGAAAATGATTTTTTCGTTGTACTGTCCAGATTCGGCCAAGTGGAGAGAGAACGTAATTATCAACTTTTTCTTCAAATCTCTTCACACGGGAGGGGTAGGAAAAGATAGGTTATTATTATTTTGCATGTCTTGAGGAGATAGAAAAAAGAATGAGCGAAGAATAGCGCCCGTAGTTGAAGATATCCTTAAATTACCTCGGGTTGGTCTGAAACAGCTATTGTTTTTTTCTCTGACTCCAACTTTGAACCCTTGGATCTCTCTGAGTTTTTATTCTATTGCCATATTTCTTTTTGTAGAATCTTCGCATTGTTGACTAAAAAATGTTCTTAGGGAAATTTGCTTATTGGACCCTTATTCAGATAGAAAATGAGTTTTTGTTCTACTGTCCGAATTCGGCCAAATGGTGAGAGAACATAATTATCAGCTTTTTCTTCAAATATCTTCACACGTGAGTGGTAGGGAAAGATAGGTTATTATTATTTTGCATGTCTTGAGGAGACAGAAAAAAGAATGAGCCAAGAATAGCGCCCGTAGTTGAAGAAAAATCATTAAATTACCTCGGGTTGGACAGAAACAGCTAATGTTTTTTTCTCTGACTCCAACATTGAACCCATGGATCTCTCTGATTTTTTATTCAATTGCCAGATTTCTTTTTGTAGAATCTTCGCATTGTTGTCGACTAAAAAATGTTCTTAGCGAAATTTGCATATTGGACCCTTATTCAGATAGAAAATGATTTTTTGTTCTACTGCCCGTATTCGGCCAAATAGAGAGAGAACATAATTATCAACTTTTTCTTCAAATATCTTCACACGTGAGTGGTAGGGAAAGAAAGGTTATTATTATTTTGCATGTCTTGAGGAGATAGAAAAAAGAATGAGCCATGAATAGCGCCCGTAGTTGAAGATATCCTTAAATTACCCCGGGTTGGTCAGAAACAGCTAATGTTTTTTTCTCTGACTCGAACTTTGAACGCTTGGATCTCTCTGAGTTTTTATTCAATTGGCAGATTTCTTCTTGTAGAATCTTCGCATTGTTGTCGACTAAAAAATGTTCTTAGCGAAATTTGCACATTGGACCCTTATTCAGATAGAAAATTATTTTTTTGTTGTATTGTCCAGATTCGGCCAAGTGGAGAGAGAACGTAATTATCAACTTTTTCTTCAAGTCTCTTCACACGGGATGGGTAGGAAAAGTTAGGTTATTATTATTTTGCATGTCTTGAGGAGATAGAAAAAAGAATGAGCCTAGAATAGCGCCCGTAGTTGAAGATATCCTTAAATTACCTCGTGTTGGTCTGAAACAGCTATTGTTTTTTTCTCTGACTCCAACTTTGAATCCTTGGATCTCTCTGAGTTTTTATTCAATTGCCATATTTCTTTTTGTAGAATCTTCGCATTGTTGTCGACTAAAAAATGTTCTTAGCGAAATTTGCATATTGGACCCTTATTCAGATAGAAAATGATTTTTTGTTCTACTGCCCGTATTCGGCCAAATAGAGAGAGAACATAATTATCAACTTTTTCTTCAAATATCTTCACACGTGAGTGGTAGGGAAAGAAAGGTTATTATTATTTTGCATGTCTTGAGGAGATAGAAAAAAGAATGAGCCATGAATAGCGCCCGTAGTTGAAGATATCCTTAAATTACCCCGGGTTGGTCAGAAACAGCTAATGTTTTTTTCTCTGACTCCAACTTTGAACGCTTGGATCTCTCTGAGTTTTTATTCAATTGGCAGATTTCTTCTTGTAGAATCTTCGCATTGTTGTCGACTAAAAAATGTTCTTAGCGAAATTTGCACATTGGACCCTTATTCAGATAGAAAATTATTTTTTTGTTGTATTGTCCAGATTCGGCCAAGTGGAGAGAGAACGTAATTATCAACTTTTTCTTCAAGTCTCTTCACACGGGATGGGTAGGAAAAGTTAGGTTATTATTATTTTGCATGTCTTGAGGAGATAGAAAAAAGAATGAGCCTAGAATAGCGCCCGTAGTTGAAGATATCCTTAAATTACCTCGGGTTGGTCTGAAACAGCTATTGTTTTTTTCTCTGACTCCAACTTTGAATCCTTGGATCTCTCTGAGTTTTTATTCAATTGCCATATTTCTTTTTGTAGAATCATCGCATTGTTGTCGACTAAAAAATGTTCTTAGCGAAATTTGCTTATTGGACCCTTATTCAGATAGAAAATGATTTTTTGTTCTACTGTCCGAATTCGGCCAAATGGAGAGAGAACATAATTATCAGCTTTTTCTTCAAATATCTTCACACGTGAGTGGTAGGGAAAGATAGGTTATTATTATTTTGCATGTCTTGAGGAGATAGAAAAAATAATGAGCCAAGATTAGCGCCCGTAGTTCAAGAAATCTTTAAATTACCTCGGGTTGGTCAGAAACGGCTAATGTTTTTTCTCTGACTCCAACATTGAACCCTTGGATCTCTCTGATTTTTTATTCAATTGCCAGATTTCTTTTTGTAGAATCTTCGCATTGTTGTCGACTAAAAAATGTTCTTAGCGAAATTTGCATATTGGACCCTTATTCAGATAGAAAATGATTTTTTGTTCCACTGCCCGTATTCGGCCAAATAGAGAGAGAATATAATTATCAACTTTTTCTTCAAATATCTTCAGACGTGAGTGGTAGGGAAAGATAGGTCATTATTATTTTGCATGTCTTGAGGAGATAAAAAAAAGAATGAGCCAAGAATAGCGCCCGTTGTTGAAGATATCCTTAAATTACCCCGGGTTGGTCAGAAACAGCTAATGTTTTTTCCTCTGACTCCAACTTTGAACGCTTGGATCTCTCTGAGTTTTATTCGATTGGCAGATTTCTTCTTGTAGAATCTTCGCATTGTTGTCGACTATAAAATGTTCTTAACGAAATTTGCACATTGGACCCTTATTCAGATAGAAAATGATTTTTTTGTTGTACTGTCCAGATTCGGCCAAGTGGAGAGAGAACGTAATTATCAACTTTTTCTTCAAATCTCTTCACACGGGAGGGGTAGGAAAAGATAGGTTATTATTATTTTGCATGTCTTAAGTAGATAGAAAAAAGAATGAGCCAAGAATAGCGCCCGTAGTCGAAGATATCCTTAAATTTCCACGGGTTGGTCTGAAACAGCTATTGTTTTTTTCTCTGACTCCAACTTTGAACCCTTGGATCTGTCTGAGTTTTTATTCAATTGCCATATTTCTTTTTGTAGAATCTTCACATTGTTGTCGACTAAAAAATGTTCTTAGCGAAATTTGCATATTGGACCCTTATTCAGATAGAAAATGATTTTTTGTTCTACTGTCCGAATTCGGCCAAATGGAGAGAGAACATAATTATCAGCTTTTTCTTCAAATATCTTCACACGTGAGTGGTAGGGAAAGATAGGTTATTATTATTTTGCATGTCTTGAGGAGATAGAAAAAAGAATGAGCCAAGTGTAGCGCCCGTAGTTGAAGAAATCTTTAAATTACCTCGGGTTGGTCAGAAACAGCTAATGTTTTTTTCACTGACTCCAACATTGAACCCTTGGATCTCTCTGATTTTTTATTCAATTGCCAGATTTTTTTTTGTAGAATCTTCGCATTGTTGTCGACTAAAAAATGTTCTTTGCGAATTTTGCATATTGGACCCTTATTCAGATAGAAAATGATTTTTTGTTCTACTGCCCGTATTCGGCCAAATAGAGAGAGAACATAATTATCAACTTTTTCTTCAAATATCTTCACACGTGAGTGGTAGGGAAAGATAGGTTATTATTATTTTGAATGTCTTGAGGAGATAGAAAAAAGAATGAGCCAAGAATAGCGCCCGTAGTTGAAATCATTAAATTACCTCGGGTTGGTCAGAAACAGCTAATGTTTTTTTCTCTGACTCCTACTTTGAACGCTTGGATCTCTCTCAGTTTTTATTCAATTGCCAGATTTCTTTTGATAGAATCTTCACATTGTTGTTGACTAAAAAATGTTCTTAGCAAAATTTGCATATTGGACACTTATTCAGATAGAAAATGATTTTTTTGTCGTACAGTCCAGATTCGGCCAAGGGGAGAGAGAACATAATTATCCACTTTTTCTTCAAACCTCTTCACACGTGAGGGGTAGGAAAAGATAGGTTATTATTATTTTGCATGTCTTGAGGAGATCGAAAAAAGAATGAGCCAAGAATAGCGCCCGTAGTTGAAGATATCCTTAAATTACCTCGGGTTGGTCAGAAACAGCTAATGTTTTTTTCTCTCACTCCAACTTTGAACCCTTGGATCTCTCTCAGTTTTTATTCAATTGGCAGGTTTCTTTTTGTAGAATCTTCGCATTGTTGTCGACTAAAAAATGTTCTTAGCGAAATTTGCATATTGGACCCTTATTCAGATAGAAAATGATTTTTTTGTTGTACTGTCCAGATTCGGCCAAGTGGACAGAGAACGTAATTATCTACTTTTTCCTCAAATCTCTACACACGTGAGTGGTAGGATAAGATAGGTTATTATTATTTTGCATGTCTTGAGGAGATAGAAACAAGAATGAGCCAAGAATAGCGCCTGTAGTTGAAGATATCCTTAAATTACCCTGGGTTGGTCAGAAACAGCTAATGTTTTTTCTCTGACTCCAACTTTGAAAGCTTGGATCTCTCTGAGTTTTTATTCAATTGGCAGATTTCTTTTTGTAGAATCTTCGCATCGTTGTCGACTAAAAAATGTTCTTAGCGAAATTTGCACATTGGACCCTTATTCAGATAGAAAATGAATTTTTTGTTGTTCTGTCCAGATTCGGCCAAGTGGAGAGAGAACGTAATTATCAACTTTTTCTTCAAATCTCTTCACACGGGAGGGGTAGGAAAAGATAGGTTATTATTATTTTGCATGTCTTGAGGAGATAGAAAAAAGAATGAGCCAAGAATAGCGCCCGTAGTTGAAGATATCCTTAAATTACCTCGGGTTGGTCAGAAACAGCTAATGTTTTTTTCTCTGACTACAACTTTGAACCCTTGGATCTCTCTGAGTTTTTATTCAATTGCCATATTTCTTTTTGTAGAATCTTCGCATTGTTGTCGACTAAAAAATGTTCTTAGCGAAATTTGCATATTGGACCCTTATTCAGATAGAAAATGATTTTTTGTTCAACTGTCCGAATTCGGCCGAATGGAGAGAGAACATAATTATCAGCTTTTTCTTCAAATATCTTCACACGTGAGGGGTAGGGAAAGATAGGTTATTATTATTTTGCATGTCTTGAGGAGATAGAAAAAAGAATGAGCCAAGAATAGCGCCCGTAGTCGAAGAAATCATTAAATTACCTCGGGTTGGTCAGAAACAGCTAATGTTTTTTTCTCTGACTCCAACTTTGAACGCTTGGATCTCTTTCAGTTTTTCTTCAATTGCCTGATTTCTTTTTGTAGAATCTTCACATTCTTGTCGACTAAAAAATGTTCTTAGCAAAATTTGCATATTGGACACTTATTCTGATAGAAAATGATTTTTTGGTCGTACTATCCAGATTCGGCCAAGTGGAGAGAAAACATAATTATCAACTTTTTCTTCAAATCTCTTCACACGTGACGGGTAGAAAAAGATAGGTTATTATTATTTTGCATGTCTTGAGGAGATAGAAAAAAGAATGAGCCAAGAATAGCGCCCGTAGTTGAAGATATCCTTAAATTACCTCGGGTTGGTCAGAAACAACTAATGTTTTTTTCTCTGACTCCGACTTTGAACCGTTGGATCTCTCTCAGCTTTTATTCAATTGGCAGATTTCTTTTTGTAGAATCTTCGCATTGTTGTCGACTAAAAAATGTTCTTAGCGAAATTTGCATATTGGACCCTTATTCAGATAGAAAATGATTTTTTTGTTGTACTGTCCAGATTCGGCCAAGTGGACAGAGAACGTAATTTTCTACTTTTTCCTCAAATCTCTTCACACGTGAGTGGTAGGATAAGATAGGTTATTATTATTTTGCATGTCTTGAGGAGATAGAAACAAGAATGAGCCAAGAATAGCGCCCGTAGTTGAAGATATCCTTAAATTACCCCGGGTTGGTCAGAAACAGCTAATGTTTTTTCTCTGACTCCAGCTTTGAACGCTTGGATCTCTCTGAGTTTTTATTCAATTGGCAGATTTTTTTTGTAGAATCTTCGCATCGTTGTCGACTAAAAAATGTTCTTAGCGAAATTTGCACATTGGACCCTTATTCAGATAGAAAATGATTTTTTTGTCGTTCTGTCCAGATTCGGCCAAGTGGAGAGAGAACGTAATTATCAACTTTTTCTTCAAATCTCTTCACACGGGAGGGGTCGGAAAAGATTGGTTATTATTATTTTGCATGTCTTGAGGAGATAGAAAAAAGAATGAGCCAAGAATAGCGCCCGTAGTTGAAGATATCCTTAAATTACCTCGGGTTGGTCAGAAACAGCTAATGTTTTTTTCTCTGACTACAACTTTGAACCCTTGGATCTCTCTGAGTTTTTATTCAATTGCCATATTTCTTTTTGTAGAATCTTCGCATTGTTGTCGACTAAAAAATGTTCTTAGCGAAATTTGCATATTGGACCCTTATTCAGATAGAAAATGATTTTTTGTTCAACTGTACGAATTCGGCCGAATGGAGAGAGAACATAATTATCAGCTTTTTCTTCAAATATCTTCACACGTGAGGGGTAGGGAAAGATAGGTTATTATTATTTTGCATGTCTTGAGGAGATAGAAAAAAGAATGAGCCAAGAATAGCGCCCGTAGTTGAAGAAATCATTAAATTACCTCGGGTTGGTCAGAAACAGCTAATGTTTTTTTCTCTGACTCCAACTTTGAACGCTTGGATTTCTTTCTGTTTTTATTCAATTGCCTGATTTCTTTTTGTAGAATCTTCACATTCTTGTCGACTAAAAAATGTTCTTAGCAAAATTTCCATATTGGACACTTATTCAGATAGAAAATGATTTTTTTGTCGTACTGTCCAGATTCGGCCAAGTGGAGAGAGAACATAATTATCAACTTTTTCTTCAAATCTCTTCACACGTGAGGGGTAGAAAAAGATAGGTTATTATTATTTTGCATGTCTTGAGGAGTTAGAAAAAAGAATGAGCCAAGAATAGCGCCCGTAGTTGAAGATATCCTTAAATTACCTCGGGTTGGTCAGAAACAGCTATTGTTTTTTTCTCTAACTCCAACTATTAACCCTTGGATCTCTCTCTGTTTTTATTCAATTGGCAGATTTCTTTTTGTAGAATCTTCGCATTGTTGTCGACTAAAAAATGTTCTTAGCGAAATTTGCATATTGGACCCTTATTCGGATAGAAAATGATTTTTTTGTTGTACTGTCCAGATTCGGCCAAGTGGAGAGAGAACATAATTATCAACTTTTTCTTCAAATCTCTTCATACGTGAGGGGTAGAATAAGATAGGTTATTATTATTTTGCATATCTTGAGTAGATAGAAAAAAGAATGAGCCAAGAATAGCGCCCGTAGTAGAAGATATCCTTAAATTACCTCGGGTTGCTCACAAACGGCTAATGTTTTTTTTCTGACTCCAACTTTGAACGCTTGGATCTCTCTGAGTTTTTATTCAATTGCCAGATTTCATTTTGTAGAATCTTCGCATTGTTGTCGAGTAAAAAATGTTCTTAGCGAAATTTGCATATTGGACCCTTATTCAGATAGAAAATGATTTCTTTGTTGTACTGTTCAGATTCGGCCAAGTGGAGAGAGAACGTAATTATCAACTTTTTCTTCAAATCTCTTCACACGGGAGGGGTAGGAGAAGATAGGTCATTATTATCTTGCATGTCTTGAGGAGATAGAAAAAAGAATGAGCCAAGAATAGCGCCCGTAGTTGAAGATATCCTTAAATTACCCCGGGTTGGTCAGAAACAGCTAATGTTTTTTTCTCTGACTCCAACTTTGAACCCTTGGATCTCTCTCAGTTTTTATTCAATTGCCAGATTTCTTGTTGTAGAATCTTCGCATTGTTGTCGAATAAAAAATGTTCTTAGCGAAATTTCCATATTTGTCCCTTATTCAGATAGAAAGTGATTTTTTTGTTGTACTGTCCAGATTCGGCCAAGTGGAGAGAGAACGTAATTATCAAGTTTTTCTTCGAATCTCTTAACACGTGAGGGGTAGGAAAAGATAGGTTTTTATTATTTTGCATGTCTTGAGGAGATAGAAAAAAGAATGAGCCAAGAATAGCGCCCGTAGTTGAAGATATCCTTAAATTACCTCGGGTTGGTCAGAAAAAGCTAATGTTTTTTTCTCTGACTCCAACTTTGAACCCTTGGATCTCTCTGAGTTTTTATTCAATTGCCATATTTCTTTTTGTAGAATCTTCGCATTGTTGTCGACTAAAAAATGTTCTTAGCGAAATTTGCATCTTAGACCCTTATTCAGATAGAAAATGATTTTTTGTTCTACTGTCCGAATTCGGCCAAATGGAGAGAGAACATAATTATCAGCTTTTTCTTCAAATACCTTCACACGTGAGGGGTAGGGAAAGATAGGTTATTATTATTTTGCATGTCTTGAGGAGATAGAAAAAAGAATGAGCCAAGAACAACGCGCGTAGTTGAAGAAATATTTAATTTAACTCGGGTTGGTCAGAAACAGCTAATGTTTTTTTCTCTGACTCCAACATTGAACCCTTGGATCTCTCTGATTTTTTATTCAATTGCCAGATTTCTTTTTGTAGAATCTTCGCATTGTTGTCGACTAAAAAATGTTCTTAGCGAAATTTGCATATTGGACCCTTATTCAGATAGAAAATGATTTTTTGTTCTACTGCCCGTATTCGGCCAAATAGAGAGCGACCATAATTATCAACTTTTTCTTCTAATATCTTCACACGTGAGTGGTACGGAAAGATAGGTTATTATTATTTTGCATGTCTTGAGGAGATAGAAAAAAGAATGAGCCAAGAATAGCGCCCGTAGTTGAAGATATCCTTAAATTACCCCGGGTTGGTCAGAAACAGCTAATGTTTTTTTCTCTGACTCCAACTTCGAACGCTGGGATTGCTCTGAGTCTTTATTCAATTGGCAGATTTCTTTTTGTAGAATCTTCGCATTGTTGTCGACTAAAAAATGTTCTTAGCGAAATTTGCACATTGGACCCTTATTCAGATAGAAAATGATTTTGTTGTACTGTCCAGATTCGGCCAAGTGGAGAGAGAACGTAATTATCAACTTTTTCTTCAAATCTCTTCACACGTGAGGGGTAGGATAAGATAGATTATTATTATTTTGCATGTCTTGAGTAGATAGAAAAAAGAATGAGCGAAGAATAGCGCCCGTAGTTGAAGAGATCCTTAAATTACCTCGGGTTGGTCAGAAACAGCTAATGTTTTTTTTCTGACATCAATTTTGAACGCTTGGATCTCTCTGAGTTTTTATTCAATTGCCAGATTTCTTTCTGTAGAATCTTCGCATTGTTGTCGACTAAAAAATGTTCTTAGCGAAATTTGGATATTGGACCCTTATTCAAATAGAAAATGATTTTTTTGTTGTACTGTCCAGATTCGGCCATGTGGAGAGAGAACGTAATTATCAACTTTTTCTTCAAATCTCTTCACACGTGAGGGGTAGGAAAAGATAGGTCATTATTATTTTGCATGTCTTGAGGAGATAGAAAAAAGAATGAGCCAAGAATAGCGCCCGTAGTTGAAGATATCCTTAAATTACCTCGGGTTGGTCAGAAACAGCTAATGTTTTTTTTCTGACTCCAATTTTGAACGCTTGGATCTCTCTGAGTTTTTATTCAATTGCCAGATTTCTTTTTGTAGAATCTTCGCATTGTTGTCGACTAAAAAATGTTCTTAGCGAAATTTGCATATTGGACCCTTATTCAGATAGAAAATGATTTTTTTGTTGTACTGTCGAGATTCGGCCAAGTGGAGAGAGAACGTAATTATCAACTTTGTCTTCAAATCTATTCACACGGGAGGGGTAGGAAAAGATTGGTTATTATTATTTTGCATGTCTTGAGGAGATAGAAAAAAGAATGAACCAAGAATAGAGCCCGTAGTTGAAGATATCCTTAAATTACCCCGGGTTGGTCAGAAACAGCTAATGTTTTTTTCTCTGACTCCAACTTTGAACCCTTGGATCTCTCAGAGTTTTTATTCAATTGCCATATTTCTTTTTGTAGAATCTTCGCATTGTTGTTGACTAAAATATGTTCTTAGCGAAATTTGCATATTGGACTCTTATTCAGATAGAAAATGATTTTTTGTTCTACTGTCCGAATTCGGCCAAATGGAGAGAGAACATAATTATCAGCTTTTTCTTCAAATATCTTCACACGTGAGGGTAGGGAAAGATAGGTTATTATTATTTTGCCTGTCTTGAGGAGATAGAAAAAGGAATGAGCCAAGAATAGCGCCCGTAGTTGAAGAAATCTTTAAATTACCCCGGGTAGGTCAGAAACAGCTAATGTTTTTTTCTCTGACTCCAACATTGAACCCTTGGAACTCTCTGATTTTTTATTCAATTGCCAGATTTCTTTTTGTAGAATCTTCGCATTGTTGTCGACTAAAAAATATTCTTAGCGAAATTTGCATATTGGGCCCTTATTCAGATAGAAAATGATTTTTTGTTCTACAGCCCGTATTCGGCCAAATAGAGAGAGAACATAATTATCAACTTTTTCTTCAAATATCTTCACACGTGAGTGGTAGGGAAAGATTGGTTATTATTATTTTGCATGTCTTGAGGAGATAGAAAAAAGAATGAGCCAAGAATAGCGCCCGTAGTTGAAGAAACCTTTAAATTACCTCGGGTTGGTCAGAAACAGCTAATGTTTTTTTCTCTGACTCCAATTTTGAACGCTTGGATCTCTCTCAGTTTTTATTCAATTGCCAGATTTCTTTTTGTAGAATCTTCGCATTGTTGTCGACTAAAAAATGTTCTTAGCGAAATTTGCATATTGGACCCTTATTCAGATAGAAAATGATTTTTTTGTTGTACTGTCCAGATTCGGCCAAGTGGACAGAGAGCGTAATTATCAACTTTTTCTACAAATCTCTTCACACGTGAGGGGTAGGAAAAGATAGGTTATTATTATTTTGCATGTCTTGAGGAGATAGAAAAAAGAATGAGCCAAGAATAGCGCCCGTAGTTGAAGATATCCTTAAATTACCCCGGGTTGGTCAGAAACAGCTAATGTTTTTTTCTCTGACTCCAACTTTGAACGCTTGGATCTCTCTGAGTTTTTATTCAATTGGCAGATTTCTTTTTGTACAATCTTCGCATTGTTGTCCACTAAAAAATGTTCATAGAGAAATTTGCACATTGGACCCTTATTCAGATAGAAAATGATTTTTTTGTTGTACTGTCGAGATTCGGCCAAGTGGAGAGAGAACGTAATTATCAACTTTTTCTTGAAATCTCTTCACACGGGAGGAATAGGAAAAGATCGGTTATTATTATTTTGCATGTCTTGAGGAGATAGAAAAAAGATTGAGCTAAGAATAGCGCCCGTAGTTGAAGATATCCTTAAATTACCCCGGGTTGGTCAGAAACAGCTAATGTTTTTTTCTTTGACTCCAACTTTGAACCCCTGGATCTCTCAGAGTTTTTATTCAATTGCCATATTTCTTTTTGTAGAATCTTCGCATTGTTGTTGACTAAAATATGTTCTTAGCGAAATTTGCATATTGGACCCTTATTCAGATAGAAAAGGATTTTTTTGTTGTACTGTCCAGATTCGGCCAAGTGGACAGAGAACGTAATTATCAACTTTTTCTTCAAATATCTTCACACGTGAGGGGTAGGAAAAGATAGGTTATTATTATTTTGCATGTCTTGAGGAGATAGAATAAAGAATGAGCCAAGAATAGCGCCCGTAGTTGAAGAAATCTTTAAATTACCCCGGGTTGGTCAGAAACAGCTAATGTTTTTTTCTCTGACTCCAACATTGAACCCTTGGATCTCTCTGATTTTTTATTCAATTGCCAGATTTCTTTTTGTAGAATCTTCGCATTGTTGTCGACTAAAAAATATTCTTAGCGAAATTTGCATATTGGGCCCTTATTCAGATAGAAAATGATTTTTTGTTCTACAGCCCGTATTCGGCCAAATAGAGAGAGAACATAATTATCAACTTTTTCTTCAAATATCTTCACACGTGAGTGGTAGGGAAAGATAGGTTATTATTATTTTGCATGTCTTGAGGAGATAGAAAAAAGAATGAGCCAAGAATAGCGCCCGTAGTTGAAGAAACCTTTAAATTACCTCGGGTTGGTCAGAAACAGCTAATGTTTTTTTCTCTGACTCCAATTTTGAACGCTTGGATCTCTCTCAGTTTTTATTCAATTGCCAGATTTCTTTTTGTAGAATCTTCGCATTGTTGTCGACTAAAAAATGTTCTTAGCGAAATTTGCATATTGGACCCTTATTCAGATAGAACATGATTTTTTTGTTGTACTGTCCAGATTCGGCCAAGTGGACAGAGAACGTAATTATCAACTTTTTCTTCAAATCTCTTCACACGTGAGGGGTAGGAAAAGATTGGTTATTATTATTTTGCATGTCTTGAGGAGATAGAAAAAAGAATGAGCCAAGAATAGCGCCCGTAGTTGAAGATATCCTTAAATTACCCCGGGTTGGTCAGAAACAGCTAATGTTTTTTTCTCTGACTCCAACTTTGAACCCTTGGATCTCTCAGAGTTTTTATTCAATTGCCATATTTCTTTTTGTAGAATCTTCGCATTGTTGTTGACTAAAATATGTTCTTAGCGAAATTTGCATATTGGACTCTTATTCAGATAGAAAATGATTTTTTGTTCTACTGTCCGAATTCGGCCAAATGGAGAGAGAACATAATTATCGGCTTTTTCTTCAAATATCTTCACATGTGAGGGGTAGGGAAAGATAAGTTATTATTATTTTGCCTGTCTTGAGGAGATAGAAAAAAGAATGAGCCAAGAATAGCGCCCGTAGTTGAAGAAATCTTTAAATTACCCCGGGTTGGTCAGAAACAGCTAATGTTTTTTTCTCTGACTCCAACAGTGAACCCTTGGATCTCTCTGATTTTTTATTCAATTGCCAGATTTCTTTTTGTAGAATCTTCGCATTGTTGTCGACAAAAAAATGTTCTTAGCGAAATTTGCATATTGGACCCTTATTCAGATAGAAAATGATTTTTTTGTTGTACTGTCCAGATTCGGCGAAGTGGACAGAGAACGTAATTATCGACTTTTTCTTCAAATCTCTTCACACGTGAGGGGTAGGAAAAGATAGGTTATTATTATTTTGCATGTCTTGAGGAGATAGAAAAAAGAATGAGCCAAGAATAGCGCCCGTAGTTGAAGATATCCTTAAATTACCCCGGGTTGGTCAGAAACAGCTAATGTTTTTTTCTCTGATTCCAACTTTGAACGCTTGGATCTCTCTGAGTTTTTATTCAATTGGCAGATTTCTTTTTGTAGAATCTTCGCATTGTTGTCCACTAAAAAATGTTCTTCGCGAAATTTGCACCTTGGACCCTTATTCAGATAGAAAATGATTTTTTTGTTGTACTATCGAGATTCGGCCAAGTGGAGAGAGAACGTAATCATCAACTTTTTCTTCAAATCTCTTCACACGGGAGGGGTAGGAAAAGATTGGTTATTATTATTTTGCATGTCTTGAGGAGATAGAAAAAAGAATGAGCCAAGAATAGCGCCCGTTGTTGAAGATATCCTTAAATTACCCCGGGTTGGTCAGAAACAGCTAATGTTTTTTTCTCTGACTCCAACTTTGAACCCTTGGATCTCTCAGAGTTTTTATTCAATTGCCATATTTCTTTTTGTAGAATCTTCGCATTGTTGTCGACTAAAATATGTTCTTAGCGAAATTTGCATATTAGACCCTTATTCAGATAGAAAATGATTTTTTGTTCTACTGTCCGAATTCGGCCAAATGGAGAGAGAACATAATTATCAGCTTTTTCTTCAAATATCTTCACACGTGAGGGGTAGGGAAAGATAGGTTATTATTATTTTGCATGTCTTGAGGAGATAGAAAAAAGAATGAGCCAAGAATAGCGCCCGTAGTTGAAGAAACCTTTAAATTACCTCGGGTTGGTCAGAAACCTCTGACTCCAATTTTGAACGCTTGGATCTCTCTCAGTTTTTATTCAATTGCCAGATTTCTTTTTGTAGAATCTTCGCATTGTTGTCGACTAAAAAATGTTCTTAGCGAAATTTGCATATTGGACCCTTATTCAGATAGAAAATGATTTTTTTGTTGTACTGTCCAGATTCGGCCAAGTGGACAGAGAACGTAATTATCAACTTTTTCTTCAAATCTCTTCACACGTGAGGGGTAGGAAAAGATTGGTTATTATTATTTTGCATGTCTTGAGGAGATAGAAAAAAGAATGAGCCAAGAATAGCGCCCGTAGTTGAAGATATCCTTAAATTACCCCGGGTTGGTCAGAAACAGCTAATGTTTTTTTCTCTGACTCCAACATTGAACCTTTGGATCTCTCTGATTTTTTCATCAATTACCAGATTTCTTTTTGTAGAATCTTCGCATTGTTGTCGACTAAAAAAATATTCTTAGTGAAATTTGCATATTGGGCCCTTATTCAGATAGAAAATGATTTTTTGTTCTACTGCCCGTATTCGGCCAAATAGAGAGAGAACATAATTATCAACTTTTTCTTCAAATATCTTCAGACGTGAGTGGTAGGGAAAGATAGGTTATTATTATTTTGCATGTCTTGAGGAGATAGAAAAAAGAATGAGCCAAGAATAGCGCCCGTAGTTGAAGAAACCTTTAAATTACCTCGGGTTGGTCAGAAACAGCTAATGTTTTTTTCTCGGACTCCAATTTTGAACGCTTGGATCTCTCTCAGTTTTTATTCAATTGCCAGATTTCTTTTTGTAGAATCTTCGCATTGTTGTCGACTAAAAAATGTTCTTAGCGAAATTTGCATATTGGACCCTTATTCAGATAGAAAATGATTTTTTTGTTGTACTGTCCAGATTCGGCCAAGTGGACAGAGAACGTAATTATCAACTTTTTCTTCAAATCTCTTCACACGTGAGGGGTAGGAAAAGATTGGTTATTATTATTTTGCATGTCTTGAGGAGATAGAAAAAAGAATGAGCCAAGAATAGCGCCCGTAGTTGAAGATATCCTTAAATTGCCCCGGGTTGGTCAGAAACAGCTAATATTTTTTTCTCTGACTCCAACGTTGAACCCTTTGATCTCTCAGAGTTTTTATTCAATTGACATATTTCTTTTTGTAGAATCTTCGCATTGTTGTTGACTAAAATATGTTCTTAGCGAAATTTGCATATTGGACCCTTATTCAGATAGAAAATGATTTTTTGTTCTACTGTCCGAATTCGGCCAAATGGAGAGAGAACATAATTATCAGCTTTTTCTTCAAATATCTTCACACGTGAGGGTTGGGAAAGATAGGTTATTATTATTTTGACTGTCATGAGGAGATAGAAAAAAGAATGAGCCAAGAATAGCGCCCGTAGTTGAAGAAATCTTTAAATTACCCCGGGTTGGTCAGAAACAGCTAATGTTTTTTTCTCTGACTCCAACATTAAACCCTTGGATCTCTCTGATTTTTTATTCAATTGCCAGATTTCTTTTTGTAGAATCTTCGCATTGTTGTCGACTAAAAAAATATTCTTAGTGAAATTTGCATATTGGGCCCTTATTCAGATAGAAAATGATTTTTTGTTCTACTGCCCGTATTCGGCCAAATAGAGAGAGAACATAATTATCAACTTTTTCTTCAAATATCTTCAGACGTGAGTGGTAGGGAAAGATAGGTTATTATTATTTTGCATGTCTTGAGGAGATAGAAAAAAGAATGAGCCAAGAATAGCGCCCGTAGTTGAAGAAACCTTTAAATTACCTCGGGTTGGTCAGAAACAGCTAATGTTTTTTTCTCTGACTCCAATTTTGAACGCTTGGATCTCTCTCAGTTTTTATTCAATTGCCAGATTTCTTTTTGTAGAATCTTCGCATTGTTGTCGACTAAAAAATGTTCTTAGCGAAATTTGCATATTGGACCCTTATTCAGATAGAAAATGATTTTTTTGTTGTACTGTCCAGATTCGGCAAGTGGACAGAGAACGTAATTATCAAATTTTTCTTCAAATCTCTTCACACGTGAGGGGTAGGATAAGATAGATTATTATTATTTTGCATGTCTTGAGTTGATAGAAAAAAGAATGAGCCAAGAATAGCGCCCGTAGTTGAAGATATCCTTAAATTACCCCGGGTTGGTCAGAAACAGCTAATGTTTTTTTCTCTGACTCCAACTTTGAACGCTTGGATCTCTCTGAGTTTTTATTCAATTGGTAGATTTCTTTTTGTACAATCTTCGCATTGTTGTCCACTAAAAAATGTTCATAGAGAAATTTGCACATTGGACCCTTATTCAGATAGAAAATGATTTTTTTGTTGTACTGTCGAGATTCGGCCAAGTGGAGAGAGAACGTAATTATCAACTTTTTCTTCAAATCTCTTCACACGGGAGGGGTAGGAAAAGATTGGTTATTATTATTTTGCATGTCTTGAGGAGATAGAAAAAAGATTGAGCTAAGAATAGCGCCCATAGTTGAAGATATCCTTAAATTACCCCGGGTTGGTCAGAAACAGCTAATGTTTTTTCTTTAACTCCAACTTTGAACGCTTGGATCTCTCTCAGTTTTTATTCAATTGCCAGATTTCATTTTGTAGAATCTTCGCATTGTTGTCGATAAAAAATGTTCTTAGCGAAATTTGCATATTGGACCCTTATTCAGAGAGAAAATGATTTTTTTGTTGTACTGTCCAGATTCGGCCAAGTGAAGAGAGAACATAATTATCAACTTTTTCTTCAAATCTCTTCACACGTGAGGGGTAGGAAAAGATAGGTTATTTTTATTTTGCATGTCTTGAGGAGATAGAAAAAAGAATGAGCCAAGAATAGCGCCCGTAGTTGAAGATATCCTTAAATTACCTCGGGTTGGTCAGAAACAGCTAATGTTTTTTTCTCTGACTCCAACTTTGAACGCTTGGATCTCTCTGAGTTTTTATTCAATTGCCAGATTTCTTTTGTAGAATCTTCGCATTGTTGTCGACTAAAAAATGTTCTTAACGAAATTTGCATATTGGACCCTTATTCAGATAGAATATGATTTTTTTACTGTACTGTCCAAATTCGGCCAAGTGGAGAGCGAACATAATTATCAACTTTTTCTTCAAATCTCTTCACACGTGAGGGGCAGGAAACGATACGTTATTATTATTTTGCATATCTTGAGGAGATAGAAAAAAGAATGAGCCAAGAATAGCGCCCGTAGTTGAAGAAATCTTTAAATTACCTCGGGTTGGTCAGAAAAAACTAATGTTTTTTTCTCTGACTCCAACTTTGAACGCTTGGATCTCTCTCAGTTTTTATTCAATTGCCAGATTTCTTTTTGTAGAATCTTCGCATTGTTGTCGACTAAAAAATGTTCTTAGCGAAATTTGCATATTGGACCCTTATTCAGATAGAAAATGATTTTTTTGTTGTACTGTCCAGATTCAGCCAAGTGGACAGAGAACGTAATTATCAACTTTTTCTTCAAATCTCTTCACACGTGAGGGGTAGGAAAAGATAGGTTATTATTATTTTGCATGTCTTGACGAGATAGAAAAAAGAATGAGCCAAGAATAGCGCCCGTAGTTGAAGA
The DNA here is from genome assembly GCA_027726005.1 of Juncus effusus. Lineage (NCBI taxonomy): Eukaryota > Viridiplantae > Streptophyta > Magnoliopsida > Poales > Juncaceae > Juncus > Juncus effusus. The sequence continues at coordinate 5,895,434 of CM050893.1, forward strand.
TATCCTTAAATTACCCCGGGTTGGTCAGAAACAGCTAATGTTTTTTTCTCTGACTCCAACTTTGAACGCTTGGATCTCTCTGAGTTTTTATTCAATTGGCAGATTTCTTTTTGTAGAATCTTCGCATTGTTGTCGACTAAAAAATGTTCTTAGCGAAATTTGCACATTGGACCCTTATTCAGATAGAAAATGATTTTTTTGTTGTACTGTCCAGATTCGGCCAAGTGGAGAGAGAACGTAATTATCAACTTTTTCTACAAATCTCTTCACACGTGAGGGATAGGATAAGATAGATTATTATTATTTTGCACGTCTTGAGTAGATAGAAAAAAGAATGAGCCAAGAATAGCGCCCGTAGTTGAAGATATCCTTAAATCACCTCGGGTTGGTCAGAATCAGCTAATGTTTTTTTTTCTGACTCCAATTTTGAACGCTTGGATCTCTCTGAGTTTTTATTCAATTGGCAGATTTCTTTTTGTAGAATCTTCGCATTGTTGTCGACAAAAAAATGTTCTTAGCGAAATTTGCATATTGGACCCTTATTCAGATAGAAAATGATTTTTTTGTTGTACTGTCCAGATTCGGCGAAGTGGACAGAGAACGTAATTATCAACTTTTTCTTCAAATCTCGTCACACGTGAGGTGTAGGAAAAGATAGGTTATTATTATTTTGGATGTCTTGAGGAGATAGAAAAAAGAATGAGCCAAGAATAGCGCCCGTAGTTGAAGATATCCTTAAATTACCCCGGGTTGGTCAGAAACAGCTAATGTTTTTTTCTCTGATTCCAACTTTGAACGCTTGGATCTCTCTGAGTTTTTATTCAATTGGCAGATTTCTTTTTGTAGAATCTTCGCATTGTTGTCCACTAAAAAATGTTCTTCGCGAAATTTGCACCTTCGTCCCTTATTCAGATAGAAAATGATTTTTTTGTTGTACTGTCGAGATTCGGCCAAGTGGAGAGAGAACGTAATTATCAACTTTTTCTTCAATTCTCTTCACACGGGAGGGGTAGGAAAAGATTGGTTATTATTATTTTGCATGTCTTGAGGAGATAGAAAAAAGAATGAGCCAAGAATAGCGCCCGTTGTTGAAGATATCCTTAAATTACCCCGGGTTGGTCAGAAACAGCTAATGTTTTTTTCTCTGACTCCAACTTTGAACCCTTGGATCTCTCAGAGTTTTTATTCAATTGCCATATTTCTTTTTGTAGAATCTTCGCATTGTTGTCGACTAAAATATGTTCTTAGCGAAATTTGCATATTGGACCCTTATTCAGATAGAAAATGATTTTTTGTTCTACTGCCCGTATTCGGCCAAATAGAGAGGGAACATAATTATCTACTTTTTCTTCAAATATCTTCAGACGTCAGTGGTAGGGAAAGATAGGATATTATTATTTTGCATGTCTTGAGGAGATAGAAAAAAGAATGAGCTAAGAATAGCGCCCGTAGTTGAAGAAACCTTTAAATTACCTCGGGTTGGTCAGAAACAGCTAATGTTTTTTTCTCTGACTCCAATTTTGAACGCTTGGATCTCTCTCAGTTTTTATTCAATTGCCAGATTTCTTTTTGAAGAATCTTCGCATTGTTGTCGAATAAAAAATGTTCTTGGCGAAATTTGCATATTGCTCCCTTATTCAGATAGAAAATGATTTTTTTTGTTGTACTGTCCAGATTCGGCCAAGTGGAGAGAGAACATAATTATCAACTTTTTCTTCAAATCTCTTCACACGTGAGGGGTAGGATAAGATAGATTATTATTATATTGCCTGTCTTGAGTAGATAGAAAAAAGAATGAGCCAAGAATAGCGCCCGTAGTTGAAGATATCCTTAAATTACATCGGGTTGGTCAGAAACAGCTAATGTTTTTTTTTCTGACTTCAATTTTGAACGCTTGGATCTCTCTGAGTTTTTATTCAATTGCCAGATTTCTTTTTGTAGAATCTTCGCATTGTTGTCGACTAAAAAATGTTCTTAGCGAAATTTGCATATTGGACCCTTATTCAGATAGAAAATGATTTTTTTGTTGTACTGTCCACATTCGGCGAAGCGGACAGAGAACGTAATTATCAACTTTTTCTTCAAATCTCTTCACACGTGAGGGGTAGGAAAAGATAGGTTATTATTATTTTGCATGTCTTGAGGAGATAGAAAAAAGAATGAGCCAAGAATAGCGCCCGTAGTTGAAGATATCCTTAAATTACCTCGGGTTGGTCAGAAACAGCTAATGTTTTTTTCTCTGACTCCAACTTTGAACCCTTGGATCTCTCAGAGTTTTTATTCAATTGGCATATTTCTTTTTGTAGAATCTTCGCATTGTTGTCGACTAAAATATGTTCTTAGCGAAATTTGCATATTGGACCCTTATTCAGATAGAAAATGATCTTTTGTTCTACTGTCCGAATTCGGCCAAATTGAGAGACAACATAATTATCAGCTTTTTCTTCAAATATCTTCACACGTGAGGGGTAGGGAAAGATAGGTTATTATTATTTTGCATGTCTTGAGGAGATAGAAAGAAGAATGAGCCAAGAATAGCGCCCGTAGTAGAACAAATCTTTAAATTAACTCGGGTTGGTCAGAAACAGCTAATGTTTTTTTCTCTGACTCCAACATTGAACCCATGGATCTCTCTGATTTTTTATTCAATGGCCAGATTTCTTTTTGTAGAATCTTCGCATTGTTGTCGACTAAGAAATATTCTTAGCGAAATTTGCATATTGGGCCCTTATTCAGATAGAAAATGATTTTTTGTTCTACTGCCCGTATTCGGCCAAATAGAGAGAAAACATAATTATCAACTTTTTCTTCAAATATCTTCACACGTGAGTGGTAGGGAAAGATAGGTTATTATTATTTTGCATGTCTTGAGGAGATAGAAAAAAGAATGAGACAAGAATAGCGCCCGTAGTTGAAGAAACCTTTAAATTACCTCGGGTTGGTCATAAACAGCTAATGTTTTTTTCTCGGACTCCAATTTTGAACGCTTGGATCTCTCCAAGTTTTTATTCAATTGCCAGATTTCTTTTTGTAGAATCTTCGCATTGTTGTCTACTAAAAAATGTTCTTAGCAAAATTTGCATATTGGAGCCTTATTCAGATAGAAAATGATTTTTTTGTTCTACTGTCCAGATTCGGCCTAGTGGACAGAGAACGTAATTATCAACTTTTTCTTCCAATCTCTTCACACGTGAGGGGTAGGAAAAGATAGGCTATTATTATTTTGCATGTCTTGAGGAGATAGAAAAAAGAATGAGCCAAGAATAGCGCCCATAGTTGAAGATATCCTTAAATTACCTCGGGTTGGTCAGAAACAGCTAATGTTTTTTTCTCTGACTCCAACTTTGAACGCTTGGATCTCTCTCAGTTTTTATTCAATTGCCAGCTTTCTTTCTGTAGAATCTTCGCATTGTTGTCGACTAAAAAATGTTCCTAGCTGAATTTGCATATTGGACCCTTATTCAGATAGAAAATGATTTTTTTGTTGTACTGTCCAGATTCGGCCAAGTGGAGAGAGAACATAATTATCAACTTTTTCTTCAAATCTCTTCACACGTGAGGGGTAGAAAAAGATAGGTTATTTTTATTTTGCATGTCTTGAGGAGATAGAAAAAAGAATAAGCCAAGAATAGCGCCCGTAGTTGAAGATATCCTTAAATTACCTCGGGTTGGTTAGAAACAGCTAATGTTTTTTTTCTCTGACTCCAACTTTGAACGCTTGGATCTCTCTGAGTTTTTATTCAATTGCCAGATTTCTTTTTGTAGAATCTTCACATTGTTGTCGACTAAAAAAAATTCTTAACGAAATTTTGCATATTGGACACTTATTCAGATAGAAAATGATTTTTTTATTGTACTGTCCTGATTCGGCCAAGTGGAGAGAGAACATAATTATCAACTTTTTCTTCAAATCTCTTCAGACGTGAGTGGTAGGATAAGATAGGTTATTATTATTTTTCATGTCTTGACGAGATAGAAAAAAGAATGAGCCTAGAATAGCGCCCGTAGTTGAAGAAATCTTTAAATTACCTCGGGTTGGTCGAAAACAGCTAATGTTTTTTTCTCTGACTCCAACATTGAACCCTTGGATCTCTCTGAGTTTTTATTCAATTGCCAGATTTCTTTTTGTAGAATCTTCGCATTGTTATCGACTAAAAAATGGTCTTAGCGAAATTTGCATATTGGACCCTTATTCAGATAGAAAATGATTTTTTGTTCTACTGCCCGTATTCGGCCAAATGGAGAGAGAACATAATTATCGACTTTTTCTTCAAATCTCTTCACACGTGAGGGGTAGAAAAAGATAGGTTATTATTATTTCGCATGTCTTGAGGTGATAAAAAAAAGAATGAGCCAAGCACAGCACCCGTAGTTGAAGAAATCTTTAAATTACCTCGGGTTGGTCAGAAACAGCTAATGTTTTTTTCTCTGACTCCAACTTTGAACCCTTGGATCTCTCTCAATTTTTATTCAATTGCCAGATTTCTTTTTGTAGAATCTTCGCATTGTTGTCGAATAAAAAATGTTCTTAGCGAAATTTGCATATTGGTCCCTTATTCGGATAGAAAATCATTTTTTTGTTGTACTGCCCAGATTCGGCCAAGTGGAGAGAGAACATAATTATCAACTTTTTCTTCAAATCTCTTCACACGTGAGGGGTAGGATAAGATAGATTATTATTATTTTGCATGTCTTGAGTAGATAGAAAAACGAATGAGCCAAGAATAGCGCCCGTAGTTGAAGATATCCTTAAATTACCTCGGGTTGGTCAGAAACAGCTAATGTTTTTTTTTCTGACTCCAATTTTGAACGCTTGGATCTCTCTGAGTTTTTATTCAATTGCCAGATTTCTTTTTCTAGAATCTTTGCATTGTTGTCGACTAAAAAATGTTCTTAGCGAAATTTGCATATTGGACTCTTATTCAGATAGAAAATGATTTTTTTGTTGTACAGTCCAGATTCGGCCAAGTAGACAGAGAACGTAATTATCAACTTTTTCTTCAAATCTCTTCACACTTGAGGGGTAGGAAATGATAGGTTATTATTATTTTGCATGTCTTGAGGAGATAGAAAAAAGAATGAGCCAAGAATAGCGCCCGTAGTTGAAGATATCTTTAAATTACCCCCGGTTGGTCAGAAACAGCTAAAGTTTTTTTCTCGGACTCCAAGTTTGAACGCTTCGATCTCTCTGAGTTTTTATTCAATTGGCAGATTTCTTTTTGTAGAATCTTCGCATTGTTGTCGACTAAAAAATGTTCTTAGCGAAATTTGCACATTGGACCCTTATTCAGATAGAAAATGATTTTTTTGTTGTACTGTCCAGATTCGGCCAAGTGGAGAGAGAACGTAATTATCTACTTTTTCTTCAAATCTCTTCACACGGGAGGGGTAGGAACAGATAGGTTATTATTATTTTGCATGTCTTGAGGAGATAGAAAAAAGAATGAGCCAAGAATAGCGCCCGTAGTTGAAGATATCCTTAAATTACCTCGGGTTGGTCAGAAACAGCTAATGTTTTTTTCTCTGACTCCAACTTTGAACCCTTGGATCTCTCAGAGTTTTTATTCAATTGCTATATTTCTTTTTGTAGAATCTTCGCATTGTTGTCGACTAAAAAATGTTCTTAGCGAAATTTGCATATTGGACCCTTATTCTGATAGAAAATGATTTTTTGTTCTACTGTCTGAATTCGGCCAAATGGAGAGAGAACATAATAATCAGCTTTTTCTTCAAATGTCTTCACACGTGAGGGGTAGGGAAAGATAGGTTATTATTATTTTGCATGTCTTGAGGAGATAGAAAAACGAATGAGCCAAGAATAGCGCCCGTAGTTGAAGAAATCTTTAAATTACCTCGGGTTGGTCAGAAACTGCTAATGTTTTTTTCTCTGACTCCAACATTGAACCCTTGGATCTCTCTGATTTTTTATTCAATTGCCAGATTTCTTTTTGTAGAACCTTCGCATTGTTGTCGACTAAAAAATATTCTTAGCGAAATTTGCATATTGGGCCCTTATTCAGATAGAAAATGATTATTTGTTCTACTGTCTGAATTCGGCCAAATAGAGAGCGAACATAATTATCAACTTTTTCTTCAAATATCTTCACACGTGACTGGTAGCGAAAGATAGGTTATTATTATTTTACATGTCTTGAGGAGATAGAAAAAAGAATGAGCCAAGAATAGCGCCCGTAGTTGAAGAAACCTTTAAATTACCTCGGGTTGGTCAGAAACAGCTAATGTTTTTATCTCTGACTCCAATTTTGAACGCTTGGATCTCTCTCAGTGTTTATTCAATTGCCAGATTTCTTTTTGTAGAATCTTCGCATTGTTGTCGACTAACAAATGTTCTTAGAAAAATTTGCATATTGGACCCTTATTCAGATAGAAAATGATTTTTTTGTTGTACTGTCCAGATTCGGCCAAGTGGAGAGAGAATATAATTATCAACGTTTTCTTCAAATCTCTTCACACGTGAGGGGTAGGAAAAGATAGGTTATTATTATTTTGCATGTCTTGAGGAGATAGAAAAAAGAATGAGCCAGGAATAGCGCCCGTAGTTGAAGAAATCTTTAAATTACCTCGGGTTGGTCAGAAACTGCTAATGTTTTTTTCTCTGACTCCAACTTTGAACGCTTGGATCTCTATCAGTTTTTATTCAATTGCCAGATTTCTTTTTGTAGAATCTTCGCATTGTTGTCGACTAAAAAATGTTCTTAGCGAAATTTGCATATTGGACCCTTATTCAGATAGAAAATGATTTTTTGTTCCACTGTCCGAATTCGGCCAAATGGAGAGAGAACATAATTATCAACTTTTTCTTCAAATATCTTAACACGTGAGGGGTAGGGAAAGATAGGTTATTATTATTTTGCATGTCTTGAGGTGATAGAAAAAAGAATGAGCCAAGCACAGCGCCCGTAGTTGAAGAAATCTTTAAATTACCTCGGGTTGGTCAAAAACAGCTAATGTTTCTTTCTCGCACTCCAACTTTGAATGCTTAGTTCTCTCTGAGTTTTTATTCAATTGCCAGATTTCTTTTTGTAGAATCTTCACATTGTTCTCGACTAAAAAATGTTCTTAGCGAAATTTGCATATTGGAACCTTATTCAGATAGAAAATGATTTTTTTGTTGTACGGTCCAGATTCGGCCAAGTGGAGAGAGAACATAATTATAAACTTTTTCTTCAAATCTCTTCACACATGAGGGGTAGCAAAACGATAGGTTATTATTATTTGTATGTCTTGAGGAGATAGAAAAAAGAATGAGCCAGGAATAGCGCCCGTAGTTGAAGAAATCTTTAAATTACCTCGGGTTGGTCAGAAACTGCTAATGTTTTTTTCTCTGACTCCAACTTTGAACGCTTCGATCTCTCTCAGTTTATATTCAATTGCCACATTTCTTTTTGTAGAATCTTCGCATTGTTGTCGAACAAGAAATGTTCTTAGTGAAATTTGCATATTGGACCCTTATTCAGATAGAAAATGATTTTTTGTTCTACTGTCCGAATTCGGCCAAATGGAGAGAGAACATAATTACCGACTTTTTCTTCAAATCTCTTCACACGTGAGGGGTAGGAAAAGATAGGTGATTATTATTTTGCATGTCTTGAGGTGATAAAAAAAAGAATGAGCCAAGCACAGCGCCCGTAGTTGAAGAAATCTTTAAATTACCTCGGGTTGGTCAGAAACAGCTAATGTTTTTTTCTCTGACTCCAACTTTGAATGCTTGGTTCTCTCTGAGTTTTTATTCAATTGCCAGATTTCTTTTTGTAGAATCTTCGCATTGTTGTCAACTAAAAAATTTTCTTAGCGAAATTTGCATATTGGACCCTTATTCAGATAGAAAATGATTTTTTTGTTGTACGGTCCAGATTCGGCCATGTGGAGACAGAACATAATTATCAACTTTTTCTTCAAATTTCTTCACACGTGAGGGGTAGGAAACGAAAGGTTATTATTATTTTGCATGTCTTGAGGAGATAGAAAAAAAAATGAGCCAGGAATAGCGCGCGTAGTTGAAGAAATCCTTAAATTACCTCGGGTTTGTCAGAAACGGTCAATGTTTTTTTCTCTGACTCCAACTTTGAACGCTTGGATCTCTCTCAGTTTTTATTCAATTGCCAGATTTCTTTTTATAGAATCTTCACATTGTTGTCGACTAAAAAATGTTCTTAGCGAAATTTGCATATTGGACCCTTATTCAGATAGAAAATGATTTTTTGTTCTACTGTCCGAATTCGGCCAAATGGAGAGAGAACATAATTATCAACTTTTTCTTCAAATCTCTTCACACGTGAGGGGTTGGAAAAGATAGGTTATTATTATTTTGCATGTCTTGAGGAGATAGAAAAAAGAATGAGCCAAGAATAGCGCCTGTAGTTGAAGAAATCTTTAAATTACCTCGGGTTGGTCAGAAACAACAAATGTTTTTTTCTCCGACTCCAACTTTGAACGCTTGGATCTCTCTCAGTTTTTATTCCATTGCCGGATTTCTTTTTGTAGAATCTCCGCATTGTTGACGACTAAAAGATGTTCTTAGCGAAATTTGCATATTGGACCCTTATTCAGATAGAAAATGATTTTTTGTTCTACTGTCCGAATTCGGCAAAATGGAGAGAGAACATAATTAACAACTTTTTCTTCAAATCTCGTCATACGTGAGAGGTAGGAAAAGATAGGTTATTATTATTTTGCATGTCTTGAGGAGACAGAAAAAAGAGTGAGCCAAGAATAGCGCCCGTAGTTGAAGAAATCTTTAAATTACCTCGGGTTGGTCAGAAGCAGCAAATGTTTTTTTCTCTGACTCCAACGTTGAACGCTTGGATCTCTCTCAGTTTTTATTCAATTGCCAAATTTCTTTTTGTAGAATCTCCGCATTGTTTTCGACTAAAAAAATGTTCTTAGCGAAATTTGCATATTGGACCCTTATTCAGATAGAAAATGATTTTTTGTTCTACTGTCCGAATTCGGCCAAATGGAGAGAGAACATAATTATGAACTTTTTCTTCATATCTCGTCACACGTGAGGGGTAGGAAAAGACAGGTTATTATTATTTTGCATGTCTTGAGGAGATAGAAAAAAGAGTGAGCCAAGAATAGCGCCCGTAATTGAAGAAATCTTTAAATTACCTCGGGTTGGTCAGAAGCAGCAAATCTTTTTTTCTCTGACTCCAACGTTGAACGCTTGGATCTCTCTCAGTTTTTATTCAATTGCCAGATTTCTATTTGTAGAATCTTCGCATTGTTGTCGACTAAAAAATGTTCTTAGTGAAATTTGCATATTGGACCCTTATTCAGATAGAAAATGATTTTTTTGTTGTACGGTCCAGATTCGGCCAAGTGGAGAGAGAACATAATTATCAACTTTTTCTTCAAATCTCTTCACACGTGAGGGGTAGGAAACGATAGGTTATTATTATTTTGCATGTCTTGAGGAGATAGAAAAAAGAATGAGCCAGGAATAGCGCACGTAGTTGAAGAAATCTTTAAATTACCTCGGGTTGGTCAGAAACAGATGATGTTTTTTTCTCTGACTCCAACTTTAAACGCTTGGATCTCTCTAAGTTTTTATTCAATTTCCAGATTTCTTTTTGTAGAATCTTCGCATTGTTGTCGACTAAGAAATGTTCTTAGCGAAATTTGCATATTGGACCCTTATTCAGATAGAAAATCATTTTTTGTTCTACTGTCCGAATTCGGCCAAATGGAGAGAGAACATAATTATCAACTTTTTCTTCAAATCCCTTCACACATGAGGGGTTGGAAAAGATAGGTTATTATTATTTTGCATGTCTTGAGGAGATAGAATAAGGAATGAGCCAAGAATAGCGCCCGTAGTTGAAGAAATATTTAAATTACCTCGGGTTGGTCAGAAACAGCAAATGTTTTTTTCTCTGACTCCAACTTTGAACGCTTGGATCTCTCTCAGTTTTTATTCAATTACCAGATTTTTTTTGTAGAGTCTCCAAATTGTTGTCGACTAAAAAATGTTCTTAGCGAAATTTGCATATTGGACCCTTATTCAGATAGAAAATGATTTTTTGTTCTACTGTCCGAATTCGGCCAAATGGAGAGAGAACATAATTATGAACTTTTTCTTCATATCTCGTCACACGTGAGGAGTAGGAAAAGACAGGTTATTATTATTTTGCATGTCTTGAGGAGATAGAAAAAAGAGTGAGCCAAGAATAGCGCCCGTAATTGAAGAAATCTTTAAATTACCTCGGGTTGGTCAGAAGCAGCAAATCTTTTTTTCTCTGACTCCAACGTTGAACGCTTGGATCTCTCTCAGTTTTTATTCAATTGCCAGATTTCTATTTGTAGAATCTTCGCATTGTTGTCGACTAAAAAATGTTCTTAGTGAAATTTGCATATTGGACCCTTATTCAGATAGAAAATGATTTTTTTGTTGTACGGTCCAGATTCGGCCAAGTGGAGAGAGAACATAATTATCAACTTTTTCTTCAAATCTCTTCACACGTGAGGGGTAGGAAACGATAGGTTATTATTATTTTGCATGTCTTGAGGAGATAGAAAAAAGAATGAGCCAGGAATAGCGCACGTAGTTGAAGAAATCTTTAAATTACCTCGGGTTGGTCAGAAACAGCTGATGTTTTTTTCTCTGACTCCAACTTTAAACGCTTGGATCTCTCTAAGTTTTTATTCAATTTCCAGATTTCGTTTTGTAGAATCTTCGCATTGTTGTCGACTAAGAAATGTTCTTAGCGAAATTTGCATATTGGACCCTTATTCAGATAGAAAATCATTTTTTGTTCTACTGTCCGAATTCGGCCAAATGGAGAGAGAACATAATTATCAACTTTTTCTTCAAATCCCTTCACACATGAGGGGTTGGAAAAGATAGGTTATTATTATTTTGCATGTCTTGAGGAGATAGAATAAGGAATGAGCCAAGAATAGCGCCCGTAGTTGAAGAAATATTTAAATTACCTCGGGTTGGTCAGAAACAGCAAATGTTTTTTTCTCTGACTCCAACTTTGAACGCTTGGATCTCTCTCAGTTTTTATTCAATTACCAGATTTTTTTTGTAGAGTCTCCAAATTGTTGTCGACTAAAAAATGTTCTTAGCGAAATTTGCATATTGGACCCTTATTCAGATAGAAAATGATTTTTTGTTCTACTGTCCGAATTCGGCCAAATGGAGAGAGAACATAATTATGAACTTTTTCTTCATATCTCGTCACACGTGAGGGGTAGGAAAAGACAGGTTATTATTATTTTGCATGTCTTGAGGAGATAGAAAAAAGAGTGAGCCAAGAATAGCGCCCGTAATTGAAGAAATCTTTAAATTACCTCGGGTTGGTCAGAAGCAGCAAATCTTTTTTTCTCTGACTCCAACGTTGAACGCTTGGATCTCTCTCAGTTTTTATTCAATTGCCAGATTTCTATTTGTAGAATCTTCGGATTGTAGTCGACTAAAAAATGTTCTTAGTGAAATTTGCATATTGGACCCTTATTCAGATAGAAAATGATTTTTTTGTTGTACGGTCCAGATTCGGCCAAGTGGAGAGAGAACATAATTATCAACTTTTTCTTCAAATCTCTTCACACGTGAGGGGTAGGAAACGATAGGTTATTATTATTTTGCATGTCTTGAGGAGATAGAAAAAAGAATGAGCCAGGAATAGCGCACGTAGTTGAAGAAATCTTTAAATTACCTCGGGTTGGTCAGAAACAGCTGATGTTTTTTTCTCTGACTCCAACTTTAAACGCTTGGATCTCTCTAAGTTTTTATTCAATTTCCAGATTTCTTTTTGTAGAATCTTCGCATTGTTGTCGACTAAGAAATGTTCTTAGCGAAATTTGCATATTGGACCCTTATTCAGATAGAAAATCATTTTTTGTTCTACTGTCCGAATTCGGCCAAATGGAGAGAGAACATAATTATCAACTTTTTCTTCAAATCCCTTCACACATGAGGGGTTGGAAAAGATAGGTTATTATTATTTTGCATGTCTTGAGGAGATAGAATAAGGAATGAGCCAAGAATAGCGCCCGTAGTTGAAGAAATATTTAAATTACCTCGGGTTGGTCAGAAACAGCAAATGTTTTTTTCTCTGACTCCAACTTTGAACGCTTGGATCTCTCTCAGTTTTTATTCAATTACCAGATTTTTTTTGTAGAGTCTCCAAATTGTTGTCGACTAAAAAATGTTCTTAGCGAAATTTGCATATTGGACCCTTATTCAGATAGAAAATAATTTTTTGTTCTACTGTCCGAATTCGGCTAAATGGAGAGAGAACATAATTATCAACTTTTTCTTGAAATCTCGTCACACGTGAGAGGTAGGAAAAGATAGATATTATTATTTTGCATGTCTTGAGGAGATAGAAAAAAGAGTGAGCCAAGAATAGCGCCCGTAGTTGAAGAAATTTTTAAATTATCTCGGGTTGGTCAAAACAACTAATATTTTTTTCTCTGACTCCAACTTTGAACGCTTGGATCTCTCTCAGTTTTTATTCAATTGCCAGATTTCTTTTTGTAGAATCTTCGCATTGTTGTTGACTATAAAATGTTCTTAGCGAAATTTGCATATTGGACCCTTATTCAGATAGAAAATGATTTTTTTGTTCTACCGTCCGAATTCGGCCAAATGGAGAGAGAACATAATTATCAACTTTTTCTTCAAATCTCTTCACACGTGAGGGGTAGGAAACGATAGGTTATTATTATTTTGCATGTCTTGAGGAGATAGAAAAAAGAATGAGCCAGGAATAGCGCACGTAGTTGAAGAAATCTTTAAATTACCTCGGGTTGGTCAGAAACAGCTGATGTTTTTTTCTCTGACTCCAACTTTGAATCCTTGGTTCTCTCTGAGTTTTTATTCAATTGCCCGATTTCTTTTTGTAGAATCTTCGCATTGTTGTCGACTAAAAAATGTTCTTAGCGAAATTTGAATATTGGACCCTTATTCAGATAGAAAATTATTTTTTTGTTGTACGGTCCAGATTCGGCCAAGTGGAGAGAGAACATAATTATCAACTTTTTCTTAAAATCTCTTCACACGTGAGGGGTAGGAAACGATAGGTCATTATTATTTTGCATGTCTTGAGGAGATAGAAAAAAGAATGAGCCAAGAATAGCGCCCGTAGTTGAAGAAATCTTTAAATTACCTCGGGTTGGTCAGAAACAGCTAATGTTTTTTTCTCTGACTCCAACTTTGAACGCTTGGATCTCTCTCAGTTTTTATTCAATTGCCAGATTTCTTTTTGTAGAATCTTCCCATTGTTGTCGACTAAAAAATGTTCTTAGCGAAATTTGCATATTGGACGCTTATTCAAATAGAAAATGATTGTTTGTTCTACTGTCCGAATTCGGCCAAATGGAGAGAGAACATAATTATAAACTTTTTCATCAAATATCTTCACACGTGCGTGGTAGGGAAAGATAGGTTATTATTATTTTACATGTCTTGAGGTGATAGAAAAAAGAATGTGCCAAGCACAGCGCCGGTAGTTGAAGAAATCTTCAAATTACCTCGGGTTGGTCAGAAACAGCTAATGTTTTTTTCTCTGACTCCAACTTTGAATGCTTGGTTCTCTCTGAGTTTTTATTCAATTGCCAGATTTCTTTTTGTAGAATCTTCGCATTGTTGTCGACTAAAAAATGTTCTTAGCGAAATTTGAATATTGGACCCTTATTCAGATAGAAAATTATTTTTTTGTTGTACGGTCCAGATTCGGCCAAGTGGAGAGAGAACATAATTATCAACTTTTTCTTAAAATCTCTTCACACGTGAGGGGTAGGAAACGATAGGTCATTATTATTTTGCATGTCTTGAGGAGATAGAAAAAAGAATGAGCCAAGAATAGCGCCCGTAGTTGAAGAAATCTTTAAATTACCTCGGGTTGGTCAGAAACAGCTAATGTTTTTTTCTCTGACTCCAACTTTGAACGCTTGGATCTCTCTCAGTTTTTATTCAATTGCCAGATTTCTTTTTGTAGAATCTTCCCATTGTTGTCGACTAAAAAATGTTCTTAGCGAAATTTGCATATTGGACGCTTATTCAAATAGAAAATGATTGTTTGTTCTACTGTCCGAATTCGGCCAAATGGAGAGAGAACATAATTATAAACTTTTTCATCAAATATCTTCACACGTGCGTGGTAGGGAAAGATAGGTTATTATTATTTTACATGTCTTGAGGTGATAGAAAAAAGAATGTGCCAAGCACAGCGCCGGTAGTTGAAGAAATCTTCAAATTACCTCGGGTTGGTCAGAAACAGCTAATGTTTTTTTCTCTGACTCCAACTTTGAATGCTTGGTTCTCTCTGAGTTTTTATTCAATTGCCAGATTTCTTTTTGTAGAATCTTCGCATTGTTGTCGACTAAAAAATGTTCTTAGCGAAATTTGAATATTGGACCCTTATTCAGATAGAAAATTATTTTTTTGTTGTACGGTCCAGATTCGGCCAAGTGGAGAGAGAACATAATTATCAACTTTTTCTTAAAATCTCTTCACACGTGAGGGGTAGGAAACGATAGGTCATTATTATTTTGCATGTCTTGAGGAGATAGAAAAAAGAATGAGCCAGGAATAGCGCGCGTAGTTGAAGAAATCATTAAATTACCTCGGGTCGGTCAGAAACAACTAATGTTTTTTTCTCTGACTCCAACTTTGAACGCGTGGATCTCTATCAGTTTTTATTCAATTGCCAGATTTCTTTTTGTAGAATCTTCACATTGTTGTCGACTAAAAAATGTTCTTAGCGAAATTTGCATATTGGACCCTTATTCAAATAGAAAATGATTGTTTGTTCTACTGTCCGAATTCGGCCAAATGGAGAGAGAACATAATTATGAACTTTTTCATCAAATATCTACACACGTGCGGGGTAGGGAAAGATAGGTTATTATTATTTTACATGTCTTGAGGTGATAGAAAAAAGAATGAGCCAAGCACAGCGCCCGTAGTTGAAGAAATCTTCAAATTACCTCGGGTTGGTCAGAAACAGCTAATGTTTTTTTCTCTGACTCCAACTTTGAAAGCTTGGATCTCTCTCAGTTTTTATTCAATTGCCAGATTTCTTTTTGTAGAATCTTCGCATTGTTGTCGACTAAGAAATGTTCTTAGCGAAATTTGCATAGTGGGCCCTTATTGAGATAGAAAATCATTTTTTGATCTACTGTCCGAATTCGGCCAAATGGAGAGAGAACATAATTATCAACTTTTTCTTCAAATCCCTTCACACGTGAGGGGTTGGAAATGATAGGTTATTATTATTTTGCATGTCTTGAGGAGATAGAATAAAGAATGAGCCAAGAATAGCGCCCGTAGTTGAAGAAATCTTTAAATTACCTCGGGTTGGTCAGAAACAGCAAATGTTTTTTTCTCTGACTCCAACTTTGAACGCTTGGATCTCTCTCAGTTTTTATTCAATTGCCAGATTTCTTTTTGTAGAGTCTCCGCATTGTCTTCGACTAAAAACTGTTCTTAGCGAAATTTGCATATTGGACCCTTATTCAGATAGAAAATAATTTTTTCTTCTACTGTCCGAATTCAGCCAAATGGAGAGAGAACATAATTATCAACTCTTTCGTGAAATCTCGTCACACGTGAGAGGTAGGAAAAGATAGGTCATTATTATTTTGCATGTCTTGAGGAGATAGAAAAAAGAGTGAGCCAAGAATGGCGCCCGTAGTTGAAGAAATCTTTAAATTACCTCGGGTTGGTAAAAACAGCTAATATTTTTTTCTCTCACTCCAACTTTGAACGCTAGGATCTCTCTGAGTTTTTATTCAATTGCCAGATTTCTTTTTGTAGAATCTTTGCATTGTTGTCGACTAAAAAATGTTCTCAGCGAAATTTGCATATTGGACCCTTATTCAGATAGAAAATGATTTTTTTGTTCTACTGTCCGAATTCGGTCAAATGGAGAGAGAACATAATTATCAACTTTTTCTTCAAATCTTTTCACACGTGAGGGGTAGGAAAAGATAGGTTATGATTATTTTGCATGTCTTGAGGAGATAGAAAAAAGAATGAGCCAAGAATAGCGCCCGTAGTTGAAGAAATCTTTAAATTACCTCGGGTTGGTCAGAAACAGCTAATGTTTTTTTCTCTGACTCGAACTTTGAACGCTTGGGTCTCTCTCAGTTTTTATTCAATTGCCAGATTTCTTTTTGTAGAATCTTCGCATTGTTGTCGATTAAAAAATGTTCTTAGCGAAATTTGCATATTGGACCCCTATTCAGATAGAAAATGATTTTTTATTCTACTGTCCGAATTCGGCCAAATGGAGAGAGAACATAATTATCAACTTTTTCTTCAAATATCTTCACACGTGAGGGGTAGGGAAAGATAGGTTATTATTATTTTGCATGTCTTGAGGTGATAGAAAAAAGAATGAGCCAAGCACAGCGCCCGTAGTAGAAGAAATCTTTAAATTACCTCGGGTTGGTCAGAAACGGCTAATGTTTTTTTCTCTGACTCCAACTTTGAATGCTTGGTTCTCTCTGAGTTTTTATTCAATTGCCAGATTTCTTTTTGTAGAATCTTCGCATTATTGTCGACTAAAAAATGTTCTTAGCGAAATTTGCTTATTGGACCCTTATTCAGATAGAAAATGATTTTTTTGTTGTACGGTCCAGATTCGGCCAAGTGGAGAGAGAACATAATTATCAACTTTTTCTTGAAATCTCTTCACACGTGAGGGGTAGAAAACGATAGGTTATTATTATTTTGCATGTCTTGAGGAGATAGAAAAAAGAATGAGCCAGGAATAGCGCGCGTAGTTGAAGAAATCTTTAAATTACCTCAGGTTGGTCAGAAACAGCTAGTGTTTTTTTCTATGACTCCAACTTTGAACGCTTGGATCTCTCTGAGTTTTTATTCAATTGCCAGATTTCTTTTTGTAGAATCTTCGCATTGTTGTCGACTAAGAAATGTTCTCAGCGAAATTTGCATATTGGACCCTTATTCAGATAGAAAATGATTTTTTCTTCTACTATCCGTATTCGGCCAAATGGAGAGAGAACGTAATTATCAACTTTTTCTTCAAATCTCTTCACACGTGAGAGGTTGGAAAAGATAGGTTATTATTATTTTGCATGTCTTGAGGAGATAGAAAAAAGAATGAGCCAAGAATAGCGCTCGTAGTTGAAGAAATCTTTAAATTACCTCGGGTTGGTCAGAAACAGCAAATGTTTTTGTCTCTGACACCAACTTTGAATGCTTGGATCTCTCTCAATTTTTATTCAATTGCCAGATTTCTTTTTGTAGAATCTTCGCATTGTTGTCGATTAAAAAATGTTCTTAGCAAAATTTGCATATTGGACCCTTATTCAGATAGAAAATGATTTTTTTGTTGTACTGTCCAGATTCGGCCAAGTGAAGAGAGAACATAATTATCGACTTTTTCTTCAAATCTCTTCACACGTGAGGGGTAGGAAAAGATAGGTTATTATTATTTTGCATGTCTTGAGGAGATAGAAAAAAGAATGAGCAAGGAATAGCGCGCGTAGTTGAAGAAATCTTTAAATTACCTCAGGTTGGTCAGAAACAGCTAGTGTTTTTTTCTATGACTCCAACTTTGAACGCTTGGATCTCTCTGAGTTTTTATTCAATTGCCAGATTTCTTTTTGTAGAATCTTCGCATTGTTGTCGACTAAGAAATGTTCTCAGCGAAATTTGCATATTGGACCCTTATTCAGATAGAAAATGATTTTTTCTTCTACTGTCCGAATTCGGCCAAATGGAGAGAGAACGTAATTATCAACTTTTTCTTCAAATCTCTTAACACGTGAGGGGTTGGAAAAGATAGGTTATTATTATTTTGCATGTCTTGAGGAGATAGAAAAAAGAATGAGCCAAGAATAGCGCTCGTAGTTGAAGAAATCTTTAAATTACCTCGGGTTGGTCAGAAACAACAAATGTTTTTTTCTCTGACTCCAACTTTGAACGCTTGGATCTCTCTCATTTTTTATTCAATTGCCAGATTTCTTTTTGTAGAATCTTCGCATTGTTTTCGACTAAAAAATGTTCTTAGCGAAATTTGCATACTGGACCCTTATTCAGATAGAAAATGATTTTTTGTTCTACTGTCCGAATTCGGCCAAATGGAGACAGAACATAATTATCAACTTTTTCATCAAATCTCGTCACATGTGAGGGGTAGGAAAAGATAGGTTATTATTATTTTGCATGTCTTGAGGAGATAGAAAGAAGAGTGAGCCAAGAATAGCGCCCGTAGTTGAAGAAATCTTTAAATTACCTCGGGTTGGTCAGAAACAGCTAATGTTTTTTTCTCTGACTGCAACTTTGAACGCTTGGATCTCTCTCAGTTTTTATTCAATTGCCAGATTTCTTTTTGTAGAATCTTCGCATTGTTGTCGACTAAGAAATGTTCTCAGCGAAATTTGCATATTGGACCCTTATTCAGATAGAAAATGATTTTTTCTTCTACTGTCCGAATTCGGCCAAATGGAGAGAGAACGTAATTATCAACTTTTTCTTCAAATCTCTTAACACGTGAGGGGTTGGAAAAGATAGGTTATTATTATTTTGCATGTCTTGAGGAGATAGAAAAAAGAATGAGCCAAGAATAGCGCTCGTAGTTGAAGAAATCTTTAAATTACCTCGGGTTGGTCAGAAACAACAAATGTTTTTTTCTCTGACTCCAACTTTGAATGCTTGGATCTCTCTCAGTTTTTATTCAATTGCCAGATTTCTTTTTGTAGAATCTTCGCATTGTTGTCGACTAAAAAATGTTCTTAGCGAAATTTGCATATTGGACCCTTATTCAGATAGAAAATGATTTTTTGTTCTACTGTCCGAATTCGGCCAAATGGAGACAGAACATAATTATCAACTTTTTCATCAAATCTCGTCACACGTTTGCGGAGATAGAAAAAAGAGTGAGCCAAGAATTGCGCCCGTAGTAGAAGAAATCTTTAAATTACCTCGGGTTGGTCAGAAACAGCAAATGTTTTTTTCTCTGACTACAACTTTGGACGCTTGGATCTCTCTCAGTTTTTATTCAATTGCCAGATTTCTTTTTGTAGAATCTTCGCATT
This sequence comes from Juncus effusus, assembly GCA_027726005.1. Lineage (NCBI taxonomy): Eukaryota > Viridiplantae > Streptophyta > Magnoliopsida > Poales > Juncaceae > Juncus > Juncus effusus. Next base: position 5,914,472 of record CM050893.1, read on the forward strand.
GTTGTCGACTAAGAAATGTTCTTAGCGAAATTTGCATATTGGACCCTTATTCTGATAGAAAATGATTTTTTTTTCTACTGTCCGAATTCGGCCAAATGGAGAGAGAACATAATTATCAACTTTTTCTTCAAATCTCTTCACACGTGAGCGGTAGGAAAAGGTAGGTTACTATCATTTTGCATGTCTTGAGGAGATAGAAAAAAGAATGAGCCAAGAATAGCGCCCGTAGTTGAAGAAATTTTTAAATTACCTCGAGTTGGTCAGAAACAGCTAATGTTTTTTTCTCTGACTCCAACGTTGAACGCTTGGATCTCTCCCAATTTTTATTCAATTGCCAGATTTCTTTTTGTAGAATCTTCGCATTGTTGTCGATTAAAAAATGTTCTTAGCAAAATTTGCATATTGGACCCTTATTCAGATAGAAAATGATTTTTTTATTGTACTGTCCAGATTCGGCCAAGTGAAGAGAGAACATAATTATCGACTTTTTCTTCAAATCTCTTCACACGTGAGGGGTAGGAAACGATAGGTTATTATTATTTTGCATGTCTTGAGGAGATAGAAAAAAGAATGAGCCAGGAATAGCGCGCGTAGTTGAAGAAATCTTTAAATTACCTCAGGTTGGTCAGAAACAGCTAGTGTTTTTTTCTATGACTCCAACTTTGAACGCTTGGATCTCTCCGAGTTTTTATTCAATTGCCAGATTTCTTTTTGTAGAATCTTCGCATTGTTGTCGACTAAGAAATGTTCTCAGCGAAATTTGCATATTGGACCCTTATTCAGATAGAAAATGATTTTTTCTTCTACTGTCCGTATTCGGCCAAATGGAGAGAGAACGTAATTATCAACTTTTTCTTCAAATCTCTTCACACGTGAGGGGTTGGAAAAGATAGGTTATTATTATTTTGCATGTCTTGAGGAGATAGAAAAAAGAATGAGCCAAGAATAGCGCTCGTAGTTGAAGAAATCTTTAAATTACCTCGGGTTGGTCAGAAACAGCAAATGTTTTTGTCTCTGACACCAACTTTGAATGCTTGGATCTCTCTCAGTTTTTATTCAATTGCCAGATTTCTTTTTGTAGAATCTTCGCATTGTTGTCGACTAAAAAATGTTCTTAGCGAAATTTGCATACTGGACCCTTATTCAGATAGAAAATGATTTTTTGTTCTACTGTCCGAATTCGGCCAAATGGAGACAGAACATAATTATCAACTTTTTCATCAAATCTCGTCACATGTGAGGGGTAGGAAAAGATAGGTTATTATTATTTTGCATGTCTTGAGGAGATAGAAAGAAGAGTGAGCCAAGAATAGCGCCCGTAGTTGAAGAAATCTTTAAATTACCTCGGGTTGGTCAGAAACAGCAAATGTTTTTTTCTCTGACTGCAACTTTGAACGCTTGGATCTCTCTCAGTTTTTATTCAATTGCCAGATTTCTTTTTGTAGAATCTTCGCCTTGTTGTCGACTAAGAAATGTTCTTAGCGAAATTTGCATATTGGACCCTTATTCAGAAAGAAAATGATTTTTTTTTCTACTGTCCGAATTCGGCCAAATTGAGAGAGAACATAATTATCAACTTTTTCTTCAAATCTCTTCACACGTGAGCGGTAGGAAAAGGTAGGTTATTATTATTTTGCATGTCTTGAGGAGATAGAAAAAAGAATGAGCCAAGAATAGCGCCCGTAGTTGAAGAAATATTTAAATTACCTCGAGTTGGTCAGAAACAGCTAATGTTTTTTTCTCTGACTCCAACGTTGAACGCTTGGATCTCTCTCAGTTTTTATTCAATTGCCAGATTTCTTTTTGTAGAATTTTTTCTTCATATCTCTTGACACGTGAGGGGTAGGAAAAGATAGGTTATTATTATTTTGCATGTCTTGAGGAGATAGAAAAAAGAATGAGCCAAGAATAGCGCCCGTAGTTGAAGAAATCCTTAAATTACCTCGGGTCGGTCAGAAACAGCTAATGTTTTTTTCTCTGACTCCAAGTTTGAACGCTTGGATCTGTCTCTGTTTTTATTTCAATTGCCAGATTTCTTTTTGTAGAATCTTCGCATTGTTGTCGATAAAAAATGTTCCTAGCGAAATTTGCATATTGGAATCTTATTCAGATAGGAAATGATTTTTTTGTTGTACTGTCAAGATTCGGCCAAGTGGAGAGAGAACTTAATTATCAACTTTTTCTTCAAATCTCTTGACACGTGAGCGGTAGGAGAAGATAGGTTATTATTATTTTGCATGTCTTGAGGAGACAGAAAAAAGAATGAGCCAAGAATAGCGCCCGTAGTTGAAGAAATCTTTAAATTACCTCGGGTTGGTCAGAAACAGCTAATGTTTTTTTCTCTGACTCCAACTTTGAACGCTTGGATCTCTCTCAGTTTTTATTCAATTGCCAGATTTCTTTTTGTAGAATCTTCGCATTGTTGTCGACTAAGAAATGTTCTTAGCGAAATTTGCATATTGGACCCTTATTCAGATAGAAAATGATTTTTTGTTCTACTGTCCGAATTCGGCCAAATGGAGACAGAACATAATTATCAACTTTTTCATCAAATCTCGTCACACGTGAGGGGTTGGAAAAGATAGGTTATTATTATTTTGCATGTCTTGCGGAGATAGAAAAAAGAGTGAGCCAAGAATAGCGCCCGTAGTTGAAGAAATCTTTAAATTACCTCGGGTTGGTCAGAAACAGCAAATGTTTTTTTCTCTGACTGCAACTTTGGACGCTTGGATCTCTCTCAGTTTTTATTCAATTGCCAGATTTCTTTTTGTAGAATCTTCGCATTGTTGTCGACTAAGAAATGTTCTTAGCGAAATTTGCATATTGGACGCTTATTCTGATAGAAAATGATTTTTTTTTCTACTGTCCGAATTCGGCCAAATGGAGAGAGAACATAATTATCAACTTTTTCTTCAAATCTCTTCACACGTGAGCGGTAGGAAAAGGTAGGTTACTATCATTTTGCATGTCTTGAGGAGATAGAAAAAAGAATGAGCCAAGAATAGCGCCCGTAGTTGAAGAAATCTTTAAATTACCTCGAGTTGGTCAGAAACAGCTAATGTTTTTTTCTCTGACTCCAACGTTGAACGCTTGGATCTCTCTCAGTTTTTATTCAATTGCCAGATTTCTTTTTGTAGAATCTTCGCAATCTTGTCGATTAAAAAATGTTCCTAGCGAAATTTGCATATTGGACCCTTATTCAGATAGAAAATGATTTTTTTGTTGTACTGTCCAGATTCGGCCAAGTGGAGAGAGAACATAATTATCAACTTTTTCATCAAATCTCTTCACACGTGAGGGGTAGGAAAAGATAGGTTATTATTATTTTGCATGTCTTGAGGAGATAGAAAAAAGAATGAGCCAAGAATAGCGCCCGTAGTTGAAGATATCCTTAAATTACCTCGGGTTGGTCAGAAATAGCTAATGTTTTTTTTCTGACTCCAACTCTGAACGCTTGGATCTCTCTGAGTTTTTATTCAATTGCCAGATTTCTTTTTGCAGAATCTTCGCATTGTTGTCGATAAAAAATGTTCTTAGCTAAATTTGCATATTGGACCCTTATTCAGATAGAAAATGATTTTTTTGTTGTACTGTCCAGATTCGGCCAAGTGGAGAGAGAACATAATTATCAACTTTTTCTTCAAATCTCTTCACACATGAGGGTTAGAAAAAGATAGGTTATTATTATTTTGCATGTCTTGAGGAGATAGAAAAAAAAATGAGCCAAGAATAGCGCTCGTAGTTGAAGATGTCTTTAAATTACCTCAGGTTGGTCAGAAACAGCTATTGTTTTTTTCTCTGACTCCAACTCTGAACGCTTGGATCTCTCTGAGTTTTTATTCAATTGCCTGATTTCTTTTTGTAGAATCTTCGCATTGTTGTCGATAAAAAATGTTATTAGCGAAATTTGCATATTGGACCCTTACTCAGATAGAAAATGATTTTTTTGTTGTACTGTCCAGATTCGGCCAAGTGGAGAGAGAACATAATTATCAACTTTTTCATCAAATCTCTTCACACGTGAGGGGTAGGAAAAGATAGGTTATTATTATTTTGCATGTCTTGAGGAGATAGAAAAAAGAATGAGGCAAGAATAGCGCCCGTAGTTCAAGAAATCTTTAGATTACCTCGGGTTGGTCAGAAACAGCTAATGTTTTTTTTCTGACTCCAACTCTGAACGCTTGGATCTCTCTGAGTTTTTATTCAATTGCCAGATTTCTTTTTGTAGAATCTTCGCATTGTTGTCGACTAAAAAATGTTCTTAGCGAAATTTGCATATTGGACCCTTATTCAGATAGAAAATGATTTTTTTGTTGTACTTTCCAGATTCGGACAAGTGGAGAGAGAACATAATTATCAACTTTTTCTTCAAATCTCTTGACATGTGAGGGGTAGGAAAAGATAGGTTATTATTATTTTGCATGTCTTGAGGAGATAGAAAAAAGAATGAGCCAAGAATAGCGCCCGTAGTTGAAGAAATCTTTAAATTACCTCGGGTTGGTCAGAAACAGCTAATGTTTTTTTCTCTGACTCCAACTTTGAACGCTTGGATCTGTCTCAGTTTTTATTCAATTGCCAGATTTCTTTTTGTAGAATCTTCGCATTGTTGTCGACTAAAAAATGTTCTTAGCGAAATTTGCATATTGGACCCTTATTCAGATAGAAAATGATTTTTTTGTTGTACTGTCCAGATTCGGCCAAGTGGGGAGAGAACATAATTATCAACTTTTTCATCAAATCTCTTCACACGTGAGGGGTAGGAAAAGATAGGTTATTATTATTTTGCATGTCTTGAGGAGATAGAAAAAAGAATGAGGCAAGAATAGCGCCCGTAGTTCAAGAAATCTTTAGATTACCTCGGGTTGGTCAGAAACAGCTAATGTTTTTTCTCTGACTCAAACTCTGAACGCTTGGATCTCTCTGAGTTTTTATTCAATTGCCAGATTTCTTTTTGTAGAATCTTCGCATTGTTGTCGACTAAAAAATGTTCTTAGCGAAATTTGCATATTGGACCCTTGTTCAGATAGAAAATGATTTTTTTGTTGTATTGTCCAGATTCGGCCAAGTGGAGAGAGAACATAATTATCAACTTTTTCTTCAAATCTCTTGACACGTGAGGGGTAGGAAAAGATAGGTTATTATTATTTTGCATGTCTTGAGGAGATAGAAAAAAGAATGAGCCAAGAATAGCGCCCGTAGTTGAAGATATCCTTAAATTTCCTCGGGTTGGTCAGAAACGGCTAATGTTTTTTCTCCGACTCCAACTCTGAACGCTTGGATCTCTCTGAGTTTTTATTCAATTGCCAGATTTCATTTTGTAGAATCTTCGCATTGTTGTCGATAAAAAATGTTATTAGCGAAATTTGCATATTGGACCCTTACTCAGATAGAAAATGATTTTTTTGTTGTACTGTCCAGATTCGGCCAAGTGGAGAGAGAACATAATTATCAACTTTTTCATCAAATCTCTTCACACGTGAGGGGTAGGAAAAGATAGGTTATTATTATTTTGCATGTCTTGAGGAGATAGAAAAAAGAATGAGCGAAGAATAGCGCCCGTAGTTGAAGATATCCTTAAATTACCTCGGGTTGGTCAGAAATAGCTAATGTTTTTTTTCTGACTCCAACTCTGAACGCTTGGATCTCTCTGAGTTTTTATTCAATTGCCAGATTTCTTTTTGCAGAATCTTCGCATTGTTGTCGATAAAAAATGTTCTTAGCTAAATTTGCATATTGGACCCTTATTCAAATAGAAAATGATTTTTTTGTTGTACTGTCCAGATTCGGCCAAGTGGAGAGAGAACATAATTATCAACTTTTTCTTCAAATCTCTTCACACATGAGGGTTAGAAAAAGATAGGTTATTATTATTTTGCATGTCTTGAGGAGATAGAAAAAAAAATGAGCCAAGAATAGCGCTCGTAGTTGAAGATGTCCTTAAATTACCTCAGGTTGGTCAGAAACAGCTATTGTTTTTTTCTCTGACTCCAACTCTGAACGCTTGGATCTCTCTGAGTTTTTATTCAATTGCCAGATTTCTTTTTGTAGAATCTTCGCATTGTTGTCGATAAAAAATGTTATTAGCGAAATTTGCATATTGGACCCTTACTTAGATAGAAAATGATTTTTTTCTTGTACTGTCCAGATTCGGCCAAGTGGAGAGAGAACATAATTATCAACTTTTTCATCAAATCTCTTCACACGTGAGGGGTAGGAAAAGATAGGTTATTATTATTTTGCATGTCTTGAGGAGATAGAAAAAAGAATGAGCCAAGAATAGCGCCCGTAGTTGAAGATATCCTTAAATTATCTCGGGTTGGTCAGAAATAGCTAATGTTTTTTTTCTGACTCCAACTCTGAACGCTTGGATCTCTCTGAGTTTTTATTCAATTGCCAGATTTCTTTTTGTAGAATCTTCGCATTGTTGTCGATAAAAAATGTTCTTAGCTAAATTTGCATATTGGACCCTTATTCAGATAGAAAATGATTTTTTTGTTGTACTGTCCAGATTCGGCCAAGTGGAGAGAGAACATAATTATCAACTTTTTCTTCAAATCTCTTCACACATGAGGGTTAGAAAAAGATAGGTTATTATTATTTTGCATGTCTTGAGGAGATAGAAAAAAAAATGAGCCAAGAATAGCGCCCGTAGTTGACGATATCCTTAAATTACCTCGGGTTGGTCAGATACAGCTATTGTTTTTTTTCTGACTCCAACTCTGAACGCTTGGATCTCTCTGAGTTTTTATTCAATTGCCAGATTTCTTTTTGTAGAATATTCGCATTGTTGTCGATAAAAAATGTTCTGAGCGAAATTTGCATATTGGACCCGTGTTCAGATAGAAAATGATTTTTTGTTCTACTGTCCGAATTCGGCCAAATGGAGAGAGAACATAATTATCAACTTTTTCTTCAAATATCTTCACACGTGAGGGGTAGGAAAAGATAGGTTATTATTATTTTGCATGTCTTGAGGAGATAGAAAAAAGAATGAGCCAAGAATAGCGCCCGTGGTTGAAGAAATCTTTAAATTACCTCGGGTTGGTCAGAAACAGCTAAGGTTTTTTTCTCTGACTCCAACTTTGAACGCTTGGATCTCTCTCTGTTTTTATTCAATTGCCAGATTTCTTTTTGTAGAATCTTCGCATTGTTATCGACTAAAAAATGTTCTTAGCGAAATTTGCATATTGGACCCTTATTCAGATAGAAAATGATTTTTTTGTTGTACTGTCCAGATTCGGCCAAGTGGAGAGAGAACATAATTATAAACTTTTTCTTCAAATCTCTTCACACGTGAGGGGTAGGAAAAGAAAGGTTATTATTATTTTGCATGTCTTGAGGAGATAAAAAAAAGAATGAACCAAGAATAGAGCCCGTAGTAGAAGAAATCTTTAAATTACCTCGGGTTGGTCAGAAACAGCTAATGTTTTTTTCTCTGACTCCAACTTTGAACGCTTCGATCTCTCTCAGTTTTTATTCAATTGCCAGATTTCTTTTTGTAGAATCTTCGCATTGTTGTCGACTAAAAAATGTTCTTAGCGAAATTTGCATATTGGACCCTTGTTCAGATAGAAAATGATTTTTTTGTTGTACTGTCCAGATTCGGCCAAGTGGAGAGAGAACATAATTATCAACTTTTTCTTCAAATCTCTTGAGACGTGAGGGGTAGGAAAAGATAGGTTATTATTATTTTGCAGGTCTTGAGGAGATAGAAAAAAGAATGAGCCAAGAATAGCGCCCGTAGTTGAAGATATCCTTAAATTACCTCGGGTTGGTCATAAACAGCTAATGTTTTTTCTCTGACTCCAACTCTGAACGCATGGATCTCTCTGAGTTTTTATTCAATTGCCAGATTTCTTTTTGTAGAATCTTTGCATTGTTGTCGACTAAAAAATGTTCTTAGCGAAATTTGCATATTGGACCCTTGTTCAGATAGAAAATGATTTTTTTGTTGTACTGTCCAGATTCGGCCAAGTGGAGAGAGAACATAATTATCAACTTTTTCCTCAAATCTCTTGACACGTGAGGGGTAGGAAAAGATAGGTTATTATTATTTTGCATGTCTTGAGGAGATAGAAAAAAGAATGAGCCAAGAATAGCGCCCGCAGTTGATGAAATCTTTAAATTACCTCGGGTTGGTCAGAAACAGCTAATGTTTTTTTCTCTGACTCCAACTTTGAACGCTTGGATCTCTCTCAGTTTTTATTCAATTGCCAGATTTCTTTTTGTAGAATCTTCGCATTGTTGTCGACTAAAAAATGTTCTTAGTGAAATTTGCATATTGGACCCTTGTTCAGATAGAAAATGGTTTTTTTGTTGTACTGTCCAAATTCGGCCAAGTGGAGAGAGAACATAATTATCAACTTTTTCTTCAAATCTCTTCACACGTGAGGGGTAGGAAAAGGTAGGTTATTATTATTTTGCATGTCTTGAGGAGATAGAAAAAAGAATGAGCCAAGAATAGCGCCCGTAGTTGAAGAAATCTTTAAATTACCTCAGCTTGGTCAGAAACAGCTAATGTTTTTTTCTCTGACCCCAACTTTGAACGCTTGGATCTCTCTCAGTTTTTATTCAATTCCTAGATTTCTTTTTGTAGAATCTTCGCATTGTTGTCGACTAAAAAATGTTCTTGGCGAAATTTGCATATTGGACCCTTGTTCAGATAGAAAATGATTTTTTTGTTGTACTGTCCAGATTCTGCCAAGTGGAGAGAGACCATAATTATCAACTTTTTCTTCAAATATCTTGACACGTGAGGGTAGGAAAAGATAGGTTATTATTATTTTGCATGTCTTGAGGAGATAGAAAAAAGAATGAGCCAAGAATAGCGCCCGTAGTTGAAGATATCCTTAAATTACCTCGGGTTGGTCAGAAACAGCTAATTTTTTTTCTCTGACTCCAACTCTGAACGCTTGGATCTCTCTGAGTTTTTATTCAATTGCCAGATTTCTTTTTGTAGAATCTTCGCATTGTTGTCGATAAAAAATGTTCTTAGCGAAATTTGCATATTGGACCCTTATTCAGATAGAAATGATTTTTTTGTTGTACTGTCCAGATTCGGCCATGTGGAGAGAGAACATAATTATCAACTTTTTCTTCAAATCTCTTCACATGTGAGGGGTAGGAAAAGATAGGTTATTATTATTTTGCATGTCTTGAGAAGATAGAAAAAAGAATTAGGCAAGAATAGCGCCCGTAGTTGAAGATATCCTTAAATTACCTCGGGTTGGTCAGAAACAGCTGTTGTTTTTTTCTCTGACTCCAACTCTAAACGCTTCGATCTCTCTGAGTTTTTATTCAATTGCGAGATTTCTTTTTGTAGAATCTTCGCATTGTTGTCGATAAAAAATTTTCTTAGTGAAATTTGCATATTGGACCCTTGTTCAGATAGAAAATGATTTTTTTGTTGTACTGTCCAGATTCTGCCAAGTGGAGAGAGACCATAATTATCAACTTTTTCTTCAAATATCTTGACACGTGAGGGTAGGAAAAGATAGGTTATTATTATTTTGCATGTCTTGAGGAGATAGAAAAAAGAATGAGCCAAGAATAGCGCCCGTAGTTGAAGATATCCTTAAATTACCTCGGGTTGGTCAGAAACAGCTAATTTTTTTTCTCTGACTCCAACTCTGAACGCTTGGATCTCTCTGAGTTTTTATTCAATTGCCAGATTTCTTTTTGTAGAATCTTCGCATTGTTGTCGATAAAAAATGTTCTTAGCGAAATTTGCATATTGGACCCTTATTCAGATAGAAATGATTTTTTTGTTGTACTGTCCAGATTCGGCCATGTGGAGAGAGAACATAATTATCAACTTTTTCTTCAAATCTCTTCACATGTGAGGGGTAGGAAAAGATAGGTTATTATTATTTTGCATGTCTTGAGAAGATAGAAAAAAGAATTAGGCAAGAATAGCGCCCGTAGTTGAAGATATCCTTAAATTACCTAGGGTTGGTCAGAAACAGCTGTTGTTTTTTTCTCTGACTCCAACTCTAAACGCTTCGATCTCTCTGAGTTTTTATTCAATTGCGAGATTTCTTTTTGTAGAATCTTCGCATTGTTGTCGATAAAAAATTTTCTTAGTGAAATTTGCATATTGGACCCTTATTCAGATAAAAAATGATTTTTTTGTTGTACTGTCCAGATTCGGCCAAATGGAGAGAGAACATAATTATCAACTTTTTCTTCAAATATCATCACACGTGAGGGGTAGGAAAAGATAGGTTATTATTATTTTGCATGTCTTGAGGAGATAGAAAAAAGAATGAGCCAAGAATAGCGCCCGTAGTTGAAGAAATCATTAAATTACTCGGGTTGGTCAGAAACAGCTATTGTTTTTTTCTCTGACTCCAACTCTGAACGCTTGGATCTCTCTGAGTTTTTATTCAATTGCCAGATTTCTTTTTGTAGAATCTTCGCATTGTTGTCGACTAAAAAATGTTTTTAGCGAAATTTGCATATTGGACCCTTGTTCAGATAGAAAATGATTTTTTCGTTGTACTGTCCAGATTCGGCCAAGTGGAGAGAGAATATAATTATCAAGTTTTTCTTCAAATCTCTTGACACGTGCGGGGTAGGAAAAGATAGGTTATTATTATTTTGCATGTCTTGAGAAGATAGAAAAAAGAATTAGCCAAGAATAGCGCCCGTAGTTGAAGATATCCTTAAATTACCTCGGGTTGGTCAGAAACAGCTGTTGTTTTTTTCTCTGACTCCAACTCTAAACGCTTGGATCTCTCTGAGTTTTTATTCAATTGCGAGATTTCTTTTTGTAGAATCTTTGCATTGTTGTCGATAAAAAAATTTCTTAGCGAAATTTGCATATTGGACCCTTATTCAGATAAAAAATGATTTTTTTGTTGTACTGTCCAGATTCGGCCAAATGGAGAGAGAACATAATTATCAACTTTTTCTTCAAATATCTTCACACGTGAGGGGTAGGAAAAGATACGTTATTATTATTTTGCATGTCTTGAGGAGATAGAAAAAAGAATGAGCCAAGAATAGCGCCCGTAGTTGAAGAAATCCTTAAATTACCTCGGGTTGGTCAGAAACAACTATTGTTTTTTTCTCTGACTCCAACTCTGAACGCTTGGATCTCTCTGAGTTTTTATTCAATTGCCAGATTTCTTTTTGTAGAATCTTCGCATTGTTGTCGACTAAAAAATGTTTTTAGCGAAATTTGCATATTGGACCCTTGTTCAGATAGAAAATGATTTTTTCGTTGTACTGTCCAGATTCGGCCAAGTGGAGAGAGAATATAATTATCAAGTTTTTCTTCAAATCTCTTGACACGTGCGGGGTGTGAAAAGATAGGTTATTATTATTTTGCATGTCTTGAGGAGATAGAAAAAAGAATGAGCCAAGAATAGCGCCCGTAGTTGAAGAAATCCTTAAATTCCTCGGGTTGGTCAGAAACAGCTATTGTTTTTTTCTCTGACTCCAACTCTGAACGCTTGGATCTCTCTGAGTTTTTATTCCATTGCCAGATTTCTTTTTGTAGAATCTTCGCATTGTTGTCGACTAAAAAATGTTCTTAGCGAAATTTGCATATTGGACCCTTGTTCAGATAGAAAATGATTTTTTCGTTGTACTGTCCAGATTCGGCCAAGTGGAGAGAGAATATAATTATCAAGTTTTTCTTCAAATCTCTTGACACGTGCGGGGTAGGAAAAGATAGGTTATTATTATTTTGCATGTCTTGAGGAGATAGAAAAAAGAATGAGCCAAGAATAGCGCCCGTAGTTGAAGATATCCTTAAATTACCTCGGGTTGGTCAGAAACAGCTAATGTTTTTTTCTCTGACTCCAACTTTGATCGCTTCGATCTCTCTCAGTTTTTATTCAATTGCCAGATTTCTTTTTGTAGAATCTTCGCATTGTTGTCGACTAAAAAATGTTCTTAGAGAAATTTGCATATTGGACCCTTATTCAGATAGAAAATGATTTTTTTGTTGTACTGTCCAGATTCGGCCAAATGGAGAGAGAACATAATTATCAACTTTTTCTTCAAATATCTTCACACGAGAGGGGTAGGGAAAGATAGGTTATTATTATTTTGCATGTCTTGAGGATATAGAAAAAAGAATGAGCCAAGAATAGCGCCTGTAGTAGAAGAAATCTTTAAATTACCTCGGGTTGGTCAGAAACAGCTAATGTTTTTTTCTCTGACTCCAACTTTGAACAATTGGATCTCTCTCAGTTTTTATTCAATTGCCAGATTTCTTTTTCAAGAATCTTCGCATTGTTGTCGATTAAAAAATGTTCTTAGCGAAATTTGCATATTGGACCCTTATTCAGATAGAAAATGATTTTTTTGTTGTACTGTCCAGATTCGGCCAAGTGGAGAGAGAACATAATTATCAACTTTTTCTTAATCTCTTGACACGTGAGGGGTGGAAAAGATAGGTTATTATTATTTTGCATGTCTTGAGGAGATAGAAAAAAGAATGAGCCAAGAATAGCGCCCGTAGTTTAAGATATCCATAAATTACCTCGGGTTGGTCAGGAACAGCTAATGTTTTTTTCTCTGACTCCGACTTTGAACGCATGGATCTCCCTGAGTTTTTATTCAATTGCAAGATTTCTTTTTGTAGAATCTTCACATTGTTGTCGACAAAAAAATGTTCTTAGCGAAATTTCAATATTGGACCCTTATTCATATAGAAAATGATTTTTTGTTCTACTGTTCGAATTCGGCCAAGTGGAGAGAGAACATAATTATCAACTTTTTCGTCAAATCTCTTCACACGTGAGGGGTAGGAAAAGATAGGTTATTATTATTTTGCATGTATTGAGGAGATAGAAAATAGAATGAGCCATGAATAGCACCCGTAGTTGAAGAAATCTTTAAATTACCTCGGGTTGGTCAGAAACAGCTAATGTTTTTTTCTCTGACTCCAACTTTGATCGCTTGGATCTCTCTCCGTTTTTATTCAATTGCCAGATTTCTTTTTGTAGAATCTTCGCATTGTTGTCGATTAAAAAATGTTCTTAGCGAAATTTGCATATTGGACCCTTATTCAGATAGAAAATGATTTTTTTGTTGTACTGTCCAGATTCGGCCAAATGGAGAGAGAACATAATTATCAACTTTTTCTTCAAATATCTTCACACGAGAGGGGTAGGGAAAGATAGGTTATTATTATTTTGCATGTCTTGAGGAGATAGAATAAAGAATGAGCCAAGAATAGCGCCCGTAGTTGAAGAAATCTTTAAATTACCTCGGGTTGGTCAGAAACAGCTAATGTTTTTTTCTCTGACACCAAATTTGTACGCTTGGATCTCTCTCAGTTTTTATTCAATTGCCAGATTTCTTTTTGTAGAATCTTCGCATTGTTGTCGACTAAAAAATGTTCTTAGCGAAATTTGCATATTGGACCCTTATTCAGATAGAAAATGATTCTTTGTTCTACTGTTCGAATTCGGCCAAGTGAAGAGAGAACATTATTATCAAATTTTTCGTCAAATCTGTTCACACGTGAGGGGTAGAAAAATATAGGTTATTATTATTTTGCACATCTTGAGGAGATAGAAAAAAGAATGAGCCAAGAATAGCGCCCGTAGTTGAAGATATCCTTAAATTACCTCGGGTTGGTCAGAAACAGCTAATATTTTTTTCTCTGACTCCAACTTTGAAAGCATGGATCTCTCTGAGTTTTTATTTTATGCCAGATTTCTTTTTGTAGAATCTTCGCACTGTTCTCGACAAAAAAATGTTCTTAGCGAAATTTGCATATTGGACCCTTATTCAGATAGAAAATGATTTTTTGTTCTACTGTCCGAATTCGGCCAAATGGAGAGAGAACATAATTATCAACTTTTTCTTCAAATCTCTTCACGCGTGAGGGGTAGGGAATGATAGTTTATTATTATTTTGCATGTCTTGAGGACATAGAAAAAAGAATGAGCCAAGAATAGCGCCCGTACTTGAAGAAATCTTTAAATTACCTCGGGTTGGTCAGAAACAGCAAATATTTTTTTCTCTGACTCCAACTTTGAACGCTTGGATCTCTCTCAGTTTTTATTCAATTGCAAGATTTCTTTTTGTATAATCTTCGCATTGTTGTCGACTAAAAAATGTTCTAAGAGAAATTTGCATATTGGACCCTTATTCAGATAGAAAATGATTTTTTGTTCTATTGTCCGAATTCGGCCAAATGGAGAGAGAACATAATTATCAACTTTTTCTTCAAATCTCTTCACACATGAGGGGTAGGGAATGATAGTTTATTATTATTTTGCATGTCTTGAGGAGACAGAAAAAAGAATGAGCCAAGAAAAGCGCCCGTAGTTAAAGAAATCTTTAAATTACCTCGGGTTGGTCAGGAACAGCTAATGTTTTTTCTCTGACTCCAACTTTCAACGCTTGGATCTCTCTCAGTTTTTATTCAATTGCCAGATTTCTTTTTGTAGATTCTTCGCATTGGTGTCGATTAAAAAATGTTCTTAGCGAAATTTGCATATTGGACCCTTATTCTGATAGAAAATGATTTTTTTGTTGTACTGTCCAGATTCGGCCAAGTGGAGAGAGAACATAATTATCAACTTTTTCTTCAAATCTCTTCACACGTGAGGGGTAGAAAAAGATAGGTTATTATTATTTTGCATGTCTTGAGGACATAGAAAAAAGAATGAGCCAAGAATAGCGCCCGTACTTGAAGAAATCTTTAAATTACCTCGGGTTGGTCCGAAACAGCAAATATTTTTTTCTCTGACTCCAACTTTGAACGCTTGGATCTCTCTCAGTTTTTATTCAATTGCCAGATTTCTTTTTGTATAATCTTCGCATTGTTGTCGACTAAAAAATGTTCTAAGAGAAATTTGCATATTGGACCCTTATTCAGATAGAAAATGATTTTTTGTTCTACTGTCCGAATTCGGCCAAATGGAGAGAGAACATAATTATCAACTTTTTCTTCAAATATCATCACACGTGAGGGGTAGGGAAAGATAGTTTATTATTATTTTGAATGTCTTGAGGAGATAGAAAAAAGAATGAGCCAAGAAAAGCGCCCGTAGTTGAAGAAATCTTTAAATTACCTCGGGTTGGTCAGAAACAGCTAATGTTTTTTTCTCTGACTCCAACTTTCAACGCTTGGATCTCTCTCAGTTTTTATTCAATTGCCAGATTTCTTTTTGTAGAATCTTCGCATTGTTGTCGATTAAAAAATGTTCTTAGCAAAATTTGCATATTTGACCCTTATTCAGATAGAAAATTATTTTTTTGTTGTACTGTCCAGATTCGGCCAAGTGGAGAGAGAACATAATTATCGACTTTTTCTTCAAATCTCTTCACACGTGAGGGGTAGAAAAAGATAGGTTATTATTATTTTGCATGTCTTGAGGAGATAGAAAAAAGAATGTGCCAAGAATAGCGCCCGTAGTTGAAGATATCCTTAAATTACCTCGGGTTGGTCAGGAACAGCTAATGTTTTTTTCTTTGACTCCAAATTTGAACGCATGGATCTCCCTGAGTTTTTATTCAATTGCAAGATTTCTTTTTGTAGAATCTTCACATTGTTGTCAACAAAAAAATGTTCTTAGCGAAATTTGCATATTGGACCCTTATTCAGATAGAAAATGATTTTTTGTTCTACTGTTCGAATTCGGTCAAGCGGAGAGAGAACATAATTATCAACTTTTTCTTCAAATCTCTTCACACGTGAGGGGTAGGAAAAGATAGGTTATTATTATTTTGCATGTATTGAGGAGACAGAAAAAAGAATGAGCCAAGAATAGCGCCCGTAGTTGAAGATACCCTTAAATTAACTCGGGTTGGTCGGAAACAGCTAATGTTTTTTTCACTGACTCCAAGTTTGAACGCATGGATCTCTCTGAGTTTTTATTTTATGCCAGATTTCTTTTTGTAGAATCTTCGCATTGTTCTCGACAAAAAAATGTTCTTAGCGAAATTTGCATATTGGACCCTTATTCAGATAGAAAATGATTTTTTTGTTCTACTGTCCGAATTCGGCCAAATGGAGAGAGAACATAATTATCAACTTTTTCTTGAAATCTCTTGACACGTGAGGGGTAGGAAAAGAGAGGTTATTATTATTTTGCATGTCTTGAGGAGATAGAAAATAGAATGTGCCAAGAATAGCGCCCGTAGTTGAAGATATCCTTAAATTACCTCGGGTTGGTCAGGAACAGCTAATGTTTTTTTCTTTGACTCCAAATTTGAACGCATGGATCTCCCTGAGTTTTTATTCAATTGCAAGATTTCTTTTTGTAGAATCTTCACATTGTTGTCGACAAAAAAATGTTCTTAGCGAAATTTGCATATTGGACCCTTATTCAGATAGAAAATAATTTTTTATTCTACTGTTCGAATTCGGCCAAGTGGAGAGAAAACATAATCATCAACTTTTTCTTCAAATCTCTTCACACGTGAGGGGTAGGGAAAGATAGGTTATTATTATTTTGCATGTATTGAGGAGATAGAAAAAAGAATGAGCCAAGAATAGCGCCCGTAGTTGAAGATACCCTTAAATTACCTCGGGTTGGTGAGAAACAGCTAATGTTTTTTTCTCTGACTCCAACTTTGAACGCATGGATCTCTCTGAGTTTTTATTCAATTGCCAGATTTCTTTTTGTAGAATCTTCGCATTGTTGTCGACAAAAAAATGTTCTTAGCGAAATTTGAATATTGGACCCTTATTCAGATAGAAAATGATTTTTTGTTCTACTATCCGAATTCGGCCAAATGGAGAGAGAACATAATTATCAAATTTTTCTTCAAATGTCTTCACACGTGAGGGGTAGGAAAAGATAGGTTATTATTATTTTGCATGTCTTGAGGAGATAAAAAAAATAATGAACCAAGAATAGCGCCCGTACTTGAAGAAATCTTTAAATTACCTCGGGTTGGTCAGAAACAGCAAATGTTTTTTTCTCTGACTCCAACTTTGAACGCTTGGATCTCTCTCAGTTTTTATTCAATTGCCAGATTTCTTTTTGTAGAATCTTCGCATTGTTGTCGACTAAAAAATGTTCTAAGAGAAATTTGCAGATTGGACCCTTATTCAGATAGAAAATGATTTTTTGTTCTACTGTCCGAATTTGGCCAAATGGAGAGAGAACATAATTATCAACTTTTTCTTCAAATCTCTTCACACATGAGGGGTAGGAAAAGATAGGTTATTATTATTTTGCATGTCTTGAGGAGATAGAAAAAAGAATGAGCCAAGAATAGCGCCCGTAGTTGAAGAAATCTTTAAATTACCTCGGGTTGTTCAGAAACAGCTAATGTTTTTTTCTCTGACTCCAACTTTGAACGCTTGGATCTCTCTCAGTTTTTATTCAATTGCCAGATTTCTTTTTGTAGAATCTTCGCATTGTTGTCGACTAAAAAATGTTGTTAGCGAAATTTGCATATTGGACCCTTATTCAGATAGAAAATGATTTTTTTGTTGTACTGTCCAGATTCGGCCAAATGGAGAGAGAACATAATTATCAACTTTTTCTTCAAATATCTTCACACGAGAGGGGTAGGGAAAGATAGGTTATTATTATTTTGCATGTCTTGAGGAGATAGAAAAAAGAATGGGCCAAGAATAGCGCCCGTAGTAGAAGAAATCTTTAAATTACCTCGGGTTGGTCAGAAACAGCTAATATTTTTTTCTCTGACTCCAATTTTGAACGCTTGGATCTCTCTCAGTTTTTATTCAATTGCCAGATTTCTTTTTGTAGACTTTCGCATTGTTGTCGATTAAAAAATGTTCTTAGCGAAATTTGCATATTGGACCCTTATTCAGATAGAAAATGATTTTTTTGTTGTACTGTCCAGATTCGGCCAAGTGGAGAGAGAACATAATTATCAACTTTTTCTTCAAATCTCTGTAAATCGCGTAAAACCGTCGTTAAATTTCACACAATTTAGCAAAACAATTTATAATTTTCCCTAGCTTTACTCTTAAGTGTATATGTGGTCTTTTGAGTTTTAGGGGTCGAACACAAGGAGAATGGCCTTGAGATATTACAATTCTTTTCAAAAGTAAGTCTTATTTTGTTCAAATATTGTAGATTGTTTAAGAAGGTTAATGATGTATTAGATGGAATTTAATCAAGTTCGTACACTATTCTTTTGAAAGTTCTTTAATAATATTTCCAATTGACCAAAAGTTGCAAATGATATGTTAATGAAAACTAGAGAATGAGATCTTCACAATGCAAGGCAAATCAATTATCACTTTTATTCATATTTTTATGTAAATTTTCGTTTTAGTCCACACTTTTCATAATCAATCAACAGTGTTTTTCATAAAATCACAGAAAATTGAAAATTACTTCAAAAATCACCAACATTTAACAGAAATTAGAAAAGCAAGTTCCGATTATGTGGTAAAAATCTCAGATCAAAAAGATTGATATTCCAAAAATTATGATTAAAACTCAGAACATATGACAGAATTAGACAGAGAATGGTATGTGTTGCCAAAAGAGGGTGAAATTCGAATTTTATCCAAACAACAATTCAATTAAAATTCAGATCAAGAAACTACACTTCAAAATGATTTACTGAGACCTAGATTTTTTATTTATAGGATTTTTTAACTAATTTCTAAAAATCGTAGAAAAACAGACAGATTCAAAAATCAAGAACAGAAAATTTCAAAAGTCAAAACTTTGCATAGATTGTATCTTACAAATTTAACATAAAATCATTGGGCACATATTATATGAAAGTTGTTCTAAAATATCTAAAGAACACAAAATATTTTTTTTTATAATTTTCTTAGATCAGATATGAAGTCAAACAATTTTTTTACTGAAACTGACAGAAACAAATTACAGAAAAATGTATTTTTGAATTTAGAGGATAAAAGTAGGGATTTTTAAGGCAATTTGATCAAGAATTGTATCATTAATCACAAAATATTCAATTTATCAGATTTGGCACAAGTTTGAATTATTTCCAACCAGAAAAACTCAGCAAATAGATCAAAATTTCAGACCAAACACCAGTCAACCAACTAGTGTTTGATCTCAATTTTTGAACTAAAAACTTCACTAAATCAAGCAAAAAACCTCAACCAAGATTCAAGATGATAAAATGGACTAACATGCAGGAAAATTCAGTTCTAAATGACCTAATTAATTCAACCAAATCGATTAAATCAAGAAAAACCAGATTAAACAGCACATTATGAACAGTAACCAAATCAGTCAATTTAATTCAAATTAAAGCAAGATTTCAAACAATTCTATCACAAAAAACCTATCCCTACAAGATTCTACTCACACATGATAAGATCAACCGAAATTAGGCATGTGTTCATCATATTTTTTTACAAATTGGATCTTGTGATCTAAAATTGGATACAAGAAATTAAATGAAAATTGGATCAAACCGAGACGTAGAAGATCAACCAGAAGCTTCCTTGAGTCGATTTGAACCTCCAATTGATGCTTGATCCAGCCGGAACCGATCAATTGCCTTTTTCACCAAAATCAGCCCGAATTGGTGAATTTTCACTCAAACTCGAAAATTGAAGCTCGAATAGCTCTGAGATTAAGTAATGGAGTTACCGAAACTTAAAGAAGATGATTGGAGAGTGGTGTGTTGAAAGAATTTGGAGAATGGAAGAATGAATCTCATGAATGGGTTGATCGGTCGAATTTATAGAGAGGCTGGTCTGGAGAGTGGGGGACAAACCGAGCGATTCCATTGGCTCGGGCAGATCAAGTGGGGTGTACTGAAGATCTGGACGAAATTTCGTTGAATTTGGTTGAGATTTGATCTGGTTTTGGTTGGAAAATCATCCCCTCTGTTTCGCGATCGCGCGGAAAAATTTCAGACCAAATTTGAATCGCGCATTATTACGCTGACTGGTGGGCCTCTCTCTACTGATCGTTTGTGGCGAAGTGGGATCAATCGCGTGAAACGAGTCATTTCATTAGAGTGAGAGTGGCGCTGAGTTTGAATTGTTCTATTGATCTTTTATGGCGGAACGGGTCGAACGCGCGTGAAACGGGTCATTTCTGAGCGAGAATGGCGCTCAATTTAAATAACGGTTGTTCCGGTTTTCTGTGGCGTGCGATCCGTCCTAAAACAATCTTCTGACGGATTTTGGTTTCGCAACGATGGATTTTGGATCCATTTCCTGATCGGGTTCTAACTCCATTTTACCCGATTCTGAACTCAGTGATCAAACTCGACATCTAGTTCATTTCAGCTCGAGTTGTCAATCTAGATTGCTTCCTCTCATCCTCACGAACGCACAGAGCTTTGAAACACAACCAATGGTTAAGAATTCGCTGAGTTTGGTCATTCTGAAGCTCGTTTCAGCTTCTTCCGCCATTGATGGCTGTTGAACTCAAAAGCGTCCCCTTTAAGCAGCAACGATTCATTCTAGAATTCAGGCTTCGTTCCTCACTTCCTCACGATGCTCTGCGTTGCGTTTTATGCGTCAATTCTTCCCTTAATTCATGAGTTTCCGCCATTAACCGAACTCAGCGAAAATAACCCATCAGAACACAAAATCGTGAATCAAAACGAGATTTCAAGTTGTTTTTCTATCGAATTGAGGCTTCGGAATTCATTGTGAGCCTTTACTAAAGCTTTAAGACACAAAAAGAATCATCTTTGTTTGAGAAAAACTGAAATGGTTGATCGAATTCATCCGCTGTTCGAAACTCGACCGTTGGTTCATCAGTTCTTCAAAAGTTCATTTAGGATTTCGTCGAACAGTTGATTTAACTTCAGATTTCCCACTCGATTCTGCACCATTTGATGAGTTCTTCATACGGATAGAAAGGGCAGGAAGAGAGGAAGAGAATAGAGTTGGTTTTGGCTCGAATGGTGGACTGTAGAAGGCAAGGTTGCTCGAAGAAGCTTTCTCAGGTCAGAAAAATGGCTGGTTTGCTTTTGGCTGGCGGATTCCGGCGATCGCCGGCGTTCTCAGGGGTGGAGAACAATACCAACCGATTCGTCTTGTCGTGCTGAATCCAAGGATATGCAGTTTGATCTCAAAACCACCCCACCATACTTAAACCTTTGTTTGTCCTCAAACAAAAAGTTCAAAAATGAGACATTTGTGGAAATCGGAAAAATTGTTGGGGTTTTATCCAAAACCTCCCCACCACACTTAATCTTTTGCATAGCAAAAGTTTAAGTGTGAAAGAGAGTTTTGTAAAAAGAAGAAAAATAAAATAAAGAAAGGAAAAATACGACCTGATGCGACGAGTTGCCTCTCGCCAAGCGCCCTTGTTTTACGTCTTGAGCTCGACGCATTTATGCTTCATTCTTTCCTTCCCTCGCTTTGTGGCACCGCTTCTAGATCATGCTCATCGAACCACCTTGTATCATGATTCTCGTAAAAAGCCTTCAAGCGATGACCATTAACCTTGAATTTGATGTCTTCTCCCCTAGAAATTTCAAATACTCCAAACGACAAGATATGGGTAATTATGTAAGGACCTGTCCATCGGCTCTTCAACTTCCCGGGATGTAAAGAAATCTGGCAATTGAATAAAAACTGAGAGAGATCCAAGCGTTCAAAGTCGGAGTCAGAGAAAAAAACATTAGCTGTTTTTGACGAACCCGAGGTAATTTAAAGATTTCTTCAACTACGGGCGCTATTCATGGCTCATTCCTTTTTCTATCTCCTCAAGACATGCAAAATAATAATAACCTATCTTTTCCTACCCCTCACGTGAGAAGAGATTTGAAGAAAAAGTTGATAATTATGTTCTCTCTCCACTTGGCCGATCCTGAACAGTAGAACAAAAAAATCATTTTCTATCTGAATAAGGGTCCAATATGCAAATTTTGCTAAGAACATTTTTTAGTCGACAACCATGCGAAGATTCTGCAAAAAGAAATCTCGCAATTGAATAAAAACTGAGAGAGATCCAAGCGTTCAAAGTTGGAGTCAGAGAAAAAAACATTAGCTGTTTCTGACCAACCCGAGGTAATTTAAAGATTTCTTCAACTACGGGCGCTATTCTTGGCTCATTCTTTTTTCTATCTCCTCAAGACATGCAAAAAAATAATAACCTATCTTTTCCTACCCCTCATGTGAGAAGAGATTTGAAGAAAAAGTTGATAATTATGTTCTCTCTCCACTTGGCCGAATCTGGACAGTACAACAAAAAAATCACTTTCTATCTGAATAAGGGTCCAATAAGCAAATTTCGCTAAGAACATTTTTTAGTCGACAACAATGCGAAGATTCTACACAAAGAAATATGGCAATTGAATAAAAACTGAGAGAGATCCAAGCGTTCAAAGTAGGAGTCAGAGAAAAAAACATTAGTTGTTTCTGACCAACCCGAGGTAATTTAAAGATTTATTCAACTACGGGCGCTATTCTTGGCTCATTCTTTTTTCTATCTCCTCAAGACATGCAAAATAATAATAACCTATCTTTCCCTACCCCTGACGTGTGAAGATATTTGAAGAAAAAGTTGATAATTATGTTCTCTCTCCATTTGGCCGAATTCGGACAGTAGAACAAAAAATCATTTTCTATCTGAATAAGGGTCCAATATGCAAAGTTCGCTAAGAACATTTTTTAGTCGACAGCAATGCGAAATTCTACAAAAAGAAATCTGGCAATTGAATAAAAACTGAGAGTGATCCAAGGGTTCAAAGTTGGAATCAGAGAAAAAAAACATTAGCTGTTTCTGACGAACCCGAGGTAATTTAAGGATATCTTCAACTACGGGCGCTATTCTTCGCTCATTCTTTTTTCTATCTCCTCAAGACATGCAAAATAATAACCTATCTTTTCCTACCCTCCCGTGTGAAGAGATTTGAAGAAAAAGTTGATAATTATGTTCTCTCTCCACTTGGCCGAATCTGGACAATACAACAAAAAAATCATTTTCTATCTGAACAAGGGTCCAATATGCAAATTTCGCTAAAAACATTTTTTAGTCGACAACCATGCGAAGATTCTGCAAAAAGATATCTGGCAATTGAATAAAAACTGAGAGAGATCCAAGCATTCAAAGTTGGAGTCAGAGAAAAAAACAATAGCTGTTTCTGACCAACCCGAGGTAATTTAAAGATTTCTTAAACTACGGGCGCTATTCTTGGCTCATTCCTTTTTCTATCTCCTCAAGACATGCAAAATAATAATAACCTATCTTTCCCTACCCCTCACGTGTGAAGATATTTGAAGAAAAAGTTGATAATTATGTTCTCTCTCCATTTGGCCGAATTCGGACAGTAGAACAAAAAATCATTTTCTATCTGAATAAGGGTCTAATATGCAAAGTTCGCTAAGAACATTTTTTAGTCGACAGCAATGCGAAGATTCTACAAAAAGAAATCTGGCAATTGAATAAAAACTGAGAGTGATCCAAGGGTTCAAAGTTGGAGTAAGAGAAAAAAAACATTAGCTGTTTCTGACGAACCCGAGGTAATTTAAGGATATCTTCATCTACGGGCGCTATTCTTCGCTCATTCTTTTTTCTATCTCCTCAAGACATGCAAAATAATAATGACCTATCTTTTCCTACCCTCCCGTGTGAAGAGATTTGAAGAAAAAGTTGATAATTATGTTCTCTCTCCACTTGGCCGAATCTGGACAATACAACAAAAAAATTATTTTCTATCTGAATAAGGGTCCAATATGCAAATTTCGCTAAGAACATTTTTTATTCGACAACCATGCGAAGATTCTGCAAAAAGAAATCTGGCAATTGAATAAAAACTGAGAGAGATCCAAGCGTTCAAAGTTGGAGTCAGAGAAAAAAACATTAGCTGTTTCTGACCAACCCGAGGTAATTTAAAGATTTCTTCAACTACGGGCGCTATTCTTGGCTCATTCTTTTTTCTATCTCCTCAAGACATGCAAAATAATAATAACCTATCTTTCCCTACCCCTCACGTGTGAAGATATTTGAAGAAAAAGTTGATAATTATATTCTCTCTCCATTTGCCCGAATTCGGACAGTAGAACAAAAAATCATTTTCTATCTAAATAAGGGTCCAATTTGCAAAGTTCGCTAAGAACATTTTTTAGTCGACAGCAATGCGAAGATTCTACAAAAAGAAATTTGGCAATTGAATAAAAACTGAGAGTGATCCAAGGGTTCAAAGTTGGAATCAGAGAAAAAAACATTAGCTGTTTCTGACCAACCCGAGGTAATTTAAGGATATCTTCAACTACGGGCGCTATTCTTCGCTCTTTCTTTTTTCTATCTCCTCAAGACATGCAAAATAATAATGACCTATCTTTTCCTACCCTCCCGTGTGAAGAGATTTGAAGAAAAAGTTGATAATTATGTTCTCTCTCCACTTGGCCGAATCTGGACAATACAACAAAAAAATAATTTTCTATCTGAACAAGGGTCCAATATGCAAATTTCGCTAAGAACATTTTTTAGTCGACAACCATGCGAATATTCTGCAAAAAGAAATCTGGCAATTGAATAAAAACTGAGAGAGATCCAAGCATTCAAAGTTGGAGTCAGAGAAAAAAACATTAGCTGTTTCTGACCAACCCGAGGTAATTTAAAGATTTCTTCAACTACGGGCGCTATTCTTGGCTCATTCCTTTTTCTATCTCCTCAAGACATGCAAAATAATAATAACCTATCTTTCCCTACCCCTCACGTGTGAAGATATTTGAAGAAAAACTAGATAATTATGTTCTCTCTCCATTTGGCCGAATTCGGACAGTAGAACAAAAAATCATTTTCTATCTGAATAAGGGTCCAATATGCAAAGTTTGCTAAGAACATTTTTTAGTCGACAGCAATGCGAAGATTCTACAAAAAGAAATCTGGCAATTGAATAAAAACTGAGAGTGATCCAAGGGTTCAAAGTTGGAGTTAGAGAAAAAAAACATTAGCTGTTTCTGACTAACCCGAGGTAATTTAAGGATATCTTCAACTACGGGCGCTATTCTTCGCTCATTCTTTTTTCTATCTCCTCAAGACATGAAAAATAATAATGACCTATCTTTTCCTACCCTCCCGTGTGAAGAGATTTGAAGAAAAAGTTGATAATTATGTTCTCTCTCCACTTCGCCGAATCTGGACAATACAACAAAAAAATCATTTTCTATCTGAACAAGGGTCCAATATGCAAATTTCGCTAAGAACATTTTTTAGTCGACAACCATGCGAAGATTCTGCAAAAAGAAATCTGGCAATTGAATAAAAACTGAGAGAGATCCAAGCGTTCAAAGTTGGAGTCAGAGAAAAAAACATTAGCTGTTTCTGACCAACACGAGGTA
Organism: Juncus effusus; assembly: GCA_027726005.1. Taxonomy (NCBI): domain Eukaryota; kingdom Viridiplantae; phylum Streptophyta; class Magnoliopsida; order Poales; family Juncaceae; genus Juncus; species Juncus effusus. The sequence goes on from CM050893.1 coordinate 5,939,667, forward strand.
ATTTAAAGATTTCTTCAACTACGGGCGCTATTCTTGGCTCATTCCTTTTTCTATCTCCTCAAGACATGCAAAATAATAATAACCTATCTTTCCCTACCCCTCACGTGTGAAGATATTTGAAGAAAAAGTTGATAATTATGTTCTCTCTACATTTGGCCGAATTCGGACAATAGAACAAAAAATCATTTTCTATCTGAATAAGGGTCCAATATGCAAATTTCGCTAAGAACATTTTTTAGTCGACAAAAATGCGATGATTCTACAAAAGGAAATCTGGCAATTCAATAAAAACTCAGAGAGATCCAAGGGTTCAAAGTTGGAGTCAGAGAAAAAAAACGTTAGCTGTTTCTGACCAACCCGAGGTAATTTAAGGATATCTTCAACTACGGGCGCTACTCTTCTCTCATTCTTTTTTCTGTCTCCTCAAGATATGCAAAATAATAATAACCTATCTTTTCCTACCCCTCCCGTGTGAAGAGATTTGAAGAAAAAGTTGATAATTATGTTCTCTCTCCACTTGGCCGAATCTGGACAGTACAACAAAAAAATCATTTTCTATCTGAACAAGGGTCCAATATGCAAATCTCGATAAGAACACTTTTTAGTCGATAACAATGCCAAGATTCTACAAAAAGAAATCTGGCAATTGAATAAAAACTGAGAGAGATCCAAGCGTTCAAAGTTGGAGTCAGAGAAAAAAACATCAGCTGTTTCTGACCAACCCGAGGTAATTTAAAGATTTCGTCAACTACGGGCGCTATTCTTGGCTCATTCTTTTTTCTATCTCCTCAAGACATGAAAAATAATAATAACTTATCTTTTCCGACCGCTCACGTGTGAAGAGATTTGAAGAAAAAGTTGATAATTATGTTCTCTCTCCACTTGGCCGAATCTGGACAGTACAACAAAAAAATCATTTTCTTTCTGAATAAGGGTCCAATATGCAAATTTCGCTAAGAACATTTCTTAGTCGACAGCAATGCGAAGATTCTACAAAAAGAAATCTGGCAAATGAATAAAAACTGAGAGTGATCCAAGGGTTCAAAGTTCGAGTCAGAGAAAAAAACACTAGCTGTTTCTGACCATCCCGAGATAATTTAAGGATATCATCAACTACGGGCGCTATTCTTCGCTTATTCTTTTTTCTATCTCCTCAAGACATGCAAAATAATAATAACCTATCTTTTCCTACCCTCTCGTGTGAAGTGATTTGAAGAAAAAGTTGATAATTATGTTCTCTCTCCACTTGGCCGAATCTGGACAATACAACAAAAAAATCATTTTCTATCTGAACAAGGGTCCAATATGCAAATTTCGCTAAGAACATTTTTTAGTCGACAACCATGCGAAGATTCTGCAAAAAGAAATCTGGCAATTGAATAAAAACTTAGAGAGATCCAAGCGTTCAAAGTTGGAGTCAGAGAAAAAAACATTAGCGGTTTCTGATCAACCCGAGTAAATATAAAGATTTCTTCAACTACGGGCGCTATTCTTGGCTCATTCCTTTTTCTATCTCCTCAAGACATGCAAAATAATAATAATCTATCTTTCCCTACCCCTCACATGTGAAGATATTTTAAGAAAAAGTTGATAATTATGTTCTCTCTACATTTGGCCGAATTCAGACAGTAGAATAAAAAATCATTTTCTATCTGAATAAGGGTCCAATATGCAAATTTCGCTAAGAACATTTTTTAGTCGACAACAATTCGATGATTCTACAAAAAGAAATCTGGCAATTCAATAAAAACTCAGAGAGATCCAAGGGTTCAAAGTTGGAGTCAGAGAAAAAAAACATTAGCTGTTTCTGACCAACCCGAGGTAATTTAAGGATATCTTCAACTACGGGCGCTACTCTTCGCTCATTCTTTTTTCTATCTCCTCAAGATATGCAAAATAATAATAACCTATCTTTTCCTACCCCTCCCGTGTGAAGAGATTTGAAGAAAAAGTTGATAATTATGTTCTCTCTCCACTCCAATATGCTAATATCGCTAAGAACATTTTTTAGTCGATAACAATTCCAAGATTCTACAAAAAGAAATCTGGCAATTGAATAAAAACTGAGAGAGATCCAAGCGCACAAAGTTGGAGTCAGAGAAAAAAACATTAGCTGTTTCTGACCAACCCGAGGTAATTTAAAGATTTCTTCAACTACGGGCGCTATTCTTTGCTCATTCTTTTTTCTATCTCCTCAAGACATGAAAAATAATAATAACCTATCTTTTCCTACCCCTCACGTGTGAAGAGATTTGAAGAAAAAGTTGATAATTATCGAATCTGGACAATACAACAAAAAAATCATTTTCTTTCTGAATAAGGGTCCAATATGCAAATTTCGCTAAGAACATTTCTTAGTCGACAGCAATGCGAAGATTCTAAAAAAAGAAATCTGGCAATTGAATAAAAACTCAGAGAGATCCAAGCGTTCAAAGTTGGCGTTAGAGAAAAAAACATTAGCTGTTTCTGACCAACCCGAGGAAATTTAAAGATTTCTTCAACTACGGGCGCTATTCTTGGCTCATTCATTTTTCTGTCTCCTCAAGACATGCAAAATAATAATAACCTATCGTTTCCTACCCTCACGTGTGAAGAGACTTGAAGAAAAAGTTGATAATTATGTTCTCTCTCCAGTTGGCCGAATCTGGACCGTACAACAAAAAAATCATTTTCTATCTGAATAAGGGTCCAATATGCAAATTTCGCTAAGAACATTTTTTAGTCGACAACAATGCGAAGATTCTACAAAAAGAAATCTGGCATATGAATAAAAACTCAGAGAGATCCAAGCGTTCAAAATTGGAGTCAAAGAAAAAAACATTAGCTGTTTCTGACCAACCCGAGGTAATTTAAGGATATCTTCAACTACGGGCGCTATTCTTGGCTCATTATTTTTTCTATCTCCTCAAGACATGCAAAATAATAATAACCTATCTTTTCCTACCCCTCACGTGTGAAGAGATTTGAAGAATAAGTTGATAATTATGTTCTCTCTCCATTTGGCCGAATTCGGACACTAGAACAAAAAAATCATTTTCTATGAGAAAAAGGTTCCAATATGCAAATTTCGCTAAGAACATTTTTTAGTCGACAACAATGCGAAGATTCAACAAAAAGAAATCTAGCAATTGAATAAAAACTGAGAGTGATCCAAGGGTTCAAAGTTGGAGTCAGAGAAAAAAAACATTAGCTGTTTCTGACCAACCCGAGGTAATTTAAAGATTTCTTCAACTACGGGCGCTATTCTTGGCTCACTCTTTTTTCTATCTCCTCAAGACATGCAAAATAACAATAACCTATCTTTTCCTACCTCTCACGTGTGAAGAGATTTGAAGAAAAAGTTGATAATTATGTTCTCTCTCCATTTGGCCGAATTCGGACAGTAGAACAAAAAATCATTTTCTATCTGAATAAGGGTCCAATATGCGAATTTCGCTAAGAACATTTTTTAGTCGACAACAATGCGAAGATTCTATAAAAAAATTTCTGGCAATTGAATAAAAACTGAGAGAGATCCAAGCTTTCAAAGTTGAAGTCAGAGAAAAAAACATTTGCTGTTTCTGACCAACCCGAGGTAATTTAAAGATTTCTTCAACTACGGGCGCTATTCTTGGCTCATTCATTTTTCTGTCTCCTCAAGACATGCAAAATAATAATAACCTATCGTTTCCTACCCCTCACGTGTGAAGAGACTTGAAGAAAAAGTTGATAATTATGTTCTCTCTCCAGTTGGCCGAATCTGGACCGTACAACAAAAAAATCATTTTCTATCTGAATAAGGGTCCAATATGCAAATTTCGCTAAGAACATTTTTTAGTCGACAACAATGCGAAGATTTTACAAAAAGAAATCTGGCAATTGAATAAAAACTAAGAGAGATCCAAGCGTTCAAAGTTGGCGTCAGAGAAAAAAACATTAGCTGTTTCTTACCAACCCGAGGTAATTTAAAGATTTCTTCGAATACGGGCGCTATGCTTGGCTCATTCTTTTTTCTATCTCCTCAATCCATGCAAAATAATAATAACCTATCTTTCCCTACCCCTCACGTGTGAAGATATTTGAAGAAAAAGTTGATAATTATGTTCTCTCTCCATTTGGCCGAATTCGGACAGTAGAACAAAAAATCATTTTCTATCTGAATAATGGTCCAATATGCAAATCTCGAAAAGAACATTTTTTAGTCGACAACAATGCGAAGATTCTACAAAAAGAAATCTGGCAATTCAATAAAAACGGAGAGAGATCCAAGCGTTCAAAGTTGGAGTCAGAGAAAAAAACATTAGCTGTTTCTGACCAACCCGAGGTAATTTAAGGATTTCTTCAACTACGGGCGCTATTCTTGGCTCATTCTTTTTTCTATCTCCTCAAGACATGCAAAATAATAATAACCTTTCTTCTCATACCCCTCACGTGAGAAGAGATTTGAAGAAAAAGTTGATAATTATGTTCTATCTCCACTTAGCCGAATCTGGACAGTACAACAAAAAAATCATTTTCTATCTGAATAAGGGTCCAATATGCAAATTTCGCTGAGAACATTTTTTAGTCGACAACAATGCGAAGATTTTACAAAAAGAAATCTGGCAATTGAATAAAAACTGAGAGAGATCCAATCGTTCAAAGTTGGAGTCAGAGAAAAAAAAACATTAGGTGTATCTGACCAACCCGAGGTAATTTAAAGATTTCTTCATCTACGGGCGCTATTCTTGGCTCATTCTTTTTTCTATCTCCTCAAGACATGCAAAATAATAATAACCTATCTTTTCCTACCCCTCACGTGAGAAGAGATTTGAAGAAAAAGTTGATAATTATGTTCTCTCTCCAGTTGGCCGAATCTGGACAGTACAACAAAAAAATCATTTTCTGTCTGAATAAGGGTCGAATATGCAAATTTTGCTAAGAACATTTTTTAGTCGACAACAATGCGAAGATTCTACAAAAAGAAATCTGGCAATTGAATAAAAACTGAGAGAGATCCAAGCGTTCAAAATTGGAGTCAGAGAAAAAAACATTAGCTGTTTCTGACCGACCCGAGGTAATTTAAAGATTTCTTCAACTACGGGCGCTATTCTTGGCTCATTCTTTTTTCTATCTCCTCAAGACATGCAAAATAATAATAACCTATCTTTTCCTACCCCTCATGTTTGAAGAGATTTGAACAAAAAGTTGATAATTATGTTCCCTCTCCACTTGGCCGAATCTGGACAGTACGACAAAAAAATCATTTTCTATCTAAATAAGGGTCCAATATGCAAATTTCGTTCCGAACATTTTTTATCGACAACAATGCGAAGATTCTACAAAAAGAAATCTGGCAATTGAATAAAAACTGAGAGAGATCCAAGCGTTGAAAGTTGGAGTCAGAGAAAAAAACATTAGCAGTTTCTGACCAACCCGAGGTAATTTAAAGATATCTTCAACTACGGGCGCTATTCTTGGCTCATTCTTTTTTCTATCTCCTCAAGACATGCAAAATAATAATAACCTATCTTTTCCTACCCCTCACGTGTGAAGTGATTTGAAGAAAAAGTTGATAATTATGTTCTCTCTCCAGTTGGCCGAATCTGGACAGTACAACAAAAAAATCATTTTCTATCTGAATAAGGGTCCAATATGCAAATTTCGCTAAGAACATTTTTTAGTCGACAACAATGCGAAGATTGTACAAAAAGAAATCTGGCAATTGAATAAAAACTGAGAGAGATCCAAGCGTTGAAAGTTGGAGTCAGAGAAAAAAACATTAGCAGTTTCTGACCAACCCGAGGTAATTTAAAGATATCTTCAACTACGGGCGCTATGCTTGGCTCATTCTTTTTTCTATCTCCTCAAGCCATGCAAAATAATAATAACCTATCTTTCCCTACCCCTCACGTGTGAAGATATTTGAAGAAAAAGTTGATAATTATGTTCTCTCTCCATTTGGCCGAATTCGGACAGTAGAACAAAAAATCATTTTCTATCTGAATAATGGTCCAATATGCAAATTTCGCGAAGAACATTTTTGTGTCGACAACAATGCGAAGATTCTACAAAAAGAAATCTGGCAATTGAATAAAAACTCAGAGTGATCCAAGCGTTCAAAGTTGGAGTCAGAGAAAAAAACATTAGCTGTTTCTGACCGACCCGAGGTAATTTAAGGATATCTTCAGCTACGGGCGCTATTCTTGGCTCATTCTTTTTTCTATCTCCTCAAGACATGCAAAATAATAATAACGTATCTTTTCCTACCCCTCACGTGTGAAGAGATTTGAAGAAAAAGTTGATAATTATGTTCTCTCTCCACTTGGCCGAATCTGGACAGTACAACAAAAAATTCATTTTCTATCTGAATAAGGGTCCAGTATGCAAATTTCGCTGAGAACATTTTTTAGTCGACAACATTGCGAAGATTCTACAAAAGGAAATCTGGTAATTGAATAAAAACTGAGCGAGATCCAAGGGTTCAAAGTTGGAGTCAGAGAAAAAAACATTAGCTGTTTCTGACCGACCCGAGGTAATTTAAGGATATCTTCAACTACGGGCGCTATTCTTCGCTCATTCTTTTTTGTATCTCCTCAAGACATGCAAAATAATAAAGACCTATCTTTTCCTACCCCTCCCGTGGGAAGAGATTTGATGAAAAAGTTGATAATTACGTTCTCTCTCCACTTGGCCGAATCTGGACCGTACAACAAAAAAATCATTTTCTATCTGAACAAGGGTCCTATATGAAAATTTCGCTAAGAACATTTTTTAGTCGACAACAATGCGAAGATTTTACAAAAAGAAATCTGACAATTGAATAAAAACTGAGAGAGATCCAAGCGTTCAAAGTTGGAGTCAGAGAAAAAAACATTAGTTGTTTCTGAGCAACCCCAGGTAATTTAAAGATTTCTTCAACTACGGACGCTATTCTTGGCTCATTCTTTTTTCTATCTCCTCAATACATGCAAAATAACAATAACCTATCTTTTCCTACGCCTCAGGTGTGAAGAGATTTGAAAAAAAATTGATAATTATGTTCTCTCTCCACTTGGCCGAATCTGGACGGTACAACAAAAAAATCATTTTCTATCCGAATAAGGGTCCAATATGCAAATTTCGCTAAGAACATTTTTTATCGACAACAATGCGAAGATTCTACAAAAAGAAATCGGGCAATTGAATAAAAACTGAGAGAGATCCAAGCGTTCCAAGTTGGAGTCAGAGAAAAAAACATTAGCTGTTTCTGACCAACCCGAGGTAATTTAAGGATTTCTTCAATTACGGCGCTATTCTTGGCTCATTCTTTTTTCTATCTCCTCAAGACATGCAAAATAATAATAACCTATCTTTTCCTACCCCTCACGTGAGAAGAGATTTGATGAAAAAGTTGATAATTATGTTCTCTCTCCACTTGGCCGAATCTGGACAGTACAAGAAAAAAATCATTTTCTATCTGAATAAGGGTCCAATATGCAAATTTCGCTGAGAACATTTTTTAGTGGACAACAATGCGAAGATTCTACAAAAAGAAATCTGGCAATTGAATAAAAACTGAGAGAGATCCAAGCGTTCAAAGTTGGAGTCAGAGAAAAAAACATTTGCTGTTTCTGACCGACCCCAGGTAATTTAAAGATTTCTTCAACTACGGGCGCTATTCTTGGCTCATTCTTCTTTCTGTCTCCTCAATACATGCAAAATAATAATAACCTATCTTTTCCACCCCACACGTGTGAAGAGATTTGAAGAAAAAGTTGATAATTATGTTCTCTCTCCACTTGGCCGAATCGGGATAGTACAACAAAAAAATCTTTTTCTATCTGAATAAGGGTCCAATATGCAAATTTCGCTGAGAACATTTTTTAGTTGACAACAATGCGAAGATTCTACAAAAAGAAATCTGGCAATTGAATAAAAATGGAGAGAGATCCAAGCGTTCAAAGTTGGAGTCAGAGAAAAAAACATTAGCTGTTTCTGACCATCCCGAGGTAATTTAAGGATCTCTTCAACTACGGGCGCTATTCTTGGCTCATTCTTTTTTCTGTCTCCTCAATACATGCAAAATAATAATAACCTATCTTTTCCACCCCACACGTGTGAAGAGATTTGAAGAAAAAGTTGATAATTATGTTCTCTCTCCACTTGGCCGAATCGGGATAGTACAACAAAAAAATCATTTTCTATCTGAATAAGGGCCCAATATACAAATTTCGCTGAGAACATTTTTTAGTGGACAACAATGCGAAGATTCTACAAAAAGAAATCTGGCAATTGAATAAAAACGGAGAGAGATCCAAGCGTTCAAAGTTGGAGTCAGAGAAAAAAACATTAGCTGTTTCTGACCAACCCGAGGTAATTTAAGGATTTCTTCAACTACGGGCGCTATTCTTGGCTCATTCTTTTTTCTATCTCCTCAAGACATGCAAAATAATAATAACCTATCTTTTCATACCCCTCACGTGAGAAGAGATTTGAAGAAAAAGTTGAGAATTATGTTCTCTCTCCACTTGGCCGAATCTGGACAGTACAACAAAAAAATCATTTTCTATCTGAATAAGGGTCCAATATGCAAATTTCGCTGAGAACATTTTTTAGTCGACAACAATGCGATGATTTTACAAAAAGAAATCTGGCAATTGAATAAAAACTGAGAGAGATCCAAGCGTTCAAAGTTGGAGTCAGAGAAAAAAAACATTAGCTGTATCTGACCAACCCGAGGTAATTTAAAGATTTCTTCAACTACGGGCGCTATTCTTGGCTCATTCTTTTTTCTATCTCCTCAAGACATGCAAAATAATAATAACCTATCTTTTCCTACCCCTCACGTGGGAAGAGATTTGAAGAAAAAGTTGATAATTATGTTCTCTCTCAACTTGGCCGAATCTCGACAGTACAACAAAAAAATCATTTTCTATCTGAATAAGGGTCGAATAAGCAAATTTTGCTAAGAACATTTTTTAGTCGACAACAATGCGAAGATTCTACAAAAAGAAATCTGGCAATTGAATAAAAACTGAGAGAGATCCAAGCGTTCAAAGTAGGAGTTAGAGAAAAAAACTTTTGCTGTTTATGACCAACCCGAGATAATTTAAAGATTTCTTCTACTACGGGCGCTATTCTTGACTCATTCTTTTTTCTATCTCCTCAAGACATGCAAAATAATAATAACCTATCTTTCCCTACCCCTCACGTGTGAAGACGTTTCAAGAAAAAGTTGATAATTATGTTCTCTCTCCATTTGGCGGAATTCGGACAGTAGAACAAACAATCATTTCCTATCTGAATAAGGGTCCAATATGCACATTTCGCTAAGAACATTTTTTAGTCGACCACAATGCGAAGATTCTACAAAAAGTAATCTGGCAATTGAATAAAAACTGAGAGAGATCCAAGCGTTCAAAGTTGGAGTTAGAGAAAAAAACATTAGCTGTTTCTGACCGAACCGAGGTAATTTAAAGATTTCTTCAACTACGGGCGCTATTCTTGGCTCATTCCTTTTTCTATCTCCTCAAGACATGCAAAATAATAATAACCTATCTTTTCATACCCCTCACGTGAGAAGAGATTTGAAGAAAAAGTTGATAATTATGTTCTCTCTCCACTTGGCCGAATCTGGACAGTACAACAAAAAAATCATTTTCTATCTGAATAAGGTTCCAATATGCAAATTTCGCTGAGAACATTTTTTAGTCGACAACAATGCGAAGATTTTACAAAAAGAAATCTGGCAATTGAATAAAAACTGAGAGAGATCCAAGCGTTCAAAGTTGGAGTCAGAGAAAAAAACATTAGCTGTTTCTGACGAACCCGAGGTAATTTAAGGATTTATTCAACTACGGGCGCTATTCTTGGCTCATTTTTTTTTCTATCTCCTCAAGACATGCAAAATAATAATAACCTATCTTTTCCTACCCCTCACGTGAGAAGAGATTTGATGAAAAAGTTGATAATTATGTTCTCTCTCCACTTGGCCGAATCTGGACAGTACAAGAAAAAAATCATTTTCTATCTGAATAAGGGTCCAATATGCAAATTTCGCTGAGAACATTTTTTATTCGAGAACAATGCGAAGATTCTACAAAAAGAAATCTGGCAATTGAATAAAAACTGAGAGATCCAAGCGTTCATAGTTGGAGTCAGAGAAAAAAACATTAGCTGTTTCTGACCAACCCCAGGTAATTTAATGATTTCTTCAACTACGGGCGCTATTCTTGGCTCATTCTTTTTTCTATCTCCTCAATACATGCAAAATAACAATAACCTATCTTTTCCTACCCCTCCCGTGTGAAGAGATTTGAAGAAAAAGTTGATAATTATGTTCTCTCTCCACTTGGCCGAATCTGGACAGTACAACAAAAAAATCATTTTCTATCTGAATAAGGGTCCAATATGCAAATTTCGCTAAGAACATTTTTTATCGACAACAATGCGAAGATTCTACAAAAAGAAATCTGGCAATTGAATAAAAACTGAGCGAGATCCAAGCGTTCAAAATTGGAGTCAGAGAAAAAAACATTAGTTGTTTCTGACCAACCCGAGGTAATTTGAGGATCTCTTCAACTACGGGCGCTATTCTTGACTCATTCTTTTTTCTGTCTCCTCAATACATGCAAAATAATAATAACCTATCTTTTCCACCCCACACGTGTGAAGAGATTTGAAGAAAAAGTTGATAATTATGTTCTCTCTCCACTCGGCCGAATCGGGATAGTACAACAAAAAAATCATTTTCTATCTGAATAAGGGTCCAATATGCAAATTTCGCTGAGAACATTTTTTAGTTGACAACAATGCGAAGATTCTACAAAAAGAAATCTGGCAATTGAATAAAAATGGAGAGAGATCCAAGCGTTCAAAGTTGGAGTCAGAGAAAAAAACATTAGCTGTTTTTTGACCAACCCGAGGTAATTTAAGGATTTCTTCAACTACGGGCGCTATTCTTGGCTCATTCTTTTTTATATCTCCTCAAGACATGGAAAATAATATTAACCTATCTTTTCATACCCCTCACGTGAGAAGAGATTTGAAGAAAAAGTTGATAATTATGTTCTCTCTCTACTTGGCCGAATCTGGACAGTACAACAAAAAAATCATTTTCTATCTGAATAAGGGTCCAATATGCAAATTTCGCTGAGAACATTTTTTAGTCGACGACAATGCGAAGATTTTACAAAAAGAAATCCGGCAATTGAATAAAAACTGAGAGAGATCCAAGCGTTCAAAGTTGGAGTCAGAGAAAAAAAACATTAGCCGTATCTTACCAACCCGAGGTAATTTAATGATTTCTTCAACTACGGGCGCTATTCTTGGCTCATTCTTTTTTCTATCTCCTCAAGACATGCAAAATAATAATAACCTATCTTTTCCTACCCCTCACGTGGGAAGAGATTTGAAGAAAAAGTTGATAATTATGTTCTCTCTCCACTTGGCCGAATCTGGACAGTACAACAAAAAAATCATTTTCTATCTGAATAAGGGTCGAATATGCAAATTTTGCTAAGAACATTTTTTAGTCGACAACAATGCGAAGATTCTACAAAAAGAAATCTGGCAATTGAATAAAAACTGAGAGAGATCCAAGCGTTCAAAGTTGGAGTTAGAGAAAAAAACATTAGCTGTTTATGACCAACCCGAGATAATTTAAAGATTTCTTCTACTACGGGCGCTATTCTTGACTCATTCTTTTTTCTATCTCCTCAAGACATGCAAAATAATAATAACCTATCTTTCCCTACCCCTCACGTGTGAAGACATTTGAAAAAAAAGTTGATAATTATGTTCTCTCTCCATTTGGCGGAATTCCAACAGTAGAACAAACAATCATTTTCTATCTGAATAAGGGTCCAATATGCACATTTCGCTAAGAACATTTTTTAGTCGACAACAATGCGAAGATTCTACAAAAAGAAATCTGGCAATTGAATAAAAACTGAGAGAGATCCAAGCGTTCAAAGTAGGAGTTAGAGAAAAAAACTTTTGCTGTTTATGACCAACCCGAGATAATTTAAAGATTTCTTCTATTACGGGCGCTATTCTTGACTCATTCTTTTTTCTATCTCCTCAAGACATGCAAAATAATAATAACCTATCTTTCCCTACCCCTCACGTGTGAAGACGTTTCAAGAAAAAGTTGATAATTATGTTAATATAATATAATATAATGAATCTGGACAGTACAAGAAAAAAATCATTTTCTATCTGAATAAGGGTCCAATATTCAAATTTCGCTGAGAACATTTTTTAGTCGACAAGAATGCAAAGATTCTTCAAAAAGAAATCTGGCAATTGAATAAAAACTGAGAGAGATCCAAGCGTTCAAAGTTGGAGTCAGAGAAAAAAACATTAGCTGTTTCTGACCAACCCCAGGTAATTTAAAGATCTCTTCAACTACGGGCGCTATTCTTGGCTCATTCTTTTTTCTATCTCCTCAATACATGCAAAATAACAATAACCTATCTTTTCCTACCCCTCCCGTGTGAAGAGATTTGAAGAAAAAGTTGATAATTATGTTCTCTCTCCACTTTGCCGAATCTGGACAGTACAACAAAAAAATCATTTTCTATCTGAATAAGGGTCCAATATGCAAATTTCCCTAAGAACATTTTTTATCGACAACAATGCGAAGATTCTACAAAAAGAAATCTGGCAATTGAATAAAAACTGAGAGAGATCCAAGCGTTCAAAGTTCGAGTCAGAGAAAAAAACATTAATTGTTTCTGACCAACCCGAGGTAATTTGAGGATCTCTTCAACTACGGGCGCTATTCTTGGCTCATTCTTTTTTCTGTCTCCTCAATACATGCAAAATAATAATAACCTATCTTTTCCACCCCACACGTGTGAAGAGATTTGAAGAAAAAGTTGATAATTATGTTCTCTCTCCACTTGGCCGAATCGGGATAGTACAACAAAAAAATCTTTTTCTATCTGAATAAGGGTCCAATATGCAAATTTCGCTGAGAACATTTTTTAGTTGACAACAATGCGAAGATTCTACAAAAAGAAATCTGGCAATTGAATAAAAATGGAGAGAGATCCAAGCGTTCAAAGTTGGAGTCAGAGAAAAAAACATTAGATGTTTCTTACCGACCCGAGGTAATTTAAGGATTTCTTCAACTACGGACGCTATTCTTGGGTCATTCCTTTTTCTATCTCCTCAAGACATGCAAAATAATAATAACCTATCTTTTCATACCCCTCACGTGAGAAGAGATTTGAAGAAAAAGTTGATAATTATGTTCTCTCTCCACTTGGCGAATCGGGATAGTACAACAAAAAAATCATTTTCTATCTGAATAAGGGTCCAATATGCAAATTTCGCTGAGAACATTTTTTAGTCGACAACAATGCGATGATTTTACAAAAAGAAATCTGGCAATTGAATAAAAACTGAGAGAGATCCAAGCGTTCAAAGTTGGAGTCAGAGAAAAAAACATTAGCTGTTTCTGACGAACCCGTGGTAATTTAAGGATTTCTTCAACTACGGCCGCTATTCTTGGCTCATTCTTTTTTCTATCTCCTCAAGACATGCAAAATAATAATAACCTATCTTTTCCTACCCCTCACGTGAGAAGAGATTTGATGAAAAAGTTGATAATTATGTTCTCTCTCCACTTGGCCGAATCTGGACAGTACAAGAAAAAAATCATTTTCTATATGAATAAGGGTCCAATATGCAAATTTCGTTGAGAACATTTTTTATTCTACAACAATGCGAAGATTCTACAAAAAGAAATCTGGCAATTGAATAAAAACTGAGAGAGATCCAAGCGTTCATAGTTGGTGTCAGAGAAAAAAACATTAGCTGTTTCTGACCAACCCCAGGTAATTTAAAGATTTCTTCAACTACGGGCGCTATTCTTGGCTCATTCTTTTTTCTATCTCCTCAATACATGCAAAATAACAATAACCTATCTTTTCCTACCCCTCCCGTGTGAAGAGATTTGAAGAAAAAGTTGATAATTATGTTCTCTCTCCACTTGGCCGAATCTGGACTGTACAACAAAAAAAATCATTTTCTATCTGAATAAGGGTCCAATATGCAAATTTCGCTAAGAACATTTTTTATCGACAACAATGCGAAGATTCTACAAAAAGAAATCTGGCAATTGAATAAAAACTGAGAGAGATCCAAGCGTTCAAAGTTGGAGTCAGAGAAAAAAACATTAGTTGTTTCTGACCAACCCGAGATAATTTGAGGATCTCTTCAACTACGGGCGCTATTCTTCGCTCATTCTTTTTTCTGTCTCCTCAATACATGCAAAATAATAATAACCTATCTTTTCCACCCCACACGTGTGAAGAGATTTGAAGAAAAAGTTGATAATTATGTTCTCTCTCCACTTGGCCGAATCGGGATAGTACAACAAAAAAATCATTTTCTATCTGAATAAGGGTCCAATATGCAAATTTCGCTGAGAACATTTTTTAGTTGACAACAATGCGAAGATTCTACAAAAAGAAATCTGGCAATTGAATAAAAATGGAGAGAGATCCAAGCGTTCAAAGTTGGAGTCAGAGAAAAAAACATTAGCTGTTTTTGACCAACCCGAGGTAATTTAAGGATTTCTTCAACTACGGGCGCTATTCATGGCTCATTCTTTTTTCTATCTCCACAAGACATGCAAAATAATATTAACCTATCTTTTCATACCCCTCACGTGAGAAGAGATTTGAAGAAAAAGTTAATAATTATGTTCTCTCTCCACTTGGCCGAATCTGGACAGAACAACAAAAAAATCATTTTCTATCTGAATAAGGGTCCAATATGCAAATTTCGCTGAGAACATTTTTTAGTCGACAACAATGCGAAGATTTTACAAAAAGAAATCCGGCAATTGAATAAAAACTGAGAGAGATCCAAGCGTTCAAAGTTGGAGTCAGAGAAAAAAAACATTAGCCGTATCTGACCAACCCGAGGTAATTTAAAGATTTCTTCAACTACGGGCGCTATTCTTGGCTCATTCTTTTTTCTATCTCCTCAAGACATGCAAAATAATAATAACCTATCTTTTCCTACCCCTCACGTGGGAAGAGATTTGAAGAAAAAGTCGATAATTATGTTCTCTGTCCACTTGGCCGAATCTGGACAGTACAACAAAAAAATCATTTTCTATCTGAATAAGGGTCGAATATGCAAATTTTGCTAAGAACATTTTTTAGTCGACAACAATGCGAAGATTCTACAAAAAGAAATCTGGCAATTGAATAAAAACTGAGAGAGATCCAAGCGTTCAAAGTTGGAGTTAGAGAAAAAAACATTAGCTGTTTATGACCAACCCGAGATAATTTAAAGATTTCTTCTACTACGGGCGCTATTCTTGACTCATTCTTTTTTCTATCTCCTCAAGACATGCAAAATAATAATAACCTATCTTTCCCTACCCCTCACGTGTGAAGACATTTGAAAAAAATGTTGATAATTATGTTCTCTCTCCATTTGGCGGAATTCCAACAGTAGAACAAACAATCATTTTCTATCTGAATAAGGGTCCAATATGCACATTTCGCTAAGAACATTTTTTAGTCGACAACAATGCGAAGATTCTACATAAAGAAATCTGGCAATTGAAAAAAAACTGAGAGAGATCCAAGCATTCAAAGTTGGAGTTAGAGAAAAAAACATTAGCCGTTTCTGACCAACCCGAGGTAATTTAAAGATTTCGTCAACTACGGGCGCTATTCTTTGCTCATTGTTTTTTCTGTCTCCTCAAGACATGCAAAATAATAATAACCTATCTTTTCCTACCCCTCATGTGTGAAGAGATTTGAACAAAAAGTTGATAATTATGTTCTCTCTCCACTTGGCCGAATCTGGACAGTACAACAAAAAAATCATTTTCTATCTGAATAAGGGTCCAATATGCAAATTTTGTTAACAACATTTTTTATCGACAACAATGCGAAGATTCTACAAAAAGAAATCTGGCAATTGAATAAAAACTCAGAGATATCCAAGCGTTCAAAGTTGGAGTCAGAGAAAAAAACATTAGCTATTTCTGACCAACCCGAGGTAATTTAAGGATATCTTCAACTACGGGCGCTATTCGTGGCTCATTCTTTTTTCTATCTCCTCAAAACATGCAAAATAATAATAAACTATCTTTTCCTACCCCTCACGTGAGAAGAAATTTGAAGAAAAAGTTGATAATTATGTTCTCTCTCCACTTGGCCGAATCTGGACAGTACAACAAAAAAATCATTTTCTATCTGAATAAGGGTCGAATATGCAAATTTTGCTAAGAACATTTTTTAGTCGACAACAATGCGAAGATTCTACAAAAAGAAATCTGGCAATTGAATAAAAACTGAGAGAGATCCAAGCGTTCAAAGTTGGAGTCAGAGAAAAAAACATTAGCCGTTTCTGACCAACCCGAGATAATTTAAAGATTTTTCAACTACGGGCGCTATTCTTGACTCATTCTTTTTTCTATCTCCTCAAGACATGCAAAATAATAATAACCTCTCTTGCCCTACCCCTCACGTGTGAAGATATTTGAAGAAAAAGTTGATAATTATGTTCTCTCTCCATTTGGCGGAATTCGGACAGTAGAACAAACAATCATTTTCTATCTGAATAAGGGTCCAATATGCACATTTCGCTAAGAACATTTTTTAGTCGACAACAATGCGAAGATTCTACAGAAAGAAATCTGGCAATTGAATAAAAACTGAGAGAGATCCAAGCGTCCAAAGTTGGAGTCAGAGAAAAAAACATTAGCTGTTTCTGACCAACCCGAGGTAATTTAAAGATTTTTCTTCAACTACGGGCGCTATTCTTGGCTCATTCTTTTTTCTATCTCCTCAAGACATACAAAATAATAATAACCTATCTTTTCCTACCCCTCATGTGTGAAGAGATTTGAACAAAAAGTTGATAATTATGTTCCCTCTCCACTTGGCTGAATCTGGACAGTACAACAAAAAAATCATTTTCTATCTGAATAAGGGTCCAATATGCAAATTTCGTTAAGAACATTTTTTATCGACAACAATGCGAAGATTCTACAACAAGAAATCTGGCAATTGAATAAAAACTCAGAGAGATCCAAGCGTTCAAAGTTGGAGTCAGAGAAAAAAATATTATCTGTTTCTGACCAACCCGAGGAAATTTAAGGATATCTTCAACTACGGGCGCTATTCTTGGCTCATTCTTTTTTCTATCTCCACAAGACATGCAAAATAATAATGACCTATCTTTTCCTACCCCTCACGTGTGAAGAGATTTGAAGAAAAAGTTGATAATTATGTTCTCTCTCCACTTGGCCGAATCTGGACAGTACAACAAAAAAATCATTTTCTATCTGAATAAGGGTCCAATATGCAAATTTCGCTAAGAACATTTTTTATCTACAACAATGCGAAGATTCTAAAAAAAGAAATCTGGCAATTGAATAAAAACTGAGAGAGATCCAAGCGTTCAAAGTTGGAGTCAGAGAAATAAACATTAGCTGTTTCTGACCAACCCGAGGTAATTTAAGGATATCTTCAACTACGGGCGCTATTCTTGGCTCATTCTTTTTTCTATCTCCTCAAGACATGCAAAATGATAATAACCTATCTTTTCCTACCCCTCACGTGTGAAGAGATTTGAAGAAAAAGTTGATAATTATATTCTCTCTCCACTTGGCCGAATCTGGACAGTACAACAAAAAAATCATTCTCTATCTGAATACGGGTCCAATATGCAAATTTCGCTAAGAACATTTTTTAGTCGACACCAATGCGAAGATTCTACAAAAAGAAATCTGGCAATTGAATAAAAACTCAGAGAGATCCAAGCGTTCAAAGTTGGAGTCAGAGAAAAAAATATTATCTGTTTCTGACCAACCCGAGGAAATTTAAGGATATCATCAACTACGGGCGCTATTCTTGGCTCATTCTTTTTTCTATCTCCACAAGACATGCAAAATAATAATAACCTATCTTTTCCTACCCCTCACGTGTGAAGAGATTTGAAGAAAAAGTTGATAATTATGTTCTCTCTCCACTTGGCCGAATCTGGACAGTACAACAAAAAAATCATTTTCTATCTGAATAAGGGTCCAATATGCAAATTTCGCTAAGAACATTTTTCATCTACAACAATGCGAAGATTCTAAAAAAAGAAATCTGGCAATTGAATAAAAACTGAGAGAGATCCAAGCGTTCAAAGTTGGAGTCAGAGAAATAAACATTAGCTGTTTCTGACCAACCCGAGGTAATTTAAGGATATCTTCAACTACGGGCGCTATTCTTGGCTCATTCTTTTTTCTATCTCCTCAAGAAATGCAAAATAATAATAACCTATCTTTTCCTACCCCTCACGTGTGAAGAGATTTGAAGAAAAAGTCGATAATTATGTTCTCTCTCCACTTGGCCGAATCTGGACAGTACAACAAAAAAATCATTTTCTATCTGAATAAGGGTCCAATATGCAAATTTCGCTAAGAACATTTTTTAGTCGACAACAATGCGAAGATTCTACAAAAAGAAATCTGGCAATTGAATAAAAACTCAGAGAGATCCAAGGGTTCAAAGTTGGAGTCAGAGAAATAAACATTAGCTGTTTCTGACCAACCCGAGGTAATTTAAGGATATCTTCAACTACGGGCGCTATTTTTGGCTCATTCTTTTTTCTATCTCCTCAAGACATGCAAAATAATAATAACCTATCTTTTTCTACCCCACACGTGTGAAGAGATTTGAAGAAAAAGTTGATAATTATGTTCTCTCTCCACTTGGCCGAATCTGGACAGTACAACAAAAAAATCATTCTCTATCTGAATAAGGGTCCAATATGCAAATTTCGCTATGAACATTTTTTAGTCGAAAACAATGCGAAGATTCTACAAAAAGAAATCTGGCAATTGAATAAAAACTCACAGTGATCCAAGCGTTCAAAGTTGGTGTCAGAGAAAAAATTTTAGCAGTTTCTAACCAACCCGATGTAATTTAAAAATTTCTTCGACTACGGGCGCTATTCCTGGCTCATTCTTTTTTCTATCTCCTCAAGACATGCAAAATTATAATAACCTATCTTTTCCTACCACTCACGTGTGAAGAGATTTGACGAAAAAGTTGATAATTATGTTCTCTCTCCATTTGGCCGAATTCGGACAGTAGAACAAAAAATCATTTTCTATCTGAATAAGGGTCCAATATGCAAATTTCGCTAAGAACATTTCTTAGTCGACAACAATGCGAAGATTCTACAAAAAGAAATCTGGCAATTGTATAAAAACTGAGAGAGATCCAAGCGTTCAAAGTTGGAGTCAGAGAAAAATACATTAGCTGTTTCTGACCAACCCGAGGTAATTTAAAGATTTCTTCAACTACGGGCGCTATTCTTGGCTCATTCCTTTTTCTATCTCGTCAAGACATGCAAAATAATAATAACCTATCGTTTCCTGCCCCTCCCGTGTGAAGAGATTTGAAGAAAAAGTTGGTAATTACGTTCTCTCTCCACTTGGCCGAATCAGGAGAGTACAACAAAAAAATCATTTTCTATCTGAATAAGGGTCCAATATGCAAATTTCGCTAAGAACATTTTTTAGTCGACAACAATGCGAAGATTGTACAAAAAGAAATCTGGCAATTGAATAAAAACTCAGAGAGAACCAAGCGTTCAAAGTTGGTGTCAGAGAAAAAAACATTAGCTGTTTCTGACCAACCCGGGGTAATTTGAGGATATCTTCAACTACGGGCGCTATTCTGGGCTCATTCTTTTTTCTATCTCCTCAAGACATGCAAAATAATAATAACCTATCTTTTCCTACCCCTCACGTGTGAAGAGATTTGAAGAAAAAAGTTGATAATTATGTTCCGTCTCCACTTGGCCGAATCTGGACAGTACAACAAAAAATTCATTTTCTATCTGAATAAGGGTCCAATATGCAAATTTCGCTAAGAACATTTTTTAGTCGACAACAATGCGAAGATTCTACAAAAAGAAATCTGGCAATTGAATAAAAACTGAGCGAGATCCAAGGGTTCAATGTTGGAGTCAGAGAAAAAAACATTAGCTGTTTCTGACCAACCCGAGGTAATTTAAAGATTTCTTCAACTACGGGCGCTATTCTTGGCTCATTTATTTTTTCTATCTCCTCAAGACATGCAAAATAATAATAACCAATCGTTTCCTGCCCCTCCCGTGTGAAGAGATTTGAAGAAAAAGTTGATAATTACGTTCTCTCTCCACTTGGCCGAATCTGGAGAGTACAACAAAAAAATCATTTTCTATCTGAATAAGGGTCCAATATGCAAATTTCGCTAAGAACATTTTTTAGTCGACAACAATGCGAAGATTGTACAAAAAGAAATCTGGCAATTGAATAAAAACTCAGAGAGATCTAAGCGTTCAAAGTTGGTGTCAGAGAAAAAAACATTAGCTGTTTCTGACCAACCCGGGGTAATTTGAGGATATCTTCAACTACGGGCACTATTCTGGGCTCATTCTTTTTTCTATCTCCTCAAGACATGCAAAATAATAATAACCTGTCTTTTCCAACCCCTCACGTGTGAAGAGATTTGAAGAAATAGATGATAATTATGTTCTCTGTCCACTTGGCCGAATCTGGACAGTACAACAAAAAAATCATTTTCTATCTGAATAAGGGTCCAATATGCAAATTTCGCTAAGAACATTTTTTAGTCGACAACAATGTGAAGATTCTACAAATATAAATCTGGCTATTGAATAAAAACTGAGAGAGATCCAAGCGTTCAAAGTTGGAGTCAGAAAAAAAAACATTAGCCGTTTCTGACCAACCCGAGGTAATTTAAGGATACTTTCAACTACGGGCGCTATTCTTGGCTCATTCGTTTTTCTATCTACTCAAGACATGCAAAATAATAATAACCTATCATATCCTACCCCTCACATGTGAAGAGATTTGAAGAAAAAGTTGATGCTTTCGTTCTCTCTCCACTTGGCCAACCCGAGGTAATTTAAAGATTTCTTCAGCTACGGGCGCTATTCTTGGCTCATTTTTTTTGTCTATCTCCTCAAGACATGCAAAATAATAATAACCTATCTTTTCCAACCCCTCACGTGTGAAGTGATTTGAAGAAAAAGATGATAATTACGTTCTCTGTCCACTTGGCCGAATACGGGCAGTAAACAAAAAATCATTTTCTATCTGAATAAGTGTCCAATATGCTAATTTCGCTAAGAACATTTTTTAGTCGACAACAATCCGAAGATTCTACAAAAAGAAATCTGGCAATTGAATAAAAAATCAGAGAGATCCAAGGGTTCAATGTTGGAGTCAGAGAAAAAAACATTAGCTGTTTCTGACCAACCCGAGGTAATTTAAAGATTTGTTCAACTACGGGCGCTATTCTTGGCTCATTCTTTATTCTATCTCCTCAAGACATGCAAAATAATAATAACCTATCTTTTCCTACCCATCACGTGTGAAGAGATTTGAAGAAAAAAGTTGATAATTATGTTCCGTCTCCACTTGGCCGAATCTGGACAGTACAACAAAAAATTCATTTTCTATCTGAATAAGGGTCCAATATGAAAATTTCGCTAAGAACATTTTTTAGTCGACAACAATGCGAAGATTCTACAAAAAGAAATTTTGCAATTGAATAAAAACTGAGCGAGATCCAAGGGTTCAATGTTGGAGTCAGAGAAAAAAACAGTAGCTGTTTCTGACCAACCCGAGGTAATTTAAAGCTTTCTTCAACTACGGGCGCTATTCTTGGCTCATTCTTTTTTCTATCTCCTCAAGACAGGCAAAATAATAATAACCTATCTTTTCCTACCACTCACGTGTGAAGAGATTTGAAGAAAAAGTTGATAATTATGTTCTCTCTCCATTTGGCCGAATTCGGACAGTAGAACAAAAAATCATTTTCTATCTGAATAAGGGTCCAATATGCAAATTTCGCTAAGAACATTTCTTAGTCGACAACAATACGAAGATTCTACAAAAAGAAATCTGGCAATTGAATAAAAACTGAGAGAGATCCAAGCGTTCAAAGTTGGAGTCAGAGAAAAATACATTAGCTGTTTCTGACCAACCCGAGGTAATTTAAAGATTTCTTCAACTACGGGCGCTATTCTTGGCTCATTCCTTTTTCTATCTCGTCAAGACATGCAAAATAATAATAACCAATCGTTTCCTGCCCCTCCCGTGTGAAGAGATTTGAAGAAAAAGTTGATAATTACGTTCTCTCTCCACTTGGCCGAATCTGGAGAGTACAACAAAAAAATCATTTTCTATCTGAATAAGGGTCCAATATGCAAATTTCGCTAAGAACATTTTTTAGTCGACAACAATGCGAAGATTGTACAAAAAGAAATCTGGCAATTGAATAAAAACTCAGAGAGATCTAAGCGTTCAAAGTTGGTGTCAGAGAAAAAAACATTAGCTGTTTCTGACCAACCCGGGGTAATTTGAGGAAATCTTCAACTACGGGCGCTATTCTGGGCTCATTCTTTTTTCTATCTCCTCAAGACATGCAAAATAATAATAACCTGTCTTTTCCAACCCCTCACGTGTGAAGAGATTTGAAGAAATAGATGATAATTACGTTCTTTGTCCACTTGGCCGAATCTGGACAGTACAACAAAAAAATCATTTTCTATCTGAATAAGGGTCCAATATGCAAATTTCGCTAAGAACATTTTTTAGTCGACAACAATGTGAAGATTCTACAAAAATAAATCTGGCTATTGAATAAAAACTCAGAGAGATCCAAGCGTTCAAAGTTGGAGTCAGAAAAAAAAACATTAGCCGTTTCTGACCAACCCGAGGTAATTTAAGGATACTTTCAACTACGGGCGCTATTCTTGGCTCATTCGTTTTTCTATCTACTCAAGACATGCAAAATAATAATAACCTATCATATCCTACCCCTCACATGTGAAGAGATTTGAAGAAAAAGTTGATACTTTCGTTCTCTCTCCACTTGGCCAACCCGAGGTAATTTAAAGATTTCTTCAGCTACGGGCGCTATTCTTGGCTCATTTTTTTTGTCTATCTCCTCAAGACATGCAAAATAATAATAACCTATCTTTTCCAACCCCTCACGTGTGAAGTGATTTGAAGAAAAAGATGATAATTACGTTCTCTGTCCACTTGGCCGAATACGGGCAGTAAACAAAAAATCATTTTCTATCTGAATAAGTGTCCAATATGCTAATTTCGCTAAGAACATTTTTTAGTCGACAACAATCCGAAGATTCTACAAAAAGAAATCTGGCAATTGAATAAAAAATCAGAGAGATCCAAGGGTTCAATGTTGGAGTCAGAGAAAAAAACATTAGCTGTTTCTGACCAACCCGAGGTAATTTAAAGATTTGTTCAACTACGGGCGCTATTCTTGGCTCATTCTTTTTTCTATCTCCTCAAGACATGCAAAATAATAATAACCAATCTTTCCCTACCCCTCACGTGTGAAGATATTTGAAGAAAAAGCTGATTATTACGTTCTCTGTCCAATTGGCCGAATCTGGACAGTACAACAAAATAATCATTTTCTATCTGAATAAGGGTCCAATATGCAAATTTCGCTAAGAACATTTTTTAGTCGACAACAATGCAAAGATTGTACAAAAAGAAATCTGGCAATTGAATAAAAACTCAGAGATATCCAAGCGTTCAAAGTTAGTGTCAGAGAAAAAAACATTAGCTGTTTCTGACCAACCCGGGGTAATTTGAGGATATCTTCAACTACGGGCGCTATTCTGGGCTCATTCTTTTTTCTATCTCCTCAAGACATGCAAAATAATAATAACCTATCTTTTCCAACCCCTCACGTGTGAAGAGATTTGAAGAAAAAGATGATAATTACGTTCTCTGTCCACTTGGCCGAATCTGGACAGTACAACAAAAAAATCATTTTCTATCTGAATAAGGGTCCAATATGCAAATTTCGCTAAGAACATTTTTTAGTCGAGAACAATGCGAAGATTCTACAAAAAGAAATCTGGCAATTGAATAAAAACTCAGAGAGATCCAAGGGTTCAATGTTGGAGTCAGAGAAAAATACATTAGCTGTTTCTGACCAACCCGAGGTAATTTAAAGATTTCTTCAACTACGGGCGCTATTCTTGGCTCATTCTTTTTTCCATCTCCTCAAGACATGCAAAATAATAATAACCTATCTTTCCCTACCCCTCACGTGTGATGATATGTGAATAAAAAGTTGATAATTATGTTCTCTCTCCATTTGGCCGAATTCGGACCGTAGAACAAAAAATAATTTTCTATCTGAATAAGGGTCCAATATGCAAATTTC
Organism: Juncus effusus; assembly: GCA_027726005.1. Classification (NCBI taxonomy): domain Eukaryota; kingdom Viridiplantae; phylum Streptophyta; class Magnoliopsida; order Poales; family Juncaceae; genus Juncus; species Juncus effusus. The sequence goes on from CM050893.1 coordinate 5,963,861, forward strand.
GCTAAGAACATTTTTTAGTCGACAACAATGCGAAGATTCTACAAAAAGAAATCTGGCAATTGAAAAAAAACTCAGAGAAATCCAAGCGTTCAAAGTTGGAGTCGGAGAAAAAAACATTAGCTGTTTCTGACCAACCCGGGGTAATTTAAGGATATCTTCAACTACGTGCGCTATTCTTGGCTCATTCTTTTGTCTATCTCCTCAAGACATGCAAAATAATAATAACCTATATTTTCCAACCCCTCACGTGTGAAGAGATTTGAAGAAAAAGTTGATAATTACGTTCTCTCTCCACTTGGCCGAATCTGGACAGTACAACAAAAAAATCATTTTCTATCTGAATAAGGGTCTAATATGCAAATTTCGCTAAGAACATTTTTTAGTCGACAACAATGCGAAGATTGTACAAAAGAAATCTGGCAATTGAATAAAAACTCAGAGAGATCCAAGCGTTCAAAGTTGGTGTCAGAGAAAAAAACATTAGCTGTTTCTGACCAACCCGGGGTAATTTAAGGATATCTTCAACTACGGGCGCTATTCTGGGCTCATTCTTTTTTCTATCTCCTGAAGACATGCAAAATAATAATAACCTATCTTTTCCAACCCCTCACGTGTGAAGAGATTTGAAGAAAAAGATGATAATTATGTTATCTGTCCACTTGGCCGAATCTGGACAGTACAACAAAAAAATCATTTTCGATCTGAATAAGGGTCCAATATGCAAATTTCGCTAAGAACATTTCTTAGTCGACAACAATGTGAAGATTCTACAAAAATAAATCTGGCTATTGAATAAAAACTCAGAGAGATCCAAGCGTTCAAAGTTGGAGTCAGAAAAAAAAACATTAGCCGTTTCTGACCAACCCGAGGTAATTTAAGGATACTATCAACTACGGGCGCTATTCTTGCCTCATTCTTTTTTCTATCTACTCAAGACATGCAAAATAATAATAACCTATCATATCCTACCCCTCACATGTGAAGAGATTTGAAGAAAAAGTTGATAATTACGTTCTCTCTCCACTTGGCCGAATCTGGACAGTACAACAAAAAAATCATTTTCTATCTGAATAAGGGACCAATATGCAAATTTCGCTATGAACATTTTTTATTCGACAACAATGCGAAGATTCTACAAAAAGAAATCTGGCAATTGAATAAAAACTGAGAGAGATCCAAGGGTTCAAAGTTGGAGTCAGAGAAAAAAACATTAGCTGTTTCTGAGCAACCCGAGGTAATTTAAAGATTTCTTCAACTACGGGCGCTATTCTTGGCTCATTCGTTTTTCTATCTCCTCAAGACATGCAAAATAATAATAACCTATCTTTGCCTACCACTCACGTGTGAAGATATTTGAAGAAAATGTTGATAATTATGTTCTCTTCCATTTGGCCGAATACGGGCAGTAGAACAAAATATCATTTTCTATCTAAATAAGGGTCCAATATGCAAATTTCGCTCAGAACATTTTTTAGTTGACAAGAATGCGAAGATTCTACAAAAAGAAATCTAGCAATTGAATAAAAACGCAGAGAGATCCAAGGGTTCAATGTTGGAGTCAAAGAAAAAAACATTAGCTGTTTCTGACCAACCCGAGGTAATTTAAAGATTTCTTCAACTACGGGCGCTATTCTTGGCTCATTCTTTTTTCTATCTCCTCAAGACATGCAAAATAATAATAACCTATCTTTCCCTACCCCTCACGTGTAAAGATATGTGAATAAAAAGTTGATAATTATGTTCTCTCTCCATTTGGCCGAATTCGGACCGTAGAACAAAAAATCATTTTCTATCTGAATAAGGGTCCAATATGCAAATTTCGCTAAGAACATTTTTTAGTCGACAACAATGCGAAGATTCTACAAAAAGAAATCTGGCAATTGAATAAAAACTCAGAGAGATCCAAGCGTTCACATTTGGAGTCAGAGAAAAAAACATTAGCTGTTTCTGACCAACCCGAGGTAATTTAAGGATATCTTCAACTACGTGCGCTATTCTTGGCTCATTCTTTTTTCTATCTTCTCAAGACATGCAAAATAATAATAACCTATATTTTCCAACCCCTCACGTGTGAAGAGATTTGAAGAAAAAGTTGATAATTACGTTCTCTGTCCACTTGGCAGAATCTGGACAGTACAACAAAAAAGTCATTTTCTATCTGAATAAGGGTCCAATATGCAAATTTCGCTAAGAACATTTTTTATTCGACAACAATGCGAAGATTCTACAAAATGAAATCCGGCAATTGAATAAAAACTGAGAGAGATCCAGGGGTTCAAAGTTGGAGTCAGAGAAAAAAACAATAATTGTTTCTGAGCAACCCGAGGTAATTTAAAGATTTCTTCAACTACGGGCGCTATTCTTGGCTCATTCTTTTTTCTATCTCCTCAAGACATGCAAAATAATAATAACCTATCTTTCCCTACTACTCACGTGTGAAGAGATTTGAAGAAAAAGTTGATAATTATGTTCACTCTCCATTTGGCCGAATTCGGACAGTAGAAGAAAAAATCATTTTCTATCTGAATAAGGGTCCAATATGCAAATTTCGCTAAGAACATTTTTTAGTCGACAACAATGCGAAGATTCTACAAAACGAAATCTGGCAATTGAATAAAAACTGAGAGAGATCCAAGCGTTCAAATTTGGAGTCAGAGAAAAAAACATTAGCTGTTTCTGACCAACCCGAGGTAATTTAAAGATTTCTTCGACTACGGGCGCTATTCTTGGCTCATTCTTTTTTCTATCTCCTCAAGACATGCAAAATAATAATAAACTACCTTTTTCTACCCCTCATGTGTGAAGAGATTTGAAGAAAAAGTTGATAATTATGTTCACTCTCCATTTGGCCGAATTCGGACAGTAGAAGAAAAAATCATTTTCTATCTGAATAAGGGTCCAATTTGCAAATTTCGCTAAGAACATTTTTTAGTCGACAACAATGCGAAGATTCTACAAAAAGAAATCTGGCAATTGAATAAAAACTCAGAGAGATCCAAGCGTTCACATTTGGAGTCAGAGAAAAAAACATTAGCTGTTTCTGACCAACCCGGGTTAATTTAAGGATATCTTCAACTACGTGCGCTATTCTTGGCTCATTCTTTTTTCTATCTCCTCAAGACATGCAAAATAATAATAACCTATATTTTCCAACCCCTCACGTGTGAAGAGATTTGAAGAAAAAGTTGATAATTACGTTCTCTGTCCACTTGGCAGAATCTGGACAGTACAACAAAAAAGTCATTTTCTATCTGAATAAGGGTCCAATATGCAAATTTCGCTAAGAACATTTTTTATTCGACAACAATGCGAAGGTTCTACAAAATGAAATCCGGCAATTGAATAAAAACTGAGAGAGATCCAGGGGTTGAAAGTTGGAGTCAGAGAAAAAAACATTAGTTGTTTCTGACCAACCCGAGGTAATTTAAAGATTTCTTCGACTACGGGCGCTATTCTTGGCTCATTCTTTTTTCTATCTCCTCAAGACATGCAAAATAATAATAAACTACCTTTTTCTACCCCTCATGTGTGAAGAGATTTGAAGAAAATGTTGATAATTATGTTCTCTCTCCATTTGGCCGAATACGGGCAGTAGAACAAAAAATCATTATCTATCTGAATAAGGGTCCAATATGCAAATTTCGCTAAAGACATTTTTTAGTCGACAACAATGCGAAGATTCTACAAAAAGAAATCTGGCAATTGAATAAAAACTGAGAGAGATCCAAGCGTTCAAATTTGGAGTCAGAGAAAAAAACATTAGCTGTTTCTGACCAACCCGAGGTAATTTAAAGATTTCTTCTACTACGGGCGCTATTCTTGGCTCATTCTTTTTTCTATCTCTTCAAGACATGCAAAATAATAATAAACTACCTTTTTGTACCCCTCATGTGTGAAGAGATTTGAAGAAAAAGTTGATAATTATGTTCACTCTCCATTTGGCCGAATTCGGACAGTAGAAGAAAAAAACATTTTCTATCTGAATAAGGGTCCAATATGCAAATTTCGCTAAGAACATTTTTTAGTCGACAACAATGCGAAGATTCTACAAAAAGAAATCTGGCAATTGAATAAAAACTCAGAGAGATCCAAGCGTTCACATTTGGAGTCAGAGAAAAAAACATTAGCTGTTTCTGACCAACCCGGGGTAATTTAAGGATATCTTCAACTACGTGCGCTATTCTTGGCTCATTCTTTTTTCTATCTCCTCAAGACATGCAAAATAATAATAACCTATATTTTCCAACCCCTCACGTGTGAAGAGATTTGAAGAAAAAGTTGATAATTACGTTCTCTGTCCACTTGGCAGAATCTGGACAGTACAACAAAAAAGTCATTTTCTATCTGAATGAGGGTCCAATATGCAAATTTCGCTAAGAAAATTTTTTATTCGACAACAATGCGAAGATTCTACAAAATGAAATCCGGCAATTGAATAAAAACTGAGAGAGATCCAGGGGTTCAAAGTTGGAGTCAGAGAAAAAAACATTAGTTGTTTCTGACCAACCCGAGGTAATTTAAAGATTTCTTCGACTACGGGCGCTATTCTTGGCTCATTCTTTTTTCTATCTCCTCAAGACATGCAAAATAATAATAAACTACCTTTTTCTACCCCTCATGTGTGAAGAGATTTGAAGAAAATGTTGATAATTATGTTCTCTCTCCATTTGGCCGAATACGGGCAGTAGAACAAAAAATCATTATCTATCTGAATAAGGGTCCAATATGCAAATTTCGCTAAGAACATTTTTTAGTCGACAACAATGCGAAGATTCTACAAAAAGAAATCTGGCAATTGAATAAAAACTGAGAGAGATCCAAGCGTTCAAATTTGGAGTCGGAGAAAAAAACATTAGCTGTTTCTGACCAACCCGAGTTATTTAAAGATTTCTTCTACTACGGGCGCTATTCTTGGCTCATTCTTTTTTCTATCTCCTCAAGACATGCAAAATAATAATAAACTACCTTTTTCTACCCCTCATGTGTGAAGAGATTTGAAGAAAAAGTTGATAATTATGTTCACTCTCCATTTGGCCGAATTCGGACAGTAGATGAAAAAATCATTTTCTATCTGAATAAGGGTCCAATCTGCAAATTTCGCTAAGAATATTTTTTAGTCGACAGCAATGCGAAGATTCTACGGAAAGAAATCTGCCAATTTAATAAAAACTCAGAGAGATCCAAGGGTTCAAAGTTGGAGTCAGAGAAAAAAACATTAGCGGTTTCTGACCAACCCAAGGTAATTTAAAGATTTCTTCAACTACGGGCGCTATTCTTGGCTCATTCTTTTTTCTATCTCCTCAAGACATGCAAAATAATAATATACTATCTTTCCCTACCACTCACGTGTGAAGATATTTGAAGAAAAAGCTGATAATTATGTTCTCTCTCCATTTGGCCGAATACGGGCAGTAGAACAAAAAATCATTTTCTATCTGAATAAGGGTCCAATATGCAAATTTCGCTAAGAACATTTTTTAGTCGACAACAATGCGAAGATTCTACAAAAAGAAATCTGGCAATTGAATAAAAGCTCAGAGAGATCCAAGCGTTCAAAGTTGGAGTCAGAGAAAAAAATATTAGCTGTTTCTGACCAACCCGAGGGAATTTAAAGATTTCTTCAACTACGGGCGCTATTCTTGGCTCATTCTTTTTTCTATCTCCTCAGGACATGCAAAATAATAATAACCTATCTTTTCCTACCCCTCACGTGTGAAGAGATTTGAAGAAAAAGTTGATAATTATGTTCTCTCTCCACTTGGCCGAATCTGGACAATACAAGAAAAAAATCATTTTCTATCTGAATAAGGGTCCAATATGCAAATTTCGCTGAGAACATTTTTTAGTCGACAAGAATGTGAAGATTCTACAAAAGGAAATCTGGCAATTGAATAAAAACTCAGAGAGATCCAAACGTTCAAAGTTGGAGTCAGAGAAAAAACATTAGTTGTTTCTGACCAACCCGAGTTATTTAAAGATTTGTTCAACTACGGGCGCTATTCTTGGCTCATTCTTTCTTCTATCTCCTCAAGACATGCAAAATAATAATATACTATCTTTCCCTACCACTCACGTGTGAAGATATTTGAAGAAAAAGCTGATAATTATGTTCTCTCTCCATTTGGCCGAATACGGGCAGTAGAACAAAAAATCATTTTCTATCTGAATAAGGGTCCAATATGCAAATTTCGCTAAGAACATTTTCTAGTCGACAACAATCCGAAGATTCTACAAGAAGAAATCTGGCAATTGAATAAAAACTCATTGAGATCCAAGGGTTCAACGTTGGAGTCAGAGAAAAAAACATTAGCTGTTTCTGACCGACCCGAGATAATTTAAAGATTTCTTCAACTACGGGCGCTATTCTTGGCTCATTCTTTTTTCTGTCTCCTCAAGACATGCAAAATAAAAATAACCTATCTTTCCCTAACCCTCACGTGTGAAGATATTTGAAGAAAAAGTTGATAATTATGTTCTCTCTCCATTTGAGCGAATATGGGCAGTAGAACAAAAAATCATTATCTATCTGAATAAGGGTCCAATATGCAAATTTCGCTAAGAACATTTTTTAGTCGACAACAATACGAAGATTCTACAAAAAGAAATCTGGCAATTGAATTAAAACTCAGAGAGATCCAAACGTCAAAGTTGGAGTCAGAGAAAAAAACATTAGCTGTTTCTGACCAACCCGAGATAATTTAAAGATTTCTTCAACTACGGGCGCTATTCTTGGCACATTCTTTTTTCTATCTCCTCAAGACATGCAAAATAATAATAACCTATCTTTCCCTACCCCTCACGCGTGAAGATATTTGAAGAAAAAGTTGATAATTATGTTCTCTCTCTATTTGGCCGAATACGGGCAGTAGAACAAAAAATCATTTTCTATCTGAATAAGGGTCCAATATGCAAATTTCGCTAAGAACATTTTTTAGTCGACAACAATGCGATGGTTCTACAAAAAGAAATCTGGCAATTGAATAAAAACTCAGAGAGATCCAACGGTTCAAAGTTGGAGTCAGAGAAAAAAACATTAGCTGTTTCTGACCAACCCGAGGTAATTTAAAGATTTCTTCAACTACGGGCGCTATTCTTGGCTCATTCTTTTTTCTGTCTCCTCAAGACATGCAAAATAATAATAAACTATCTTTCCCGAACCCTCACGTGTGAAGATATTTGAAGAAAAAGTTGATAATTATGTTCTCTCTCGATTTGGCCGAATTCGGACAGTAGAACAAAAAATCATTTTCTATCTAAATAAGGGTCCAATATGCAAATTTCGCTAAGAACATTTTTTAGTCGAAAACAATGCGAAGATTCTACAAAAAGAAATCTGGCAATCGAATAAAAACTCAGAGAGATCCAAGGGTTCAATGTTGGAGTCAGAGAAAAAAACATTAGCTGTTTCTGACCAACCCGAGGTAATTTAAGGTTATCTTCAACTACGGGCGCTATTCTTGGCTCATTCTTTTTTCTATCTCCTCAGGACATGCAAAATAATAACAACCTATCTTTCCCTACCACTCACGTGTGAAGATATTTGAAGAAAAAGTTGATTATTATGTTCTCTCTCCATTTGGCCGAATACGGGCAGTAGAACAAAAAATCATTTTCTATCTGAATAAGGGTCCAATATGCAAATTTCGCTAAGAACATTTTTTAGTCGACAACAATGCGAAGATTCTACAAAAAGAAATCTGGCAATTGAATAAGAACTGAGAGAGATCCAAGCGTTCAAATTTGGAGTCAGAGAAAAAAACATTAGCTGTTTCTGACCAACCCGAGGTAATTTATGGATATCTTCAACTACGGGCGCTATTCTTGGCTCATTCTTTTTTCTATCTTCTCAAGACATGCAAAATAATAATAACCAATCTTTCCCTACCCCTCACGTGTGAAGATATTTGAAGAAAAAGTTGATAATTATGTTCTCTCTCCATTTGGCCGAATTCGGACAGTAGAACAAAAAATCATTTTCTATCTGAATAAGGGTCCAATCTGCAAATTTCGCTAAGAACATTTTTTAGTCGACAGCAATGCGAAGAATCTAAGGAAAGAAATCTGCCAATTGAATAAAAACTCAGAGAGATCCAAACGTCAAAGTTGGAGTCAGAGAAAAAAAGATTAGCTGTTTCTGACCAACCCGAGGTAATTTAAAGATTTCTTCAACTACGGGCGCTATTCTTGGCACATTCTTTTTTCTATCTCCTCAAGACATGCAAAATAATAATAACCTATCTTTCCCTACCCCTCACGCGTGAAGATATTTGAAGAAAAAGTTGATAATTATGTTCTAATTATGTTCTCTCTCTATTTGGCCGAATACGGGCAGTAGAACAAAAAATCATTTTCTATCTGAATAACGGTCCAATATGCAAATTTCGCTAAGAACATTTTTTAGTCGACAACAATGTGATGGTTCTACAAAAAGAAATCTGGCAATTGAATAAAAACTCAGAGAGATCCAGCGGTTCAAAGTTGGAGTCAGAGAAAAAAACATTAGCTGTTTCTGACCAACCCGAGGTAATTTAAAGATTTCTTCTACTACGGGCGCTATTCTTGGCTCATTCTTTTTTCTGTCTCCTCAAGACATGCAAAATAATAATAAACTATCTTTCCCTAACCCTCACGTGTGAAGATATTTGAAGAAAAAGTTGATAATTATGTTCTCTCTCGATTTGGCCGAATTCGGACAGTAGAACAAAAAATCATTTTCTATCTAAATAAGGGTCCAATATGCAAATTTCGGTAAGAACATTTTTTAGTCGAAAACAATGCGAAGAATCTACAAAAAGAAATCTGGCAATCGAATAAAAACTCAGAGAGATCCAAGGGTTCAATGTTGGAGTCAGAGAAAAAAACATTAGCTGTTTCTGACCAACCCGAGGTAATTTAAGGTTATCTTCAACTACGGGCGCTATTCTTGGCTCATTCTTTTTTCTATCTCCTCAGGACATGCAAAATAATAACAACCTATCTTTCCCTACCACTCACGTGTGAAGATATTTGAAGAAAAAGTTGATTATTATGTTCTCTCTCCATTTGGCCAAATACGGGCAGTAGAACAAAAAATCATTTTCTATCTGAATAAGGGTACAATATGCAAATTTCGCTAAGAACATTTTTTAGTCGAAAACAATGCGAAGAATCTACAAAAAGAAATCTGGCAATCGAATAAAAACTCAGAGAGATCCAAGGGTTCAATGTTGGAGTCAGAGAAAAAAACATTAGCTGTTTCTGACCAACCCGAGGTAATTTAAGGTTATCTTCAACTACGGGCGCTATTCTTGGCACATTCTTTTTTCTATCTCCTCAGGACATGCAAAATAATAACAACCTATCTTTCCATACCACTCACGTGTGAAGATATTTGAAGAAAAAGTTGATTATTATGTTCTCTCTCCATTTGGCCGAATACGGGCAGTAGAACAAAAAATCATTTTCTATCTGAATAAGGGTCCAATATGCAAATTTCGCTAAGAACATTTTTTAGTCGACAAGAATGTGAAGATTCTACAAAAAGAAATCTGGCAATTGAATAAGAACTGAGAGAAATCCAAGCGTTCAAATTTGGAGTCAGAGAAAAAAACATTAGCTGTTTCTGACCAACCCGAGGTAATTTATGGATATCTTCAACTACGGGCGCTATTCTTGGCTCATTCTTTTTTCTATCTCCTCAAGACATGCAAAATAATAATAACCTATCTTTTTCTACCACTCACGCGTGAAGATATTTGAAGAAAAAGTTGATAATTATGTTCTCTCTCCATTTGGCCGAATACGGACAGTAGAACAAAAAATCATTTTCTATCTGAATAAGGGTCCAATCTGCAAATTTTGCTAAGAACATTTTTTAGTCGACAACAATGCGAAGATTCTACGGAAAGAAATCTGCCAATTGAATAAAAACTCAGAGAGATCCAAGGGTTCAAAGTTGGAGTCAGAGAAAAAAACATTAGCTGTTTCTGACCAACCCAAGGTAATTTAATGATTTCTTCAACTACGGGCGCTATTCATGGCTCATTCTTTTTTCTATCTCCTCAAGACATGCAAAATAATAACATACTATCTTTCCCTACCACTCACGTGTGAAGATATTTGAAGAAAAAGCTGATAAATATGTTCTCTCTCCATTTGGCCGAATACGGGCAGTAGAACAAAAAATCATTTTCTATCTGAATAAGGGTCCACTATGCAAATTTCGCTAAGAACATTTTTTAGTCGACAACAATGCGAAGATTCTACAAAAAGAAATCTGGCAATTGAATAAAAGCTCAGAGAGATCCAAGCGTTCAAAGTTGGAGTCAGAGAAAAAAACATTAGCTGTTTCTGACCAACCCGAGGGAATTTAAAGATTTCTTCAACTACGGGCGCTATTCTTGGCTCATTCTTTTTTCTATCTCCTCAGGACATGCAAAATAATAATAACCTATCTTTTCCTAACCCTCACGTGTGAAGAGATTTGAAGAAAAAGTTGATAATTATGTTCTCTCTCCACTTGGCCGAATCTGGACAATACAAGATAAAAATCATTTTCTATCTGAATAAGGGTCCAATATGCAAATTTCGCTGAGAACATTTTTTAGTCGACAAGAATGTGAAGATTCTACAAAAGGAAATCTGGCAATTGAATAAAAACTCAGAGAGATCCAAACGTTCAAAGTTGGAGTCAGAGAAAAAAACATTAGTTGTTTCTGACCAACCCGAGGTAATTTAAAGATTTGTTCAACTACGGGCGCATTTCTTGGCTCATTCTTTTTTCTATCTCCTCAAGACATGCAAAATAATAATATACTATCTTTCCCTACCACTCACGTGTGAAGATATTTGAAGAAAAAGCTGATAATTATGTTCTCTCTCCATTTGGCCGAATACGGGTAGTAGAACAAAAAATCATTTTCTATCTGAATAAGGGTCCAATATGCAAATTTCGCTAATAACATTTTTTAGTCGACAACAATCCGAAGATTCTACAAGAAGAAATCTGGCAATTGAATAAAAACTCATTGAGATCCAAGGGTTCAACGTTGGAGTCAGAGAAAAAAACATTAGTTGTTTCTGACCAACCCGAGGTAATTTAAAGATTTGTTCAACTACGGGCGCATTTCTTGGCTCATTCTTTTTTCTATCTCCTCAAGACATGCAAAATAATAATATACTATCTTTCCCTACCACTCACGTGTGAAGATATTTGAAGAAAAAGCTGATAATTATGTTCTCTCTCCATTTGAGCGAATTTGGGCAGTAGAACAAAAAATCATTATCTATCTGAATAAGGGTCCAATATGCAAATTTCGCTAAGAACATTTTTTAGTCGACAACAATACGAAGATTCTACAAAAAGAAATCTGGCAATTGAATAAAAACTCAGAGAGATCCAAACGTCAAAGTTGGAGTCAGAGAAAAAAACATTAGCTGTTTCTGACCAACCCGAATTAATTTAAAGATTTCTTCAACTACGGGCGCTATTCTTGGCACATTCTTTTTTCTATCTCCTCAAGACATGCAAAATAATAATAACCTATCTTTCCCTACCCCTCACGCGTGAAGATATTTGAAGAAAAAGTAGATAATTATGTTCTCTCTCTATTTGGCCGAATACGGGCAGTAGAACAAAAAATCATTTTCTATCTGAATAAGGGTCCACTATGCAAATTTCGCTAAGAACATTTTTTAGTCGACAACAATGCGAAGATTCTACAAAAAGAAATCTGGCAATTGAATAAAAGCTCAGAGAGATCCAAGCGTTCAAAGTTGGAGTCAGAGAAAAAAACATTAGCTGTTTCTGACCAACCCGAGGGAATTTAAAGATTTCTTCAACTACGGGCGCTATTCTTGGCTCATTCTTTTTTCTATCTCCTCAGGACATGCAAAATAATAATAACCTATCTTTTCCTACCCCTCACGTGTGAAGAGATTTGAAGAAAAAGTTGATAATTATGTTCTCTCTCCACTTGGCCGAATCTGGACAATACAAGAAAAAAATCATTTTCTATCTGAATAAGGGTCCAATATGCAAATTTCGCTGAGAACATTTTTTAGTCGACAAGAATGTGAAGATTCTACAAAAGGAAATCTGGCAATTGAATAAAAACTCAGAGAGATCCAAACGTTCAAAGTTGGAGTCAGAGAAAAAAACATTAGTTGTTTCTGACCAACCCGAGGTAATTTAAAGATTTGTTCAACTACGGGCGCATTTCTTGGCTCATTCTTTTTTCTATCTCCTCAAGAGATGCAAAATAATAATATACTATCTTTCCCTACCACTCACGTGTGAAGATATTTGAAGAAAAAGCTGATAATTATGTTCTCTCTCCATTTGGCCGAATACGGGCAGTAGAACAAAAAATCATTTTCTATCTGAATAAGGGTCCAATATGCAAATTTCGCTAATAACATTTTTTAGTCGACAACAATCCGAAGATTCTACAAGAAGAAATCTGGCAATTGAATAAAAACTCATTGAGATCCAAGGGTTCAACGTTGGAGTCAGAGAAAAAAACATTAGTTGTTTCTGACCGACCCGAGGTAATTTAAAGATTTCTTCAACTACGGGCGCTGAAGAAAAAGTTGATAATTATGTTCTCTCTCCATTTGAGCGAATTTGGGCAGTAGAACAAAAAATCATTATCTATCTGAATAAGGGTCCAATATGCAAATTTCGCTAAGAACATTTTTTAGTCGACAACAATACGAAGATTCTACAAAAAGAAATCTGGCAATTGAATAAAAACTCAGAGAGATCCAAACGTCAAAGTTGGAGTCAGAGAAAAAAACATTAGCTGTTTCTGACCAACCCGAATTAATTTAAAGATTTCTTCAACTACGGGCGCTATTCTTGGCACATTCTTTTTTCTATCTCCTCAAGACATGCCAAATAATAATAACCTATCTTTCCCTACCCCTCACGCGTGAAGATATTTGAAGAAAAAGTAGATAATTATGTTCTCTCTCTATTTGGCCGAATACGGGCAGTAGAACAAAAAATCATTTTCTATCTGAATAAGGGTCCAATATGCAAATTTCGCTAAGAACATTTTTTAGTCGACAACAATGCGAAGATTCTACAAAAAGAAATCTGGCAATTGAATAAGTACTGAGAGAGATCCAAGCGTTCAAATTTGGAGTCAGAGAAAAAAACATTAGCTGTTTCTGACCAACCCGAGGTAATTTATGGATATCTTCAACTACGGGCGCTATTCTTGGCTCATTCTTTTTTCTATCTCCTCAAGACATGCAAAATAATAATAACCTATCTTTTTCTACCACTCACGCGTGAAGATATTTGAAGAAAAAGTTGATAATTATGTTCTCTCTCCATTTGGCCGAATTCGGACAGTAGAACAAAAAATCATTTTCTATCTGAATAAGGGTCCAATCTGCAAATTTCGCTAAGAACATTTTTTAGTCGACAGCAATGCGAAGATTCTACGGAAAGAAATCTGCCAATTGAATAAAAACTCAGAGAGATCCAAGGGTTCAAAGTTGGAGTCAGAGAAAAAAACATTAGCTGTTTCAGACCAACCCAAGGTAATTTAAAGATTTATTCAACTACGGGGGCTATTCTTGGCTCATTCTTTTTTCTATCTCCTCAAGACATGCAAAATAATAATATACTATCTTTCCCTACCACTCAGTGTGAAGATATTTGAAGTAAAAGCTGATAATTATGTTCTCTCTCCATTTGGCCGAATACGGGCAGTAGAACGAAAAATCATTTTCTATCTGAATAAGGCTCCAATATGCAAATTTCGCTAAGAACATTTTTTAGTCGACAACAATGCGAAGATTCTACAAAAAGAAATCTGGCAATTGAATAAAAGCTCAGAGAGATCCAAGCGTTCAAAGTTGGAGTCACAGAAAAAAACATTAGCTGTTTCTGACCAACCCGAGGGAATTTAAAGATTTCTTCAACTACGGGCGCTATTCTTGGCTCATTCTTTTTTCTATCTCCTCAGGACATGCAAAATAATAATAACCTATCTTTTCCTACCCCTCACGTGTGAAGAGATTTGAAGAAAAAGTTGATAATTATGTTCTCTCTCCACTTGGCCGAATCTGGACAATACAAGAAAAAAATCATTTTCTTTCTGAATAAGGGTCCAACATGCAAATTTCGCTGAGAACATTTTTTAGTCGACAAGAATGTGAAGATTCTACAAAAGGAAATCTGGCAATTGAATAAAAACTCAGAGAGATCCAAACGTTCAAAGTTGGAGTCAGAGAAAAAAACATTAGTTGTTTCTGACCAACCCGAGGTAATTTAAAGATTTGTTCAACTACGGGCGCATTTCTTGGCTCATTCTTTTTTCTATCTCCTCAAGACATGCAAAATAATAATAACCTATCTTTTTCTACCACTCACGCGTGAAGATATTTGAAGAAAAAGTTGATAATTATGTTCTCTCTCGATTTGGCCGAATTCGGACAGTAGAACAAAAAATCATTTTCTATCTAAATAAGGGTCCAATATGCAAATTTCGCTAAGAACATTTTTTAGTCGAAAACAATGCGAAGATTCTACAAAAAGAAATCTGGCAATCGAATAAAAACTCAGAGAGATCCAAGGGTTCAATGTTGGAGTCAGAGAAAAAAACATTAGCTGTTTCTGACCAACCCGAGGTAATTTAAGGTTATCTTCGACTACGGGCGCTATTCTTGGCTCATTCTTTTTTCTATCTCCTCAGGACATGCAAAATAATAACAACCTATCTTTCCCTACCACTCACGTGTGAAGATATTTGAAGAAAAAGTTGATTATTATGTTCTCTCTCCATTTGGCCGAATACGGGCAGTAGAACAAAAAATCATTTTCTCTCTGAATAAGGGTCCAATATGCAAATTTCGCTAAGAACATTTTTTAGTCGACAACAATGCGAAGATTCTACAAAAAGAAATCTGGCAATCGAATAAAAACTCAGAGAGATCCAAGGGTTCAATGTTGGAGTCAGAGAAAAAAACATTAGCTGTTTCTGACCAACCCGAGGTAATTTAAGGTTATCTTCGACTACGGGCGCTATTCTTGGCTCATTCTTTTTTCTATCTCCTCAGGACATGCAAAATAATAACAACCTATCTTTCCCTACCACTCACGCGTGAAGATATTTGAAGAAAAAGTAGATAATTATGTTCTCTCTCCATTTGGCCGAATACGGGCAGTAGAATAAAAAATCATTTTCTATCTGAATAAGGGTCCAATATGCAAATTTCGCTAAGAACATTTTTTAGTCGACAACAATGCGAGGATTCTACAAAATGAAATCTGGCAATTGAATAAAAACTGAGAGAGATCCAAGCGTTCAAATTTGGAGTCAGAGAAAAAAACATTAGCTGTTTCTGACCAACCCGAGGTAATTTAAGGATATCTTCAACTACGGGCGCTATTCTTGGCTCATTCTTTTTTCTATCTCCTCAAGACATGCAAAATAATAATAACCTATCTTTTTCTACCCCTCATGTGTGAAGAGATTTGAAGAAAAAGTTGATAATTATGTTCTCTCTCTCCATTTGGCCGAATTCGGATAGTAGAACAAAAAATCATTTTCTATCTGAATAAGGCTCCAATATGCAAATTTCGCTAAGAACATTTTTTAGTCGACAACAATGCAAAGATTCTACAAAAAGAAACCTGGCAATTGAATAAAAACTCAGAGAGATCCAAATGTTCAAAGTTGGTGTTAGAGAAAAAAACATTAGCTGTTTCTGACCAACCCGAGGTAATTTGAAGATTACTTCGACTACGGGCGCTATTCTTGGCTCATTCTTTTTTCTATCTCCTCAAGACATGCAAAATAATAATAAACTATCTTTCCCTACCACTCACGTGTGAAGATATTTGAAGAAAAGGCTGATAATTATGTTCTCTCTCCATTTGGCCGAATACGGGCATTAGAACAAAAAATCATTTTCTATCTGAATTTGGGTCCAATATGCAAATTTCGCTAAGAACATTTTTTAGTCGACAACAATGCGAAGATTCTACAAAAAGAAATCTGGCAATTGAATAAAACCTCAGAGAGATCCAAGCGTTCAAAGTTGGAGTCAGAGAAAAAAACATTAGCTGTTTCGGACCAACCCGAGGGAATTTAAAGATTTCTTCAACTACGGGCGCTATTCTTGGCTCATTCTTTTTTCTATCTCCTCAGGACATGCAAAATAATAATAACCTATCTTTCGCTAACCGTCACGTGTGAAGAGATTTGAAGAAAAAGTTGATAATAATGTTCTCTCTCCACTTGGCCGAATCTGGACAATACAAGAAAAAAATCATTTTCTATCTGAATAAGGGTCCAATATGCAAATTTCGCTGAGAACATTTTTTAGTCGACAACAATGCGAAGATTCTACAAAAAGAAATCTGGCAATTGAATAAAAACTCAGAGAGATCCAAACGTTCAAAGTTGGAGTCAGAGAAAAAAACATAAGCTGTTTCTGACCAACCCGAGGTAATTTAAAGATTTGTTCAACTACGGGCGCTATTCTTGGCATATTATTTTTTCTATCTCCTCAGGACATGCAAAATAATAACAACCTATCTTTCCCTACCACTTACGTGTGAAGATATTTGAAGAAAAAGTTGATAATTATGTTCTCTCTCCATTTGGCCGAATACGGGCAGTAGAACAAAAAATCATTTTCTATCTGAATAAGGGTCCAATATGGAAATTTCGCTAAGAACATTTTTTAGTCGACAACAATGCGAAGATTGTACAAAAAGAAATCTGGCAATTGAATAAAAACTGAGAGAGATCCAAGCGTTCAAATTTGGAGTCAGAGAAAAAAACATTAGCTGTTTCTGACCAACCCGAGGTAATTTATGGATATCTTCAACTACGGGCGCTATTCTTGGCTCATTCTTTTTTCTATCTGCTCAAGACATGCAAAATAATAATAAACTATCTTTCCCTACCACTCACGTGTGAAGATATTTGAAGAAAAAGCTGATAATTATGTTCTCTCTCCATTTGGCCGAATACGGGCAGTAGAACAAAAAATCATTTTCTATCTGAATAAGGGTCCAATATGCAAATTTCGCTTAGAACATTTTTTACTCCACAACAATGCGAAGATTCTACAAAAAGAAATCTGGCAATTGAATAAAAGCTCAGAAAGATCCAAGCGTTCAAAGTTGGAGTCAGAGAAAAAAACATTAGCTGTTTCTGACCAACCCGAGGGAATTTAAAGATTTCTTCAACTACGGGCGCTATTCTTGGCTCATTCTTTTTTCTATCTCCTCAGGACATGCAAAATAATAATAACCTATCTTTTCCTACCCCTCACGTGTGAAGAGATTTGAAGAAAAAGTTGATAATTATGTTCTCTCTCCACTTGGCCGAATCTGGACAATACAAGAAAAAAATCATTTTCTATCTGAATAAGGGTCCAATATGCAAATTTCGCTGAGAACATTTTTTAGTCGACAACAATGCGAAGATTCTACAAAAAGAAATCTGGCAATTGAATAAAAACTCAGAGAGATCCAAACGTTCAAAGTTGGAGTCAGAGAAAAAAACATTAGCTGTTTCTGACCAACCCGAGGTAATTTAAAGATTTGTTCAACTACGGGCGCTATTCTTGGCACATTCTTTTTTCTATCTCCTCAGGACATGCAAAATAATAATAACCTATCTTTTCCTACCCCTCACGTATGAAGAGATTTGAAGAAAGAGTTGATAATTATGTTCACTCTCCACCTGGCCGAATCTGGACAATACAACAAAAAATCATTTTCTATCTGAATAAGGGTCCAATATGCAAATTTCGGTAAGAACATTTGCTAGTCGACAACAATGTGAAGATTCTACAAAAAGAGATCTGACAATTATATAAAAACTGAGAGAGATCCAAGCGTTCAAAGTTGGAGTCAGAGAAAAAAACATTAGCTGTTTCTGACCAACCCGAGGTAATTTAAAGATTTCTTGAACTACGGGCGCTATTCTTGGCTCTTTCTTTTTTCTATCTCCTCAAGACATGCAAAATAATAATAACCTATCTTTCCTTACCACTCACGTGTTTTTGTAAAAAAAAGTGGATAATTATGTTCTCTCTCCATTTGACCGAATACGGGCAGTAGAACAAAAAATCATTTTCTATCTGAATAAGGGTCCAATATGCAAATTTCGCTAAGACCATTTTTTAGTCGACAACAATGCGAAGATTCTACAAGAAGAAATCTGGCAATTGAATAAAAACTCATTGAGATCCAACGGTTCAACGTTGGAGTCAGAGAAAAAAACATTAGCTGTTTCTGACCAACCCGAGGTAATTTAAAGATTTCTTCAACTACGGGCGCTATTCTTGGCTCATTCTTTTTTCTGTCTCCTCAAGACATGCAAAATAATAATAACCTATCTTTCCCTAACCCTCACGTGTGAAGATATTTGAAGAAAAAGTTGGTAATTATGTTCTCTCTCCATTTGGGCGAATATGGGCAGTAGAACAAAAAATCATTATCTATCTGAATAAGGGTCCAATATGCAAATTTCGCTAAGAACGTTTTTTAGTCGACAACAATACGAAGATTCTACAAAAAGAAATCTGGCAATTGAATCAAAACTCAGAGAGATCCAAACGTTCAAAGTTGGAGTCAGAGAAAAAAAATTAGCTGTTTCTGACCAACCGAGGTAATTTAAAGATTTCTTCAACTACGGGCGCTATTCTTGGCTCATTCTTTTTTCTATCTCCTCAAGACATGAAAAATAATAATAACCTATCTTTCCCTACCCCTCACGCGTGAAGATATTTGAAGAAAAAGTTGATAATTATGTTCTCTCTCCATTTGGCTGAATACGGGCAGTAGAACAAAAATCATTTTCTATCTGAATAAGGGTCCAATATGCAAATTTCGCTAAGAACATTTTTTAGTCGACAACAATGCGATGATTCTACAAAAAGAAATCTGGCAATTGAATAAAAACTCAGAGAGATCCAAGGGTTCAAAGTTGGAATCAGAGAAAAAAACATTAGCTGTTTCTGACCAACCCGAGGTAATTTAAAGATTTGTTCAACTACGGGCGCTATTCTTGGCTCATTCTTTTTTCTGTCTCCTCAAGACATGCAAAATAATAATAAACTATCTTTCCCTAACCCTCAAGTGTGAAGATATTTGAAGAAAAAGTTGATAATTATGTTCTCTCTCCATTTGGCCGAATTCGGACAGTAGAACAAAAAATCATTTTCTATCTGAATAAGGGTCCAATATGCAAATTTCTCTAAGAACATTTTTTAGTCGAAAACAATGCGAAGATTCTACAAAAAGAAATCTGGCAATTGAATAAAAATTCAGAGAGATCCAAGGGTTCAATGTTGGAGTCAGAGAAAAAAACATTAGCTGTTTCTGACCAACCCGAGGTAATTTAAAGATTTGTTCAACTACGGGCGCTATTCTTGGCTCATTCTTTTTTCTATCTCCTCAAGACATGCAAAATAATAATATACTATCTTTCCCTACCACTCACGTGTGAAGATATTTGAAGAAAAAGCTGATAATTATGTTCTCTCTCCATTTGGCCGAATACGGGCAGTAGAACAAAAAATCATTTTCTATCTGAATAAGGGTCCAATATGCAAATTTCGCTAAGAACATTTTTTAGTCGACAACAATCCGAAGATTCTACAAGAAGAAATCTGGCAATTGAATAAAAACTCATTGAGATCCAAGGGTTCAACGTTGGAGTCAGAGAAAAAAACATTAGCTGTTTCTGACCGACCCGAGGTAATTTAAAGATTTCTTCAACTATGGGCGCTATTCTTGGCTCATTCTTTTTTCTGTCTCCTCAAGACATGCAAAATAATAATAACCTATCATTCCCTAACCCTCACGTGTGAAGATTTTTGAAGAAAAAGTTGATAATTATGTTCTCTCTCTATTTGGGCGAATATGGGCAGTAGAACAAAATATCATTATCTATGTGAATAAGGGTTCAATATACAAATTTCGCTAAGAACGTTTTTTAGTCGACAACAATACGAAGATTCTACAAAAAGAAATCTGGCAATTGAATAAAAACTCAGAGAGATCCAAACGTTCAAAGTTGGAGTCAGAGAAAAAAACATTAGCTGTTTCTGACCAACCTGAGGTAATTTAAAGATTTCTTCAACTACGGGCGCTATTCTTGGCTCATTCTTTTTTGTATCTCCTCAAGACATGCAAAATAATAATAACCTATCTTTCCCTACCCCTCACGCGTGAAGATATTTGAAGAAAAAGTTGATAATTATGTTCTCTCTCCATTTGGCCGAATACGGGCAGTAGAACAAAAATCATTTTCTATCTGAATAAGGGTCCAATATGCAAATTTCGCTAAGAACATTTTTTAGTCGACAACAATGCGATGATTCTACAAAAAGAAATCTGGCAATTGAATAAAAACTCAGAGAGATCCAAGGGTTCAAAGTCGGAGTCAGAGAAAAAAACATTAGCTGTTTCTGACCAACCCGAGGTAATTTAAAGATTTCTTCAACTACGGGTGCTTTTCTTGGCTCATTCTTTTTTCTATCTCCTCAAGACATGCAAAATAATAATAACCTATCTTTCCCTAACCCTCACGTGTGAAGATATTTGAAGAAAAACTTGATAATTATGTTCTCTCTCCATTTGGGCGAATATGGGCAGTAGAACAAAAAATCATTATCTATCTGAATAAGGGTCCAATATGCAAATTTCGCTAAGAACGTTTTTTAGTCGACAACAATACGAAGATTCTACAAAAAGAAATCTGGCAATTGAATCAAAACTCAGAGAGATCCAAACGTTCAAAGTTGGAGTCAGAGAAAAAAACATTAGCTGTTTCTGACCAACCCGAGGTAATTTAAAGATTTCTTCAACTACGGGCGCTATTCTTGGCTCATTCTTTTTTCTGTCTCCTCAAGACATGCAAAATAATAATATCCTATCTTTCCCTAACCCTCACGTGTGAAGATATTTGAAGAAAAAGTTGATAATTATGTTCTCTCTCCATTTGGGCGAATATGGGCAGTAGAACAAAAAATCATTATCTATCTGAATAAGGGTCCAATATGCAAATTTCGCTAAGAACGTTTTTTAGTCGACAACAATACGAAGATTCTACAAAAAGAAATCTGGCAATTGAATCAAAACTCAGAGAGATCCAAACGTTCAAAGTTGGAGTCAGAGAAAAAAACATTAGCTGTTTCTGACCAACCCGAGGTAATTTAAACATTTCTTCAACTACGGGCGCTATTCTTGGCTCATTCTTTTTTCTATCTCCTCAAGACATGCAAAATAATAATAACCTATCTTTCCCTACCCCTCACGCGTGAAGATATTTGAAGAAAAAGTTGATAATTATGTTCTCTCTCCATTTGGCTGAATACGGGCAGTAGAACAAAAATCATTTTCTATCTGAATAAGGGTCCAATATGCAAATTTCGCTAAGAACATTTTTTAGTCGACAACAATGCGATGCTTCTACAAAAAGAAATCTGGCAATTGAATAAAAACTCAGAGAGATCCAAGGGTTCAAAGTTGGAGTCAGAGAAAAAAACATTAGCTGTTTCTGACCAACCCGAGGTAATTTAAAGATTTCTTCAACTACGGGCGCTATTCTTGGCTCATTCTTTTTTCTGTCTCCTCAAGACATGCAAAATAATAATAAACTATCTTTCCCTAACCCTCACGTGTGAAGATATTTGAAGAAAAAGTTGATAATTATGTTCTCTCTCCATTTGGCCGAATTCGGACAGTAGAACAAAAAATCATTTTCTATCTGAATAAGGGTCCAATATGCAAATTTCTCTAAGAACACTTTTTAGTCGAAAACAATGCGAAGATTCTACAAAAAGAAATCTGGCAATTGAATAAAAACTCAGAGAGATCCAAGGGTTCAATGTTGGAGTCAGAGAAAAAAACATTAGCTGTTTCTGACCAACCCGAGATAATTTAAGGATATCTTCAACTACGGGCGCTATTCTTGGCTCATTCTTTTTTCTGTCTCCTCAAGACATGCAAAATCATAATAACCTATCTTTCCCTACCACTCACGTGTGAAGATATTTGAAGAAAAAGTTGATAATTATGTTCTCTGTCAATTTGGCCGAATACGGGCAGTAGAACAAAAAATCATTTTCTATCTGAATAATGGTCCAATATGCAAATTTCGCTAAGAACATTTTTTAGTCGACAACAATGCGATGATTCTACAAAAAGAAATCTGGCAATTGAATAAAAACTCAGAGAGATCCAAGCGTTCAAAGTTGGAGTCAGAGAAAAAAACATTAGCTGTTTCTGACCAACCCGAGGTAATTTACAGATTTGTTCAACTACGGGCGCTATTCTTGGCACATTCTTTTTTCTATCTCCTCAGGACATGCAAAATAATAATAACCTATCTTTTCCTACCCCTCACGTATGAAGAGATTTGAAGAAAAAGTTGATAATTATGTTCTCTCTCCACCTGGCCGAATCTGGACAATACAACAAAAAATCATTTTCTATCTGAATAAGGGTCCAATATGCAAATTTCGCTAAGAACATTTTTTAGTCGACAACAATGCGATGCTTCTACAAAAAGAAATCTGGCAATTATATAAAAACTGAGAGAGATCCAAGCGTTCAAAGTTGGAGTCAGAGAAAAAAACATTAGCTATTTCTGACCAACCCGAGGTAATTTAAAGAATTCTTGAACTACGGGCGCAATTCTTGGCTCATTCTTTTTTCTATCTCCTCAAGACATGCAAAATAATAATAACCTATCTTTCCTTACCACTCACGTGTGAAGATATTTGAAAAAAAAGTGGATAATTATATTCTCTCTCCATTTGGCCGAATACGGGCAGTAGAACAAAAAATCATTTTCTATCTGAATAAGGGTCCAATATGCAAATTTCGCTAAGAACATTTTTTAGTCGACAACAATGCGAAGATTCTACAAGAAGATATCTGGCAATTGAATAAAAACTCATTGAGATCCAAGGGTTCAACGTTGGAGTCAGAGAAAAAAACATTAGCTGTTTCTGACCGACCCGAGGTAATTTAAGGATATCTTCAACTACGGGCGCTACTCTTCGCTCATTCTTTTTTCTATCTCCTCAAGACATGCAAAATAATAATAACCTATTTTCCCTACCCCTCACGCGTGAAGATATTTGAAGAAAAAGTTGATAATTATGTTCTCTCTCCATTTGGCCGAATACGGGCAATAGAACAAAAATCATTTTCTATCTGAATAAGGGTCCAATATACAAATTTCGCTAAGAACGTTTTTTAGTCGACAACAATACGAAGATTCTACAAAAAGAAATCTGGCAATTGAATAAAAACTCAGAGAGATCCAAACGTTCAAAGTTGGAGTCAGAGAAAAAAACATTAGCTGTTTCTGACCAACCCGAGGTAATTTAAAGATTTCTTCAACTACGGGCGCTATTCTTGGCTCATTCTTTTTTCTGTCTCCTCAAGACATGCAAAATAATAATAACCTATCTTTCCCTACCCCTCACGCGTGAAGATATTTGAAGAAAAAGTTGATAATTATGTTCTCTCTCCATTTGGCCGAATACGGGCAATAGAACAAAAATCATTTTCTATCTGAATAATGGTGCAATATGCAAATTTCGCTAAGAACATTTTTTAGTCGACAATAATGCGATGATTCTACAAAAAGAAATCTGGCAATTGAATAAAAACTCAGAGAGATCCAAGGGTTCAAAGTTGGTGTCAGAGAAAAAAACAATAGCCGTTTCTGACCAACCCGAGGTAATTTAAAGATTTCTTCAACTACGGGCGCTATTCTTGGCTCATTCTTTTTTCTGTCTCCTCAAGACATGCAAATTAATAATTGACTATCTTTCCCTAACCCTCACGTGTGAAGATATTTTAAGAAAAAGTTGATAATTATGGTAGGAAAAGATAGGTTATTATTATTTTGCATGTCTTATGGAGATAGAAAAAAGAATGAGCCAAGAATAGCGCCCGTAGTAGAAGAAATCCTTAAATTACCTCGGGTTGGTCAGAAACAGCTAATGTTTTTTTCTCTGACTCCAACTTTGAAACCTTGGATCTCTCTGAGTTTTTATTCAATTGCCAGATTTCTTTTTGTAGAATCTTCGCATTGTTGCCGACTAAAAAATATTCTTAGCGAAATTTACATATTGGACCCTTATTCAGATAAAAAATGATTTTTTGTTCTACTGTCCGAATTCGGCCAAATGGAGAGAGAACATAATTATCAACTTTTTCTTCAAATATCTTCACACGTGAGGGGTAGGGAAAGATAGGTTCTTATTATTTTGCATGTCTTGAGGAGATAGAAAAAGGAATGAGCGAAGAATAGCGCCCGTAGTTGAAGAAATCTTTAAATTCACTCGGGTTGGTCAGAAACAACTATTGTTTTTTTCTCTGACTCCGACTTTGAAACGCTTGGATCTCTTTCAGTTTTTATTCAATTGCCAGATTTCTTTTTGTAGAATCTTCGCATGGTCTTCGACTAAAAAATGTTCTTAGCAAAATTTGCATATTGGACCCTTATTCAGATAGAAAATGATTTTTTTGTTGTACTGTTCAGATTCGGCCAAGTGCAGAGTGAACATATTATCAACTTTTTCTTCAAATCTCTTCTCACGTGAGGGGTGGGAAGAGATAGGTTATTATTATTTTGCATGTCTTGAGGAGATAGAAAGAAGAATGAGTCAAGAATAGCGCCCGTAGTTGAAGATATCTTCAAATTACCTTGGGTTGGTCAGAAACAGCTAATGTTTTTTTCTCTGACTCCAACTTTGAACGTTTCGATCTCTCTCAGTTTTTATTCAATTGCCAGATTTCTTTTTTTAGAATCTTCGCATTGTTGTCGACTAAAAAATGTTCTTAACGAAATTTGCATATTGGACCCTTATTCAGATAGAAAATATTTTTTTTGTAGTACTGTCCAGATTCGGCCAAGTGGAGAAAGAACATAATCATCAACTTTTTCTTCAAATCTCTTCACACGTGAGGGGTAGGAAAAGATAGGTTATTATTATTTTGCATGTCTTGAGGAGATAGAAAAAAGAATGAGCTAAGAATAGCGCCCGTAGTCGAAGAAATCTATAAATTACCTCGGCTTGGTCAGAAACAGCTAATGTTTTTTTCTCTGACTCCAACTTTGAACACTTGGATCTCTCTCAGTTTTTATTCAATTGCCAGATTTCTTTTTGTGGAATCTTCGCATTGCTGTCCACTAAAAAATGTTCTTAGCGAAATTTGCATATTGGACCCTTATTCAGATAGAAAATGATTTTTTTGTTGTACTGTCCAGATTCGGCCAAGTGGAGAGAGAACATAATTATCAGCTTTTTCTTCAAATCTCTTCACACGTGAGGGGTAGGAAAAGATAGGTTATTATTATTTTTCTTGTATTGAGGAGATAGAAAAAAGAATGAGCCAAGAATAGCGCCCGTAGTCGAAGAATAATCTTTAAATTACCTCGGGTTGGTCAGAAACAGCTAATGTTTTTTTCTCTGACTCCAACTTTGAACACTTGGATCTCTCTCAGTTTTTATTCAATTGCCAGATTTCTTTTTGTAGAATCTTCGCATTGTTGTCGACTAAAAAATCTTCTTAGCGCGATTTGCATATTGGACTCTTGTTCAGAGAGAAAATGATTTTTTTGTTGTACTGTCCAGATTCGGCCAAGTGGAGAGAGAACATAATCATCAACTTTTTCTTCAAATCTCTTCACACGGGAGGGGTAGGAAAAGATAGGTTATTATTATTTTGCATGTCTTGAGGAGATAGAAAAAAGAATGAGCGAAGAATAGCGCCCGTAGTCGAAGATATCCTTAAATTACCTCGGGTTGGTCAGAAACAGCTAATGTTTTTTTCTCTGACTCCAATTTTGAGCCCTTGGATCTCTCTGAGTCTTTATTCAATTGCCAGATTTCTTTTTGTAGAATCTTCGCATTGTTGTCGACTAAAAAATGTTCTTAGCGAAATTTGCATATTGGACCCTTATTCAGATAGAAAATGATTTTTTGTTCTACTGTCCGAATTCGGCAAAATGGAGAGAGAACATAATTATCAACTTTTTCTCCAAATATCTTCACACGTGAGGGGTAGGGAAAGATAGGTTATTATTATTTTGCATGTCTTGAGGAGATAGAAAAAGGAATGAGCCAAGAATAGCGCACATAGTTGAAGAAATCTTTAGATTACCTCGGGTTGGTCATAAACAGCTAATGTTTTTTTGTCTGACTCCAACTTTGAACGCTTGGATCTCTCTCAGTTTTTATTCAATTGCCAGATTTCTTTTTGTGGAATCTTCGCATGGTTTTCGACTAAAAAATTTTCTTAGCAAAATTTGCATATTTGACCCTTATTCAGATAAAAAATGATTTTTTTGTTGTACTGTCCAGATTCGGCCAAGTGGAGAGAGAACATAATTATCAACTTTTTCTTCAAATCTCTTCACACGTGAGGGTGGGAAGAGATAGGTTATTATTATTTTGCATGTCTTGAGGAGATAGAAAAAAGAATGAGTCAAGAATAGCGCCCGTAGTCGAAGAAAAATCTTTAAATTAACTCGGGTTGGTCAGAAACAGCTAATGTTTTTTTCTCTGACTCCAACTTTGAACACTTGGATCTCTCTCAGTTTTTATTCAATTGCCATATTTCTTTTTGTAGAATCTTCGCATTGTTGTCGACTAAAAAATCTTCTTAGCGCGATTTGCCTATTGGACTCTTGTTCAGAGAGAAAATGATTTTTTTGTTGTACTGTCCAGATTCGTCCAAGTGGAGAGAGAACATAATTATCAACTTTTTCTTCAAATCTCTTCACACGGGAGGGGTAGGAAAAGATAGCTTATTATTATTTTGCATGTCTTGAGGAGATAGAAAAAAGAATGAGCGAAGAATAGCGCCCGTAGTTGAAGATATCCTTAAATTACCTCGGGTTGGTCAGAAACAGCTAATGTTTTTTTCTCTGACACCAATTTTGAGCCCTTGGATCTCTCTGAGTCTTTATTCAATTGCCAGATTTCTTTTTGTAGAATCTTCGCATTGTTGTCGACTAAAAAATGTTCTTAGCGAAATTTGCATATTGGACCCTTATTCAGATAGAAAATGATTTTTTGTTCTACTGTCCGAATTCGGCCAAATGGAGAGAGAACATAATTATCAACTTTTTCTCCAAATATCTTCACACGTGAGGGGTAGGGAAAGATAGGTTATTATTATTTTGCATGTCTTGAGGAGATAGAAAAAGGAATGAGCCAAGAATAGCGCACATAGTTGAAGAAATCTTTAGATTACCTCGGGTTGGTCAGAAACAGCTAATGTTTTTTTCTCTGACTCCAACTTTGAACGCTTGGATCTCTCTTAGTTTTTATTCAATTGCCAGATTTCTTTTTGTAGAATCTTCGCATGGTTTTCGACTAAAAAATGTTCTTAGCAAAATTTGCATATTTGACCCTTATTCAGATAAAAAATGATTTTTTTGTTGTACTGTCCAGATTCGGCCAAGTGGAGAGTGAACATAGTATCAACTTTTTCTTCAAATCTCTTCTCACGTGAGGCGTGGGAAGAGATAGGTTATTATTATTTTGCATGTCTTGAGGAGATACAAAAAAGACTGAGTCAAGAATAGCGCCCGTAGTAGAAGATATGCATAAATTACCTTGGGTTGGTCAGAAACAGCTAATGTTTTTTTCTCTGACTCCAACTTTGAACGCTTGGATCTCTCTCAGTTTTTATTCAATTGCCAGATTTCTTTTTGTAGAATCTTCGCATTGTTGTCGACTAAAAAATGTTCTTAGCGAAATTTGCATATTGGACCCTTATTCAGATAGAAAATGATTTTTTTGTTGTAGTGTCCAGATTCGGCCAAGTGGAGAGAGAACATAATTATCAACTTTTTCTTCAAATCTCGTCACACGTCAGGGGTAGGAAAAGATAAGTTATTATTATATTGCATGTCTTGAGGAGATAGAAAAAAGAATGAGCTAAGAATAGCACCCGTAGTCGAAGAAATCTTTAAATTACCTCGGGTTGGTCAGAAACAGCTAATGTTTTTTTCTCTGACTCCAACTTTGAACGCTTGGATCTCTCTTAGTTTTTATTCAATTGTCAGATTTATTTTTGTAGAATCTTCGCATTGTTGTCTACTAAAAAATGTTCTTAGCAAAATTTGCATATTGCACCCTTATTCAGATAGAAAATGATTTTTTTGTTGTACTGTCCAGATTCGGCCAAGTGGAGAGAGAACATAATTATCAACTTTTTCTTCAAATCTCTTCACACGTGAGGGGTAGGAAGAGATAGGTTATAATTATTTTGCATGTCTTGAGGAGATAGAAAAAAGAATGAGCCAAGAATTGTGCCCGTTGTTGAAGATATCCTTAAATTACCTCGGGTTGGTCAGAAACAGTTAATGTTTTTTTCTCTGACTCTAACTTTCAACCCTTGGATCTCTCGGAGTTTGTATTCAATTGCCAGCTTTCTTTTTGTAGAATCTTCGCATTGTTGTTGACTAAAAAATGTTCTTAGCGAAATTTGCATATTGGACCCTTATTCAGATAGAAAATGATTTTTTTGTTGTACTGTCCAGATTCGGCCAAGTGGAGAGAGAACATAATTATCAACTTTTTCTTCAAATCTCTTCACACGGGAGGGGTAGGATAAGATAGGTTATAATTATTTTGCATGTCTTGAGGAGATAGAAAAAAGAATGAGCCAAGAATTGTGCCCGTCGCTGAAGATATCCTTAAATTACCTCGGGTTGGTCAGAAACAGCTAATGTTTTTTTCTCTGACTCCAACTTTGAACCCTGGGATCTCTCTGAGTTTTTATTCAATTGCCAGATTTCTTTTTGTAGAATCTTCGCATTGTTGTCGACTAAAAAATGTACTTTGCGAAATTTGCATATTGGACCCTTATTCAGATAGAAAATGATTTTTTTGTTGTACTGTCCAGATTCGGCCAAGTGGAGAGAGAACATAATTATCAACTTTTTCTTCAAATCTCTTCACATGGGAGGGGTAGGAAAAGATAGGTTATAATTATTTTGCATGTCTTGAGGAGATAGAAAAAAGAATGAGCCAAGAATTGTGCCCGTTGTTGAAGATATAATTAAATTACCTCGGGTTGGTCAGAAACAGCTAATGTTTTTTTCTCTGACTCTAACTTTGAACCCTTGGTTATCTCTGAGTTTTTATTCAATTGCCAGATTTCTTTTTGTAGAATCTTCGCATTGTTGTTGACTAAAAAATGTTCTTAGCGAAATTTGCATATTGGACCTTTATTCAGAGAGAAAATGATTTTTTTGTTGTATTGTCCAGATTCGGCCAAGTGGAGAGAGAACGTAATTATCAACTTTTTCTTCAAATCTCCTCACATGGGAGGGGTAGGAAAAGATAGGTTATAATTATTTTGCATGTCTTAAGAAGATAGAAAAAAGAATGAGCCAAGAATTGTGCCCGTCGCTGAAGATATCCTTAAATTACCTCGGGTCTGTCAGAAACAGCTAATGTTTTTTTCTCTGACTCCAACTTTGAACCCTTGGATCTCTCTGAGTTTTTATTCAATTGCCAGATTTCTTTTTGTAGAATCTTCGCATGGTTTTCGACTAAAAAATGTTCTTAGCAAAATTTGCATATTTGACTCTTATTCAGATAAAAAATGATTATTTTGTTGTACTGTCCAGATTCGGCCAAGTGGAGAGTGAACATAGTATCAACTTTTTCTTCAAATCTCTTCTCACGTGAGGGGTGGGAAGAGATAGGTTATTATTATTTTGCATGTCTTGAGGAGATAGAAAAAACAATGAGTCAAGAATAGCGCCCGTAGTAGAAGATATCCATAAATTACCTCGGGTTGGTCAGAAACAGCTAATGTTTTTTTCTCTGACTCCAACTTTGAACGGTTGGATCTCTCTCAGTTTTTATTCAATTGCCAGATTTCTTTTTGTAGAATCTTCGCATTGTTGTCGACTAAAAAATGTTCTTAGCGAAATTTGCATATTGGACCCTTATTCAGATAGAAAATGATTTTTTTGTTGTAGTGTCCAGATTCGGCCAAGTGGAGAGAGAACATAATTATCAACTTTTTCTTCAAATCTCTTCACACGGGAGGGGTAGGAAAAGATAGGTCATAATTATTTTGCATGTCTTGAGGAGATAGAAAAAAGAATGAGCCAAGAATTGTGCCCGTCGCTGAAGATGTCCTTAAATTACCTCGGGTTGGTCAGAAACAGCGAATGTTTTTTTCTCTGACTCCAACATTGAACCCTTGGATCTCTCTGAGTTTTTATTCAATTGCCAGATTTCTTTTTGTAGAATCTTCGCATTGTTGTCGACTAAAAAATGTTCACAGCGAAATTTGCATATTGGACCCTTATTCAGATAGAAAATGATTTTTTGTTCTACTGTCCGAATTCGGCCAAATGGAGAGAGAACATAGTTATCAACTTTTTCTTCAAATATGTTCACACGTGAGGGGTAGGGAAAGATAGGTTATTATTATTTTGCATGTCTTGAGGAGATAGAAAAAATAATGAGCCAAGAATTGTGCCCGTCGCTGAAGATGTCCTTAAATTAGCTCGGGTTGGTCAGAAACAGCTAATTCTTTTTTCTCTGACTCCAACTTTTAACGCTTGGATCTCTCTCAGTTTTTATTCAATTGCCAGATTTCGTTTTGTAGAATCTTCGCATGGTTGTCGACTAAAAAATGTTCATAGCAAAATTTGCATATTGGACCATTATTCAGATAGAAAATGATTTTTTGTTCTACTGTCCGAATTCGGCCAAATGGAGAGAGAACATAATTATCAACTTTTTTTTCAAATCTCATCTCACGTGAGGGGTACGAAAAGATAGGTTATTATTATTTTACATGTCTTGAGGAGATAGAAAAAAGAATGAGCCAAGAATAGCGCCCGTAGTTGAAGAAATCTTCAAATTACCTCGGGTTGGTCAGAAACAGCTAATGTTGTTTTCTCTGACCCGAACTTTTAACGCTTGGATCTCTCTCAGTTTTTATTCAATTGCCAGATTTCTTTTTATAGAATCTTCGCATTGTTGTCGACTAAAAAATGTACTTTGCGAAATTTGCATATTGGACCCTTATTCAGATAGAAAATGATTTTTTTGTTGTACTGTCCAGATTCGGCCAAGTGGAGAGGGAACATAATTATCAACTTTTTCTTCAAATCTCTTCTCACGTGAGGGGTACGAAAAGATAGGTTATTATTATTTTACATGTCTTGAGGAGATAGAAAAAAGAATGAGCCAAGAATAGCGCCCGTAGTTGAAGAAATCTTCAAATTACCTCGGGTTGGTCAGAAACAGCTAATGTTTTTTTCTCTGACTCCAACTTTGAACGCTTGGATCTCTCTCAGTTTTTATTCAATTGCCAGATTTCTTTTTGTAGAATCTTCGCATTGTTGTCGACTAAAAAATGTTCTTAGCGAAATTTGCATATTGGACCCTTATTCAGATAGAAAATGATTTTTTTGTTGTACTGTCCAGATTCGGCCAAGTGGAGAGAGAACATAATTATCAATTTTTTCTTCAAATCTCTTCACACGGGAGGGTTAGGAAAAGATAGGTTATAATTATTTTGCATGTCTTGAGGAGATAGAAAAAAGAATGAGCCAAGAATTGTGCCCGTTGTTGAAGATATCCTTAAATTACCTCGGGTTGGTCAGAAACAGCTAATGTTTTTTTCTCTGACTCCAACTTTGAACCCTTGGATCTCTCTGAGTTTTTATTCAATTGCCAGATTTCTTTTTCTAGAATCTTCGCATTGTTGTCGACTAAAAAATGTTCTTTGCGAAATTTGCATATTAGACTCTTATTCAGATAGAAAATGATTTTTTGTTCTACTGTCCGAATTCGGCCAAGTGGAGAGAGAACATAATTATCTACTTTTTATTCAAATCTCTTCACACGGGAGGGTCAGGAAAAGATAGGTTATAATTATTTTGCATGTCTTGAGGAGATAGAAAAAATAATGAGCCAAGAATTGTGCCCGTTGTTGAAGATATCCTTAAATTACCTCGGGTTGGTCAGAAACAGCTAATGTTTTTTTCTCTGACTCCAACTTTGAACCCATGGATCTCTCTGAGTTTTTATTCAATTGCCAGATTTCTTTTTGTAGAATCTTCGCATTGTTGTCGACTAAAAAATGTTCTTAGCGAAATTTGCATATTGGACCCTTATTCAGATAGAAAATGATTTTTTGTTCTACTGTCAGAATTCGGCCAAATGGAGAGAACATAATTATCAACTTTTTCTTCAAATATCTTCACACGTGAGGGGTAGGGAAAGATAGTTTATTATTATTTTGCATGTCTTGAGGAGACAGAAAAAAGAATGAGCCAAGAATTGCGCCCGTAGTTGAAGAAATCTTTAAATTACCTCGGGTTGGTCAGAAACAGCTATTGTTTTTTTCTCTGACTCCAATTTGAACGCTTGGATCTCACTCAGGTTTTATATAATTGCCAGATTTCTTTTTTTTAGAATCTTCGCATTGTTGTTTTCTAAAAAATGTTCTGAGCGAAATTTGCATATTGAACCCTTATTCAGATAGAAAATGATTTTTTTGTTGTACTGTCCAGATTCGGCCAAGTGGAGAGAGAACATAATTATCAACTTTTTCTTCAAATCCCTTCACACAGGAGGGGTAGGAAAAGATAGGTTATAATTATTTTGCATGTCTTGAGGAGATAGAAAAAAGAATGAGCCAAGAATTGTGCCCGTTGTTGAAGATATCCATAAATTACCTCGGGTTGGTCAGAAACAGCTAATGTTTTTTTCTCTGACTCCAACTTTGAACCCTTGGATCTCTCTGAGTTTTTATTCAATTGCCAGATTTCTTTTTCTAGAATCTTCGCATTGTTGTCGACTAAAAAATGTTCTTTGCGAAATTTGCATATTAGACTCTTATTCAGATAGAAAATGATTTTTTGTTCTACTGTCCGAATTCGGCCAAGTGGAGAGAGAACATAATTATCTACTTTTTATTCAAATCTCTTCACACGGGAGGGTCAGGAAAAGATAGGTTATAATTATTTTGCATGTCTTGAGGAGATAGAAAAAATAATGAGCCAAGAATTGTGCCCGTTGTTGAAGATATCCTTAAATTACCTCGGGTTGGTCAGAAACAGCTAATGTTTTTTTCTCTGACTCCAACTTTGAACCCATGGATCTCTCTGAGTTTTTATTCAATTGCCAGATTTCTTTTTGTAGAATCTTCGCATTGTTGTCGACTAAAAAATGTTCTTAGCGAAATTTGCATATTGGACCCTTATTCAGATAGAAAATGATTTTTTGTTCTACTGTCAGAATTCGGCCAAATGGAGAGAACATAATTATCAACTTTTTCTTCAAATATCTTCACACGTGAGGGGTAGGGAAAGATAGTTTATTATTATTTTGCATGTCTTGAGGAGACAGAAAAAAGAATGAGCCAAGAATTGCGCCCGTAGTTGAAGAAATCTTTAAATTACCTCGGGTTGGTCAGAAACAGCTAATGTTTTTTTCTCTGACTCCAATTTGAACGCTTGGATCTCACTCAGGTTTTATATAATTGCCAGATTTCTTTTTTTTAGAATCTTCGCATTGTTGTTTTCTAAAAAATGTTCTGAGCGAAATTTGCATATTGAACCCTTATTCAGATAGAAAATGATTTTTTTGTTGTACTGTCCAGATTCGGCCAAGTGGAGAGAGAACATAATTATCAACTTTTTCTTCAAATCTCTTCACACGGGAGGGGTAGGAAAAGATAGGTTATTATTATTTTGCATGTCTTGAGGAGACAGAAAAAAGAATGAGCCAAGAATAGCGCCCGTAGTTGAAGAAATCTTCAAATTACCTCGGGTTGGTCAGAAACAGCTAATATTTTTTTCTCTGACTCCAACTTTGAACGCTTGGATCTCTCTCAGTTTTTATTCAATTGCCAGATTTCTTTTTGTAGAATCTTCGCATTGTTGTCGACTAAAAAATGTTCTTAGCGAAATTTGCATATTGGACACTTATTCAGATAGAAAATGATTTTTTTGTTGTACTGTCCAGATTCGGCCAAGTGGAAAGAGAACATAATTATCAACTTTTTCTTCAAATCCCTTCACACAGGAGGGGTAGGAAAAGATAGGTTATAATTATTTTGCATGTCTTGAGGAGATAGAAAAAAGAATGAGCCAAGAATTGTGCCCGTTGTTGAAGATATCCTTAAATTACCTCGGGTTGGTCAGAAAAACCTAATGTTTTTTTCTCTGACTCCAACTTTGAACACTTGGATCTCTCTGAGTTTTTATTCAATTGCCAGATTTCTTTTTGTAGAATCTTCGCATTGTTGTCGACTAAAAAATGATCTTAGTGAAATTTGCATATTGGACCCTTATTCAGATAGAAAATGATTTTTTGTTCTACTGTCCGAATTCGGCCACATGGAGAGAGAACATAGTTATCAACTTTTTCTTCAAATTTCATCTCACGTGAGGGGTGGAAAAGATAGGTTATTATTATTTTACATGTCTTGAGGAGATAGAAAAAAGTATGAGCCAAGAATAGCGCCTGTAGTAGAAGAAATCTTCAAATTACCTCGGGTTGGTCAGAAACAGCTAATGTTTTTTTCTCTGACTCCAACTTTTAACGCTTGGATCTCTCTCAGTTTTTATTCAATTGCCAGATTTATTTTTGTAGAATCTTCGCATTGTTGTCGACTAAAAAAGTACTTCGCGAAATTTGCATATTGGACCCTTATTCAGATAGAAAATGATTTTTTTGTTGTACTGTCCAGATTCGGCCAAGTGGAGAGGGAATATAATTATCAACTTTTTCTTCAAATCTCTTCACACGTGAGGGGTAGGAAAAGATAGGTCATTATTATTTTGCATGTCTTGAGGAGATAGAAAAAAGAAAGAGCCAAGAATAGCGCCCGTAGTTGAAGAAATCTTTAAATTAGCTCGGGTTGGTCAGAAACAGCTAATGTTTTTTTCTCTGACTCCAACTTTGAACGCTTGGATCTCTCTCAGTTTTTATTCAATTGCCAGATTTCTTTTTGTATAATCTTCGCATTGTTGTCGACTAAAAAATATTCTTAGCGAAATTTGCATATTGGACCCTTATTCAGATAGAAAATGATTTTTTTGTTGTACTGTCCAGATTCGGCCCAGTGGAGAGAGAACATAATTATCAACTTTTTCTTCAAATCTCTTCACACGGGAGGGGTAGGAAAAGATAGGTTATAATTATTTTGCATGTCTTGTGGAGATAGAAAAAAGAATGAGCCACGAATTGTGCCCGTTGTGGAAGATATCCTTAAATTACCTCGGGTTGGTCAGAAACAGCTAATGTTTTTTTCTCTGACTCCAACTTTGAACCCTTGGATCTCTCTGAGTTTTTATTCAATTGCCAGATTTCTTTTTGTAGAATCTTCGCATCGTTGTCGACTAAAAAATGTTCTTAGCGAAATTTGCATATTAGACCCTTATTCAGATAGAAAATGATTTTTTGTTCTACTGTCCGAATTCGGCCAAATGGAGAGAGAACATAATTATCAACTTTTTCTTCAAATATCTTCACATGTGAGGGGTAGGGAAAGATAGGTTATGATTATTTTGCATGTCTTGTGGAGACAGAAAAAAGAATGAGCCACGAATAGCGCCCGTAGTTGAAGAAATCTTTAAATTAGCTCGGGTTGGTCAGAAACAGCTAATGTTTTTTTCTCTGACTCCAACTTTGAACGCTTGGATCTCTCTCAGTTTTTATTCAATTGCCAGATTTCTTTTTGTAGAATCTTCGCATGGTTGTCGATTAAAAAATGTTCTTAGCAAAATTTGCATATTGGACCATTATTCTGATAGAAAATGATTTTTTTGTTGTACCGTCCAAATTCGGCCAAGTGGAGAGAAAACAAAATTATTAACTTTTTCTTTAAATCTCTTCACACGTGAGGGGTAGGAAAAGATTGGTTGTTATTATTTTGCATGTCTTGAGGAGATAGAAAAAAGACTGAGCCAAGAATAGCGCCCGTAGTTGAAGATATCCTTAAATTACCTCGGGTTGGTCAGAAACAACTAATGTTTTTTTCTCTAACTCCAACTTTGCACGCTTGGATCTCTCTGAGTTTTTATTCAATTGCCAGTTTTCTTTTTGTACAATCTTCGCATTGTTGTCGACTAAACAATGTTTTTAGCGAAATTTGCATATTGGACCCTTATTCAGATAGAAAATGATTTTTTTTTCTACTGTCCGAATTCGGCCAAATGGAGAGAGAACATAATTATCAACTTGTTCTTCAAATATTTTCACACCTGAGGGGTAGGGAAAGATAGGTTATTATTATTTTACATGTGTTGAGGAGATAGAAAAAAGAATGAGCCAAGAATAGCGCCCGTAGTCGAAGATATCCTTAAATTACCTCGGGTTGGTCAGAAACAGCTAATGATTTTTTCTCTGACTCGAACTTTGAACGCTTGGATCTCTCTCAGTTTTTATTCAATTTCCAGATTTCTTTTTGTAGAATCTTCGCATTGTTGTCGACTAAGAAATGTTCTTAGCGAAATTTGCATATTGGACCCTTATTCGGATAGAAAATGATTTTTTTGTTGTACTGTCCAGATTCGGCCAAGTGGAGAGGGAACATAATTATCAAATTTTTCTTCAAATCTCTTCACACGTGAGGGGTAGGAAAAGATAGGTTATTACTACTTTGCCTATCTTGAGGAGATAGAAAAAAGAATGAGCCAAGAATAGCGCCCGTAGTTGATGAAATCTTTAAATTACCTCGGGTTGGTCAGAAACAGCTAATGTTTTTTTTCTCTGACTCCAACTTTGAACGCTTGGATCTCTCTCAGTTTTTATTCAATTGCCAGATTTCTTTTTGTAGAATATTCGCAATGTTGTCGACTAAAAAATGTTCTTAGCGAAATTTGCATATTGGACCCTTATTCAGAAAGAAAATGATTTTTTTGTTGTACTGTCCAGATTCGGCCAAGTGGAGAGAGAACATAATTATCAACTTTTTCTTCAAATCTCTTCACACGGGAGGGGTAGGAAAAGATAGGTTATAATTATTTTGCTTGTCTTGAGGAGATAGAAAAAAGAATGAGCCAAGAATTGTGCCCGTTGTTGAAGATATCCTTAAATTACCTCGGGTTGGTCAGAAACAGCTAATGTTTTTTTCTCTGACTCCAACTTTGAACCCTTGGATCTCTCTGAGTTTTTATTCAATTGCCAGATTTCTTTTTGTAGAATCTTCGCATTGTTGTCGACTAAAAAATGTTCTTAGTGAAATTTGCATATTGGACCCTTATTCAGATAGAAAATGATTTTTTGTTCTACTGTCCTAATTCGGCCAAATGGAGAGAGAACATAATTATCAACTTTTTCTTCAAATTTCTTCTCACGTGAGGGGTAGGAAAAGATAGGTTATTATTATTTTACATGTCTTGAGGAGATAGAATAAAGTATGAGCCATGAATAGCGCCCGTAGTTGAAGAAATCTTCAAATTACCTCGGGTTGGTCAGAAACAGCTAATGTTTTTTTTCTCTGACTCCAACTTTTAACGCTTGGATCTCTCTCAGTTTTTATTCAATTGCCAGATTGTTTTTGTAGAATCTTCGCATTGTTGTCGACTAAAAAATGTACTTCGCGAAATTTGCATATTGGACCCTTATTCAGGTAGAAAATGATTTTTTTGTTGTACTGTCCAGATTCGGCCAAGTGGAGAGAGAACATAATTATCAACTTTTTCTACAAATCACTTCACACGGGAGGGGTAGGAAAAGATAGGTTATAATTATTTTGCATGTCTTGTGGAGATAGAAAAAAGAATGAGCCACGAATTGTGCCCGTTGTGGAAGATATCCTTAAATTACCTCGGGTTGGTCAGAAACAGCTAATGTTTTTTTCTCTGACTCCAACTTTGAACCCTTGGATCTCTCTGAGTTTTTATTCAATTGCCAGATTTCTTTTTGTAGAATCTTCACATCGTTGTCGACTAAAAAATGTTCTTAGCGAAATTTGCATATTGGACCCTTATTCAGATAGAAAATGATTTTTTGTTCTACTGTCCGTCGGCCAAATGGAGAGAGAACATAATTATCAACTTTTTCTTCAAATATCTTCACATGTGAGGGGTAGGGAAAGATAGGTTATGATTATTTTGCATGTCTTGAGGAGATAGAAAAAAGGATGAGCCAAGAATAGCGCCCGTAGTTGAAGAAATCTTTAAATTACCTCGGGTTGGTCAGAAACAGCTAATGTTTTTTTCTCTGACTCCAACTTTGAACGCTTGGATCTCTCTCAGTTTTTATTCAATTGCCAGCTTTCTTTTTGTAGAATCTTCGCATTGTTGTCGACTAAAACATGTTCTTAGCGAGATTTGCATATTGGAACCTTATTCAGATAGAAAATGAGTTTTTTGTTGTACTGTCCAGATTCGGCCAAGTGGAGAGGGAACATAATTATCAACTTTTTCTTCAAATATCTTCACACGTGAGGGGTAGGGAAAGATAGGTTATTATTATTTTGCATATTTTGAGGAGATAGAAAAAAGAATGAGCCAAGAATAGCGCCCGTATTTGAAGAATCTTTAAATTAGCTCGGGTTGGTCAGAAACAGCTAATGTTTTTTTCTCTGACTCCAACTTTGAACGCTTGGATCTCTCTCAGTTTTTATTCAATTGCCAGATTTCTTTTTGTAGAATCTTCGCATGGTTGTCGATTAAACAATGTTCTTATCAAAATTTGCATATTGGACCCTTATTCAGATAGAAAATGATTTTTTTGTTGTACTGTCCGGATTCGGCCAAGTGGAGAGAGAACATAATTATCAACTTTTTCTTCAAATCTCTTCACACGGGAGGGGTAGGAAAAGATAGGTTATAATTATTTTGCATGTCTTGAGGAGATAGAAAAAAGAATGAGCCAATAATTGTGCCCGTTGTTGAAGATATCCTTAAATTACCTCGGGTTGGTCAGAAACAGCTAATGTTTTTTTCTCTGACTCCAACTTTGAACCCTTGGATCTCTCTGAGTTTTTATTCAATTGCCAGATTTCTTTTTGTAGAATCTTCGCATTGTTGTCGACTAAAAAATGTTCTTAGTGAAATTTGCATATTGGACCCTTATTCAGATAGAAAATGATTTTTTTTTCTACTGTCCGAATTCGGCCAAATGGAGAGAGAACATAATTATCAACTTTTTCTTCAAATTTCTTCTCACGTGAGGGGTAGGAAAAGATAGGTTATTATTATTTTACATGTCTTGAGGAGATAGAATAAAGTATGAGCCAAGAATAGCGCCCGTAGTTGAAGAAATCTTCAAATTACCTCGGGTTGGTCAGAAACAGCTAATGTTTTTTTTCTCTGACTCCAACTTTTAACGCTTGGATCTCTCTCAGTTTTTATTCAATTGCCAGATTGTTTTTGTAGAATCTTCGCATTGTTGTCGACTAAAAAATGTACTTCGCGAAATTTGCATATTGGACCCTTATTCAGATAGAAAATGATTTTTTTCTTGTACTGTCCAGATTCGGCCAAGTGGAGAGGGAACATAATTATCAACTTTTTCTTCATATCTCTTCACACGTGAGGGGTAGGAAAAGATAGGACATTATTATTTTGCATGTCTTGAGGAGATAGAAAAAAGAATGAGCCAAGAATAGCGCCCGTAGTTGAAGAAATCTTTAAATTACCTCGGGTTGGTCAGAAACAGCTAATGTTTTTTTCTCTGACTCCAACTTTGAACGCTTGGATCTCTCTCAGTTTTTATTCAATTGCCAGCTTTCTTTTTGTAGAATCTTCGCATTGTTGTCGACTAAAAAATGTTCTTAGCGAAATTTGCATATTGGTCCCTTATTCAGATAGAAAATGAGTTTTTTGTTGTACTGTCCAGATTCGGCCAAGTGGAGAGGGAACATAATTATCAACTTTTTCTTCAAATATCTTCACACGTGAGGGGTAGGGAAAGATAGGTTATTATTATTTTGCATATTTTGAGGAGATAGAAAAAAGAATGAGCCAAGAATAGCGCCCGTAGTTGAAGAATCTTTAAATTAGCTCGGGTTGGTCAGAAACAGCTAATGTTTTTTTCTCTGACTCCTACTTTGAACGCTTGGATCTCTCTCAGTTTTTATTCAATTGCCAGCTTTCTTTTTGTAGAATCTTCGCATTGTTGTCGACTAAAACATGTTCTTAGCGAAATTTGCATATTGGTCCCTTATTCAGAGAGAAAATGAGTTTTTTGTTGTACTGTCCAGATTCGGCCAAGTGGAGAGGGAACATAATTATCAACTTTTTCTTCAAATATCTTCACACGTGAGGGGTAGGGAAAGATAGGTTATTATTATTTTGCATATTTTGAGGAGATAGAAAAAAGAATGAGCCAAGAATAGCGCCCGTAGTTGAAGAATCTTTAAATTAGCTCGGGTTGGTCAGAAACAGCTAATGTTTTTTTCTCTGACTCCAACTTTGAACGCTTGGATCTCTCTCAGTTTTTATTCAATTGCCAGATTTCTTTTTGTAAAATCTTCGCATTGTTGTCGATTAAACCATTATTCTGTTAGAAATTGATTTTTTTGTTGTACTGTCCAGATTCGGCCAAGTGGAGAGAACATAATTATCAACTTTTTCTTCAAATCTCTTCTCACGTGAGGGGTAGGAAAAGATAGGTTATTATTATCTTGCATGTCTTGAGGAGATAGAAAAAAGAATGAGCCAAGAATAGCGCCCGTAGTTGAAGAAATCTTTAAATTACCCCGGGTTGGTCAGAAACAGCTAATGTTTTTTTCTCTGACTCCAACTTTGAACGCTTGGATCTCTCTCAGTTTTTATTCAATTGCCAGATTTCTTTTTGTAGAATCTTCGCATTGTTGTCGACTAAAAAATGTACTTCGCGAAATTTGCATATTGGACCCTTATTCAGATAACAAATGATTTTTTTGTTGTACTGTCCAGATTCGGCCAAGTGGAGAGAGAACATAATTATCAACTTTTTCTTCAAATCTCTTCACACGTGAGGGGTAGGAAAGATAGGTTATTATTATTTTGCATGTCTCGAGGAGATAGAAAAAAGAATGAGCCAAGAATAGCGCCCATAGTTGAAGAAATCTTTAAATTAGTTCGGGTTGGTCAGAAACAGCTAATGTTTTTTTCTCTGACTCCAACTTTGAACGCTTGGATCTCTCTCAGTTTTTAATCAATTGCCAGATTTCTTTTTGTATAATCTTCACATTGTTGTCGACTAAAAAATATTCTTAGCGAAATTTGCATATTGGACCCTTATTCAGATAGAAAATGATTTTTTTGTTGTACTGTCCAGATTCGGCCAAGTGGAGAGAGAACATAATTATCAACTTTTTATTCAAATCTCTTCACACGGGAGGGGTAGGAAAAGATAGGTTATAATTATTTTGCATGTCTTGTGGAGATAGAAAAAAGAATGAGCCACGAATTGTGCCCGTTGTGGAAGATATCCTTAAATTACCTCGGGTTGGTCAGAAACAGCTAATGTTTTTTTCTCTGACTCCAACTTTGAACCCTTGGATCTCTCTGAGTTTTTATTCAATTGCCAGTTTTCTTTTTGTAGAATCTTCGCATTGTTGTCGACTAATCAATGTTTTTAGCGAAATTTGCATATTGGACCCTTATTCAGATAGAAAATGATTTTTTGTTCTACTGTCCGAATTCGGCCAAATGGAGAGAGAACATAATTATCAACTTGTTCTTCAAATATTTTCACACCTGAGGGGTAGGGAAAGATAGGTTATTATTATTTTGCATGTGTTGAGGAGATAGAAAAAAGAATGAGCCAAGAATAGCGCCCGTAGTCGAAGATATCCTTAAATTACCTCGGGTTGGTCAGAAACAGCTAATGATTTTTTCTCTGACTCGAACTTTGAACGCTTGGATCTCTCTCAGTTTTTATTCAATTTCCAGATTTCTTTTTGTAGAATCTTCGCATTGTTGTCGACTAAAAAATGTTCTTAGCGAAATTTGCATATTGGACCCTTATTCAGATAGAAAATGATTTTTTTGTTGTACTGTCCAGATTCGGCCAAGTGGAGAGAGAACATAATTATCAACTTTTTCTTCAAATCTCTTCACACGGGAGGGGTAGGAAAAGATAGGTTATAATTATTTTGCATGTCTTGAGGAGATAGAAAAAAGAATGAGCCAAGAATTGTGCCCGTTGTTGAAGATATCCTTAAATTACCTCGGGTTGGTCAGAAACAGCTAATGTTTTCTTTCTCTGACTCCAACTTTGAACCCTTGGATCTCTCTGAGTTTTTATTCAATTGCCAGATTTCTTTTTGTAGAATCTTCGCATTGTTGTCGACTAAAAAATGTTCTTAGTGAAATTTGCATATTGGACCCTTATTCAGATAGAAAATGATTTTTTGTTCTACTGTCCGAATTCGGCCAAATGGAGAGAGAACATAATTATCAACTTTTTCTTCAAATTTCTTCTCACGTGAGGGGTAGGAAAAGATAGGTTATTATTATTTTACATGTCTTGAGGAGATAGAATAAAGTATGAGCCAAGAATAGCGCCCGTAGTTGAAGAAATCTTCAAATTACCTCGGGTTGGTCAGAAACAGCTAATGTTTTTTTTCTCTGACTCCAACTTTTAACGCTTGGATCTCTCTCAGTTTTTATTCAATTGCCAGATTGTTTTTGTAAAATCTTCGCATTGTTGTCGACTAAAAAATGTACTTCGCGAAATTTGCATATTGGACCCTTATTCAGATAGAAAATGATTTTTTTCTTGTACTGTCCAGATTCGGCCAAGTGGAGAGGGAACATAATTATCAACTTTTTCTTCATATCTCTTCACACGTGAGGGGTAGCAAAAGATAGGACATTATTATTTTGCATGTCTTGAGGAGATAGAAAAAAGAATGAGCCAAGAATAGCGCCCGTAGTTGAAGAATTCTTTAAATTACCTCGGGTTGGTGAGAAACAGCTAATGTTTTTTTCTCTAACTCCAACTTTGCACGCTTGGATCTCTCTGAGTTTTTATTCAATTGCCAGATTTCTTTTTGT
This sequence comes from Juncus effusus, assembly GCA_027726005.1. NCBI lineage: Eukaryota > Viridiplantae > Streptophyta > Magnoliopsida > Poales > Juncaceae > Juncus > Juncus effusus. Next base: position 6,006,838 of record CM050893.1, read on the forward strand.
AGAATCTTCGCATTGTTGTCGACTAAAAAATGTTTTTAGCGAAATTTGCATATTGGACCCTTATTCAGATAGAAAATGATTTTTTGTTCTACTGTCCGAATTCGGCCAAATGGAGAGAGAACATAATTATCAACTTGTTCTTCAAATATTTTCACACGTGAAGGGTAGGGAAAGATAGGTTATTATTATTTTGCATGTGTTGAGGAGATAGAAAAAAGAATGAGCCATGAATAGCGGCCGTAGTCGAAGATATCCTTAAATTACCTCCGGTTGGTCAGAGACAGCTAATGATTTTTTCTCTGACTCCAACTTTGAACGCTTGGATCTCTCTCAGTTTTTATTCAATTTCCAGATTTCTTTTTGTAGAATCTTCGCATTGTTGTCGACTAAGAAATGTTCTTGGCGAAATTTGCATTTTGGACCCTTATTCGGATAGAGAGTGATTTTTTTGTTGTACTGTCCAGATTCGGCAAGTGGCGAAAGAACAAAATTATTTACTTTTTCTTCAAATCTCTTCACACGTGAGGGGTAGGAAAAGATAGGTTATTATTATTTTGCATGTCTTGAGGAGATAGAAAAAAGAATGAGCCAAGAATAGCGCCCGTAGTTGAAGAAATCTTTAAATTACCTCGGGTTGGTCAGAAACAGCTAATGTTTTTTTTCTCTGACTCCAACTTTGAATGCTTGGATCTCTCTCAGTTTTTATTCAATTGCCAGATTTCTTTTTGTAGAATCTTCGCATTGTTGTCGACTAAAAAATGTTCTTAGCGAAATTTGCATATTGGACCCTTATTCAGATAGAAAATGATTTTTTTGCTGTACTCTCCAGATGCGGCCAAATGGAGAGAGAACAAAATTATTAACTTTTTCATCAAATCTCTTCACACGTGAGGGGTAGGAAAAGATAGGTTATTATTATTTTGCATGTCTTGAGGAGATAGAAAAAAGAATGAGCCAAGAATAGCGCCCGTAGTTGAAGATATCCTTAAATTACCTCGGGTTGGTCAGAAACAGCTAATGTTATTTTCTCTAACTCCAACTTTGCACGCTTGGATCTCTCTGAGTTTTGATTCAATTGCCAGATTTCTATTAGTAGAATCTTCGCATTGTTGTCGACTAAAAAATGTTCTTAGCGAAATTTGCATATTGGACCCTTATTCGGATAGAAAATGATTCTTTTGTTGTAGTGTCCAGATTCGGCCAAGTGGAGAGAGAACAAAATTATTAACTTTTTCTTCAAATCTCTTCACACGTGAGGGCTAAGAAAAGATAGGTTATTATTATTTTGCATGTCTTGAGGAGAGAGAAAAAAGAATGAGCCAAGAATAGCGCCCGTAGTTGAAGATATCCTTAAATTACGTCGGGTTGGTCAGAAACAGCTAATGTTTTTTTCAGTAACTCCAACTTTGCACGCTTGGATCTCTCTGAGTTTTTATTCAATTGCCAGATTTCTTTTAGTACAATCTTCGCATTGTTGTCGACTAAAAAATGTTCTTAGCGAAATTTGCGTATTGGACCCTTATTCAGATAGAAAATGATTGTTTGTTCCACAGTCCGAATTCGGCCAAATGGAGAGAGAACATAATTATCAACTTGTTCTTCAAATATTTTCACACGTGAGGGGTAGGGAAAGATAGGTTATTATTATTTTGCATGTGTAGAGGAGATAGAAAAAAGAATGAGCCAAGAATAGCGCCCGTAGTCGAAGATATCCTTAAATTACCTCGGGTTGGTCAGAAACAGCTAATGATTTTTTCTCTGACTCGAACTTTGAACGCTTGGATCTGTCTCAGTTTTTATTCAATTTCCAGATTTCTTTTTGTAGAATCTTCGCATTGTCGTCGACTAAGAAATGTTCTTAGCGAAATTTGCATATTGGACCCTTATTCGGATAGAAAATGATTTTTTGGTTGTACTGTCCAGATTCGGCCAAGTGGAGCAAGAACAAAATTATTAATTTTTTCTTCAAATCTCTTCACACGTGAGGGGTAGGAAAAGATAGGTTATTATTATTTTGCATGTCTTAAGGAGATAGAAAAAAGAATGAGCCAAGAATAGCGCCCTTAGCTGAAGATATCCTTAAATTACCTCGGGTTGGTCAGAAACAGCTAATGTTTTTTTCTCTAACTCCAACTTTGCACGCTTGGATCTCTCTGAGTTTTTATTCAATTGCCAGATTTCTTTTAGTAGAATCTTCGTATTGTTGTCGACTAAAAAATGTTCTTAGCGAAATTTGCATATTGGACCCTTATTCAGATAGAAAATGCTTTTTTGTTCTACTGTCCGAATTCGGCCAAATGGAGAGAGAACATAATTATCAACTTGTTCTTCAAATATAGTCACACGTGAGGGGTAGGGAAAGATAGGTTATTATTATTTTGCATGTGTTGAGGAGATAGAAAAAAGAATGAGCCAAGAATAGCGCCCGTAGTCGAAGATATCCTTAAATTACCTCGGGTCGGTCAGAAACGGCTAATATTTTTTTCTCGGACTCCAACTTTGAACGCTTGGATCTCTGTCAGTTTTTATTCAATTTCCAGATTTCTTTTTGTAGAATCTTCGCATTGTTGTCGACTAAAAAATGTTCTTAGCGAAATTTGTATTTTGGACCCTTATTCAGATAGAAAATGATTTTTTTGTTGTACTGTCCAGATTCGGCCAAATGGAGAGAGAACAAAATTATTAACTTTTTCATCAAATCTCTTCACACGTGAGGGGTAGGAAAAGATAGGTTATTATTATTTTGCATGTCTTGAGGAGATAGAAAAAAGAATGAGCCAAGAATAGCGCTCGTAGTTGAAGATATCCTTAAATTACGTCGGGTTGGTCAGAAACAGCTAATGTTTTTTTCTCTAACTCCAACTTTGCACGCTTGGATATCTCTGAGTTTTTATTCAATTGCCAGATTTCTTTTAGTAGAATCTTCGCATTGTTGTCGACTAAAAAATGTTCTTAGGGAAATTTGCATATTGGACCCTTATTCAGATAGAAAATGATTTTTTGTTCTACTGTCCGAATTCGGCCAAATGGAGAGAGAACATAATTATCAACTTTTTCTTCAAATCTCTTCTCACGTGAGGGGTAGGAAAAGATAGGTTATTATTATTTTGCATGTCTTGAGGAGATAGAAAAAAGAATGAGCCAAGAATAGCGCCCGTAGTAGAAGAAATCATTAAATTACCCCGGGTTGGTCAGAAACAGCTAATATTTTTTTCTCTGACTCCAACTTTGAACGCTTGGATCTCTCTCAGTTTTTATTCAATTCCCAGATTTCTTTTTGTAGAATCTTCGCATTGTTGTCGACTAAAAAATGTACTTCGCGAAATTTGCATATTGGACCCTTATTCAGATAACAAATGATTTTTTTGTTGTACTGTCCAGATTCGGCCAAGTGGAGAGAGAACATAATTATCAACTTTTTCTTCAAATCTCTTCACACGTCAGGGGTAGGAAAAGATAGGTTATTATTATTTTGCATGTCTTGAGGAGATAGAAAAAAGAATGAGCCAAGAATAGCGCCCATAGTTGAAGAAATCTTTAAATTACCTCGGGTTGGTCAGAAACAGCTAATGTTTTTTTCTCTGACTCCAACTTTGAACGCTTGCATCTCTCTCAGTTTTTATTCAATTGCCAGATTTCTTTTTGTAGAATCTTCGCGTTGTTGTCGACTAAAAAAATGTTCCTAGCGAAATTTGCATATTGGACCCTTATTCAGATAGAAAATGATTTTTTTGTTGTACTGTCCAGATTCGGCCAAGTGGAGAGAAAACAAAATTATTAACTTTTTCTTCAAATCTCTTCACACGTGAGGGGTAGGAAAAGATAGGTTATTATTATTTTGCATGTCTTGAGGAGATAGAAAAAAGAATGAGCCAAGAATAGCGCCCGTAGTTAAAGATATCCTTAAATTACCTCGGGTTGGTGAGAAACAACTAATGTTTTTTTCTCTAACTCCAACTTTGCACGCTTGGATCTCTCTGAGTTTTTATTCAATTGCCAGATTTCTTTTTGTAGAATCTTCGCATTGTTGTCGACTAAAAAATGTTTTTAGCGAAATTTGCATATTGGACCCTTATTCAGATAGAAAATGCTTTTTTGTTCTACTGTCCGAATTCGGCCAAATGGAGAGAGAACATAATTATCAACTTGTTCTTCAAATATTTTCACACGTGAAGGGTAGGGAAAGATAGGTTATTATTATTTTGCATGTGTTGAGGAGATAGAAAAAAGAATGAGCCATGAATAGCGGCCGTAGTCGAAGATATCCTTAAATTACCTCCGGTTGGTCAGAGACAGCTAATGATTTTTTCTCTGACTCCAACTTTGAACGCTTGGATCTCTCTCAGTTTTTATTCAATTTCCAGATTTCTTTTTGTAGAATCTTCGCATTGTTGTCGACTAAGAAATGTTCTTGGCGAAATTTGCATTTTGGACCCTTATTCGGATAGAAAGTGATTTTTTTGTTGTACTGTCCAGATTCGGCCAAGTGGCGAAAGAACAAAATTATTAACTTTTTCTTCAAATCTCTTCACACGTGAGGGGTAGGAAAAGATAGGTTATTATTATTTTGCATGTCTTGAGGAGATAGAAAAAAGAATGAGCCAAGAATAGCGCCCGTAGTTGAAGAAATCTTTAAATTACCTCGGGTTGGTCAGAAACAGCTAATGTTTTTTTTCTCTGACTCCAACTTTGAACGCTTGGATCTCTCTCAGTTTTTATTCAATTGCCAGATTTCTTTTTGTAGAATCTTCGCATTGTTGTCGACTAAAAAATGTTCTTAGCGAAATTTGCATATTGGACCCTTATTCAGATAGAAAATGATTTTTTTGCTGTACTCTCCAGATTCGGCCAAATGGAGAGAGAACAAAATTATTAACTTTTTCATCAAATCTCTTCACACGTGAGGGGTAGGAAAAGATAGGTTATTATTATTTTGCATGTCTTGAGGAGATAGAAAAAAGAATGAGCCAAGAATAGCGCCCGTAGTTGAAGATATCCTTAAATTACCTCGGGTTGGTCAGAAACAGCTAATGTTATTTTCTCTAACTCCAACTTTGCACGCTTGGATCTCTCTGAGTTTTTATTCAATTGCCAGATTTCTATTAGTAGAATCTTCGCATTGTTGTCGACTAAAAAATGTTCTTAGCGAAATTTGCATATTGGACCCTTATTCGGATAGAAAATGATTCTTTTGTTGTAGTGTCCAGATTCGGCCAAGTGGAGAGAGAACAAAATTATTAACTTTTTCTTCAAATCTCTTCACACGTGAGGGGTAAGAAAAGATAGGTTATTATTATTTTGCATGTCTTGAGGAGATAGAAAAAAGAATGAGCCAAGAATAGCGCCCGTAGTTGAAGATATCCTTAAATTACGTCGGGTTGGTCAGAAACAGCTAATGTTTTTTTCAGTAACTCCAACTTTGCACGCTTGGATCTCTCTGAGTTTTTATTCAATTGCCAGATTTCTTTTAGTAGAATCTTCGCATTGTTGTCGACTAAAAAATGTTCTTAGCGAAATTTGCGTATTGGACCCTTATTCAGATAGAAAATGATTGTTTGTTCCACAGTCCGAATTCGGCCAAATGGAGAGAGAACATAATTATCAACTTGTTCTTCAAATATTTTCAGACGTGAGGGGTAGGGAAAGATAGGTTATTATTATTTTGCATGTGTAGAGGAGATAGAAAAAAGAATGAGCCAAGAATAGCGCCCGTAGTCGAAGATATCCTTAAATTACCTCGGGTTGGTCAGAAACAGCTAATGATTTTTTCTCTGACTCGAACTTTGAACGCTTGGATCTCTCTCAGTTTTTATTCAATTTCCAGATTTCTTTTTGTAGAATCTTCGCATTGTTGTTGACAAAGAAATGTTCTTAGCGAAATTTGCATATTGGACCCTTATTCGGATAGAAAATGATTTTTTTGTTGTACTATCCAGATTCGGCCAAGTGGAGAGGGAACATAATTATCAAATTTTTCTTCAAATCTCTTCACACGTGAGGGGTAGGAAAAGATAGGTTATTATTATTTTGCCTGTCTTGAGGAGATAGAAAAAAGAATGAGCCAAGAATAGCGCCCATAGTTGAAGAAATCTTTAAATTACCTCGGGTTGGTCAGAAACAGCTAATGTTTTTTTCTCTGACTCCAACTTTGAACGCTTGGATCTCTCTCAGTTTTTATTCAATTACCAGATTTCTTTTTGTAGAATCTTCGCATTGTTGTCGACTAAAAAATGTTCTTAGCGAAATTTGTATATTGGACCCTTATGCAGATAGAAAATGATTTTTTTGTTGTACTGTCCAGATTCGGCCAAGTGGAGAGAGAACATAATTATCAACTTTTTCTTCAAATCTCTTCACACGGGAGGGGTAGGAAAAGTTAGGTTATTATTATTTTGCATGTGTTGAGGAGATAGAAAAAAGAATGAGCCAAGAATAGCGGCCGTAGTCGTAGATATCCTTAAATTACCTCGGGTTGGTCTGAAACAGCTAATGATTTTTTCTCTGACTCGAACTTTGAACGCTTGGATCTGTCTCAGTTTTTATTCAATTTCGAGATTTCTTTTTGTAGAATCTTCACATTGTCGTCGACTAAGAAATGTTCTTAGCGAAATTTGCATATTGGACCCTTATTCGGATAGAAAATGATTTTTTGGTTGTACTGTCCAGATTCGGCCAAGTGGAGCAAGAACAAAATTATTAACTTTTTCTTCAAATCTCTTCACACGTGAGGGGTAGGAAAAGATAGGTTATTATTATTTTGCATGTCTTAAGGAGATAGAAAAAAGAATGAGCCAAGAATAGCGCCCTTAGTTGAAGATATCCTTAAATTACCTCGGGTTGGTCAGAAACAGCTAATGTTTTTTTCTCTAACTCCCACTTTGCACGCTTGGATCTCTCTGAGTTTTTATTCAATTGCCAGATTTCTTTTAGTAGAATCTTCGTATTGTTGTCGACTAAAAAATGTTCTTAGCGAAATTTGCATATTGGACCCTTATTCAGATAGAAAATGATTTTTTTGCTGTACTCTCCAGATTCGGCCAAATGGAGAGAGAACAAAATTATTAACTTTTTCATCAAATCTCTTCACACGTGAGGGGTAGGAAAAGATAGGTTATTATTATTTTGCATGTCTTGAGGAGATAGAAAAAAGAATGAGCCAAGAATAGCGCCCGTAGTTGAAGATATCCTTAAATTACCTCGGGTTGGTCAGAAACAGCTAATGTTATTTTCTCTAACTCCAACTTTGCACGCTTGGATCTCTCTGAGTTTTTATTCAATTGCCAGATTTCTATTAGTAGAATCTTCGCATTGTTGTCGACTAAAAAATGTTCTTAGCGAAATTTGCATATTGGACCCTTATTCGGATAGAAAATGATTCTTTTGTTGTAGTGTCCAGATTCGGCCAAGTGGAGAGAGAACAAAATTATTAACTTTTTCTTCAAATCTCTTCACACGTGAGGGGTAAGAAAAGATAGGTTATTATTATTTTGCATGTCTTGAGGAGATAGAAAAAAGAATGAGCCAAGAATAGCGCCCGTAGTTGAAGATATCCTTAAATTACGTCGGGTTGGTCAGAAACAGCTAATGTTTTTTTCAGTAACTCCAACTTTGCACGCTTGGATCTCTCTGAGTTTTTATTCAATTGCCAGATTTCTTTTAGTAGAATCTTCGCATTGTTGTCGACTAAAAAATGTTCTTAGCGAAATTTGCGTATTGGACCCTTATTCAGATAGAAAATGATTGTTTGTTCCACAGTCCGAATTCGGCCAAATGGAGAGAGAACATAATTATCAACTTGTTCTTCAAATATTTTCAGACGTGAGGGGTAGGGAAAGATAGGTTATTATTATTTTGCATGTGTAGAGGAGATAGAAAAAAGAATGAGCCAAGAATAGCGCCCGTAGTCGAAGATATCCTTAAATTACCTCGGGTTGGTCAGAAACAGCTAATGATTTTTTCTCTGACTCGAACTTTGAACGCTTGGATCTCTCTCAGTTTTTATTCAATTTCCAGATTTCTTTTTGTAGAATCTTCGCATTGTTGTTGACAAAGAAATGTTCTTAGCGAAATTTGCATATTGGACCCTTATTCGGATAGAAAATGATTTTTTTGTTGTACTATCCAGATTCGGCCAAGTGGAGAGGGAACATAATTATCAAATTTTTCTTCAAATCTCTTCACACGTGAGGGGTAGGAAAAGATAGGTTATTATTATTTTGCCTGTCTTGAGGAGATAGAAAAAAGAATGAGCCAAGAATAGCGCCCATAGTTGAAGAAATCTTTAAATTACCTCGGGTTGGTCAGAAACAGCTAATGTTTTTTTCTCTGACTCCAACTTTGAACGCTTGGATCTCTCTCAGTTTTTATTCAATTACCAGATTTCTTTTTGTAGAATCTTCGCATTGTTGTCGACTAAAAAATGTTCTTAGCGAAATTTGTATATTGGACCCTTATGCAGATAGAAAATGATTTTTTTGTTGTACTGTCCAGATTCGGCCAAGTGGAGAGAGAACATAATTATCAACTTTTTCTTCAAATCTCTTCACACGGGAGGGGTAGGAAAAGTTAGGTTATTATTATTTTGCATGTGTTGAGGAGATAGAAAAAAGAATGAGCCAAGAATAGCGGCCGTAGTCGTAGATATCCTTAAATTACCTCGGGTTGGTCTGAAACAGCTAATGATTTTTTCTCTGACTCGAACTTTGAACGCTTGGATCTGTCTCAGTTTTTATTCAATTTCCAGATTTCTTTTTGTAGAATCTTCACATTGTCGTCGACTAAGAAATGTTCTTAGCGAAATTTGCATATTGGACCCTTATTCGGATAGAAAATGATTTTTTGGTTGTACTGTCCAGATTCGGCCAAGTGGAGCAAGAACAAAATTATTAACTTTTTCTTCAAATCTCTTCACACGTGAGGGGTAGGAAAAGATAGGTTATTATTATTTTGCATGTCTTAAGGAGATAGAAAAAAGAATGAGCCAAGAATAGCGCCCTTAGTTGAAGATATCCTTAAATTACCTCGGGTTGGTCAGAAACAGCTAATGTTTTTTTCTCTAACTCCCACTTTGCACGCTTGGATCTCTCTGAGTTTTTATTCAATTGCCAGATTTCTTTTAGTAGAATCTTCGTATTGTTGTCGACTAAAAAATGTTCTTAGCGAAATTTGCATATTGGACCCTTATTCAGATAGAAAATGCTTTTTTGTTCTACTGTCCGAATTCGGCCAAATGGAGAGAGAACATAATTATCAACTTGTTCTTCAAATATAGTCACACGTGAGGGGTAGGGAAAGATAGGTTATTATTATTTTGCATGTGTTGAGGAGATAGAAAAAAGAATGAGCCAAGAATAGCGCCCGTAGTCGAAGATATCCTTAAATTACCTCGGGTCGGTCAGAAACGGCTAATATTTTTTTCTCGGACTCCAACTTTGAACGCTTGGATCTCTGTCAGTTTTTATTCAATTTCCAGATTTCTTTTTGTAGAATCTTCGCATTGTTGTCGACTAAAAAATGTTCTTAGCGAAATTTGTATTTTGGACCCTTATTCAGATAGAAAATGATTTTTTTGTTGTACTGTCCAGATTCGGCCAAGTGGAGAGAGAACAAAATTATTAACTTTTTCATCAAATCTCTTCACACGTGAGGGGTAGGAAAAGATAGGTTATTATTATTTTGCATGTCTTGAGGAGATAGAAAAAAGAATGAGCCAAGAATAGCGCCCGTAGTTGAAGATATCCTTAAATTACGTCGGGTTGGTCAGAAACAGCTAATGTTTTTTTCTCTAACTCCAACTTTGCACGCTTGGATATCTCTGAGTTTTTATTCAATTGCCAGATTTCTTTTAGTAGAATCTTCGCATTGTTGTCGACTAAAAAATGTTCTTAGGGAAATATGCATATTGGACCCTTATTCAGATAGAAAATGATTTTTTGTTCTACAGTCCGAATTGGGCCAGATGGAGAGAGAACATAATTATCGACTTGTTCTTCAAATATTTTCACACGTGAGGGGTAGGGAAAGATAGGTTATTATTATTTTGCATGTGTTGAGGAGATAGAAAAAAGAATGAGCCAAGAATAGCGCCCGTAGTCGAAGATATCCTTAAATTACCTCGGGTTGGTCTGAAACAGCTAATGATTTTTTCTCTGACTCGAACATTGAACGCTTGGATCTCTCTCAGTTTTTATTCAATTTCCAGATTTCTTTTTGTAGAATATTCGCATTGTTGTCGACTAAAAAATGTTCTCAGCGAAATTTGCATATTGGACCCTTATTCAGATAGAAAATGATTTTTCTGTTGTACTGTCCAGATTCGGCCAAGTGGACAGAGAACATAATTATCAACTTTTTCTTCAAATCTCTTCACACGGGAGGGGTAGGAAAAGATAGGTTATAATTATTTTGCATGTCTTGAGGAGATAGAAAAAAGAATGAGCCAAGAATTGTGCCCGTTGTTGAAGATATCTTTAAATTACCTCGGGTTGGTCAGAAACAGCTAATGTTTTTTTCTCTGACTCCAAATTTGAACCCTTGGATCTCTCTGAGTTTTTATTCAATTGCCAGATTTCTTTTTGTAGAATCATCGCATTGTTGTCGACTAAAAAATGTTCTTAGTGAAATTTGCATATTGGACCCTTATTCAGATAGAAAATGATTTTTTGTTCTACTGTACGAATTCGGCCAAATGGAGAGAGAACATAATTATCAACTTTTTCTTCAAATTTCTTCTCACGTGAGGGGTAGGAAAAGATAGGTCATTATTATTTTACATGTCTTGAGGAGATAGAAAAAAGTATGAGCCAAGAATAGCGCCCGTAGTTGAAGAAATCTTCAAATTACCTCGGGTTGGTCAGAAACAGCTAATGTTTTTTTTCTCTGACTCCAACTTTTAACGCTTGGATCTCTTTGAGTTTTTATTCAATTGCCAGATTTTTTTTGTAGAATCTTCGCATTGTTGTCGACTAAAAAATGTACTTCGCGAAATTTGCATATTGGACCCTTATTCATATAGAAAATGATTTTTTTGTTGTACTGTCCAGATTCGGCCAAGTGGAGAGGGAACATAATTATCAACTTTTTCTTCAAATCTCTTCACACGTGACGGGTAGGAAAAGATAGGTCATTATTATTTTGCATGTCTTGAGGAGATAGAAAAAAGAATGAGCCAAGAATAGCGCCCGTAGTTGAAGAAATCTTTAAATTACCTCGGGTTGGTCAGAAACAGCTAATGTTTTTTTCTCTGACTCCAACTTTGAACGCTTGGATCTCTCTCAGTTTTTATTCAATTGTCAGATTTCTTTTTGTAGAATCTTCGCATTGTTGTTGACTAAAAAATGTTCTTAGCGAAATTTGCATATTGGACCCTTATTCAGATAGAAAATGATTTTTTTGTTGTACTGTCGAGATTCGGCCAAGTGGAGAGAAAACAAAATTATTAACTTCTTCTTCAAATCTCTTCACACGTGAGGGGTAGGAAAAGATTGGTTGTTATTATTTTGCATGTCTTGAGGAGATAGAAAAAAGAATGAGCCAAGAATAGCGCCTGTAGTCGAAGATATCCTTAAATTACCTCGGGTTGGTCAGAAATAGCTAATGATTTTTTCTCTGAGTCGAACTTTGAACGCTTGGATCTCTCTGAGTTTTTATTCAATTTCCAGATTTCTTTTTGTAGAATCTTCGCATTGTTGTCGACTAAGAAATGTTCTTAGCGAAATTTGCATATTGGACCCTTATTCGGATAGAAAATGATTTTTTTGTTATACTGTCCAGATTCGGCCAAGTGGAGAGGGAACATAATTATCAAATTTTTCTTCAAATCTCTTCGCACGTGAGGCGTAGGAAAAGATAGGTTATTATTATTTTGCCTGTCATGAGGAGATAGAAAAAAGAATGAGCCAAGAATAGCGCCCGTAGTTGAAGAAATCTTTAAATTACCTCGGGTTGGTCAGAAACAGCTAATGTTTTTTTTCTCTGACTCCAACTTTGAACGCTTGGATCTCTCTCAGTTTTTATTCAATTGCCAGATTTCTTTTTGTAGAATCTTCGCATTGTTGTCGACTAAAAAATGTTCTTAGCGAAATTTGCATATTGGATCCTTATTCAGATAGAAAATGATTTTTGTGTTGTACTGTCCAGATTCGGCCAAGTGGAGAGAGAACATAATTATCAACTTTTTCTTCAAATCTCTTCACACGGGAGGGGTAGGAAAAGATAGGTTATAATTATTTTGCATGTATTGAGGAGATAGAAAAAAGAATGAGCCAAGAATTGTGCCCGTTGTTGAAGATATCCTTAAATTCCCTCGGGTTGGTCAGAAACAGCTAATGTTTTTTTCTCTCACTCCAACTTTGAACCCTTGGATCTCTCTGAGTTTTTATTCAATTGCCGGATTTCTTTTTGTAGAATCTTCGCATTGTTGTCGACTAAAAAATGTTCTTCGTGAAATTTGCATATTGGACCCTTATTCAGATAGAAAATGATTTTTTGTTCTACTGTCCGAATTCGGCCAAATGGAGAGAGAACATAACTATCAACGTTTTCTTCAAATTTCTTCTCACGTGAGGGGTAGGAAAAGATAGGTTATTATTGTTTTACATGTCTTGAGGAGATAGAAAAAAGTATGAGCCAAGAATAGCGCCCGTAGTTGAAGAAATCTTCAAATTACCTCGGGTCGGTCAGAAACAGCTAATGTTTTTTTTCTCTGACTCCAACTTTTAACGCTTGGATCTCTCTCAATTTTTATTCAATTGCCAGATTTTTTTTGTAGAATCTTCGCATTGTTGTCGACTAAAAAATGTACTTCGCGAAATTTGCATATTGGACCCTTATTCAGATAGAAACTGATTTTTTTGTTGTACTGTCCAGATTCGGCCAAGTGGAGAGGGAACATAATTATCGACTTTTTCTTCAAATCTCTTCACACGTGAGGGGTAGGAAAAGATAGGTCATTATTATTTTGCATGTCTTGAGGAGATAGAAAAAAGAATGAGCCAAGAATAGCGCCCGTAGTTGAAGAAATCTTTAAATTACCTTGGGTTGGTCAGAAACAGCTAATGTTTTTTTCTCTGACTCCAACTTTGAACGCTTGGATCTCTCCTAGTTTTTATTCAATTGCCAGATTTCTTTTTGTAGAATCTTCGCATTGTTGTCGACTAAAAAATGTTCTTAGCGAAATTTGCATATTGGACCCTTATTCAGATAGAAAATTATTTTTTTGTTGTACTGTCCAGATTCGGCCAAGTGGAGAGGGAACAGAATTATCAACTTTTTCATCAAATATCTTCACACGTGAGGGGTAGGGAAAGAAAGGTTATTATTATTTTGCATGTCTTGAGGAGATAGAAAAAAGAATGAGCCAAGAATAGCGCCCGTACTTGAAGAAATCTTTAAATTAGCTCGGGTAGGTCAGAAACAGCTAATGTTTTTTTCTCTGACTCCAACTTTGAACGCTCAGCTTTTATTGAATTGCCAGATTTCTTTTTGTAGAATCTTCGCATGGTTGTCGATTAAAAAATGTTCTTAGCAAAATTTGCATATTGGACCACTATTCTGTTAGAAAATGATTTTTTTGTTGTACTGTCCAGATTCGGCCAAGTTGAGAGAGAACATAATTATCAACTTTTTCTTTAAATCTCTTCTCACGTGAGGGGTAGGAAAAGATAGGTTATTATTATTTTGCATGTCTTGAGGAGATAGAAAAAAGAATGAGCCAAGAATAGCGTCCGTAGTTGAAGAAATCTTTAAATTACCTCGGGTTGGTCAGAAACAGCTAATGTTTTTTTCTCTGACTCCAACTTTGAACGCTTGGATCTCTCTCAGTTTTTATTTAATTGCCAGATTTCTTTTTGTAGAATCTTCGCATTGTTGTTGACTAAAAAATATACTTCGCATATTGGACCCTTATTCAGATAAGAAATGATTTTTTTGTTGTACTGTCCAGATTCGGCCAAGTGGAGAGAGAACATAATTATCAACTTTTTCTTCAAATCTCTTCACACGTGAGGGTAGGAAAAGATAGGTTATAATTATTTTGCATGTCTTGAGGAGATAGAAAAAAGAATGAGCCAAGAATAGCGCCCGTAGTTGAAGATATCCTTAAATTACCTCGGGTTGGTCAGAAACAGCTAATGTTTTTTTCTCTGACTCCAACTTTGAACGCTTGGATCTCTCTCAGTTTTTATTCAATTGCCAGATTTCTTTTTGTAGAATCTTCGCATTGTTGTCGACTAAAAAATGTTCTTAGCGAAATTTGCATATTGGACCCTTATTCAGATAGAAAATGATTTTTTTGTTGTACTGTCCAGATTCGGCCAAGTGGAGAGAAAACAAAATTATTAACTTTTTCTTCAAATCTCATCACACGTGAGGGGTAGGAAAAGATAGGTTATTATTATTTTGCATGTCTTGAGGAGATAGAAAAAAGAATGAGCCAAGAATAGCGCCCGTAGTTGAAGATATCCTTAAATTACCTCGGGTTGGTCAGAAACAGCTAATGTTTTTTTCTCTAACTCCAACTTTGCACGCTTGGATCTCTCTGAGTTTTTATTCAATTGCCAGATTTCTTTGTGTAGAATCTTCGCATTGTTGTCGACTAAAAAATGTTTTTAGCAAAATTTGCATATTGGACCCTTATTCAGATAGAAAATGATTTTTCGTTCTACTGTCCGAATTCGGCCAAATGGAGAGAGAACATAATTATCGACTTGTTCTTCAAATATTTTCACACGTGAAGGGTAGGGAAAGATAGGTTATTATTATTTTGCATGTGTTGAGGAGATAGAAAAAAGAATGAGCCAAGAATAGCGGCCGTAGTCGAAGATATCCTTAAATTACCTCGGGTTGGTCAGAAACAGCTAATGATTTTTTCTCTGACTCGAACTTTGAACGCTTGGATCTCTCTCAGTTTTTATTCAATTTCCAGATTTCTTTTTGTAGAATCTTCGCATTGTTGTCGACTAAGAAATGTTCTTAGCGAAATTGCATATTGGACCCTTATTCGGATAGAAAATGATTTTTTTGTTGTACTGTCCAGATTCGGCCATGTGAAGAAAGAACATAATTATCAAGTTTTTCTTCAAATATTTTCACACGTGAAGGGTAGGGAAAGATAGGTTAATATTATTTTGCATGTGTTGAGGAGATAGAAAAAAGAATGAGCCAAGAATAGCGGCCGTAGTCGAAGATATCCTTAAATTACCTCGGGTTGGTCAGAAACAGCTAATGATTATTTCTCTGACTCGAACTTTGAACGCTTGGATCTCTCTCAGTTTTTATTCAATTTCCAGATTTCTTTTTGTAGAATCTTCGCATTGTTGTCGACTAAGAAATGTTCTTAGCGAAATTTGCATATTGGACCCTTATTCGGATAGAAAATGATTTTTTTGTTGTACTGTCCAGATTCGGCCAAGTGGAGAAAGAACATAATTATCAAATTTTTCTTCAAATATTTTCACACGTGAAGGGTAGGGAAAGATAGGTTATTATTATTTTGCATGTGTTGAGGAGATAGAAAAAAGAATGAGCCAAGAATAGCGGCCGTAGTCGAAGATATCCTTAAATTACCTCGGGTTGGTCAGAAACAGCTAATGATTTTTTCTCTGACTCGAACTTTGAACCCTTGGATCTCTCAGTTTTTATTCAATTTCCAGATTTCTTTTTGTAGAATCTTCGCACTGTTGTCGACTAAGAAATGTTCTTAGCGAAATTTGCATATTGGACCCTTATTCGGATAGAAAATGTTTTTTTTGTTGTACTGTCCATATTCGGCCAAGTGGAGAAAGAATAAAATTATCAAGTTTTTCTTCAAATCTCTTCACACGTGAGGGGTAGGAAACGATAGGTTATTATTATTTTGCATGTCTTGAGGAAATAGAAAAAAGAATGAGCCATGAATAGCGCCCGTACTAGAAGAAATCTTTAAATTACCTCGGGTTGGTCAGAAACAGCTAATGTTTTTTTCTATGACTCCAACTTTGAACGCTTGGATCTCTCCCAGTTTTTATTCAATTGCCAGATTTCTTTTTGTAGAATCTTCGCATTGTTGTCGACTAAAAAATGTTCTTAGCGAAATTTGCATATTGGACCCTTATTCGGATAGAAAATGATTTTTTTGTTGTACTGTCCAGATTCGGCCAAGTGGAGAAAGAACATAATTATCAAATTTTTCTTCAAATATTTTCACACGTGAAGGGTAGGGAAAGATAGGTTATTATTATTTTGCATGTGTTGAGGAGATAGAAAGAGAATGAGCCAAGAATAGCGGCCGTAGTCGAAGATATCCTTAAATTACCTCGGGTTGGTCAGAAACAACTAATGATTTTTTCTCTGACTCGAACATTGAACGCTTGGATCTCTCTCAGTTTTTATTCAATTTCCAGATTTCTTTTTGTAGAATCTTCGCATTGTTGTCGACTAAGAAATGTTCTTAGCGAAATTTGCATATTGGACCCTTATTCGGATAGAAAATGATTTTTTTGTTGTACTGTCCAGATTCGGCCAAGTGGAGAAAGAACATAATTATCAAGTTTTTCTTCAAATATTTTCACACGTGAAGGGTAGGGAAAGATAGGTTATTATTATTTTGCATTTGTTGAGGAGATAGAAAAAAGAATGAGCCAAGAATAGCGGCCGTAGTCGAAGATATCCTTAAATTACCTCGGGTTGGTCAGAAACAGGTAATGATTTTTTCTCTGACTCGAACTTTGAACGCTTGGATCTCTCTCAGTTTTTTTAATCAATTTGCAGATTTCTTTTTGTAGAATCTTCGCATTGTTGTCGACTAAGAAATGTTCTTAGCGAAATTTGCATATCGGACCCTTATTCGGATAGAAAATGATTTTTTTGTTGTACTGTCCAGATTCGGCCAAGTGGAGAAAGAACATAATTATCAAGTTTTTCTTCAAATATTTTCACACGTGAAGGGTAGGGAAAGATAGGTTATTATTATTTTGCATGTGTCGAGGAGATAGAAAAAAGAATGAGCCAAGAATAGCGGCCGTAGTCGAAGATATCCTTAAATTACCTCGGGTTGGTCAGAAACAGCTAATGATTTTTTCTCTGACTCGAACTTTGAACGCTTGGATCTCTCTCAGTTTTTATTCAATTTCCAGATTTCTTTTTGTAGAATCTTCGCATTGTTGTCGACTAAGAAATGTTCTTAGCGAAATTTGCATATTGGACCCTTATTCGGATAGAAAATGATTTTTTTGTTGTACTGTCCAGATTCGGCCAAGTGGAGGAAGAATATAATTATAAGTTTTTCTTCAAATCTCTTCACACGTGAGGGGTAGGAAACGATAGGTTATTATTATTTTGCATGTCTTGAGGAAATAGAAAAAAGAATGAGCCATGAATAGCGCCCGTACTAGAAGAAATCTTTAAATTACCTCGGGATGGACAGAAACAGCTAATGTTTTTTTTCTTTGACTCCAACTTTGAACGCTTGGATCTCTCTCAGTTTTTATTCAATTGCCAGATTTCTTTTTGTAGAATCTTCGCATTGTTGTCGACTAAAAAATTTTCTTAGCGAAATTTGCATATTGGACCCTTATTCAGATAGAAAATGATTTTTTTGCTGTACTGTCCAGATTCGGCCAAGTGGAGAGAGAACAAAATTATTAACTTTTTCTTCAAATCTCTTCACACGTGAGGGGTAGAAAAAGATAGGTTATTATTATTTTGCATGTCTTGAGGAGATAGAAAAAAGAATGAGCCAAGAATAGCGCCCGTAGTTGAAGATATCCTTAAATTACCTCGGGTTGGTCAGAAACAGCTAATGTTTTTTTCTCTAACTCCAACTTTGCACGCTTGGATCTCTCTGAGTTTTTATTCAATTGCCAGATTTCTTTTAATAGAATCTTCGCATTGTTGTCGACTAAAAAATGTTCTTAGCGAAATTTGCATATTGGACCCTTATTCAGATAGAAAATGATTTTTTGGTCTACTGTCCGAATTCGGCCAAATGGAGAGAGAACATAATTATCGACTTGTTCTTCAAATATCTTCACACGTGAGGGGTAGGGAAAGATAGGTTATTATTATTTTGCATGTGTTGAGGAGATAGAAAAAAGAATGAGCCAAGAATAGCGCCCGTAGTTGAAGATATCCTTAAATTACCTCGGGTTGGTCAGAAACAGCTAATATTTTTTTCTCGGACTCCAACTTTGAACGCTTGGATCTCTCTCAGTTTTTATTCAATTTCCAGATTTTTTGTTGTAGAATATTCGCATTGTTGTCGACTAAAAAATTTTCTTAGCGAAATTTGCATATTGGACCCTTATTCAGATAGAAAATGATTTTTTTGTTGTACTGTCCGAATTCGGCCAAGTGGAGAGAGAACATAATTATGAAGTTTTTCTTCAAATCTCTTCACACGTGAGGGGTAGGAAATGATAGGTTATTATTATTTTGCATGTCTTGAGGAGATAGAAAAAAGAATGAGCCAAGAATAGCGCACGTAGTAGAAGAAATCTTTAAATTACCTCGGGTTGGTCAGAAACAGCTAACGTTTTTTTCTCTGACTCCAAATTTGAACGCTTGGATCTCTCTCAGTTTTTATTCAATTGCCAGATTTCTTTTTGTAGAATCTTCGCATTGTTGTCGACTAAAAAATGTTCTTAGCGAAATTTGTATATTGGACCCTTATTCAGATAGAAAATGATTTTTTTGTTGTACTGTCCAGATTCGGCCAAGTGGAGAAAGAACATAATTATCAAGTTTTTCTTCAAATCTCCAAGCGTTCAAAGTTGGAGTCAGAGAAAAAAACATTAGTTGTTTCTAACCAACCCTAGGTAATTTAAAGATTTCTTCAACTACGGGCGCTATTCTCGGCTCATTCTTTTTTCTATCTCCTCAAGACATGGAAAATAATAATAACCTATCTTTTCCTACCCCTCACGTGTGAAGAGATTTGAAGAAAAAGTTGATAATAATGTTCTCTCTCCACTTTGCCGAATCTGGACCGTACAACAAAAAAATCATTTTCTATCTGAATAAGGGTCCAATATGCAAATTACGCTAAGAACATTTTTTAGTCGACAATAATTCGAAGATTCTACAAAAAGAAATCTGGCAATTGAATAAAAACTCAGAGAGATCCAAGCGTTCAAAGTAGGAGTCAGAGAAAAAAAAATTAGCTGTTTCTGACCAACCCGAGGTAATTTAAAGATTTCTTCAACTACGGGCGCTATTCTTGGCTCATTCTTTTTTCTATCTCCTCAAGACGTGCAAAATAATAATAACCTATCTTTCCCTACCCCTCACGTGTGAAGATATTTGAAGAAAAAGTCGATAATTATGTTCTCTCTCCATTTGGCCGAATTAGGACAGTAGAACAAAAAAATCATTTTCTATCTGAATAAGGGTCCAATACGCAAATTTTGCTAAGAACATTTTTTAGTCGACAACAATGCGAAGATTCTACAAAAAGAAATCTCGCAATTGAATAAAAACTGAGAGAGATCCAAGCGTTCAAAGTTGGAGTCAGAGAAAAAAACATTAGCTGTTTCTGACCAACCCGAGGTAATTTAAAGATTTCTTCAACTACGGGCGCTATTCTTGGCTCATTCTTTTTTCTATCTCCTCAAGACATACAAGATAATAATAACCTATCTTTTCCTACCCCTCACGTGTGAAGAGATTTGAAGAAAAAGGTGATAATTATGTTCTCTCTCCACTTGGCTGAATCTGGACAGTACAACAAAAAAATCATTTTCTATATGAATAAGGGTCCAATATGAAAATTTCGCTAAGAACATTTTTTAGTCGACAACAATGCGAAGATTCTACAAAAATAAATCTGGCAATAGAATAAAAACTGAGAGAGATCCAAGCGTTCAAAGTTGGAGTCAGAGAAAAAAACATCAGCTGTTTCTGACCAACCCGAGGTAATTTAAGGATAGCTTCAACTACGGGCGCTATTCTTGGCTCATTCTTTTTTCTATCTCCTCAAGATGTGCAAAATAATAATAACCTATCTTTCCCTACCCCTCACGTGTGAAGAGATTTGAAGAAAAAGTTGATAATTATGTTCTCTCTCCACTTGGCCGAATCTGGACAGTACAACAAAAAAATCATTTTCTTTCTGAATAAGGGTCCAATATGCAAATTTCGCTAAGAACATTTTTTAGTCGACAACAATGCGAAGATTCTACAAAGAGAAATCTGGCAATGGAATAAAAACTGAGAGAGATCCAAGCGTTAAAAGTTGGAGTCAGAGAAAAAAACATTAGATGTTTCTGACCAACCCGAGGTAATTTAAAGATTTCTTCAACTACGGGCGCTATTCTTGGCTCATTCTTTTTTCTATCTCCTCAAGACGTGCAAAATAATAATAACCTATCTTTCCCTACCCCTCACGTGTGAAGATATTTGAAGAAAAAGTTGATAATTATGTTCTCTCTCCATTTGGCCGAATTAGGACTGTAGAACAAAAAATCATTTTCTATCTGAATAAGGGCCCAATATGCAAATTTCGCTAAGAACATTTTTTAGTCGACAACAATGCGAAGATTCAACAAAAAGAAATCTAGCATTTGAATGAAAACATAGAGAGATCCAAGCGTTCAAAGTTGGAGTAAGAGAAAAAACATTAGCTGTTTCTGACCAACCCGAGGTAATTTAAGGATATCTTAAATTACGGGCGCTATTCTTGGCTCATTCTTTTTTCTATCTCCTCAAGACATGCAAGATAATAATAACCTATCTTTTCCTACCCCTCACGTGTGAAGAGATTTGAAGAAAAAGTTGATAATTATGTTCTCTCTCCACTTGGCCGAATCTGGACAGTACAACAAAAAAATCATTTTCTATCTGAATAAGGGTCCAATATGCAAATTTCGCTGAGAACATTTTTTAGTCGACAATAATGCGAAGATTCTACAAAAAGAAAATCTGGCAATTGAATAAAAACTGAGAGAGATCCAAGCGTTCAAAGTTGGAGTCAGAGAAAAAAACATTAGCTGTTTCTGACCAACCCGAGGTAATTTAATGATTTCTTCAACTACGGGCGCTATTCTTGGTTCATTCTTTTTTCTATCTCCTCAAGACATGCAAAATAATAATAACCTATCTTTTCCTGCCCCTCACGTGTGAAGAGATTTGAAGAAAAATTTGATAATTATGTTCTCTCTCCACTTGGCCGAATCTGGACAGTACAACAAAAAAATCATTTTCTATCTGAATAAGGGTCCAATATGCAAATTTCGCTAAGAACATTTTTTAGTCGACAACAATGCGAAGATTCTACAAAAAGAAATCTGGCAATAGAATAAAAACTGAGAGAGATCGATGGGTTCAAAGTTGGAGTCAGAGAAAAAAACATTAGTTGTTTCTAACCAACCCGAGGTAATTTAAAGATTTCTTCAACAACGGGCGCTATTCTTGGCTCATTCTTTTTTCTATCTCCTCAAGACATGCAAAATAATAATAACCTATCTTTTCCTACCCCTCACGTGTGAAGAGATTTGAAGAAAAAGTTGATAATAATGTTCTCTCTCCACTTTGCCGAATCTGGACCGTACAACAAAAAAATCATTTTCTATCTGAATAACGGTCCAAGATGCAAATTTCGCTAAGAACATTTTTTGGTCGACTACAATGCGAAGATTCTACAAAAAGAAATCTAGCAATTGAATAAAAACTGAGAGAGATCCAAGCGTTCAAAGTTGGAGTCAGAGAAAAAAAACTTTAGCTGTTTCTGACCAACCCGAGGTAATTTAAAGATTTCTTCAACTACGGGCGCTATTCTTGGCTCATTCTTTTTTCTATCTCCTCAAGACGTGCAAAATAATAATTACCTATCTTTCCCTACCCCTCACGTGTGAAGATATTTGAAGAAAAACTTGATAACTATGTTCTCTCTCCATTGGGCCGAATTCGGACAGTAGAACAAAAAATCATTTTCTATCCGAATAAGTGTCCAATATGCAAATTTCGCTAAGAACATTTTTTAGTCGACAACAATGCGAAGATTCTACAAAAAGAAATCTGGGAATAGAATAAAAACTGAGACAGTTCCAAGCGTTCAAAGTTGGAGTCAGAGAAAAAAACATTAGCTGTTTCTGACCAACCCGAGGTAATTTAAAAAAATTTTCGACAACGGGCGCTATTCTTTGCTCATTCTTTTTTCTATCTCCTCAAGACGTGCAAAACAATAATTACCTATCTTTCCCTACCCCTCACGTGTGAAGATATTTGAAGAAAAACTTGATAACTATGTTCTCTCTCCATTGGGCCGAATTCGGACAGTAGAACAAAAAATCATTTTCTATCTGAAAAAGGGTCCAATATGCAAATTTCGCTAAGAAAATTTTTTAGTCGACAACAATGCGAAGATTCTACAAAAAGAAATCTGGCAATTGAATAAAAACTGAGAGAGATCCAAGCGTTCAAAGTTGGAGTCAGAGAAAAAAACATTCGATGTTTCTGACCAACCCGAGGTAATTTAAAGATTTCTTCAACTACGGGCGCTATTCTTGACTCATTCTTTTTTCTATCTCCTCAAGACATGCAAAATAATAATTACCTATCTTTTCCTACCCCTCACGTGTGAAGAGATTTGAAGAAAAAGTTGATAATAATGTTCTCTCCCCACTTGGCCGAATCTGGACCGTACAACAAAAAAATCATTTTCTATCTGAATAAGGATCCAATATGCAAATTTCGCTAAGAACATTTTTTAGTCGACAATAATGCGAAGATTCTACAAAAAGAAATCTGGCAATTGAATAAAAACAGAGAGAGATCCAAGCGTTCAAAGTAGGAGTCAGAGAAAAAAACATTAGCTGTTTCTGACCAACCCGAGGTAATTTAAAGATTTCTTCAACTACGGGCGCTATTCTTGGCTCATTCTTTTTTCTATCTCCTCAAGACGTGCAAAATAATAATAACCTATCTTTCCCTACCCCTCACGTGTGAAGATATTTGAAGAAAAAGTTGATAATTATGTTCTCTCTTCATTTGGCCGAATTAGGACACTAGAACAAAAAATCATTTTCTATCTGAATAAGGGTCCAATATGCTAATTTCGCTATGAACATTTTTTAGTCGACAACAATGCGAAGATTCTACGAAAAGAAATCTGGCATTTCAATAATAACTTAGAGAGATCCAAGCGTTCAAAGTTGGAGTCAGAGAAAAAACATTAGCTGTTTCTGACCAACCCGAGGTAATTTAAGGATATCTTAAATTACGGGCGCTACTCTTGGCTCATTCTTTTTTCTATCTCCTCAAGACATGCAAGATAATAATAACCTATCTTTTCCTACCCCTCACGTGTGAAGAGATTTGAAGAAAAAGTTGATAATTATGTTCTCTCTCCACTTGGCCGAATCTGGACAGTACAACAAAAAAATCATTTTCTATCTGAATAAGGGTCCAATATGCAAATTTTGTTAAGAACATTTTTTAGTCGACAACAATGCAAAGATTCTACAAAAAGAAATCTGGCAATTGAATAAAAACTGAGAGAGATCCAAGCGTTCAAAGTCGGAGTCAGAGAAAAAAACATTAGCTGTTTCCGACCAACCCGAGGTAATTTAAAGATTTCTTCAACTACGGGCGCTATTCTTGACTCATTCTTTTTTCTATCTCCCCAAAACATGCAAAATAATAATAACCTATCTTTCCTTACCCCTCATGTGTGAAGATATTTGAAGAAAAAGTCAATAATTATGTTCTCTCTCCATTTGGCCGAATTCGGACAGTAGAACAAAAAATCATTTTCTATCTGAATAAGGGTCCAATATGCAAATTTCGCTAAGAACATTTTTTAGTCGACAACAATGCGAAGATTCTACAAAAAAGAAAATCTGGCAATTGAATAAAAACTGAGAGAGATCCAAGCGTTCAAAGTTGGAGTCAGAGAAAAAAACATTAGCTGTTTCTGACCAACCCGAGGTAATTTAATGATTTCTTCAACTACGGGCGCTATTCTTGGCTCATTCTTTATTTATCTCCTCAAGACGTGCAAAATAATAATAACCTATCTTTCCCTACCCCTCACGTTGGAAGATATTTGAAGAAAAAGTTGATAATTATGTTCTCTCTCCATTTGGCCGAATTAGGACAGTACAACAAAAAATCATTTTCTTTCTGAATAAGGGTCCAATATGCAAATTTCGCTAAGAACATTTTTTAGTCGACAACAATGCGAAGATTCTACAAAAAGAAATCTGGTATTTGAATAAAAACTGAGAGAGATCCAAGCGTTCAAAGTTGGAGTCAGAGAAAAAAACATTAGCTGTTTCTGACCAACCCGAGTTAATTTAAAGATTTCTTCGACAACGGGCGCTATTCTTGGCTCATTCTTTTTTCTATCTCCTCAAGACGTGCAAAATAATAATAACCTATCTTTCCCTACCCCTCACGTGTGAAGATATTTGAAGAAAAAGTAGATAATTATGTTCTCTCTCCATTTGGCCGAATTAGGACACTAGAACAAAAAATCATTTTCTATCTGAATAAGGGTCCAATATGCTAATTTCGCTAAGAACATTTTTTAGTCGACAACAATGCGAAGATTCTCCAAAAAGAAATCTGGCATTTCAAAAAAAACTTAGAGAGATCCAAGCGTTCAAAGTTGGAGTCAGAGAAAAAACATTAGTTGTTTCTGACCAACCCGAGGTAATTTAAGGATATCTTAAATTACGGGCGCTATTCTTGGCTCATTATTTTTTCTATCTCCTCAAGACATGCAAGATAATAATAACCTATCTTTTCCTACCCCTCACGTGTGAAGAGATTTGAAGAAAAAGTTGATAATTATGTTCTCTCTCCACTTGGCCGAATCTGGACAGTACAACAAAAAAATCATTTTCTATCTGAATAAGGGTCCAATATGCAAATTTTGTTAAGAACATTTTTTAGTCGACAACAATGCAAAGATTCTACAAAAAGAAATCTGGCAATTGAATAAAAACTGAGAGAGATCCAAGCGTTCAAAGTCGGAGTCAGAGAAAAAAACATTAGCTGTTTCCGACCAACCCGAGGTAATTTAAAGATTTCTTCAACTACGGGCGCTATTCTTGACTCATTCTTTTTTCTATCTCCCCAAAACATGCAAAATAATAATAACCTATCTTTCCTTACCCCTCATGTGTGAAGATATTTGAAGAAAAAGTCAATAATTATGTTCTCTCTCCATTTGGCCGAATTCGGACAGTAGAACAAAAAATCATTTTCTATCTGAATAAGGGTCCAATATGCAAATTTCGCTAAGAACATTTTTTAGTCGACAACAATGCGAAGATTCTACAAAAAGAAAATCTGGCAATTGAATAAAAACTGAGAGAGATCCAAGCGTTCAAAGTTGGAGTCAGAGAAAAAAACATTAGCTGTTTCTGACCAACCCGAGGTAATTTAATGATTTCTTCAACTACGGGCGCTATTCTTGGCTCATTCTTTATTTATCTCCTCAAGACGTGCAAAATAATAATAACCTATCTTTCCCTACCCCTCACGTTGGAAGATATTTGAAGAAAAAGTTGATAATTATGTTCTCTCTCCATTTGGCCGAATTAGGACAGTACAACAAAAAATCATTTTCTTTCTGAATAAGGGTCCAATATGCAAATTTCGCTAAGAACATTTTTTAGTCGACAACAATGCGAAGATTCTACAAAAAGAAATCTGGTATTTGAATAAAAACTGAGAGAGATCCAAGCGTTCAAAGTTGGAGTCAGAGAAAAAACATTAGCTGTTTCTGACCAACCCGAGGTAATTTAAGGATATCTTAAATTACGGGCGCTATTCTTGGCTCATTCTTTTTTCTATATCCTCAAGACATGCAAGATAATAATAACCTATCTTTTCCTACCCCTCACGTGTGAAGAGATTTGAAGAAAAAGTTGATAATTATGTTCTCTCTCCACTTGGCCGAATCTGGATAGTACAACAAAAAAATCATTTTCTATCTGAATAAGGGTCCAATATGCAAATTTTGCTAAGAACATTTTTTAGTCGACAACAATGCAAAGATTCTACAAAAAGAAATCTGGCAATTGAATAAAAACTGAGAGATATCCAAGCGTTCAAAGTCGGAGTCAGAGAAAAAAACATTAGCCGTTTCTGACCAACCCGAGGTAATTTAAAGATTTATTCAACTACGGGCGCTATTCTTGACTCATTCTTTTTTCTATCTCCTCAAAACATGCAAAATAATAATAACCTATCTTTCCTTACCCCTCATGTGTGAAGATATTTGAAGAAAAAGTTAATAATTATGTTCTCTCTCCATTTGGCCGAATTCAGACAGTAGAACAAAAAATCATTTTCTCTCTGAATATGGGTCCAATATGCAAATTTCGCTAAGAACATTTTTTAGTCGACAACAATGCGAAGATTCTACAAAAAGAAAATCTGGCAATTGAATAAAAACTGAGAGAGATCCAAGCGTTCAAAGTTGGAGTCAGAGAAAAAAACATTAGCTGTTTCCGACCGACCCGAGGTAATTTAATGATTTCTTCAACTACGGGCGCTATTCTTGGTTCATTCCTTTTTCTATCTCCTCAAGACATGCAAAATAATAATAACCTATCTTTTCCTGCCCCTCACGTGTGAAGAGATTTGAAGCAAAATTTGATAATTATGTTCTGTCTCCACTTGGCCGAATCTGGACAGTACAACAAAAAAATCATTTTCTATCTGAATAAGGGTCCAATATGCAAATTTCGCTAAGAACATTTTTTAGTCGACAACAATGCGAAGATTCTACAAAAAGAAATCTCGCAATAGAATAAAAACTGAGAGAGATCCAAGCGTTCAAAGTTGGAGTCAGAGAAAAAAACATTAGTTGTTTCTAACCAACCCGAGGTAATTTAATGATTTCTTCAACTACGGGCGCTATTCTTGGCTCATTCTTTATTTATCTCCTCAAGACGTGCAAAATAATAATAACCTATCTTTCCCTACCCCTCACGTGTGAAGATATTTGAAGAAAAAGTTGATAATTATGTTCTCTCTCCATTTGGCCGAATTAGGACAGTACAACAAAAAATCATTTTCTTTCTGAATAAGGGTCCAATATGCAAATTTCGCTAAGAACATTTTTTAGTCGACAACAATGCGAAGATTCTACAAAAAGAAATCTGGTATTTGAATAAAAACTGAGAGAGATCCAAGCGTTCAAAATTGGAGTCAGAGAAAAAACATTAGCTGTTTCTGACCAACCCGAGGTAATTTAAGGATATCTTAAATTACGGGCGCTATTCTTGGCTCATTCTTTTTTCTATGTCCTCAAGACATGCAAGATAATAATAACCTATCTTTTCCTACCCCTCACGTGTGAAGAGATTTGAAGAAAAAGTTGATAATTATGTTCTCTCTCCACTTGGCCGAATCTGGATAGTACAACAAAAAAATCATTTTCTATCTGAATAAGGGTCCAATATGCAAATTTTGCTAAGAACATTTTTTGGTCGACAACAATGCAAAGATTCTACAAAAAGAAATCTGGCAATTGAATAAAAACTGAGAGATATCCAAGCGTTCAAAGTCGGAGTCAGAGAAAAAAACATTAGCTGTTTCTGACCAACCCGAGGTAATTTAAAGATTTCTTCAACTACGGGCGCTATTCTTGACTCATTCTTTTTTCTATCTCCTCAAAACATGCAAAATAATAATAACCTATCTTTCCTTACCCCTCATGTGTGATGATATTTGAAGAAAAAGTTAATAATTATGTTCTCTCTCCATTTGGCCGAATTCGGACAGTAGAACAAAAAATCATTTTCTCTCTGAATATGGGTCCAATATGCAAATTTCGCTAAGAACATTTTTTAGTCGACAACAATGCGAAGATTCTACAAAAAGAAAAAATCTGGCAATTGAATAAAAACAGAGAGAGATCCAAGCGTTCAAAGTTGGAGTCAGAGAAAAAAACATTAGCTGTTTCTGACCGACCCGAGGTAATTTAATGATTTCTTCAACTACGGGCGCTATTCTTGGTTCATTCTTTTTTCTATCTCCTCAAGACATCCAAAATAATAATAACCTATCTTTTCCTGCCCCTCACGTGTGAAGAGATTTGAAGCAAAATTTGATAATTATGTTCTGTCTCCACTTGGCCGAATCTGGACAGTACAACAAAAAAATCATTTTCTATCTGAATAAGGGTCCAATATGCAAATTTCGCTAAGAACATTTTTTAGTCGACAACAATGCGAAGATTCTACAAAAAGAAATCTCACAATAGAATAAAAACTGAGAGAGATCCAAGCGTTCAAAGTTGGAGTTAGAGAAAAAAACATTAGTTGTTTCTAACCGACCCGAGGTAATTTAAAGATTTCTTCAACTACGGCCGCTATTCTTAGCTCATTCTTTTTTCTATCTCCTCAAGACATGCAAAATAATAATAACCTATCTTTTCCTACCCCTCACGTGTAAAGAGATTTGAAGAAAAAGTTGATAATAATGTTCTCTCTCCACTTTGCCGAATCTGGACCGTACAACAAAAAAATCATTTTCTATCTGAATAAGGGTCCAATATGCAAATTTTGTTAAGAACATTTTTTAGTCGACAACAATGCAAAGATTCTACAAAAAGAAATCTGGCAATTGAATAAAAACTGAGAGAGATCCAAGCGTTCAAAGTCGGAGTCAGAGAAAAAAACATTAGCTGTTTCTGACCAACCCGAGGTAATTTAAAGATTTCTTCAACTACGGGCGCTATTCTTGACTCATTCTTTTTTCTATCTCCTCAAAACATGCAAAATAATAATAACCTATCTTTCCTTACCCCTCATGTGTGAAGATATTTGAAGAAAAAGTCAATAATTATGTTCTCTCTCCATTTGGCCGAATTCGGACAATAGAACAAAAAATCATTTTCTATCTGAATAAGGGTCCAATATGCAAATTTCGCTAAGAACATTTTTTAGTCGACAACAATGCGAAGATTCTACAAAAAGAAAATCTGGCAATTGAATAAAAACTGAGAGAGATCCAAGCGTTCAAAGTAGGAGTCAGAGAAAAAAACATTAGCTGTTTCTGACCAACCCGAGGTAATTTAATGATTTCTTCAACTACGGGCGCTATTCTTGGCTCATTCTTTATTTATCTCCTCAAGACGTGCAAAATAATAATAACCTATCTTTCCCTACCCCTCACGTTGGAAGATATTTGAAGAAAAAGTTGATAATTATGTTCTCTCTCCATTTGGCCGAATTAGGACAGTACAACAAAAAATCATTTTCTTTCTGAATAAGGGTCCAATATGCAAATTTCGCTAAGAACATTTTTTAGTCGACAACAATGCGAATATTCTACAAAAAGAAATCTGGTATTTGAATAAAAACTGAGAGAGATCCAAGCGTTCAAAGTTGGAGTCAGAGAAAAAACATTAGCTGTTTCTGACCAACCCGAGGTAATTTAAGGATATCTTAAATTACGGGCGCTATTCTTGGCTCATTCTTTTTTCTATATCCTCAAGACATGCAAGATAATAATAACCTATCTTTTCCTACCCCTCACGTGTGAAGAGATTTGAAGAAAAAGTTGATAATTATGTTCTCTCTCCACTTGGCCGAATCTGGATAGTACAACAAAAAAATCATTTTCTATCTGAATAAGGGTCCAATATGCAAATTTTGCTAAGAACATTTTTTAGTCGACAACAATGCAAAGATTCTACAAAAAGAAATCTGGCAATTGAATAAAAACTGAGAGATATCCTAGCGTTCAAAGTCGGAGTCAGAGAAAAAAACATTAGCTGTTTCTGACCAACCCGAGGTAATTTAAAGATTTCTTCAACTACGGGCGCTATTCTTGACTCATTCTTTTTTCTATCTCCTCAAAACATGCAAAATAATAATGACCTATCTTTCCTTACCCCTCATGTGTGAAGATATTTGAAGAAAAAGTTAATAATTATGTTCTCTCTCCATTTGGCCGAATTCGGACAGTAGAACAAAAAATCATTTTCTCTCTGAATATGGGTCCAATATGCAAATTTCGCTAAGAACATTTTTTAGTCGACAACAATGCGAATATTCTACAAAAAGAAAATCTGGCAATTGAATAAAAACTGAGAGAGATCCAAGCGTTCAAAGTTGGAGTCAGAGAAAAAAACATTAGCTGTTTCTGACCGACCCGAGGTAATTTAATGATTTCTTCAACTACGGGCGCTATTCTTGGTTCATTCTTTTTTCTATCTCCTCAAGACATGCAAAATAATAATAACCTATCTTTTCCTGCCCCTCACGTGTGAAGAGATTTGAAGCAAAATTTGATAATTATGTTCTGTCTCCACTTGGCCGAATCAACAAAAAAATCATTTTCTATCTGAATAAGGGTCCAATATGCAAATTTCGCTAAGAACATTTTTTAGTCGACAACAATGCGAAGATTCTACAAAAAGAAATCTCGCAATAGAATAAAAACTGAGAGAGATCCAAGCGTTCAAAGTTGGAGTCAGAGAAAAAAACAGTAGTTGTTTCTAACCAACCCGAGGTAATTTAATGATTTCTTCAACTACGGGCGCTATTCTTGGCTCATTCTTTATTTATCTCCTCAAGACGTGCATAATAATAATAACCTATCTTTCCCTACCCCTCACGTGTGAAGATATTTGAAGAAAAAGTTGATAATTATGTTCTCTCTCCATTTGGCCGAATTAGGACAGTACAACAAAAAATCATTTTCTTTCTGAATAAGGGTCCAATATGCAAATTTCGCTAAGAACATTTTTTAGTCGACAACAATGCGAAGATTCTACAAAAAGAAATCTGGTATTTGAATAAAAACTGAGAGAGATCCAAGCGTTCAAAGTTGGAGTCAGAGAAAAAACATTAGCTGTTTCTGACCAACCCGAGGTAATTTAAGGATATCTTAAATTACGGGTGCTATTCTTGGCTCATTCTTTTTTCTATGTCCTCAAGACATGCAAGATAATAATAACCTATCTTTTCCTACCCCTCACGTGTGAAGAGATTTGAAGAAAAAGTTGATAATTATGTTCTCTCTCCACTTGGCCGAATCTGGATAGTACAACAAAAAAATCATTTTCTATCTGAATAAGTGTCCAATATGCAAATTTTGCTAAGAAAATTTTTTAGTCGACAACAATGCAAAGATTCTACAAAAAGAAATCTCGCAATAGAATAAAAACTGAGAGAGATCCAAGCGTTCGAAGTTGGAGTCAGAGAAAAAAACATTAGTTGTTTCTAACCAACCCGAGGTAATTTAAAGATTTCTTCAACTACGGCCGCTATTCTTGGCTCATTCTTTTTTCTATCTCCTCAAGACATGCAAAATAATAATAACCTATCTTTTGCTACCCCTCACGTGTGAAGAGATTTGAAGAAAAAGTTGATAATAATGTTCTCTCTCCACTTTGCCGAATCTGGACCGTACAACAAAAAAATCATTTTCTATCTGAATAACGGTCCAATATGCAAATTTCGCTAAGAACATTTTTTAGTCGACAACAATGCGAAGATTCTACAAAAAGAAATCTGGCATGTGAATAAAAACTCAGAGAGATCCAAGCGTTCAAAGTTGGAGTCAGAGAAAAAAACAATAGCTGTTTCTGACCAACCCGAGGTAATTTAAGGATATCTTCAACTACGGGCGCTATTCTTGGCTCATTCTTTTTTCAATCTCCTCAACACATACAAGATAATAATGACCTATCTTTTCCTACCCCTCACGTGTGAAGAGATTTGAAGAAAAAGTAGATAATTATATTCTCTCTCCACTTGGCCGAATCTGGACAGTACAACAAAAAAATCATTTTCTATCTGAATAAGGGTCCAATATGCAAATTTCGCTAAGAACATTTTTTTGTCGACAACAATGCGAAGATTCTACAAAAAGAAATCTGGCAATAGAATAAAAACTGAGAGAGATCCAAGCGTTCAAAGTTGGAATCAGAGAAAAAAACATTCGCTGTTTCTGACCAACCCGAGGTAATTTAAAGATTTCTTCAACTACGGGCGCTATTCTTGGCTCATTATTTTTTCTATCTCCTCAAGACGTGCAAAATAATAATAACCTATCTTTCCCTACCCCTCACGTGTGAAGAGATTTGAAGAAAAAGTTGATAACTATGTTCTCTATCCATTTGGCCGAATTCGGACAGTAGAACAAAAAATCATTTTCTATCTGAATAAGGGTCCAATATGCAAATTTCGGTAAGAACATTTTTTAGTCGACAACAATGCGAAGATTCTACAAAAAGAAATCTGGCAATTGAATAAAAACTCAGAGAGATCCAAGCGTTCAATGTTGGAGTTAGAGAAAAAAACATTAGCTGTTTCTGACCAACCCGAGGTAATTTAAAGATTTCTTCAACTACGGGCGCTATGCTTGGCTCATTCTTTTTTCAATCTCCTCAAGACATGCAAAATAATAATAACCTATCTTTCCCTACCCCTCACGTGTGAAGATATTTGAAGAAAAAGTTGATAATTATGTTCTCTCTCCATTTGGCCGAATTCGGACAGTAGAACAAAAAATCATTTTCTATCTGAATAAGGATCCAATATGCAAATTTCGCTAAGAACATTTTTTAGTCGACAACAATGCGAAGATTCTACAAAAAGAAATCTGGCAATTGAATAAAAACTCAGAGAGATCCAAGCGTTCAATGTTGGAGTTAGAGAAAAAAACATTAGCTGTTTCTGACCAACCCGAGGTAATTTAAAGATTTCTTCAACTACGGGCGCTATGCTTGGCTCATTCTTTTTAAAATCTTCTCAAGACATGCAAAATAATAATAACCTATCTTTCCCTACCCCTCACGTGTTAAGATATTTGAAGAAAAAGTTAATAATTATGTTCTCTCTCCATTTGGCCGAATTCGGACAGTAGAACAAAAAATCATTTTCTATCTGAATAAGGGTCCGATATGCAAATTTCGCTAAGAATATTTTTTAGTCGACGACAATGCGAAGATTCTACAAAAAGAAATCTGGCAATTGAATAAAAACTGAGAGAGATCCAAGCGTTCAAAGTTGGAGTCAGAGAAAAAAATTTAGCTGTTTCTGACCAACCCGAGGTAATTTAAAGATTTCTTCAACTACGGGCGCTATTCTTGGCTCATTCTTTTTTCTATCTCCTCAAGACATGCAAAATAATAATAACCTATCTTTCCCTACCCCTCACGTGTGAAGATATTTTAAGAAAAAGTTGATAATTATGTTCTCTCTCCATTTGGCCGAATTCAGACAGTAGAACAAAAAATCATTTTCTATCTGGACAAGGGTCCAATATGCAAATTTCGCTAAGAGCATTTTTTAGTCGACAACAATGCGAAGATTCTACAAAAAGAAATCAGGCAATTGAATAAAAACTCAGAGAGATCCAAGCGTTCCAAGTTGGAGTTAGAGAAAAAAACATTAGCTGTTTCTGACCAACCCGAGGTAATTTAAAGATTTCTTCAACTACGGGCGCTATGCTTGGCTCATTCTTTTTTCTATCTCCTCAAGACATGCAAAATAATAATAACCTATCTTTCCCTACCCCTCACGTGTGAAGATATTTGAAGAAAAAGTTGATAATTATGTTCTCTCTCCATTTGGCCGAATTCGGACAGTAGAACAAAAAATCATTTTCTATCTGAATAAGGGTCCGATATGCAAATTTCGCTAAGAATATTTTTTAGTCGACGACAATGCGAAGATTCTACAAAAAGAAATCTGGCAATTGAATAAAAACTGAGAGAGATCCAAGCGTTCATAGTTGGAGTCAGAGAAAAAAATTTAGCTGTTTCTGACCAACCCGAGGTAATTTAAAGATTTCTTCTACTACGGGCGCTATTCTTGGCTCATTCTTTTTTCTATCTCCTCAAGACATGCAAAATAATAATAACCTATCTTTCCCTACCCCTCACGTGTGAAGATATTTTAAGAAAAAGTTGATAATTATGTTCTCTCTCCATTTGGCCGAATTCGGACAGTAGAACAAAAAATCATTTTCTATCTAAATAAGGGTCCAATATGCAAATTTCGCTAAGAACATTTTTTAGTCGACAACAATGCGAAGATTCTACAAAAAGAAATCTGGCAATTGAAAAAAAACTCAGAGAGATCCAAGCGTTCAATGTTGGAGTTAGAGAAAAAAACATTAGCTGTTTCTGACCTACCCGAGGTAATTTAAAGATTTCTTCAACTACGGGCGCTATGCTTGGCTCATTCTTTTTAAAATCTTCTCAAGACATGCAAAATAATAATAACCTATCTTTCCCTACCCCTCACGTGTGAAGATATTTGAAGAAAAAGTTGATAATTATGTTCTCTCTCCATTTGGCCGAATTCGGACAGTAGAACAAAAAATCATTTTCTATCTGAATAAGGGTCCGATATGCAAATTTCGCTAAGAATATTTTTTAGTCGACGACAATGCGAAGATTCTACAAAAAGAAATCTGGCAATTGAATAAAAACTGAGAGAGATCCAAGCGTTCAAAGTTGGAGTCAGAGAAAAAAATTTAGCTGTTTCTGACCAACCCGAGGTAATTTAAAGATTTCTTCAACTACGGGCGCTATTCTTGGCTCATTCTTTTTTCTATCTCCTCAAGACATGCAAAATAATAATAACCTATCTTTCCCTACCCCTCACGTGTGAAGATATTTTAAGAAAAAGTTGATAATTATGTTCTCTCTCCATTTGGCCGAATTCAGACAGTAGAACAAAAAATTATTTTCTATCTGAACAAGGGTCCAATATGCAAATTTCGCTAAGAGCATTTTTTAGTCGACAACAATGCGAAGATTCTACAAAAAGAAATCAGGCAATTGAATAAAAACTCAGAGAGATCCAAGCGTTCAAAGTTGGAGTTAGAGAAAAAAACATTAGCTGTTTCTGACCAACCCGAGGTAATTTAAAGATTTCTTCAACTACGGGCGCTATGCTTGGCTCATTCTTTTTTCTATCTCCTCAAGACATGCAAAATAATAATAACCTATCTTTCCCTACCCCTCACGTGTGAAGATATTTTAAGAAAAAGTTGATAATTATGTTCTCTCTCAATTTGGCCGAATTCGGACAGTAGAACAAAAAATCATTTTCTATCTAAATAAGGGTCCAATATGCAAATTTCGCTAAGAACATTTTTTAGTCGACAACAATGCGAAGATTCTACAAAAAGAAATCTGGCAATTGAAAAAAAACTCAGAGAGATCCA
The DNA here is from genome assembly GCA_027726005.1 of Juncus effusus. Classification (NCBI taxonomy): domain Eukaryota; kingdom Viridiplantae; phylum Streptophyta; class Magnoliopsida; order Poales; family Juncaceae; genus Juncus; species Juncus effusus. The sequence continues at coordinate 6,041,959 of CM050893.1, forward strand.
AGCGTTCAATGTTGGAGTTAGAGAAAAAAACATTAGCTGTTTCTGACCAACCCGAGGTAATTTAAAGATTTCTTCAACTACGGGCGCTATGCTTGGCTCATTCTTTTTTCTATCTCCTCAAGACATGCAAAATAATAATAACCTATCTTTCCCTACCCCTCACGTGTGAAGATATTTTAAGAAAAAGTTGATAATTATGTTCTCTCTCCATTTGGCCGAATTCGGACAGTAGAACAAAAAATCATTTTCTATCTGAACAAGGGTCCAATATGCAAATTTCGCTAAGAGCATTTTTTAGTCGACAACAATGCGAAGATTCTACAAAAAGAAATCTGGCAATTGAATAAAAACTCAGAGAGATCCAAGCGTTCAAAGTTGGAGTTAGAGAAAAAAACATTAGCTGTTTCTGACCAACCCGAGGTAATTTAAAGATTTTTTCAACTACGGGCGCTATGCTTGGCTCATTCTTTTTTCTATCTCCTCAAGACATGCAAAATAATAATAACCTATCTTTCCCTACCCCTCACGTGTGAAGATATTTTAAGAAAAAGTTGATAATTATGTTCTCTCTCCATTTGGCCGAATTCGGACAGTAGAACAAAAAATCATTTTCTATCTGAATAAGGGTCCAATATGCAAATTTCGCTAAGAACATTTTTTAGTCGACAACAATGCGAACATTCTACAAAAAGAAATCTGGCAATTGAATAAAAACTCAGAGAGATCCAAGCATTCATTGTTGGAGTTAGAGAAAAAAACATTAGCTGTTTCTGACCAACCCGAGGTAATTTAAAGATTTCTTCAACTACGGGCGCTATGCTTGGCTCATTCTTTTTTCAATCTCCTCAAGACATGCAAAATAATAATAACCTCTCTTTCCCTACCCCTCACGTGTGAAGATATTTGAAGAAAAAGTTGATAATTATGTTCTCTCTCCATTTGGCCGAATTCGGACAGTAGAACAAAAAATCATTTTCTATCTGAATAAGGGTCCAATATGCAAATTTCGCTAAGAACATTTTTTAGTCGACAACAATGCGAAGATTCTACATAAAGAAATCTGGCAATTGAATAAAAACTCAGAGAGATCCAAGCGTTCAAAGTTGGAGTTAGAGAAAAAAACATTAGCTGTTTCTGACCAACCCGAGGTAATTTAAAGATTTCTTCAACTACGGGCGCTATGCTTGGCTCATTCTTTTTAAAATCTCCTCAAGACATGCAAAATAATAATAACCTATCTTTCCCTACCCCTCACGTGTGAAGATATTTGAAGAAAAAGTTGATAATTTTGTTCTCTCTCCATTTGGCCGAATTCGGACAGTAGAACAAAAAATCATTTTCTATCTGAATAAGGGTCCAATATGCAAATTTCGCTAAGAACATTTTTTAGTCGACAACAATGCGAAGATTCTACAAAAAGAAATCTGGCAATTGAATAAAAACTCAGAGAGATCCAAGCGTTCAAAGATGGAGTTAGAGAAAAAAACATTAGCTGTTTGTGACCAACCCGAGGTAATTTAAAGATTTCTTCAACTACGGGCGCTATGCTTGGCTCATTCTTTTTAAAATCTCCTCAAGACATGCAAAATAATAATAACCTATCTTTCCCTACCCCTCACGTGTGAAGATATTTGAAGAAAAAGTTGATAATTATGTTCTCTCTCCATTTGGCCGAATTCGGACAGTAGAACAAAAAATCATTTTCTTTCTGAATAAGGGTCCAATATGCAAATTTCGCTAAGAACATTTTTTAGTCGACAACAATGCGAAGATTCTACAAAAAGAAATCTGGCAATTGAATAAAAACTCAGAGAGATCCAAGCGTTCAAAGTTGGAGTTAGAGAAAAAAACATTAGCCGTTTCTGACAAACCCGAGGTAATTTAAAGATTTCTTCTACTACGGGCGCTATGCTTGGCTCATTCTTTTTTCTATCTCCTCAAGACATGCAAAATAATAATAACCTATCTTTCCCTACCCCTCACGTGTGAAGATATTTTAAGAAAAAGTCGATAATTATGTTCTCTCTCCATTTGGCCGAATTCGGACAGTAGAACAAAAAATCATTTTCTATCTGAATAAGGGTCCGATATGCAAATTTCGCTAAGAATATTTTTTAGTCGACGACAATGCGAAGATTCTAGTAAAAGAAATCTGGCAATTGAATAAAAACTGAGAGAGATCCAAGCGTTCAAAGTTGGAGTCAGAGAAAAAAATTTAGCTGTTTCTGACCAACCCGAGGTAATTTAAAGATTTCTTCAACTACGGGCGCTATTCTTGGCTCATTCTTTTTTCTATCTCCTCAAGACATGCAAAAGAATAATAACCTTTCTTTTCCTACCCCTCACGTGTGAAGAGATTTGAAGAAAAAGTTGATAATTATGTCCTCTCTCCATTTGGCCGAATTCGGACAGTAGAACAAAAAATCATTTTCTACCTGAATAAGGGTCCAATATGCAAATTTCGATAAGAACATTTTTTAGTCGACAACAATGCGAAGATTCTGCAAAAAGAAATCTGGCAATTGAATAAAAACTGAGAGAGATCCAAGCGTTCAAAGTTGGAGTCAGAGAAAAAAACATTAGCTGTTTCTGACCAACCCGAGGTAATTTAAAGATTTCTTCAACTACGGGCGCTATTCTTGGCTCATTCTTTTTTCTATCTCCTCAAGACATGCAAAATAATAATAACCTATCGTTTCCTACCCCTCACGTGTAAAGAGATTTGAAGAAAAAGTTGATAATTATGTTCTCTCTCCAATTTGCTGAATCTGGACCGTACAACAAAAAAATCATTTTCTATCTGAATAAGGGTCCAATATGCAAATTTCGCTATAGTCGACAACAATGCGAAGATTCTACAAAAAGAAATCTGGCAATTGAATAAAAACTCAGAGAGATCCAAGCGTTCAAAGTTGGAGTTAGAGAAAAAAACATTAGCTGTTTCTGACCAACCCGAGGTAATTTAAAGATTTCTTCAACTACGGGCACTATGCTTGGCTCATTTTTTTTTCTATCTCCTCAAGACATGCAAAATAATAATAACTTATCTTTCCCTACCCCTCACGTGTGAAGATATTTGAAGAAAAAGTTGATAATTATGTTCTCTCTCCATTTGGCCGAATTCGGACAGTAGAACAAAAAATCATTTTCTATCTGAATAAGGGTCCAATATGCAAATTTCGATGAGAACATTTTTTAGTCCACAACAATGCGAAGATTCTGCAAAAAGAAATCTGGCAATTGAATAAAAACTGAGAGAGATCCAAGCGTTCAAAGTTGGAGTCAGAGAAAAAAACATTAGCAGTTTCTGACCAACCCGAGGTAATTTAAAGATTTCTTCAACTACGGGCGCTATTCTTGGCTCATTCTTTTTTCTATCTCCTCAAGACATGCAAAATAATAATAACCTATCGTTTCCTACCCCTCACGTGTGAAGAGATTTGAAGAAAAAGTATCTTTCCCAACCCCTGACGTGTGAAGATATTTGAAGAAAAACTTGATAATTATGTTCTCTCTCCATTTGGCCGAATTCGCAAAGTAGAACAAAAAATCATTTTCTATCTGAATAAGGGTCCAATATGGAAATTTCGCTAAGAACATTTTTTAGTCGACAACAATGCGAAGATTCTACAAAAAGAAATCTAGCAATTGAATAAAAACTCAGAGAGATCCAAGCGTTCAAAGTTGGAGTTAGAGAAAAAAACATTAGCTGTTTCTAACCAACCCGAGGTAATTTAAAGATTTCTTCAACTACGGGCGCTATGCTTGGCTCATTCTTTTTTCTATCTCCTCAAGACATGCAAAATAATAATAACCTATCTTTCCCTACCCCTCACGTGTGAAGATATTTGAAGAAAAAGTTGATAATTATGTTCTCTCTCCATTTGGCCGAATTCGGACAGTAGAACAAAAAATCATTTTCTATCTGAATAAGGGTCCAATATGCAAATTTCGCTAAGAACATTTTTTAGTCGACAACAATGCGAAGATTCTGCAAAAAGAAATCTGGCAATTGAATAAAAACTGAGAGAGATCCAAGCGTTCAAAGTTGGAGTCAGAGAAAAAAACATTAGCTGTTTCTGACCAACCCGAGGTAATTTAAAGATTTCTTCAACTACGGGCGCTATTCTTGGCTCATTCTTTTTTCTATCTCCTCAAGACATGCAAAATAATAATAACCTATCGTTTCCTACCCCTCACGTGTAAAGAGATTTGAAGAAAAAGTTGATAATTATGTTCTCTCTCCACTTTGCTGAATCTGGACCGTACAACAAAAAAATCATTTTCTATCTGAATAAGGGTCCAATATGGAAATTTCGCTATAGTCGACAACAATGCGAAGATTCTACAAAAAGAAATCTGGCAATTGAATAAAAACTCAGAGAGATCCAAGCGTTCAAAGTTGGAGTTAGAGAAAAAAACATTAGCTGTTTCTGACCAACCCGAGGTAATTTAAAGATTTCTTCAACTACGGGCACTATGCTTCGCTCATTCTTTTTTCTATCTCCTCAAGACATGCAAAATAATAATAACCTATCTTTCCTACCCCAAATTACCTCGGGTTGGTCAGAAACAGCTAATGTTTTTTTCTCTGACTCCAACTTTGAACGCTTGGATCTCTCTCAGTTTTTATTCAATTGCCAGATTTCTTTTAGTAGAATCTTCGCATTGTTGTCGACTAAAAAATGTTCTTAGGGAAATTTGAATATTGGACCCTTGTTCAGACAGAAAATGATTTTTTTGTTGTACTGTCCAGATTCGGCCAAGTGGAGAGAGAACATAATTATCATTCAGATATAAAATGATTTTTTTGTTGTATTGTCCAGATTCGGCCAAGTGGAGAGAGAACATAATTATCAACTTTTTCTTCAAATCTCTTGACACGTGAGGGGTAGGAAAAGATAGGTTATTATTATTTTGCATGTCTTGTGGAGATAGAAAAAAGAATGAGCCAAGAATAGCGCCCGTAGTTGAAGATATACTTAAATTACCTCGGGTTGGTCAGAAACAGCTTATGTTTTTTTTGTCTGACTCCAACTTTGAACGCTTGGATCTCTCTCAGTTTTTATTCAATTGCCAGATTTCTTTTTGTAGAATCTTCGCATAGTTGTCGACTAAAAAATGTTCTTTGCGAAATTTGCATATTGGACCCTTGTTCAGATAGAAAATGATTTTTTTGTTGTACTGTCCAGATTCGGCCAAGTGGAGAAAGAACATAATTATCAACTTTTTCTTCAAATCTCTTGACACGTGAGGGGTAGGAAAAGATAGGTTATTATTATTTTGCATGTGTTGTGGAGATAGAAAAAAGAATGAGCCAAGAATAGCGCCCGTAGTTGAAGATATCCTTAAATTACCTCGGGTTGGTCAGAAACAGCTAATGTTTTTTTCTCTGACTCCAACTCTGAACACTTGGATCTCCCTGAGTTGTTATTCAATTGCCAGATTTCTTTTTGTAGAATCTTCGCAGTGTTGTCGATAAAAAATGTTCTTAGCGAAATTTGCATATTGGACCCTTATTCAGATAGAAAATGATTTTTTGTTCTACTGTCCGAATTCGGCCAAGTGGAGAGAGAACATAATTATCACCTTTTTCTTCAAATATCTTCACACATGAGGGGTAGGAAAAGATAGGTTATTATTATTTTGCATGTCTTGAGGAGATAGAAAAAAGAATGAGCCAAGAATAGCGCCCGTAGTTGAAGAAATCTTTAAATTACCTCGGGATGGTCAGAAACAGCTAATGATTTTTTCTCTGACTCCAACTTTGAACGCTTGGATCTCTCTCAGTTTTTATTCAATTGCCAGATTTCTTTTTGTAGAATCTTCGCATTGTTGTCGACTAAAAAATGTTCTTAGCGAAATTTGCATATTGGACCCTTGTTCAGATAGAAAATGATTTTTTTGTTGTACTGTCCAGATTCGGCCAAGTGGAGAGAGAACATAATTATCAACTTTTTCTTCAAATCTCTTGACACGTGAGGGGTAGGAAAAGATAGGTTATTATTATTTTGCATGTCTTGTGGAGATAGAAAAAAGAATGAGCCAAGAATAGCGCCCGTAGTTGAAGATATCCTTAAATTACCTCGGGTTGGTCAGAAACAGCTAATGTTTTTTTCTCTGACTCCAACTTTGAACGCTTGGATCTCTCTCAGTTTTTATTCAATTGCCAGATTTCTTTTTGTAGAATCTTCGCATTGTTGTCGAGTAAAAAATGTTCTTAGCGAAATTTGCATATTGGACCCTTATTCAGATAGAAAATGTTTTTTTTGTTGTACTGTCCAGATTCGGCCAAGTGGAGAGAGAACATAATTATCAACTTTTTCTTCAAATCTCTTCACACGTGAGGGGTAGGAAAAGATAGGTTATTATTATTCTGCATGTCTTGAGGAGATAGAAAAAAGAATGAACCACGAATAGCGCCCGTAGTTGAAGAAATCTTTAAATTACCTCGGGTTGGTCAGAAACAGCTAATGTTTTTTTCTCTGACTCCAACTTTGAACGCTTGGATCTCTCTCAGTTTTTATTCAATTGCCAGATTTCTTTTTGTAGAATCTTCGCATTGTTGTCGACTAAAAAATGTTCTTGGCGAAATTTGCATATTGGACCCTTGTTCAGATAGAAAATGATTTTTTTGTTGTACTGTCCATATTCGGCCAAGTGGAGAGAGACCATAATTATCAACTTTTTCTTCAAATCTCTTGACACGTGAGGGGTAGGAAAAGATAGGTTATTATTATTTTGCATGTCTTAAGGAGATAGAAAAAAGAATGAGCCAAGAATAGCGCCCGTAGTTGAAGATATCCTTAAATTACCTCGGGTTGGTCAGAAACAGCTAATGTTTTTTTCTCTGACTCGAACTTTGAACGCTTGGATCTCTCTCAGTTTTTATTCAATTGCCAGATTTCTTTTTGTAGAATCTTCGCATTGTTGTCGAGTAAAAAATGTTCTTAGCGAAATTTGCATATTGGACCCTTATTCAGATAGAAAATGTTTTTTTTGTTGTACTGTCCAGATTCGGCCAAGTGGAGAGAGAACATAATTATCAACTTTTTCTTCAAATCTCTTCACACGTGAGGGGTAGGAAAAGATAGGTTATTATTATTCTGCATGTCTTGAGTAGATAGAAAAAAGAATGAGCCAAGAATAGCGCCCGTAGTTGAAGAAATCTTTAAATTACCTCGGGTTGGTCAGAAACAGCTATTGTTTTTTTCTCTGACTCCCACTTTGAACGCTTGGATCTCTCTCAGTTTTTATTCAATTGCCAGATTTCTTTTTGTAGAATCTTCGCATTGTTGTCGACTAAAAAATGTTCTTGGCGAAATTTGCATATTGGACCCTTATTCAGATAGAAAATGATTTTTTTGTTGTACTGTACATATTCGGCCAAGTGGAGAGAGACCATAATTATCAACTTTTTCTTCAAATCTCTTGACACGTGAGGGGTAGGAAAAGATAGGTTATTATTATTTTGCATGTCTTGAGGAGATAGAAAAAAGAATGAGCCAAGAATAGCGCCCGTAGTTGAAGATATCCTTAAATTACCTCGTGTTGGTCAGAAACAGCTAATTTTTTTTCTCTGACTCCAACTCTGAACGCTTGGATCTCTCTGAGTTTTTATTCTATTGCCAGATTTCTTTTTGTAGAATCTTCGCATTGTTGTCGATAAAAAATGTTCATAGCGAAATTTGCATATTGGACCCTTATTCAGATAGAAAATGATTTTTTTGTTGTACTGTCCAGATTCGGCCAAGTGGAGAGAGAACATAATTATCCACTTTTTCTTCAAATCTCTTCACACGTGAGGGGTAGGAAAAGATAGGTTATTATTATTTTGCATGTCTTGAGGAGATAGAAAAAATAATTAGCCAAGAATTGCGCCCGTAGTTGAAGATGTCCTTAAATTACCTCGGGTTGGTCAGAAACAGCTATTGTTTTTTTCTCTGACTCCAACTCTGAACGCTTGGATCTCTCTGAGTTTTTATTCAATTGCGAGATTTCTTTTTGTAGAATCTTTGCATTGTTGTCGATAAAAAATGTTCTTAGCGAAATTTGCATATTGGACCCTTATTCAGATAGAAAATGATTTTTTGTTCTACTGTCCGAATTCGGCCAAATGGAGAGAGAACATAATTATCAACTTTTTCTTCAAATATCTTCACACGTGAGGGGTAGGAAAAGATAGGCTATCATTATTTTGCATGTCTTGAGGAGATAGAAAAAAGAACGATCCAAGAATAGCGCCCGTAGTTGAAGAAATCTTTAAATTACCTCGGGTTGGTCAGAAACAGCTAATGTTTTTTTCTCTGACTCCAACTTTGAACGCTTGGATCTCTCTCAGTTTTTATTCAATTGCCAGATTTCTTTTTGTAGAATCTTCGCATTGTTGTCGACTAAAAAATGTTCTTAGCGAAATTTGCATATTGGACCCTTATTCAGATAGAAAATGATTTTTTTGTTGTACTGTCCAGATTCGGCCAAGTGGAGAGAGAACATAATTATCAACTTGTTCTTCAAATCTCTTGACACGTGAGGGGTAGGAAAAGATAGGTTATTATTATTTTGCATGTCTTAAGGAGATAGAAAAAAGAATGAGCCAAGAATAGCGCCCGTAGTTGAAGATATCCTTAAATTACCTCGGGTTGGTCAGAAACAGCTAATGTTTTTTTCTCTGACTCGAACTTTGAACGCTTGGATCTCTCTCAGTTTTTATTCAATTGCCAGATTTCTTTTTGTAGAATCTTCGCATTGTTGTCGAGTAAAAAATGTTCTTAGCGAAATTTGCATATTGGACCCTTATTCAGATAGAAAATGTTTTTTTTGTTGTACTGTCCAGATTCGGCCAAGTGGAGAGAGAACATAATTATCAACTTTTTCTTCAAATCTCTTCACACGTGAGGGGTAGGAAAAGATAGGTTATTATTATTCTGCATGTCTTGAGGAGATAGAAAAAAGAATGAGCCAAGAATAGCGCCCGTAGTTGAAGAAATCTTTAAATTACCTCGGGTTGGTCAGAAACAGCTATTGTTTTTTTCTCTGACTCCCACTTTGAACGCTTGGATCTCTCTCAGTTTTTATTCAATTGCCAGATTTCTTTTTGTAGAATCTTCGCATTGTTGTCGACTAAAAAATGTTCTTGGCGAAATTTGCATATTGGACCCTTATTCAGATAGAAAATGATTTTTTTGTTGTACTGTACATATTCGGCCAAGTGGAGAGAGACCATAATTATCAACTTTTTCTTCAAATCTCTTGACACGTGAGAGGTAGGAAAAGATAGGTTATTATTATTTTGCATGTCTTGAGGAGATAGAAAAAAGAATGAGCCAAGAATAGCGCCCGTAGTTGAAGATATCCTTAAATTACCTCGTGTTGGTCAGAAACAGCTAATTTTTTTTCTCTGACTCCAACTCTGAACGCTTGGATCTCTCTGAGTTTTTATTCTATTGCCAGATTTCTTTTTGTAGAATCTTCGCATTGTTGTCGATAAAAAATGTTCATAGCGAAATTTGCATATTGGACCCTTATTCAGATAGAAAATGATTTTTTTGTTGTACTGTCCAGATTCGGCCAAGTGGAGAGAGAACATAATTATCCACTTTTTCTTCAAATCTCTTCACACGTGAGGGGTAGGAAAAGATAGGTTATTATTATTTTGCATGTCTTGAGGAGATAGAAAAAATAATTAGCCAAGAATTGCGCCCGTAGTTGAAGATGTCCTTAAATTACCTCGGGTTGGTCAGAAACAGCTATTGTTTTTTTCTCTGACTCCAACTCTGAACGCTTGGATCTCTCTGAGTTTTTATTCAATTGCGAGATTTCTTTTTGTAGAATCTTTGCATTGTTGTCGATAAAAAATGTTCTTAGCGAAATTTGCATATTGGACCCTTATTCAGATAGAAAATGATTTTTTGTTCTACTGTCCGAATTCGGCCAAATGGAGAGAGAACATAATTATCAACTTTTTCTTCAAATATCTTCACACGTGAGGGGTAGGAAAAGATAGGCTATCATTATTTTGCATGTCTTGAGGAGATAGAAAAAAGAACGATCCAAGAATAGCGCCCGTAGTTGAAGAAATCTTTAAATTACCTCGGGTTGGTCAGAAACAGCTAATGTTTTTTTCTCTGACTCCAACTTTGAACGCTTGGATCTCTCTCAGTTTTTATTCAATTGCCAGATTTCTTTTTGTAGAATCTTCGCATTGTTGTCGACTAAAAAATGTTCTTAGCGAAATTTGCATATTGGACCCTTATTCAGATAGAAAATGATTTTTTTGTTGTACTGTCCAGATTCGGCCAAGTGGAGAGAGAACATAATTATCAACTTGTTCTTCAAATCTCTTCACACGTGAGGGGTAGGAAAAGATAGGTTATTATAATTTTGCATGTCTTGAGGAGATAGAAAAAAGAATGAGCTAAGAATAGCGCCGTAGTTGAAGATATCCTTAAAATACCTCGGGTTGGTCAGAAACAGCTATTGGTTTTTCTCTGACTCCAACTCTGAACGCTTGGATCTCTCTGAGTTGTTATTCAATTGCTAGATTTCTATTTGTAAAATCTTCGCATTGTTTACGATAAAAAATGTTCTTAGCGAAATTTGCATATTGCACCCTTATTCAGATAGAAAATGATTTTTTTGTTGTACTGTCCAGATTCGGCCAAGTGGAGAGAGAACATAATTATCAACTTTTTCATCAAATCTCTTCACACGTGAGGGGTAGGAAAAGATAGGATATTATTATTTTTCATGTCTTGAGGAGATAGAAAAAAGAATGAGCCAAGAATAGCGCCCGTAGTTGAAGATATCCTTAAATTACCTCGGGTTGGTCAGAAACAACTAATGTTTTTTCTCTGACTCCAACTCTGAACGCTTGGATCTCTCTGAGTTGTTATTCAATTGCCAGATTTCTTTTTGTAGAATCTTCGCATTGTTGTCGATAAAAAATGTTCTTAGCGAAATTTGCATATTGGACCCTTATTCAGATAGAAAATGATTTTTTTGTTGTACTGTCCAGATTCGGCCAAGTGGAGAGAGAACATAATTATCAACTTTTTCTTCAAATCTCTTCACACGTGAGGGGTAGGAAAAGATAGGTTATTATTATTTTTCATGTCTTGAGGAGATAGAAAAAAGAATGAGCCAAGAATAGCGCCCGTAGTTGAAGATATCCTTAAATTACCTCGGGTTGGTCAGAAACAGCTAATGTTTTTTCTCTGACTCCAACTCTGAACGCTTGGATCTCTCTGAGTTGTTATTCAATTGCCAGATTTCTTTTTGTAGAATCTTCGCATTGTTGTCGATAAAAAATGTTCTTAGCGAAATTTGCATATTGGACCCTTATTCAGATAGAAAATGATTTTTTTGTTGTACTGTCCAGATTCGGCCAAGTGGAGAGAGAACATAATTATCAACTTTTTCTTCAAATCTCTTCACACGTGAGGGGTAGGAAAAGATAGGTTATTATTATTTTGCATGTCTTGAGGAGATAGAAAAAAGAATGAGCCAAGAATAGCGCCCGTAGGTGAAGATATCTTTAAATTATCTCGGGTTGGTCAGAAACAGCTAATGTTTTTTTCTCTGACTCCAACTCTGAACGCTTGGATCTCTCTGAGTTTTTATTCAATTGCTAGATTTCTTTTTGTAGAATCTTCGCATTGTTGTCGATAAAAAATGTTCTTAGCGAAATTTGCATATTGGACCCTTATTCAGATAGAAAATGATTTTTTTGTTGTACTGTCCAGATTCGGCCAAGTGGAGAGAGAACATAATTATCAACTTTTTCTTCAAATCTCTTCACACATGAGGGGTAGGAAAAGATAGGTTATTATTATTTTGCATGTCTTGAGGAGATAGAAAAAAGAATGAGCCAAGAATACCGCCCGTAGTTGTAGATATCCTTAAATTTTCTCGGGTTGGTCAGAAACAGCTAATGTTTTTTTCTCTGACTCCAACTCTGAACGCTTGGATCTCTCTGAGTTTTTATTCAATTGCCAGATTTCTTTTTGTAGAATCGTCGCATTGTTGTCGATAAAAAATGTTCTTAGCGAAATTTGCATATTGGACCCTTATTCAGATAGAAAATGATTTTTTTGTTGTACTGTCCAGATTCGGCCAAGTGGAGAGAGAACATAATTATCAGCTTTTTCTTCAAATCTCTTCACACGTGAGAGGTCGGAAAAGATAGGTTATTATTATTTTGCATGTCTTGAGGAGATAGAAAAAAGAATCAGCCAAGAATAGCGCCCGTAGTTGAAGATATCTTTAAATTACCTCGGGTTGGTCAGAAACAGCTAATGTTTTTTTCTCTGACTCCAACTTTGAACGCTTGGATCTCTCTCAGTTTTTATTCAATTGCCAGATTTCTTTTTGTAGAATCTTCGCATTGTTGTCGACTAAAAAATGTTCTTAGCGAAATTTGCATATTGGACCCTTGTTCAGATAGAAAATGATTTTTTTGATGGACTGTCCAGATTCGGGCAAGTGGAGAGAGAACATAATTATCAACTTTTTCTTCAAATCTCTTCACACATGAGGGGTAGGAAAAGATAGGTTATTATTATTTTGCATTTCTTGAGGAGATAGAAAAAAGAATGAGCTAAGAATAGCGCCCGTAGTTGTAGATATCCTTAAATTATCTCGGGTTGGTCAGACACAGCTAATGTTTTTTTCTCTGACTCCAACTCTGAACGCTTCGATCTCTCTGAGTTTTTATTCAATTGCCAGATTTCTTTTTGTAGAATCTTCGCATTGTTGTCGATAAAAAATGTTCTTAGCGAAATTTGCATATTGCACCCTTATTCAGATAGAAAATGATTTTTTTGTTGTATTGTCCAGATTCGGCCAATTGGAGAGAGAACATAATTATCAACTTTTTCTATAAATCTCTTCACACGTGAGGGGTAGGAAAAGACAGGTTATTATAATTTTGCATGTCTTGAGGAGATAGAAAAAAGAATGAGCTAAGAATTGCGCCCGTAGTTGAAGATATCCATAAAATATCTCGGGTTGGTCAGAAACAGCTATTGTTTTTTTCTCTGACTCCTACTCTGAACGCTTGGATCTCTCTGAGTATTTATTCAATTGCCAGATTTCTTTTTGTAGAATCTTCGCATTGTTGTCTATAAAAAATGTTCTTAGCGAAATTTGCATATTGGACCCTTATTCAGATAGAAAATGATTTTTTGTTCTACTGTCCGAATTCGGCCAAGTGGAGAGAGAACATAATTATCACCTTTTTCTTCAAATCTCTTCACACGTGAGGGGTAGGAAAAGATAGGTTATTGTTATTTTGCATGTCTTGAGGAGATAGAAAAACGAATGAACCAAGAAGAGCGCCCGTAGTTGTAGAAATCTTTAAATTACCTCGGGTTGGTCAGAAACAGCTAATGTTTTTTTCTCTGACTCCAACTTTGAACGCTTGGTTCTCTCTCAGTTTTTATTCAATTGCAAGATTTCTTTTTGTAGAATCTTCGCATTGTTGTCGACTAAAAAATGTTTTTAGCGAAATTTGCATATTGGACCCTTATTCATATAGAAAAAGATTTTTTTGTTGTACTGTCCAGATTCGGCCAAGTGGAGAGAGAACATAATTATCAACTTTTTCTTCAAATCTCTTCACACGTGAGGGGTAGGAAAAGATAGGTTATTATTATTTTGCATGTCTTGAGGAGATAGAAAAAAGAATGAGCCAAGAATAGCGCCCGTAGGTGAAGATTTCTTTAAATTACCTCGGGTTGGTCAGAAACAGCTAATGTTTTTTTCTCTGACTCCAACTTTGAACGCTTGGATCTCTCTCAGTTTTTATTCAATTGCCAGATTTCTTTTTGTAGAATCTTCGCATTGTTGTGGACTAAAAAATGTTCTTAGCGAAATTTGCATATTGGACCCTTGTTCAGATAGAAAATGATTTTTTTGTTGTACTGTCCAGATTCGGCCAAGTGGAGAGAGAACATAATTATCAACTTTTTCTTCAAATCTCTTCACACGTGAGGGGTAGAAAAAGATAGGTTATTATTATTTTCCATGTCTTGAGGAGATAGAAAAAAGAATGAGCCAAGAATAGCGGCCGTAGTTGAAGATATCCTTAAATTACCTCGGGTTGGTCAGAAATAGCTAATGTTTTTTTCTCTGACTCCAACTCTGAACGCTTGGATCTCTCTGAGTTTTTATTCAATTGCCAGATTTCTTTTTGTAGAATCTTCGCATTGTTGTCGATAAAAAATGTTCTTAGCGAAATTTGCATATTCGACCCTTATTCAGATAGAAAAAGATTTTTTTGTTGTACTGTCCAGATTCGGCCAAGTGGAGAGAGAACATAATTATCAGCTTTTTCATCAAATCTCTTCACACGTGAGGGGTAGGAAAGATAGGTTATTATTATTTTGCATGTCTTGAGGAGATAGAAAAAAGAATGAGCCAAGAATAGCGCCCGTAGAAGAAGATATCTTTAAATTACCTCGGGTTGGTCAGAAACAGCTAATGTTTTTTTCTCTGACTCCAACTTTGAACGCTTGGATCTCTCTCAGTTTTTATTCAGTTGCCAGATTTCTTTTTGTAGAATCTTCGCATTGTTGTGGACTAAAAAATGTTCTTAGCGAAATTTGCATATTCGACCCTTATTCAGATAGAAAAAGATTTTTTTGTTGTACTGTCCAGATTCGGCCAAGTGGAGAGAGAACATAATTATCAACTTTTTCTTCAAATCTCTTGACACGTGAGGGGTAGGAAAAGATAGGTTATTATTATTTTGCATGTCTTGTGGAGATAGAAAAAAGAATGAGCCAAGAATAGCGCCCGTAGTTGAAGATATCCTTAAATTACCTCGGGTTGGTCAGAAACGGCTAATGTTTTTTCTCTGACTCCAATTCTGAACGCTTGGATCTCTCTGATTTTTTATTCAATTGCCAGATTTCTTTTTGTAGAATCTTCGCACTGTTGTCGATAAAAAATGTTCTTAGCGAAATTTGCATATTGGACCCTTATTCAGATAGAAAATGATTTTTTTGTTGTAGTGTCCAGATTCGGCCAAGTGGAGAGAGAACATAATTATCAACTTTTTCTTCAAATCACTTCACACATGAGGGGTAGGAAAAGATAGGTTATTATTATTTTGCATGTCTTGAGGAGATAGAAAAAAGAATGAGCTAAGAATTGCGCCCGTAGTTGTAGATATCCTTAAATTATCTCGGGTTGGTCAGAAACAGCTAATGTTTTTTTCTCTGACTCCAACTCTGAACGCTTGGATCTCTCTGAGTTTTTATTCAATTGCCAGATTTCTTTTTGTAGAATCTTCGCATTGTTGTCGATAAAAAATGTTCTTAGCGAAATTTGCATATTGGACCCTTATTCAGATAGAAAATGATTTTTTTGTTGTACTGTCCAGATTCGGCCAAGTGGAGAGAGAACATAATTATCAACTTTTTCTTCAAATCTCTTCACACATGAGGGGTAGGAAAAGATAGGTTATTATTATTTTGCATGTCTTGAGGAGATAGAAAAAAGAATGAGCTAAGAATAGCGCCCGTACTTGTAGATATCCTTAAATTATCTCGGGTTGGTCAGAAACAGCTAATGTTTTTTTCTCCGACTCCAACTCTGAACGCTTGGATCTCTCTGAGTTTTTATTCAATTGCCAGATTTCTTTTTGTAGAATCTTCGCATTGTTGTCGATAAAAAATGTTCTTTGCGAAATTTGTATATTGGACCCTTATTCAGATAGAAAATGATTTTTTTGTTGTACTGTCCAGATTCGGCCAAGTGGAGAGAGAACATAATTATCAACTTTTTCTTCAAATCTCGTCACACATGAGGGGTAGGAAAAGATAGGTTATTATTATTTTGCATGTCTAGAGGAGATAGAAAAAAGAATGAGCCAAGAATAGCGCCCGTAGTTGAAGATATCTTTAAATTACCTCAGGTCGGTCAGAAACAGCTAATGTTTTTTTCTCTGACTCCAACTTTGAACGCTTGGATCTCTCTCAGTTTTTATTCAATTGCCAGATTTCTTTTTGTAGAATCTTCGCATTGTTGTGGACTAAAAAATGTTCTTAGCGAAATTTGCATATTGGACCCTTGTTCAGATAGAAAATGATTTTTTTGTTGTACTGTCCAGATTCGGCCAAGTGGAGAGAGAACATAATTATCAACTTTTTCTTCAAATCTCTTGACACGTGAGGGTTAGGAAAAGATAGGTTATTATTATTTTGCATGTCTTGTGGAAATAGAAAAAAGAATGAGCCAAGAATAGCGCCCGTAGTTGAAGATATCCTTAAATTACCTCGGGTTGGTCAGAAACGGCTAATGTTTTTTCTCTGGCTCGAATTCTGAACGCTTGGATCTCTCTGATTTTTTATTCAATTGACAGATTTCTTTTTGTAGAATATTCGCATTGTTGTCGATAAAAAATGTTCTTAGCGAAATTTGCATATTGGACCCTTATTCAGATAGAAAATGATTTTTTTGTTGTACTGTCCAGATTCGGCCAAGTGGAGAGAGAACATAATTATCAGCTTTTTCATCAAATCTCTTCACACGTGAGGGGTAGGAAAGATAGGTTATTATTATTTTGCATGTCTTGAGGAGATAGAAAAAAGAATGAGCCAAGAATAGCGCCCGTAGATGAAGATATCTTTAAATTACCTCGGGTTGGTCAGAAACAGCTAATGTTTTTTTCTCTGACTCCAACTTTGAATGCTTGGATCTCTCTCAGTTTTTATTCAATTGCCAGATTTCTTTTTGTAGAATCTTCGCATTGTTGTGGACTAAAAAATGTTCTTAGCGAAATTTGCATATTGGACCCTTGTTCAGATAGAAAATGATTTTTTTGTTGTACTTTCCTGATTCGGCCAAGTGGAGAGAGAACATAATTATCAACTTTTTCTTCAAATCTCTTGACACGTGAGCGTTAGGAAGAGATAGGTTATTATTATTTTGCATGTCTTGAGGAGATAGAAAAAAGAATGAGCTAAGAATAGCGCCCGTAGTTGTAGATATCCTTAAATTATCTCGGGTTGGTCAGAAACAGCTAATGTTTTTTTCTCCGACTCCAACTCTGAACGCTTGGATCTCTCTGAGTTTTTGTTCAATTGCCAGATTTCTTTTTGTAGAATCTTCGCATTGTTGTGGACTAAAAAATGTTCTTAGCGAAATTTGCATATTGGACCCTTGTTCAGATAGAAAATGATTTTTTTGTTGTACTGTCCAGATTCGGCCAAGTGGAGAGAGAACATAATTATCAACTTTTTCTTCAAATCTCTTGACACGTGAGGGGTAGGAAAAGATAGGTTATTATTATTTTGCATGTCTTGTGGAGATAGAAAAAAGAATGAGCCAAGAATAGCGCCCGTAGTTGAAGATATCCTTAAATTACCTCGGGTTGGTCAGAAACGGCTAATGTTTTTTCTCTGACTCCAATTCTGAACGCTTGGATCTCTCTGATTTTTTATTCAATTGCCAGATTTCTTTTTGTAGAATCTTCGCATTGTTGTCGATAAAAAATGTTCTTAGCGAAATTTGCATATTGGACCCTTATTCAGATAGAAAATGATTTTTTTGTTGTACTGTCCAGATTCGGCCAAGTGGAGAGAGAACATAATTATCAACTTTTTCTTCAAATCACTTCACACATGAGGGGTAGGAAAAGATAGGTCATTATTATTTTGCATGTCTTGAGGAGATAGAAAAAAGAATGAGCTAAGAATTGCGCCCGTAGTTGTAGATATCCTTAAATTATCTCGGGTTGGTCAGAAACAGCTAATGTTTTTTTCTCTGACTCCAACTCTGAACGCTTGGATCTCTCTGAGTTTTTATTCAATTGCCAGATTTCTTTTTGTAGAATCTTCGCATTGTTGTCGATAAAAAATGTTCTTAGCGAAATTTGCATATTGGACCCTTATTCAGATAGAAAATGATTTTTTTGTTGTACTGTCCAGATTCGGCCAAGTGTAGAGAGAACGTAATTATCAACTTTTTCTTTAAATCTCTTCACACGTGAGGGGTAGAAAAAGATAGGTTATTATTATTTTGCATGTCTTGAGGGGATAGAAAAAAGAATGAGCCAAGAATAGCGGCCGTAGTTGAAGATATCCTTAAATTATCTCGGGTTGGTCAGAAACAGCTAATGTTTTTTTCTCTGACTCCAACTCTGAACGCTTGGATCTCTCTGAGTTTTTATTCAATTGCCAGATTTCTTTTTGTAGAATCTTCCCATTGTTGTCGATAAAAAATGTTCTTAGCGAAATTTGTATATTGGACCCTTATTCAGATAGAAAATGATTTTTTTGTTGTACTGTCCAGATTCGGCCAAGTGTAGAGAGAACGTAATTATCAACTTTTTCTTTAAATCTCTTCACACGTGAGGGGTAGAAAAAGATAGGTTATTATTATTTTGCATGTCTTGAGGGGATAGAAAAAAGAATGAGCCAAGAATAGCGGCCGTAGTTGAAGATATCCTTAAATTATCTCGGGTTGGTCAGAAACAGCTAATGTTTTTTTCTCTGACTCCAACTCTGAACGCTTGGATCTCTCTGAGTTTTTATTCAATTGCCAGATTTCTTTTTGTAGAATCTTCGCATTGTTGTCGATAAAAAATGTTCTTAGCGAAATTTGTATATTGGACCCTTATTCAGATAGAAAATGATTTTTTTGTTGTACTGTCCAGATTCGGCCAAGTGGAGAGAGAACATAATTATCAACTTTTTCTTCAAATCTCTTCACACGTGAGGGGTAGGAAAAGATAGGTTATTATTATTTTGCATGTCTAGAGGAGATAGAAAAAAGAATGAGCCAAGAATAGCGCCCGTAATTGAAGATATCTTTAAATTACCTCAGGTCGGTCAGAAACAGCTAATGTTTTTTTCTCTGACTCCAACTTTGAACGCTTGGATCTCTCTCAGTTTTTATTCAATTGCCAGATTTCTTTTTGTAGAATCTTCGCATTGTTGTGGACTAAAAAATGTTCTTAGCGAAATTTGCATATTGGACCCTTGTTCAGATAGAAAATGATTTTTTTGTTGTACTGTCTAGATTCGGCCAAGTGGAGAGAGAACATAATTATCAACTTTTTCTTCAAATCTCTTGACACGTGAGGGTTAGGAAAAGATAGGTTATTATTATTTTGCATGTCTTGTGGAGATAGAAAAAAGAATGAGCCAAGAATAGCGCCCGTAGTTGAAGATATCCTTAAATTACCTCGGGTTGGTCAGAAACGGCTAATGTTTTTTCTCTGACTCGAATTCTGAACGCTTGGATCTCTCTGATTTTTTATTCAATTGACAGATTTCTTTTTGTAGAATCTTCGCATTGTTGTCGATAAAAAATGTTCTTAGCGAAATTTGCATATTGGACCCTTATTCAGATAGAAAATGATTTTTTTGTTGTACTGTCCAGATTCGGCCAAGTGGAGAGAGAACATAATTATCAACTTTTTCTTCGAATCTCTTCACACATGAGGGTTAGGAAAAGATAGGTTATTATTATTTTGCATGTCTTGAGGAGATAGAAAAAAGAATGAGCTAAGAATTGCGCCCGTAGTTGTAGATATCCTTAAATTATCTCGGGTTGGTCAGAAACAGCTAATGTTTTTTTCTCTGACTCCAACTCTGAACGCTTGGATCTCTCTGAGTTTTTATTCAATTGCCAGATTTCTTTTTGTAGAATCTTCGCATTGTTGTCGGTAAAAAATGTTCTTAGCGAAATTTGCATATTGGACCCTTATTCAGATAGAAAATGATTTTTTTGTTGTACTGTCCAGATTCGGCCAAGTGTAGAGAGAACATAATTATCGACTTTTTCTTCAAATCTCTTCACACGTGAGGGGTAGAAAAAGATAGGTTATTATTATTTTGCATGTGTTGAGAAGATAGAAAAAAGAATGAGCCAAGAATAGCGGCCGTAGTTGAAGATATCCTTAAATTATCTCGGGTTGGTCAGAAACGGCTAATGTTTTTTTCTCTGACTCCAACTCTGAACGCTTGGATCTCTCTGAGTTTTTATTCAATTGCCAGATTTCTTTTTGTAGAATCTTCGCATTGTTGTCGATAAAAAATGTTCTTAGCGAAATTTGTATATTGGACCCTTATTCAGATAGAAAATGATTTTTTTGTTGTACTGTCCAGATTCGGCCAAGTGGAGAGAGAACATAATTATCAACTTTTTCTTCAAATCTCTTCACACGTGAGGGGTACGAAAAGATAGGTTATTATTATTTTGCATGTCTAGAGGAGATAGAAAAAAGAATGAGCCAAGAATAGCGCCCGTAGTTGAAGATATCTTTAAATTACCTCAGGTTGGTCAAAAACAGCTAATGTTTTTTTCTCTGACTCCAACTTTGAACGCTTGGATCTCTCTCAGTTTTTATTCAATTGCAGATTTCTTTTTGTAGAATCTTCGCATTGTTGTCGACTAAAAAATGTTCTTAGCGAAATTTGCATATTGGACCCTTGTTCAGATAGAAAATGATTTTTTTGTTGTACTGTCCAGATTCGGCCAAGTGGAGAGAGAACATAATTATCAACTTTTTCTTCAAATCTCTTGACACGTGAGGGGTAAGAAAAGATAGGTTATTATTATTTTGCATGTCTTGTGGAGATAGAAAAAAGAATGAGCCAAGAATAGCGCCCGTAGTTGAAGATATCCTTAAATTATCTCGGGTTGGTCAGAAACGGCTAATGTTTTTTCTCTGACTCCAATTCTGAACGCTTGGATCTCTCTGAATTTTTATTCAATTGCCAGATTTCTTTTTGTAGAATCTTCGCATTGTTGAGGATAAAAAATGTTCTTAGCGAAATTTGCATATTGGACCCTTAATCAGATAGAAAATGATTTTTTTGTTGTACTGTCCAGATTCGGCGAAGTGGAGAGAGAACATAATTATCAACTTTTTCTTCAAATCTCTTCACACATGAGGGGTAGGAAAAGATAGGTTATTATTATTTTGCATGTCTTGAGGAGATAGAAAAAAGAATGAGCTAAGAATAGCGCCTGTAATTGTAGATATCCTTAAATTATCTCCGGTTGGTCAGAAACAGCTAATGTTTTTTTCTCTGACTCCAACTCTGAACGCTTGGATCACTCTGAGTTTTTATTCAATTTGCCAGATTTCTTTTTGTAGAATCTTCGCATTGTTGTGAAATTTGCATATTGGCCCTTATTCAGATAGAAAATGATTTTTTTGTTGTACTGTCCAGATTCGGCCAAGTGGAGAGAGAACATAATTATCAGCTTTTTCTTCAAATCTCTTCACAAGTGAGGGGTAGGAAAGATAGGTTATTATTATTTTGCATGTCTTGAGGAGATAGAAAAAAGAATGAGCCAAGAATAGCGCCCGTAGTTTAAGATATCTTTAAGTTACCTCGGGTTGGTCAGAAACAGCTAATGTTTTTTTCTCTGACTCCAACTTTGAACGCTTGGATCTCTCTCAGTTTTTATTCAATTGCCAGATTTCTTTTTGTAGAATCTTCGCATTGTTGTGGACTAAAAAATGTTCTTAGCGAAATTTGCATATTGGACCCTTGTTCAGATAGAAAATGATTTTTTTGTTGTACAGTCCAGATTCGGCCAAGTGGAGAGAGAACATAATTATCAACTTTTTCTTCAAAGCTCTTGACACGTGAGGGGTAGGAAAAGATAGGTTATTATTATTTTGCATGTCTTGTGGAGATAGAAAAAAGAATGAGCCAAGAATAGCGCCCGTAGTTGAAGATATCCTTAAATTACCTCGGGTTGGTCAGAAACGGCTAATGTTTTTTCTCTGACTCCAATTCTGAACGCTTGGATCTCTCTGATTTTTTATTCAATTGCCAGATTTCTTTTTGTAGAATCTTCGCATTGTTGACGATAAAAAATGTTCATAGCGAAATTTGCATATTGGACCCTTATTCAGATAGAAAATGATTTTTTTGTTGTACTGTCCAGATTCGGCGTAGTGGAGAGAGAACATAATTATAAACTTTTTCTTCAAATCTCTTCACACATGAGGGGTAGGAAAAGATAGGTTATTATTATTTTGCATGTCTTGAGGAGATAGAAAAAAGAATGAGCTAAGAATAGCGCCCGTAGTTGTAGATATCCTTAAATTATCTCCGGTTGGTCAGAAACAGCTAATGTTTTTTTCTCTGACTCCAACTCTGAACGCTTGGATCACTCTGAGTTTTTATTCAATTGCCAGATTTCTTTTTGTAGAATCTTCGCATTGTTGTCGATAAAAAATGTTCTTAGCGAAATTTGCATATTGGACCCTTATTCAGATAGAAAATGATTTTTTTGTTGTACTGTCCAGATTCGGCCAAGTGTAGAGAGAACGTAATTATCAACTTTTTCTTTAAATCTCTTCACACGTGAGGGGTAGAAAAAGATAGGTTATTATTATTTTGCATGTCTTGAGGGGATAGAAAAAAGAATGAGCCAAGAATAGCGGCCGTAGTTGAAGATATCCTTAAATTATCTCGGGTTGGTTAGAAACAGCTAATGTTTTTTTCTCTGACTCCAACTCTGAACGCTTGGATCTCTCTGAGTTTTTATTCAATTGCCAGATTTCTTTTTGTAGAATCTTCGCATTGTTGTCGATAAAAAATGTTCTTAGCGAAATTTGTATATTGGACCCTTATTCAGATAGAAAATGATTTTTTTGTTGTACTGTCCAGATTCGGCCAAGTGGAGAGAGAACATAATTATCAACTTTTTCTTCAAATCTCTTCACACGTGAGGGGTAGGAAAAGATAGGTTATTATTATTTTGCATGTCTAGAGGAGATAGAAAAAAGAATGAGCCAAGAATAGCGCCCGTAGTTGAAGATATCTTTAAATTACCTCAGGTCGGTCAGAAACAGCTAATGTTTTTTTCTCTGACTCCAACTTTGAACGCTTGGATCTCTCTCAGTTTTTATTCAATTGCCAGATTTCTTTTTGTAGAATCTTCGCATTGTTGTGGACTAAAAAATGTTCTTAGCGAAATTTGCATATTGGACCCTTGTTCAGATAGAAAATGATTTTTTTGTTGTACTGTCCAGATTCGGCAAAGTGGAGAGAACATAATTATCAACTTTTTCTTCAAATCTCTTGACACGTGAGGGTTAGGAAAAGATAGGTTATTATTCTTTTGCATGTCTTGTGGAGATAGAAAAAAGAATGAGCCAAGAATTGCGCCCGTAGTTGAAGATATCCTTAAATTACCTCGGGTTGGTCAGAAACGGCTAATGTTTTTTCTCTGACTCGAATTCTGAACGCTTGGATCTCGCTGATTTATTATTCAATTGACAGATTTCTTTTTGTAGAATCTTCGCATTGTTGTCGATAAAAAATGTTCTTAGCGAAATTTGCATATTGGACCCTTATTCAGATAGAAAATGATTTTTTTGTTGTACTGTCCAGATTCGGCCAAGTGTAGAGAGAACATAATTATCGACTTTTTCTTCAAATCTCTTCACACGTGAGGGGTAGAAAAAGATAGGTTATTATTATTTTGCATGTCTTGAGGAGATAGAAAAAAGAATGAGCCAAGAATAGCGGCCGTAGTTGAAGATATCCTTAAATTATCTCGGGTTGGTCAGAAACAGCTAATGTTTTTTTTCTCTGACTCCAACTCTGAACGCTTGGATCTCTCTGAGTTTTTATTCAATTGCCAGATTTCTTTTTGTAGAATCTTCGCATTGTTGTTGATAAAAAATGTTCTTAGCGAAATTTGTATATTGGACCCTTATTCAGATAGAAAATGATTTTTTTGTTGTACTGTCCAGATTCGGCCAAGTGGAGAGAGAACATAATTATCAACTTTTTCTTCAAATCTCTTCACACGTGAGGGGTACGAAAAGATAGGTTATTATTATTTCGCATGTCTAGAGGAGATAGAAAAAAGAATGAGCCAAGAATAGCGCCCGTAGTAGAAGATATCTTTAAATTACCTCAGGTTGGTCAGAAACAGCTAATGTTTTTTTCTCTGACTCCAACTTTGGACGCTTGGATCTCTCTCAGTTTTTATTCAATTGCCAGATTTCTTTTTGTAGAATCTTCGCATTGTTGTCGACTAAAAAATGTTCTTAGCGAAATTTGCATATTGGACCCTTGTTCAGATAGAAAATGATTTTTTTGTTGTACTGTCCAGATTCGGCCAAGTGGAGAGAGAACATAATTATCAACTTTTTCTTCAAATCTCTTGACACGTGAGGGGTAGGAAAAGATAGGTTATTATTATTTTGCATGTCTTGTGGAGATAGAAAAAAGAATGAGCCAAGAATAGCGCCCGTAGTTGAAGATATCCTTAAATTATCTCGGGTTGGTCAGAAACAGCTAATGTTTTTTTTCTCTGACTCCAACTCTGAACGCTTGGATCTCTCTCAGTTTTTATTCAATTGCCAGATTTCTTTTTGTAGAATCTTCGCATTGTTGTCGATAAAAAATGTTCTTAGCGAAATTTGTATATTGGACCCTTATTCAGATAGAAAATGATTTTTTTGTTGTACTGTCCAGATTCGGCCAAGTGGAGAGAGAACATAATTATCAACTTTTTCTTCAAATCTCTTCACACGTGAGGGGTAGGAAAAGATAGGTTATTATTATTTTGCATGTCTAGAGGAGATAGAAAAAAGAATGAGCCAAGAATAGCGCCCGTAGTTGAAGATATCTTTAAATTACCTCAGGTCGGTCAGAAACAGCTAATGTTTTTTTCTCTGACTCCAACTTTGAACGCTTGGATCTCTCTCAGTTTTTATTCAATTGCCAGATTTCTTTTTGTAGAATCTTCGCATTGTTGTGGACTAAAAAATGTTCTTAGCGAAATTTGCATATTGGACCCTTGTTCAGATAGAAAATGATTTTTTTGTTGTACTGTCCAGATTCGGCAAAGTGGAGAGAACATAATTATCAACTTTTTCTTCAAATCTCTTGACACGTGAGGGTTAGGAAAAGATAGGTTATTATTATTTTGCATGTCTTGTGGAGATAGAAAAAAGAATGAGCCAAGAATTGCGCCCGTAGTTGAAGATATCCTTAAATTACCTCGGGTTGGTCAGAAACGGCTAATGTTTTTTCTCTGACTCGAATTCTGAACGCTTGGATCTCGCTGATTTTTTATTCAATTGACAGATTTCTTTTTGTAGAATCTTCGCATTGTTGTCGATAAAAAATGTTCTTAGCGAAATTTGCATATTGGACCCTTATTCAGATAGAAAATGATTTTTTTGTTGTACTGTCCAGATTCGGCCAAGTGTAGAGAGAACATAATTATCGACTTTTTCTTCAAATCTCTTCACACGTGAGGGGTAGAAAAAGATAGGTTATTATTATTTTGCATGTCTTGAGGAGATAGAAAAAAGAATGAGCCAAGAATAGCGGCCGTAGTTGAAGATATCCTTAAATTATCTCGGGTTGGTCAGAAACAGCTAATGTTTTTTTTCTCTGACTCCAACTCTGAACGCTTGGATCTCTCTGAGTTTTTATTCAATTGCCAGATTTCTTTTTGTAGAATCTTCGCATTGTTGTTGATAAAAAATGTTCTTAGCGAAATTTGTATATTGGACCCTTATTCAGATAGAAAATGATTTTTTTGTTGTACTGTCCAGATTCGGCCAAGTGGAGAGAGAACATAATTATCAACTTTTTCTTCAAATCTCTTCACACGTGAGGGGTACGAAAAGATAGGTTATTATTATTTCGCATGTCTAGAGGAGATAGAAAAAAGAATGAGCCAAGAATAGCGCCCGTAGTAGAAGATATCTTTAAATTACCTCAGGTTGGTCAGAAACAGCTAATGTTTTTTTCTCTGACTCCAACTTTGGACGCTTGGATCTCTCTCAGTTTTTATTCAATTGCCAGATTTCTTTTTGTAGAATCTTCGCATTGTTGTCGACTAAAAAATGTTCTTAGCGAAATTTGCATATTGGACCCTTGTTCAGATAGAAAATGATTTTTTTGTTGTACTGTCCAGATTCGGCCAAGTGGAGAGAGAACATAATTATCAACTTTTTCTTCAAATCTCTTGACACGTGAGGGGTAGGAAAAGATAGGTTATTATTATTTTGCATGTCTTGTGGAGATAGAAAAAAGAATGAGCCAAGAATAGCGCCCGTAGTTGAAGATATCCTTAAATTATCTCGGGTTGGTCAGAAACGGCTAATGTTTTTTCTCTGACTCCAATTCTGAACGCTTGGATCTCTCTGATTTTTTATTCAATTGCCAGATTTCTTTTTGTAGAATCTTCGCATTGTTGAGGATAAAAAATGTTCTTAGCGAAATTTGCATATTGGACCCTTATTCAGATAGAAAATGATTTTTTTGTTGTACTGTCCAGATTCGGCGAAGTGGAGAGAGAACATAATTATCAACTTTTTCTTCGAATCTCTTCACACATGAGGGGTAGGAAAAGATAGGTTATTATTATTTTGCATGTCTTGAGGAGATAGAAAAAAGAATGAGCTAAGAATTGCGCCCGTAGTTGTAGATATCCTTAAATTGTCTCGGGTTGGTCAGAAACAGCTAATGTTTTTTTCTCTGACTCCAACTCTGAACGCTTGGATCTCTCTGAGTTTTTATTCAATTGCCAGATTTCTTTTTGTAGAATCTTCGCATTGTTGTCGGTAAAAAATGTTCTTAGCGAAATTTGCATATTGGACCCTTATTCAGATAGAAAATGATTTTTTTGTTGTACTGTCCAGATTCGGCCAAGTGTAGAGAGAACATAATTATCGACTTTTTCTTCAAATCTCTTCACACGTGAGGGGTAGAAAAAGATAGGTTATTATTATTTTGCATGTCTTGAGGAGATAGAAAAAAGAATGAGCCAAGAATAGCGGCCGTAGTTGAAGATATCCTTAAATTATCTCGGGTTGGTCAGAAACAGCTAATGTTTTTTTTCTCTGACTCCAACTCTGAACGCTTGGATCTCTCTGAGTTTTTATTCAATTGCCAGATTTCTTTTTGTAGAATCTTCGCATTGTTGTCGATAAAAAATGTTCTTAGCGAAATTTGTATATTGGACCCTTATTCAGATAGAAAATGATTTTTTTGTTGTACTGTCCAGATTCGGCCAAGTGGAGAGAGAACATAATTATCAACTTTTTCTTCAAATCTCTTCACACGTGAGGGGTACGAAAAGATAGGTTATTATTATTTTGCATGTCTAGAGGAGATAGAAAAAAGAATGAGCCAAGAATAGCGCCCGTAGTAGAAGATATCTTTAAATTACCTCAGGTTGGTCAGAAACAGCTAATGTTTTTTTCTCTGACTCCAACTTTGGACGCTTGGATCTCTCTCAGTTTTTATTCAATTGCCAGATTTCTTTTTGTAGAATCTTCGCATTGTTGTCGACTAAAAAATGTTCTTAGCGAAATTTGCATATTGGACCCTTGTTCAGATAGAAAATGATTTTTTTGTTGTACTGTCCAGATTCGGCCAAGTGGAGAGAGAACATAATTATCAACTTTTTCTTCAAATCTCTTGACACGTGAGGGGTAGGAAAAGATAGGTTATTATTATTTTGCATGTCTTGTGGAGATAGAAAAAAGAATGAGCCAAGAATAGCGCCCGTAGTTGAAGATATCCTTAAATTATCTCGGGTTGGTGAGAAACGGCTAATGTTTTTTCTCTGACTCCAATTCTGAACGCTTGGATCTCTCTGATTTTTTATTCAATTGCCAGATTTCTTTTTGTAGAATCTTCGCATTGTTGAGGATAAAAAATGTTCTTAGCGAAATTTGCATATTGGACCCTTATTCAGATAGAAAATGATTTTTTTGTTGTACTGTCCAGATTCGGCGAAGTGGAGAGAGAACATAATTATCAACTTTTTCTTCAAATCTCTTCACACATGAGGGGTAGGAAAAGATAGGTTATTATTATTTTGCATGTCTTGAGGAGATAGAAAAAAGAATGAGCTAAGAATAGCGCCCGTAGTTGTAGATATCCTTAAATTATCTCCGGTTGGTCAGAAACAGCTAATGTTTTTTTCTCTGACTCGAACTCTGAACGCTTGGATCACTCTGAGTTTTTATTCAATTGCCAGATTTCTTTTTGTAGAATCTTCGCATTGTTGTCGATAAAAAATGTTCTTAGCGAAATTTGCATATTGGCCCTTATTCAGATAGAAAATGATTTTTTTGTTGTACTGTCCAGATTCGGCCAAGTGGAGAGAGAACATAATTATCAG
The DNA here is from genome assembly GCA_027726005.1 of Juncus effusus. Classification (NCBI taxonomy): domain Eukaryota; kingdom Viridiplantae; phylum Streptophyta; class Magnoliopsida; order Poales; family Juncaceae; genus Juncus; species Juncus effusus. The sequence continues at coordinate 6,070,096 of CM050893.1, forward strand.
CTTTTTCTTCAAATCTCTTCACACGTGAGGGGTAGGAAAGATAGGTTATTATTATTTTGCATGTCTTGAGGAGATAGAAAAAAGAATGAGCCAAGAATAGCGCCCGTAGTTGAAGATATCTTTAAATTACCTCGGGTTGGTCAGAAACAGCTAATGTTTTTTTCTCTGACTCCAACTTTGAACGCTTGGATCTCTGTCAGTTTTTATTCAATTGCCAGATTTCTTTTTGTAGAATCTTCTCATTGTTGTGGACTAAAAAATGTTCTTAGCGAAATTTGCAAATTGGACCCTTGTTCAGATAGAAAATGATTTTTTTGTTGTACTGTCCAGATTCGGCCAAGTGGAGAGAGAACATAATTATCAACTTTTTCTTTAAATCTCTTGACACGTGAGTGGTAGGAAAAGATAGGTTATTATTATTTTGCATGTCTTGTGGAGATAGAAAAAAGAATGAGCCAAGAATAGCGCCCGTAGTTGAAGATATCCTTAAATTACCTCGGGTTGGTCAGAAACGGCTAATGTTTTTTCTCTGACTCCAATTCTGAACGCTTGGATCTCTCTGATTTTTTATTCAATTGCCAGATTTCTTTTTGTAGAATCTTCGCATTGTTGACGATAAAAAATGTTCATAGCGAAATTTGCATATTGGACCCTTATTCAGATAGAAAATGATTTTTTTGTTGTACTGTCCAGATTCGGCGAAGTGGAGAGAGAACATAATTATCAACTTTTTCTTCAAATCTCTTCACACATGAGGGGTAGGAAAAGATAGGTTATTATTATTTTGCATGTCTTGAGGAGATAGAAAAAAGAATGAGCTAAGAATAGCGCCCGTAGTTGTAGATATCCTTAAATTATCTCCGGTTGGTCAGAAACAGCTAATGTTTTTTTCTCTGACTCCAACTCTGAACGCTTGGATCACTCTGAGTTTTTATTCAATTGCCAGATTTCTTTTTGTAGAATCTTCGCATTGTTGTCGATAAAAAATGTTCTTAGCGAAATTTGCATATTGGACCCTTATTCAGATAGAAAATGATTTTTTTGTTGTACTGTCCAGATTCGGCCAAGTGGAGAGAGAACATAATTATCAACTTTTTCTTCAAATCTCTTCACACGTGAGGGGTAGGAAAGATAGGTTATTATTATTTTGCTTGTCTTGAGGAGATAGAAAAAAGAATGAGCCAAGAATAGCGCCCGTAGTTGAAGATATCTTTAAATTACCTCGGGTTGGTCAGAAACAGCTAATGTTTTTTTCTCTGACTCCAACTTTGAACGCTTGGATCGCTCTCAGTTTTTATTCAATTGCCAGATTTCTTTTTGTAGAATCTTCGCATTGTTGTGGACTAAAAAATGTTCTTAGCGAAATTTGCATATTGGACCCTTGTTCAGATAGAAAATGATTTTTTTGTTGTACTGTCCAGATTCGGCCAAGTGGAGAGAGAACATAATTATCAACTTTTTCTTCAAATCCCTTGACACGTGAGGGGTAGGAAAAGATAGGTTATTATTATTTTGCATGTCTTGTGGAGATAGAAAAGAGAATGAGCCAAGAATAGCGCCCGTAGTTGAAGATATCCTTAAATTACCTCGGGTTGGTCAGAAACGGCTAATGTTTTTTCTCTGACTCCAATTCTGAACGCTTGGATCTCTCTGATTTTTTATTCAATTGCCAGATTTCTTTTTGTAGAATCTTCGCATTGTTGTCGATAAAAAATGTTCTTAGCGAAATTTGCATGTTGGACCCTTATTCAGATAGAAAATGATTTTTTTGTTGTACTGTCCAGATTCGGCCAAGTGGAGAGAGAACATAATTATCAACTTTTTCTTCAAATCTCTTCACACATGAGGGGTAGGAAAAGATAGGTTATTATTATTTTGCATGTCTTGAGGAGATAGAAAAAAGAATGAGCTAAGAATTGCGCCCGTAGTTGTAGATATCCTTAAATTATCTCGGGTTGGTCAGAAACAGCTAATGTTTTTTTCTCTGACTCCTACTCTGAACGCTTGGATCTCTCTGAGTATTTATTCAATTGCCAGATTTTTTTTTGTAGAATCTTCGCATTGTTGTCGATAAAAAATGTTCTTAGCGAAATTTGCATATTGGACCCTTATTCAGATAGAAAATCATTTTTTTGTTGTACTGTCCATATTCGGCCAAGTGTAGAGAGAACATAATTATCAACTTTTTCTTCAAATCTCTTCACACGTGAGGGGTAGGAAAATATAGGTTATTATTATTTTGCATGTCTTGAGGAGATAGAAAAAAGAATGTGCCAAGAATAGCGCCCGTAGTTGAAGATATCTTTAAATTACCTCGGGTTGGTCAGAAACAGCTAATGTTTTTTTCTCCGACTCCAACTTTGAACGCTTGGATCTCTCTCAGTTTTTATTCAATTGCCAGATTTCTTTTTGTAGAATCTTCGCATTGTTGTCGACTAAAAAAAGTTCTTAGCGAAATTTGCATATTGGACCCTTGTTCAGATAGAAAATTATTTTTTTGTTGTACTGTCCAGATTCGGCCAAGGTGAGAGAGAACATAATTATCAATTTTTCTTCAAATCTCTTGACACGTGAGGGGTAGGAAAAGATAGGTTATTATTATTTTGCATGTCTTGAGGAGATAGAAAAAAGAATGAGCCAAGAATAGCGCCCGTAGTTGAAGATATCCTTAAATTACCTCGGGTTGGTCAGAAACAGCTAATGTTTTTTTCTCTGACTCCAACTTTGAACGCTTGGATCTCTCTCAGTTTTTATTCAATTGCCAGATTTCTTTTTGTAGAATCTTCGCATTGTTGTCGATAAAAAATGTTCTTAGCGAAATTGGCATATTGGACCCTTATTCAGATAGAAAATGATTTTTTTGTTGTACTGTACAGATTCGGCCAAGTGGAGAGAGAACATAATTATCAACTTTTTCTTCAAATCACTTCACACGTGAGGGGTAGGAAAAGATAGGTTATTATTATTTTGCACGACTTGAGGAGATAGAAAAAAGAATGAGCCAAGAATAGCGGCCGTAGTTGAAGATATCCTTAAATTACCTCGGGTTGGTCAGAAACAGCTAATGTTTTTTTCTCTGACTCCAACTTTGAACGCTTGGATCTCTCTCAGTTTTTATTCAATTGCCAGATTTCTTTTTGTAGAATCTTCGCATTGTTGTCGATAAAAAATGTTCTTAGCGAAATTTGCATATTGGACCCTTATTCAGATAGAAAATGATTTTTTTGTTGTACTGTCCAGATTCGGCCAAGTGGAGAGAGAACATAATTATCAGCTTTTTCTTCAAATCTCTTCACACATGAGGGTAGGAAAAGATAGGTTATTATTATTTTGCATGTCTTGAGGAGATAGAAAAAAGAATGAGCTAAGAATTGCGACCGTAGTTGTAGATATCCTTAAATTATCTCGGGTTGGTCAGAAACAGCTAATGCTTTTTTCTCTGACTCCAACTCTGAACGCTTGGATCTCTCTGAGTTTTTATTCAATTGCCAGATTTCTTTTTGTAGAATCTTCGCATTGTTGTCGATAAAAAATGTTCTTAGCGAAATTTGCATATTGGACCCTTATTCAGATTGAAAATGATTTTTTTGTTGTACTGTCCAGATTCGGCCAAGTGGAGAGAGAACATAATTATCAGCTTTTTCTTCAAATCTCTTCACACATGAGGGGTAGGAAAAGATAGGTTATTATTATTTTGCATGTCTTGACGAGATAGAAAAAAGAATGAGCTAAGAATTGCGCCCGTAGTTGTAGATATCCTTAAATTATCTCGGGTTGGTCAGAAACAGCTAATGTTTTTTTCTCTGACTCCTACTCTGAACGCTTGGATCTCTCTGAGTTTTTATTGAATTGCCAGATTTTTTTTTGTAGAATCTTCGCATTGTTGTCGATAAAAAATGTTCTTAGCGAAATTTGCATATTGGACCCTTATTCAGATAGAAAATGATTTTTTTGTTGTACTGTCCAGATTCGGCCAAGTGTAGAGAGAACATAATTATCAACTTTTTCTTCAAATCTCTTCACACGTGAGGGGTAGGAAAATATAGGTTATTATTATTTTGCATGTCTAGAGGAGATAGAAAAAAGAATGAGCTAAGAATTGCGCCCGTAGTTGTAGATATCCTTAAATTACCTCGGGTTGGTCAGAAACAGCTAATGTTTTTTTCTCTGACTCCAACTCTGAACGCTTGGATCTCTCTCAGTTTTTATTCAATTGCCAGATTTCTTTTTGTAGAATCTTCGCATTGTTGTCGACTAAAAAATGTTCTTAGTGAAATTTGCATATTGGACCCTTGTTCAGATAGAAAATGATTTTTTTGTTGTACTGTCCAGATTCGGCCAAGGGGAGAGAAAACATAATTATCAAATTTTTATTCAAATCTCTTGACACGTGAGGGGTAGGAAAAGATAGGTTATTATTATTTTGCATGTCTTGAGGAGATAGAAAAAAGAATGAGCCAAGAATAGCGCCCGTAGTTGAAGATATCCTTAAATTACCTCGGGTTGGTCAGAAACAGCTAATGTTTTTTCACTGACTCCAACTCTGAACGCTTGGATCTCTCTGAGTTTTTATTCAATTGCCAGATTTCTTTTTGTAGAATCTTCGCATTGTTGTCGACTAAAAAATGTTCTTAGTGAAATTTGCATATTGGACCCTTGTTCAGATAGAAAATGATTTTTTTGTTGTACTGTCCAGATTCGGCCAAGGGGAGAGAGAACATAATTATCAAATTTTTATTCAAATCTCTTGACACGTGAGGGGTAGGAAAAGATAGGTTATTATTATTTTGCATGTCTTGAGGAGATAGAAAAAAGAATGAGCCAAGAATAGCGCCCGTAGTTGAAGATATCCTTAAATTACCTCGGGTTGGTCAGAAACAGCTAATGTTTTTTCACTGACTCCAACTCTGAACGCTTGGATCTCTCTGAGTTTTTATTCAATTGCCAGATTTCTTTTTGTAGAATCTTCGCATTGTTGTCGACTAAAAAATGTTCTTAGCGAAATTTGCATATTGGACCATTATTCAGATAGAAAATGATTTTTTTGTTGTACTGTACAGATTCGGCCAAGGGGAGAGAGAACATAATTATCAAATTTTTCTTCAAATCTCTTCACACGTGAGGGGTAGGAAAAGATAGGTTATTATTATTTTGCATGTCTTGAGGAGATAGAAAAAAGAATGAGCCAAGAATAGCGCCCGTAGTTGAAGATATCCTTAAATTACCTCGGGTTGGTCAGATACAGCTAATGTTTCTTCACTGACTCCAACTCTGAACGCTTGGATCTCTCTGAGTTTTTATTCAATTGCCAGATTTCTTTTTGTAGAATCTTCGCATTGTTGTCGATCAAAAATGTTCTTAGCGAAATTTGCATATTGGACCCTTATTCAGATAGAAAATGATTTTTTTGTTGTACTGTACAGATTCGGCCAAGTGGAGAGAGAACATAATTATCAACTTTTTCTTCAAATCTCTTCACACGTGAGGGGTAGGAAAAGATAGGTTATTATTATTTTGCATGACTTGAGGAGATAGAAAAAAGAATGAGCCAAGAATAGCGCCCGTAGTTGAAGATATCCTTAAATTACCTCGGGTTGGTCAGAAACAGCTAATGTTTTTTTCTCTGACTCCAACTTTGAACGCTTGGATCTCTCTCAGTTTTTATTCAATTGCCCGATTTCTTTTTGTAGAATCTTCGCATTGTTGTGGACTAAAAAATGTTCTTAGCGAAATTTGCATATTGGACCCTTGTTCATATAGAAAGTGATTTTTTTGTTGTACTGTCCAGATTCGGCCAAGTGGAGAGAGAACATAATTATCAACTTTTTCTTCAAATCTCTTGACACGTGAGGGGTAGGAAAAGATAGGTTATTATTATTTTGCATGTCTTGTGGAGATAGAAAAAAGAATGAGCCAAGAATAGCGCCCGTAGTTGAAGATATCCTTAAATTACCTCGGGTTGGTCAGAAACGGCTAATGTTTTTTCTCTGACTCCAATTCTGAACGCTTGGATCTCTCTGAGTTTTTATTCAATTGCCAGATTTTTTTTTGTAGAATCTTCGTATTGTTGTCGATAAAAAATGTTCTTAGCGAAATTTGCATATTGGACCCTTATTCAGATGGAAAATGATTTTTTTGTTGTACTGTCTAGATTCGGCCAAGTGTAGAGAGAACATAATTATCAACTTTTTCTTCAAATCTCTTCACACGTGAGGGGTAGGAAAATATAGGTTATTATTATATTGCATGTCTTGAGGAGATAGAAAAAAGAATGAGCCAAGAATAGCGCCCGTAGTTGAAGATATCTTTAAATTACCTCGGGTTGGTCAGAAACAACTAATGTTTTTTTCTCTGACTCCAACTTTGAACGCTTGGATCTCTCTCAGTTTTTATTCAATTGCCAGATTTCTTTTTGTAGAATCTTCGCATTGTTGTCGATTAAAAAATGTTCTTAGCGAAATTTGCATATTGGACCCTTGTTCAGATAGAAAATGATTTTTTTGTTGTACTGTCCAGATTCGGCCAAGGGGAGAGAGAACATAATTATCAAATTTTTCTTCAAATCTCTTGACACGTGAGGGGTAGGAAAAGATAGGTTATTATTATTTTGCATGTCTTGAGGAGATAGAAAAAAGAATGAGCCAAGAATAGCGCCCGTAGTTGAGGATATCCTTAAATTACCTCGGGTTGGTCAGAAACAGCTAATGTTTTTTCACTGACTCCAACTCTGAACGCTTGGATCTCTCTGAGTTTTTATTCAATTGCCAGATTTCTTTTTGTAGAATCTTCGCATTGTTGTCGATAAAAAATGTTCTTAGCGAAATTTGCATATTGGACCCTTATTCAGATAGAAAATGATTTTTTTGTTGTACTGTACAGATTCGGCCAAGTGGAGAGAGAACATAATTATCAACTTTTTCTTCAAATCTCTTCACACGTGAGGGGTAGGAGAAGATAGGTTATTATTATTTTGCATGTCTTGAGGAGATAGAAAAAAGAATGAGCCAAGAATAGCGCCCGTAGTTGAAGATATCCTTAAATTACCTCGGGTTGGTCAGAAACAGCTAATGTTTTTTTCTCTGACTCCAACTTTTAACGCTTGGATCTCTCTGAGTTTTTATTCAATTGCCAGATTTCTTTTTGTAGAATCTTCGCATTGTTGTCGATAAAAAATGTTCTTAGCGAAATTTGCATATTGGACCCTTGTTCAGATAGAAAATGATTTTTTTGTTGTACTGTCCAGATTCGGCCAAGGGGAGAGAGAACATAATTATCAAATTTTTCTTCAAATCTCTTCACACGTGAGGGGTAGGAAAAGATAGGTTATTCTTCTTTTGCATGTCTTGAGGAGATAGAAAAAAGAATGAGCCAAGAATAGCGCCCGTAGTTGAAGATATCTTTAAATTACCTCGGGTTGGTCAGAAACAGCTAATGTTTTTTCTCTGACTCCAACTCTGAACGCTTGGATCTCTTTGAGTTTTTATTCAATTGCCAGATTTCTTTTTGTAGAATCTTCGCATTGTTGTCGATAAAAAATGTTCTTAGCGAAATTTGCATATTGGACCATTATTCAGATAGAAAATGATTTTTTTGTTGTACTGTACAGATTCGGCCAAGGGGAGAGAGAACATAATTATCAACTTTTTCTTCAAATCTCTTCACACGTGAGGGTAGGAAAAGATAGGTTATTATTATTTTGCATGTCTTGAGGAGATAGAAAAAAGAATGAGCCAAGAATAGCGCCCGTAGTTGAAGATATCTTTAAATTACCTCGGGTTGGTCAGAAACAGCTAATGTTTCTTCACTGACTCCAACTCTGAACGCTTGGATCTCTTTGAGTTTTTATTCAATTGCCAGATTTCTTTTTGTAGAATCTTCGCATTGTTGTCGATAAAAAATGTTCTTAGCGAAATTTGCATATTGGACCCTTATTCAGATAGAAAATGATTTTTTTGTTGTACTGTACAGATTCGGCGAAGTGGAGAGAGAACATAATTATCAACTTTTTCTTCAAATCTCTTCACACGTGAGGGGTAGGAAAAGATAGGTTATTATTATTTTGCATGTCTTGAGGAGAAAGAAAAAAGAATGAGCCAAGAATAGCGCCCGTAGTTGAAGATATCCTTAAATTACCTCGGGTTGGTCAGAAACAGCTAATGTTTTTTTCTCTGACTCCAACTTTGAACGCTTGGATCTCTCTGAGTTTTTATTCAATTGCCAGATTTCTTTTTGTAGAATCTTCGCATTGTTGTCGATAAAAAATGTTCTTAGCGAAATTTGCATATTGGACCCTTGTTCAGATAGAAAATGATTTTTTTGTTGTACTGTCCAGATTCGGCCAAAGGGAGAGAGAACATAATTATCAAATTTTTCTTCAAATCTCTTGACACGTGAGGGGTAGGAAAAGATAGGTTATTATTATTTTGCATGTCTTGAGGAGATAGAAAAAAGAATGAGCCAAGAATAGCGCCCGTAGTTGAAGATATCCTTAAATTTCCTCGGGTTGGTCAGAAACAGCTAATGTTTTTTTCTCTGACTCCAACTTTGAACGCTTGGATCTCTCTGAGTTTTTATTCAATTGCCAGATTTCTTTTTGTAGAATCTTCGCATTGTTGTCGATAAAAAATGTTCTTAGCGAAATTTGCATATTGGACCCTTGTTCAGATAGAAAATGATTTCTTTGTTGTACTGTCCATATTCGGCCAAGGGGAGAGAGAACATAATTATCAAATTTTTCTTCAAATCTCTTCACACGTGAGGGGTAGGAAAAGATAGGTTATTCTTAATTTGCATGTCTTGAGGAGATAGAAAAAAGAATGAGCCAAGAATAGCGCCCGTAGTTGAAGATATCCTTAAATTACCTCGGGTTGGTCAGAAACAGCTAATGTTTTTTTCTCTGACTCCAACTTTTGAACGCTTGGATCTCTCTGAGTTTTTATTCAATTGCCAGATTTTTTTTTGTAGAATCTTCGCATTGTTGTCGATAAAAAATGTTTTTAGCGAAATTTGCATATTGGACCCTTATTCAGATAGAAAATGATTTTTTTGTTGTACTGTCCAGATTCGGCCAAGTGTAGAGAGAACATAATTATCAACTTTTTCTTCAAATCTCTTCACACGTGAGGGGTAGGAAAAGATAGGTTATTATTATTTTGCATGTCTTGAGGAGATAGAAAAAAGAATGAGCCAAGAATAGCGCCCGTAGTTGAAGATATCTTTAAATTACCTCGGGTTGGTCAGAAACAGCTAATGTTTTTTTCTCTGACTCCAAATTTGAACGCTTGGATCTCTCTCAGTTTTTATTCAATTGCCAGATTTCTTTTTGTAGAATCTTCGCATTTTTGTCGACTAAAAAATGTTCTTAGCCAAATTTGCATATTGGACCCTTGTTCAGATAGAAAATGATTTTTTTGTTGTACTGTACAGATTCGGCCAAGGGGAGAGAGAACATAATTATCAACTTTTTCTTCAAATCTCTTCACACGTGAGGGTAGGAAAAGATAGGTTATTATTATTTTGCATGTCTTGAGGAGATAGAAAAAAGACTGAGCCAAGAATAGCGCCCGTAGTTGAAGATATCCTTAAATTATCTCGGGTTGGTCAGAAACAGCTAATGTTTTTTCTCAGACTCCAACTCTGAACGCTTGGATCTCTCTGAGTTTTTATTCAATTGCCAGATTTCTTTTTGTAGAATCTTCGCATTGTTGTCGATAAAAAATGTTCTTAGCGAAATTTGCATATTGGACCCTTATTCAGATAGAAAATGATTTTTTTGTTGTACTGTACAGATTCGGCCAAGGGGAGAGAGAACATAATTATCAACTTTTTCTTCAAATCTCTTCACACGTGAGGGGTAGGAAAAGATAGGTTATTATTATTTTGCATGTCTTGAGGAGATAGAAAAAAGAATGAGCCAAGAATAGCGCCCGTAGTTGAAGATATCCTTAAATTACCTCGGGTTGGTCAGAAACAGCTAATGTTTTTTTTTCTCTGCCTCCAACTTTGAACGCTTGGATCTCTCTGAGTTTTTATGCAATTGCCAGATTTTTTTTTGTAGAATCTTCGCATTGTTGTCGATAAAAAATGTTCTTAGCGAAATTTGCATATTGGACCCTTATTCAGATAGAAAATGATTTTTTTGTTGTACTGTCCAGATTCGGCCAAGTGTAGAGAGAACATAATTATCAACTTTTTCTTCAAATCTCTTCACACGTGAGGGGTAGGAAAAGATAGGTTATTATTATTCTGCATGTCTTAAGGAGATAGAAAAAAGAATGAGCCAAGAATAGCGCCCGTAGTTGAAGATATCTTTAAATTACCTCGGGTTGGTCAGAAACAGCTAATGTTTTTTTCTCTGACTCCTACTTTGAACGCTTGGATCTCTCTCAGTTTTTATTCAATTGCCAGATTTCTTTTTGTAGAATCTTCGCATTGTTGTCGACTAAAAAATGTTCTTAGCGAAATTTGCATATTGGACCCTTGTTCAAATAGAAAATGATTTTTTTGTTGTACTGTCCAGATTCGGCCAAGGGGAGAGCGAACATAATTATCAAATTTTTCTTCAAATCTCTTGACACGTGAGGGGTAGGAAAAGATAGGTTATTATTATTTTGCATGTCTTGAGGAGATAGAAAAAAGAATGAGCCAAGAATAGCGCCCGTAGTTGAAGATATCCTTAAATTACCTCGGGTTGGTCAGAAACAGCTAATGTTTTTTCACTGACTCCAACTCTGAACGCTTGGATCTCTCTGAATTTTTATTCAATTGCCAGATTTCTTTTTGTAGAATCTTCGTATTGTTGTCGATAAAAAATGTTCTTAGCGAAATTTGCATATTGGACCCTTATTCAGATAGAAAATGATTTTTTTGTTGTACTGTCCAGATTCGGCCAAGTGGAGAGAGAACATAATTATCAACTTTTTCTTCAAATCTCTTCACACGTGAGGGGTAGGAAAAGATAGGTTATTATTATTTTGCATGTCTTGAGGAGATAGAAAAAAGAATGAGCCAAGAATAGCGCCCGTAGTTGAAGATATCTTTAAATTACCTCGGGTTGGTCAGAAACAGCTAATGTTTTTTTCTCTGACTCCTACTTTGAACGCTTGGATCTCTCTCAATTTTTATTCAATTGCCAGATTTCTTTTTGTAGAATCTTCGCATTGTTGTCGACTAAAAAATGTTCTTAGCGAAATTTGCATATTGGACCCTTGTTCAGATAGAAAATGATTTTTTTGTTGTACTGTCCAGATTCGGCCATGGGGAGAGCGAACATAATTATCAAATTTTTCTTCAAATCTCTTCACACGTGAGGGGTAGGAAAAGATAGGTTATTATTATTTTGCATGTCTTGAGGAGATAGAAAAAAGAATGAGCCAAGAATAGCGCCCGTAGTTGAAGATATCCTTAAATTAACTCGGGTTGGTCAGAAACAGCTAATGTTTTTTCACTGACTCCAACTCTGAACGCTTGGATCTCTCTGAGTTTTTATTCAATTGCCAGATTTTTTTTTGTAGAATCTTCGCATTGTTGTCGATAAAAAATGTTCTTAGCGAAATTTGCATATTGGACCCTTATTCAGATAGAAAATGATTTTTTTGTTGTACTGTCCAGATTCGGCCAAGTGTAGAGAGAACATAATTATCAACTTTTTCTTCAAATCTCTTCACACGTGAGGGGTAGGAAAAGATAGGTTATTATTATTTTGCATGTCTTGAGGAGATAGAAAAAAGAATGAGCCAAGAATAGCGCCCGTAGTTGAAGATATCCTTAAATTACCTCGGGTTGGTCAGAAACAGCTAATGTTTTTTCTCAGACTCCAACTCTGAACGCTTGGATCTCTCTGAGTTTTTATTCAATTGCCAGATTTCTTTTTGTAGAATCTTCGCATTGTTGTCGATAAAAAATGTTCTTAGCGAAATTTGCATATTGGACCCTTATTCAGATAGAAAATGATTTTTTTGTTGTACTGTACAGATTCGGCCAAGGGGAGAGAGAACATAATTATCAACTTTTTCTTCAAATCTCTTCACACGTGAGGGGTAGGAAAAGATAGGTTATTATTATTTTGCATGTCTTGAGGAGATTGAAAAAAGAATGAGCCAAGAATAGCGCCCGTAGTTCAAGATATCCTTAAATTACCTCGGGTTGGTCAGAAACAGCTAATGTTTTTTCTCAGACTCCAACTCTGAACGCTTGGATCTCTCTGAGTTTTTATTCAATTGCCAGATTTCTTTTTGTAGAATCTTCGCATTGTTGTCGATAAAAAATGTTCTTAGCGAAATTTGCATATTGGACCCTTATTCAGATAGAAAATGATTTTTTTGTTGTACTGTACAGATTCGGCCAAGGGGAGAGAGAACATAATTATCAACTTTTTCTTCAAATCTCTTCACACGTGAGGGGTAGGAAAAGATAGGTCATTATTATTTTGCATGTCTTGAGGAGATAGAAAAAAGAATGAGCCAAGAATAGCGCCCGTAGTTGAAGATATCCTTAAATTACCTCGGGTTGGTCAGAAACAGCTAATGTTTTTTTCTCTGACTCCAACTTTGAACGCTTGGATCTCTCTCAGTTTTTATTCAATTGCCAGATTTTTTTTTGTAGAATCTTCGCATTGTTGTCGATAAAAAATGTTCGTAGCGAAATTTGCATATTGGACCCTTATTCAGATAGAAAATGATTTTTTTGTTGTACTGTCCAGATTCGGCCAAGTGTAGAGAGAACATAATTATCAACTTTTTCTTCAAATCTCTTCACACGTGAGGGGTAGGAAAAGATAGGTTATTATTATTTTGCATGTCTTGAGGAGATAGAAAAAAGAATGAGCCAAGAATAGCGCCCGTAGTTGAAGATATCTTTAAATTACCTCGGGTTGGTCAGAAACAGCTAATGTTTTTTTCTCTGACTCCTACTTTGAACGCTTGGATCTCTCTCAGTTTTTATTCAATTGCCAGATTTCTTTTTGTAGAATCTTCGCATTGTTGTCGACTAAAAAATGTTCTTAGCGAAATTTGCATATTGGACCCTTGTTCAGATAGAAAATGATTTTTTTGTTGTACTGTCCAGATTCGGCCAAGGGGAGAGCGAACATAATTATCAAATTTTTCTTCAAATCTCTTGACACGTGAGGGGTAGGAAAAGATAGGTTATTATTATTTTGCATGTCTTGAGGAGATAGAAAAAAGAATGAGCCAAGAATAGCGCCCGTAGTTGAAGATATCCTTAAATTACCTCGGGTTGGTCAGAAACAGCTAATGTTTTTTTCTCTGACTCCAACTTTGAACGCTTGGATCTCTCTCAGTTTTTATTCAATTGCCAGATTTTTTTTTGTAGAATCTTCGCATTGTTGTCGATAAAAAATGTTCGTAGCGAAATTTGCATATTGGACCCTTATTCAGATAGAAAATGATTTTTTTGTTGTACTGTCCAGATTCGGCCAAGTGTAGAGAGAACATAATTATCAACTTTTTCTTCAAATCTCTTCACACGTGAGGGGTAGGAAAAGATAGGTTATTATTATTTTGCATGTCTTGAGGAGATAGAAAAAAGAATGAGCCAAGAATAGCGCTCGTAGTTGAAGATATCTTTAAATTACCTCGGGTTGGTCAGAAACAGCTAATGTTTTTTTCTCTGACTCCTACTTTGAACGCTTGGATCTCTCTCAGTTTTTATTCAATTGCCAGATTTCTTTTTGTAGAATCTTCGCATTGTTGTCGACTAAAAAATGTTCTTAGCGAAATTTGCATATTGGACCCTTGTTCAGATAGAAAATGATTTTTTTGTTGTACTGTCCAGATTCGGCCAAGGGGAGAGCGAACATAATTATCAAATTTTTCTTCAAATCTCTTGACACGTGAGGGGTAGGAAAAGATAGGTTATTATTATTTTGCATGTCTTGAGGAGATAGAAAAAAGAATGAGCCAAGAATAGCGCCCGTAGTTGAAGATATCCTTAAATTACCTCGGGTTGGTCAGAAACAGCTAATGTTTTTTCACTGACTCCAACTCTGAACGCTTGGATCTCTCTGAGTTTTTATTCAATTGCCAGATTTTTTTTTGTAGAATCTTCGCATTGTTGTCGATAAAAAATGTTCTTAGCGAAATTTACATATTGGACCCTTATTCATATAGAATATGATTTTTTTGTTGTACTGTCCAGATTCGGCCAAGTGGAGAGGGAACATAATTATCAACTTTTTCTTCAAATCTCTTGACACGTGAGGGGTAGGAAAAGATAGGTTATTATTATTTTGCATGTCTTGAGGAGATAGAAAAAAGAATGAGCCAAGAATAGCGCCCGTAGTTGAAGATATCTTTAAATTACCTCGGGTTGGTCAGAAACAGCTAATGTTTTTTTCTCTGACTCCTACTTTGAACGCTTGGATCTCTCTCAGTTTTTATTCAATTGCCAGATTTCTTTTTGTAGAATCTTCGCATTGTTGTGGACTAAAAAATGCTCTTAGCGAAATTTGCATATTGGACCCTTGTTCATATAGAAAGTGATTTTTTTGTTGTACTGTCCAGATTCGGCCAAGTGGAGAGAGAACATAATTATCAACTTTTTCTTCAAATCTCTTGACACGTGAGGGGTAGGAAAAGATAGGTTATTATTATTTTGCATGTCTTGTGGAGATAGAAAAAAGAATGAGCCAAGAATAGCGCCCGTAGTTGAAGATGTCCTTAAATTACCTCGGGTTGGTCAGAAACGGCTAATGTTTTTTCTCTGACTCGAATTCTGAACGCTTGGATCTCTCTGATTTTTTATTCAATTGACAGATTTCTTTTTGTAGAATCTTCGCATTGTTGTCGATAAAAAATGTTCTTAGCGAAATTTGCATATTGGACCCTTATTCAGATAGAAAATGATTTTTTTGTTGTACTGTCCAGATTCGGCCAAGTGGAGAGAGAACATAATTATCAACTTTTTCTTCAAATCTCTTCACACATGAGGGGTAGGAAAAGATAGGTTATTATTATTTTGCATGTCTTGAGGAGATAGAAAAAAGAATTAGCTAAGAATTGCGCCCGTAGTTGTAGATATCCTTAAATTATCTCGGGTTGGTCAGAAACAGCTAATGTTTTTTTCTCTGACTCCAACTCTGAACGCTTGGATCTCTCTGAGTTTTTATTCAATTGCCAGATTTCTTTTTGTAAAATCTTCGCATTGTTGTCGATAAAAAATGTTCTTAGCGAAATTTGCATATTGGACCCTTGTTCAGATAGAAAATGATTTTTTTGTTGTACTGTACAGATTCGGCCAAGGGGAGAGAGAACATAATTATCAACTTTTTCTTCAAATCTCTTCACACGTGAGGGGTAGGAAAAGATAGGTTATTATTATTTTGCATGTCTTGAGGAGATAGAAAAAAGAATGAGCCAAGAATAGCGCCCGTAGTTGAAGATATCCTTAAATTACCTGGGGTTGGTCAGAAACAGCTAATGTTTTTTCTCATACTCCAACTCTGAACGCTTGGATCTCTCTGAGTTTTTATTCAATTGCCAGATTTCTTTTTGTAGAATCTTCGCATTGTTGTCGATAAAAAATGTTCTTAGCGAAATTTGCATACTGGACCCTTATTCAGATAGAAAATGATTTTTTTGTTGTACTGTACAGATTCGGCCAAGGGGAGAGAGAACATAATTATCAACTTTTTCTTCAAATCTCTTCACACGTGAGGGGTAGGAAAAGATAGGTTATTATTATTTTGCATGTCTTGAGGAGATAGAAAAAAGAATGAGCCAAGAATAGCGCCCGTAGTTGAAGATATCCTTAAATTACCTCGGGTTGGTCAGAAACAGCTAATGTTTTTTTCTCTGACTCCAACTTTGAACGCTTGGATCTCTCTGAGTTTTTATTCAATTGCCAGATTTTTTTTTGTAGAATCTTCGCATTGTTGTCGATAAAAAATGTTCATAGCGAAATTTGCATATTGGACCCTTATTCAGATAGAAAATGATTTTTTTGTTGTACTGTCCAGATTCGGCCAAGTGTAGAGAGAACATAATTATCAACTTTCTCTTCAAATCTCTTCACACGTGAGGGGTAGGAAAAGATAGGTTATTATTATTTTGCATGTCTTGAGGAGATAGAAAAAAGAATGAGCCAAGAATAGCGCCCGTAGTTGAAGATATCTTTAAATTACCTCGGGTTGGTCAGAAACAGCTAATGTTTTTTTCTCTGACTCCTACTTTGAACGCTTGGATCTCTCTCAGTTTTTATTCAATTGCCAGATTTCTTTTTGTAGAATCTTCGCATTGTTGTCGACTAAAAAATGTTCTTAGCGAAATTTGCATATTGGACCCTTGTTCAGATAGAAAATGATTTTTTTGTTGTACTGTCCAGATTCGGCCAAGGGGAGAGCGAACATAATTATCAAATTTTTCTTCAAATCTCTTGACACGTGAGGGGTAGGAAAATATAGGTTATTATTATTTTGCATGTCTTGAGGAGATAGAAAAAAGAATGAGCCAAGAATAGCGCCCGTAGTTGAAGATATCCTTAAATTACCTCGGGTTGGTCAGAAACAGCTAATGTTTTTTCACTGACTCCAACTCTGAACGCTTGGATCTCTCTGAGTTTTTATTCAATTGCCAGATTTTTTTTTGTAGAATCTTCGCATTGTTGTCGATAAAAAAAGTTCTTAGCGAAATTTGCATATTGGACCCTTATTCAGATAGAAAATGATTTTTTTGTTGTACTGTCCAGATTCGGCCAAGTGTAGAGAGAACATAATTATCAACTTTTTCTTCAAATCTCTTCACACGTGAGGGGTAGGAAAAGATAGGTTATTATTATTTTGCATGTCTTGAGGAGATAGAAAAAAGAATGAGCCAAGAATAGCGCCCGTAGTTGAAGATATCCTTAAATTACCTCGGGTTGGTCAGAAACAGCTAATGTTTTTTTCTCTGACTCCTACTTTGAACGCTTGGATCTCTCTGAGTTTTTATTCAATTGCCAGATTTCTTTTTGTAGAATCTTCGCATTGTTGTGGACTAAAAAATGTTCTTAGCGAAATTTGCATATTGGACCCTTGTTCATATAGAAAGTGATTTTTTTGTTGTACTGTCCAGATTCGGCCAAGTGGAGAGAGAACATAATTATCAACTTTTTCTTCAAATCTCTTGACACGTGAGGGGTAGGAAAAGATAGGTTATTATTATTTTGCATGTCTTGTGGAGATAGAAAAAAGAATGAGCCAAGAATAGCGCCCGTAGTTGAAGATGTCCTTAAATTACCTCGGGTTGGTCAGAAACGGCTAATGTTTTTTCTCTGACTCCAATTCTGAACGCTTGGATCTCTCTGATTTTTTATTCAATTGCCAGATTTCTTTTTGTAGAATCTTCGCATTGTTGTCGATAAAAAATGTTCTTAGCGAAATTTGCATATTGGACCCTTATTCAGATAGAAAATGATTTTTTTGTTGTACTGTCCAGATTCGGCCAAGTGGAGAGAGAACATAATTATCAACTTTTTCTTCAAATCTCTTCACACATGAGGGGTAGGAAAAGATAGGTTATTATTATTTTGCATGTCTTGAGGAGACAGAAAAAAGAATGAGCTAAGAATTGCGCCCGTAGTTGTAGATATCCTTAAATTATCTCGGGTTGGTCAGAAACAGCTAATGTTTTTTTCTCTGACTCCAACTCTGAACGCTTGGATCTCTCTGAGTTTTTATTCAATTGCCAGATTTCTTTTTGTAAAATCTTCGCATTGTTGTCGATAAAAAATGTTCTTAGCGAAATTTGCATATTGGACCCTTATTCAGATAGAAAATGATTTTCTTGTTGTACTGTCCAGATTCGGCCAAGTGTAGAGAGACCATAATTATCAGCTTTTTCCTCAAATCTCTTCACACGTGAGGGGTAGGAAAAGATAGTTTATTATTATTTTGCATGTCTTGAGGAGATAGAAAAAAGAATGAGCCAAGAATAGCGCCCGTAGTTGAAGATATCTTTAAATTACCTCGGGTTGGTCAGAAACAGCTAATGTTTTTTTCTCTGACTCCAACTTTGAACGCTTGGATCTCTCTCAGTTTTTATTCAATTGCCAGATTTCTTTTTGTAGAATCTTCGCATTGTTGTCGACTAAAAAATGTTCTTAGCGAAATTTGCATATTGGACCCTTGTTCAGATAGAAAATGATTTTTTTGTTGTACTGTCCAGATTCGGCCAAAGGGAGAGAGAACATAATTATTAACTTTTTCTTCAAATCTCTTGACACGTGAGGGGTAGGAATAGATAGGTTATTATTATTTTGCATGTCTTGAGGAGATAGAAAAAAAATGAGCCAAGAATAGCGCCCGTAGTTGAAGATATCCTTAAATTATCTCGGGTTGGTCAGAAACAGCTAATGTTTTTTCACTGACTCCAACTCTGAACGCTTGGATCTCTCTGAGTTTTTATTCAATTGCAAGATTTCTTTTTGTAGAATCTTCGCATTGTTGTCGATAAAAAATGTTCTTAGCGAAATTTGCATATTGGACCCTTATTCAGATAGAAAATGATTTTTTTGTTGTACTGTACAGATTCGGCCAAGTGGAGAGAGAACATAATTATCAACTTTTTCTTCAAATCTCTTCACACGTGAGGGGTAGGAAAAGATAGGTAATTATTATTTTGCATGTCTTGAGGAGATAGGAAAAAGAATGAGCCAAGAATAGCGCCCGTAGTTGAAGATATCCTAAAATTACCTCGGGTTTGTCAGAAACAGCTAATGTTTTTTTCTCTGACTCCAACAACTTTGAACGCTTGGATCTCTCTCAGTTTTTATTCAATTGCCAGATTTCTTTTTGTAGAATCTTCGCATTGTTGTCGACTAAGAAATGTTCTTAGCGAAATTTGCATATTGGACCCTTGTTCAGATAGAAAATGATTTTTTTGTTGTACTGTCCAGATTCGGCCAAGGGGAGAGAGAACATAATTATCTACTTTTTCTTCAAATCTCTTGACACGTGAGGGGTAGGAAAAGATAGGTTATTATTATTTTGCATGTCTTGAGGAGATAGAAAAAAGAATGAGCCAAGAATAGCGCCCGTAGTTGAAGATATCCTTAAATTACCTCGGGTTGGTCAGAAACAGCTAATGTTTTTTCACTGACTCCAACTATGAACGGTTGGATCTCTCTCAGTTTTTATTCAATTGCCAGATTTCTTTTTGTAGAATCTTCGTATTGTTGTCGATAAAAAATGTTCTTAGCGAAATTTGCATATTGGACCGTTATTCAGATAGAAAATGATTTTTTGTTCTACTGTCCGAATTCGGCCAAATGGAGAGAGAACATAATTATCCACTTTTTCTTCAAATATCATCACACGTGAGGTGTAGGAAAAGATAGGTCATTATTATTATTTTGCATGTCTTGAGGAGATAGAAAAAAGAATGAGCCAAGAATAGCGCCCGTAGTTGAAGATATCCTTAAATTACCTCGGGTTGGTCAGAAACAGCTAATGTTTTTTTCTCTGACTCCTACTTTGAATGCCTGGATCTCTCTCAGTTTTTATTCAATTGCCAGATTTCTTTTTGTAGAATCTTCGCATTGTTGTCGATAAAAAAGGTTCTTAGCGAAATTTGCATATTGGACCCTTGTTCAGATAGAAAATGATTTTTTTCTTGTACTGTCCAGATTCGGCCAAGTGGAGAGAGAACATAATTATCAAATTTTTCTTCAAATCACTTCACACGTGAGGGGTAGGAAAAGATAGGTCATTATTATTTTGCATGTCTTGAGAAGATAGAAAAAAGAATGAGCCAAGAATAGCACCCGTAGTTGAAGAAATCTTTAAATTACCTCGGGTTGGTCAGAAACAGCTAATGTTTTTTTCTCGGACTCCAACTTTGAACGCTTGGATCTCTCTTAGTTTTTATTCAATAGCCAGATTTCTTTTTGTAAAATCTTCGCATTGTTGTCGATAAAAAATGTTCTTAGCGAAATTTGCATATTGGACCCTTATTCAGATAGAAAATGACTTTTTTGTTATACTGTCCAGATTCGGCCAAGTGGAGAGAGAACAAAATTATCAACTTTTTCTTCAAATCTCTTCACACGTGAGGGATAGGAAAAGATAGGTTATTATTATCTTGCATGTCTTGAGGAGATAGAAAAAAGAATGAGCGAAGAATAGCGACCGTAGTTGAAGATATCCATAAATTACCTCGGGTTGGTCAGAAACAGCTAATGTTTTTTTCTCTGACTCCCACTCTGAACGCTTGGATCTCTCTCAGTTTTTATTCAATTGCCAGATTTCTTTTTGTAGAATCCTCGGATTGTTGTCGATAAAAAATGTTCTTAGCGAAATTTGCATATTGGACCCTTATTCAGATAGAAAATGATTTTTTGTTCTACTGTCCGAATTCGGCCAAATGGAGAGAGAACATAATTATCAACTTTTTCTTCAAATATCTTCACACGTGAGGGGTAGGAAAAGATAGGTCATTATTATTTTGCATGTCTTGAGGAGATAGAAAAAAGAATGAGCCAAGAATAGCGCCCGTAGTTGAAGAACTCTTTAAATTTCCTCGGGTTGGTCAGAAACAGCTAATGTTTTTTTCTCTGACTCCAACTTTGAACGCCTGGATCTCTCTCAGTTTTTATTCAATTGCAAGATTTCTTTTTGTAGAATCTTCGCATTGTTGTCGACTAAAAAATGATCTCAGCGAAATTTGCATATTGGACCGTTATTCAGATAGAAAATGATTTTTTTGTTGTACTGACCAGATTCGGCCAAGTGGAGAGAGAACATAATTATCAAATTTTTCTTCAAATCTCTTCACACATGAGGGGTAGGAAAAGATAGGTTATTATTATTTTGCATGTCTTAAGGAGATAGAAAAAAGAATGAGCCAAGAATAGCGCCCGTAGCTGAAGATATCCTTAAATTACCTCGGGTTGGTCAGAAACAGCTAATGTTTTTTCTCTGACTCCAACTCTGAACGCTTGGATCTCTCTGAGTTTTTATTCAATTGCCAGATTTCTTTTTGTAGAATCTTCGCATTGTTGTCGAAAAAAATGTTCTTAACGAAATTTGCATATTGGACCCTTATTCAGATAGAAAATGATTTTTTGTTCTACTGTCCGAATTCGGCCAAGTGGAGAGAGAACATAATTATCAACTTTTTCTTCAAATCTCTTCACACGTGAGGGGTAGGAAAAGATAGGTTATTATTATTTTGCTTGCCTTAGGAGATAGAAAAAAGAATGAGCCAGGAATAGCGCGCGTAGTGGAAGAAATCTTTAAATTAACTCGGGTTGGTCAGAAACATTTAATGTTTTTTTCTCTGACTCCAACTTTGAACGCTTGGATCTCTCTCAGTTTTTATTCAATTGCCAGATTTCTTTTTGTAGAATCTTCGCATTGTTGTTTACTAAGAAATGTTCTCAGCGAAATTTGCATATTGGACCCTTATTCAGATAGGAAATTATTTTTTTGTTGTACTGTCCAGATTCGGCCAAGTGGAGATAGAACATAATTATCAACTTTTTCTTCAAATCTCTTCACACGTGTGGGGTAGGAAATGATAGGTCATTATTATTTTGCATGTCTTGAGTAGATAGAAAAAACAATGAGCCAAGAATAGCGCCCGTAGTAGAAGATTTCCTTAAATTACCTCGGGTTGGTCAGAAACAGCTAATGTTTTTTTCTCTGACTCCAACTTTGAACGCTTGGATCTCTCTGAGTTTTTATTCAAATGCCAAATTTCTTTTTGTAGAATCATCGCATTGTTGTCGACTAAAAAATGTTCTAAGCGAAATTTGCATATTGGGCCCTCATTCAGATGGAAAATGATTTTTTTTCTACTGTCCGAATTCGGCCAAATTAAGAGAGAACATAATTATCCACTTTTTCTTCAAATATCTTCACACGTGAGGGGTAGGGAAAGATAGGTTATTATTATTTTGCATGTCTTGAGGAGACAAAGAAAAGAATGAGCCAAGAATAGCGCCCGTAGTTGAAGAAATCTTTAAATTACCTCGGGTTGGTCAGAAACAGCTAATGTTTTTTTCTCTGACTACAACTTTGAACGCTTGGATCACTCTCAGTTTTTATTCAACTGCCAGATTTCTTTTTGTAGAATCTTCGCTATGTTGTCGACTAAAAAATGTTATTAGCGAAATTTGCATATTGGTCCATTATTCAGATAGAAAATGATTTTTTTGTTGTACGGTCCAGATTCGGCCAAGTGGAGAGAGAACATTATTATCAACTTTTTCTTCAAATCTCTTCACACGTGAGGGGTAGGAAAAGATAGGTTATTATTATTTTGCATGTCTTGAGGAGATAGAAAAAAGAATGAGCCAAGAATAGCGCCCGTAGTTGAAGAAATCTTTAAATTACCTCGGGTTGGTCAGAAACAGCTAATGTTTTTTTCTCTGACTACAACTTTGAACGCTTGGATCACTCTCAGTTTTTATTCAACTGCCAGATTTCTTTTTGTAGAATCTTCGCTATGTTGTCGACTAAAAAATGTTATTAGCGAAATTTGCATATTGGTCCCTTATTCAGATAGGAAATGATTTTTTTGTTGTACTGTCCAGATTCGGCCAAGTGGAGAGAGAACATAATTATCAACTTTTTCTTCAAATCTCTTCACACGTGAGGGGTAGGAAAAGACAGGTTATTATTATTTTGCATGTCCTGAGGAGATAGAAAAAACAATGAGCCAAGAATAGCGCCCGTAGTAGAAGATTTCCTTAAATTAGCTCGGGTTGGTCAGAAACAGCTAATGTTTTTTTTCTCCGACTCCAACTTTGAACGCTTGGTTCTCTCTGAGTTTTTATTCAATTGCCAGATTTCTTTTTGTAGAATCTTCGCATTGTTGTCGATTAAAAAATGTTCTTAGCGAAATTTGCATATTGGACCCTTATTCAGATAGAAAATGATTTTTTTGTTGTACGGTCCAGATTCGGCCAAGTGGAGAGAGAACATAATTATCAACTTTTTCTTCAAATCTCTTGACACATGAGGGGTAGGAAAAGATAGGTTATTATTATTTTGCATGTCTTGAGGAGATAGAAAAAAGAATGAGCCAAGAATAACGCCCGTAGTTGAAGAAATCTTTAAATTACCTCGGGTTGGTCAGAAACAGCTAATGTTTTTTTCTCTGACTACAACTTTGAACGCTTGGATCACTCTCAGTTTTTATTCAACTGCCAGATTTCTTTTTGTAGAATCTTCGCTATGTTGTCGACTAAAAAATGTTATTAGCGAAATTTGCATATTGGTCCATTATTCAGATAGAAAATGATTTTTTTGTTGTACGGTCCAGATTCGGCCAAGTGGAGAGAGAACATTATTATCAACTTTTTCTTCAAATCTCTTCACACGTGAGGGGTAGGAAAAGATAGGTTATTATTATTTTGCATGTCTTGAGGAGATAGAAAAAAGAATGAGCCAAGAATAGCGCCCGTAGTTGAAGAAATCTTTAAATTACCTCGGGTTGGTCAGAAACAGCTAATGTTTTTTTCTCTGACTCCAACTTTGAACGCTTGGATCTCTCAGTTTTTATTCAACTGCCAGATTTCTCTTTGTAGAATCTTCGCAATGATGTCGACTAAAAAATGTTATTAGCGAAATTTGAGTATTGGTCCATTATTCAGATAGAAAATGATTTTTTTGTTGTACGGTCCAGATTCGGCCAAGTGGAGAGAGAACATTACTATCAACTTTTTCTTCAAATCTCTTCACTCGTGAGGGGTAGGAAAAGATAGGTTATTATTGTTTTGCATGTCTTGAGGAGATAGAAAAAAGAATGAGCCAAGAATAGCTCCCGTAGTTGAAGAAATCTTTAAATTACCTCGGGTTTGTCAGAAACAGCTAATGTTTTTTTCTCTGACTCCAACTTTGAACGCTTGAATCTCTCTCAGTTTTTATTCAAGTGCCAGATTTCTTTTTGTAGAATCTTCGCATTATTGTCGACTAAAAAATGTTCTTAGCGAAATTCGCATATTGGACCCTTATTCAGATAGAAAATGATTTTTTTGTTGTACTGTCCAAATTCGGCCAAGTGGAAAGAGAACATAATTATCAACTTTTTCTTCAAATCTCTTGACACGTGAGGGGTAGGAAAAGATAGGTTATTATTATTTTGCATGTCTTGAGGAGATAGAAAAAAGAATGAGCCAAGAATAGCGCCCGTAGTTGAAGATATCCTTAAATTACCTCGGGTTGGTCAGAAACAGCTAATGTTTTTTTCTCTGACTCCAACTTTGAACGCTTGAATCTCTCTCAGTTTTTATTCAAGTGCCAGATTTCTTTTTGTAGAATCTTCGCATTATTGTCGACTAAAAAATGTTCTTAGCGAAATTCGCATATTGGACCCTTATTCAGATCGAAAATGATTTTTTTGTTGTACCGTCCAGATTCGGCCAAGTGGAAAGAGAACATAATTATCAAATTTTTCTTCAAATCTCTTGACACGTGAGGGGTAGGAAAAGATAGGTTATTATTATTTTGCATGTCTTGAGGAGATAGAAAAAAGAATGAGCGAAGAATAGCGCCCGTAGTTGAAGATATCCTTAAATTACCTCAGGTTGGTCAGAAACAGCTAATGTTTTTTCTCTGACTCCAACTCTGAACGCTTGGATCTCTCTGAGTTTTTATTCAATTGCCAGATTTCTTTTTGTAGAATCTTCGCATTGTTGTCGATAAAAAATGTTCTTAGCGAAATTTGCATATTGGACCCTTATTAAGATAGAAAATGATTTTTTGTTCTACTGTCCGAATTCGGCCAAATGGAGAGAGAACATAATTATCGACTTTTTCTTCAAATATCTTCACATATGATGGGTAGGAAAAGATAGATTATTATTATTTTGCATGTCTTGAGGAGATAGAAAAAAGAATGAGCCAAGAATAGCGCCCGTAGTTGAAGAAATCTTTAAATTACCTCGGGTTGGTCAGAAACAGCTAATGTTTTTTTTCTCTGACTCCAACTTTGAACGCTTGGATCTCTCTCAGTTTTTATTCAATTGCCAGATTTCTTTTTGTAGAATCTTCGCATTGTTGTCGACTAAAAAATGTTCTTAGCGAAATTTGCATATTCGACGCTTATTCAGATAGAAAATGATTTTTTTGTTGTACTGTCCAGATTCGGCCAAGTGGAGAGTGAACATAATTATCAACTTTTTCATCAAATCTCTTCACACGTGAGGGGTAGGAAAAGATAGGTCATTATTATTTTGCATGTCTTGAGGAGATAGAAAAAAGAATGAGCCAAGAATAGCACCCGTAGTTGAAGATATCCTTAAATTACCTCGGGTTGGTCAGAAACAGCTAATGTTTTTTGTCTGACTCCGACTCTGAACGCTTGGATCTCTCTGAGTTTTTATTCAATTGCCAGATTTCTTTTTGTAGAATCTTCGCATTGTTGTCGATAAAAAATGTTCTTAGCGAAATTTGCATATTGGACCCTTATTCAGATAGAAAATGATTTTTTTGTTGTACTGTCCAGATTCGGCCAAGTGGAGAGAGAACATAATTATCAACTTTGTCTTCAAATCTCTTCACACGTGAGGCGTAGGAAAAGATAGGTTATTATTATTTTGCATGTCTTGAGGAGATAGAAAAAAGAATGAGCCAAGAATAGCGCCCGTAGTTGAAGAAATCTTTAAATTACCTCGGGTTGGTCAGAAACAGCTAATGTTTTTTTCTCTGACTCCAACTCTGAACGCTTGGATCTCTCTCAGTTTTTATTCAATTGCCAGATTTCTTTTTGTAGAATCTTCGCATTGTTGTCGACTAAAAAATGTTCTTAGCGAAATTTGCATATTGGACCCTTGTTCAAATAGAAAATTATTTTTTTGTGGTAATGTCCAGATTCGGCCGAGTGGAGAGAGAACATAATTATCAACTTTTTCTTCAAATCTCTTAACACGTGAGGGGTAGGAAAAGATAGGTTATTATTATTTTGCATGTCTTGAGGAGATAGAAAAAAGAATGAGCCAAGAATAGCGCCCGTAGTTGAAGAAATCTTTAAATTACCTCGGGTTGGTCAGAAACAGCTAATGTTTTTTTCTCTGACTCCAACTTTGAACGCTTGGATCTCTCTCAGTTTTTATTCAACTGCCAGATTTCTTTTTGTAGAATCTTCGCAATGTTGTCGACTAAAAAATGTTATTAGCGAAATTTGCGTATTGGTCCACTATTCAGATAGAAAATGATTTTTTTGTTGTACGGTCCAGATTCGGCCAAGTGGAGAGACAACATTATTATCAACTTTTTCTTCAAATCTCTTCACTCGTGAGGGGTAGGAAAAGATAGGTTATTATTATTTTGCATGTCTTGAGGAGATAGAAAAAAGAATGAGCCAAGAATAGCGCCCGTAGTTGAAGAAATCTTTAAATTACCTCGGGTTGGTCAGAAACAGCTAATGTTTTTTCTCTGACTCCAACTCTGAACGATTGGATCTCTCTGAGTTTTTATTCAATTGCCAGATTTCTTTTTGTAGAATCTTCGCATTGTTGTCGATAAAAAATGTTCTTAGCGAAATTTGCATATTGGACCCTTATTCAGATAGAAAATGATTTTTTTGTTGTACTGTCCAGATTCGGCCAAGTGGAGAGAGAACATAATTATCAACTTTGTCTTCAAATCTCTTCACACGTGAGGGGTAGGAAAAGATAGGTTATTATTATTTTGCATGTCTTGAGGAGATAGAAAAAAGAATGACCCAAGAATAGCGCCCGTAGTTGAAGAAATCTTTAAATTACCTCGGGTTGGTCAGAAACAGCTAATGTTTTTTTCTCTGACTCCAACTCTGAACGCTTGGATCTCTCTCAGTTTTTATTCAATTGCCTGATTTCTTTTTGTAGAATCTTCGCATTGTTGTCGTTAAAAAATGTTCTTAGCGAAATTTGCATATTGGACCCTTATTCAGATAGAAAATGATTTTTTTGTTGTACTGTCCAGATTCGGCCAAGTGGAGAGAGAACATAATTATCAACTTTGTCTTCAAATCTCTTCACACGTGAGGGGTAGGAAAAGATAGGTTATTATTATTTTGCATGTCTTGAGGAGATAGAAAAAAGAATGACCCAAGAATAGCGCCCGTAGTTGAAGAAATCTTTAAATTACCTCGGGTTGGTCAGAAACAGCTAATGTTTTTTTCTCTGACTCCAACTCTGAACGCTTGGATCTCTCTCAGTTTTTATTCAATTGCCAGATTTCTTTTTGTAGAATCTTCGCATTGTTGTCGACTAAAAAATGTTCTTAGCGAAATTTGTATATTGGACCCTTGTTCAGATAGAAAATGATTTTTTTGTTGTACTGTCCAGATTCGGCCGAGTGGAGAGAGAACATAATTATCAACTTTTTCTTCAAATCTCTTCACACGTGAGGGGTAGGAAAAGATAGGTCATTATTATTTTGCATGTCTTGAGGAGATAGAAAAAAGAATGAGCCAAGAATAGCGCCCGTAGTTGAAGAAATCTTTAAATTACCTCGGGTTGGTCAGAAACAGCTAATGTTTTTTTCTCTGACTCCAACTTTGAACGCTTGGATCTCTCTCAGTTTTTATTCAACTGCCAGATTTCTTTTTGTAGAATCTTCGCAATGTTGTCGACTAAAAAATGTTATTAGCGAAATTTGCATATTGGTCCATTATTCAGATAGAAAATGATTTTTTTGTTGTACGGTCCAGATTCGGCCAAGTGGAGAGAGAACATTATTATCAACTTTTTCTTCAAATCTCTTCACACGTGAGGGGTAGGAAAAGATAGGTTATTATTATTTTGCATGTCTTGAGGAGATAGAAAAAAGAATGAGCCAAGAATAGCGCCCGTAGTTGAAGAAATCTTTAAATTACCTCGGGTTGGTCAGAAACAGCTAATGTTTTTTCTCTGACTCCAACTCTGAACGCTTGGATCTCTCTGAGTGTTTATTCAATTGCCAGATTTCTTTTTGTACAATCTTCGCATTGTTGTCGAGAAAAAATGTTCTTAGCGAAATTTGCATATTGGACCCTTATTCAGATAGAAAATGATTTTTTTGTTGTACTGTCCAGATTCGGCCAAGTGGAGAGAGAACATAATTATCAACTTTGTCTTCAAATCTCTTCACACGTGAGGGGTAGGAAAAGATAGGTTATTATTATTTTGCATGTCTTGAGGACATAGAAAAAAGAATGAGCCAAGAATAGCGCCCGTAGTAGAAGAAATCTTTAAATTACCTCGGGTTGGTGAGAAACAGCTAATGTTTTTTTCTTTGACTCCAACTTTGAACGCTTGGATCTCTCTGAGTTTTTATTCAATTGCCAGATTTCTTTTTGTAGAATATTCGCATTGTTGTCGATAAAAAATGTTCTTAGCGAAATTTGCATATTGGACCCTTATTCAGATAGAAAATGATTTTTTTGTTGTACTGTCCAGATTCGGCCAAGTGGAGAGAGAACATAATTATTGACTTTTTCTTCAAATCTCTTCACACGTGAGGGGTAGGAAAAGATAGGTTATTATTATTTTGCATGTCTTGAGGAGATAGAAAAAAGAATGACCCAAGAATAGCGCCCGTAGTTGAAGAAATCTTTAAATTACCTCGGGTTGGTCAGAAACAGCTAATGTTTTTTTCTCTGACTCCAACTCTGAACGCTTGGATCTCTCTCAGTTTTTATTCAATTGCCAGATTTCTTTTTGTAGAATCTTCGCATTGTTGTCGACTAAAAAATGTCCTTAGCGAAATTTGTATATTGGACCCTTGTTCAGATAGAAAATGATTTTTTTGTTGTACTGTCCAGATTCGGCCGAGTGGAGAGAGAACATAATTATCAACTTTTTCTTCAAATCTCTTCACACGTGAGGGGTAGGAAAAGATAGGTCATTATTATTTTGCATGTCTTGAGGAGATAGAAAAAAGAATGAGCCAAGAATAGCGCCCGTAGTTGAAGAAATCTTTAAATTACCTCGGGTTGGTCAGAAACAGCTAATGTTTTTTTCTCTGACTCCAACTTTGAACGCTTGGATCTCTCTCAGTTTTTATTCAACTGCCAGATTTCTTTTTGTAGAATCTTCGCAATGTTGTCGACTAAAAAATGTTATTAGCGAAATTTGCATATTGGTCCATTATTCAGATAGAAAATGATTTTTTTGTTGTACGGTCCAGATTCGGCCAAGTGGAGAGAGAACATTATTATCAACTTTTTCTTCAAATCTCTTCACACGTGAGGGGTAGGAAAAGATAGGTTATTATTATTTTGCATGTCTTGAGGAGATAGAAAAAAGAATGAGCCAAGAATAGCGCCCGTAGTTGAAGAAATCTTTAAATTACCTCGGGTTGGTCAGAAACAGCTAATGTTTTTTCTCTGACTCCAACTCTGAACGCTTGGATCTCTCTGAGTGTTTATTCAATTGCCAGATTTCTTTTTGTACAATCTTCGCATTGTTGTCGATAAAAAATGTTCTTAGCGAAATTTGCATATTGGACCCTTATTCAGATAGAAAATGATTTTTTTGTTGTACTGTCCAGATTCGGCCAAGTGGAGAGAGAACATAATTATCAACTTTGTCTTCAAATCTCTTCACACGTGAGGGGTAGGAAAAGATAGGTTATTATTATTTTGCATGTCTTGAGGACATAGAAAAAAGAATGAGCCAAGAATAGCGCCCGTAGTAGAAGAAATCTTTAAATTACCTCGGGTTGGTCAGAAACAGCTAATGTTTTTTTCTTTGACTCCAACTTTGAACGCTTGGATCTCTCTGAGTTTTTATTCAATTGCCAGATTTCTTTTTGTAGAATATTCGCATTGTTGTCGATAAAAAATGTTCTTAGCGAAATTTGCATATTGGACCCTTATTCAGATAGAAAATGATTTTTTTGTTGTACTGTCCAGATTCGGCCAAGTGGAGAGAGAACATAATTATTGACTTTTTCTTCAAATCTCTTCACACGTGAGGGGTAGGAAAAGATAGGTTATTATTATTTTGCATGTCTTGAGGAGATAGAAAAAAGAATGAGCCAAGAATAGCGCCCGTAGTTGAAGATATCCTTAAATTACCTCGGGTTGGTCAGAAACAGCTAATGTTTTTTCTCTGACTCCAACTCTGAACGCTTGGATCTCTCTGAGTTTTTATTCAATTGCCAGATTTCTTTTTGTAGAATCTTCGCATTGTTGTCGATAAAAAATGTTCTTAGCGAAATTTGCATATTGGACCCTTATTCAGATAGAAAATGACTTTTTTGTTGTACTGTCCAGATTCGGCCAAGTGGAGAGAGAACATAATTATCAACTTTGTCTTCAAATCTCTTCACACGTGAGGGGTAGGAAAAGATAGGTTATTATTATTTTCCATGTCTTGAGGAGATAGAAAAAAGAATGAGCCAAGAATAGCGCCGGTAGTTGAAGAAATCTTTAAATTACCTCGGGTTGGTCAGAAACAGCTAATGTTTTTTTCTCTGACTCCAACTCTGAACGCTTGGATCTCTCTCAGTTTTTATTCAATTGCCAGATTTCTTTTTGTAGAATCTTCGCATTGTTGTCGACTAAAAAATGTTATTAGCGAAATTTGCATATTGGTCCATTATTCAGATAGAAAATGATTTTTTTGTTGTACGGTCCAGATTCGGCCAAGTGGAGAGAGAACATTATTATCAACTTTTTCTTCAAATCTCTTCACACGTGAGGGGTAGGAAAAGATAGGTTATTATTATTTTGCATGTCTTGAGGAGATAGAAAAAAGAATGACCCAAGAATAGCGCCCGTAGTTGAAGAAATCTTTAAATTACCTCGGGTTGGTCAGAAACAGCTAATGTTTTTTTCTCTGACTCCAACTCTGAACGCTTGGATCTCTCTCAGTTTTTATTCAATTGCCAGATTTCTTTTTGTAGAATCTTCGCATTGTTGTCGATAAAAAATGTTCTTAGCGAAATTTGCATATTGGACCCTTATTCAGATAGAAAATGATTTTTTTGTTGTACTGTACAGATTCGGCCAAGTGGAGAGAGAACATAATTATCAACTTTGTCTTCAAATCTCTTCACACGTGAGGGGTAGGAAAAGATAGGTTATTATTATTTTCCATGTCTTGAGGAGATAGAAAAAAGAATGAGCCAAGAATAGCGCCGGTAGTTGAAGAAATCTTTAAATTACCTCGGGTTGGTCAGAAACAGCTAATGTTTTTTTCTCTGACTCCAACTCTGAACGCTTGGATCTCTCTCAGTTTTTATTCAATTGCCAGATTTCTTTTTGTAGAATCTTCGCATTGTTGTCGACTAAAAAATGTTATTAGCGAAATTTGCATATTGGTCCATTATTCAGATAGAAAATGATTTTTTTGTTGTACGGTCCAGATTCGGCCAAGTGGAGAGAGAACATTATTATCAACTTTTTCTTCAAATCTCTTCACACGTGAGGGGTAGGAAAAGATAGGTTATTATTATTTTGCATGTCTTGAGGAGATAGAAAAAAGAATGACCCACGAATAGCGCCCGTAGTTGAAGAAATCTTTAAATTACCTCGGGTTGGTCAGAAACAGCTAATGTTTTTTTCTCTGACTCCAACTCTGAACGCTTGGATCTCTCTCAGTTTTTATTCAATTGCCAGATTTCTTTTTGTAGAATCTTCGCATTGTTGTCGATAAAAAATGTTCTTAGCGAAATTTGCATATTGGACCCTTATTCAGATAGAAAATGATTTTTTTGTTGTACTGTCCAGACTCGGCCAAGTGGAGAGAGAACATAATTATCAACTTTGTCTTCAAATCTCTTCACACGTGAGGGGTAGGAAAAGATAGGTTATTATTATTTTGCATGTCTTGAGGAGATAGAAAAAAGAATGACCCAAGAATAGCGCCCGTAGTTGAAGAAATCTTTAAATTACCTCGGGTTGGTCAGAAACAGCTAATGTTTTTTTCTCTGACTCCAACTCTGAACGCTTGGATCTCTCTCAGTTTTTATTCAATTGCCAGATTTCTTTTTGTAGAATCTTCGCATTGTTGTCGACTAAAAAATGTTCTTAGCGAAATTTGTATATTGGACCCTTGTTCAGATAGAAAATGATTTTTTTGTTGTACTGTCCAGATTCGGCCGAGTGGAGAGAGAACATAATTATCAACTTTTTCTTCAAATCTCTTCACACGTGAGGGGTAGGAAAAGATAGGTCATTATTATTTTGCATGTCTTGAGGAGATAGAAAAAAGAATGAGCCAAGAATAGCGCCCGTAGTTGAAGAAATCTTTAAATTACCTCGGGTTGGTCAGAAACAGCTAATGTTTTTTTCTTTGACTCCAACTTTGAACGCTTGGATCTCTCTCAGTTTTTATTCAACTGCCAGATTTCTTTTTGTAGAATCTTCGCAATGTTGTCGACTAAAAAATGTTATTAGCGAAATTTGCATGTTGGTCCATTATTCAGATAGAAAATGATTTTTTTGTTGTACGGTCCAGATTCGGCCAAGTGGAGAGAGAACATTATTATCAACTTTTTCTTCAAATCTCTTCACACGTGAGGGGTAGGAAAAGATAGGTTATTATTATTTTGCATGTCTTGAGGAGATAGAAAAAAGAATGAGCCAAGAATAGCGCCCGTAGTTGAAGAAATCTTTAAATTACCTCGGGTTGGTCAGAAACAGCTAATGTTTTTTCTCTGACTCCAACTCTGAACGCTTGGATCTCTCTGAGTGTTTATTCAATTGCCAGATTTCTTTTTGTAGAATCTTCGCATTGTTGTCGATAAAAAATGTTCTTAGCGAAATTTGCATATTGGACCCTTATTCAGATAGAAAATGATTTTTTTGTTGTACTGTCCAGATTCGGCCAAGTGGAGAGAGAACATAATTATCAACTTTGTCTTCAAATCTCTTCACACGTGAGGGGTAGGAAAAGATAGGTTATTATTATTTTGCATGTCTTGAGGACATAGAAAAAAGAATGAGCCAAGAATAGCGCCCGTAGTAGAAGAAATCTTTAAATTACCTCGGGTTGGTCAGAAACAGCTAATGTTTTTTTCTTTGACTCCAACTTTGAACGCTTGGATCTCTCTGAGTTTTTATTCAATTGCCAGATTTCTTTTTGTAGAATATTCGCATTGTTGTCGATAAAAAATGTTCTTAGCGAAATTTGCATATTGGACCCTCATTCAGATAGAAAATGATTTTTTTGTTGTACTGTCCAGATTCGGCCAAGTGGAGAGAGAACATAATTATTGACTTTTTCTTCAAATCTCTTCACACGTGAGGGGTAGGAAAAGATAGGTTATTATTATTTTGCATGTCTTGAGGAGATAGAAAAAAGAATGAGCCAAGAATAGCGCCCGTAGTTGAAGATATCCTTAAATTACCTCGGGTTGGTCAGAAACAGCTAATGTTTTTTCTCTGACTCCAACTCTGAACGCTTGGATCTCTCTGAGTTTTTATTCAATTGCCAGATTTCTTTTTGTAGAATCTTCGCATTGTTGTCGATAAAAAATGTTCTTAGCGAAATTTGCATATTGGACCCTTATTCAGATAGAAAATGACTTTTTTGTTGTACTGTCCAGATTCGGCCAAGTGGAGAGAGAACATAATTATCAACTTTGTCTTCAAATCTCTTCACACGTGAGGGGTAGGAAAAGATAGGTTATTATTATTTTGCATGTCTTGAGGACATAGAAAAAAGAATGAGCCAAGAATAGCGCCCGTAGTAGAAGAAATCTTTCAATTACCTCGGGTTGGTCAGAAACAGCTAATGTTTTTTTCTTTGACTCCAACTTTGAACGCTTGGATCTCTCTGAGTTTTTATTCAATTGCCAGATTTCTTTTTGTAGAATATTCGCATTGTTGTCGATAAAAAATGTTCTTAGCGAAATTTGCATATTGGACCCTCATTCAGATAGAAAATGATTTTTTTGTTGTACTGTCCAGATTCGGCCAAGTGGAGAGAGAACATACTTATTGACTTTTTCTTCAAATCTCTTCACACGTGAGGGGTAGGAAAAGATAGGTTATTATTATTTTGCATGTCTTGAGGAGATAGAAAAAAGAATGAGCCAAGAATAGCGCCCGTAGTTGAAGATATCCTTAAATTACCTCGGGTTGGTCAGAAACAGCTAATGTTTTTTCTCTGACTCCAACTCTGAACGCTTGGATCTCTCTGAGTTTTTATTCAATTGCCAGATTTCTTTTTGTAGAATCTTCGCATTGTTGTCGATAAAAAATGTTCTTAGCGAAATTTGCATATTGGACCCTTATTCAGATAGAAAATGACTTTTTTGTTGTACTGTCCAGATTCGGCCAAGTGGAGAGAGAACATAATTATCAACTTTGTCTTCAAATCTCTTCACACGTGAGGGGTAGGAAAAGATAGGTTATTATTATTTTGCATGTCTTGAGGAGATAGAAAAAAGAATGAGCCAAGAATAGCGCCCGTAGTTGAAGAAATCTTTAAATTACCTCGGGTTGGTCAGAAACAGCTAATGTTTTTTCTCTGACTCCAACTCTGAACGCTTGGATCTCTCTCAGTTTTTATTCAATTGCCAGATTTCTTTTTGTAGAATCTTCGCATTGTTGTCGATAAAAAATGTTCTTAGAGAAATTTGCATATTGGACCCTTATTCAGATAGAAAATGATTTTTTTGTTGTACTGTACAGATTCGGCCAAGTGGAGAGAGAACATAATTATCAACTTTGTCTTCAAATCTCTTCACACGTGAGGGGTAGGAAAAGATAGGTTATTATTATTTTCCATGTCTTGAGGAGATAGAAAAAAGAATGAGCCAAGAATAGCGCCGGTAGTTGAAGAAATCTTTAAATTACCTCGGGTTGGTCAGAAACAGGTAATGTTTTTTTCTCTGACTCCAACTCTGAACGCTTGGATCTCTCTCAGTTTTTATTCAATTGCCAGATTTCTTTTTGTAGAATCTTCGCATTGTTGTCGACTAAAAAATGTTATTAGCGAAATTTGCATATTGGTCCATTATTCAGATAGAAAATGATTTTTTTGTTGTACGGTCCAGATTCGGCCAAGTGTAGAGAGAACATAATTATCAACTTTGTCTTCAAATCTCTTCACACGTGAGGGGTAGGAAAAGATAGGTTATTATTATTTTGCATGTCTTGAGGAGATAGAAAAAAGAATGACCCAAGAATAGCGCCCGTAGTTGAAGAAATCTTTAAATTACCTCGGGTTGGTCAGAAACAGCTAATGTTTTTTTCTCTGACTCCAACTCTGAACGCTTGGATCTCTCTCAGTTTTTATTCAATTGCCAGATTTCTTTTTGTAGAATCTTCGCATTGTTGTCGATAAAAAATGTTCTTAGCGAAATTTGCATATTGGACCCTTATTCAGATAGAAAATGATTTTTTTGTTGTACTGTCCAGATTCGGCCAAGTGGAGAGAGAACATAATTATCAACTTTGTCTTCAAATCTCTTCACACGTGAGGGGTAGGAAAAGATAGGTTATTATTATTTTGCATGTCTTGAGGAGATAGAAAAAAGAATGACCCAAGAATAGCGCCCGTAGTTGAAGAAATCTTTAAATTAACTCGGGTTGGTCAGAAACAGCTAATGTTTTTTTCTCTGACTCCAACTCTGAACGCTTGGATCTCTCTCAGTTTTTATTCAATTGCCAGATTTCTTTTTGTAGAATCTTCGCATTGTTGTCGACTAAAAAATGTTCTTAGCGAAATTTGTATATTGGACCCTTGTTCAGATAGAAAATGATTTTTTTGTTGTACTGTCCAGATTCGGCCGAGTGGAGAGAGAACATAATTATCAACTTTTTCTTCAACTCTCTTCACACGTGAGGGGTAGGAAAAGATAGGTCATTATTATTTTGCATGTCTTGAGGAGATAGAAAAAAGAATGAGCCAAGAATAGCGCCCGTAGTTGAAGAAATCTTTAAATTACCTCGGGTTGGTCAGAAACAGCTAATGTTTTTTTCTCTGACTCCAACTTTGAACGCTTGGATCTCTCTCAGTTTTTATTCAACTGCCAGATTTCTTTTTGTAGAATCTTCGCAATGTTGTCGACTAAAAAATGTTATTAGCGAAATTTGCATATTGGTCCATTATTCAGATAGAAAATGATTTTTTTGTTGTACGGTCCAGATTCGGCCAAGTGGAGAGAGAACATTATTATCAACTTTTTCTTCAAATCTCTTCACACGTGAGGGGTAGGAAAAGATAGGTTATTATTATTTTGCATGTCTTGAGGAGATAGAAAAAAGAATGAGCCAAGAATAGCGCCCGTAGTTGAAGAAATCTTTAAATTACCTCGGGTTGGTCAGAAACAGCTAATGTTTTTTCTCTGACTCCAACTCTGAACGCTTGGATCTCTCTGAGTGTTTATTCAATTGCCAGATTTCTTTTTGTAGAATCTTCGCATTGTTGTCGATAAAAAATGTTCTTAGCGAAATTTGCATATTGGACCCTTATTCAGATAGAAAATGATTTTTTTGTTGTACTGTCCAGATTCGGCCAAGTGGAGAGAGAACATAATTATCAACTTTGTCTTCAAATCTCTTCACACGTGAGGGGTAGGAAAAGATAGGTTATTATTATTTTGCATGTCTTGAGGACATAGAAAAAAGAATGAGCCAAGAATAGCGCCCGTAGTAGAAGAAATCTTTAAATTACCTCGGGTTGGTCAGAAACAGCTAATGTTTTTTTCTTTGACTCCAACTTTGAACGCTTGGATCTCTCTGAGTTTTTATTCAATTGCCAGATTTCTTTTTGTAGAATATTCGCATTGTTGTCGATAAAAAATGTTCTTAGCGAAATTTGCATATTGGACCCTTATTCAGATAGAAAATGATTTTTTTGTTGTACTGTCCAGATTCGGCCAAGTGGAGAGAGAACATAATTATTGACTTTTTCTTCAAATCTCTTCACACGTGAGGGGTAGGAAAAGATAGGTTATTATTATTTTGCATGTCTTGAGGAGATAGAAAAAAGAGTGAGCCAAGAATAGCGCCCGTAGTTGAAGAAATCTTTAAATTACCTCGGGTTGGTCAGAAACAGCTAATGTTTTTTTCTCTGACTCCAACTCTGAACGCTTGGATCTCTCTCAGTTTTTATTCAATTGCCAGATTTCTTTTTGTAGAATCTTCGCATTGTTGTCGACTAAAAAATGTTATTAGCGAAATTTGCATATTGGTCCATTATTCAGATAGAAAATGATTTTTTTGTTGTACGGTCCAGATTCGGCCAAGTGGAGAGAGAACATTATTATCAACTTTTTCTTCAAATCTCTTCACACGTGAGGGGTAGGAAAAGATAGGTTATTATTATTTTGCATGTCTTGAGGAGATAGAAAAAAGAATGAGCCAAGAATAGCGCCCGTAGTTGAAGAAATCTTTAAATTACCTCGGGTTGGTCAGAAACAGCTAATGTTTTTTCTCTGACTCCAACTCTGAACGCTTGGATCTCTCTGAGTTTTTATTCAATTGCCAGATTTCTTTTTGTAGAATCTTCGCATTGTTGTCGATAAAAAATGTTCTTAGCGAAATTTGCATATTGGACCCTTATTCAGATAGAAAATGATTTTTTTGTTGTACTGTACAGATTCGGCCAAGTGGAGAGAGAACATAATTATCAACTTTGTCTTCAAATCTCTTCACACGTGAGGGGTAGGAAAAGATAGGTTATTATTTTTTTCCATGTCTTGAGGAGATAGAAAAAAGAATGAGCCAAGAATAGCGCCCGTAGTTGAAGAAATCTTTAAATTACCTCGGGTTGGTCAGAAACAGCTAATGTTTTTTTCTCTGACTCCAACTCTGAACGCTTGGATCTCTCTAAGTTTTTATTCAATTGCCAGATTTCTTTTTGTGGAATCTTCGCATTGTTGTCGACTAAAAAATGTTCTTAGCGAAATTTGCATATTGGCGCCTTATTCAGATAGAAAATGATTTTTTTGTTGTACTGTACAGATTCGGCCCAGTGGAGAGAGAACATAATTATCAACTTTGTCTTCAAATCTCATCACACGTGAGGGGTAGGGAAAGATAGGTTATTATTATTTTGCATGTCTTGAGGAGATAGAAAAAAGAATGAGCCAAGAATAGCGCCCGTAGTTGAAAAAATCTTTAAATTACCTCGGGTTGGTCAGAAACAGCTAATGTTTTTTTCTCTGACTCCAACTTTGAACGCTTGGATCTCTCAGTTTTTATTCAACTGCCAGATTTCTTTTTGTAGAATCTTCGCAATGTTGTCGACTAAAAAATGTTATTAGCGAAATTTGCATATTGGTCCATTATTCATATAGAAAATGATTTTTTTGTTGTACGGTCCAGATTCGGCCAAGTGGAGAGAGAACATTATTATCAACTTTTTCTTCAAATCTCTTCACACGTGAGGGGAAGGAAAAGATAGGTTATTATTATTTTGCATGTCTTGAGGAGATAGAAAAAAGAATGAGCCAAGAATAGCGCCCGTAGTTGAAGAAATCTTTAAATTACCTCGGGTTGATCAGAAACAGCTAATGTTTTTTCTCTGACTCCCACTCTGAACGCTTGGATCTCTCTCAGTTTTTATTCAATTGGCAGATTTCTTTTTGTAGAATCTTCGCATTGTTGTCAATAAAAAATGTTCTTAGCGAAATTTGCATATTGGACCCTTATTCAGATAGAAAATGATTTTTTTGTTGTACTGTACAGATTCGGCCAAGTGGAGAGAGAACATAATTATCAACTTTGTCTTCAAATCTCTTCACACGTGAGGGGTAGGAAAAGATAGGTTATTATTATTTTGCATGTCTTGAGGAGATAGAAAAAAGAATGAGCCAAGAATAGCGCCC
Source organism: Juncus effusus (assembly GCA_027726005.1). NCBI lineage: Eukaryota > Viridiplantae > Streptophyta > Magnoliopsida > Poales > Juncaceae > Juncus > Juncus effusus. The sequence goes on from CM050893.1 coordinate 6,108,788, forward strand.
GTAGTTGAAGAAATCTTTAAATTACCTCGGGTTGGTCAGAAACAGCTCATGTTTTTTTCTCTGACTCCAACTCTGAACGCTTGGATCTCTCTCAGTTTTTATTCAATTGCCAGATTTCTTTTTGTAGAATCTTCGCATTGTTGTCGACTAAAAAATGTTCTTAGCGAAATTTGCATATTGGATCCTTGTTCAGATAGAAAATGATTTTTTTGTTGTACTGTCCAGATTCGGCCGAGTGGAGAGAGAACATAATTATCAACTTTTTCTTCAAATCTCTTCACACGTGAGGGGTAGGAAAAGATAGGTTATTATTATTTGCATGTCTTGAGGAGATAGAAAAAAGAATGAGCCAAGAATAGCGCCCGTAGTTGAAGAAATCTTTAAATTACCTCGGGTTGGTCAGAAACAGCTAATGTTTTTTCTCTGACCCCAACTCTGAACGCTCGGATCTCTCTGAGTTTTTATTCAGTTGCCAGATTTCTTTTTGTAGAATCTTCGCATTGTTGTCGATAAAAAATGTTCTTAGCGAAATTTGCATATTGGACCCTTATTCAGATAGAAAATGATTTTTTTGTTGTACTGTCCAGATTCGGCCAAGTGGAGAGAGAACATAATTATCAACTTTGTCTTCAAATCTCTTCAGACATGAGGGGTAGGAAAAGATAGGTTATTATTATTTTGCATGTCTTGAGGAGATAGAAAAAAGAATGAGCCAAGAATAGCGCCCGTAGTAGAAGATATCCTGAAATTACCTCGGGTTGGTCAGAAACAGCTAATGTTTTTTCTCAGACTCCAACTCTTAACGCTTGGATCTCTCTGAGTTTTTATTCAGTTGCCAGATTTCTTTTTGTAGAATCTTCGCATTGTTGTCGATAAAAAATGTTCTTAGCGAAATTTGCATATTGGACCCTTATTCAGATAGAAAATGATTTTTTTGTTGTACTGTCCAGATTCAGCCAAGTGGAGAGAGAACATAATTATCAACTTTGTCTTCAAATCTCTTCACACGTGAGGGGTAGGAAAAGATAGGTTATTATTATTTTGCATTTTTGAGGAGATAGAAAAAAGAATGAGCCAAGAATAGCGCCCGTAGTTGAAGATATCCTTAAATTACCTCGGGTTGGTCAGAAATAGCTAATGTTTTTTTCTCTGACTCTAACTTTGAACGCTTGGATCTCTCTGAGTTTTTATTCAATTGTCAGATTTCTTTTTGTAAAATCTTCGCATTGTTGTCGATAAAAAATGTTCTTAGCGAAATTTGCATATTGGACCCTTATTCAGATAGAAAATGATTTTTTTGTTGTACTGTTCAGATTCGGCCAAGTGGAGAGAGAACATAATTATCAACTTTGTCTTCAAATCTCTTCACACGTGAGGGGTAGGAAAAGATAGGTTATTATTATTTTGCATGTCTTGAGGAGATAGAAAAAAGAATGAGCCAAGAATAGCGCCCGTAGTTGAAGAAATCTTTAAATTACCTCGGGTTGGTCAGAAACAGCTAATGTTTTTTTCTCTGACTCCAACTCTGAACGCTTGGATCTCTCTCAGTTTTTATTCAATTGCCAGATTTCTTTTTGTAGAATCTTCGCATTGTTGTCGACTAAAAAATGTTCTTAGCGAAATTTGCATATTGGATCCTTGTTCAGATAGAAAATGATTTTTTTGTTGTACTGTCCAGATTCGGCCGAGTGGAGAGAGAACATAATTATCAACTTTTTCTTCAAATCTCTTCACACGTGAGGGGTAGGAAAAGATAGGTTATTATTATTTGCATGTCTTGAGGAGATAGAAAAAAGAATGAGCCAAGAATAGCGCCCGTAGTTGAAGAAATCTTTAAATTACCTCGGGTTTGTCAGAAACAGCTAATGTTTTTTCTCTGACTCCAACTCTGAACGCTTGGATCTCTCTGAGTTTTTATTCAGTTGCCAGATTTCTTTTTGTAGAATCTTCGCATTGTTGTCGATAAAAAATGTTCTTAGCGAAATTTGCATATTGGACCCTTATTCAGATAGAAAATGATTTTTTTGTTGTACTGTCCAGATTCAGCCAAGTGGAGAGAGAACATAATTATCAACTTTGTCTTCAAATCTCTTCACACGTGAGGGGTAGGAAAAGATAGGTTATTATTATTTTGCATGTCTTGAGGAGATAGAAAAAAGAATGAGCCAAGAATAGCGCCCGTAGTTGAAGATATCCTTAAATTACCTCGGGTTGGTCAGAAACAGCTAATGTTTTTTCTCTGACTCCAACTCTTAACGCTTGGATCTCTCTGAGTTTTTATTCAATTGCCAGATTTCTTTTTGTGGAATCTTCGCATTGTTGTCGATAAAAAATGTTCTTTGCGAAATTTGCATATTGGACCCTTATTCAGATAGAAAATGATTTTTTTGTTGTACTGTCCAGATTCGGCCAAGTGGAGAGAGAACATAATTATCAACTTTGTCTTCAAATCTCTTCACACATGAGGGGTAGGAAAAGATAGGTTATTATTATTTTGCATGTCTTGAGGAGATAGAAAAAAGAATGAGCCAAGAATAGCGCCCGTAGTTGAAGAAATCTTTAAATTACCTCGGGTTGGTCAGAAACAGCTAATGTTTTTTTCTCTGACTCCAACTTTGAACGCTTGGATCTCTCTCAGTTTTCATTCAATTGCCAGATTTCTTTTTGTAGAATCTTCGCGTTGTTGCCGACTAAAAAATGTTCTTAGCGAAATTTGCATATTGGACCCTTGTTCAGATAGAAAATGATTTTTTTGTTGTACTGTCCAGATTCGGCCAAGTGGAGAGAAAACATAATTATCAACTTTTTCTTCAAATCTCTTGACACGTGAGGGGTAGGAAAAGATAGGTTATTATTATTTTGCATGTCTTGAGGAGATAGAAAAAAGAATGAGCCAAGAATAGCGCCCGTAGTTGATGATATCCTTAAATTACCTCGGGTTGGTCAGAAACAGCTAATGTTTTTTCTCTGACTCCAACTCTGAACGCTCGGATCTCTCTGTTTTTATTCAATTGCCAGATTTCTTTTTGTAGAATCTTCGCATTGTTGTCGATAAAAAATGTTCTTAGCGAAATTTGCATATTGGACCCTTATTCAGATAGAAAATGATTTTTTTGTTGTACTGTCCAGATTCGGCCAAGTGGAGAGAGAACATAATTATCAACTTTGTCTTCAAATCTCTTCACACGTGAGGGGTAGGAAAAGATAGGTTATTATTATTTTGCATGTTTTGAGGAGATAGAAAAAAGAATGAGCCAAGAATAGCGCCCGTAGTTGAAGAAATCTTTAAATTACCTCGGGTTGGTCAGAAACAGCTAATATTTTTTCTCTGACTCCAACTCTGAACGCTTGGATCTCTCTGAGTTTTTATTCAATTGCCAGATTTCTTTTTGTAGAATCTTCGCATTGTTGTCGATAAAAAATGTTCTTAGCGAAATTTCCATATTGGACCCTCATTCAGATAGAAAATGATTTTTTTGTTGTACTGTCCAGATTCGGCCAAGTGGAGAGAGAACATAATTATCAACTTTGTCTTCAAATCTCTTCACACGTGAGGGGTAGGAAAAGATAGGTTATTATTATTTTGCATGTCTTGAGGACATAGAAAAAAGAATGAGCCAAGAATAGCGCCCGTAGTTGAAGAAATCTTTAAATTACCTCGGGTTGGTCAGAAACAGCTAATGTTTTTTTCTCTGACTCCAACTTTGTACGCTTGGATCTCTCTCAGTTTTTATTCAATTGCCAGATTTCTTTTTGTAGAATCTTCGCATTGTTGTCGACTAAAAAATGTTCTTAGCGAAATTTGCATATTGGACCCTTCTTCAGATAGAAAATGATTTTTTTGTTGTACTGTCCAGATTCGGCCAAGTGGAGAGAAAACATAATTATCAACTTTTTCTTCAAATCTCTTGACACATGAGGGGTTGGAAAAGATAGGTTATTATTATTTTGCATGTCTTGAGGAGATAGAAAAAAGAATGAGCCAAGAATAGCGCCCGTAGTTGAAGATGTCCTTAAATTAACTCGGGTTGGTCAGAAATAGCTAATGTTTTTTTCTCTGACTCTAACTTTGAACGCTTGGATCTCTCTGAGTTTTTATTCAATTGTCAGATTTCTTTTTGTAGAATCTTCGCATTGTTGTCGATAAAAAATGTTCTTAGCGAAATTTGCATATTGGACCCTTATTCGGATAGAAAATGATATTTTTGTTGTACTGTCCAGATTCGGCCAAGTGGAGAGAGAACATAATTATTAACTTTTTCTTCAAATCCCATCACACGTGAGTGGTAGGAAAAGATAGGTTATTATTATTTTGCATGTCTTGAGGAGATAGAAAAAAGAATGAGCCAAGAATAGCGCCCGTAGTTGATGATATCCTTAAATTACCTCGGGTTGGTCAGAAACAGCTAATGTTTTTTCTCTGACTCCAACTCTGAACGCTTGGATCTCTCTGAGTTTTTATTCAATTGCCAGATTTCTTTTTGTAGAATCTTCGCATTGTTGTCGATAAAAAATGTTCTTAGCGAAATTTGCATATTGGACCCTTATTCAGATAGAAAATGATTTTTTTCTTGTACTGTCCAGATTCGGCCAAGTGGAGAGAGAACATAATTATCAACTTTGTCTTCAAATCTCTTCACACGTGAGGGGTAGGACAAGATAGGTTATTATTATTTTGCATGTCTTGAGGAGATAGAAAAAAGAATGAGCCAAGAATAGCGCCCGTAGTTGAAGAAATTTTTAAATTACCTCGGGTTGGTCAGAAACAGCTAATGTTTTTTTCTCTGACTCCAACTTTGAACGCTTGGATCTCTCACAGTTTTTCTTCAATTGCCAGATTTCTTTTTGTAGAATCTTCGCATTGTTGTCGATAAAAAATGTTCTTAGCGAAATTTGCATATTGGACCCTTATTCAGATAGAAAATGATTTTTTTGTTGTACTGTCCAGATTCGGCCAAGTGGAGAGAGAACATAATTATTAACTTTTTCTTCAAATCTCTTCACACGTGAGGGGTAGGAAAAGATAGGTTATTATTATTTTGCATGTCTTGAGGAGATAGAAAAAAGAATGAGCCAAGAATAGCGCCCGTAGTTGAAGAAATCTTTAAATTACCTCGGGTTGGTCAGAAACAGCTAATGTTTTTTTCTCTGACTCCAACTTTGAACGCTTGGATCTCTCTCAGTTTTTATTCAATTGCCAGATTTCTTTTTGTAGAATCTTCGCGTTGTTGTCGACTAAAAAATGTTCTTAGCGAAATTTGCATATTGGACCCTTGTTCAGATAGAAAATGATTTTTTTGTTGTACTGTCCAGATTCGGCCAAGTGGAGAGAAAACATAATTATCAACTTTTTCTTCAAATCTCTTGACACGTGAGGGGTAGGAAAAGATAGGTTATTATTATTTTGCATGTCTTGAGGAGATAGAAAAAAGAATGAGCCGAGAATAGCGCCCGTAGTTGATGATATCCTTAAATTACCTCGGGTTGGTCAGAAACAGCTAATGTTTTTTCTCTGACTCCAACTCTGAACGCTCGGATCTCTCTGAGTTTTTATTCAATTACCAGATTTCTTTTTGTAGAATCTTCGCATTGTTGTCGATAAAAAATGTTCTTAGCGAAATTTGCATATTGGACCCTTATTCAGATAGAAAATGATTTTTTTGTTGTACTGTCCAGATTCGGCCAAGTTGAGAGAGAACATAATTATCAACTTTGTCTTCAAATCTCTTCACACGTGAGGGGTAGGAAAAGATAGGTTATTATTATTTTGCATGTTTTGAGGAGATAGAAAAAAGAATGAGCCAAGAATAGCGCCCGTAGTTGATGATATCCTTAAATTACCTCGGGTTGGTCAGAAACAGCTAATGTTTTTTCTCTGACTCCAACTCTGAACGCTTGGATCTCTCTGAGTTTTTATTCAATTGCCAGATTTCTTTTTGTAGAATCTTCGCATTGTTGTCGATAAAAAATGTTCTTAGCGAAATTTGCATATTGGACCCTCATTCAGATAGAAAATGATTTTTTTGTTGTACTGTCCAGATTCGGCCAAGTCGAGAGAGAACATAATTATCAACTTTGTCTTCAAATCTCTTCACACGTGAGGGGTAGGAAAAGATAGGTTATTATTATTTTGCTTGTCTTGAGGAGATAGAAAAAAGAATGAGCCAAGAATAGCGCCCGTAGTTGAAGAAATCTTTAAATTACCTCGGGTTGGTCAGAAACAGCTAATGTTTTTTTCTCTGACTCCAACTTTGAACGCTTGGATCTCTCTCAGTTTTTATTCAATTGCCAGATTTCTTTTTGTAGAATCTTCGCATTGTTGTCGACTAAAAAATGAAATTTGCATATTGGACCCTTGTTCAGATAGAAAATGATTTTTTTGTTGTACTGTCCAGATTCGGCCAAGTGGAGAGAAAACATAATTATCAAATTTTTCTTCAAATCTCTTGACACGTGAGGGGTTGGAAAAGATAGGTTATTATTATTTTGCATGTCTTGAGGAGATAGAAAAAAGAATGAGCCAAGAATAGCGCCCGTAGTTGAAGATATCCTTAAATTACCTCGGGTTGGTCAGAAATAGCTAATGTTTTTTTCTCTGACTCTAACTTTGAACGCTTGGATCTCTCTGAGTTTTTATTCAATTGTCAGATTTCTTTTTGTAGAATCTTCGCATTGTTATCGATAAAAAATGTTCTTAGCGAAATTTGCATATTGGACCCTTATTCAGATAGAAAATGATATTTTTGTTGTACTGTCCAGATTCGGCCAAGTGGAGAGAGAACATAATTATTAACTTTTTCTTCAAATCCCTTCACACGTGAGGGGAAGGAAAAGATAGGTTATTATAATTTTGCATGTCTTGAGGAGATAGAAAAAAGAATGAGCCAAGAATAGCGCCCGTAGTTGATGATATCCTTAAATTACCTCGGGTTGGTCAGAAACAGCTAATGTTTTTTCTCTGACTCCAACTCTGAACGCTTGGATCTCTCTGAGTTTTTATTCAATTGCCAGATTTCTTTTTGTAGAATCTTCGCATTGTTGTCGATAAAAAATGTTCTTAGCGAAATTTGCATATTGGACCCTTATTCAGATAGAAAATGATTTTTTTCTTGTACTGTCCAGATTCGGCCAAGTGGAGAGAGAACATAATTATCAACTTTGTCTTCAAATCTCTTCACACGTGAGGGGTAGGACAAGATAGGTTATTATTATTTTGCATGTCTTGAGGAGATAGAAAAAAGAATGAGCCAAGAATAGCGCCCGTAGTTGAAGAAATTTTTAAATTACCTCGGGTTGGTCAGAAACAGCTATTGTTTTTTTCTCTGACTCCAACTTTGAACGCTTGGATCTCTCTCAGTTTTTATTCAATTGCCAGATTTCTTTTTGTAGAATCTTCGCATTGTTGTCGATAAAAAATGTTCTTAGCGAAATTTGCATATTGGACCCTTATTCAGATAGAAAATGATTTTTTTGTTGTACTGTCCAGATTCGGCCAAGTGGAGAGAGAACATAATTATTAACTTTTTCTTCAAATCTCTTCACACGTGAGGGGTAGGAAAAGATAGGTTATTATTATTTTGCATGTCTTGAGGAGATAGAAAAAAGAATGAGCCAAGAATAGCGCCCGTAGTTGAAGATATCCTTAAATTACCTCGGGTTGGTCAGAAACAGCTAATGTTTTTTCTCTGACTCCAACTCTTAACGCTTGGATCTCTCTGAGTTTTTATTCAATTGCCAGATTTCTTTTTGTGGAATCTTCGCATTGTTGTCGATAAAAAATGTTCTTTGCGAAATTTGCATATTGGACCCTTATTCAGATAGAAAATGATTTTTTTGTTGTACTGTCCAGATTCGGCCAAGTGGAGAGAGAACATAATTATCAACTTTGTCTTCAAATCTCTTCACATATGAGGGGTAGGAAAAGATAGGTTATTATTATTTTGCATGTCTTGAGGAGATAGAAAAAAGAATGAGCCAAGAATAGCGCCCGTAGTTGAAGAAATCTTTAAATTACCTCGGGTTGGTCAGAAACAGCTAATGTTTTTTTCTCTGACTCCAACTTTGAACGCTTGGATCTCTCTCAGTTTTTATTCAATTGCCAGATTTCTTTTTGTAGAATCTTCGCGTTGTTGTCGACTAAAAAATGTTCTTAGCGAAATTTGCATATTGGACCCTTGTTCAGATAGAAAATGATTTTTTTGTTGTACTGTCCAGATTCGGCCAAGTGGAGAGAAAACATAATTATCAACTTTTTCTTCAAATCTCTTGACACGTGAGGGGTAGGAAAAGATAGGTTATTATTATTTTGCATGTCTTGAGGAGATAGAAAAAAGAATGAGCCGAGAATAGCGCCCGTAGTTGATGATATCCTTAAATTACCTCGGGTTGGTCAGAAACAGCTAATGTTTTTTCTCTGACTCCAACTCTGAACGCTCGGATCTCTCTGAGTTTTTATTCAATTACCAGATTTCTTTTTGTAGAATCTTCGCATTGTTGTCGATAAAAAATGTTCTTAGCGAAATTTGCATATTGGACCCTTATTCAGATAGAAAATGATTTTTTTGTTGTACTGTCCAGATTCGGCCAAGTTGAGAGAGAACATAATTATCAACTTTGTCTTCAAATCTCTTCACACGTGAGGGGTAGGAAAAGATAGGTTATTATTATTTTGCATGTTTTGAGGAGATAGAAAAAAGAATGAGCCAAGAATAGCGCCCGTAGTTGATGATATCCTTAAATTACCTCGGGTTGGTCAGAAACAGCTAATGTTTTTTCTCTGACTCCAACTCTGAACGCTTGGATCTCTCTGAGTTTTTATTCAATTGCCAGATTTCTTTTTGTAGAATCTTCGCATTGTTGTCGATAAAAAATGTTCTTAGCGAAATTTGCATATTGGACCCTCATTCAGATAGAAAATGATTTTTTTGTTGTACTGTCCAGATTCGGCCAAGTCGAGAGAGAACATAATTATCAACTTTGTCTTCAAATCTCTTCACACGTGAGGGGTAGTAAAAGATAGGTTATTATTATTTTGCTTGTCTTGAGGAGATAGAAAAAAGAATGAGCCAAGAATAGCGCCCGTAGTTGAAGAAATCTTTAAATTACCTCGGGTTGGTCAGAAACAGCTAATGTTTTTTTCTCTGACTCCAACTTTGAACGCTTGGATCTCTCTCAGTTTTTATTCAATTGCCAGATTTCTTTTTGTAGAATCTTCGCATTGTTGTCGACTAAAAAATGAAATTTGCATATTGGACCCTTGTTCAGATAGAAAATGATTTTTTTGTTGTACTGTCCAGATTCGGCCAAGTGGAGAGAAAACATAATTATCAAATTTTTCTTCAAATCTCTTGACACGTGAGGGGTTGGAAAAGATAGGTTATTATTATTTTGCATGTCTTGAGGAGATAGAAAAAAGAATGAGCCAAGAATAGCGCCCGTAGTTGAAGATATCCTTAAATTACCTCGGGTTGGTCAGAAATAGCTAATGTTTTTTTCTCTGACTCTAACTTTGAACGCTTGGATCTCTCTGAGTTTTTATTCAATTGTCAGATTTCTTTTTGTAGAATCTTCGCATTGTTATCGATAAAAAATGTTCTTAGCGAAATTTGCATATTGGACCCTTATTCAGATAGAAAATGATATTTTTGTTGTACTGTCCAGATTCGGCCAAGTGGAGAGAGAACATAATTATTAACTTTTTCTTCAAATCCCTTCACACGTGAGGGGAAGGAAAAGATAGGTTATTATAATTTTGCATGTCTTGAGGAGATAGAAAAAAGAATGAGCCAAGAATAGCGCCCGTAGTTGATGATATCCTTAAATTACCTCGGGTTGGTCAGAAACAGCTAATGTTTTTTCTCTGACTCCAACTCTGAACGCTTGGATCTCTCTGAGTTTTTATTCAATTGCCAGATTTCTTTTTGTAGAATCTTCGCATTGTTGTCGATAAAAAATGTTCTTAGCGAAATTTGCATATTGGACCCTTATTCAGATAGAAAATGATTTTTTTCTTGTACTGTCCAGATTCGGCCAAGTGGAGAGAGAACATAATTATCAACTTTGTCTTCAAATCTCTTCACACGTGAGGGGTAGGACAAGATAGGTTATTATTATTTTGCATGTCTTGAGGAGATAGAAAAAAGAATGAGCCAAGAATAGCGCCCGTAGTTGAAGAAATTTTTAAATTACCTCGGGTTGGTCAGAAACAGCTATTGTTTTTTTCTCTGACTCCAACTTTGAACGCTTGGATCTCTCTCAGTTTTTATTCAATTGCCAGATTTCTTTTTGTAGAATCTTCGCATTGTTGTCGATAAAAAATGTTCTTAGCGAAATTTGCATATTGGACCCTTATTCAGATAGAAAATGATTTTTTTGTTGTACTGTCCAGATTCGGCCAAGTGGAGAGAGAACATAATTATTAACTTTTTCTTCAAATCTCTTCACACGTGAGGGGTAGGAAAAGATAGGTTATTATTATTTTGCATGTCTTGAGGAGATAGAAAAAAGAATGAGCCAAGAATAGCGCCCGTAGTTGAAGATATCCTTAAATTACCTCGGGTTGGTCAGAAACAGCTAATGTTTTTTCTCTGACTCCAACTCTTAACGCTTGGATCTCTCTGAGTTTTTATTCAATTGCCAGATTTCTTTTTGTGGAATCTTCGCATTGTTGTCGATAAAAAATGTTCTTTGCGAAATTTGCATATTGGACCCTTATTCAGATAGAAAATGATTTTTTTGTTGTACTGTCCAGATTCGGCCAAGTGGAGAGAGAACATAATTATCAACTTTGTCTTCAAATCTCTTCACATATGAGGGGTAGGAAAAGATAGGTTATTATTATTTTGCATGTCTTGAGGAGATAGAAAAAAGAATGAGCCAAGAATAGCGCCCGTAGTTGAAGAAATCTTTAAATTACCTCGGGTTGGTCAGAAACAGCTAATGTTTTTTTCTCTGACTCCAACTTTGAACGCTTGGATCTCTCTCAGTTTTTATTCAATTGCCAGATTTCTTTTTGTAGAATCTTCGCGTTGTTGTCGACTAAAAAATGTTCTTAGCGAAATTTGCATATTGGACCCTTGTTCAGATAGAAAATGATTTTTTTGTTGTACTGTCCAGATTCGGCCAAGTGGAGAGAAAACATAATTATCAACTTTTTCTTCAAATCTCTTGACACGTGAGGGGTAGGAAAAGATAGGTTATTATTATTTTGCATGTCTTGAGGAGATAGAAAAAAGAATGAGCCGAGAATAGCGCCCGTAGTTGATGATATCCTTAAATTACCTCGGGTTGGTCAGAAACAGCTAATGTTTTTTCTCTGACTCCAACTCTGAACGCTCGGATCTCTCTGAGTTTTTATTCAATTACCAGATTTCTTTTTGTAGAATCTTCGCATTGTTGTCGATAAAAAATGTTCTTAGCGAAATTTGCATATTGGACCCTTATTCAGATAGAAAATGATTTTTTTGTTGTACTGTCCAGATTCGGCCAAGTGGAGAGAGAACATAATTATCAACTTTGTCTTCAAATCTCTTCACACGTGAGGGGTAGGAAAAGATAGGTTATTATTATTTTGCATGTTTTGAGGAGATAGAAAAAAGAATGAGCCAAGAATAGCGCCCGTAGTTGATGATATCCTTAAATTACCTCGGGTTGGTCAGAAACAGCTAATGTTTTTTCTCTGACTCCAACTCTGAACGCTTGGATCTCTCTGAGTTTTTATTCAATTGCCAGATTTCTTTTTGTAGAATCTTCGCATTGTTGTCGATAAAAAATGTTCTTAGCGAAATTTGCATATTGGACCCTCATTCAGATAGAAAATGATTTTTTTGTTGTACTGTCCAGATTCGGCCAAGTCGAGAGAGAACATAATTATCAACTTTGTCTTCAAATCTCTTCACACGTGAGGGGTAGGAAAAGATAGGTTATTATTATTTTGCTTCTCTTGAGGAGATAGAAAAAAGAATGAGCCAAGAATAGCGCCCGTAGTTGAAGAAATCTTTAAATTACCTCGGGTTGGTCAGAAACAGCTAATGTTTTTTTCTCTGACTCCAACTTTGAACGCTTGGATCTCTCTCAGTTTTTATTCAATTGCCAGATTTCTTTTTGTAGAATCTTCGCATTGTTGTCGACTAAAAAATGAAATTTGCATATTGGACCCTTGTTCAGATAGAAAATGATTTTTTTGTTGTACTGTCCAGATTCGGCCAAGTGGAGAGAAAACATAATTATCAAATTTTTCTTCAAATCTCTTGACACGTGAGGGGTTGGAAAAGATAGGTTATTATTATTTTGCATGTCTTGAGGAGATAGAAAAAAGAATGAGCCAAGAATAGCGCCCGTAGTTGAAGATATCCTTAAATTACCTCGGGTTGGTCAGAAATAGCTAATGTTTTTTTCTCTGACTCTAACTTTGAACGCTTGGATCTCTCTGAGTTTTTATTCAATTGTCAGATTTCTTTTTGTAGAATCTTCGCATTGTTATCGATAAAAAATGTTCTTAGCGAAATTTGCATATTGGACCCTTATTCAGATAGAAAATGATATTTTTGTTGTACTGTCCAGATTCGGCCAAGTGGAGAGAGAACATAATTATTAACTTTTTCTTCAAATCCCTTCACACGTGAGGGGAAGGAAAAGATAGGTTATTATAATTTTGCATGTCTTGAGGAGATAGAAAAAAGAATGAGCCAAGAATAGCGCCCGTAGTTGATGATATCCTTAAATTATCTCGGGTTGGTCAGAAACAGCTAATGTTTTTTCTCTGACTCCAACTCTGAACGCTCGGATCTCTCTGAGTTTTTATTCAATTGCCAGATTTCTTTTTGTAGAATCTTCGCATTGTTGTCGATAAAAAATGTTCTTAGCGAAATTTGCATATTGGACCCTTATTCAGATAGAAAATGATTTTTTTGTTGTACTGTCCAGATTCGGCCAAGTGGAGACAGAACATAATTATCAACTTTGTCTTCAAATCTCTTCACACGTGAGGGGTAGGAAAAGATAGGTTATTATTATTTTGCATGTCTTGAGGAGATAGAAAAAAGAATGAGCCAAGAATAGCGCCCGTAGATGAAGATATCCTTAAATTACCTCGGGTTGGTCAGAAACAGCTAATGTTTTTTCTCGGACTCCAACTCTGAACGCTTGGATCTCTCTGAGTTTTTATTCAATTGCCAGATTTCTTTTTGTAGAATCTTCGAATTGTTGTCGATAAAAAATGTTCTTAGCGAAATTTGCATATTGGACCCTTATTCAGATAGAAAATGATTTTTTTGTTGTACTGTCCAGATTCGGCCAAGTGGAGAGAGAACATAATTATCAACTTTGTCTTCAAATCTCTTCACACGTGAGGGGTAGGAAAAGATAGGTTATTATTATTTTGCATTTTTGAGGAGATAGAAAAAAGAATGAGCCAAGAATAGCGCCCGTAGTTGAAGATATCCTTAAATTACCTCGGGTTGGTCAGAAATAGCTAATGTTTTTTTCTCTGACTCTAACTTTGAACGCTTGGATCTCTCTGAGTTTTTATTCAATTGTCAGATTTCTTTTTGTAGAATCTTCGCATTGTTGTCGATAAAAAATGTTCTTAGCGAAATTTGCATATTGGACCCTTATTCAGATAGAAAATGATTTTTTTGTTGTACTGTCCAGATTCGGCCAAGTGGAGAGAGAACATAATTATTAACTTTTTCTTCAAATACCTTCACACGTGAGGGGTAGGAAAAGATAGGTTATTATTATTTTGCATGTCTTGAGGAGATAGAAAAAAGAATGAGCCAAGAATAGCGCCCGTAGTTCATGATATCCTTAAATTACCTCGGGTTGGTCAGAAACAGCTAATGTTTTTTCTCTGACTCCAACTCTGAACGCTTTGATCTCTCTGAGTTTTTATTCAATTGCCAGATTTCTTTTTGTAGAATCTTCGCATTGTTGTCGATTAATAATGTTCTTAGCGAAATTTGCATATTGGACCCTTATTCAGATAGAAAATGATTTTTTTGTTGTACTGTCCAGATTCGGCCAAGTGGAGAGAGAACATAATTATCAACTTTGTCTTCAAATCTCTTCACACGTGAGGGGTAGCAAAAGATAGGTTATTATTATTTTGCATGTCTTGAGGAGATAGAAAAAAGAATGAGCCAAGACGAGCGCCCGTAGTTGAAGAAATCTTTAAATTACCTCGGGTTGGTCAGAAACAGCTAATGTTTTTTTCTCTGACTCCAACTTTGAACGCTTGGATCTCTCTCAGTTTTTATTCAATTGCCAGATTTCTTTTTGTAGAATCTTCGCATTGTTGTCGATAAAAAATGTTCTTAGCGAAATTTGCATATTGGACCCTTATACAGATAGAAAATGATTTTTTTGTTGTACTGTCCAGATTCGGCCAAGTGGAGAGAGAACATAATTATTAACTTTTTCTTCAAATCTCTTCACACGTGAGGGGTAGGAAAAGATAGGTTATTATTATTTTGCATGTCTTGAGGAGATAGAAAAAAGAATGAGCCAAGAATAGCGCCCGTAGTTGAAGATATCCTTAAATTACCTCGGGTTGGTCATAAACGGCTAAAGTTTTTTCTCTGACTCCAACTCTGAACGCTTGGATCTCTCTGAGTTTTTATTCAATTGCCAGATTTCTTTTTGTAGAATCTTCGCATTGTTGTCGATAAAAAATGTTCTTAGCGAAATTTGCATATTGGACACTTATTCAGATAGAAAATGATTTTTTTGTTGAACTGTCCAGATTCGGCCAAGTGGAGAGAGAACATAATTATCAACTTTGTCTTCAAATCTCTTCACACGTGAGGGGTAGGAAAAGATAGGTTATTATTATTTTGCATGTCTTGAGGAGATAGAAAAAAGAATGAGCCAAGAATAGCGCCCGTAGTTGAAGAAATCTTTAAATTACCTCGGGTTGGTCAGAAACAGGTAAAGTTTTTTTCACTGACTCCAACTTTGAACGCTTGGATCTCTCTCAGTTTTTATTCAATTGCCAGATTTCTTTTTGTAGAATCTTCGCATTGTTGTCGACTAAAAAATGTTCTTAGCGAAATTTGCATATTGGACCCTTGTTCAGATAGAAAATGATTTTTTTGTTGTACTGTCCAGATTCGGCCAAGTGGAGAGAAAACATAATAATCAACTTTTTCTTCAAATCTCTTGACACGTGAGGGGTTGGAAAAGATAGGTTATTATTATTTTGCATGTCTTGAGGAGATAGAAAAAAGAATGAGCCAAGAATAGCGCCCGTAGTTGAAGATATCCTTAAATTACCTCGGGTTGGTTAGAAATAGCTAATGTTTTTTTCTCTGACTCTAACTTTGAACGCTTGGATCTCTCTGAGTTTTTATTCAATTGTCAGATTTCTTTTTGTAGAATCTTCGCATTGTTTTCGATAAAAAATGTTCTTAGCGAAATTTGCATATTGGACCCTTATTCAGATAGAAAATGATTTTTTTGTTGTACTGTCCAGATTCGGCCAAGTGGAGAGAGAACATAATTATTAACTTTTTCTTCAAATCTCTTCACACGTGAGGGGTAGGAAAAGATAGGTTATTATTATTTTGCATGTCTTGAGGAGATAGAAAAAAGAATGAGCCAAGAATGGCGCCCGTAGTTGAAGAAATCTTTAAATTACCTCGGGTTGGTCAGAAACAGCTAATGTTTTTTTCTCTGAGTCCAACTCTGAACGCTTGGATCTCTCTCAGTTTTTATCAATTGCCAGATTTCTTTTTGTAGAATCTTCGCATTGTTGTCGACTAAAAAATGTTCTTAGCGAAATTTGCATATTGGACCCTTGGTCAGATAGAAAATGATTTTTTTGTTGTACTGTCCAGATTCGGCCGAGTGGAGTGAGAACATAATTATCAACTTTTTCTTCAAATCTCTTCACACGTGAGGGGTAGGAAAAGATAGGTTATTATTATTTTGCATGTCTTGAGGAGATAGAAAAAAGAATGAGCCAAGAATAGCGCCCGTAGTTGAAGAAATCTTTAAATTACCTCGGGTTGGTCAGAAACAGGTAATGTTTTTTTCTCTGACTCCAACTTTGAACGCTTGGATCTCTCTCAGTTTTTATTCAATTGCCAGATTTCTTTTTGTAGAATCTTCGCATTGTTGTCGACTAAAAAATGTTCTTAGCGAAATTTGCATATTGGACCCTTGTTCAGATAGAAAATGATTTTTTTGTTGTACTGTCCAGATTCGGCCAAGTGGAGAGAAAACATAATAATCAACTTTTTCTTCAAATCTCTTGACACGTGAGGGGTTGGAAAAGATAGGTTATTATTATTTTGCATGTCTTGAGGAGATAGAAAAAAGAATGAGCCAAGAATAGCGCCCGTAGTAGAAGATATCCTTAAATTACCTCGGGTTGGTTAGAAATAGCTAATGTTTTTTTCTCTGACTCTAACTTTGAACGCTTGGATCTCTCTGAGTTTTTATTCAATTGTCAGATTTCTTTTTGTAGAATCTTCGCATTGTTTTCGATAAAAAATGTTCTTAGCGAAATTTGCATATTGGACCCTTATTCAGATAGAAAATGATTTTTTTGTTGTACTGTCCAGATTCGGCCAAGTGGAGAGAGAACATAATTATTAACTTTTTCTTCAAATCTCTTCACACGTGAGGGGTAGGAAAAGATAGGTTATTATTATTTTGCATGTCTTGAGGAGATAGAAAAAAGAATGAGACAAGAATAGCGCCCGTAGTTGAAGAAATCTTTAAATTACCTCGGGTTGGTCAGAAACAGCTAATTATTTTTTCTCTGACTCCAACTTTGAACGCTTGGATCTCTCTCAGTTTTTATTCAACTGCCAGATTTCTTTTTGTAGAATCTTCGCAATGTTGTCGACTAAAAAATGTTATGAGCGAAATTTGCATATTGGTCCATTATTCAGATAGAAAATGATTTTTTTGTTGTACGGTCCAGATTCGGCCAAGTGGAGAGAGAACATTATTATCAACTTTTTCTTCAAATCTCTTCACATGTGAGGGGTAGGAAAAGATAGGTTATTATTATTTTGCATGTTTTGAGGAGATAGAAAAAAGAATGAGCCAAGAATAGCGCCCGTAGTTGAAGAAATCTTTAAATTACCTCGGGTTGGTCAGAAACAGCTAATGTTTTTTCTCTGACTCCAACTCTGAACGCTTGGATCTCTCTGAGTTTTTATTCAATTGCCAGATTTCTTTTTGTAGAATCTTCGCATTGTTGTCGATAAAAAATGTTCTTAGCGAAATTTGCATATTGGACCCTTATTCAGATAGAAAATGATTTTTTTGTTGTACTGTCCAGATTCGGCCAAGTGGAGAGAGAACATAATTATCAACTTTGTCTTCAAATCACTTCACACGTGAGGGGTAGGAAAAGATAGGTTATTATTATTTTGCATGTCTTGAGGAGACAGAAAAAAGAATGAGCCAAGAATAGCGCCCGTAGTTGAAGAAATCTTTAAATTACCTCGGGTTGGTCAGAAACAGGTAATGTTTTTTTCTCTGACTCCAACTTTGAACGCTTGGATCTCTCACAGTTTTTATTCAATTGCCAGATTTCTTTTTGTAGAATCTTCGCATTGTTGTCGACTAAAAAATGTTCTTAGCGAAATTTGCATATTGGACCCTTGTTCAGATAGAAAATGATTTTATTGTTGTACTGTCCAGATTCGGCCAAGTGGAGAGAAAACATAATAATCAACTTTTTCTTCAAATCTCTTGACACGTGAGGGGTTGGAAAAGATAGGTTATTATTATTTTGCATGTCTTGAGGAGATAGAAAAAAGAATGAGCCAAGAATAGCGCCCGTAGTTGAAGATATCCTTAAATTACCTCGGGTTGGTTAGAAATAGCTAATGTTTTTTTCTCTGACTCTAACTTTGAACGCTTCGATCTCTCTGAGTTTTTATTCAATTGTCAGATTCCTTTTTGTAGAATCATCGCATTGTTTTCGAAAAAAAATGTTCTTAGCGAAATTTGCATATTGGACCCTTATTCAGATAGAAAATGATTTTTTTGTTGTACTGTCCAGATTCGGCCAAGTGGAGAGAGAACATAATTATTAACTTTTTCTTCAAATCTCTTCACACGTGAGGGGTAGGAAAAGATAGGTCATTATTATTTTGCATGTCTTGAGGAGATAGAAAAAAGAATGAGCCAAGAATAGCGCCCGTAGTTGATGATATCCTTAAATTACCTCGGGTCGGTCAGAAACAGCTAATGTTTTTTCTCTGACTCCAACTCTGAACGCTTGGATCTCTCTGAGTTTTTATTCAATTGCCAGATTTCTTTTTGTAGAATCTTCGCATTGTTGTCGATAAAAAATGTACTTAGCGAAATTTGCATATTGGATCCTTATTCAGATAGAAAATGATTTTTTTGTTGTACTGTCCAGATTCGGCCAAGTGGAGAGAGAACATAATTATCCACTTTGTCTTCAAATCTCTTCACACGTGAGGGGTAGGAAAAGATAGGTTATTATTATTTTGCATGTCTTGAGGAGATAGAAAAAAGAATGAGCCATAGAATGGCGCCCGTAGTTGAAGAAATCTTTAAATTACCTCGGGTTGGTCAGGAACAGCTAATGTTTTTTTCTCTGACTCCAACTCTGAACACTTGGATCTCTCTCAGTTTTTATCAATTGCCAGATTTCTTTTTGTAGAATCTTCGCATTGTTGTCGACTAAAAAATGTTCTTAGCGAAATTTGCATATTGGACCCTTGTTCAGATAGAAAATGATTTGTTTGTTGTACTGTCCAGATTCGGCCGAGTGGAGAGAGAACATAATTATCAACTTTTTCTTCAAATCTCTTCACACGTGAGGGGTAGGAAAAGATAGTTTATTATTATTTTGCATTTTTGAGGAGATAGAAAAATGAATGAGACAAGAATAGCGCCCGTAGTTGAAGAAATCTTTAAATTACCTCGGGTTGGTCAGAAAAAGCTAATTATTTTTTCTCTGACTCCAACTTTGAACGCTTGGATCTCTCTCAGTTTTTATTCAACTGCCAGATTTCTTTTTGTAGAATCTTCGCAATGTTGTCGACTAAAAAATGTTATGAGCGAAATTTGCATATTGGTCCATTATTCAGATAGAAAATGATTTTTTTGTTGTACGGTCCAGATTCGGCCAAGTGGAGAGAGAACATTATTATCAACTTTTTCTTCAAATCTCTTCACATGTGAGGGGTAGGAAAAGATAGGTTATTATTATTTTGCATGTTTTGAGGAGATAGAAAAAAGAATGAGCCAAGAATAGCGCCCGTAGTTGAAGAAATCTTTAAATTACCTTGGGTTGGTCAGAAACAGCTAATGTTTTTTCTCTGACTCCAACTCTGAACGGTTGGATCTCTCTGAGTTTTTATTCAATTGCCAGATTTCTTTTTGTAGAATCTTCGCATTGTTGTCGATAAAAAATGTTCTTAGCGAAATTTGCATATTGGACCCTTATTCAGATAGAAAATGATTTTTTGTTGTACTGTCCAGATTCGGCCAAGTGGAGAGAGAACATAATTATCAACTTTGTCTTCAAATCTCTTCACACGTGAGGGGTAGGAAAAGATAGGTTATTATTATTTTGCATGTCTTGAGGAGACAGAAAAAAGAATGAGCCAAGAATAGCGCCCGTAGTTGAAGAAATCTTTAAATTACCTCGGGTTGGTCAGAAACAGCTAATGTTTTTCTCTCTGACTCCAACTTTGAACGCTTGGATCTCTCTGAGTTTTTATTCAATTGCCAGGATTCTTTTTGTAGAATCTTCGCATTGTTGTCGATAAAAAATGTTCTTAGCGAAATTTGCATATTGGACCCTTATTCAGATAGAAAATGATTTTTTTGTTGTACTGTCCAGATTCGGCCAAGTGGAGAGAGAACATAATTATCAACTTTGTCTTCAAATCTCTTCACACGTGAGGGGTAGGAAAAGATAGGTTATTATTATTTTGCATGTCTTGAGGAGATAGAAAAAAGAATGAGCCAAGAATAGCGCCCGTAGTTGAAGATATCCTTAAATTACCTCGGGTTGGTCAGAAATAGCTAATGTTTTTTTCTCTGATTCTAACTTTGAACGCTTGGATCTCTCTGAGTTTTTATTCAATTGTCAGATTTCTTTTTGTAGAATATTTGCATTGTTGTCGATAAAAAATGTTCTTACCGAAATTTGCATATTGCACCCTTATTCAGATAGAAAATGATTTTTTTGTTGTACTGTCCAGATTCGGCCAAGTGGAGAGAGAACATAATTATCAACTTTTTCTTCAAATCTCTTCACACGTGAGGGGTAGGTAAAGATAGGTTATTATTATTTTGCATGTCTTGAGGAGATAGAAAATAGAATGAGCCAAGAATGGTGCCCGTAGTTGAAGATATCCTTAAATTACCTCGGGTTGGTCAGAAACAGCTAATGTTTTTTTCTGTGACTCCAACTTTGAACGCTTGGATCTCTTTCAGTTTTTATTCAATTGCCCGTATTTCTTTTTGTAGAATCTTCACATTGTTGTCGACTAAAAAATGTTCTTAGCGAAATGTGCATATTGGACCCTTATTCAGGTAGAAAATGATTTTTTGTTCTACTGTCCGAATTCCGCCAAATGGAGAGAGACCATAATTATCAAGTTTTTCTTCAAATATCTTCACACGTGAGGGGTAGGGAAAGATAGGTTAGTATTATTTTGCATGTCTTGAGGAGATAGAGAAAAGAATGAGTCAAGAATAGCGCCCGTAGTTGAAACAATCTTTAAATTACATCGGGTTGGTCAGAATCAGCTAATGTTTTTTTCTCTGACTCCAACTTTGAACGCTTGGATGTCTCTCAGTTTTTATTCAATTGCCAGATTTCTTTTTGTAGAATCTTCGCATTGTTGTCGACTAAAAAATGTTCTTAGCAAAATTTGCATATTGGACCCTTATTCAGATAGAAAATGATTTTTTTGTTGTACTGTCCAGATTCGGCCAAGTGGAGAGAGAACATAATTATCAACTTTTTCTTCAAATCTCTCCTCACGTGAGGGGTAGGAAAAGATAGGTTATTATTATTTTGCATGTCTTGAGGAGATAGAAAAAAGAATGAGCCAAGAATAGCGCCCGTAGTTGAAGAAATCTTTAAATTACCTCGGGTCGGTCAGAAACAGCTAATGTTTTTTTCTGTGACTCCAACTTTGAACGCTTGGATCTCTCTCAGTTTTTATTCAATTGCCAGATTTCTTTTTGTAGAATCTTCGCATTGTTGTCGACTAAAAAATGTTCTTAGCGAAATCTGCATATTGGACCCCTATTCACATAGAAAATGATTTTTTTGTTGTACTGTCCAGATTCGGCCAGGTGGAGAGAGAACATAATTATCGAATTTTTCTTCAAATCTCTTCACACGTGAGGGGTAGGAAAAGATAGGTTATTATTATTTTGCATGTCTTGAGGAGATAGAAAATAGAATGAGCCAAGAATAGCGCCCGTAGTTGAAGAAATCTTTAAATTTCCTCGGGTTGGTCAGAAACAGCTATTGTTTTTTTCTCTGACTCTAACTTTGAACGCTTGGATCTCTCTCAGTTTTTATTCAATTGCCAGATTTCTTTTTGTAGAATCTTCGCATTGTTGTCGACAAAAAAATGTTCTTAGCTAAATTTGCATATTGGACCCTTGTTCAGATAGAAAATGATTTTTTTGTTGTACTGTCCAGATTCGGCCAAGTGGAGAGAGAACATAATTATCAACTTTTTCTTCAAATCTCTTGACACGTGTGGGGTAGGAAAAGATAGGTTATTATTATTTTGCATGTCTTGAGGATATAGAAAAAAGAATGAGCCAAGAATAGCGCCCGTAGTTGAAGATATCTTTAAATTACCTCGGGTCGGTCAGAAATAGCTAATGTTTTTTTCTCTGACTCTAACTTTGAACGCTTGGATCTCTCTGAGTCAATTGTCAGATTTCTTTTTGTAGAATCTTCACATTGTTGTCGACTAAAAAATGTTGTTAGCGAAATGTGCATATTGGACCCTTATTCAGAAGAAAATCATTTTTTGTTCTACTGTCCGAATTCCGCCAAATGGAGAGAGAACATAATTATCAACTTTTTCTTCAAATCTCTTCTCACGTGAGGGGTAGGAAAAGATAGGTTATTATTATTTTGCATGTCTTGAGGAGATAGAAAAAAGAATGAGCCAAGAATAGCGCCCGTAGTTGAAGAAATTTTTAAATTACCTCGGGTCGGTCAGAAACAGCTAATGTTTTTTTTCTCTGACTCCAACTTTGAACGCTTGGATCTCTCTCAGTTTTTATTCAATTGCCAGATTTCTTTTTGTAAAATCTTCGCATTGCTGTCGACTAAAAAATGTTATTAGCGAAATTTGCATATTGGACCCTTATTCAGGTAGAAAATGATTTTTTTGTTGTACTGTCAAGATTCGGCCAAGTGGAGAGAGAACATAATTATCAACTTTTTCTTCAAATCTCTTCACACGTGAGGGGTAGGAAAAGATAGATAATTATTATTTTGCATGTCTTGAGGAGATAGAAAAGACAATGAGCCAAGAATAGCGCCCGTAGTTGAAGAAATCTTTAAATTAGCTCGGGTCGGTCAGAAACAGCTAATGTTTTTTTCTCTGACTCCAACTTTGAACGCTTGGATCTCTCTCAGTTTTTATTCAATTGCCAGATTTCTTTTTGTAGAATATTCGCATTGCTGTCGACTAAAAAATGTTATTAGCGAAATTCGCATATTGGACCCTTATTCAGATAGAAAATGATTTTTTTGTAGTACTGTCCAGATTCGGCCAAGAGGAGAGAGAACATAATTATCAACTTTTTCTTCAAATCTCTTCACACGTGAGGGGTAGGAAAAGATAGGTTAATATTATTTTGCATGTCTTGAGGAGATAGAAAAGAGAATGAGCCAAGAATAGCGCCCGTAGTTGAAGAAATCTTTAAATTACCTCGGGTTGGTCAGAAACAGCTAATGTTTTTTTCTCTGACTCCAACTTTGAACGCTTTGATCTCACTCAATATTTATTCAATTGCCAGATTTCTTTTTGTAGAATCTTCGCATTGTTGTCGACTAAAAAATGTTCTTAGCGAAATTTGCATATTGGACCCTTGTTCAGATAGAAAATGATTTTTTTGTTGTACTGTCCAGATTCGGCGAAGTGGAGAGAGAACATAATTATCAAATTTTTCTTCAAATCTCTTCACACGGGAGGGGTAGGAAAAGATAGGTTTTTATTATTTTGCATGTCTTGAGGAGATAGAAAAAAGAATGAGCGAAGAATAGCGCCCGTAGTTGAAGATATCATTAAATTAACTCGGTCAGAGACAGCTAATGTTTTTTTCTCTGACTCCAATTTTGAACGCTTGGATATCTCTCAGTTTTTATTCAATTGCCAGATTTCTTTTTGTAGAATCTTCGCATGGTTGTCGACTAAAAAATGTTCTTAGCAAAATTTGTATATTGGAGCCTTATTCAGATAGAAAATGATTTTTTTGTTGTACTGTCCAGATTCGGCCAAGTGGAGAGAGAACATAATTATCAACTTTTTCTTCAAATCTCTTCACACGTGAGGGGTTGGGAAAGATAGTTTATTATTATTTTGCATGTCTTGAGGAGATAGAAAAAAGAATGAGCCAAGAATAGCGCCCGTAGTTGAAGAAATCTTTAAATTAGCTCGGGTTGGTCAGAAACAGCTAATATTTTTTTCTCTGACTCCAACTTTGAACGCTTGGATCTCTCTCAGTTTTTATTCAATTGCCAGATTTCTTTTTGTAGAATCTTCGCATTGTTGTCGACTAAAAAATGTTCTTAGCGAAATTTGCATATTGGACCCTTATTTAGATAGAAAATGATTTTTTTGTTGTACTGTCCAGATTCGGCCAAGTGGAGAGAGAACATAATTATCAACTTTTTCTTCATATCTCTTCGCACGTGAGGGGTAGGAACAGATAGGTTATTATTATTTTGCATGTCTTGAGGAGATAGAAAGAAGAATGAGCCAAGAATAGCGCCCGTAATTGAAGAAATCTTTAAATTACCTCGGGTCGGTCAGAAACAGCTAATGTTTTTTTCTCTGACTCCAACTTTGAACGCTTGGATCTCTCTCAGTTTTTATTCAATTGCCAGATTTCTTTTTGTAGAATCTTCGCATTGTTGTGGAGTAAAAAATGTTCTTAGCGAAATTTGCATATTGGACGCTTATTCAGATAAAAAATGATTTTTTTGTTGTACTGTCCAGATTCGGCCAAGTGAAGAGAGAACATAATTATCAACTTTTTCTTCAAATCTCTTCACACGTGAGGGGTTGGGAAAGATAGTTTATTATTATTTTGCATGTCTTGAGGAGATAGAAAGAAGAATGAGCCAAGAATAGCGCCCGTAGTTGAAAAAATCTTTAAATTAGCTCGGGTTGGTCAGAAATAGCTAATGTTTTTTTCTCTGACTCCAACTTTGAAAGCTTGGATCTCTCTCAGTTTTTATTCAATTGCCAGATTTCTTTTTGTAGAATCTTCGCATGGTTGTCGACTAAAAAATGTTCGTACCAAAATTTGTATATTGGACCCTTATTCAGATAGAAAATGATTTTTTTTTTGTACTGTCCAGATTCGGCCAAGTGGAGAGAGAACATAATTATCAACTTTTTCTTCAAATCTCTTCTCACGTGAGGGGTAGGAAAAGATAGGTTATTATTATTTTGCATGTCTTGAGGAGATAGAAAGAAGAATGAGCCAAGAATAGCGCCCGTAGTAGAAGAAATCTTTAAATTACCTCGGGTTGGCAGAAACAGCTAATGTTTTTTTCTTTGACTCCAACTTTGAACGCTTGGATCTCTCTCGGTTTTTATTCAATTGCCAGATTTCTTTTTGTAGAATCTTCGTATTGTTGTCGATAAAAAATGTTCTTAGCGAAATTTGCATATTGGACCCTTATTCAGATAGAAAATGATTTTTTTGTTGTACTGTCCAGATTCGGCCAAGTGGAGAGAGAACATAATTATCAACTTTTTCTTCAAATCTCTTCGCACGTGAGGGGTAGGAACAGATAGGTTATTATTATTTTGTATGTCTTGAGGTAGAAAAAGGAATGAGCCAAGAATAGCGCCCGTAATTGAAGAAATCTTTAAATTACCTCGGGTTGGTCAGAAACAGCTAATGTTTTTTTTCTCTGACTCCTACTTTGAACGCTTGGATCTCTCTCAGTTTTTATTCAATTGCCAGATTTCTTTTTGTAGAATCTTCGCATGGTTGTCGACTAAAAAATGTTCTTAGCAAAATTTGTATATTGGACCCTTATTCAGATAGAAAATGATTTTTTTGTTGTACTGTCCAGATTCGGCCAAGTGGAGAAAGAACATAACTATCAACTTTTTCTTCAAATCTCTTCTCACGTGAGGGGTAGGAAAAGATAGGTTATTATTATTTTGCATGTCTTGAGGAGATAGAAACAGCTAATGTTTTTTTCTTTGACTCCAACTTTGAACGCTTGGATCTCTCTCGGTTTTTATTCAATTGCCAGATTTCTTTTTGTAGAATCTTCGTATTGTTGTCGACTAAAAAATGTTCTTAGCGAAATTAGCATATTGGACCCTTATTCAGATAGAAAATGATTTTTTTGTTGTGTCCAGATTCGGCCAAGTGGAGAGAGAACATAATTATCGACTTTTTCTTCAAATCTCTTCTCACGTGAGGGAAAAGATACGTTATTATTATTTTTCATGTCTTGAGGAGATAGAAAGAAAAATGAGCCAAGAATAGCGCCCGTAGTAGAAGAAATCTTTAAATTACCTCGGGTTGGTCAGAAACAGCTAATATTTTTTTCTTTGACTCCAACTTTGAACGCTTGGATCTCTCTCGGTTTTTATTCAATACTCATGTTTCGTGCATTTGTTTGCTCATTTCATTCAAAAAGAACTCGGATAGATTTTTCATAAAGAAATTATAGGAAATACGAAATTATTCAAATGCAAAACCTAAATTTGTACTCAATTTAAAATATTTCTCCACAATCTTTGTTTGATCCTAAAACTCATTTTTTGTTCGTTTGTTTGTTCGTTTCACCCAAAAAAGACTCGGATAGATTTTTCGTGAAGAATGGTAGTAAATACTATATTATTCAAATGCAAACCAAAATTTGTATTCAATTCAAAATATTTCTCCACAATCTCTGTTTGTACCTAAAACTCATGTGTCGTGCATTTGTTTGCTCATTTCATTCAAAAACAACTCGGATAGATTTTTCGTAAAAAATGATAGTAAATACTAAATTATTCAAATGCAAACCTAAATTTGTACTCAATTTAGGATTTTTCTCCACAATCTTTATTTGCACCTAATACTCATGTTTCGTGCATTTGTTTGCTCATTTCATTCAAAAGCAACTCGGATAGATTTTTCGTAAAGTATGATAGTAAATACTAAATTATTCAAATGCAAACCTAAATTTGAATTCAATTGAAGATATTTCTCCACAATCTATGTTTGCAACTAATACTCATGTCTCGTGCATTTGTTTCCACATTTCATTCAAAAACAACTCGGATAGATTTTTCGTAAAGAATGATAGTAAATACTAAATTATTCAAATGCAAACCTAAATTTGAATTCAATTTAAGATATTTCTCCACAATCTTTGTTTGCACCTAATACTCATGTTTCGTGCATTTGTTTGCACATTTCATTCAAAAACAACTCGGATAGATTTTTCGTAAAGAATGATAATAAATACTAAATTATTCAAATGCAAACCAAAATTTGAATTCAATTTAAAATATTTCTCCACAATCTTTATTTGCACCTAATACTCATGCTTCGTGCATTTGTTTGCTCATTTCATTCATAAACAACTCGGATAGATTTTTCGTAAAGAATGATACTAAATACTAAATTATTCAAATGCAAACCTAAATTTGAATTCAATTTAGGATATTTCTCCACAATCTTTGTTTGCACCTAATAATAATGTTTCGTGCATTTGTTTGCTCATTTCATTCAAAAACAACTCGGATAGATTTTTCGTAAAGAATGATAGTAAATACTAAATTATTCAAATGCAAACCAAAATTTGAATTCAATTTAAAATATTTCTCCACAATCTTTATTTGCACCTAATACTCATGTTTCGTGCATTTGTTTGCTCATTTCATTCAAAAAGAACTCGGATAGATTTTTCGTAAAGAAATCATAGGAAATACGAAATTATTCAAATGCAAAACCTAAATTTGTACTCAATTTAAAATATTTCTCCACAATCTTTGTTTGATCCTAAAACTCATGTTTTGTTCGTTTGTTTGCTCGTTTCACCCAAAAAAGACTCGGATAGATTTTTCGTGAAGAATGGTAGTAAATACTAAATTATTAAAATGCAAACCAAAATTTGTATTCAATTCAAAATATTTCTCCACAATCTCTGTTTGTACCTAAAACTCATGTTTCGTGCATTTGTTTGCTCATTTCATTCAAAAACAACTCGGATAGATTTTTCGTAAAGTATGATAGTAAATACTAAATTATTCAAATGCAGACCTAAATTTGAATTCAATTTAAGATATTTCTCCACAATCTATGTTTGCACCTAATACTCATGTTTCGTGCATTTGTTTGCACATTTCATTCAAAAACAACTCGGATAGATTTTTCGTAATGAATGATAGTAAATACTAAATTATTCAAATGCAGACCTAAATTTGAATTCAATTTAAGATATTTCTCCACAATCTTTGTTTGCACCTAATACTCATGCTTCGTGCATTTGTTTGCTCATTTCATTCATAAACAACTCGGATAGATTTTTCGTAAAGAATGATAGTAAATACTAAATTATTCAAATGCAAACCTAAATTTGAATTCAATTTAGGATATTTCTCCACAATCTTTGTTTGCACCTAATAATCATGTTTCGTGCATTTGTTTGCTCATTTCATTCAAAAACAACTCGGATAGATTTTTCGTAAAGAATGATTGTAAATACTAAATTATTCAAATGCAAACCTAAATTTGAATTCAATTTAAAATATTTCTCCACAATCTTTGTTTGCACCTAATACTCATGTTTCGTGCATTTGTTTGCTCATTTCATTCAAAAAGAACTCGGATAGATTTTTCGTAAAGAAATCATAGGAAATACGAAATCATTCAAATGCAAAACCAAAATTTGTACTCAATTTAAAATATTTCTCCACAATCTTTGTTTCATCCTAAAACTCATGTTTTGTTCGTTTGTTTGCTCGTTTCACCCAAAAAAGACTCGGATAGATTTTTCGTGAAGAATGGTAGTAAATACTAAATTATTCGAATGCAAACCAAAATTTGTATTCAATTCAAAATATTTCTCCACAATCTCTGTTTGTACCTAAAACTCATGTTTCGTGCATTTGTTTGCTCATTTCATTCAAAAACAACTCGGATAGATTTTTCGTAAAGTATGATAGTAAGTACTAAATTATTCAAATGCAAACCTAAATTTGAATTCAAATTAAGATATTTCTCCACAATCTTTGTTTGCACCTAATACTCATGTTTCGTGCATTTGTTTGCTCATTTCATTCAAAAACAACTCGGATAGATTTTTCGTAAAGAATGATAGTAAATACTAAATTATTCAAATGCAAACCAAAATTTGTATTCAATTCAAAATATTTCTCCACAATCTCTGTTTGCACCTAAAACTCATGTTTCGTGCATTTGTTTGCTCATTTCATTCAAAAACAACTCGGATAGATTTTTCGTAAAGAATGATAGTAAATACTAAATTATTCAAATGCAAACCTAAATTTGAATTCAATTTAAGATATTTCTCCACAATCTTTGTTTGCACCTAATACTCATGCTTCGTGCATTTGTTTGCTCATTTCATTCATAAACAACTCGGATAGATTTTTCGTAAAGAATGATAGTAAATACTAAATTATTCAAATGCAAACCTAAATTTGAATTCAATTTAGGATATTTCTCCACAATCTTTGTTTGCACCTAATAATCATGTTTCGTGCATTTGTTTGCTCATTTCATTCAAAAACAACTCGGATAGATTTTTCGTAAAGAATGATAGTAAATACTAAATTATTCAAATGCAAACCTAAATTTGAATTCAATTTAAAATATTTCTCCACAATCTTTGTTTGCACCTAATACTCATGTTTCGTGCATTTGTTTGCTCATTTCATTCAAAAAGAACTCGGATAGATTTTTCGTAAAGAAATCATAGGAAATACGAAATTATTCAAATGCAAAACCAAAATTTGTACTCAATTTAAAATATTTCTCCACAATCTTTGTTTCATCCTAAAACTCATGTTTTGTTCGTTTGTTTGCTCGTTTCACCCAAAAAAGACTCGGACAGATTTTTCGTGAAGAATGGTAGTAAATACTAAATTATTCGAATGCAAACCAAAATTTGTATTCAATTCAAAATATTTCTCCACAATCTCTGTTTGTACCTAAAACTCATGTTTCGTGCATTTGTTTGCTCATTTCATTCAAAAACAACTCGGATAGATTTTTCGTAAAGTATGATAGTAAGTACTAAATTATTCAAATGCAAACCTAAATTTGAATTCAAATTAAGATATTTCTCCACAATCTTTGTTTGCACCTAATACTCATGTTTCGTGCATTTGTTTGCTCATTTCATTCAAAAACAACTCGGATAGATTTTTCGTAAAGAATGATAGTAAATACTAAATTATTCAAATGCAAACCAAAATTTGTATTCAATTCAAAATATTTCTCCACAATCTCTGTTTGCACCTAAAACTCATGTTTCGTGCATTTGTTTGCTCATTTCATTCAAAAACAACTCGGAAAGATTTTTCGTAAAGAATGATAGTAAATACTAAATTATTCAAATGCAAACCAAAATTTGAATTCAATTTAAGATATTTCTCCACAATCTTTGTTTGCACCTAATACTCATGTTTCGTGTATTTGTTTGCTCATTTCATTCAAAAAGAACTGGGATAGATTTTTCGTAAAGAATGATAGTAAATACTAAATTATTCAAATGCAAACCTAAATTTGAATTCAATTTAAAATATTTCTCCACAATCCTTTTTTGCACCTAATACTCATGTTTCGTGCATTTGTTTGCTCATTTCATTCAAAAAGAACTCGGATAGATTATTCGTAAAGAAATCATAGGAAATACGAAATTATTAAAATGCAAACCAAAATTTGTATTCAATTCAAAATATTTCTCCACAATCTCTGTTTGTACCTAAAACTCATGTTTCGTGCATTTGTTTGCTCATTTCATTCAAAAACAACTCGGATAGATTTTTCGTAAAGTATGATAGTAAATGCTAAATTATTCAAATGCAAACCTAAATTTGAATTCAATTGAAGATATTTCTCCACAATATGTTTGCACCTAATACTCATGTTTCGTGTATTTGTTTGCACATTTCATTCAAAAACAACTCTGATAGATTTTTCGTAAAGAATGATAGTAAATACTAAATTATTCAAATGCAAACCTAAATTTGAATTCAATTTAAGATATTTCTCCACAATCTTTGTTTGCACCTAATACTCATGCTTCGTGCATTTGTTTGCTGATTTCATTCATAAACAACTCGGATAGATTTTTCGTAAAGAATGATAGTAAATACTAAATTATTCAAATGCAAACCTAAATTTGAATTCAATTTAGGATATTTCTCCACAATCTTTGTTTGCACCTAATAATCATGTTTCGTTCATTTGTTTGCTCATTTCATTCAAAAACAACTCGGATAGATTTTTCGTAAAGAATGATAGTAAATACTAAATTATTCAAATGCAGACCTAAATTTGAATTCAATTTAAAATATTTCTCCACAATCTTTGTTTGCACCTAATGCTCATGTTTCGTGCATTTGTTTGCTCATTTCATTCAAAAAGAACTCGGATAGATTTTTCGTAAAGAAATCATAGGAAATACGAAATTATTCAAATGCAAAACCTAAATTTGTACTCAATTTAAAATATTTCTCCACAATCTTTGTTTGACCCTAAAATCATGTTTTGTTCGTTTGTTTGCGCGTTTCACCCAAAAAAGACTCGGATAGATTTTTCGTGATGAATGGTAGTAAATACTATATTATTCAAATGCAAACCCAAATTTGTATTCAATTCAAAATATTTCTCCACAATCTCTGTTTGTACCTAAAACTCATGTTTCGTGCATTTTATTGCTCATTTCCGTAAAAAACAACTCGGACAGATTTTTCGTAAAGAATGATAGTAAATACTAAATTATTCAAATGCAAACCTAAATTTGAATTCAATTTAAAATATTTCTCCACAATCTTTGTTTGCACCTAATACTCATGTTTCGTATATTTGTTTGCTCATTTCATTCAAAAACAACACGGATAGATTTTTCGTAAAGAATGATAGTAAATACTAAATTATTCAAATGCAAACCAAAATTTGTATTCAATTTAAGATATTTCTCCACAATCTTTGTTTGCACCTAATACTCATGTTTCGTGCATTTGTTTGCTCATTTCATTCAAAAACAACTCGGATAGATTTTTCGTAAAGAATGATAGTAAATACTAAATTATTCAAATGCAAACCTAAATTTGAATTCAATTTAAAATATTTCTCCACAATCTTTATTTGCACCTAATACTCATGTTTCGTGCATTTGTTTGCTCATTTCATTCAAAAAGAACTCGGATAGATTTTTCGTAAAGAAATCATAGGAAATACGAAATTATTCAAATGCAAAACCAAAATTTGTACTCAATTTAAAATATTTCTCCACAATCTTTGTTTCATCCTAAAACTCATGTTTTGTTCGTTTGTTTGCTCGTTTCACCCAAAAAAGACTCGGATAGATTTTTCGTGAAGAATGGTAGTAAATACTAAATTATTCGAATGCAAACCAAAATTTGTATTCAATTCAAAATATTTCTCCACAATCTCTGTTTGTACCTAAAACTCATGTTTCGTGCATTTGTTTGCTCATTTCATTCAAAAACAACTCGGATAGATTTTTCGTAAAGTATGATAGTAAGTACTAAATTATTCAAATGCAAACCTAAATTTGAATTCAAATTAAGATATTTCTCCACAATCTTTGTTTGCACCTAATACTCATGTTTCGTGCATTTGTTTGCTCATTTCATTCAAAAACAACTCGGATAGATTTTTCGTAAAGAATGATAGTAAATACTAAATTATTCAAATGCAAACCAAAATTTGTATTCAATTCAAAATATTTCTCCACAATCTCTGTTTGCACCTAAAACTCATGTTTCGTGCATTTGTTTGCTCATTTCATTCAAAAACAACTCGGATAGATTTTTCGTAAAGAATGATAGTAAATACTAAATTATTCAAATGCAAACCTAAATTTGAATTCAATTTAAGATATTTCTCCACAATCTTTGTTTGCACCTAATACTCATGCTTCGTGCATTTGTTTGCTCATTTCATTCATAAACAACTCGGATAGATTTTTCGTAAAGAATGATAGTAAATACTAAATTATTCAAATGCAAACCTAAATTTGAATTCAATTTAGGATATTTCTCCACAATCTTTGTTTGCACCTAATAATCATGTTTCGTGCATTTGTTTGCTCATTTCATTCAAAAACAACTCGGATAGGTTTTTCGTAAAGAATGATAGTAAATACTAAATTATTCAAATGCAAACCTAAATTTGAATTCAATTTAAAATATTTCTCCACAATCTTTGTTTGCACCTAATACTCATGTTTCGTGCATTTGTTTGCTCATTTCATTCAAAAAGAACTCGGATAGATTTTTCGTAAAGAAATCATAGGAAATACGAAATTATTCAAATGCAAAACCAAAATTTGTACTCAATTTAAAATATTTCTCCACAATCTTTGTTTCATCCTAAGACTCATGTTTTGTTCGTTTGTTTGCTCGTTTCACCCAAAAAAGACTCGGATAGATTTTTCGTGAAGAATGGTAGTAAATACTAAATTATTCGAATGCAAACCAAAATTTGTATTCAATTCAAAATATTTCTCCACAATCTCTGTTTGTACCTAAAACTCATGTTTCGTGCATTTGTTTGCTCATTTCATTCAAAAACAACTCGGATAGATTTTTCGTAAAGTATGATAGTAAGTACTAAATTATTCAAATGCAAACCTAAATTTGAATTCAAATTAAGATATTTCTCCACAATCTTTGTTTGCACCTAATACTCATGTTTCGTGCATTTGTTTGCTCATTTCATTCAAAAACAACTCGGATAGATTTTTCGTAAAGAATGATAGTAAATACTAAATTATTCAAATGCAAACCAAAATTTGTATTCAATTCAAAATATTTCTCCACAATCTCTGTTTGCACCTAAAACTCATGTTTCGTGCATTTGTTTGCTCATTTCATTCAAAAACAACTCGGATAGATTTTTCGTAAAGAATGATAGTAAATACTAAATTATTCAAATGCAAACCTAAATTTGAATTCAATTTAAGATATTTCTCCACAATCTTTGTTTGCACCTAATACTCATGTTTCGTGTATTTGTTTGCTCATTTCATTCAAAAAGAACTGGGATAGATTTTTCGTAAAGAATGATAGTAAATACTAAATTATTCAAATGCAAACCTAAATTTGAATTCAATTTAAAATATTTCTCCACAATCCTTTTTTGCACCTAATACTCATGTTTCGTGCATTTGTTTGCTCATTTCATTCAAAAAGAACTCGGATAGATTATTCGTAAAGAAATCATAGGAAATACGAAATTATTAAAATGCAAACCAAAATTTGTATTCAATTCAAAATATTTCTCCACAATCTCTGTTTGTACCTAAAACTCATGTTTCGTGCATTTGTTTGCTCATTTCATTCAAAAACAACTCGGATAGATTTTTCGTAAAGTATGATAGTAAATGCTAAATTATTCAAATGCAAACCTAAATTTGAATTCAATTGAAGATATTTCTCCACAATATGTTTGCACCTAATACTCATGTTTCGTGCATTTGTTTGCACATTTCATTCAAAAACAACTCTGATAGATTTTTCGTAAAGAATGATAGTAAATACTAAATTATTCAAATGCAAACCTAAATTTGAATTCAATTTAAGATATTTCTCCACAATCTTTGTTTGCACCTAATACTCATGCTTCGTGCATTTGTTTGCTGATTTCATTCATAAACAACTCGGATAGATTTTTCGTAAAGAATGATAGTAAATACTAAATTATTCAAATGCAAACCTAAATTTGAATTCAATTTAGGATATTTCTCCACAATCTTTGTTTGCACCTAATAATCATGTTTCGTTCATTTGTTTGCTCATTTCATTCAAAAACAACTCGGATAGATTTTTCGTAAAGAATGATAGTAAATACTAAATTATTCAAATGCAGACCTAAATTTGAATTCAATTTAAAATATTTCTCCACAATCTTTGTTTGCACCTAATGCTCATGTTTCGTGCATTTGTTTGCTCATTTCATTCAAAAAGAACTCGGATAGATTTTTCGTAAAGAAATCATAGGAAATACGAAATTATTCAAATGCAAAACCTAAATTTGTACTCAATTTAAAATATTTCTCCACAATCTTTGTTTGACCCTAAAACTCATGTTTTGTTCGTTTGTTTGCGCGTTTCACCCAAAAAAGACTCGGATAGATTTTTCGTGATGAATGGTAGTAAATACTATATTATTCAAATGCAAACCCAAATTTGTATTCAATTCAAAATATTTCTCCACAATCTCTGTTTGTACCTAAAACTCATGTTTCGTGCATTTTATTGCTCATTTCCGTAAAAAACAACTCGGACAGATTTTTCGTAAAGAATGATAGTAAATACTAAATTATTCAAATGCAAACCTAAATTTGAATTCAATTTAAAATATTTCTCCACAATCTTTGTTTGCACCTAATACTCATGTTTCGTATATTTGTTTGCTCATTTCATTCAAAAACAACTCGGATAGATTTTTCGTAAAGAATGATAGTAAATACTAAATTATTCAAATGCAAACCAAAATTTGTATTCAATTTAAGATATTTCTCCACAATCTTTGTTTGCACCTAATACTCATGTTTCGTGCATTTGTTTGCTCATTTCATTCAAAAACAACTCGGATAGATTTTTCGTAAAGAATGATAGTAAATACTAAATTATTCAAATGCAAACCTAAATTTGAATTCAATTTAAAATATTTCTCCACAATCTTTATTTGCACCTAATACTCATGTTTCGTGCATTTGTTTGCTCATTTCATTCAAAAAGAACTCGGATAGATTTTTCGTAAAGAAATCATAGGAAATACGAAATTATTCAAATGCAAAACCTAAATTTGTACTCAATTTAAAATATTTCTCCACAATCTTTGTTTGATCCTAAAACTCATGTTTTGTTCGTTTGTTTGCTCGTTTCACCCAAAAAAGACTCGGATAGATTTTTCGTGAAGAATGGTAGTAAATACTAAATTATTAAAATGCAAACCAAAATTTGTATTCAATTCAAAATATTTCTCCACAATCTCTGTTTGTACCTAAAACTCATGTTTCGTGCATTTGTTTGCTCATTTGATTCAAAAACAACTCGGATAGATTTTTCGTAAAGTATGATAGTAAGTACTAAATTATTCAAATGCAAACCTAAATTTGAATTCAATTGAAGATATTTCTCCACAATCTATGTTTGCACCTAATACTCATGTTTCGTGCATTTGTTTGCACATTTCATTCAAAAACAACTCGGATAGATTTTTCGTAAAGAATGATAGTAAATACTAAATTATTCAAATGCAAACCTAAATTTGAATTCAATTTAAGATATTTCTCCACAATCTTTGTTTGCACCTAATACTCATGCTTCGTGCATTTGTTTGCTCATTTCATTCATAAACAACTCGGATAGATTTTTCGTAAAGAATGATAGTAAATACTAAATTATTCAAATGCAAACCTAAATTTGAATTCAATTTAGGATATTTCTCCACAATCTTTGTTTGCACCTAATAATCATGTTTCGTGCATTTGTTTGCTCATTTCATTCAAAAACAACTCGGATAGATTTTTCGTAAAGAATGATAGTAAATACTAAATTATTCAAATGCAAACCCAAATTTGAATTCAATTTAAAATATTTCTCCACAATCTTTGTTTGCACCTAATGCTCATGTTTCGTGCATTTGTTTGCTCATTTCATTCAAAAAGAACTCGGATAGATTTTTCGTAAAGAAATCATAGGAAATACGAAATTATTCAAATGCAAAACCTAAATTTGTACTCAATTTAAAATATTTCTCCACAATCTTTGTTTGACCCTAAAACTCATGTTTTGTTCGTTTGTTTGCGCGTTTCACCCAAAAAAGACTCGGATAGATTTTTCGTGATGAATGGTAGTAAATACTATATTATTCAAATGCAAACCCAAATTTGTATTCAATTCAAAATATTTCTCCACAATCTCTGTTTGTACCTAAAACTCATGTTTCGTGCATTTTATTGCTCATTTCCGTAAAAAACAACTCGGATAGATTTTTCGTAAAGAATGATAGTAAATACTAAATTATTCAAATGCAAACCTAAATTTGAATTCAATTTAAAATATTTCTCCACAATCTTTGTTTGCACCTAATACTCATGTTTCGTATATTTGTTTGCTCATTTCATTCAAAAACAACTCGGATAGATTTTTCGTAAAGAATGATAGTAAATACTAAATTATTCAAATGCAAACCAAAATTTGTATTCAATTTAAGATATTTCTCCACAATCTTTGTTTGCACCTAATACTCATGTTTCGTGCATTTGTTTGCTCATTTCATTCAAAAACAACTCGGATAGATTTTTCATAAAGAATGATAGTAAATACTAAATTATTCAAATGCAAACCTAAATTTGAATTCAATTTAAAATATTTCTCCACAATCTTTATTTGCACCTAATACTCATGTTTCGTGAATTTGTTTGCTCATTTCATTCAAAAAGAACTCGGATAGATTTTTCGTAAAGAAATCATAGGAAATACGAAATTATTCAAATGCAAAACCTAAATTTGTACTCAATTTAAAATATTTCTCGACAATCTTTGTTTGATCCTAAAACTCATGTTTTGTTCGTTTGTTTGCTCGTTTCACCCAAAAAAGACTCGGATAGATTTTTCGTGAAGAATGGTAGTAAATACTAAATTATTAAAATGCAAACCAAAATTTGTATTCAATTCAAAATATTTCTCCACAATCTCTCTTTGTACCTAAAACTCATGTTTCGTGCATTTGTTTGCTCATTTCATTCAAAAACAACTCGGATAGATTTTTCGTAAAGTATGATAGTAAGTACTAAATTATTCAAATGCAAACCTAAATTTGAATTCAATTCAAGATATTTCTCCACAATCTATGTTTGCACCTAATACTCATGTTTCGTGCATTTGTTTGCACATTTCATTCAAAAACAACTCGGATAGATTTTTCGTAAATAATGATAGTAAATACTAAATTATTCAAATGCAAACCTAAATTTGAATTCAATTTAAGATAATTCTCCACAATCTTTGTTTGCACCTAATACTCATGCTTCGTGCATTTGTTTGCTCATTTCATTCATAAACAACTCGGATAGATTTTTCGTAAAGAATGATAGTAAATACTAAATTATTCAAATGCAAACCTAAATTTGAATTCAATTTAGGATATTTCTCCACAATCTTTGTTTGCACCTAATAATCATGTTTCGTGCATTTGTTTGCTCATTTCATTCAAAAACAACTCGGATAGATTTTTCGTGAAGAATTATAGTAAATACTAAATTATTCAAATGCAAACCTAAATTTGAATTCAATTTAAAATATTTCTCCACAATCTTTGTTTGCACCTAATGCTCATGTTTCGTGCATTTGTTTGCTCATTTCATTCAAAAAGAACTCGGATAGATTTTTCGTAAAGAAATCATAGGAAATACGAAATTATTCAAATGCAAAACCTAAATTTGTACTCAATTTAAAATATTTCTCCACAATCTTTGTTTGATCCTAAAACTCATGTTTTGTTCGTTTGTTTGCGCGTTTCACCCAAAAAAGACTCGGATAGATTTTTCGTGATGAATGGTAGTAAATACTATATTATTCAAATGCAAACCCAAATTTGTATTCAATTCAAAATATTTCTCCACAATCTCTGTTTGTACCTAAAACTCATGTTTCGTGCATTTTATTGCTCATTTCCGTAAAAAACAACTCGGATAGATTTTTCGTAAAGAATGATAGTAAATACTAAATTATTCAAATTCAAACCTAAATTTGAATTCAATTTAAAATATTTCTCCACAATCTTTGTTTGCACCTAATACTCATGTTTCGTATATTTGTTTGCTCATTTCATTCAAAAACAACTCGGATAGATTTTTCGTAAAGAATGATAGTAAATACTAAATTATTCAAATGCAAACCAAAATTTGTATTCAATTTAAGATATTTCTCCACAATCTTTGTTTGCACCTAATACTCATGTTTCGTGCATTTGTTTGCTCATTTCATTCAAAACCAACTCGGATAGATTTTTCGTGAAGAATGATAGTAAATACTAAATTATTCAAATGCAAACCTAAATTTGAATTCAATTTAAAATATTTCTCCACAATCTTTATTTGCACCTAATACTCATGTTTCGTGCATTTGTTTGCTCATTTCATTCAAAAACAACTCGGATAGATTTTTCGTAAAGAATGATAGTAAATACTAAATTATTCAAATGCAAACCAAAATTTGTATTCAATTTAAGATATTTCTCCACAATCTTTGTTTACACCTAATACTCATGTTTCGTGCATTTGTTTGCTCATTTCATTCAAAAACAACTCGGATAGATTTTTCGTAAAGAATGATAGTAAATACTAAATTTTTCAAATGCAAACCAAAATTTGTATTCAATTCAAAATATTTCTCCACAATCTCTGTTTGCACCTAAAACTCATGTTTCGTGCATTTGTTTGCTCATTTCATTCAAAAACAACTCGGATAGATTTTTCGTAAAGAATGATAGTAAATATTAAATTATTCAAATGCAAACCAAAATTTGTATTCAATTCAAAATATTTCTCCACAATCTCTGTTTGCACCTAAAACTCATGTTTCGTGCATTTGTTTGCTCATTTCATTCAAAAACAACTCGGATAGATTTTTCGTAAAGAATGATAGTAAATACTAAATTATTCAAATGCAAACCAAAATTTGTATTCAATTCAAAATATTTCTCCACAATCTCTGTTTGCACCTAAAACTCATGTTTCGTGCATTTGTTTGCTCATTTCATTCAAAAACAACTCGGATAGATTTTTCGTAAAGAATGATAGTAAATACTAAATTATTCAAATGCAAACCAAAATTTGTATTCAATTGAAGATATTTCTCCACAATCTTTGTTTACACCTAATACTCATGTTTCGTGCATTTGTTTGCTCATTTCATTCAAAAACAACTCGGATAGATTTTTCGTAAAGAATGATAGTAAATACTAAATTATTCAAATGCAAACCAAAATTTGTATTCAATTTAAGATATTTCTCCACAATCTTTGTTTGCACCTAATATTCATGTTTCGTGCATTTGTTTGCTCATTTCATTCAAAAACAACTCGGATAGATTTTTCGTGAAGAATGATAGTAAATACTAAATTATTCAAATGCAAACCTAAATTTGAATTCAATTTAAAATATTTCTCCACAATCTTTATTTGCACCTAATACTCATGTTTCGTGCATTTGTTTGCTCATTTCATTCAAAAACAACTCGGATAGATTTTTCGTAAAGAATGATAGTAAATACTAAATTATTCAAATGCAAACCAAAATTTGTATTCAATTTAAGATATTTCTCCAC
Source organism: Juncus effusus (assembly GCA_027726005.1). Lineage (NCBI taxonomy): Eukaryota > Viridiplantae > Streptophyta > Magnoliopsida > Poales > Juncaceae > Juncus > Juncus effusus. The sequence goes on from CM050893.1 coordinate 6,148,570, forward strand.
AATCTTTGTTTACACCTAATACTCATGTTTCGTGCATTTGTTTGCTCATTTCATTCAAAAACAACTCGGATAGATTTTTCGTAAAGAATGATAGTAAATACTAAATTTTTCAAATGCAAACCAAAATTTGTATTCAATTCAAAATATTTCTCCACAATCTCTGTTTGCACCTAAAACTCATGTTTCGTGCATTTGTTTGCTCATTTCATTCAAAAACAACTCGGATAGATTTTTCGTAAATAATGATAGTAAATACTAAATTATTCATATGCAAACCTAAATTTGAATTCAATTTAAGATATTTCTCGACAATCTTTGTTTGCACCTAATACTCATGCTTCGTGCATTTGTTTGCTCATTTCATTCATAAACAACTCGGATAGATTTTTCGTAAAGAATGATAGTAAATACTAAATTATTCAAATGCAAACCTAAATTTGAATTCAATTTAGGATATTTCTCCACAATCTTTGTTTGCACCTAATAATCATGATTCGTGCATTTGTTTGCTCATTTCATTCAAAAACAACTCGGATAGATTTTTCGTAAAGAATTATAGTAAATACTAAATTATTCAAATGCAAACCTAAATTTGAATTCAATTTAAAATATTTCTCCACAATCTTTGTTTGCACCTAATGCTCATGTTTCGTGCATTTGTTTGCTCATTTCATTCAAAAAGAACTCGGATAGATTTTTCGTAAAGAAATCATAGGAAATACGAAATTATTCAAATGCAAAACCTAAATTTGTACTCAATTTAAAATATTTCTCCACAATCTTTGTTTGATCCTAAAACTCATGTTTTGTTCGTTTGTTTGCGCGTTTCACCCAAAAAAGACTCGGATAGATTTTTCGTGATGAATGGTAGTAAATACTATATTATTCAAATGCAAACCCAAATTTGTATTCAATTCAAAATATTTCTCCACAATCTCTGTTTGTACCTAAAACTCATGTTTCGTGCATTTTATTGCTCATTTCCGTAAAAAACAACTCGGATAGATTTTTCGTAAAGATTGATAGTAAATACTAAATTATTCAAATTCAAACCTAAATTTGAATTCAATTTAAAATATTTCTCCACAATCTTTGTTTGCACCTAATACTCATGTTTCGTATATTTGTTTGCTCATTTCATTCAAAAACAACTCGGATAGATTTTTCGTAAAGAATGATAGTAAATACTAAATTATTCAAATGCAAACCAAAATTTGTATTCAATTTAAGATATTTCTCCACAATCTTTGTTTGCATCTAATACTCATGTTTCGTGCATTTGTTTGCTCATTTCATTCAAAAACAACTCGGATAGATTTTTCGTGAAGAATGATAGTAAATACTAAATTATTCAAATGCAAACCTAAATTTGAATTCAATTTAAAATATTTCTCCACAATCTTTATTTGCACCTAATACTCATGTTTCGTGCATTTGTTTGCTCATTTCATTCAAAAACAACTCGGATAGATTTTTCGTAAAGAATGATAGTAAATACTAAATTATTCAAATGCAAACCAAAATTTGTATTCAATTTAAGATATTTCTCCACAATCTTTGTTTACACCTAATACTCATGTTTCGTGCATTTGTTTGCTCATTTCATTCAAAAACAACTCGGATAGATTTTTCGTAAATAATTATAGTAAATACTAAATTATTCATATGCAAACCTAAATTTGAATTCAATTTAAGATATTTCTCGACAATCTTTGTTTGCACCTAATACTCATGCTTCGTGCATTTGTTTGCTCATTTCATTCAGAAACAACTCGGATAGATTTTTCGTAAAGAATGATAGTAAATACTAAATTATTCAAATGCAAACCTAAATTTGAATTCAATTTAGGATATTTCTCCACAATCTTTGTTTGCACCTAATAATCATGTTTCGTGCATTTGTTTGCTCATTTCATTCAAAAACAACTCGGATAGATTTTTCGTAAAGAATTATAGTAAATACTAAATTATTCAAATGCAAACCTAAATTTGAATTCAATTTAAAATATTTCTCCACAATCTTTGTTTGCACCTAATGCTCATGTTTCGTGCATTTGTTTGCTCATTTCATTCAAAAAGAACTCGGATAGATTTTTCGTAAAGAAATCATAGGAAATACGAAATTATTCAAATGCAAAACCTAAATTTGTACTCAATTTAAAATATTTCTCCACAATCTTTGTTTGATCCTAAAACTCATGTTTTGTTCGTTTGTTTGCGCGTTTCACCCAAAAAAGACTCGGATAGATTTTTCGTGATGAATGGTAGTAAATACTATATTATTCAAATGCAAACCCAAATTTGTATTCAATTCAAAATATTTCTCCACAATCTCTGTTTGTACCTAAAACTCATGTTTCGTGCATTTTATTGCTCATTTCCGTAAAAAACAACTCGGATAGATTTTTCGTAAAGATTGATAGTAAATACTAAATTATTCAAATTCAAACCTAAATTTGAATTCAATTTAAAATATTTCTCCACAATCTTTGTTTGCACCTAATACTCATGTTTCGTATATTTGTTTGCTCATTTCATTCAAAAACAACTCGGATAGATTTTTCGTAAAGAATGATAGTAAATACTAAATTATTCAAATGCAAACCAAAATTTGTATTCAATTTAAGATATTTCTCCACAATCTTTGTTTGCACCTAATACTCATGTTTCGTGCATTTGTTTGCTCATTTCATTCAAAAACAACTCGGATAGATTTTTCGTGAAGAATGATAGTAAATACTAAATTATTCAAATGCAAACCTAAATTTGAATTCAATTTAAAATATTTCTCCACAATCTTTATTTGCACCTAATACTCATGTTTCGTGCATTTGTTTGCTCATTTCATTCAAAAACAACTCGGATAGATTTTTCGTAAAGAATGATAGTAAATACTAAATTATTCAAATGCAAACCAAAATTTGTATTCAATTTAAGATATTTCTCCACAATCTTTGTTTACACCTAATACTCATGTTTCGTGCATTTGTTTGCTCATTTCATTCAAAAACAACTCGGATAGATTTTTCGTAAAGAATTATAGTAAATACTAAATTATTCAAATGCAAACCTAAATTTGAATTCAATTTAAAATATTTCTCCACAATCTTTGTTTGCACCTAATGCTCATGTTTCGTGCATTTGTTTGCTCATTTCATTCAAAAAGAACTCGGATAGATTTTTCGTAAAGAAATCATAGGAAATACGAAATTATTCAAATGCAAAACCTAAATTTGTACTCAATTTAAAATATTTCTCCACAATCTTTGTTTGATCCTAAAACTCATGTTTTGTTCGTTTGTTTGCGCGTTTCACCCAAAAAAGACTCGGATAGATTTTTCGTGATGAATGGTAGTAAATACTATATTATTCAAATGCAAACCCAAATTTGTATTCAATTCAAAATATTTCTCCACAATCTCTGTTTGTACCTAAAACTCATGTTTCGTGCATTTTATTGCTCATTTCCGTAAAAAACAACTCGGATAGATTTTTCGTAAAGAATGATAGTAAATACTAAATTATTCAAATTCAAACCTAAATTTGAATTCAATTTAAAATATTTCTCCACAATCTTTGTTTGCACCTAATACTCATGTTCCGTATATTTGTTTGCTCATTTCATTCAAAAACAACTCGGATAGATTTTTCGTAAAGAACGATAGTAAATACTAAATTATTCAAATGCAAACCAAAATTTGTATTCAATTTAAGATATTTCTCCACAATCTTTGTTTGCACCTAATACTCATGTTTCGTGCATTTGTTTGCTCATTTCATTCAAAAACAACTCGGATAGATTTTTCGTGAAGAATGATAGTAAATACTAAATTATTCAAATGCAAACCTAAATTTGAATTCAATTTAAAATATTTCTCCACAATCTTTATTTGCACCTAATACTCATGTTTCGTGCATTTGTTTGCTCATTTCATTCAAAAACAACTCGGATAGATTTTTCGTAAAGAATGATAGTAAATACTAAATTATTCAAATGCAAACCAAAATTTGTATTCAATTTAAGATATTTCTCCACAATCTTTGTTTACACCTAATACTCATGTTTCGTGCATTTGTTTGCTCATTTCATTCAAAAACAACTCGGATAGATTTTTCGTAAAGAAATGATAGTAAATACTAAATTTTTCAATTGCAAACCAAAATTTGTATTCAATTCAAAATATTTCTCCACAATCTCTGTTTGCACCTAAAACTCATGTTTCGTGCATTTGTTTGCTCATTTCATTCAAAAACAACTCGGATAGATTTTTCGTAAAGAATGATAGTAAATATTAAATTATTCAAATGCAAACCAAAATTTGTATTCAATTCAAAATATTTCTCCACAATCTCTGTTTGCACCTAAAACTCATGTTTCGTGCATTTGTTTGCTCATTTCATTCAAAAACAACTCGGATAGATTTTTCGTAAAGAATGATAGTAAATACTAAATTATTCAAATGCAAACCAAAATTTGTATTCAATTCAAAATATTTCTCCACAATCTCTGTTTGCACCTAAAACTCATGTTTCGTGCATTTGTTTGCTCATTTCATTCAAAAAGAACTCGGATAGATTTTTCGTAAAGAATGATAGTAAATACTAAATTATTCAAATGCAAACCAAAATTTGTATTCAATTTAAGATATTTCTCCACAATCTTTGTTTACACCTAATACTCATGTTTCGTGCATTTGTTTGCTCATTTCATTCAAAAACAACTCGGATAGATTTTTCGTAAAGAATGATAGTAAATACTAAATTATTCAAATGCAAACCAAAATTTGTATTCAATTTAAGATATTTCTCCACAATCTTTGTTTACACCTAATACTCATGTTTCGTACATTTGTTTGCTCATTTCATTCAAAAACAACTCGGATAGATTTTTCGTAAAAAATGATAGTAAATACTAAATTATTCAAATGCAAACCAAAATTTGTATTCAATTCAAAATATTTCTCCACAATCTCTGTTTGCACCTAAAACTCATGTTTGGTGCATTTGTTTGCTCATTTCATTCAAAAAGAACTCGGATAGATTTTTCGTAAAGAATGATAGTAAATACTAAATTATTCAAATGCAAACCAAAATTTGTATTCAATTTAAGATATTTCTCCACAATCTTTGTTTACACCTAATACTCATGTTTCGTGCATTTGTTTGCTCATTTCATTCAAAAACAACTCGGATAGATTTTTCGTAAAGAATGATAGTAAATACTAAATTATTCAAATGCAAACCAAAATTTGTATTCAATTTAAGATATTTCTCCACAATCTTTGTTTACACCTAATACTCATGTTTCGTATATTTGTTTGCTCATTTCATTCAAAAACAACTCGGATAGATTTTTCGTAAAGAATGATAGTAAATACTAAATTATTCAAATGCAAATCAAAATTTGTATTCAATTTAAGATATTTCTCCACAATCTTTGTTTGCACCTAATACTCATGTTTTGTGTATTTGTTTGCTCATTTCATTCAAAAACAACTCGGATAGATTTTTCATAAAGAACGATAGTAAATACTAAATTATTCAAATGCAAACCTAAATTTGAATTCAATTTAAAATATTTCTCCACAATCTTTATTTGCACCTAATACTCATGTTTCGTGCATTTGTTTGCTCATTTCATTCAAAAAGAACTCGGATAGATTTTTCGTAAAGAATGATAGTAAATACTAAATTATTCAAATGCAAACCAAAATTTGTATTCAATTCAAAATATTTCTCCACAATCTCTGTTTGCACCTAAAACTCATGTTTCGTGCATTTGTTTGCTCATTTCATTCAAAAACAACTCGGATAGATTTTTCGTAAAGAATGATAGTAAATACTAAATTATTCAAATGCAAACCAAAATTTGTATTCAATTCAAAATATTTCTCCACAATCTCTGTTTGCACCTAAAACTCATGTTTCGTGCATTTGTTTGCTCATTTCATTCAAAAAGAACTCGGATAGATTTTTCGTAAAGAATGATAGTAAATACTAAATTATTCAAATGCAAACCAAAATTTGTATTCAATTTAAGATATTTCTCCACAATCTTTGTTTACACCTAATACTCATGTTTCGTGCATTTGTTTGCTCATTTGATTCAAAAACAACTCGGATAGATTTTTCGTAAAGAATGATAGTAAATACTAAATTATTCAAATGCAAACCAAAATTTGTATTCAATTTAAGATATTTCTCCACAATCTTTGTTTGCACCTAATACTCATGTTTCGTGCATTTGTTTGCTCATTTCATTCAAAAACAACTCGGATAGATTTTTCGTGAAGAATGATAGTAAATACTAAATTATTCAAATGCAAACCTAAATTTGAATTCAATTTAAAATATTTCTCCACAATCTTTATTTGCACCTAATACTCTTGTTTCGTGCATTTGTTTGCTCATTTCATTCAAAAACAACTCGGATAGATTTTTCGTAAAGAATGATAGTAAATACTAAATTATTCAAATGCAAACCAAAATTTGTATTCAATTCAAAATATTTCTCCACAATCTCTGTTTGCACCTAAAACTCATGTTTCGTGCATTTGTTTGCTCATTTCATTCAAAAACAACTCGGATAGATTTTTCGTAAAGAATGATAGTAAATACTAAATTATTCAAATGCAAACCAAAATTTGTATTCAATTCAAAATATTTCTCCACAATCTCTGTTTGCACCTAAAACTCATGTTTCGTGCATTTGTTTGCTCATTTCATTCAAAAAGAACTCGGATAGATTTTTCGTAAAGAATGATAGTAAATACTAAATTATTCAAATGCAAACCAAAATTTGTATTCAATTTAAGATATTTCTCCACAATCTTTGTTTACACCTAATACTCATGTTTCGTGCATTTGTTTGCTCATTTCATTCAAAAACAACTCGGATAGATTTTTCGTAAAGAATGATAGTAAATACTAAATTATTCAAATGCAAACCAAAATTTGTATTCAATTTAAGATATTTCTCCACAATCTTTGTTTGCACCTAATACTCATGTTTCGTGCATTTGTTTGCTCATTTCATTCAAAAACAACTCGGATAGATTTTTCGTGAAGAATGATAGTAAATACTAAATTATTCAAATGCAAACCTAAATTTGAATTCAATTTAAAATATTTCTCCACAATCTTTATTTGCACCTAATACTCTTGTTTCGTGCATTTGTTTGCTCATTTCATTCAAAAACAACTCGGATAGATTTTTCGTAAAAATGATAGTAAATACTAAATTATTCAAATGCAAACCAAAATTTGTATTCAATTTAAGATATTTCTCCACAATCTTTGTTTACACCTAATACTCATGTATCGTGCATTTGTTTGCTCATTTCATTCAAAAACAACTCGGATAGATTTTTCGTAAAGAATGATAGTAAATACTAAATTTTGCAAATGCAAACCAAAATTTGTATTCAATTCAAAATATTTCTCCATAATCTCTGTTTGCACCTAAAACTCATGTTTCGTGCATTTGTTTGCTCATTTCATTCAAAAACAACTCGGATAGATTTTTCGTAAAGAATGATAGTAAATATTAAATTATTCAAATGCAAACCAAAATTTGTATTCAATTCAAAATATTTCTCCACAATCTCTGTTTGCACCTAAAACTCATGTTTCGTGCATTTGTTTGCTCATTTCATTCAAAAACAACTCGGATAGATTTTTCGTAAAGAATGATAGTAAATACTAAATTATTCAAATGCAAACCAAAATTTGTATTCAATTCAAAATATTTCTCCACAATCTCTGTTTGCACCTAAAACTCATGTTTCGTGCATTTGTTTGCTCATTTCATTCAAAAAGAACTCGGATAGATTTTTCGTAAAGAATGATAGTAAATACTAAATTATTCAAATGCAAACCAAAATTTGTATTCAATTTAAGATATTTCTCCACAATCTTTGTTTACACCTAATACTCATGTTTCGTGCATTTGTTTGCTCATTTCATTCAAAAACAACTCGGATAGATTTTTCGTAAAGAATGATAGTAAATACTAAATTATTCAAATGCAAACCAAAATTTGTATTCAATTTAAGATATTTCTCCACAATCTTTGTTTACACCTAATACTCATGTTTCGTGCATTTGTTTGCTCATTTCATTCAAAAACAACTCGGATAGATTTTTCGTAAAAAATGATAGTAAATACTAAATTATTCAAATGCAAACCAAAATTTGTATTCAATTCAAAATATTTCTCCACAATCTCTGTTCGCACCTAAAACTCTTGTTTGGTGCATTTGTTCGCTCATTTCATTCAAAAACAACTCGGATAGATTTTTCGTAAAGAATGATAGTAAATACTAAATTATTCAAATGCAAACCAAAATTTGTATTCAATTCAAAATATTTCTCCACAATCTCTGTTTGCACCTAAAACTCATGTTTCGTGCATTTGTTTGCTCATTTCATTCAAAAAGAACTCGGATAGATTTTTCGTAAAGAATGATAGTAAATACTAAATTATTCAAATGCAAACCAAATTTTGTATTCAATTTAAGATATTTCTCCACAATCTTTGTTTACACCTAATACTCATGTTTCGTGCATTTGTTTGCTCATTTCATTCAAAAACAACTCGGATAGATTTTTCGTAAAGAATGATAGTAAATACTAAATTATTCAAATGCAAACCAAAATTTGTATTCAATTTAAGATATTTCTCCACAATCTTTGTTTACACCTAATACTCATGTTTCGTGCATTTGTTTGCTCATTTCATTCAAAAACAACTCGGATAGATTTTTCGTAAAGAATGATAGTAAATACTAAATTATTCAAATTCAAACCTAAATTTGAATTCAATTTAAAATATTTCTCCACAATCTTTGTTTGCACCTAATACTCATGTTTCGTATATTTGTTTGCTCATTTCATTCAAAAACAACTCGGATAGATTTTTCGTAAAGAATGATAGTAAATACTAAATTATTCAAATGCAAATCAAAATTTGTATTCAATTTAAGATATTTCTCCACAATCTTTGTTTGCACCTAATACTCATGTTTTGTGCATTTGTTTGCTCATTTCATTCAAAAACAACTCGGATAGATTTTTCATAAAGAATGATAGTAAATACTAAATTATTCAAATGCAAACCTAAATTTGAATTCAATTTAAAATATTTCTCCACAATCTTTATTTGCACCTAATACTCATGTTTCGTGCATTTGTTTGCTCATTTCATTCAAAAAGAACTCGGATAGATTTTTCGTAAAGAATGATAGTAAATACTAAATTATTCAAATGCAAACCAAAATTTGTATTCAATTCAAAATATTTCTCCACAATCTCTGTTTGCACCTAAAACTCATGTTTCGTGCATTTGTTTCCTCATTTCATTCAAAAACAACTCGGATAGATTTTTCGTAAAGAATGATAGTAAATACTAAATTATTCAAATGCAAACCAAAATTTGTATTCAATTTAAGATATTTCTCCACAATCTTTGTTTGCACCTAATACTCATGTTTCATGCATTTGTTTGCTCATTTCATTCAAAAACAACTCGGATAGATTTTTCGTGAAGAATGATAGTAAATACTAAATTATTCAAATGCAAACCTAAATTTGAATTCAATTTAAAATATTTCTCCACAATCTTTATTTGCACCTAATACTCTTGTTTCGTGCATTTGTTTGCTCATTTCATTCAAAAACAACTCGGATAGATTTTTCGTAAAGAATGATAGTAAATACTAAATTATTCAAATGCAAACCAAAATTTGTATTCAATTTAAGATATTTCTCCACAATCTTTGTTTACACCTAATACTCATGTTTCGTGCATTTGTTTGCTCATTTCATTCAAAAACAACTCGGATAGATTTTTCGTAAAGAATGATAGTAAATACTAAATTTTTCAAATGCAAACCAAAATTTGTATTCAATTCAAAATATTTCTCCACAATCTCTGTTTGCACCTAAAACTCATGTTTCGTGCATTTGTTTGCTCATTTCATTCAAAAACAACTCGGATAGATTTTTCGTAAAGAATGATAGTAAATATTAAATTATTCAAATGCAAACCAAAATTTGTATTCAATTCAAAATATTTCTCTACAATCTCTGTTTGCACCTAAAACTCATGTTTCGTGCATTTGTTTGCTCATTTCATTCAAAAACAACTCGGATAGATTTTTCGTAAAGAATGATAGTAAATACTAAATTATTCAAATGCAAACCAAAATTTGTATTCAATTCAAAATATTTCTCCACAATCTCTGTTTGCACCTAAAACTCATGTTTCGTGCATTTGTTTGCTCATTTCATTCAAAAAGAACTCGGATAGATTTTTCGTAAAGAATGATAGTAAATACTAAATTATTCAAATGCAAACCAAAATTTGTATTCAATTTAAGATATTTCTCCACAATCTTTGTTTACACCTAATACTCATGTTTCGTGCATTTGTTTGCTCATTTCATTCAAAAACAACTCGGATAGATTTTTCGTAAAGAATGATAGTAAATACTAAATTATTCAAATGCAAACCAAAATTTGTATTCAATTTAAGATATTTCTCCACAATCTTTGTTTACACCTAATACTCATGTTTCGTGCATTTGTTTGCTCATTTCATTCAAAAACAACTCGGATAGATTTTTCGTAAAGAATGATAGTAAATACTAAATTTTTCAAATGCAAACCAAAATTTGTATTCAATTCAAAATATTTCTCCACAATCTCTGTTTGCACCTAAAACTCATGTTTCGTGCATTTGTTTGCTCATTTCATTCAAAAACAACTCGGATAGATTTTTCGTAAAAAATGATAGTAAATACTAAATTATTCAAATGCAAACCAAAATTTGTATTCAATTCAAAATATTTCTCCACAATCTCTGTTCGCACCTAAAACTCTTGTTTGGTGCATTTGTTCGCTCATTTCATTCAAAAACAACTCGGATAGATTTTTCGTAAAGAATGATAGTAAATACTAAATTATTCAAATGCAAACCAAAATTTGTATTCAATTCAAAATATTTCTCCACAATCTCTGTTTGCACCTAAAACTCATGTTTCGTGCATTTGTTTGCTCATTTCATTCAAAAAGAACTCGGATAGATTTTTCGTAAAGAATGATAGTAAATACTAAATTATTCAAATGCAAACCAAAATTTGTATTCAATTTAAGATATTTCTCCACAATCTTTGTTTACACCTAATACTCATGTTTCGTGCATTTGTTTGCTCATTTCATTCAAAAACAACTCGGATAGATTTTTCGTAAAGAATGATAGTAAATACTAAATTATTCAAATGCAAACCAAAATTTGTATTCAATTTAAGATATTTCTCCACAATCTTTGTTTACACCTAATACTCATGTTTCGTGCATTTGTTTGCTCATTTCATTCAAAAACAACTCGGATAGATTTTTCGTAAAGAATGATAGTAAATACTAAATTATTCAAATTCAAACCTAAATTTGAATTCAATTTAAAATATTTCTCCACAATCTTTGTTTGCACCTAATACTCATGTTTCGTATATTTGTTTGCTCATTTCATTCAAAAACAACTCGGATAGATTTTTCGTAAAGAATGATAGTAAATACTAAATTATTCAAATGCAAATCAAAATTTGTATTCAATTTAAGATATTTCTCCACAATCTTTGTTTGCACCTAATACTCATGTTTTGTGCATTTGTTTGCTCATTTCATTCAAAAACAACTCGGATAGATTTTTCATAAAGAATGATAGTAAATACTAAATTATTCAAATGCAAACCTAAATTTGAATTCAATTTAAAATATTTCTCCACAATCTTTATTTGCACCTAATACTCATGTTTCGTGCATTTGTTTGCTCATTTCATTCAAAAAGAACTCGGATAGATTTTTCGTAAAGAATGATAGTAAATACTAAATTATTCAAATGCAAACCAAAATTTGTATTCAATTCAAAATATTTCTCCACAATCTCTGTTTGCACCTAAAACTCATGTTTCGTGCATTTGTTTCCTCATTTCATTCAAAAACAACTCGGATAGATTTTTCGTAAAGAATGATAGTAAATACTAAATTATTCAAATGCAAACCAAAATTTGTATTCAATTTAAGATATTTCTCCACAATCTTTGTTTGCACCTAATACTCATGTTTCATGCATTTGTTTGCTCATTTCATTCAAAAACAACTCGGATAGATTTTTCGTGAAGAATGATAGTAAATACTAAATTATTCAAATGCAAACCTAAATTTGAATTCAATTTAAAATATTTCTCCACAATCTTTATTTGCACCTAATACTCTTGTTTCGTGCATTTGTTTGCTCATTTCATTCAAAAACAACTCGGATAGATTTTTCGTAAAGAATGATAGTAAATACTAAATTATTCAAATGCAAACCAAAATTTGTATTCAATTTAAGATATTTCTCCACAATCTTTGTTTACACCTAATACTCATGTTTCGTGCATTTGTTTGCTCATTTCATTCAAAAACAACTCGGATAGATTTTTCGTAAAGAATGATAGTAAATACTAAATTTTTCAAATGCAAACCAAAATTTGTATTCAATTCAAAATATTTCTCCACAATCTCTGTTTGCACCTAAAACTCATGTTTCGTGCATTTGTTTGCTCATTTCATTCAAAAACAACTCGGATAGATTTTTCGTAAAGAATGATAGTAAATATTAAATTATTCAAATGCAAACCAAAATTTGTATTCAATTCAAAATATTTCTCTACAATCTCTGTTTGCACCTAAAACTCATGTTTCGTGCATTTGTTTGCTCATTTCATTCAAAAACAACTCGGATAGATTTTTCGTAAAGAATGATAGTAAATACTAAATTATTCAAATGCAAACCAAAATTTGTATTCAATTCAAAATATTTCTCCACAATCTCTGTTTGCACCTAAAACTCATGTTTCGTGCATTTGTTTGCTCATTTCATTCAAAAAGAACTCGGATAGATTTTTCGTAAAGAATGATAGTAAATACTAAATTATTCAAATGCAAACCAAAATTTGTATTCAATTTAAGATATTTCTCCACAATCTTTGTTTACACCTAATACTCATGTTTCGTGCATTTGTTTGCTCATTTCATTCAAAAACAACTCGGATAGATTTTTCGTAAAGAATGATAGTAAATACTAAATTATTCAAATGCAAACCAAAATTTGTATTCAATTTAAGATATTTCTCCACAATCTTTGTTTACACCTAATACTCATGTTTCGTGCATTTGTTTGCTCATTTCATTCAAAAACAACTCGGATAGATTTTTCGTAAAAAATGATAGTAAATACTAAATTATTCAAATGCAAACCAAAATTTGTATTCAATTCAAAATATTTCTCCACAATCTCTGTTCGCACCTAAAACTCTTGTTTGGTGCATTTGTTCGCTCATTTCATTCAAAAACAACTCGGATAGATTTTTCGTAAAGAATGATAGTAAATACTAAATTATTCAAATGCAAACCAAAATTTGTATTCAATTCAAAATATTTCTCCACAATCTCTGTTTGCACCTAAAACTCATGTTTCGTGCATTTGTTTGCTCATTTCATTCAAAAAGAACTCGGATAGATTTTTCGTAAAGAATGATAGTAAATACTAAATTATTCAAATGCAAACCAAAATTTGTATTCAATTTAAGATATTTCTCCACAATCTTTGTTTACACCTAATACTCATGTTTCGTGCATTTGTTTGCTCATTTCATTCAAAAACAACTCGGATAGATTTTTCGTAAAGAATGATAGTAAATACTAAATTATTCAAATTCAAACCTAAATTTGAATTCAATTTAAAATATTTCTCCACAATCTTTGTTTGCACCTAATACTCATGTTTCGTATATTTGTTTGCTCATTTCATTCAAAAACAACTCGGATAGATTTTTCGTAAAGAATGATAGTAAATACTAAATTATTCAAATGCAAATCAAAATTTGTATTCAATTTAAGATATTTCTCCACAATCTTTGTTTGCACCTAATACTCATGTTTTGTGCATTTGTTTGCTCATTTCATTCAAAAACAACTCGGATAGATTTTTCATAAAGAATGATAGTAAATACTAAATTATTCAAATGCAAACCTAAATTTGAATTCAATTTAAAATATTTCTCCACAATCTTTATTTGCACCTAATACTCATGTTTCGTGCATTTGTTTGCTCATTTCATTCAAAAAGAACTCGGATAGATTTTTCGTAAAGAATGATAGTAAATACTAAATTATTCAAATGCAAACCAAAATTTGTATTCAATTCAAAATATTTCTCCACAATCTCTGTTTGCACCTAAAACTCATGTTTCGTGCATTTGTTTGCTCATTTCATTCAAAAACAACTCGGATAGATTTTTCGTAAAGAATGATAGTAAATACTAAATTATTCAAATGCAAACCAAAATTTGTATTCAATTCAAAATATTTCTCCACAATCTCTGTTTGCACCTAAAACTCATGTTTCGTGCATTTGTTTGCTCATTTCATTCAAAAACAACTCGGATAGATTTTTCGTAAAGAATGATAGTAAATACTAAATTATTCAAATGCAAACCAAAATTTGTATTCAATTCAAAATATTTCTCCACAATCTCTGTTTGCACCTAAAACTCATGTTTCGTGCATTTGTTTGCTCATTTCATTCAAAAAGAACTCGGATAGATTTTTCGTAAAGAATGATAGTAAATACTAAATTATTCAAATGCAAACCAAAATTTGTATTCAATTTAAGATATTTCTCCACAATCTTTGTTTACACCTAATACTCATGTTTCGTGCATTTGTTTGCTCATTTCATTCAAAAACAACTCGGATAGATTTTTCGTAAAGAATGATAGTAAATACTAAATTATTCAAATGCAAACCAAAATTTGTATTCAATTTAAGATATTTCTCCACAATCTTTGTTTACACCTAATACTCATGTTTCGTGCATTTGTTTGCTCATTTCATTCAAAAACAACTCGGATAGATTTTTCGTAAAAAATGATAGTAAATACTAAATTATTCAAATGCAAACCAAAATTTGTATTCAATTCAAAATATTTCTCCACAATCTCTGTTTGCACCTAAAACTCATGTTTGGTGCATTTGTTCGCTCATTTCATTCAAAAACAACTCGGATAGATTTTTCGTAAAGAATGATAGTAAATACTAAATTATTCAAATGCAAACCAAAATTTGTATTCAATTCAAAATATTTCTCCACAATCTCTGTTTGCACCTAAAACTCATGTTTCGTGCATTTGTTTGCTCATTTCATTCAAAAAGAACTCGGATAGATTTTTCGTAAAGAATGATAGTAAATACTAAATTATTCAAATGCAAACCAAAATTTGTATTCAATTTAAGATATTTCTCCACAATCTTTGTTTACACCTAATACTCATGTTTCGTGCATTTGTTTGCTCATTTCATTCAAAAACAACTCGGATAGATTTTTCGTAAAGAATGATAGTAAATACTAAATTATTCAAATGCAAACCAAAATTTGTATTCAATTTAAGATATTTCTCCACAATCTTTGTTTACACCTAATACTCATGTTTCGTGCATTTGTTTGCTCATTTCATTCAAAAACAACTCGGATAGATTTTTCGTAAAAAATGATAGTAAATACTAAATTATTCAAATGCAAACCAAAATTTGTATTCAATTCAAAATATTTCTCCACAATCTCTGTTTGCACCTAAAACTCATGTTTGGTGCATTTGTTCGCTCATTTCATTCAAAAACAACTCGGATAGATTTTTCGTAAAGAATGATAGTAAATACTAAATTATTCAAATGCAAATCAAAATTTGTATTCAATTTAAGATATTTCTCCACAATCTTTGTTTGCACCTAATACTCATGTTTTGTGCATTTGTTTGCTCATTTCATTCAAAAACAACTCGGATAGATTTTTCATAAAGAATGATAGTAAATACTAAATTATTCAAATGCAAACCTAAATTTGAATTCAATTTAAAATATTTCTCCACAATCTTTATTTGCACCTAATACTCATGTTTCGTGCATTTGTTTGCTCATTTCATTCAAAAAGAACTCGGATAGATTTTTCGTAAAGAATGATAGTAAATACTAAATTATTCAAATGCAAACCAAAATTTGTATTCAATTCAAAATATTTCTCCACAATCTCTGTTTGCACCTAAAACTCATGTTTCGTGCATTTGTTTGCTCATTTCATTCAAAAACAATTCGGATAGATTTTTCGTAAAGAATGATAGTAAATACTAAATTATTCAAATGCAAACCAAAATTTGTATTCAATTCAAAATATTTCTCCACAATCTCTGTTTGCACCTAAAACTCATGTTTCGTGCATTTGTTTGCTCATTTCATTCAAAAACAACTCGGATAGATTTTTCGTAAAGAATGATAGTAAATACTAAATTATTCAAATGCAAACCAAAATTTGTATTCAATTTAAGATATTTCTCCACAATCTCTGTTTGCACCTAATACTCATGTTTCGTGCATTTGTTTGCTCATTTCATTCAAAAAGAACTCGGATAGATTTTTCGTAAAGAATGATAGTAAATACTAAATTATTCAAATGCAAACCAAAATTTGTATTCAATTTAAGATATTTCTCCACAATCTTTGTTTACACCTAATACTCATGTTTCGTGCATTTGTTTGCTCATTTCATTCAAAAACAACTCGGATAGATTTTTCGTAAAAAATGATAGTAAATACTAAATTATTCAAATGCAAACCAAAATTTGTATTCAATTCAAAATATTTCTCCACAATCTCTGTTTGCACCTAAAACTCATGTTTGGTGCATTTGTTCGCTCATTTCATTCAAAAACAACTCGGATAGATTTTTCGTAAAGAATGATAGTAAATACTAAAATATTCAAATGCAAATCAAAATTTGTATTCAATTTAAGATATTTCTCCACAATCTTTGTTTGCACCTAATACTCATGTTTTGTGCATTTGTTTGCTCATTTCATTCAAAAACAACTCGGATAGATTTTTC
The DNA here is from genome assembly GCA_027726005.1 of Juncus effusus. NCBI lineage: Eukaryota > Viridiplantae > Streptophyta > Magnoliopsida > Poales > Juncaceae > Juncus > Juncus effusus. Next base: position 6,165,551 of record CM050893.1, read on the forward strand.
ATAAAGAATGATAGTAAATACTAAATTATTCAAATGCAAACCTAAATTTGAATTCAATTTAAAATATTTCTCCACAATCTTTATTTGCACCTAATACTCATGTTTCGTGCATTTGTTTGCTCATTTCATTCAAAAAGAACTCGGATAGATTTTTCGTAAAGAATGATAGTAAATACTAAATTATTCAAATGCAAACCAAAATTTGTATTCAATTCAAAATATTTCTCCACAATCTCTGTTTGCACCTAAAACTCATGTTTCGTGCATTTGTTTGCTCATTTCATTCAAAAACAACTCGGATAGATTTTTCGTAAAGAATGATAGTAAATACTAAATTATTCAAATGCAAACCAAAATTTGTATTCAATTCAAAATATTTCTCCACAATCTCTGTTTGCACCTAAAACTCATGTTTCGTGCATTTGTTTGCTCATTTCATTCAAAAACAACTGGGATAGATTTTTCGTAAAGAATGATAGTAAATACTAAATTATTCAAATGCAAACCAAAATTTGTATTCAATTCAAAATATTTCTCCACAATCTCTGTTTGCACCTAAAACTCATGTTTCGTGCATTTGTTTGCTCATTTCATTCAAAAAGAACTCGGATAGATTTTTCGTAAAGAATGATAGTAAATACTAAATTATTCAAATGCAAACCAAAATTTGTATTCAATTTAAGATATTTCTCCACAATCTTTGTTTACACCTAATACTCATGTTTCGTGCATTTGTTTGCTCATTTCATTCAAAAACAACTCGGATAGATTTTTCGTAACGAATGATAGTAAATACTAAATTATTCAAATGCAAACCAAAATTTGTATTCAATTTAAGATATTTCTCCACAATCTTTGTTTACACCTAATACTCATGTTTCGTGCATTTGTTTGCTCATTTCATTCAAAAACAACTCGGATAGATTTTTCGTAAAAAATGATAGTAAATACTAAATTATTCAAATGCAAACCAAAATTTGTATTCAATTCAAAATATTTCTCCACAATCTCTGTTTGCACCTAAAACTCATGTTTGGTGCATTTGTTCGCTCATTTCATTCAAAAACAACTCGGATAGATTTTTCGTAAAGAATGATAGTAAATACTAAATTATTCAAATGCAAACCAAAATTTGTATTCAATTCAAAATATTTCTCCACAATCTCTGTTTGCACCTAAAACTCATGTTTCGTGCATTTGTTTGCTCATTTCATTCAAAAACTACTCGGATAGATTTTTCGTAAAGAATGATAGTAAATACTAAATTATTCAAATGCAAACCTAAATTTGAATTCAATTTAAGATATTTCTCAACAATCTTTGTTTGCACCTAAAACTCATGTTTCGTGCATTTGTTTGCTCATTTCATTCAAAAACAACTCGGATAGATTTTTCGTAAAGAATGATAGTAAATACTAAATTATTCAAATGCAAACCAAAATTTGAATTCAATTCAAAATATTGCTCCACAATCTCTGTTTGCACCTAATACTCGTGTTTCGTGCATTTCTTTGCTCATTTCATTCAAAAACAACTCGGATAGATTTTTCGTAAAGATTGATAGTAAATACTAAATTATTCAAATGCATACCAAAATTTGTATTCAATTCAAAATATTTCTCCACAATCTTTGTTTACACCTAATACTCATGTTTCGTGCATTTGTTTGCTCATTTCATTCAAAAACAACTCGGATAGATTTTTCGTAAAAAATGATAGTAAATACTAAATTATTCAAATGCAAACCAAAATTTGTATTCAATTCAAAATATTTCTCCACAATCTCTGTTTGCACCTAAAACTCATGTTTGGTGCATTTGTTCGCTCATTTCATTCAAAAACAACTCGGATAGATTTTTCGTAAAGAATGATAGTAAATACTAAATTATTCAAATGCAAACCAAAATTTGTATTCAATTCAAAATATTTCTCCACAATCTCTGTTTGCACCTAAAACTCATGTTTCGTGCATTTGTTTGCTCATTTCATTCAAAAAGAACTCGGATAGATTTTTCGTAAAGAATGATAGTAAATACTAAATTATTCAAATGCAAACCAAAATTTGTATTCAATTTAAGATATTTCTCCACAATCTTTGTTTACACCTAATACTCATGTTTCGTGCATTTGTTTGCTCATTTCATTCAAAAACAACTCGGATAGATTTTTCGTAAAGAATGATAGTAAATACTAAATTATTCAAATGCAAACCAAAATTTGTATTCAATTTAAGATATTTCTCCACAATCTTTGTTTACACCTAATACTCATGTTTCGTGCATTTGTTTGCTCATTTCATTCAAAAACAACTCGGATAGATTTTTCGTAAAAAATGATAGTAAATACTAAATTATTCAAATGCAAACCAAAATTTGTATTCAATTCAAAATATTTCTCCACAATCTCTGTTTGCACCTAAAACTCATGTTTGGTGCATTTGTTCGCTCATTTCATTCAAAAACAACTCGGATAGATTTTTCGTAAAGAATGATAGTAAATACTAAATTATTCAAATGCAAATCAAAATTTGTATTCAATTTAAGATATTTCTCCACAATCTTTGTTTGCACCTAATACTCATGTTTTGTGCATTTGTTTGCTCATTTCATTCAAAAACAACTCGGATAGATTTTTCATAAAGAATGATAGTAAATACTAAATTATTCAAATGCAAACCTAAATTTGAATTCAATTTAAAATATTTCTCCACAATCTTTATTTGCACCTAATACTCATGTTTCGTGCATTTGTTTGCTCATTTCATTCAAAAAGAACTCGGATAGATTTTTCGTAAAGAATGATAGTAAATACTAAATTATTCAAATGCAAACCAAAATTTGTATTCAATTCAAAATATTTCTCCACAATCTCTGTTTGCACCTAAAACTCATGTTTCGTGCATTTGTTTGCTCATTTCATTCAAAAACAATTCGGATAGATTTTTCGTAAAGAATGATAGTAAATACTAAATTATTCAAATGCAAACCAAAATTTGTATTCAATTCAAAATATTTCTCCACAATCTCTGTTTGCACCTAAAACTCATGTTTCGTGCATTTGTTTGCTCATTTCATTCAAAAACAACTCGGATAGATTTTTCGTAAAGAATGATAGTAAATACTAAATTATTCAAATGCAAACCAAAATTTGTATTCAATTTAAGATATTTCTCCACAATCTCTGTTTGCACCTAATACTCATGTTTCGTGCATTTGTTTGCTCATTTCATTCAAAAAGAACTCGGATAGATTTTTCGTAAAGAATGATAGTAAATACTAAATTATTCAAATGCAAACCAAAATTTGTATTCAATTTAAGATATTTCTCCACAATCTTTGTTTACACCTAATACTCATGTTTCGTGCATTTGTTTGCTCATTTCATTCAAAAACAACTCGGATAGATTTTTCGTAAAAAATGATAGTAAATACTAAATTATTCAAATGCAAACCAAAATTTGTATTCAATTCAAAATATTTCTCCACAATCTCTGTTTGCACCTAAAACTCATGTTTGGTGCATTTGTTCGCTCATTTCATTCAAAAACAACTCGGATAGATTTTTCGTAAAGAATGATAGTAAATACTAAAATATTCAAATGCAAATCAAAATTTGTATTCAATTTAAGATATTTCTCCACAATCTTTGTTTGCACCTAATACTCATGTTTTGTGCATTTGTTTGCTCATTTCATTCAAAAACAACTCGGATAGATTTTTCATAAAGAATGATAGTAAATACTAAATTATTCAAATGCAAACCTAAATTTGAATTCAATTTAAAATATTTCTCCACAATCTTTATTTGCACCTAATACTCATGTTTCGTGCATTTGTTTGCTCATTTCATTCAAAAAGAACTCGGATAGATTTTTCGTAAAGAATGATAGTAAATACTAAATTATTCAAATGCAAACCAAAATTTGTATTCAATTCAAAATATTTCTCCACAATCTCTGTTTGCACCTAAAACTCATGTTTCGTGCATTTGTTTGCTCATTTCATTCAAAAACAACTCGGATAGATTTTTCGTAAAGAATGATAGTAAATACTAAATTATTCAAATGCAAACCAAAATTTGTATTCAATTCAAAATATTTCTCCACAATCTCTGTTTGCACCTAAAACTCATGTTTCGTGCATTTGTTTGCTCATTTCATTCAAAAACAACTGGGATAGATTTTTCGTAAAGAATGATAGTAAATACTAAATTATTCAAATGCAAACCAAAATTTGTATTCAATTCAAAATATTTCTCCACAATCTCTGTTTGCACCTAAAACTCATGTTTCGTGCATTTGTTTGCTCATTTCATTCAAAAAGAACTCGGATAGATTTTTCGTAAAGAATGATAGTAAATACTAAATTATTCAAATGCAAACCAAAATTTGTATTCAATTTAAGATATTTCTCCACAATCTTTGTTTACACCTAATACTCATGTTTCGTGCATTTGTTTGCTCATTTCATTCAAAAACAACTCGGATAGATTTTTCGTAACGAATGATAGTAAATACTAAATTATTCAAATGCAAACCAAAATTTGTATTCAATTTAAGATATTTCTCCACAATCTTTGTTTACACCTAATACTCATGTTTCGTGCATTTGTTTGCTCATTTCATTCAAAAACAACTCGGATAGATTTTTCGTAAAAAATGATAGTAAATACTAAATTATTCAAATGCAAACCAAAATTTGTATTCAATTCAAAATATTTCTCCACAATCTCTGTTTGCACCTAAAACTCATGTTTGGTGCATTTGTTCGCTCATTTCATTCAAAAACAACTCGGATAGATTTTTCGTAAAGAATGATAGTAAATACTAAATTATTCAAATGCAAACCAAAATTTGTATTCAATTCAAAATATTTCTCCACAATCTCTGTTTGCACCTAAAACTCATGTTTCGTGCATTTGTTTGCTCATTTCATTCAAAAAGAACTCGGATAGATTTTTCGTAAAGAATGATAGTAAATACTAAATTATTCAAATGCAAACCAAAATTTGTATTCAATTTAAGATATTTCTCCACAATCTTTGTTTACACCTAATACTCATGTTTCGTGCATTTGTTTGCTCATTTCATTCAAAAACAACTCGGATAGATTTTTCGTAAAGAATGATAGTAAATACTAAATTATTCAAATGCAAACCAAAATTTGTATTCAATTTAAGATATTTCTCCACAATCTTTGTTTACACCTAATACTCATGTTTCGTGCATTTGTTTGCTCATTTCATTCAAAAACAACTCGGATAGATTTTTCGTAAAAAATGATAGTAAATACTAAATTATTCAAATGCAAACCAAAATTTGTATTCAATTCAAAATATTTCTCCACAATCTCTGTTTGCACCTAAAACTCATGTTTGGTGCATTTGTTCGCTCATTTCATTCAAAAACAACTCGGATAGATTTTTCGTAAAGAATGATAGTAAATACTAAATTATTCAAATGCAAATCAAAATTTGTATTCAATTTAAGATATTTCTCCACAATCTTTGTTTGCACCTAATACTCATGTTTTGTGCATTTGTTTGCTCATTTCATTCAAAAACAACTCGGATAGATTTTTCATAAAGAATGATAGTAAATACTAAATTATTCAAATGCAAACCTAAATTTGAATTCAATTTAAAATATTTCTCCACAATCTTTATTTGCACCTAATACTCATGTTTCGTGCATTTGTTTGCTCATTTCATTCAAAAAGAACTCGGATAGATTTTTCGTAAAGAATGATAGTAAATACTAAATTATTCAAATGCAAACCAAAATTTGTATTCAATTCAAAATATTTCTCCACAATCTCTGTTTGCACCTAAAACTCATGTTTCGTGCATTTGTTTGCTCATTTCATTCAAAAACTACTCGGATAGATTTTTCGTAAAGAATGATAGTAAATACTAAATTATTCAAATGCAAACCTAAATTTGAATTCAATTTAAGATATTTCTCAACAATCTTTGTTTGCACCTAAAACTCATGTTTCGTGCATTTGTTTGCTCATTTCATTCAAAAACAACTCGGATAGATTTTTCGTAAAGAATGATAGTAAATACTAAATTATTCAAATGCAAACCAAAATTTGAATTCAATTCAAAATATTGCTCCACAATCTCTGTTTGCACCTAATACTCGTGTTTCGTGCATTTCTTTGCTCATTTCATTCAAAAACAACTCGGATAGATTTTTCGTAAAGATTGATAGTAAATACTAAATTATTCAAATGCATACCAAAATTTGTATTCAATTCAAAATATTTCTCCACAATCTTTGTTTACACCTAATACTCATGTTTCGTGCATTTGTTTGCTCATTTCATTCAAAAACAACTCGGATAGATTTTTCGTAAAAAATGATAGTAAATACTAAATTATTCAAATGCAAACCAAAATTTGTATTCAATTCAAAATATTTCTCCACAATCTCTGTTTGCACCTAAAACTCATGTTTGGTGCATTTGTTCGCTCATTTCATTCAAAAACAACTCGGATAGATTTTTCGTAAAGAATGATAGTAAATACTAAATTATTCAAATGCAAACCAAAATTTGTATTCAATTCAAAATATTTCTCCACAATCTCTGTTTGCACCTAAAACTCATGTTTCGTGCATTTGTTTGCTCATTTCATTCAAAAAGAACTCGGATAGATTTTTCGTAAAGAATGATAGTAAATACTAAATTATTCAAATGCAAACCAAAATTTGTATTCAATTTAAGATATTTCTCCACAATCTTTGTTTACACCTAATACTCATGTTTCGTGCATTTGTTTGCTCATTTCATTCAAAAACAACTCGGATAGATTTTTCGTAAAGAATGATAGTAAATACTAAATTATTCAAATGCAAACCAAAATTTGTATTCAATTTAAGATATTTCTCCACAATCTTTGTTTACACCTAATACTCATGTTTCGTGCATTTGTTTGCTCATTTCATTCAAAAACAACTCGGATAGATTTTTCGTAAAAAATGATAGTAAATACTAAATTATTCAAATGCAAACCAAAATTTGTATTCAATTCAAAATATTTCTCCACAATCTCTGTTTGCACCTAAAACTCATGTTTGGTGCATTTGTTCGCTCATTTCATTCAAAAACAACTCGGATAGATTTTTCGTAAAGAATGATAGTAAATACTAAATTATTCAAATGCAAATCAAAATTTGTATTCAATTTAAGATATTTCTCCACAATCTTTGTTTGCACCTAATACTCATGTTTTGTGCATTTGTTTGCTCATTTCATTCAAAAACAACTCGGATAGATTTTTCATAAAGAATGATAGTAAATACTAAATTATTCAAATGCAAACCTAAATTTGAATTCAATTTAAAATATTTCTCCACAATCTTTATTTGCACCTAATACTCATGTTTCGTGCATTTGTTTGCTCATTTCATTCAAAAAGAACTCGGATAGATTTTTCGTAAAGAATGATAGTAAATACTAAATTATTCAAATGCAAACCAAAATTTGTATTCAATTCAAAATATTTCTCCACAATCTCTGTTTGCACCTAAAACTCATGTTTCGTGCATTTGTTTGCTCATTTCATTCAAAAACAATTCGGATAGATTTTTCGTAAAGAATGATAGTAAATACTAAATTATTCAAATGCAAACCAAAATTTGTATTCAATTCAAAATATTTCTCCACAATCTCTGTTTGCACCTAAAACTCATGTTTCGTGCATTTGTTTGCTCATTTCATTCAAAAACAACTCGGATAGATTTTTCGTAAAGAATGATAGTAAATACTAAATTATTCAAATGCAAACCAAAATTTGTATTCAATTTAAGATATTTCTCCACAATCTCTGTTTGCACCTAATACTCATGTTTCGTGCATTTGTTTGCTCATTTCATTCAAAAAGAACTCGGATAGATTTTTCGTAAAGAATGATAGTAAATACTAAATTATTCAAATGCAAACCAAAATTTGTATTCAATTTAAGATATTTCTCCACAATCTTTGTTTACACCTAATACTCATGTTTCGTGCATTTGTTTGCTCATTTCATTCAAAAACAACTCGGATAGATTTTTCGTAAAAAATGATAGTAAATACTAAATTATTCAAATGCAAACCAAAATTTGTATTCAATTCAAAATATTTCTCCACAATCTCTGTTTGCACCTAAAACTCATGTTTGGTGCATTTGTTCGCTCATTTCATTCAAAAACAACTCGGATAGATTTTTCGTAAAGAATGATAGTAAATACTAAAATATTCAAATGCAAATCAAAATTTGTATTCAATTTAAGATATTTCTCCACAATCTTTGTTTGCACCTAATACTCATGTTTTGTGCATTTGTTTGCTCATTTCATTCAAAAACAACTCGGATAGATTTTTCATAAAGAATGATAGTAAATACTAAATTATTCAAATGCAAACCTAAATTTGAATTCAATTTAAAATATTTCTCCACAATCTTTATTTGCACCTAATACTCATGTTTCGTGCATTTGTTTGCTCATTTCATTCAAAAAGAACTCGGATAGATTTTTCGTAAAGAATGATAGTAAATACTAAATTATTCAAATGCAAACCAAAATTTGTATTCAATTCAAAATATTTCTCCACAATCTCTGTTTGCACCTAAAACTCATGTTTCGTGCATTTGTTTGCTCATTTCATTCAAAAACAACTCGGATAGATTTTTCGTAAAGAATGATAGTAAATACTAAATTATTCAAATGCAAACCAAAATTTGTATTCAATTCAAAATATTTCTCCACAATCTCTGTTTGCACCTAAAACTCATGTTTCGTGCATTTGTTTGCTCATTTCATTCAAAAACAACTGGGATAGATTTTTCGTAAAGAATGATAGTAAATACTAAATTATTCAAATGCAAACCAAAATTTGTATTCAATTCAAAATATTTCTCCACAATCTCTGTTTGCACCTAAAACTCATGTTTCGTGCATTTGTTTGCTCATTTCATTCAAAAAGAACTCGGATAGATTTTTCGTAAAGAATGATAGTAAATACTAAATTATTCAAATGCAAACCAAAATTTGTATTCAATTTAAGATATTTCTCCACAATCTTTGTTTACACCTAATACTCATGTTTCGTGCATTTGTTTGCTCATTTCATTCAAAAACAACTCGGATAGATTTTTCGTAACGAATGATAGTAAATACTAAATTATTCAAATGCAAACCAAAATTTGTATTCAATTTAAGATATTTCTCCACAATCTTTGTTTACACCTAATACTCATGTTTCGTGCATTTGTTTGCTCATTTCATTCAAAAACAACTCGGATAGATTTTTCGTAAAAAATGATAGTAAATACTAAATTATTCAAATGCAAACCAAAATTTGTATTCAATTCAAAATATTTCTCCACAATCTCTGTTTGCACCTAAAACTCATGTTTGGTGCATTTGTTCGCTCATTTCATTCAAAAACAACTCGGATAGATTTTTCGTAAAGAATGATAGTAAATACTAAATTATTCAAATGCAAACCAAAATTTGTATTCAATTCAAAATATTTCTCCACAATCTCTGTTTGCACCTAAAACTCATGTTTCGTGCATTTGTTTGCTCATTTCATTCAAAAACTACTCGGATAGATTTTTCGTAAAGAATGATAGTAAATACTAAATTATTCAAATGCAAACCTAAATTTGAATTCAATTTAAGATATTTCTCAACAATCTTTGTTTGCACCTAAAACTCATGTTTCGTGCATTTGTTTGCTCATTTCATTCAAAAACAACTCGGATAGATTTTTCGTAAAGAATGATAGTAAATACTAAATTATTCAAATGCAAACCAAAATTTGAATTCAATTCAAAATATTGCTCCACAATCTCTGTTTGCACCTAATACTCGTGTTTCGTGCATTTCTTTGCTCATTTCATTCAAAAACAACTCGGATAGATTTTTCGTAAAGATTGATAGTAAATACTAAATTATTCAAATGCATACCAAAATTTGTATTCAATTCAAAATATTTCTCCACAATCTTTGTTTACACCTAATACTCATGTTTCGTGCATTTGTTTGCTCATTTCATTCAAAAACAACTCGGATAGATTTTTCGTAAAAAATGATAGTAAATACTAAATTATTCAAATGCAAACCAAAATTTGTATTCAATTCAAAATATTTCTCCACAATCTCTGTTTGCACCTAAAACTCATGTTTGGTGCATTTGTTCGCTCATTTCATTCAAAAACAACTCGGATAGATTTTTCGTAAAGAATGATAGTAAATACTAAATTATTCAAATGCAAACCAAAATTTGTATTCAATTCAAAATATTTCTCCACAATCTCTGTTTGCACCTAAAACTCATGTTTCGTGCATTTGTTTGCTCATTTCATTCAAAAACTACTCGGATAGATTTTTCGTAAAGAATGATAGTAAATACTAAATTATTCAAATGCAAACCTAAATTTGAATTCAATTTAAGATATTTCTCCACAATCTTTGTTTGCACCTAAAACTCATGTTTCGTGCATTTGTTTGCTCATTTCATTCAAAAACAACTCGGATAGATTTTTCGTAAAGAATGATAGTAAATACTAAATTATTCAAATGCAAACCAAAATTTGTATTCAATTTAAGATATTTCTCCACAATCTTTGTTTACACCTAATACTCATGTTTCGTGCATTTGTTTGCTCATTTCATTCAAAAACAACTCGGATAGATTTTTCGTAAAGAATGATAGTAAATACTAAATTATTCAAATGCAAACCAAAATTTGTATTCAATTTAAGATATTTCTCCACAATCTTTGTTTACACCTAATACTCATGTTTCGTGCATTTGTTTGCTCATTTCATTCAAAAACAACTCGGATAGATTTTTCGTAAAAAATGATAGTAAATACTAAATTATTCAAATGCAAACCAAAATTTGTATTCAATTCAAAATATTTCTCCACAATCTCTGTTTGCACCTAAAACTCATGTTTGGTGCATTTGTTCGCTCATTTCATTCAAAAACAACTCGGATAGATTTTTCGTAATGAATGATAGTAAATACTAAATTATTCAAATGCAAACCAAAATTTGTATTCAATTCAAAATATTTCTCCACAATCTCTGTTTCCACCTAAAACTCATGTTTCGTGCATTTGTTTGCTCATTTCATTCAAAAACAACTCGGATAGATTTTTCGTAAAGAATGATAGTAAATACTAAATTATTCAAATGCAAACCAAAATTTGTATTCAATTTAAGATATTTCTCCACAATCTTTGTTTACACCTAATACTCATGTTTCGTGCATTTGTTTGCTCATTTCATTCAAAAACAACTCGGATAGATTTTTCGTAAAGAATGATAGTAAATACTAAATTATTCAAATGCAAACCAAAATTTGTATTCAATTTAAGATATTTCTCCACAATCTTTGTTTACACCTAATACTTATGTTTCGTGCATTTGTTTGCTCATTTCATTCAAAAACAACTCGGATAGATTTTTCGTAAAGAATGATAGTAAATACTAAATTATTCAAATGCAAACCAAAATTTGTATTCAATTTAAGATATTTCTCCACAATCTTTGTTTACACCTAATACTCATGTTTCGTGCATTTGTTTGCTCATTTCATTCAAAAACAACTCGGATAGATTTTTCGTAAAAAATGATAGTAAATACTAAATTATTCAAATGCAAACCAAAATTTGTATTCAATTCAAAATATTTCTCCACAATCTCTGTTTGCACCTAAAACTCATGTTTGGTGCATTTGTTCGCTCATTTCATTCAAAAACAACTCGGATAGATTTTTCGTAAAGAATGATAGTAAATACTAAATTATTCAAATGCAAATCAAAATTTGTATTCAATTTAAGATATTTCTCCACAATCTTTGTTTGCACCTAATACTCATGTTTTGTGCATTTGTTTGCTCATTTCATTCAAAAACAACTCGGATAGATTTTTCATAAAGAATGATAGTAAATACTAAATTATTCAAATGCAAACCTAAATTTGAATTCAATTTAAAATATTTCTCCACAATCTTTATTTGCACCTAATACTCATGTTTCGTGCATTTGTTTGCTCATTTCATTCAAAAAGAACTCGGATAGATTTTTCGTAAAGAATGATAGTAAATACTAAATTATTCAAATGCATACCAAAATTTGTATTCAATTCAAAATATTTCTCCACAATCTCTGTTTGCACCTAAAACTCATGTTTCGTGCATTTGTTTGCTCATTTCATTCAAAAACAACTCGGATAGATTTTTCGTAAAGAATGATAGTAAATACTAAATTATTCAAATGCAAACCAAAATTTGTATTCAATTCAAAATATTTCTCCACAATCTCTGTTTGCACCTAAAACTCATGTTTCGTGCATTTGTTTGCTCATTTCATTCAAAAACAACTCGGATAGATTTTTCGTAAAGAATGATAGTAAATACTAAATTATTCAAATGCAAACCAAAATTTGTATTCAATTCAAAATATTTCTCCACAATCTCTGTTTGCACCTAAAACTCATGTTTCGTGCATTTGTTTGCTCATTTCATTCAAAAAGAACTCGGATAGATTTTTCGTAAAGAATGATAGTAAATACTAAATTATTCAAATGCAAACCAAAATTTGTATTCAATTTAAGATATTTCTCCACAATCTTTGTTTACACCTAATACTCATGTTTCGTGCATTTGTTTGCTCATTTCATTCAAAAACAACTCGGATAGATTTTTCGTAACGAATGATAGTAAATACTAAATTATTCAAATGCAAACCAAAATTTGTATTCAATTTAAGATATTTCTCCACAATCTTTGTTTACACCTAATACTCATGTTTCGTGCATTTGTTTGCTCATTTCATTCAAAAACAACTCGGATAGATTTTTCGTAAAAAATGATAGTAAATACTAAATTATTCAAATGCAAACCAAAATTTGTATTCAATTCAAAATATTTCTCCACAATCTCTGTTTGCACCTAAAACTCATGTTTGGTGCATTTGTTCGCTCATTTCATTCAAAAACAACTCGGATAGATTTTTCGTAAAGAATGATAGTAAATACTAAATTATTCAAATGCAAACCAAAATTTGTATTCAATTCAAAATATTTCTCCACAATCTCTGTTTGCACCTAAAACTCATGTTTCGTGCATTTGTTTGCTCATTTCATTCAAAAACAACTCGGATAGATTTTTCGTAAAGAATGATAGTAAATACTAAATTATTCAAATGCAAACCTAAATTTGAATTCAATTTAAGATATTTCTCCACAATCTTTGTTTGCACCTAAAACTCATGTTTCGTGCATTTGTTTGCTCATTTCATTCAAAAACAACTCGGATAGATTTTTCGTAAAGAATGATAGTAAATACTAAATTATTCAAATGCAAACCAAAATTTGAATTCAATTCAAAATATTGCTCCACAATCTCTGTTTGCACCTAATACTCGTGTTTCGTGCATTTCTTTGCTCATTTCATTCAAAAACAACTCGGATAGATTTTTCGTAAAGATTGATAGTAAATACTAAATTATTCAAATGCATACCAAAATTTGTATTCAATTCAAAATATTTCTCCACAATCTCTGTTTGCACCTAAAACTCATGTTTCGTGCATTTGTTTGCTCATTTCATTCAAAAACAACTCGGATAGATTTTTCGTAAAGAATGATAGTAAATACTAAATTATTCAAATGCAAACCAAAATTTGTATTCAATTCAAAATATTTCTCCACAATCTCTGTTTGCACCTAAAACTCATGTTTCGTGCATTTGTTTGCTCATTTCATTCAAAAACAACTCGGATAGATTTTTCGTAAAGAATGATAGTAAATACTAAATTATTCAAATGCAAACCAAAATTTGTATTCAATTCAAAATATTTCTCCACAATCTCTGTTTGCACCTAAAACTCATGTTTCGTGCATTTGTTTGCTCATTTCATTCAAAAAGAACTCGGATAGATTTTTCGTAAAGAATGATAGTAAATACTAAATTATTCAAATGCAAACCAAAATTTGTATTCAATTTAAGATATTTCTCCACAATCTTTGTTTACACCTAATACTCATGTTTCGTGCATTTGTTTGCTCATTTCATTCAAAAACAACTCGGATAGATTTTTCGTAAAGAATGATAGTAAATACTAAATTATTCAAATGCAAACCAAAATTTGTATTCAATTTAAGATATTTCTCCACAATCTTTGTTTACACCTAATACTCATGTTTCGTGCATTTGTTTGCTCATTTCATTCAAAAACAACTCGGATAGATTTTTCGTAAAAAATGATAGTAAATACTAAATTATTCAAATGCAAACCAAAATTTGTATTCAATTCAAAATATTTCTCCACAATCTCTGTTTGCACCTAAAACTCATGTTTGGTGCATTTGTTCGCTCATTTCATTCAAAAACAACTCGGATAGATTTTTCGTAATGAATGATAGTAAATACTAAATTATTCAAATGCAAACCAAAATTTGTATTCAATTCAAAATATTTCTCCACAATCTCTGTTTCCACCTAAAACTCATGTTTCGTGCATTTGTTTGCTCATTTCATTCAAAAACAACTCGGATAGATTTTTCGTAAAGAATGATAGTAAATACTAAATTATTCAAATGCAAACCAAAATTTGTATTCAATTTAAGATATTTCTCCACAATCTTTGTTTACACCTAATACTCATGTTTCGTGCATTTGTTTGCTCATTTCATTCAAAAACAACTCGGATAGATTTTTCGTAAAGAATGATAGTAAATACTAAATTATTCAAATGCAAACCAAAATTTGTATTCAATTCAAAATATTTCTCCACAATCTCTGTTTGCACCTAAAACTCATGTTTCGTGCATTTGTTTGCTCATTTCATTCAAAAACAACTCGGATAGATTTTTCGTAAAGAATGATAGTAAATACTAAATTATTCAAATGCAAACCTAAATTTGAATTCAATTTAAGATATTTCTCCACAATCTTTGTTTGCACCTAAAACTCATGTTTCGTGCATTTGTTTGCTCATTTCATTCAAAAACAACTCGGATAGATTTTTCGTAAAGAATGATAGTAAATACTAAATTATTCAAATGCAAACCAAAATTTGTATTCAATTCAAAATATTTCTCCACAATCTCTGTTTGCACCTAAAACTCATGTTTCGTGCATTTGTTTGCTCATTTCATTCAAAAAGAACTCGGATAGATTTTTCGTAAAGAATGATAGTAAATACTAAATTATTCAAATGCAAACCAAAATTTGTATTCAATTTAAGATATTTCTCCACAATCTTTGTTTACACCTAATACTCATGTTTCGTGCATTTGTTTGCTCATTTCATTCAAAAACAACTCGGATAGATTTTTCGTAAAGAATGATAGTAAATACTAAATTATTCAAATGCAAACCAAAATTTGTATTCAATTTAAGATATTTCTCCACAATCTTTGTTTACACCTAATACTCATGTTTCGTGCATTTGTTTGCTCATTTCATTCAAAAACAACTCGGATAGATTTTTCGTAAAAAATGATAGTAAATACTAAATTATTCAAATGCAAACCAAAATTTGTATTCAATTCAAAATATTTCTCCACAATCTCTGTTTGCACCTAAAACTCATGTTTGGTGCATTTGTTCGCTCATTTCATT
Source organism: Juncus effusus (assembly GCA_027726005.1). Taxonomy (NCBI): domain Eukaryota; kingdom Viridiplantae; phylum Streptophyta; class Magnoliopsida; order Poales; family Juncaceae; genus Juncus; species Juncus effusus. The sequence continues at coordinate 6,181,181 of CM050893.1, forward strand.
CAAAAACAACTCGGATAGATTTTTCGTAATGAATGATAGTAAATACTAAATTATTCAAATGCAAACCAAAATTTGTATTCAATTCAAAATATTTCTCCACAATCTCTGTTTCCACCTAAAACTCATGTTTCGTGCATTTGTTTGCTCATTTCATTCAAAAACAACTCGGATAGATTTTTCGTAAAGAATGATAGTAAATACTAAATTATTCAAATGCAAACCAAAATTTGTATTCAATTTAAGATATTTCTCCACAATCTTTGTTTACACCTAATACTCATGTTTCGTGCATTTGTTTGCTCATTTCATTCAAAAACAACTCGGATAGATTTTTCGTAAAAAATGATAGTAAATACTAAATTATTCAAATGCATACCAAAATTTGTATTCAATTCAAAATATTTCTCCACAATCTCTGTTTGCACCTAAAACTCATGTTTGGTGCATTTGTTCGCTCATTTCATTCAAAAACAACTCGGATAGATTTTTCGTAATGAATGATAGTAAATACTAAATTATTCAAATGCAAACCAAAATTTGTATTCAATTTAAGATATTTCTCCACAATCTTTGTTTACACCTAAAACTCATGTTTCGTGCATTTGTTTGCTCATTTCATTCAAAAACAACTCGGATAGATTTTTCGTAAAGAATGATAGTAAATACTAAATTATTCAAATGCAAACCAAAATTTGTATTCAATTCAAAATATTTCTCCACAATCTCTGTTTGCACCTAAAACTCATGTTTCGTGCATTTGTTTGCTCATTTCATTCAAAAACAACTCGGATAGATTTTTCGTAAAGAATGATAGTAAATACTAAATTATTCAAATGCAAACCAAAATTTGTATTCAATTCAAAATATTTCTCCACAATCTCTGTTTGCACCTAAAACTCATGTTTCGTGCATTTGTTTGCTCATTTCATTCAAAAACAACTCGGATAGATTTTTCGTAAAGAATGATAGTAAATACTAAATTATTCAAATGCAAACCAAAATTTGTATTCAATTTAAGATATTTCTCCACAATCTTTGTTTACACCTAATACTCATGTTTCGTGCATTTGTTTGCTCATTTCATTCAAAAACAACTCGGATAGATTTTTCGTAAAGAATGATAGTAAATACTAAATTATTCAAATGCAAACCAAAATTTGTATTCAATTTAAGATATTTCTCCACAATCTTTGTTTACACCTAATACTCATGTTTCGTGCATTTGTTTGCTCATTTCATTCAAAAACAACTCGGATAGATTTTTCGTAAAAAATGATAGTAAATACTAAATTATTCAAATGCAAACCAAAATTTGTATTCAATTTAAAATATTTCTCCACAATCTCTGTTTGCACCTAAAACTCATGTTTGGTGCATTTGTTCGCTCATTTCATTCAAAAACAACTCGGATAGATTTTTCGTAATGAATGATAGTAAATACTAAATTATTCAAATGCAAACCAAAATTTGTATTCAATTCAAAATATTTCTCCACAATCTCTGTTTCCACCTAAAACTCATGTTTCGTGCATTTGTTTGCTCATTTCATTCAAAAACAACTCGGATAGATTTTTCGTAAAGAATGATAGTAAATACTAAATTATTCAAATGCAAACCAAAATTTGTATTCAATTTAAGATATTTCTCCACAATCTTTGTTTACACCTAATACTCATGTTTCGTGCATTTGTTTGCTCATTTCATTCAAAAACAACTCGGATAGATTTTTCGTAAAGAATGATAGTAAATACTAAATTATTCAAATGCAAACCAAAATTTGTATTCAATTCAAAATATTTCTCCACAATCTCTGTTTGCACCTAAAACTCATGTTTCGTGCATTTGTTTGCTCATTTCATTCAAAAACAACTCGGATAGATTTTTCGTAAAGAATGATAGTAAATACTAAATTATTCAAATGCAAACCAAAATTTGTATTCAATTCAAAATATTTCTCCACAATCTCTGTTTGCACCTAAAACTCATGTTTCGTGCATTTGTTTGCTCATTTCATTCAAAAAGAACTCGGATAGATTTTTCGTAAAGAATGATAGTAAATACTAAATTATTCAAATGCAAACCAAAATTTGTATTCAATTTAAGATATTTCTCCACAATCTTTGTTTACACCTAATACTCATGTTTCGTGCATTTGTTTGCTCATTTCATTCAAAAACAACTCGGATAGATTTTTCGTAAAGAATGATAGTAAATACTAAATTATTCAAATGCAAACCAAAATTTGTATTCAATTTAAGATATTTCTCCACAATCTTTGTTTACACCTAATACTCATGTTTCGTGCATTTGTTTGCTCATTTCATTCAAAAACAACTCGGATAGATTTTTCGTAAAAAATGATAGTAAATACTAAATTATTCAAATGCAAACCAAAATTTGTATTCAATTTAAAATATTTCTCCACAATCTCTGTTTGCACCTAAAACTCATGTTTGGTGCATTTGTTCGCTCATTTCATTCAAAAACAACTCGGATAGATTTTTCGTAATGAATGATAGTAAATACTAAATTATTCAAATGCAAACCAAAATTTGTATTCAATTCAAAATATTTCTCCACAATCTCTGTTTCCACCTAAAACTCATGTTTCGTGCATTTGTTTGCTCATTTCATTCAAAAACAACTCGGATAGATTTTTCGTAAAGAATGATAGTAAATACTAAATTATTCAAATGCAAACCAAAATTTGTATTCAATTTAAGATATTTCTCCACAATCTTTGTTTACACCTAATACTCATGTTTCGTGCATTTGTTTGCTCATTTCATTCAAAAACAACTCGGATAGATTTTTCGTAAAGAATGATAGTAAATACTAAATTATTCAAATGCAAACCAAAATTTGTATTCAATTCAAAATATTTCTCCACAATCTCTGTTTGCACCTAAAACTCATGTTTCGTGCATTTGTTTGCTCATTTCATTCAAAAACAACTCGGATAGATTTTTCGTAAAGAATGATAGTAAATACTAAATTATTCAAATGCAAACCTAAATTTGAATTCAATTTAAGATATTTCTCCACAATCTTTGTTTGCACCTAAAACTCATGTTTCGTGCATTTGTTTGCTCATTTCATTCAAAAACAACTCGGATAGATTTTTCGTAAAGAATGATAGTAAATACTAAATTATTCAAATGCAAACCAAAATTTGTATTCAATTCAAAATATTTCTCCACAATCTCTGTTTGCACCTAAAACTCATGTTTCGTGCATTTGTTTGCTCATTTCATTCAAAAAGAACTCGGATAGATTTTTCGTAAAGAATGATAGTAAATACTAAATTATTCAAATGCAAACCAAAATTTGTATTCAATTTAAGATATTTCTCCACAATCTTTGTTTACACCTAATACTCATGTTTCGTGCATTTGTTTGCTCATTTCATTCAAAAACAACTCGGATAGATTTTTCGTAAAGAATGATAGTAAATACTAAATTATTCAAATGCAAACCAAAATTTGTATTCAATTTAAGATATTTCTCCACAATCTTTGTTTACACCTAATACTCATGTTTCGTGCATTTGTTTGCTCATTTCATTCAAAAACAACTCGGATAGATTTTTCGTAAAAAATGATAGTAAATACTAAATTATTCAAATGCAAACCAAAATTTGTATTCAATTTAAAATATTTCTCCACAATCTCTGTTTGCACCTAAAACTCATGTTTGGTGCATTTGTTCGCTCATTTCATTCAAAAACAACTCGGATAGATTTTTCGTAATGAATGATAGTAAATACTAAATTATTCAAATGCAAACCAAAATTTGTATTCAATTCAAAATATTTCTCCACAATCTCTGTTTCCACCTAAAACTCATGTTTCGTGCATTTGTTTGCTCATTTCATTCAAAAACAACTCGGATAGATTTTTCGTAAAGAATGATAGTAAATACTAAATTATTCAAATGCAAACCAAAATTTGTATTCAATTTAAGATATTTCTCCACAATCTTTGTTTACACCTAATACTCATGTTTCGTGCATTTGTTTGCTCATTTCATTCAAAAACAACTCGGATAGATTTTTCGTAAAGAATGATAGTAAATACTAAATTATTCAAATGCAAACCAAAATTTGTATTCAATTTAAGATATTTCTCCACAATCTTTGTTTACACCTAATACTCATGTTTCGTGCATTTGTTTGCTCATTTCATTCAAAAACAACTCGGATAGATTTTTCGTAAAAAATGATAGTAAATACTAAATTATTCAAATGCAAACCAAAATTTGTATTCAATTTAAAATATTTCTCCACAATCTCTGTTTGCACCTAAAACTCATGTTTGGTGCATTTGTTCGCTCATTTCATTCAAAAACAACTCGGATAGATTTTTCGTAATGAATGATAGTAAATACTAAATTATTCAAATGCAAACCAAAATTTGTATTCAATTCAAAATATTTCTCCACAATCTCTGTTTCCACCTAAAACTCATGTTTCGTGCATTTGTTTGCTCATTTCATTCAAAAACAACTCGGATAGATTTTTCGTAAAGAATGATAGTAAATACTAAATTATTCAAATGCAAACCAAAATTTGTATTCAATTTAAGATATTTCTCCACAATCTTTGTTTACACCTAATACTCATGTTTCGTGCATTTGTTTGCTCATTTCATTCAAAAACAACTCGGATAGATTTTTCGTAAAGAATGATAGTAAATACTAAATTATTCAAATGCAAACCAAAATTTGTATTCAATTCAAAATATTTCTCCACAATCTCTGTTTGCACCTAAAACTCATGTTTCGTGCATTTGTTTGCTCATTTCATTCAAAAACAACTCGGATAGATTTTTCGTAAAGAATGATAGTAAATACTAAATTATTCAAATGCAAACCTAAATTTGAATTCAATTTAAGATATTTCTCCACAATCTTTGTTTGCACCTAAAACTCATGTTTCGTGCATTTGTTTGCTCATTTCATTCAAAAACAACTCGGATAGATTTTTCGTAAAGAATGATAGTAAATACTAAATTATTCAAATGCAAACCAAAATTTGTATTCAATTCAAAATATTTCTCCACAATCTCTGTTTGCACCTAAAACTCATGTTTCGTGCATTTGTTTGCTCATTTCATTCAAAAAGAACTCGGATAGATTTTTCGTAAAGAATGATAGTAAATACTAAATTATTCAAATGCAAACCAAAATTTGTATTCAATTTAAGATATTTCTCCACAATCTTTGTTTACACCTAATACTCATGTTTCGTGCATTTGTTTGCTCATTTCATTCAAAAACAACTCGGATAGATTTTTCGTAAAGAATGATAGTAAATACTAAATTATTCAAATGCAAACCAAAATTTGTATTCAATTTAAGATATTTCTCCACAATCTTTGTTTACACCTAATACTCATGTTTCGTGCATTTGTTTGCTCATTTCATTCAAAAACAACTCGGATAGATTTTTCGTAAAAAATGATAGTAAATACTAAATTATTCAAATGCAAACCAAAATTTGTATTCAATTCAAAATATTTCTCCACAATCTCTGTTTGCACCTAAAACTCATGTTTGGTGCATTTGTTCGCTCATTTCATTCAAAAACAACTCGGATAGATTTTTCGTAATGAATGATAGTAAATACTAAATTATTCAAATGCAAACCAAAATTTGTATTCAATTCAAAATATTTCTCCACAATCTCTGTTTCCACCTAAAACTCATGTTTCGTGCATTTGTTTGCTCATTTCATTCAAAAACAACTCGGATAGATTTTTCGTAAAGAATGATAGTAAATACTAAATTATTCAAATGCAAACCAAAATTTGTATTCAATTTAAGATATTTCTCCACAATCTTTGTTTACACCTAATACTCATGTTTCGTGCATTTGTTTGCTCATTTCATTCAAAAACAACTCGGATAGATTTTTCGTAAAAAATGATAGTAAATACTAAATTATTCAAATGCATACCAAAATTTGTATTCAATTCAAAATATTTCTCCACAATCTCTGTTTGCACCTAAAACTCATGTTTGGTGCATTTGTTCGCTCATTTCATTCAAAAACAACTCGGATAGATTTTTCGTAATGAATGATAGTAAATACTAAATTATTCAAATGCAAACCAAAATTTGTATTCAATTTAAGATATTTCTCCACAATCTTTGTTTACACCTAAAACTCATGTTTCGTGCATTTGTTTGCTCATTTCATTCAAAAACAACTCGGATAGATTTTTCGTAAAGAATGATAGTAAATACTAAATTATTCAAATGCAAACCAAAATTTGTATTCAATTCAAAATATTTCTCCACAATCTCTGTTTGCACCTAAAACTCATGTTTCGTGCATTTGTTTGCTCATTTCATTCAAAAACAACTCGGATAGATTTTTCGTAAAGAATGATAGTAAATACTAAATTATTCAAATGCAAACCAAAATTTGTATTCAATTCAAAATATTTCTCCACAATCTCTGTTTGCACCTAAAACTCATGTTTCGTGCATTTGTTTGCTCATTTCATTCAAAAAGAACTCGGATAGATTTTTCGTAAAGAATGATAGTAAATACTAAATTATTCAAATGCAAACCAAAATTTGTATTCAATTTAAGATATTTCTCCACAATCTTTGTTTACACCTAATACTCATGTTTCGTGCATTTGTTTGCTCATTTCATTCAAAAACAACTCGGATAGATTTTTCGTAAAGAATGATAGTAAATACTAAATTATTCAAATGCAAACCAAAATTTGTATTCAATTTAAGATATTTCTCCACAATCTTTGTTTACACCTAATACTCATGTTTCGTGCATTTGTTTGCTCATTTCATTCAAAAACAACTCGGATAGATTTTTCGTAAAAAATGATAGTAAATACTAAATTATTCAAATGCAAACCAAAATTTGTATTCAATTTAAAATATTTCTCCACAATCTCTGTTTGCACCTAAAACTCATGTTTGGTGCATTTGTTCGCTCATTTCATTCAAAAACAACTCGGATAGATTTTTCGTAATGAATGATAGTAAATACTAAATTATTCAAATGCAAACCAAAATTTGTATTCAATTCAAAATATTTCTCCACAATCTCTGTTTCCACCTAAAACTCATGTTTCGTGCATTTGTTTGCTCATTTCATTCAAAAACAACTCGGATAGATTTTTCGTAAAGAATGATAGTAAATACTAAATTATTCAAATGCAAACCAAAATTTGTATTCAATTTAAGATATTTCTCCACAATCTTTGTTTACACCTAATACTCATGTTTCGTGCATTTGTTTGCTCATTTCATTCAAAAACAACTCGGATAGATTTTTCGTAAAGAATGATAGTAAATACTAAATTATTCAAATGCAAACCAAAATTTGTATTCAATTCAAAATATTTCTCCACAATCTCTGTTTGCACCTAAAACTCATGTTTCGTGCATTTGTTTGCTCATTTCATTCAAAAACAACTCGGATAGATTTTTCGTAAAGAATGATAGTAAATACTAAATTATTCAAATGCAAACCAAAATTTGTATTCAATTCAAAATATTTCTCCACAATCTCTGTTTGCACCTAAAACTCATGTTTCGTGCATTTGTTTGCTCATTTCATTCAAAAAGAACTCGGATAGATTTTTCGTAAAGAATGATAGTAAATACTAAATTATTCAAATGCAAACCAAAATTTGTATTCAATTTAAGATATTTCTCCACAATCTTTGTTTACACCTAATACTCATGTTTCGTGCATTTGTTTGCTCATTTCATTCAAAAACAACTCGGATAGATTTTTCGTAAAGAATGATAGTAAATACTAAATTATTCAAATGCAAACCAAAATTTGTATTCAATTTAAGATATTTCTCCACAATCTTTGTTTACACCTAATACTCATGTTTCGTGCATTTGTTTGCTCATTTCATTCAAAAACAACTCGGATAGATTTTTCGTAAAAAATGATAGTAAATACTAAATTATTCAAATGCAAACCAAAATTTGTATTCAATTTAAAATATTTCTCCACAATCTCTGTTTGCACCTAAAACTCATGTTTGGTGCATTTGTTCGCTCATTTCATTCAAAAACAACTCGGATAGATTTTTCGTAATGAATGATAGTAAATACTAAATTATTCAAATGCAAACCAAAATTTGTATTCAATTCAAAATATTTCTCCACAATCTCTGTTTCCACCTAAAACTCATGTTTCGTGCATTTGTTTGCTCATTTCATTCAAAAACAACTCGGATAGATTTTTCGTAAAGAATGATAGTAAATACTAAATTATTCAAATGCAAACCAAAATTTGTATTCAATTTAAGATATTTCTCCACAATCTTTGTTTACACCTAATACTCATGTTTCGTGCATTTGTTTGCTCATTTCATTCAAAAACAACTCGGATAGATTTTTCGTAAAGAATGATAGTAAATACTAAATTATTCAAATGCAAACCAAAATTTGTATTCAATTCAAAATATTTCTCCACAATCTCTGTTTGCACCTAAAACTCATGTTTCGTGCATTTGTTTGCTCATTTCATTCAAAAACAACTCGGATAGATTTTTCGTAAAGAATGATAGTAAATACTAAATTATTCAAATGCAAACCTAAATTTGAATTCAATTTAAGATATTTCTCCACAATCTTTGTTTGCACCTAAAACTCATGTTTCGTGCATTTGTTTGCTCATTTCATTCAAAAACAACTCGGATAGATTTTTCGTAAAGAATGATAGTAAATACTAAATTATTCAAATGCAAACCAAAATTTGTATTCAATTCAAAATATTTCTCCACAATCTCTGTTTGCACCTAAAACTCATGTTTCGTGCATTTGTTTGCTCATTTCATTCAAAAAGAACTCGGATAGATTTTTCGTAAAGAATGATAGTAAATACTAAATTATTCAAATGCAAACCAAAATTTGTATTCAATTTAAGATATTTCTCCACAATCTTTGTTTACACCTAATACTCATGTTTCGTGCATTTGTTTGCTCATTTCATTCAAAAACAACTCGGATAGATTTTTCGTAAAGAATGATAGTAAATACTAAATTATTCAAATGCAAACCAAAATTTGTATTCAATTTAAGATATTTCTCCACAATCTTTGTTTACACCTAATACTCATGTTTCGTGCATTTGTTTGCTCATTTCATTCAAAAACAACTCGGATAGATTTTTCGTAAAAAATGATAGTAAATACTAAATTATTCAAATGCAAACCAAAATTTGTATTCAATTCAAAATATTTCTCCACAATCTCTGTTTGCACCTAAAACTCATGTTTGGTGCATTTGTTCGCTCATTTCATTCAAAAACAACTCGGATAGATTTTTCGTAATGAATGATAGTAAATACTAAATTATTCAAATGCAAACCAAAATTTGTATTCAATTCAAAATATTTCTCCACAATCTCTGTTTGCACCTAAAACTCATGTTTCGTGCATTTGTTTGCTCATTTCATTCAAAAAGAACTCGGATAGATTTTTCGTAAAGAATGATAGTAAATACTAAATTATTCAAATGCAAACCAAAATTTGTATTCAATTTAAGATATTTCTCCACAATCTTTGTTTACACCTAATACTCATGTTTCGTGCATTTGTTTGCTCATTTCATTCAAAAACAACTCGGATAGATTTTTCGTAAAGAATGATAGTAAATACTAAATTATTCAAATGCAAACCAAAATTTGTATTCAATTTAAGATATTTCTCCACAATCTTTGTTTACACCTAATACTCATGTTTCGTGCATTTGTTTGCTCATTTCATTCAAAAACAACTCGGATAGATTTTTCGTAAAAAATGATAGTAAATACTAAATTATTCAAATGCAAACCAAAATTTGTATTCAATTCAAAATATTTCTCCACAATCTCTGTTTGCACCTAAAACTCATGTTTGGTGCATTTGTTCGCTCATTTCATTCAAAAACAACTCGGATAGATTTTTCGTAATGAATGATAGTAAATACTAAATTATTCAAATGCAAACCAAAATTTGTATTCAATTCAAAATATTTCTCCACAATCTCTGTTTCCACCTAAAACTCATGTTTCGTGCATTTGTTTGCTCATTTCATTCAAAAACAACTCGGATAGATTTTTCGTAAAGAATGATAGTAAATACTAAATTATTCAAATGCAAACCAAAATTTGTATTCAATTTAAGATATTTCTCCACAATCTTTGTTTACACCTAATACTCATGTTTCGTGCATTTGTTTGCTCATTTCATTCAAAAACAACTCGGATAGATTTTTCGTAAAGAATGATAGTAAATACTAAATTATTCAAATGCAAACCAAAATTTGTATTCAATTCAAAATATTTCTCCACAATCTCTGTTTGCACCTAAAACTCATGTTTCGTGCATTTGTTTGCTCATTTCAGTCAAAAACAACTCGGATAGATTTTTCGTAAAAAATGATAGTAAATACTAAATTATTCAAATGCAAACCAAAATTTGTATTCAATTCAAAATATTTCTCCACAATCTCTGTTTGCACCTAAAACTCATGTTTGGTGCATTTGTTCGCTCATTTCATTCAAAAACAACTCGGATAGATTTTTCGTAAAGAATGATAGTAAATACTAAATTATTCAAATGCAAACCAAATTTTGTATTCAATTCAAAATATTTCTCCACAATCTCTGTTTGCACCTAAAACTCATGTTTCGTGCATTTGTTTGCTCATTTCATTCAAAAACAACTCGGATAGATTTTTCGTAAAGAATGATAGTAAATACTAAATTATTCAAATGCAAACCTAAATTTGAATTCAATTTAAGATATTTCTCCACAATCTTTGTTTGCACCTAAAACTCATGTTTCGTGCATTTGTTTGCTCATTTCATTCAAAAACAACTCGGATAGATTTTTCGTAAAGAATGATAGTAAATACTAAATTATTCAAATGCAAACCAAAATTTGTATTCAATTCAAAATATTTCTCCACAATCTCTGTTTGCACCTAAAACTCATGTTTCGTGCATTTGTTTGCTCATTTCATTCAAAAAGAACTCGGATAGATTTTTCGTAAAGAATGATAGTAAATACTAAATTATTCAAATGCAAACCAAAATTTGTATTCAATTTAAGATATTTCTCCACAATCTTTGTTTACACCTAATACTCATGTTTCGTGCATTTGTTTGCTCATTTCATTCAAAAACAACTCGGATAGATTTTTCGTAAAAAATGATAGTAAATACTAAATTATTCAAATGCAAACCAAAATTTGTATTCAATTCAAAATATTTCTCCACAATCTCTGTTTGCACCTAAAACTCATGTTTGGTGCATTTGTTCGCTCATTTCATTCAAAAACAACTCGGATAGATTTTTCGTAATGAATGATAGTAAATACTAAATTATTCAAATGCAAACCAAAATTTGTATTCAGTTCAAAATATTTCTCCACAATCTCTGTTTGCACCTAAAACTCATGTTTCGTGCATTTGTTTGCTCATTTCATTCAAAAACAACTCGGATAGATTTTTCGTAAAGAATGATAGTAAATACTAAATTATTCAAATGCAAACCTAAATTTGAATTCAATTTAAGATATTTCTCCACAATCTTTGTTTGCACCTAAAACTCATGTTTCGTGCATTTGTTTGCTCATTTCATTCAAAAACAACTCGGATAGATTTTTCGTAAAGAATGATAGTAAATACTAAATTATTCAAATGCAAACCAAAATTTGTATTCAATTCAAAATATTCCTCCACAATCTCTGTTTGCTCATTTCATTCAAAAACAACTCGGATATATTTTTCGTAAAGAATGATAGTAAATACTAAATTATTCATATGCAAACCTAAATTTGTATTCAATTCAAAATATTTCTCCACAATCTGTGTTTGCACCTAATACTCATGTTTCGTGCATTTGTTTGCTCATTTCATTCAAAAACTACTCGGATAGATTTTTCGTAAAGAATGATAGTAAATACTAAATTATTCAAATGCAAACCAAAATTTGTATTCAATTAAAAATATTTCTCCACAATCTCTGTTTGCACCTAAAACTCATGTTTCGTGCATTTGTTTGCTCATTTCATTCAAAAACAGCTCGGATAGATTTTTCGTAAAGAATGATAGTAAATACTAAATTATTCAAATGCAAACCTAAATTTGAATTCAATTTAAGATATTTCTCCACAATCTTTGTTTGCATCTAATACTCATGTTTCGTGCATTTGTTTGCTCATTTCATTCAAAAACAACTCGGATAGATTTTTCGTAAAGAATGATAGTAAATACTAAATTATTCAAATGCAAACCTATTGCCAGATTTCTTTTTGTAGAATCTTCGCATTGTTGTGGACTAAAAAATGTTCTTAGCGAGATTGGCATATTGGACCCCTGTTCAGATAGAAAATGATTTTTTTGTTGTACTGTTCAGATTCGGCCAAGTGGAGAGAGAAACATAATAATCAACTTTTTCTTCAAATCTCTTCACACGGGAGGGGTAGGAAAAGATAGGTTATTATTATTTTGCATGTCTTGAGGAGATAGAAAAAAGAATGAGCGAAGAATAGCGCCCGTAGTTGATGATATCCTTAAATTACCTCGGGTTGGTCAGAAACAGCAAATGTTTTTTTCTCTGGCTCCAACTTTGAACCCTTGGATCTCTCTGAGTTTTTATTTAATTGCCAGATTTCTTTTTGCAGAATCTTCGCATTGTTGTCGACTAAAAAATGTTCTTAGCGAAATTTGCATATTGGACCCTTATTCAGATAGAAAATGATTTTTTGTTCTACTGTCCGAATTCGGCCAAATGGAGAGAGAGAACATAATTATCAACTTTTTCTTCAAATATCTTCACACGTGAGGGGTAGGGAAAGATAGGTTATTATTATTTTGCATGTCTTGAGGAGATAGAAAAAGGAATGAGCCAAGAATAGCGCCCGTAGTTGAAGAAATCTTTAAATTACCTCGGGTTGGTCAGAAACAGCTAATGTTTTTTTCTCTGACTCCAACTTTGATCGCTTGGATCTCTCTCAGTTTTTATTCAATTGCCAGATTTCTTTTTGTACAATCTTCGCATTGTTGTCGACTAAGAAATTTTCTTAGCGAAATTTGCATATTAGACCCTTATTCAGATAGAAAATGATTTTTTTGTTGTACTGTCCAGATTCGGCCAAGTGGAGAGAGAACATAATTATCAACTTTTTCTTCAAATCTCTTCACACGTGACGGGTAGGAAAAGATAGGACATTATTATTTTGCATGTCTTGAGGAGATATAAAAAGGAATGAGCCAAGAATAGCGCCCGTAGTTGAAGAAATCTTTAAATTACCTCGGGTTGGTCAGAAACAGCTAATGTATTTTTCTCTGACTCCAACTTTGAACGCTTGGATCTCTCTCAGTTTTTATTCAATTGCCATATTTCTTTTTGTAGAATCTTCGCATTGTTGTCGACTAAAAAATGTTCTTAGCAAAATTTGCATATTGGACCCTTATTCAGATAGAAAATGATTTTTTTGTTGTACTGTCCAGATTCGACCAAGTGGAGAGAGAACATAATTATCAACTTTTTCTTCAAATCTCTTCACATGTGAGGGGTAGGAAAAGATAGGTTATTATTATTTTGCATGTCTTGAGGAGATAGAAAAAAGAATGAGCCAAGAATAGCGCCCGTAGTTGAAGAAATCTTTAAATTATCTCGGGTTGGTCAAAAACAGCTAATGTTTTTTTCTCTGACTCCAACTTTGAACGCTTGGATCTCTCAGAGTTTTTATTCAATTGCCAGATTTCTTTTTGTAGAATCTTCTCATTGTTGTTGATAAAAAATGTTCTTAGCGAAATTTGCATAATCGACCCTTATTCAGATAGAAAATGATTTTTTGTTCAACTGTCCGAATTCGGCCAAATGGAGAGAGAACATAATTATCAACTTTTTCTTCAAATATCTTCACACGTGAGTGGTAGGGAAAGATAGGTTATCATTATTTTGCATGTCTTGAGGAGATAGAAGAAGGAATGAGCCAAGAATAGCGCCCGTAGTTGAAGAAATCTTTAAATTACCTCGGGTTGGTCAGAAACAGCTAATGTTTTTTTCTCTTACTCCAACTTTGAACGCTTGGATCTCTCTCAGTTTTTATTCAATTGCCAGATTTCTTTTTGTAGAATCTTCGCATCGTTGTCGACTAAAAAATGTTCATAGCGAAATTTGCATATTGGACCCTTATTCAGATAGAAACTGATTTTTTTGTTGTTCTGTCCAGATTCGACCAAGTAGAAAGAGAACATAATTATCAACTTTTTCTTCAAATCTCTTCACATGTGAGGGGTAGGAAAAGATAGGTTATTATTATTTTGCATGTCTTGCGGAGATAGAAAAAAGAATGAGCCAAGAATAGCGCCCGTAGTTGAAGAAATCTTTAAATTACCTCGGGTTGGTCAGAAACAGCTAATGTTTTTTTCTCTAACTCCAACTTTGAATGCTTGGATCTCTCTCAGTTTTTATTCAATTGCCAGATTTATTTTTGTAGAATCTTCGCATTGTTGTCGACTAAAAAATGTTCTTAGCGAAATTTGCATATTGGACCCTTAAATGATTTTTTTGTTGTACTATCCAGATTCGGCCAAGTGGAGAGAGAACATAACTATCAACTTTTTCTTCAAATCTCTTCACACGGGAGGGGTAGGAAAAGATAGGTTATAGTTATGTTGCATGTCTTGAGGAGATAGAAAAAAGAATGAGCCAAGAATTGTGCCCGTTGTTGAAGATATCCTTAAATTACCTCGGGTTGGTCAGAAACAGCTAATGTTTTTTGCTCTGACTCCAACTTTGAACCCTTGGATCTCTCTGAGTTTTTATTCAATTGCCAGATTTCTGTTTGTAGAATCTTCTCATTGTTGTCGATAAAAAATGTTCTCAGCGAAATTAGCATATTGGACCCTTATTCAGATAGAAAATGATTTTTTGTTCAACTGTCTGAATTCGGCCAAATGGAGAGAGAACATAATTATCAACTTTTTCTTCAAATATCTTCACACGTGAGTGGTAGGGAAAGATAGGTTATTGTTATTTTGCATGTCTTGAGGAGATAGAAAAAGGAATAAGCCAAGAATAGCGCCCGTAGTTGAAGAAATCTTTATATTACCTCGGGTTGGTCAGAAACAGCTAATGTTTTTTTCTCTTACTCCAACTTTGAACGCTTGGATCTCTCTCAGTTTTTATTCAATTGCCAGATTTCTTTTTGTAGAATCTTCGCATGGTAGTCGACTAAAAAATGTTCTTAGCAAAATTTGCATATTGGACCCTTATTTAGATTGAAAATGATTTTTTTGTTGTACTGTCCAGATTCGGCCAAGTGGAGAGAGAACATAATTATCAACTTTTTCTTCAAATCTCTTCTCACGTGAGGGGTGCGAAAAGATAGGTTAATATTATTTTCCATGTCTTGAGGAGATAGAAAAAAGAATGCGCCAAGAATAGCGCCCGTAGTTGAAGATATCTTTAAATTACCTTGGGTTGGTCAGAAACAGCTAATGTTTTTTTCTGTGACTCCAACTTTGAACGCTTGGATCTCTCTCAGTTTTTATTCAATTGCCAGATTTCTTTTTGGAGAATCTTCGCATTGTTGTCGACTAAAAAATGTTCTTAGCGAAATTTGCATATTGGACCCTTATTCAGATAGAAAATGATTTTTTTGTTGTACTGTCCAAATTCGGCCAAGTGGAGAGAGAACATAATTATCTACTTTTTCTTCAAATCTCTTCTCACGTGAGGGTGCGAAAAGATAGGTTATTATTATTTTGCATGTCTTGAGGAGATAGAAAAAAGAATGAGCCAAGAATAGCGCCCGTAGTTGAAGATATCATTAAATTACCTTGGGTTGGTCAGAAACAGCTAATGTTTTTTCCTCTGACTCCAACTTTGAACGCTTGGATCTATCTCAGTTTTTATTCAATTGCCAGATTTCTTTTTGTAGAATTTTCGCATTGTTGTCGACTAAAAAATGTTCTTAGCGATATTTGCATATTGGACCCTTATTCAGATAGAAAATGATTTTTTTTTTGTACTGTCCAGATTCGGCCAAGTGGAGAGAGAACATAATTATCAACTTTTTCTTCAAACCTCTTCACACGTGAGGGGTAGGAAAAGATAGGTTATTATTATTTTGCATGTCTTGAGGAGATAGAAAAAAGAATGAGCTATGAAAAGCGCCCATAGTTGAAGAAATCTTTAAATTACCTCGGGTTGGTCAGAAACAGCTAATGTTTTTTTCTCTGACTCCAACTTTGAATGCTTGGATCTCTCTCAGTTTTTATTCAATTGCCAGATTTCTTTTTGTAGAATCTTCGCATTGTTGTCGACTAAAAAATGTTCTTAGCGAAATTTGCATATTGGACCCTTATTCAGATACAAAATGATTTTTTTGTTGTACTGTCCAGATTCGACCAAGTGGAGAGAGAGCATAATTATCAACTTTTTCTTCAAATCTCTTCACACGTAAGGGTAGGAAAAGATAGGTTATTATTATTTTCCATGTCTTGAGGAGAAAGAAAAAAGAATGAGCCAAGAACAGCGCCCGTAGTTGAAGAAATCTTTAAATTACCTCGGGTTGGTCAGAAACAGCTAATGTTTCTTTCTCTGACCCCAACTTTGAACGCTTGGATCTCTCTCAGTTTTTATTCAATTGCCAGATTTCTTTTTCTAGAATCTTCGCATTGTTGTCAACTAAAAAATGTTCTTAGTGAAATTTGCATATTGGACCCTTATTCAGATAGAAAATGATTTTTTTGTTGTACTGTCCAGTTTCGGCCAAGTGGAGAGAGAACATAATTATCAACTTTTTCTTCAAATCTCTTCTCACGTGAGGGTAGGAAAAGATAGGTTATTATTATTTTGCATGTCTTGAGGAGATAGAAAAAAGAATGAGCCAAGAATAGCGCCCGTAGTTGAAGATATCTTTAAATTACCTTGGGTCGGTCAGAAACAGCTAATGTTTTTTCCTCTGACTCCAACTTTGAACGATTGGATCTCTCTCAGTTTTTATTCAATTGCCAGATTTCTTTTTGTAGAATTTTCGCATTGTTGTCGACTAAAAAATGTTCTTAGCGAAATTTGCATATTGGACCCTTATTCAGATAGAAAATGATTTTTTTTTTGTACTGTCCAGATTCGGCCAAGTGGAGAGAGAACATAATTATCATGTTTTTCTTCAAATCTCTTCACACGTGAGGGGTAGGAAAAGATAGGTTATTATTATTTTGCTTGTCTTGAGGAGATAGAAAAAAGAATGAGCTAAGAATAGCGCCCATAGTTGAAGAAATCTTTAAATTACCTCGGGTTGGTCAGAAACAGCTAATATTTTTTTCTCTGACTCCAACTTTGAATGCTTGGATCTCTCTCAGTTTTTATTCAATTGCCAGATTTCTTTTTGTAGAATCTTCGCATTGTTGTCGACTAAAAATTGTTCTTAGCGAAATTTACATATTGGACCCTTATTCAGATACAAAATGATTTTTTTGTTGTACTGTCCAGATTCGACCATGTGGAGAGAGAACATAATTATCAACTTTTTCTTCAAATCTCTTCACACGTGAGGGTAGGAAAAGATAGGTTATTATTATTTTGCATGTCTTGAGGAGATAGAAAAAAGAATGAGCCAAGAATAGCGCCCGTAGGGGAAGAAATCTTTAAATTACCTCGGGTTGGTCAGAAACGGCTAATGTTTCTTTCTCTGACTCCAACTTTGAACGCTTGGATCTCTCTCAGTTTTTATTCAATTGCCAGATTTCTTTTTGTTGAATCTTCGCATTGTTGGCAACAAAAAAATGTTCTTAGTTAAATTTGCATATTGGACCCTTATTCAGATAGAAAATGATTTTTTTGTTGTACTGTCCAGTTTCGGCCAAGTGGAGAGAGAACATAATTATCAACTTTTTCATCAAATCTCTTCTCACGTGAGGGGTAGGAAAAGATAGGTTATTATTATTTTGCATGTCTTGAGGAGATAGAAAAAAGAATGAGCCAAGAATAGCGCCCGTAGTTGAAGATATCTTTAAATTACCTCGGGTTGGTCAGAAACAGCTAATGTTTTTTTCTCTGACTCCAACTTTGAACGCTTGGATCTCTCTCAGTTTTTATTCAATTGCCAGATTTCTTTTTGTAGAATCTTCGCATTGTTGTCGACTAAAAAATGTTCTTAGCGAAATTTGCATATTGGACCCTTATTCAGATAAAAAATGATTTTTTTGTTGTACTGTCCAGATTCGGCCAAGTGGAGAGAGAACATAATTATCTACTTTTTCTTCAAATCTCTTCTCACGTGAGGGGTGCCAAAAGATAGGTTATTATTATTTTGCATGTCTTGAGGAGATAGAAAAAAGAATGAGCCAAGAATAGCGCCCGTAGTTGAAGATATCTTTAAATTACCTTGGGTTGGTCAGAAACAGCTAATGTTTTTTCCTCTGACTCCAACTTTGAACGCTTGGATCTCTCTCAGTTTTTATTCAATTGCCAGATTTCTTTTTGTAGAATCTTCGCATTATTGTCGACTAAAAAATGTTCTTAGCTAAATTTGCATATTGGACCCTTATTCAGATAGAAAATGATTTTTTTTTTGTACTATCCAGATTCGGCCAAGTGGAGAGAGAACATAATTATCAACTTTTTCTTCAAATCTCTTCACACGTGAGGGGTAGGAAAAGATAGGTTATAATTATTTTGCATGTCTTGAGGAGATAGAAAAAAGAATGAGCAAAGAATAGCGCGCATAGTTGAAGAAATCTTTAAATTACCTCGGGTTGGTCTGAAACCGCTAATGTTTTTTTCTCTGACTCCAACTTTGAATGCTTGGATCTCTCTCAGTTTTTATTCAATTGCCAGATTTCTTTTTGTAGAATCTTCGCATTGTTGTCGACTAAAAAATGTTCTTTGCGAAATTTGCATATTGGACCCTTATTCAGATAGAAAATGATTTTTTTCTTGTACTGTCCAGATTCGACCAAGTGGAGAGAGCACATAATTATCAACTTCTTCTTCAAATATCTTCACACATGAGGGGTAGGGAAATATAGTTTATTATTATTTTGCATGTCTTGAGGAGATAGAAAAAAGAATGAGCCAAGAATAGCGCCCGTTGTTGAAGAAATCTTTAAATTAGCTCGGGTTGGTCAGAAAGAGCTAATGTTTTTTTCTCTGACTCCAACTTTGAACGCTTGGATCTCTCTCAGTTTTTATTCAATCGCCAGATTTCTTTTTGTAGAATCTTCCCATTGTTGTCGACTAAAAAATGTTCTTAGCGAGATTTGCATATTGGACCCTTGTTCAGATAGAAAATGATTTTTTTGTTGTACTGTCCAGATTCGACCAAGTGGAGAGAGAATATAATTATCAACTTTTCCTTCAAATCTCTTCACACGGGAGGGGTAGGAAAAGATAGGTTATTTATATTTTGCATGTCTTGAGGAGATAGAAAAAATAATCAGCCAAGAATAGCGCCCGTAGTTGAAGAAATCTTTAAGTTACCTCGGGTTGGTCAGAAACAGCTAATTTTTTTTTCTCTGACTCCAACTTTGAACGCTTGGATCTCTCTCAGTTTTTATTCAATTGCCAGATTTCTTTTTGTAGAATCTTCGCATTGTTGTCGACTAAAAAATGTTCTTAGCGAGATTTGCATATTGGACCCTTGTTCAGATAGAAAATGATTTTTTTGTTGTACTGTCCAGATTCGGCCAAGTGGAGAGAGAACATAATTATCGACTTTTTCTTCAAATCTCTTCTCACGTGAGGGGTAGGAAAAGATAGGTTATTATTATTTTTGATGTCTTGAGGAGATAGAAAAAAGAACGAGCCAAGAATAGCGCCCGTAGTTGACGATATCTTTAAATTACCTCGGGTTGGTCAGAAACAGCTAATGTTTTTTTCTCTGACTCCAACTTTGAACGCTTGGATCTCTCTCAGTTTTTATTCAATTGCCAGATTTCTTTTTGTAGAATCTTCCCATTGTTGTCGACTAAAAAATGTTCTTAGCGAGATTTGCATATTGGACCCTTGTTCTGATAGAAAATGATTTTTTTGTTGTACTGTCCAAATTCGGCCAAGTGGAGAGAGAACATAATTATCAACTTTTCCTTCAAATCTCTTCACACGGGAGGGGTAGGGAAAGATAGGTTATTATTATTTTGCATGTCTTGAGGAGATAGAAAAATGAATGAGCGAAGAACAGCGCCCGTAGTTGAAGATATCCTTAAATTCCTCGGGTTGGTCAGAAACAGCTAATGTTTTTTTCTCTGACTCCAACTTTGAACGCTTGGATCTCTCTCAGTTTTTATTCAATTGTCAGATTTCTTTTTGTAGAATCTTCGCATTGCTGTCGACTAAAAAATGTTCTTAGAAAAATTTGCATATTGGATCCTTATTCACATAGAAAATGATTTTTTTGTCGTAGTGTCCAGATTCGGCCAAGTGGAGAGAGAACATAATTATCAACTTTTTCTTAAAATCTCTTCACACGTGAGGGGTAGGAAAAGATAGGTTATTATTATTTTGCATGTCTTGAGTAGATAGAAAAATGAATGAGCCTAGAATAGCGCCCGTAGTTGAAGAAATCTTTAAATTACCTCGGGTTGGTCAGAAACAGCTAATGTTTTTTTCTCTGACTCCAACTTTGAACGCATGGATCTCTCTCAGTTTTAATTCAATTGCCAGATTTCTTTTTGTAGAATCTTCGCATTGTTGTCGACTAAAAAATGTTCTTAGCAAAATTTGCATATTGGACCCTTATTCTGATAGAAAATGATTTTTTTGTTGTACTGTCCAGATTCGGCGAAGTGGAGAGAGAACATAATTATCAAGTTTTTCTTCAAATCTCTTCTCACGTGAGGGGTAGGAAAAGATAGGTTATTATTATTTTGCATGTCTTGAGGAGATAGAAAAAAGAATGAGCCAAGAATAGCACCCGTAGTTGAGGAAATATTTAAATTACCTCGGGTTGGTCAGAAACAGCTAATGTTTTTTTTTCTGACTCCAACTTTGAACACTTGGATCTCTCCTAGTTTTTATTCAATTGCCAGATTTCTTTTTGTAGAATCTTCGCATTGTTGTCGACTAAAAAATGTTCTTAGCGAGATTGGCATATTGGACCCCTGTTCAGATAGAAAATGATTTTTTTGTTGTACTGTCCAGATTCGGCCAAGTGGAGAGAGAACATAATTATCAACTTTTTCTTCAAATCTCTTCACACGGGAGGGGTAGGAAAATATAGGTTATTATTATTTTGCATGTCTTGAGGAGATAAAAAAAGAATGAGCGAAGAATAGCGCCCGTAGTTGAAGATATCCTTAAATTACCTCGGGTTGGTCAGAAACAGCAAATGTTTTTTTCTCTGGCTCCAACTTTGAACCCTTGGATCTCTCTGAGTTTTTATTCAATTGCCAGATTTCTTTTTGTAGAATCTTCGCATTGTTGTCGACTAAAAACTGTTCTTAGCGAAATTTGCATATTGGACCCTTATTCAGATAGAAAATGATTTTTGTTCTACTGTCCGAATTCGGCCAAATGGAGAGAGAACATAATTAACAACTTTTTCTTCAAATATCTTCACACGTGAGGGGTAGGGAAAGATAGGTTATTATTATTTTGCATGTCTTGAGGAGATAGAAAAAGGAATGAGCCAAGAATAGCGCCCGTAGTTGAAGAAATCTTTAAATTACCTTGGGTTGGTCAGAAACAGCTAATGTTTTTTTCTCTTACTCCAACTTTGAACGCTTGGATCTCTCTCAGTTTTTATTCAATTGCCAGATTTCTTTTTGTAGAATCTTCGCATGGTTGTCGACTAAAAAATGTTCTTAGCGAAATTTGCATATTGGACCCTTATTCAGATAGAAAATGATTTTTTGTTCAACTGTCCGAATTCGGCCAAATGGAGAGAGAACATAATTATCAACTTTTTCTTCAAATATCTTCACACGTGAGTGGTAGGGAAAGATAGGTTATTATTATTTTGCATGTCTTGAGGAGATAGAAAAAGGAATGAGCCAAGAATAGCGCCCGTAGTTGAAGAAATCTTTAAATTACCTTGGGTTGGTCAGAAACAGCTAATGTTTTTCTCTCTGACTCCAACTTTGAACGCTTGGATCTCTCTCAGTTTTTATTCACTTGCCATATTTCTTTTTGTAGAATCTTCGCATTGTTGTCGACTAAAAAATGTTCTTAGCAAAATTTGCATATTGGACCCTTATTCAGATAGAAAATGATTTTTTTGTTGTACTGTCAAGATTCGGCCATGTGGAGAGAGAACATAATTATCAACTTTTTCTTCAAATATCTTCACACGTGAGTGGTAGGGAAAGATAGGTTATTCTTATTTTGCATGTCTTGAGGAGATAGAAAAAGGAATGAGCCAAGAATAGCGCCCGTAGTTGAAGAAATCGTTAAATTACCTCGGGTTGGTCAGAAACAGCTAATGTTTTTTTCTCTTACTCCAACTTTGAACGCTTGGATCTCTCTCAGTTTTTATTCAATTGCCAGATTTCTTTTTGTAGAATCTTGGCATGGTTGTCGACTAAGAAATGTTTTTAGCAAAATTTGCATATTGGACCCTTATTCAGATAGAAAAAGATTTTTTTGTTGTACTGTCCAGTTTCGGCCAAGTGGAGAGAGAACATAATTATGAACTTTTTCTTCAAATCTCTTCACACGGGAGGGGTAGGAAAAGATAGGTTATAATTATTTTGCATGTCTTGAGGAGATAGAAAAAAGAATGAGCCAAGAATTGTGCCCGTTGTTGAAGATATCCTTAAATTACCTCGGGTTGGTCAGAAACAGCTAATGTTTTTTTCGCTGACTCCAACTTTGTACCCTTGGCTCTCTCTGAGTTTTTATTCAATTGCCAGATTTCTTTTTGTAGAATCTTCGCATTGTTGTCGACTAAAAAATGTTCTTAGCAAAATTTGCATATTAGACACTTATTCAGATAGAAAATGATTTTTTGTTCTACTGTCCGAATTCGGCCAAATGGAGAGAGAACATAATTATCAACTTCTTCTTCAAATATCTTCACACATGAGAGGTGGGGAAAGATAGTTTATTATTATTTTGCATGTCTTGAGGAGATAGAAAAAGGAATGAGCCAAGAATAGCGCCCGTAGTTGAAGAAATCTTTAAATTACCTCGGATTGGTCAGAAACAGCTAATGTTTTTTTCTCTTACTCCAAGTTTGAACGCTTGGATCTCTCTCAGTTTTTATTCAATTGCCAGATTTCTTTTTGTAGAATCTTCGCATGGTTGTCGACTAAGAAATGTTCTTAGCAAAATTTGCATATTGGACCCTTATTCAGATAGAAAATGATTTTTTTGTTGTACTGTCCAGTTTCGGCCAAGTGGAGAGAGAACATAATTATGAACTTTTTCTTCAAATCTCTTCACACGGGAGGGGTAGGAAAAGATAGGTTATAATTATTTTGCATGTCTTGAGGAGATAGAAAAAAGAATGAGCCAAGAATTGTGCCTGTTGTTGAAGATATCCTTAAATTACCTCGGGTTGGTCAGAAACAGCTAATGTTTTTTTCGCTGACTCCAACTTTGTACCCTTGGCTCTCTCTGAGTTTTTATTCAATTGCCAGATTTCTTTTTGTAGAATCTTCGCATTGTTGTCGACTAAAAAATGTTCTTAGCAAAATTTGCATATTAGACACTTATTCAGATAGAAAATGATTTTTTGTTCTACTGTCCGAATTCGGCCAAATGGAGAGAGAACATAATTATCAACTTCTTCTTCAAATATCTTCACACATGAGAGGTGGGGAAAGATAGTTTATTATTATTTTGCATGTCTTGAGGAGATAGAAAAAGGAATGAGCCAAGAATAGCGCCCGTAGTCGAAGAAATCTTTAAATTACCTCGGATTGGTCAGAAACAGCTAATGTTTTTTTCTCTTACTCCAACTTTGAACGCTTGGATCTCTCTCAGTTTTTATTCAATTGCCAGATTTCTTTTTGTAGAATCTTCGCATGGTTGTCGACTAAAAAATGTTCTTAGCAAAATTTGCATATTGGACCCTTATTCAAATAGAAAAAGATTTTTTGTTCTACTTTCCGAATTCGGCCAAATGGAGAGAGAACATAATGATCAACTTTTTCTTCAAATATCTTCACACGTGAGAGGTAGGGAAAGATAGGTTATTATTATTTTGCATGTCTTGAGGAGATAGAA
Source organism: Juncus effusus (assembly GCA_027726005.1). Classification (NCBI taxonomy): domain Eukaryota; kingdom Viridiplantae; phylum Streptophyta; class Magnoliopsida; order Poales; family Juncaceae; genus Juncus; species Juncus effusus. The sequence goes on from CM050893.1 coordinate 6,205,351, forward strand.
AAAGGAATGAGCCAAGAATAGCGCCCGTAGTTGAAGAAATCTTTAAATTACCTCGGGTTGGTCAAAAACAGCTAATGTTTTTTTCTCTGACTCCAACTTTGAACACTTGGATCTCTCTCAGTTTTTATTCAATTGCCAGATTTCTATTTGTAGAATCTTCGCATGGTTGTCGACTAAAAAATGTTCTTAGCAAAATTTGCATATTGGACCCTTATTCAAATAGAAAAAGATTTTTTTGTTGTACTGTCCAGATTCGGCCAAGTGGAGAGAGAACATAATTATCAACTTTTTCTTCAAATCTCTTCTCACGTGAGGGGTGGGAAAAGATAGGTTATTATTATTTTGCATGTCTTGAGGAGATAGAAAAAAGAATGAGCCATGAATAGCGCACGTAGTTGAAGATATCTTTAAATTACCTGGGGTTGGTCAGAAACAGCTAATGTTTTTTTCTCTGGCTCCGACTATGAACGCTTGGATCTCTCTCAGTTTTTATTCAATTGCCAGATTTCATTTTGTAGAATCTTCGCATTGTCGTCGACTAAAAAAATGTTCTTGGCGAAATTTGCATATTGGACCCTTATTCAGATAGAAAATGATTTTTTTGTTGTACTGTCCAGATTCGGCCAAGTGGAGAGAGAACATAATTATCAACTTTTCCTTCAAATCTCTTCACACGGGAGGGGTAGGAAAAGATAGGTTCTTATTATTTTGCATGTCTTGAGGAGATAGAAAATAGAATGAGCTAAGAATAGCGCCCGTAGTTGAAGATATTCTTAAATTTCCTCGGGTTGGTCGGAAACAGCTAATTTTTTTTCTCTCACTCCAACTTTGAACCCTTGGCTCTCTCTTAGTTTTTATTCAATTGCCAGATTTCTTTTTGTAGAATCTTCGCATTGTTGTCGACTAAAAAATGGTCTTAGCGAAATTTGCATATTGGACCCTTATTCAGATAGAAAATGATTTTTTGTTCTACTGTCCGAATTCGGCCAAATGGAGAGAGAACATAATTATCTACTGTTTCTTCAAATATCTTCACACGTGAGGGGTAGGCAAAGATAGGTTATTATTATTTTGCATGTCTTGAGGAGATAGAAAAAGGAATGAGCCAAGAATAGCGCCCGTAGTTGAAGAAATCTTTAAATTACCTCGGGTTGGTCAGAAACAGCTAATGTTTTTTTCTCTGACTCCAACTTTGAACGCTTGGATCTCTCTCAGTTTTTATTCAATTGCCAGATTTCTTTTTGTAGAATCTTCGCATGGTTGTCAACTAAAATATGTTCTTAGCAAAATTTGCATATTGGACCCTTATTCAGATAGAAAATAATTTTTTTGTTGTACTGTCCAGATTCGGCCAAGTGGAGAGAGAACATAATTATCAACTTTTTCTTCAAATCTCTTCTCACGTGAGGGGTAGGAAAAGATAGGTTATTATTGTTTTGCATGTCTTGCGTAGATAGAAAAAAGAATGAGCCAAGAATAGCGCCCGTAGCAGAAGAAATCTTTAAATTACCTCGGGTTGGTCAGAAACAGCTAATGTTTTTTTCTCTGACTCCAATTTTGAAGGCTTGGATCTCTCTCAGTTTTTATTCAATTGCCAGATTTCTTTTTGTAGAATCTTCGCATTGTTGTCGACTAAAAAATGTTCTTAGCGAGATTTGCATATTGAACCCTTGTTCAGATAGAAAATGATTTTTTTGTTGTACTGTCCAGATTCGGCCAAGTGGAGAGAGAACATAATTATCAACTTTTCCTTCAAATCTCTTCACACGGGAGGGGTAGGAAAAGATAGGTTATTATTATTTTGCATGTCTTGAGGAGATAGAAAAAAGAATGAGCGAAGAATAGCGCCCGTAGTTGAAGATATCCTTAAATTAACTCGGGTTGGTCGGAAACAGCTAATTTTTTTTCTCTGACTCCTACTTTGAACCCTTGGCTCTCTCTGAGTTTTTATTCAATTGCCAGATTTCTTTTTGTAGAATCTTCGCATTGTTGTCGACTAAAAAATATTCTTAGCGAAATTTGCATATTGGACCCTTATTCAGATAGAAAATGATTTTTTGTTCTACTGTCCGAATTCGGCCAAAGGGAGAGAGAACATAATTATCAACTTTTTCTTCAAATATCTTCACACGTGAGGGGTAGGGAAAGATTGGTTATTATTATTTTGCATGTCTTGAAGAGATAGAAAAAGGAATGAGCCAAGAATAGCGCCCGTAGTTGAAGAAATCTTTAAATTACCTCGGGTTGGTCAGAAACCGCTAATGTTTTTTTCTCTGTGTCCAACTTTGAACGCTCGGATCTCTCTTAGTTTTGCTTCAATTGCCAGATTTCTTTTTGTAGAATCTTCGCATGGTTGTCGACTAAAAAATGTTCTAAGCAAAATTTGCATATTGGACCTTTATTCAGATAGAAAATGATTTTTTTGTTGTACTGTCCAGATTCGGCCAAGTGGAGAGAGAACATAATTATCAACTTTTTCTTCAAATCACTTCACCCGTGAGGGGTAGGAAAAGATAGGTTATTATTATTTTGCATGTCTTGAGTAGATAGAAAAACGAATGAGCCAAGAATAGCGCCCGTAGTTAAAGAAGTCTTTAAATTATCTCGGGTTGGTCAGAAACAGCTAATGTTTTTTTCTCTGACTCCGACTTTGAACGCTTGGATCTCTCTCAGTTTTTATTCAGTTGCCAGATTTCTTTTTGTAGAATCTTCGCATTGTTGTCGACTAAAAAATGTTCTTAGCAAAATTTGCATATTGGACCCTTATTTAGATAGGAAATGATTTTTTTGTTGTACTGTCCAGATTCGGCCAAGTGGAGAGAGAACATAATTATCAACTTTTTCTTCAAATCTCTTCTCACGTGAGTGGTAGGAAAAGATAGGTTATTATTATTTTGCATGTCTTGAGTAGATAGAAAAAAGAATGATCCAAGAATAGCGCCCGTAGTTGAAGAAATCATTAAATTACCATGGGTTGGTCAGAAACAGCTAATGTTTTTTTCTCTGACTCCGACTTTGAACGCTTGGATCTCTTTCAGTTTTTATTCAATTGCCAGATTTCTTTTTGTAGAATCTTCGCATTGTTGTCGACTAAAAAATGTTCTTAGCGAGATTTGCATATTGGACCCTTGTTCAGATAGAAAATGATTTTTTGTTCTACTGTCCGAATTCGGCCAAAGTGAGAGAGAACATAATTATCTACTTTTTCTTCAAATCTCTTCACACGGGTGGGGTAGGAAAAGATAGGTTATGATTATTTTGCTTGTCTTGAGGAGATAGAAAAAAGAATGAGCGAAGAATAGCGCCCGTAGTTGAAGATATCCTTAAATACCTCGGGTTGGTCGGAAACAGCTAATGTGTTTTTCTCTGACTCCAACTTTGAACCCTTGGATCTCTCTGAGTTTTTATTCAATTGCCAGATTTCTTTTTGTAGAATCTTCGCATTGTTGTCGACTAAAAAATGTTCTCAGCGAATGTAAATCGCGCAAAACCGTCGTTGAATTTCACACAATTTAACAAAACAATTTATATTTCCCTATTAATCAATTACGAGTATGAGTGGTAACGAGTTTTAGGGGTCGAACACAAGGAGGTGTGGCCTCAAGAATTAACTAATCTCAATGATTTATTTCTAGTGGAAAATCTTTTAATTCAAGGTTTATTAGGTAAATTTCTAAGTTCGAATTCAAATATCAGTTTTGTTTCAAAAATTCAGCACGTCACACTTTAGTGATTTAATTCGTAACTAGTCAAAATAAACTCTGAATCCAACACGTGAGATACCGTTGGAAACTAGAAAGAGAGATCTATGATGTGGTCTTTTACTGGTATTATTAGTTTATTCAAGAATTTCGCGATATTTGCAGTTCAGTCCAGAATTTATTTCAGAATTAAAATCGGTTCAGCCGCAAGTTCAGAAAATTATAGAAAATTCACCCAAGCTTAAAAAATCCCAAGATTTGTACAGAAATTCAATTATCAAGTTTTGGATTAGTTGTTAAATTTTTGTAGAATTGTGTTTTGTGGTTTGAGATTTATAATGAAATTACAGATCTGGATCAGAAACTGGTTCTGACAGACCATCACTCACAAAAACTGTTATATCTCCTAATCTGTTTTAACAACTACTCTTTTAAAATTCATATTCAGAATCTACACTTCGAAATAATTCAGGTAGGACTATTTTTGGATTTTTATTATTTATTTTTATATTTTTAAAAATTCAGAAGAAAAGAAACAGTGAATCTGGACAGAAAGTTCAACAACAGAAATATTACAAACTTAGAAAATTAATATCTCACAAATTATAAATCGGAATTGGGCAAAATTTGATTTGAAAATTATCTACTAAATGAGATCTAGATTGTAAAAATATTTATTTAATTTTTCTGATTTGAAAAGGATACGAAATTAAGGAAAATTTACTGAAAAAGAGAGAAAGAACAATAGCAAGACAGAAACTGGATTAGGGTTTGATTTTCGGTTTAAAAATAGGGATTTATAGGAAATTTATGATGTGTAACAATCATTAATCACTAATTGTATAATTTCTCAGATTTAGATGATGGATTTGAGCAATCTAAGCTAAGATCTACTCAAGAAATTGACTCAACAACTAGTTTATTCTAAAACAGCCATTTCAAAACAAAACTTGATTTAAATCAATCACAACTCCAAATTAATCACACAAAATACTAAGCTAAGTGTTTTAGATGATTAACAAGCCAATAACCTCTAGATTCAATAGATTAATTGAAGAAAAATACTAAGCTAAGCAATTTTCCCCCAATTCATTCAAAAATATGTGTGTTTATGACTATTCATCAAAATTCAGCAAAATTACAAGATTATAAAGCAAGATTTCATGTATACAAATCACAAATTCCCCTCCCTATCTAGATTTACTCACACATATTCACAAGAACAAGAGTTTGACAAAATTTCATCATGATTATTACAAAATTGAGCTCTTGTGATCTAAATTTCAAATCTAATTATTCAAAGAGAATTGGACTAAACCGAGAGTTGGAGATCCAGCCGGTAGCTCCCTCGAGTCGATTTGAAGCTCCAATTGCGCCTCGATTCAAGCTAGAATCGACCGATTCGAATTTTCCCCAAATCAGCCCTAAATTGCGCGTTTTCACTCAAAAACGAAAATTAGAGCTCAAGAAAGCTTGAAACTCATTAATGGAGATTCTAGAGGTTAGAGAAGATGAATGGAGAGTGGTGTGTCGATTGAAGAGGCTTGAGACGTGTTTTATAGACTGAATTGGACTTGAGAGTCCAATGGCCTGTTTTGAATGGAGAAGATGATAGGGACTGAACCGAGGCTTGTGATTGGTTCAGGCGGATCAAGGGTTGTGTACTGAAGATCTGGTCGAAATTTCGTTGAATTTGGTTGAGGTTTGATCCGGTTTTGGGCGGTTGAATTTTTCACTCTGTTTTTGGCGGAACGATCAGATTTCGATCTGAAGTTTAAACGCGCGAGCGGTTGAATTCGTTGAGTCACTGACAGTGGTCCCTACTGGATTTGCTGCGCTGAAACGGGTCACAAATCGCGTGAAACGAGTCGCGTGCTGTTCTTCAGAATAGCGCTGAGTTTTTGAACGTCTTTTGATCTTTTACGGCGGAACGGGTCGAACGCGCGTGAAACAGGTCATTCTGAGCGAGAATGGCGCTGAATTCATTTTGAACGAAGATTGCTTGATCTTCTGTGGATCGCGAGCTACAGTCGGTCCTAAAACGAAGCTCTGAAAGACTAGTGTGAAGCGAATATGTATTTTGGATCCAATTTCGCATTGATTTTCAGACCCGTATTCGCTTCTTCTTCAATCCGTGAGTTGAGCTCGCACGGTTCTTCACTTCTGCTCACGTTCTCACTCCAAATGGCTTCCTCTCATTGCCACGAATCTACAGAGCTTTGAAACGCAGAAAATGGTTGAGAGTTCATCGAGTTTTCCTCATTTTTCTCCCGTTTCAGTTCGTTTCCGCCATTGATGGCTGTTCGAGCTTAAAGCTCGATCTTTGAGTAGCGGCAGCTCAATCCAGAGCTCAGGCTTCCTTCCTCACTTCCTCACGATGCTCTGCGTTGCGTTTTATGCGTCAATTCTTCCCTTAATTCATGAATTTCCGCCATTAACCGAACTCAGTGAAAATAACCCATCAGAACACAAAATCGTGAATCAAAACGAGATTTCAAGTTGTTTTTCTACCGAATTGAGGCTTCGGAATCCATTAAGAGACCCCACTGAAGCTATTCGACTCGTCAAACATCATCACTGTGTGAGAAAAATGCGAGAAGACCGATCGAATTCATCACACTGCCGAAATTCCGACCGTTGGATCATCCAGTTTGAAAAGTTCATTGAGGATTTCGTCGAACAGATTACGCAAACACGGATTTCTCGCTCGATTTTGCATCATTCAATGAGTTCTTCATATGGTTAGAAAGGGTAGACGATGGAGAAGAGAATGAGATCGGTTTTGGCTCGAATGGATGATGGTGGAAGGCACGGCAGATCAACCATGGTTTCGGTCCGTTTTTGGCACTTGTTTTGGCCGAATTCCGGCGATCGCCGGAACTTCCAAGACCGGAGAATGGCACCGGCATGTTCGTCTCGTCATGCTGAATCCATGGCTGGCTTGTTTGTTCGATTTCGAGCAGAATTGTGAATTATGAGGTTTGAAAAAGATGGGTTTGACCTGGTCAATTCGTTGACTTTGACCAATTTTGACCTGATTTTCAATTGGTGATTCTGAGAGTTCTAGAAGGTTTCTGATCGCGAGGATTGTACCGTTGGGTTCGTTTCGTCGAGCTCTTCGTTTTGGTATACCGTTCGACCCATTTTGGAGAAGTTGACTTTTGGTCAACTTGGCGATTTTTGGCGTTTGGCTCGGTTTGACTTGGTTGTAGAAGGTTTTTGAATTGTCGTAAAAGTTTGGGGAATTTTTTGTAGAGTGTTTGAGGTTTTTAGTTCGCCATCTTTGGCCCATTATTTGCGTTTTGGTCCAATTCTTCATTTTATGGCCTTTTCACCTGTAAAATCACACAAAAATGTATTAAGAGGTTTCAAATTATGTTTTATGAATTATGAGTATTTTTCATACATTTGATGTGAATTATGATTTAATTTGAGATGATAAAAACCCAAAAAATGTGTATAAAAATACACATTACAGCGAAATTTGCATATTGGACCCTTATTCAGATAGAAAATGATTTTTTGTTCTACTGTCCGAATTCGGCCAAATGGAGAGAGAACATAATTATCAACTTTTTCTTCAAATATCTTCACACGTGAGGGGTAGGAAAAGATAGGTTATTATTATTTTGCATGTCTTGAGGAGATAGAAAAAGGAATGAGCCAAGAATAGCGCCCGTAGGTGAGGAAATCTTTAAATTACCTCGGGTTGGTCAGAAACAGCTAATGTTTTTTTCTCTGACTCCAACTTTGAACGCTTGGATCTCTCTCAGTTTTTATTCAATTGCCAGATTTCTTTTTGTAGAATCTTCGCATGGTTGTCGACTAAAAAATGTTCTCAGCAAAATTTGCATATTGGAACCTTATTCAGATAGAAAATGATTTTTTTGTTGTACTGTCCAGATTCGGCCAAGTGGAGAGAGAACATAATTATCAACTTTTTCTTCAAATCTCTTCTCACGTGAGCGGTGGGAAAAGATAGGTTATTATTATTTCGCATGTCTTGAGGAGATAGAAAAAAGAATGAGCGAAGAATAGCGCCCGTAGTTGAAGATATCCTTAAATTACCTCGGGTTGGTCGGAAACAGCTAATGTGTTTTTCTCTGACTCCAACTTTGAACCCTTGGATCTCTCTGAGTTTTTATTCAATTGCCAGATTTCTTTTTGTAGAATCTTCGCATTGTTGTCGACTAAAAAATGTTCTCAGCGAAATTTGCATATTGGACCCTTATTCAGATAGAAAATGATTTTTTGTTCTACTGTCCGAATTCGGCCAAATGGAGAGAGAACATAATTATCAACTTTTTCTTCAAATATCTTCACACGTGAGGGGTAGGAAAAGATAGGTCATTATTATTTTGCATGACTTGAGGAGATAGAAAAAGGAATGAGCCAAGAATAGCGCCCGTAGCTGAGGAAATCTTTAAATTACCTCGGGTTGGTCAGCAACAGCTAATGTTTTTTTCTCTGACTCCAACTTTGAACGCTTGGATCTCTCTCAGTTTTTATTCAATTGCCAGATTTCTTTTTGTAGAATCTTCGCATGGTTGTCGACTAAAAAATGTTCTTAGCAAAATTTGCATATTGGACCCTTATTCAGATAGAAAATGATTTTTTTGTTGTACTGTCCAGATTCGGCCAAGTGGAGAGAGAACATAATTATCAACTTTTTCTTCAAATCTCTTCTCACGTGAGCGGTGGGAAAAGATAGGTTATTATTATTTTGCATGTCTTGAGGAGATAGAAAAAAGAATGAGCCAAGAATAGCGCCCGTAGTTGAACTAATATTTAAATTACCTCGGGTCGGTCAGAAACAGCTAATGTTTTTTTCTCTGACTCCAACTTCGAACGCTTGGATCTCTCTCAGTTTTTACTCAATTACCAGATTTCTTTTTGTAGAATCTTCGCATTGTTGTCGACTAAAAAATGTTCTTAGCGAAATTTGCATATTGGACCTTTATTCAGATAGAAAATGATTTTTTTATTGTACTGTCCAAATTCGGCCAAGTGGAGAGAGCACATAATTATCAACTTTTTCTTCAAATCTCTTCACACGGGAGGGGTAGGAAAAGATAGGTTATAATTATTTTGCATGTCGTGAGGAGATAGAAAAAAGAATGAGCCAAGAATAGCGCCCGTAGTCGAAGATATCCTTAAATTACCTCGGGTTTGTCAGAAACAGCTAATGTTTTTTTCTCTGACTCCAAATTTGAACCCTTGGATCTCTCTGAGTTTTTATTCAATTGCCAGATTTCTTTTTCTGGAATCTTCGCATTGTTGTCGACTAAAAAATGTTCTTAGCGAAATTTGCATATTGGACCCTTATTCAGATAGAAAATGATTTTTTTGTTGTACTGTCCAGATTCGGCCAAGTGGAGAGAGAACATAATTATCAACTTTTTCTTCAAATCACTTCACCCGTGAGGGGTAGGAAGAGATAGGTTATTATTATTTTGCATGTCTTGAGTAGATAGAAAAAAGAATGAGCCAAGAATAGCGCCCGTAGTTAATGAAATCTTTAAATTACCTCGGGTTGGTCAGAAACAGCTAATGTTTTTTTCTCTGACTCCGACTTTAAACGCTTGGATCTCTCTCAGTTTTTATTCAATTGCCAGGTTTCTTTTTGTAGAATCTTCGCATTGTTGTCGACTAAAAAATGTTCTTAGCAAAATTTGCATATTGGACGCTTATTCAGAAAGAAAATGATTTTTTTGTTGTACTGTTCAGATTCGGCCAAGTGGAGAGAGAACATAATTATCATGTTTTGCTTCAAATCTCTTCTCATGTGAGGGGTAGGAAAAGATAGGTTATTATTATTTTGCATGTCTGGAGTAGATAGAAAAAAGAATGAGCCAAGAATAGCGCCCGTAGTTGAAGAAATCTTTAAATTACCTTGGGTTGGTCAGAAACAGCTAATGTTTTTTTCTCTCACTCCGACTTTCAATGCTTGGATCTCTCTCAGTTTTTATTCAATTGCCAGATTTCTTTTTGTAGAATCTTCGCATTGTTGTCGACTAAAAAATGTTCTTAGCAAAATTTGCATATTGGACCCTTATTCAGATAGAAAATGATTTTTTTGTTGTACTGTCCAGATTCGGCCAAGTGGAGAGAGAACATAATTATCAACTTTTTCTTCAAATCTCTTCTCACGTGAGGGTAGGAAAAGATAGGTTATTGTTATTTTGCATGTCTTGAGTAGAGAGAAAAAAGAATGAGCCAAGAATAGCGCCCGCAGTTGAAGAAATCTTTAAATTACCACGGGTTGGTCAGAAACAGCTAATGTTTTTTTCTCTGACTCCAACTTTGAACGCTTGGATCTCTCTCAGTTTTTATTCAATTGGCAGATTTCTTTTGGTAGAATCTTCGCATTGTCGTCGACTAAAAAATGTTCTTAGCGAGATTTGCATATTGGACCCTTGTTCAGATAGAAAATGATTTTTTTGTTGTACTGTCCAGATTCGGCCAAGTAGAGAGAGAACATAATTATCAACTTTTTCTTCAAATCTCTTCACACGTGAGGGGTAGGAAAAGATAGGTTATTATTATTTTGCATGTCTTGAGGAGATAGAAAAAAGAATGAGCGAAGAATAGCGCCCGTAGTCGAAGATATCCTTAAATTACCTCGTGTTGGTCGGAAACGGCTAATGTTTTTTTCTCTGACTCCAACTTTGAACGCTTGGATCTCTCTCAGTTTTTATTCAATTGCCAGATTTTTTTTGTAGAATCTTTGCATTGTTGTCGACTAAAAAATGTTCTTAGCGAAATTTGCATATTGGACCCTTATTCAGATAGAAAATGATTTTTTGTTCTACTGTCCGAATTCGGCCAAATGGAGAGAGAACATAATTATCAACTTTTTCTTCAAATATCTTCTCACGTGAGGGGTAGGAAAAGATAGGTTATTATTATTTTGCATGTCTTGAGTAGATAGAAAAAAGAATGAGCCAAGAATAGCGCCCGTAGTTGAAGAAATCTTTAAAATACCTTGGGTTGGTCAGAACAGCTAATGTTTTTTCCTCTGACTCCGACTTTCAACGCTTGGATCTCTCTCAGTTTTTATTCAATTGCCAGATTTCTTTTTGTAGAATCTTCGCATTGTAGTCGACTAAAAAATGTTCTTAGCAAAATTTGCATATTGGACCCTTATTCACATAGAAAATGATTTTTTTGTTGTACTGTCCAGATTCGGCCAAGTGGAGAGAGAACATAATTATCAACTTTTTCTTCAAATCTCTTCTCACGTGAGGGTAGGAAAAGATAGGTTATTATTATTTTGCATGTCTTGAGTAGAGAGAAAAAAGAATGAGCCAAGAATAGCGCCCGTAGTTGAAGAAATCTTTAAATTACCTCGGGTTGGTCAGTAACAGCTAATGTTTTTTTCTCTGACTCCAACTTTGAACGCTTGGATCTCTCTCAGTTTTTATTCAATTGCCAGATTTCTTTTTGTAGAATCTTCGCATTGTCGTCGACTAAAAAATGTTCTTAGCTAGATTTGGATATTGGACCCTTGTTCAGATAGAAAATGATTTTTTTGTTGTACTGTCCAGATTCGGCCAAGTAGAGAGAGAACATAATTATCAACTTTTTCTTCAAATCTCTTCACACGGGTGGGGTAGGAAAAGATAGGTTATTATTAATTTGCATGTCTTGAGGAGATAGAAAAAAGAATGAGAGAAGAATAGAGCCCGTAGTTGAAGATATCCTTAAATTACCTCGGGTTGGTCGGAAACGGCTAATGTTTTTTTCTCTGACTCCAACTTTGAACCCTTGGATCTCTCTGAGTTTTTATTCAATTGCCAGATTTCTTTTTGTAGAATCTTCGCATTGTTGTCGACTAAAAAATGTTCTTAGCGAAATTTGCATATTGGACCCTTATTCAGATAGAAAATGATTTTTTGTTCTACTGTCCGAATTCGGCCAAATGGAGAGAGAACATAATTATCAACTTTTTCTTCAAATACCTTCACACGTGAGTGGTAGGGAAAGATAGGTCATTATTATCTTGAATGTCTTGAAGAGATAGAAAAAGGAATGAGCCAAGAATAGCGCCCGTAGTTGAAGAAATCTTTAAATTACCTCGGGTTGGTCAGAAACAGCTAATGTTTTTTTCTCTGACTCCCAACTTTGAACGCTTGGATCTCTCTCAGTTTTTATTCAATTGCCAGATTTCTTTTTGTAGAATCTTCGCATGGTTGTCGACTAAAAAATGTTCTTAGCAAAATTTGCATATTGGACCCTTATTCAGATCGAAAATGATTTTTTTTTTGTACTGTCCAGACTCGGCCAAGTGGAGAGAGAACATAATTATCAACATTTTCTTCAAATCTCTTCACACGGGAGGGGTAGGAAAAGATAGGTTATAATTATTTTGCATGTCTTGAGGAGATAGCAAAAAGAATGAGCCAAGAATTGTGCCCGTTGTTGAAGATATCCTTAAATTACCTCGGGTTGGTCAGAAACAGCTAATGTTTTTTTCTCTGACTCCAACTTTGAACCCTTGGATCTCTCTGAGTCTTTATTCAATTGCTAGATTTCTTTTTGTAGAATCTTCGCATTGTTGTCGACTAAAAAATGTTCTTAGCGAAATTTGCATATTGGAGACCTATTCAGATAGAAAATGATTTTTTGTTCTACTGTCCGAATTCACCCAAATGGAGAGAGAACATAATTATCAACTTTTTCTTCAAATCTCTTCTCACGTGAGGGGTGGGAAAAGATAGGTTATTATTATTTTGCATGTCTTGAGGAGATAGAAAAAAGAATGAGCCAAGAATAGCGCCCGTAGTAGAAGTAATCTTTAAATTACCTTGGGTTGGTCAGAAACAGCTAATGTTTTTTTCTCTGGCTCCAACTTTCAACGCTTGGATCTCTCTCAGTTTTTATTCAATTGCCAGATTTCATTTAGTAGAATCTTCGCATTGTTGTCGACTAAAAAATGTTCTTAGCGAGATTTGCATATAGGACCCTTTTTCAGATAGAAAATGATTTTTTTGTTGTACTGTGCAGATTCGGCCAAGTAGAGAGAGAACATAATTATCAACTTTTTCTTGAAATCTCTTCACACGGGAGGGGTAGGAAAAGATAGGTTATTATTATTTTGCATGTCTTCAGGAGATAGAAAAAAGAATGAGCGAAGAATAGCGCCCGTAGTTGAAGATATCCTTAAATTACCTCGGGTTGGTCGGAAACGGCTAATATTTTTTTCTCTGACTTCAACTTTGAACCCTTGGATCTCTCTGAGTTTTTATTCAATTGCCAGATTTCTTTTTGTAGAATCTTCGCATTGTTGTCGACTAAAAAATGTTCTTAGCGAAATTTGCATATTGGACCCTTATTCAGATAGAAAATGATTTTTTGTTCTACTGTCCGAATTCGGCCGAATGGAGAGAGAACATAATTATGAACTTTTTCTTCAAATATCTTCACACGTGAGGGGTAGGGAAAGATAGGTCATTATTATTTTGCATGTCTTGAGGAGATAGAAAAAAGAATGAGCCAAGAATAGCGCCCGTAGTTGAAGAAATCTTTAAATTAGCTCGGGTTGGTCAGAAAGAGCTAATGTTTTTTTCTCTGAATCCAACTTTGAACGCTTGGATCTCTCTCAGTTTTTATTCAATTGCCAAATTTTTTTTTGTAGAATCTTCGCATTGTTGTCGACTAAAAAATGTACTTCGCGAAATTTGCAAATTGGACCCTTATTCAGATAGAAAATGATTTTTTTGTTGTACTGTCCAGATTCGGCCAAGTGGAGAGAGAACATAATTATCAACTTTTTCTTCAAATATCTTCACACGTGAGGGGTAGGGAAAGATAGGTTATTATTATTTTGCATGTCTTGAGGAGATAGAAAAAGGAATCAGCCATGAATAGCGCCCGTAGTTGAAGAAATCTTGAAATTATCTCGGGTTGGTCAGAAACAGCTAATGTTTTTTTCTCTTACTCAAACTTTGAACGCTTGGATCTCTCTCAGTTTTTATTCAATTGCCAGATTTCTTTTTGTAGAATATTCGAATGGTTGTCGACTAAAAAATGTTCTTAGCAAAATTTGCATATTGGACCATTATTCAGATAGAAAATGATTTTTTTGTTGTACTGTCCAGATTCGGCCAAGTGGAGAGAGAACATAATTATCAACTTTTTCTTCAAATCTCTTCTCACGTGAGGGGTGGGAAAAGACAGGTTATTATTATTTTGCATGTCTTGAGGAGATAGAAAAAAGAATGAGCCAAGAATAGCGCCCGTAGTTGAAGATATCTTTAAATTACCTTGGGTTGGTCAGAAACAGCTAATGTTTTTTTCTCTGACTCCAACTTTGAACGCTTGGATCTCTCTCAGTTTTTATTCAATTGCCAGATTTCTTTTTGTACAATTTTCGCATTGTTGTCGACTAAAAAATGTTCTTAGCGAAATTTGCATATTGGACCCTTATTCAGATAGAAAATGATTTTTTTGTTGTACTGTCCAGATTGGGCCAAGTGGAGAGAGAACATAATTTTCAACTTTTTCTTCAAATCTCTTCACACGTGAGGGGTAGGAGAAGATAGGTTATTATTATTTTGCATGTCTTGAGGAGATAGAAAAAAGAATGAGCTAAGAATAGTGCCCGTAGTTGAAGAAATCGTTAAATTACCTCGCGTTGGTCAGAAACAGCAAATGTTTTTTTCTCTGACTCCGACTTTGAACGCTTGGATCTCTCTCCGTTTTTATTCAATTGCCAGATTTCTTTTTCTAGAATCTTCGCATTGTTGTGGACTAAAAAATGTTTTCAGCAAAATTTGCATATTGGACCCTTATTCAGATAGAAAATGATGTTTTTGTTGTACTGTCCAGATTCGGCCAACTGGAGAGAGAACATAATTGTCAACTTTTTCTTCAAATCTCTTCACACGTGAGGGGTAGGAAAAGATAGGTTATTATTATTTTGCATGTCTTGAGGAGATAGAAAAAAGAATGAGCCAAGAATAGTGCCCGTAGTTGAAGAAATATTTAAATTACCTCGGGTTGGTCAGAAACAGCTAATGTTTTTTTCTCTGACTCCAACTTTGAACGGTTGGATCTCTCTATGTTTTTATTCAATTGCCAGAGTTCTTTTTCTAGAATCTTCGCATTGTTGTCGACTAAAAAATGTTCTTAGCGAAATTTGCATATTGGACCCTTATTCAGAAAGAAAATGATTTTTTTGTTGTACTGTCCAGATTGGGCCAAGTGGAGAGAGAACATAATTATCAACTTTTTCTTCAAATCTCTTCACACGTGAGGGGTAGGAGAAGATAGGTTATTATTATTTTGCATATCTTGAGGAGATAGAAAAAAGAATGAGCTAAGAATAGTGCCCGTAGTTGAAGAAATCTTTAAATTACCTCGCGTTGGTCAGAAACAGCAAATGTTTTTTTCTCTGACTCCGACTTTGAACTCTTGGATCTCTCTGAGTTTTTATTCAATTGCCAGATTTCTTTTTGTAGAATCTTCGCATTGTTGTCGACTAAAAAATGTTTTTAGCAAAATTTGCATATTGGACCCTTATTCAGATAGAAAATGATGTTTTTGTTGTACTGTCCAGATTCGGCCAAGTGGAGAGAGAACATAATTATCAACTTTTTCTTCAAATCTCTTCACACGTGAGGGGTAGGTAAAGATAGGTTATTATTATTTTGCATGTCTTGAGGAGATAGAAAAAAGAATGAGCCAAGAATAGCGCCCGTAGTTGAAGAAATATTTAAATTACCTCGGGTTGGTCAGAAACAGCTAATGTTTTTTTCTCTGACTCCAACTTTGAACGGTTGGATCTCTCTCTGTTTTTATTCAATTGCCAGATTTCTTTTTGTAGAATCTTCGCATTGTTGTCGACTAGCGAAATTTGCATATTGGACCCTTGTTCAGATAGAAAATGATTTTTTTGTTGTACTGTCCAGATTGGGCCAAGTGGAGAGAGAACATAATTATCAACTTTTTCTTCAAATCTCTTCACACGTGAGGGGTAGGAGAAGATTGGTTATTATTATTTTGCAAGTCTTGAGGAGATAGAAAAAAGAATGAGCTAAGAATAGTGCCCGTAGTTGAAGAAATCTTTAAATTACCTCGCGTTGGTCAGAAACAGCAAATGTTTTTTTCTCTGACTCCGAATTTGAACGCTTGGATCTCTCTCAGTTTTTATTCAATTGCAAGATTTCTTTTTGTAGAATCTTCGCATTGTTGTCGACTAAAAAATGTTTTTAGCAAAATTTGCATATTGGACCCTTATTCAGATAGAAAATGATGTTTTTGTTGTACTGTCCAGATTCGGCCAAGTGGAGAGAGAACATAATTATCAACTTTTTCTTTAAATCTCTTCACACGTGAGGGGTAGAAAAAGATAGGTTATTATTATTTTGCATGTCTTGAGGAGAAAGAAAAAGAGAATGAGCCAAGAATAGCGCCCGTAGTTGAAGAAATATTTAAATTACCTCGGGTTGGTCAGAAACAGCTAATGTTTTTTTCTCTGACTCCAACTTTGAACGGTTGGATCTCTCTCTGTTTTTATTCAATTGCCAGATTTCTTTTTGTAGAATCTTCGCATTGTTGTCGACTAAAAAATGTTCTTTGCGAAATTTGCATATTGGACCCTTATTCAGATAGGAAATGATTTTTTTGTTGTACTGTCCAGATTGGGCCAAGTGGAGAGAGAACATAATTATAACCTTTTTCTTCAAATCTCTTCACACGTGAGGGGTAGGAGAAGATAGGTTATTATTATTTTGCATGTCTTGAGGAGATAGAAAAAAGAATGAGCTAAGAATAGTGCCCGTAGTAGAAGAAATCTTTAAATTACCTCGCGTTGGTCAGAAACAGCAAATGATTTTTTCTCTGACTCCGACTTTGAACGCTTGGATCTCTCTCAGTTTTTATTCAATTGCCAGATTTCTTTTTGTAGAATCTTCGCATTGTTGTCGACTAAAAAATGTTTTGAGCAAAATTTGCATATTGGACCCTTATTCAGATAGAAAATGATGTCTTTGTTGTACTGTCCAGATTCGGCCAAGTGGAGAGAGAACATAATTATCAACTTTTTCTTTAAATCTCTTCACACGTGAGAGGTAGAAAAAGATAGGTTATTATTATTTTGCATGTCTTGAGGAGAAAGAAAAGAGAATGAGCCAAGAATAGCGCCCGTAGTTGAAGAAATATTTAAATTACCTCGGGTTGGTCAGAAACAGCTAATGTTTTTTTCTCTGACTCCAACTTTGAACGGTTGGATCTCTCTCTGTTTTTATTCAATTGCCAGATTTCTTTTTGTAGAATCTTCGCATTGTTGTCGACTAAAAAATGTACTTCGCGAAATTTGCATATTGGACCCTTATTCAGAAAGAAAATGATTTTTTTGTTGTACTGTCCAGATTCGGCAAAGTGGAGAGAGAACATAATTATCAACTTTTTCTTCAAATCTCTTCACACGTGAGGGGTAGGCAAAGAAAGGTTATTATTATTTTGCATGTCTTGAGGAGATAGAAAAAAGAATGAGCCAAGAATAGCGCCCGTAGTTGAAGAAATATTTAAATTACCTCGGGTTGGTCAGAAACTGCTAATGTTTTTTTCTCTGACTCCAACTTTGAACGGTTGGATCTCTCTCAGTTTTTATTCAATTGCCAGATTTCTTTTTGTAGAATCTTCGCATTGTTGTCGACTAAAAAATGTTCTGAGCGAAATTTGCATATTGGACCCTTATTCAGATAGAAAATGATTTTTTTGTCGTACTGTCCAGATTCGGCCAAGTGGAGAGAGAACAAAATTATTAACTTTTTCTTCAAATCTCTTCACACGTGAGGGGTAGGAAAAGAGAGGTTATTATTATTTTGCATGTCTTGAGGAGATAGAAAAAAGAATGAGCCAAGAATAGCGCCCGTAGTTGAAGATATCCTTAAATTACCTCGGGTTGGTCAGAAACGGCTAATGTTTTTTACTCTAACTCCAACTTTGCACGCTTGGATCTCTCTGAGTTTTTATTCAATTGACAGATTTCTTTTTGTAGAATCTTCGCATTGTTGTCGAGTAAAAAATGTTCTTAGCGAAATTTGCATATTGGACCCTTATTCAGATAGAAAATGATTTTTTGTTCTACTGTTCGAATTCGGCCAAATGGAGAGAGAACATAATTATCAACTTTTTCTTCAAATATCTTCACACGTGAGGAGTAGGGAAAGATAGGTTATTTTTATTTTGCTTGTCTTCAGGAGATAAAAAAAAATAATGAGCCAAGAATAGCGCCCGTAGTAGAAGACATCCTTAAATTACCTCAGGTTGGTCAGAAACAGCTAATGTTTTTTTCTCTGACTCCAACTTTGAACGCTTGGACCTCTCTGAGTTTTTATTCAATTGCCAGATTTCTTTTTGTAGAATCTTCGCATTGTTGTCGAGTAAAAAATGTTCTTAGCGAAATTTGCATATTGGACCCTTATTCAGATAGAAAATGATTTTTTGTTCTACTGTCCAAATTCGGCCAAATGGAGAGAGAACATAATTATCAACTTTTTCTTCAAATATCTTCACACGTGAGGGGTAGGGAAAGATAGGTTATTTTTATTTTGCTTGTCTTGAGGAGATAGAAAAAATAATGAGCCAAGAATAGCGCCCGTAGTAGAAGATATCCTTAAATTACCTCAGGTTGGTCAGAAACAGCTAATGTTTTTTTCTCTGACTCCAACTTTGAACGCTTGGATCTCTCTCAGTTTTTATTCAATTTCAAGATTTCTTTTTGTAGAATCTTCGCACTGTTGTCGACTAAAAAATGTTCTTAGCGAAATTTGCATATTGGACCCTTATTCAGATAGAAAATGATTTTTTGTTGTACTGTCCAGATTCGGCCAAGTGGAGAAAGAACATAATTATCAAGTTTTTCTTCAAATCTCTTCACACGTGAGGGGTAGGAATCGATAGGTTATTATTATTTTGCATGTCTTGAGGAGATAGAAAAAAGAATGAGCCAAGAAAAGCGCCCGTAGTTGAAGATATCTTTAAATTACCTCGGGTTGGTCAGAAACGGCTAATGTTTTTTTCTCTGACTCCAACTTTGAACGCTTGGATCCCTCTCAGTTTTTATTCAATTTCCAGATTTCTTTTTGTACAATCTTCGCATTGTTGTCGACTAAAAAATGTTCTTAGCAAAATTTGCATATTGGACCCTTATTCAGATAGAAAATGATTTTTTTGTTGTACTGTCCAGATTCGGCCAAGTGGAGAGAGAACATAATTATCAACTTTTTCTTCAAATCTCTTCACACGTGAGGGGTAGGAAAAGATAGGTCATTATTATTTTGCGTGTCTTGAGGAGATAGAAAAAAGAATGAGCCAAGAATAGCGCCCGTAGTTGAAGAAATCTTTAAATTACCTCGGATTGGTCAGAAACAGCTAATGTTTTTTTCTCTGACTCCAACTTTGAACGCTTGGATCCCTCTCAGTTTTTATTCAATTTCCAGATTTCTTTTTGTACAATCTTCGCATTGTTGTCGACTAAAAAATGTTCTTAGCAAAATTTGCATATTGGACCCTTATTCAGATAGAAAATGATTTTTTTGTTGTACTGTCCAGATTCGGCCAAGTGGAGAGAGAACATAATTATCAACTTTTTCTTCAAATCTCTTCACACGTGAGGGGTAGGAAAAGATAGGTCATTATTATTTTGCATGTCTTGAGGAGATAGAAAAAAGAATGAGCCAAGAATAGCGCCCGTAGTTGAAGAAATCTTTAAATTACCTCGGGTTGGTCAGAAACAGCTAATGTTTTTTTCTCTGACTCCAACTTTGAACGCTTGGATCCCTCTCAGTTTTTATTCAATTGCCAGATTTCTTTTTGTAGAATCTTCGCATTGTTGTCGACTAAAAAATGTTCTTTGCAAAATTTGCATATTGGACCCTTATTCAAATAGAAAAAGATTTTTTTGTTGTCCTGTCCGAATTCGGCCAAGTGGAGAGAGAACATAATTATCAACTTTTTCTTCAAATCTCTTCACACGTGAGGGGTAGGGAAAGATAGGTTATTTTTATTTTGCATGTCTTGAGGAGATAGAAAAAGGAATGAGCCAAGAATAGCGCCCGTAGTAGAAGATATTCTTAAATTATCTCAGGTTGGTCAGAAACAGCTAATGTTTTTTTCTCTGACTCCAACTTTGAACGTTTGGATCTCTCTCAGTTTTTACTCAATTACCAGATTTCTTTTTGTAGAATCTTCGCATTGTTGTCGACTAAAAAATGTTCTTAGCGAAATTTGCATATTGGACCCTTATTCAGATAGAAAATGATTTTTTTGTTGTACTGTCCGGATTCGGCCAAGTGGAGAGAGAACATAATTATCAACTTTTTCTTCAAATCTCTTCACACGGGAGGGGTAGGAAAAGATAGGTTATAATTATTTTGCATGTCTTGAGGAGATAGAAAAAAGAATGAGCCAAGAATTGTGCCCGTTGTTGAAGATATCCTTAAATTACCTCGGGTTGGTCAGAAACAGCTAATGTTTTTTTCTCTGACTCCAACTTTGAACGCTTGGATCCCTCTCAGTTTTTATTCTATTGCCAGATTTCTTTTTGTAGAATCTTCGCATTGTTGTCGACTAAAAAATATTCTTTGCAAAATTTGCATATTGGAACCTTATTCAGATAGAAAATGATTTTTTTGTTGTACTGTCCGAATTCGGCCAAGTGGAGAGAGAACATAATTATCAACTTTTTGTTTAAATCTCTTCACACGTGAGGGGTAGGGAAAGATAGGTCATTATTATTTTGCATGTCTTGAGGAGATAGAAAGAAGAATGAGCCAAGAATAGCGACCGTAGTTAAAGAAATGTTTAAATTACCTAGGGTTGGTCAGAAACAGCTAATGTTTTTTTCTCTGACTCCAACTTTGAACGCTTGGATCTCTCTCAGTTTTTACTCAATTACCAGATTTCTTTTTGTAGAATCTTCGCATTGTTGTCGACTAAAAAATGTTCTTAGTGAAATTTGCATATTGGACCCTTATTCAGATAGAAAATGATTTTTTTGTTGTACTGTCCGGATTCGGCCAAGTGGAGAGAGAACATAATTATCAACTTTTTCTTCAAATCTCTTCACACGGGAGGGGTAGGAAAAGATAGGTTATAATTATTTTGCATGTCTTGAGGAGATAGAAAAAAGAATGAGCCAAGAATTGTGCCCGTTGTTGAAGATATCCTTAAATTACCTCGGGTTGGTCAGAAACAGCTAATGTATTTTTCGCTGACTCCAACATTGAACCCTTGGATCTCTCCGAGTTTTTAGTCAATTGCCAGATTTCTTTTTGTAGAATCTTTGCATTGTTGTCGACTAAAAAATATTCTTAGCGAAATTTGCATATTGGACCCTTATTCAGATAGAAAATGATTTTTTGTTCTACTGTCCGAATTCGGCCAAAAGGAGAGAGAACATAATTATCAACTTTTTCTTCAAATATCTTCACACGTGAGGGGTAGGGAAAGATAGGTTATTTTTATTTTGCATGTCTTGAGGAGATAGAAAAAGGAATGAGCCAAGAATAGCGCCCGTAGTAGAAGATATCCTTAAATTATCTCAGGTTGGTCAGAAACAGCTAATGTTTTTTTCTCTGACTCCAACTTTGAACGCTTGGATCTCTCTCAGTTTTTATTCAATTTCAAGATTTCTTTTTGTAGAATCTTCGCATTGTTGTCGACTAAAAAATGTTCTTAGCGAAATTTGAATATTGGGCTCTTATTCAGTTAGAAAATGATTTTTTTGTTGTACTGTCAAGAGTCGGCCAAGTGGAGAAAGAACATAATTATCAAATTTTTCTTCAAATCTCTTCACACGTGAGGGGTAGGAAAAGATAGGTCATTATTATTTTGGATATCATGAGGAGATAGAAAAAAGAATGAGCCAAGAATAGCGCCCGTAGTTGAAGAAATCTTTAAATTACCTCGGGTTGGTCAGAAACAGCTAATGTTTTTTTCTCTGACTACAACTTTGAACGCTTGGATCTCTCTCAGTTTTTATTGGATTGCCAGATTTCTTTTTGTAGAATCTTCGCACTGTTGTCAACTAAAAAATGTTCTTAGCAAAATTTGCATATTGGACCCTTATTCACATAGAAATGATTTTTTGTTCTACTGTCCGAATTCGGCCAAATGGAGAGAGAACATAATTATCAACTTTTTCTTCAAATCTCTTCACACGTGATGGGTAGGGAAAGATAGGTTATTATTATTTTGCATGTCTTGAGGAGATAGAAAGAAGAATGAGCCAAGAATAGCGACCGTAGTTGAAGAAATCTTTAAATTACCTCGGGTTGGTCAGAAACAGCTAATGTTTTTTTCTCTGACTCCAACTTTGAACGCTTGGATCTCTCTCAGTTTTTATTCAATTGCCTGATTTCTTTTTGTAGAATCTTCGCCTTGTTGTCGACTAAAAAATGTTCTTTGCAAAATTTGCATATTGGACCCTTATTCAGATAGAAAATGATTTTTTTGTTGTACTGTCCAGATTCGGCCAAGTGGAGAAAGAACATAATTATCAAATTTTTCTTCAAATCTCTTCACACGTGAGGGGTAGGAAAAGATAGGTCATTATTATTTTGGATATCATGAGGAGATAGAAAAAAGAATGAGCCAAGAATAGCGCCCGTAGTTGAAGAAATCTTTAAATTACCTCGGGTTGGTCAGAAACAGCTAATGTTTTTTTCTCTGACTCCCACTTTGAACGCTTGGATCTCTCTCAGTTTTTATTCAATTTCAAGATTTCTTTTTGTAGAATCTTCGAATTGTGGTCGACTAAAAAATGTTCTTAGCAAAATTTGCATATTGGACCCTTATTCAGATAGAAATGATTTTTTGTTCTACTGTCCGAATTCGGCCAAATGGAAAGAGAACATAATTATCAACTTTTTCTTCAAATCTCTTCACACGTGATGGGTAGGGAAAGATAGGTTATTATTATTTTGCATGTCTTGAGGAGATAGAAAGAAGAATGAGCCAAGAATAGCGACCGTAGTTGAAGAAATCTTTAAATTACCTCGGGTTGGTCAGAAACAGCTAATGTTTTTTTCTCTGACTCCAACTTTGAACGCTTGGATCCCTCTCAGTTTTTATTCTATTGCCAGATTTCTTTTTGTAGAATCTTCGCATTGTTGTCGACTAAAAAATGTTCTTTGCAAAATTTGCATATTGGACCCTTATTCAGATAGAAAATGATTTTTTTGTTGTACTGTCCGAATTCGGCCAAGTGGAGAGAGAACATAATTATCAACTTTTTCTTTAAATCTCTTCACACGTGAGGGGTAGGGAAAGATAGGTCATTATTATTTTGCATGTCTTGAGGAGATAGAAAGAAGAATGAGCCAAGAATAGCGACCGTAGTTAAAGAAATGTTTAATTTACCTAGGGTTGGTCAGAAACAGCTAATGTTTTTTTCTCTGACTCCAACTTTGAACGCTTGGATCTCTCTCAGTTTTTACTCAATTACCAGATTTCTTTTTGTAGAATCTTCGCATTGTTGTCGACTAAAAAATGTTCTTAGCGAAATTTGCATATTGGACCCTTATTCAGATAGAAAATGATTTTTTTGTTGTACTGTCCGGATTCGGCCAAGTGGAGAGAGAACATAATTATCAACTTTTTCCTCAAATCTCTTCACACGGGAGGGGTAGGAAAAGATAGGTTATAATTATTTTGCATGTCTTGAGGAGATAGAAAAAAGAATGAGCCAAGAATTGTGCCCGTTGTTGAAGATATCCTTAAATTACCTCGGGTTGGTCAGAAACAGCTAATGTATTTTTCACTGACTCCAACTTTGAACCCTTGGATCTCTCTGGGTTTTTATTCAATTGCCAGATTTCTTTTTGTAGAATCTTCGCATTGTTTTTGACTAAAAAATGTTCTTAGCGAAATTTGCATATTGGTCCCTTATTCAGATAGAAATTGATTTTTTGTTCGACTGTCCGAATTCGGCCAAGTGGATAGAGAACATAATTATCAACTTTTTCTTTAAATCTCTTCTCACGTGAGGGGTAGGGAAAGATAGGTCATTATTATTTTCCATGTCTTGAGGAGATAGAAAAAAGAATGAGCCAAGAATAGCGCTCGTAGTTGAAGAAATCTTTAAATTACCTCGGGTTGGTCAGAAACAGCTAATGTTTTTTTCTCTGACTCTAACTTTGAACGTTTGGATCTCACTCAGTTTTTATTCAATTGCCAGATTTCTTTTTGTAGAATCTGCATTGTTGTCGACTAAAAAATGATCTTAGCAAAATTTGCATATTGGACCCTTATTCAGATAGAAAATGATTTTTTTGTTGTACTGTCCAGATTCGGCCAAGTGGAGAGAGAACATAATTATCAATTTTTTCTTCAAATCTCTTCATACGTGAGGGGTGCGAAAAGATAGGTTATTATTATTTTACATGTCTTGAGGAGATAGAAAAAAGAATGAGCCAAGAATAGCGCCCGTAGTTGAAGATATCTTTAAATTTCCTTGGGTTGGTCAGAAACAGCTAATGTTTTTTTCTCTGACTCCAACTTTGAACGCTTGGATCTCTCTCAGTTTTTATTCAATTGCCAGATTTCTTTTTGTAGAATCTTCGTATTGTTGTCGACTAAAAAATGTACTTCGCGAAATTTGCATATTGGACCCTTATTCGGAAAGAAAATGATTTTTTTGTTGTACTGTCCAGATTCGGCCAAGTGGAGAGAGAACATAATTATCTACTTTTTCTTCAAATCTCTTCACACGTGAGGGGTAGGCAAAGATAGGTTATTATTATTTTGTATGTCTTGAGGAGATAGAAAAAAGAATGAGCCAAGAATAGTGCCTGTAGTTGAAGAAATCTTTAGATTACCTCGGGTTGGTCAGAAACAGCTAATGTTTTTTTCTCTGACTCCTACTTTGAACGCTTGGATCTCTCTCAGTTTTTATTCAATTGCCAGATTTCTTTTTGTAGAATCTTCGCATTGTTGTCGACTAAAAAATGTTCTTAGTGAAATTTACATATTGGACCCTTATTCAGATAGAAAATGATTTTTTTGTTGTACTGTCCAGATTCGGCCAAGTGGAGAGAGAACAAAATTATTAACTTTTTCTTCAAAGCTCTTCACACGTGAGGGGTAGGAAAAGATAGGTTATTATTATTTTGCATGTCTTGAGGAGATAGAAAAAAGAATGAGCCAAGAATAGCGCCCGTAGTTGAAGATATCTTTAAATTACCTCGGGTTGGTCAGAAACGGCTAATGTTTTTTACTCTAACTCCAACTTTGCACGCTTGGATCGCTCTGAGTTTTTATTCAATTGCCAAATTTCTTTTTCTAGAATCTTCGCATTGTTGTCGACTAAAAAATGTTCTTAGCGAAAGTTGCATATTGGACCCTTATTCAGATAGAAAATGATTTTTTTTTCTACTGTCCGAATTCGGCCAAGTGGAGAGAGAACATAATTATGAACTTTTTCTTCAAATCACTTCACACGTGAGGGGTAGGCAAAGATAGGTTATTATTATTTTGCATGTCTTGAGGAGATAGAAAAAAGAATGAGCCAAGAATAGTGCCTGTAGTTGAAGAAATCTTTAAATTAACTCGGGTTGGTCAGAAACAGCTAATGTTTTTTTCTCTGACTCCTACTTTGAACGCTTGGATCTCTCTCAGTTTTTATTCAATTTCCAGATTTCTTTTTGTAGAATCTTCGCATTGTTGTCGACTAAAAAATGTTCTTAGCAAAATTTGCATATTGGATCCTTATTCCGATAGAAAATGATTTTTTTGTTGTACTGTCCAGATTCGGGCAAGTGGAGAGAGAACATAATTATCAACTTTTTCTTCAAATCTCTTCACACGTGAGGGGTAGGAAAAGATAGGTCATTATTATTTTGCATGTCTTGAGGAGATAGAAAAAAGAATGGGCCAAGAATAGCGCCCGTAGTTGAAGAAATCTTTAAATTACCTCGGGTTGTTCAGAAACAGCTAATGTTTTTTTCACTGACTCCAACTTTGAACGCTTGGATCTCTCTCAGTTTTTGTTGAATTGCCAGATTTCTTTTTGTAGAATCTTCGCATTGTTGTCGACTAAAAAATGTTCTTAGCAAAACTTGCATATTGGACCCTTATTCAGAAAGAAATTGATTTTTTTGTTGTACTGTCCAGATTCGGCCAAGTGGAGAGAGAACAAAATTATTTACTTTTTCTTCAAATCTCTTCACACGTGAGGGGTAGGCAAATATAGGTTATTATTATTTTGCATGTCTTGAGGAGATAGAAAAATGAATGAGCCAAGAATAGTGCCCGTAGTTGATGATATCTTTAAATTACCTCGGGTTGGTCAGAAACGGCTAATGTTTTTTACTCTAATTCCAACTTTGCACGCTTGGATCTCTCTGAGTTTTTATTCAGTTGCCAAATTTCTTTTTGTAGAATCTTCGCATTGTTGTCAACTAAAAAATGTTCTTAGCGAAAGTTGCATATTGGACCCTTATTCAGATAGAAAATGATTTTTTGTTCTACTGTCCGAATTCGGCCAATTGGAGAGAGAACATAATTATCAACTTTTTCTTCAAATATCTTCACACGTGAGGGGCAGGGAAAGATAGGTTATTTTTATTTTGCTTGTTTTGAGGAGATAGAAAAAATAATGAGCCAAGAATATCGCCCGTAGTTGAAGATATCCTTAAATTACCTCAGGTTGGTCAGAAACAGCTAATGTTTTTTTCTGTGACTCCAACTTTGAACGCTTGGATCTCTCTCAGTTTTTATTCAATTTCAAGATTTCTTTTTGTAGAATCTTCACATTGTTGTCGACTAAAAAATGTTCTTAGCGAAATTTGCATATTGGACCCTTAGTCAGATAGAAAATGATTTTTTTGTTGTACTATCCAGATTCGGCCAAGTGGAGAAAGAACATAATTATCAAGTTTTTCTTCAAATCTCTTCACACGTGAGGGGTAGGAAACGATAGGTCATTATTATTTTGCATGTCTTGAGGAGATACAAAAAAGAATGGGCCAAGAATAGCGCCCGTTGTGGAAGAAATCTTTAAATTACCTCGGGTTGGTCAGAAACAGCTAATGTTTTTTTCTCTGACTCCAACTTTGAACGCTTGGATCTCTCTCAGTTTTTATTGAATTGTCAGATTTCTTTTTGTAGAATCTTCGCATTGTTGTCGACTAAAAAATGTTCTTAGCAAAATTTGCATATTGGACCCTCATTCAGATAGAAATTATTTTTTGATCTACTGTCCGAATTCGGCCAAATGGAGAGCGAACATAATTATCAACTTTTTCTTCAAATCTCTTCACACGTGATGGGTAGGGAAAGATAGGTTATTATTATTTTGCATGTCTTGAGGAGATAGAAAGAAGAATGAGCCAAGAATAGCGACCGTAGTTGAAGAAATCTTTAAATTACCTCGGGTTGATCAGAAACAGCTAATGTTTTTTTCTCTGACTCCAACTTTGAACGCTTGGATCCCTCTCAGTTCTTATTCAATTGCCAGATTTCTTTTTGTAGAATCTTCGCATTGTTGTCGACTAAAAAATATTCTTAGCAAAATTTGCATATTGGACCCTTATTCAGATAGAAAATGATTTTTTTGTTGTACTGTCCGAATTCGGCCAAGTGGAGAGAGAACATAATTATCAACTTTTTCTTCAAATCTCTTCACACGTGAGGGGTAGGGAAAGATAGGTCATTATTATTTTGCATGTCTTGAGGAGATAGAAAAAAGAATGAGCCAAGAATAGCGCCCGTAGTGGAAGAAATCTTTAAATTAACTCGGGTTGGTCAGAAACAGCTAATGTTTTTTTCTCTGACTCTAACTTTGAGCGCTTGGATCTCTCTCAGTTTTTACTCAATTACCAGATTTCTTTTTGTAGAATCTTCGCATTGTTGTCGACTAAAAAATGTTTTTAGCGAAATTTGCATATTGGACCCTTATTCAGATAGAAAATGATTTTTTTGTTGTACTGTTCGGATTCGGCCAAGTGGAGAGAGAACATAATTATGATCTTTTTCCTCAAATCTCTTCACACGGGAGGGGTAGGAAAAGATAGGTTATAATTATTTTGCTTGTCTTGAGGAGATAGAAAAAAGAATGAGCCAAGAATTGTTCCCGTTGTTGAAGATATCCTTAAATTACCTCGGGTTGGTCAAAAACAGCTAATGTATTTTCCACTGACTCCAACTTTGAACCCTTGGATCTCTCTGAGTTTTTATTCAATTGCCAGATTTCTTTTTGTAGAATCTTCGCATTGTTGTTTACTAAAAAATGTTCTTAGCGAAATTTGCATATTGGACCCTTATTCAGAAAGATAATGATTTTTTGTTCGACTGTCCGAATTCGGCCAAGTGGAGAGAGAACATAATTATCAACTTTTTCTTTAAATCTCTTCTCACGTGAGGGGTAGGGAAAGATAGGTTATTATTATTTTGCATGTCTTGAGGAGATAGTAAAAAGAATGAGCCAATAATAGCGCCCGTAGTTGAAGAAATCTTTAAATTAGCTCGGGTTGGTCAGAAACAGCTAATGTTTTTTTCTATGACTCCAACTTTGAACCCTTGGATCTCTCTGAGTATTTATTCAATTGCCAGCTTTCTTTTTGTAGAATCTTCGCATTGTTGTCGACTAAAAAATGTTCTTAGCGAAATTTGCATATTGGACCCTTATTCAGATAGAAAATGATTTTTTTGTTGTACTGTCCAGATTCGGCCAAGTGGAGAGAGAACATATTTATCAAGTTTTTCTTCAAATCTCTTCACACGTGAGGGGTAGGAGAAGATAGGTTATTATTATTTTGCATGTCTTGAGGAGATAGAAAAAAGAATGAGCCAAGAATAGCGACCGTAGTTGAAGAAATCCTTAAATTACGTCGGGTTGGTCAAAAACAGCTAATGTATTTTTCACTGACTCCAACTTTGAACCCTTGGATCTCTCTGAGTTTTTATTCAATTGCCAGATTTCTTTTTGTAGAATCTTCGCATTGTTGTTGACTAAAAAATGTTCTTAGCGAAATTTGCATATTCGACCCTTATTCAGATAGAAAATGATTTTTTGTTCGACTGTCCGAATTCGGCCAAGTGGAG
Organism: Juncus effusus; assembly: GCA_027726005.1. NCBI lineage: Eukaryota > Viridiplantae > Streptophyta > Magnoliopsida > Poales > Juncaceae > Juncus > Juncus effusus. The sequence continues at coordinate 6,234,105 of CM050893.1, forward strand.
AGAGAACATAATTATCAACTTTTTCTTTAAATCTCTTCTCACGTGAGGGGTAGGTAAAGATAGGTTATTATTATTTTGGATGTCTTGAGGAGATAGAAAAAAGAATGAGTCAAGAATAGCGCCCGTTGTTGAAGAAATCTTTAAATTAGCTCTGGTTGGTCAGAAACAGCTAATGTTTTTTTCTCTGACTCCAACTTTGAACACTTGGATCTCTCTGAGTTTTTATTCAATTGCCAGATTTCTTTTTGTAGAATCTTCGCATTGTTGTCGACTAAAAAATGTTGTTAGCGAAATTTGCATATTGGACCCTTATTCAGATAGAAAATGATTTTTTTGTTGTAATGTCCAGATTCGGCCAAGTGGAGAGAGAACATAATTATCAACTTTTTCTTCAAATCTCTTCACACGTGAGTGGTGCGAAAAGATAGGTTATTATTATTTTACATGTCTTGAGGAGATAGAAAAAAGAATGAGCCACGAATAGCGCCCGTAGTTGAAGATATCTTTAAATTACCTTGGGTTGGTCAGAAACAGCTAATGTTTTTTTCTCTGACTCCAACTTTGAACGCTTGGATCTCTCTCAGTTTTTATTCAATTGCCAGATTTCTTTTTGTAGAATCTTCGCATTGTTGTCGACTAAAAAATGTTCTTAGCGAAATTTGCATATTGGACCCTTATTCAGATAGAAAATGATTTTTTTGTTGTACTGTCCAGATTCGGCCAAGTGGAGAGAGAACATATTTACCAAGTTTTTCTTCAAATCTCTTCACACGTGAGGGGTAGGAGAAGATAGGTTATTATTATTTTGCATGTCTTGAGGAGATAAAAAAAAGAATGAGCCAAGAATAGCGACCGTAGTTGAAGAAATCCTTAAATTACCTCGGGTTGTCAGAAACAGCTAATGTATTTTTCACTGACTCCAACTTTGAATCCTTGGATCTCTCTGAGTTTTTATTCAATTGCCAGATTTCTTTTTGTAGAATCTTCGCATTGTTGTTGACTAAACAATGTTCTTAGCGAAATTTGCATATTGGACCCTAATTCAGATAGAAAATGATTTTTTGTTCGACTGTCCGAATTCGGCCAAGTGGAGAGAGAACATAATTATCAACTTTTTCTTTAAATCTCTTCTCACGTGAGGGGTAGGGAAAGATAGGTTATTATTATTTTGCATGTCTTGAGGAGATAGAAAAAAGAATGAGTCAAGAATAGCGCCCGTAGTTGAAGAAATCTTTAAATTAGCTTGGGTTGGTCAGAAACAGCTACTGTTTTTTTCTCTGACTCCAACTTTGAACCCTTGGATCTCTCTGGTTTTTATTCAATTGCCAGATTTCTTTTTGTAGATTCTTCGCATTGTTGTCGACTAAAAGATGTTCTTAGCGAAATTTGCATATTGGACCCTTATTCAGATAGAAAATGATTTTTTTGTTGTAATGTCCAGATTCGGCCAAGTGGAGAGAGAACATATTTATCAAGTTTTTCTTCAAATCTCTTCACACGTGACGGGTAGGAGAAGATAGGTTATTATTATTTTGCATGTCTTGAGGAGATAGAAAAAAGAATGAGCTAAGAATAGCGCCCGTAGTTGAAGAAATCTTTAAATTACCTCGGGTTGGTCAGAAACAACTAATGTTTTTTCCTCTGACTCCAACTTTGAACGCTTGGATCTCACTCAATTTTTATTCAATTGCCAGATTTATTTTTGTAGAATCTTCGCATTGTTGTCGACTAAAAAATGTTCTTAGCAAAATTTGCATATTGGACCCTTATTCAGATAGAAAATGATTTTTTTGTTGTACTGTCCAGATTCGGCCAAGTGGAGAGAGAACATAATTATCAACTTTTTCGTCAAATCTTTTCACACGTGAGTGGTGCGAAAAGATAGGTTATTATTATTTTACATGTCTTGAGGAGATAGAAAAAAGAATGAGCCACGAATAGCGCCCGTAGTCGAAGATATCATTAAATTACCTTGGGTTGGTCAGAAACAGCTAATGTTTTTTTCTCTGACTCCAACTTTGAACGCTTGGATCTCTCTCAGTTTTTATTCAATTGCCAGATTTCTTTTTGTAGAATCTTCGCATTGTTGTCGACTAAAAAATGTTCTCAGCGAAATTTGCATATTGGACCCTTATTCAGACAGAAAATGATTTTTTTGTTGTACTGTCCAGATTCGGCCCAGTGGAGAGAGAACATATTTATCAAGTTTTTCTTCAAATCTCTTCACACGTGACGGGTAGGAGAAGATAGGTTATTATTATTTTCCATGTCTTGAGGAGATAGAAAAAAGAATGAGCTAAGAATAGCGCCCGTAGTAGAAGAAATCTTTAAATTACCTCGGGTTGGTCAGAAACAGCTAATGTTTTTTTCTCTGACTCCAACTTTGAACACTTGGATCTCACTCAGTTTTTATTCAATTGCCAGATTTCTTTTTGTAGAATCTTCGCATTGTTGTGGACTAAAAAATGTTCTTAGCAAAATTTGCATATTGGACCCTTATTCAGATAGAAAATGATTTTTTTGTTGTACTGTCCAGATTCGGCCAAGTGGAGAGAGAACATAATTATCAACTTTTTCGTCAAATCTCTTCACACGTGAGTGGTGCGAAAAGATAGGTTATTATTATTTTACATGTCTTGAGGAGATAGAAAAAAGAATGAGCCACGAATAGCGCCCGTAGTTGATGATATCTTTAAATTACCTTTGGTTGGTCAGAAACAGCTAATGTTTTTTTCTCTGACTCCAACTTTGAACGCTTGGATCTCTCTCTGTTTTTATTCAATTGCCAGATTTCTTTTTGTAGAATCTTCGCATTGTTGTCGACTAAAAAATGTTCTTAGCGAAATTTGCATATTGGACCCTTATTCAGATAGAAAATGATTTTTTTGTTGTACTGTCCAGATTCGGCCAAGTCGAGAGAGAACATATTTATCAAGTTTTTCTTCAAATCTCTTCACACGTGATGGGTAGGAGAAGATAGGTTATTATTATTTTGCATGTCTTTAGGAGATAGAAAAAAGAATGAGCTAAGAATAGCGCCCGTAGTTGAAGAAATCTGTAAATTACCTCGGGTTGGTCAGAAACAGCTAATGTTTTTTTCTCTGACTCCAACTTTGAACGCTTGGATCTCACTCAGTTTTTATTCAATTGCCAGATTTCTTATTGTAGAATCTTCGCATTGTTGTCGACTAAAAAATGTTCTTCGCAAAATTTGCATATTGCACCCTTATTCAGATAGAAAATGATTTTTTTGTTGTACTGTCCAGATTCGGCCAAGTGGAGAGAGAACATAATTATCAACTTTTTCGTCAAATCTCTTCACACGTGAGTGGTGCGAAAAGATAGGTTATTATTATTTTACATGTCTTGAGGAGATAGAAAAAAGAATGAGCCACGAATAGCGCCCGTAGTTGAAGATATCTTTAAATTACCTTGGGTTGGTCAGAAACAGCTAATGTTTTTTTCTCTGACTCCAACTTTGAACGCTTGGATCTCTCTCAGTTTTTATTCAATTGCCAGATTTCTTTTTGTAGAATCTTCGCATTGTTGTCGACTAAAAAATGTTCTTAGCAAAATTTGCATATTGGACCCTTATTCAGATAGAAAATGATTTTTTTGTTGTACTGTCCAGATTCGGCCAAGTGGAGAGAGAACATAATTATCAACTTTTTCGTCAAATCTCTTCACACGTGAGTGGTGCGAAAAGATAGGTTATTTTTATTTTACATGTCTTGAGGAGATAGAAAAAAGAATGAGCCACGAATAGCGCCCGTAGTTGAAGATATCTTTAAATTACCTTGGGTTGGTCAGAAACAGCTAATGTTTTTTTCTCTGACTCCAACTTTGAACGCTTGGATCTCTCTCAGTTTTTATTCAATTGCCAGATTTCTTTTTGTAGAATCTTCGCATTGTTGTCGACTAAAAAATGTTCTTAGCAAAATTTGCATATTGGACCCTTATTCAGATAGAAAATGATTTTTTTGTTGTAATGTCCAAATTCGGCCAAGTGGAGAGAGAACATAATTATCAACTTTTTCTTCAAATCTCTTCACACGTGAGTGGTGCGAAAAGATAGGTTATTATTATTTTACATGTCTTGAGGAGATAGAAAAAAGAATGAGCCACGAATAGCGCCCGTAGTTGAAGATATCTTTAAATTACCTTGGGTTGGTCAGAAACAGCTAATGTTTTTTTCTCTGACTCCAACTTTTAACGCTTGGATCTCTCTCAGTTTTTATTCAATTGCCAGATTTCTTTTTGTAGAATCTTCGCATTGTTGTCGACTAAAAAATGTTCTTAGCGAAATTTGCATATTGGACCCTTATTCAGATAGAAAATGATTTTTTTGTTGTACTGTCCAGATTCGGCCAAGTGGAGAGAGAACATATTTATCAAGTTTTTCTTCAGATCTCTTCACACGTGAGGGGTAGGAGAAGATAGGTTATTATTATTTTGCATGTCTTGAGGAGATAGAAAAAAGAATGAGCCAAGAATAGCGACCGTAGTTGAAGAAATCCTTAAATTACCTCGGGTTGGTCAGAAACAGCTAATGTATTTTTCACTGACTCCAACTTTGAATCCTTGGATCTCTCTGAGTTTTTATTCAATTGCCAGATTTCTTTTTGTAGAATCTTCGCATTGTTGTTGACTAAAAAATGTTCTTAGCGAAATTTGCATATTGGACCCTTATTCAGATAGAAAATGATTTTTTGTTCGACTGTCCGAATTCGGCCAAGTGGAGAGAGAACATAATTATCAACTTTTTCTTCAAATCTCTTCTCACGTGAGGGGTAGGGAAAGATAGGTTATTATTATTTTGCATGTCTTGAGGAGATAGAAAAAAGAATGAGTCAAGAATAGCGCCCGTAGTTGAAGAAATCTTTAAATTAGCTTGGGTTGGTCAGAAACTGCTAATGTTTTTTTCTCTGACTCCAACTTTGAACCCTTGGATCTCTCTGAGTTTTTATTCAATTGCCAGATTTCTTTTTGTAGAATCTTCGCATTGTTGTCGACTAAAAAATGTTCTTAGCGAAATTTGCATATTGGACCCTTATTCAGATAGAAAATGATTTTTTTGTTGTACTGTCCAGATTCGGCCAAGTGGAGAGAGAACATATTTATCAAGTTTTTCTACAAATCTCTTCACACGTGACGGGTAGGACAAGATAGGTCATTATTATTTTGCATGTCTTGAGGAGATAGAAAAAAGAATGAGCTAAGAATAGCGCCCGTAGTTGAAGAAATCTTTAAATTACCTCGGGTTGGTCAGAAACAGCTAATGTTTTTTTCTCTGACTCCAACTTTGAACGCTTGGATCTCACTCAGTTTTTATTCAATTGCCAGATTTCTTTTTGTAGAATCTTCGCATTGTTGTCGACTAAAAAATGTTCTTAGCAAAATTTGCATATTGGACCCTTATTCAGATAGAAAATGATTTTTTTGTTGTACTGTCCAGATTCGGCCAAGTGGAGAGAGAACATATTTATCAAGTTTTTCTACAAATCTCTTCACACGTGAGTGGTGCGAAAAGATAGGTTATTATTATTTTACATGTCTTGAGGAGATAGAAAAAAGAATGAGCCACGAATAGCGCCCGTAGTTGAAGATATCTTTAAATTACCTTGGGTTGGTCAGAAACAGCTAATGTTTTTTTCTCTGACTCCAACTTTGAACGCTTGGATCTCTCTCTGTTTTTATTCAATTGCCAGATTTCTTTTTGTAGAATCTTCGCATTGTTGTCGACTAAAAAATGTTCTTAGCGAAATTTGCATATTGGACCCTTATTCAGATAGAAAATGATTTTTTTGTTGTACTGTCCAGATTCGGCCAAGTGGAGAGAGAACATATTTATCAAGTTTTTCTTCAAATCTCTTCACACGTGATGGGTAGGAGAAGATAGGTTATTATTATTTTGCATGTCTTGAGGAGATAGAAAAAAGAATGTGCTAAGAATAGCGCCCGTAGTAGAAGAAATCTTTAAATTACCTCGGGTTGGTCAGAAACAGCTAATGTTTTTTTCTCTGACTCCAACTTTGAACGCTTGGATCTCACTCAGTTTTTATTCAATTGCCAGATTTCTTTTTGTAGAATCTTCGCATTGTTGTCGACTAAAAAATGTTCTTCGCAAAATTTGCATATTGCACCCTTATTCAGATAGAAAATGATTTTTTTGTTGTACTGTCCAGTTCGGCCAAGTGGAGAGAGAACATAATTATCAACTTTTTCGTCAAATCTCTTCACACGTGAGTGGTGCGAAAAGATAGGTTATTATTATTTTACATGTCTTGAGGAGATAGAAAAAAGAATGAGCCACGAATAGCGCCCGTAGTTGAAGATATCTTTAAATTACCTTGGGTTGGTCAGAAACAGCTAATGTTTTTTTCTCTGACTCCAACTTTGAACGCTTGGATCTCACTCAGTTTTTATTCAATTGCCTGATTTCTTTTTGTAGAATCTTTGCATTGTTGTCGACTAAAAAATGTTCTTAGCAAAATTTGCATATTGGACCCTTATTCAGATAGAAAATGATTTTTTTGTTGTACTGTCCAGGTTCGGCCAAGTGGAGAGAGAACATAATTATCAATTTTTTCGTCGAATCTCTTCACACGTGAGTGGTGCGAAAAGATAGGTTATTATTATTTTACATGTCTTGAGGAGATAGAAAAAAGAATGAGCCACGAATAGCGCCCGTAGTTGAAGATATCTTTAAATTACCTTGGGTTGGTCAGAAACAGCTAATGTTTTTTTCTCTGACTCCAACTTTGAACGCTTGGATCTCTCTCAGTTTTTATTCAATTGCCAGATTTCTTTTTGTAGAATCTTCGCATTGTTGTCGACTAAAAAATGTTCTTAGCGAAATTTGCATATTGGACCCTTATTCAGATAGAAAATGATTTTTTTGTTGTACTGTCCAGATTCAGCCAAGTGGAGAGAGAACATATTTATCAAGTTTTTCTTCAAATCTCTTCACACGTGACGGGTAGGAGAAGATAGGTTATTATTATTTTGCATGTCTTGAGGAGATAGAAAAAAGAATGAGCTAAGAATAGCGCCCGTAGTTGAAGAAATTTTTAAATTACCTCGGGTTGGTCAGAAACAGCTAATGTTTTTTTCTCTGACTCCAACTTTGAACGCTTGGATCTCACTCAGTTTTTATTCAATTGCCAGATTTCTTTTGGTCGAATCTTCGCATTGTTGTCGACTAAAAAATGTTCTTAGCAAAATTTGCATATTGGACCCTTATTCAGATAGAAAATGATTTTTTTGTTGTACTGTCCACATTCGGCCAAGTGGAGAGAGAACATAATTATCAACTTTTTCGTCAAATCTCTTCACACGTGAGTGGTGCGAAAAGATAGGTTATTATTATTTTACATGTCTTGAGGAGATAGAAAAAAGAATGAGCCACGAATAGCGCCCGTAGTTGAAGATATCATTAAATTACCTTGGGTTGGTCAGAAACAGCTAATGTTTTTTTCTCTGACTCCAACTTTGAACGCTTGGATCTCTCTCAGTTTTTATTCAATTGCCAAATTTCTTTTTGTAGAATCTTCGCATTGTTGTCGACTAAAAAATGTTCTCAGCGAAATTTGCATATTGGACCCTTACTCAGATAGAAAATGATTTTTTTGTTGTACTGTCCAGATTCGGCCAAGTGGAGAGAGAACATATTTATCAAGTTTTTCTTCAAATCTCTTCACACGTGACGTGTAGGAGAAGATAGGTTATTATTATTTTGCATGTCTTGAGGAGATAGAAAAATGAATGAGCTAAGAATAGCGCCCGTAGTAGAAGAAATCTTTAAATTACCTCGGGTTGGTCAGAAACAGCTAATGTTTTTTTCTCTGACTCCAACTTTGAACGCTTGGATCTCACTCAGTTTTTATTCAATTGCCAGATTTCTTTTTGTAGAATCTTCGCATTGTTGTGGACTAAAAAATGTTCTTAGCAAAATTTGCATATTGGACCCTTATTCAGATAGAAAATGATTTTTTTGTTGTACTGTCCAGATTCGGCCCAGTGGAGAGAGAACATAATTATCAACTTTTTCGTCAAATCTCTTCAAACGTGAGTGGTGCGAAAAGATAGGTTATTATTATTTTACATGTCTTGAGGAGATAGAAAAAAGAATGAGCCACGAATAGCGCCCGTAGTAGAAGATATCTTTAAATTACCTTGGGTTGGTCAGAAACAGCTAATGTTTTTTTCTCTGACTCCAACTTTGAACGCTTGGATCTCTCTCTGTTTTTATTCAATTGCCAGATTTCTTTTTGTAGAATCTTCGCATTGTTGTCGACTAAAAAATGTTCTTAGCGAAATTTGCATATTGGACCCTTATTCAGATAGAAAATGATTTTTTTGTTGTACTGTCCAGATTCGGCCAAGTGGAGAGAGAACATATTTATCAAGTTTTTCTTCAAATCTCTTCACACGTGATGGGTAGGAGAAGATAGGTTATTATGATTTTGCATGTCTTGAGGAGATAGAAAAAAGAATGAGCTAAGAATAGCGCCCGTAGTTGAAGAAATTTTTAAATTACCTCGGGTTGGTCAGAAACAGCTAATGTTTTTTTCTCTGACTCCAACTTTGAACGCTTGGATCTCACTCAGTTTTTATTCAATTGCCAGATTTCTTTTTGTAGAATCTTCGCATTGTTGTGGACTAAAAAATGTTCTTAGCAAAATTTGCATATTGGACCCTTATTCAGATAGAAAATGATTTTTTTGTTGTACTGTCCAGATTCGGCCCAGTGGAGAGAGAACATAATTATCAACTTTTTCGTCAAATCTCTTCAAACGTGAGTGGTGCGAAAAGATAGGTTATTATTATTTTACATGTCTTGAGGAGATAGAAAAAAGAATGAGCCACGAATAACGCCCGTAGTTGAAGATATCTTTAAATTACCTTGGGTTGGTCAGAAACAGCTAATGTTTTTTTCTCTGACTCCAACTTTGAACGCTTGGATCTCTCTCTGTTTTTATTCAATTGCCAGATTTCTTTTTGTAGAATCTTCGCATTGTTGTCGACTAAAAAATGTTCTTAGCGAAATTTGCATATTGGACCCTTATTCAGATAGAAAATGATTTTTTTGTTGTACTGTCCAGATTCGGCCAAGTGGAGAGAGAACATATTTATCAAGTTTTTCTTCAAATCTCTTCACACGTGATGGGTAGGAGAAGATAGGTTATTATGATTTTGCATGTCTTGAGGAGATAGAAAAAAGAATGAGCTAAGAATAGCGCCCGTAGTTGAAGAAATTTTTAAATTACCTCGGGTTGGTCAGAAACAGCTAATGTTTTTTTCTCTGACTCCAACTTTGAACGCTTGGATCTCACTCAGTTTTTATTCAATTGCCAGATTTCATTTGGTCGAATCTTCGCATTGTTGTCGACTAAAAAATGTTCTTAGCAAAATTTGCATATTGGACCCTTATTCAGATAGAAAATGATTTTTTTGTTGTACTGTCCACATTCGGCCAAGTGGAGAGAGAACATAATTATCAACTTTTTCGTCAAATCTCTTCACACGTGAGTGGTGCGAAAAGATAGGTTATTATTATTTTACATGTCTTGAGGAGATAGAAAAAAGAATGAGCTAAGAATAGCGCCCGTAGTTGAAGAAATTTTTAAATTACCTTGGGTTGGTCAGAAACAGCTAATGTTTTTTTCTCTGACTCCAACTTTGAACGCTTGGATCTCTCTCAGTTTTTATTCAATTGCCAGATTTCTTTTGGTCGAATCTTCGCATTGTTGTCGACTAAAAAATGTTCTTAGCAAAATTTGCATATTGGACCCTTATTCAGATAGAAAATGATTTTTTTGTTGTACTGTCCACATTCGGCCAAGTGGAGAGAGAACATAATTATCAACTTTTTCGTCAAATCTCTTCACACGTGAGTGGTGCGAAAAGATAGGTTATTATTATTTTACATGTCTTGAGGAGATAGAAAAAAGAATGAGCCACGAATAGCGCCCGTAGTTGAAGATATCTTTAAATTACCTTGGGTTGGTCAGAAACAGCTAATGTTTTTTTCTCTGACTCCAACTTTGAACGCTTGGATCTCTCTCAGTTTTCATTCAATTGCCAGATTTCTTTTTGTAGAATCTTCGCATTGTTGTCGACTAAAAAATGTTCTCAGCGAAATTTGCATATTAGACCCTTATTCAGATAGAAAATGATTTTTTTGTTGTACTGTCCAGATTCGGCCCAGTGGAGAGAGAACATATTTATCAAGTTTTTCTTCAAATCTCTTCACACGTGACGGGTAGGAGAAGATAGGTTATTATTATTTTGCATGTCTTGAGGAGATAGAAAAAAGAATGAGCTAAGAATAGCGCCCGTAGTAGAAGAAATCTTTAAATTACCTCGGGTTGGTCAGAAACAGCTAATGTTTTTTTCTCTGACTCCAACTTTGAACGCTTGGATCTCACTCAGTTTTTATTCAATTGCCAGATTTCTTTTTGTAGAATCTTCGCATTGTTGTGGACTAAAAAATGTTCTTAGCAAAATTTGCATATTGGACCCTTATTCAGATAGAAAATGATTTTTTTGTTGTACTGTCCAGATTCGGCCAAGTGGAGAGAGAACATAATTATCAACTTTTTCGTCAAATCTCTTCACACGTGAGTGGTGCGAAAAGATAGGTTATTATTATTTTACATGTCTTGAGGAGATAGAAAAAAGAATGAGCCACGAATAGCGCTCGTAGTTGAAGATATCTTTAAATTACCTTGGGTTGGTCAGAAACAGCTAATGTTTTTTTCTCTGACTCCAACTTTGAACGCTTGGATCTCTCTCTGTTTTTATTCAATTGCCAGATTTCTTTTTGTAGAATCTTCGCATTGTTGTCGACTAAAAAATGTTCTTAGCGAAATTTGCATATTGGACCCTTATTCAGATAGAAAATGATTTTTTTGTTGTACTGTCCAGATTCGGCCAAGTGGAGAGAGAACATATTTATCAAGTTTTTCTTCAAATCTCTTCACACGTGATGGGTAGGAGAAGATAGGTTATTATTATTTTGCATGTCTTGAGGAGATAGAAAAAAGAATGAGCTAAGAATAGCGCCCGTAGTTGAAGAAATCTTTAAATTACCTCGGGTTGGTCAGAAACAGCTAATGTTTTTTTCTCTGACTCCAACTTTGAACGCTTGGATCTCACTCAGTTTTTATTCAATTGCCAGATTTCTTTTTGTAGAATCTTCGCATTGTTGTCGACTAAAAAATGTTCTTCGCAAAATTTGCATATTGCATCCTTATTCAGATAGAAAATGATTTTTTTGTTGTACTGTCCAGATTCGGCCAAGTGGAGAGAGAACATAATTATCAACTTTTTCGTCAAATCTCTTCACACGTGAGTGGTGCGAAAAGATAGGTTGTTATTATTTTACATGTCTTGAGGAGATAGAAAAAAGAATGAGCCACGAATAGCGCCCGTAGTTGAAGATATCTTTAAATTAACTTGGGTTGGTCAGAAACAGCTAATGTTTTTTTCTCTGACTCCAACTTTGAACGCTTGGATCTCTCTCAGTTTTTATTCAATTGCCAGATTTCTTTTTGTAGAATCTTCGCATTGTTGTCGACTAAAAAATGTTCTTAGCAAAATTTGCATATTGGACCCTTATTCAGATAGAAAATGATTTTTTTGTTGTACTGTCCAGATTCGGCCAAGTGGAGAGAGAACATAATTATCAACTTTTTCGTCAAATCTCTTCACACGTGAGTGGTGCGAAAAGATAGGTTATTATTATTTTACATGTCTTGAGGAGATAAAAAAAGAATGAGCCACGAATAGCGCCCGTAGTTGAAGATATCTTTAAATTACCTTGGGTTGGTCAGAAACAGCTAAGGTTTTTTTCTCTGACTCCAACTTTGAACGCTTGGATCTCTCTCTGTTTTTATTCAATTGCCAGATTTCTTTTTGTAGAATCTTCGCATTGTTGTCGACTAAAAAATGTTCTTAGCGAAATTTGCATATTGGACCCTTATTCAGATAGAAAATGATTTTTTTGTTGTACTGTCCAGATTCGGCCAAGTGGAGAGAGAACATATTTATCAAGTTTTTCTTCAAATCTCTTCACACGTGATGGGTAGGAGCAGATAGGTTATTATTATTTTGCATGTCTTGAGGAGATAGAAAAAAGAATGAGCTAAGAATAGCGCCCGTAGTTGAAGAAATCTTTAAATTACCTCGGGTTGGTCAGAAACAGCTAATGTTTTTTTCTCTGACTCCAACTTTGAACGCTTGGATCTCACTCAGTTTTTATTCAATTGCCAGATTTCTTTTTGTAGAATCTTCGCATTGTTGTCGACTAAAAAATGTTCTCAGCAAAATTTGCATATTGGACCCTTATTCAGATAGAAAATGATTTTTTTGTTGTACTGTCCAGATTCGGCCAAGTGGAGAGAGAACATAATTATCAACTTTGTCGTCAAATCTCTTCACACGTGAGTGGTGCGAAAAGATAGGTTATTATTATTTTACATGTCTTTAGGAGATAGACAAAAGAATGAGCCACGAATAGCGCCCGTAGTTGAAGATATCATTAAATTACCTTGGGTTGGTCAGAAACAGCTAATGTTTTTTTCTCTGACTCCAACTTTGAACGCTTGGATCTCTCTCTGTTTTTATTCAATTGCCAGATTTCTTTTTGTAGAATCTTCGCATTGTTGTCGACTAAAAAATGTTCTTAGCGAAATTTGCATGTTGGACCCTTATTCAGATAGAAAATGATTTTTTTGTTGTACTGTCCAGATTCGGCCAAGTGGAGAGAGAACATATTTATCAAGTTTTTCTTCAAATCTCTTCACACGTGATGGGTAGGAGAAGATAGGTTATTATTATTTTGCATGTCTTGAGGAGATAGAAAAAAGAATGAGCTAAGAATAGCGCCCGTAGTTGAAGAAATCTTTAAATTACCTCGGGTTGGTCAGAAACAGCTAATGTTTTTTTCTCTGACTCCAACTTTGAACGCTTGGATCTCACTCAGTTTTTATTCAATTGCCAGATTTCTTTTTGTAGAATCTTCGCATTGTTGTCGACTAAAAAATGTTCTTAGCAAAATTTGCATATTGCACCCTTATTCAGATAGAAAATGATTTTTTTGTTGTACTGTCCAGTTCGGCCAAGTGGAGAGAGAACATAATTATCAACTTTTTCGTCAAATCTCTTCACACGTGAGTGGTGCGAAAAGATAGGTTATTATTATTTTACATGTCTTGAGGAGATAGAAAAAAGAATGAGCCACGAATAGCGCCCGTAGTTGAAGATATCTTTAAATTACCTTGGGTTGGTCAGAAACAGCTAATGTTTTTTTCTCTGACTCCAACTTTGAACGCTTGGATCTCTCTCAGTTTTTATTCAATTGCCAGATTTCTTTTTGTAGAATCTTTGCATTGTTGTCGACTAAAAAATGTTCTTAGCAAAATTTGCATATTGGACCCTTATTCAGATAGAAAATGATTTTTTTGTTGTACTGTCCAGGTTCGGCCAAGTGGAGAGAGAACATAATTATCCACTTTTTCATCAAATCTCTTCACACGTGAGTGGTGCGAAAAGATAGGTTATTATTATTTTACATGTCTTGAGGAGATAGAAAAAAGAATGAGCCACGAATAGCGCCCGTAGTTGAAGATATCTTTAAATTACCTTGGGTTGGTCAGAAACAGCTAATGTTTTTTTCTCTGACTCCAACTTTGAACGCTTGGATCTCTCCCAGTTTTTATTCAATTGCCAGATTTCTTTTTGTAGAATCTTCGCATTGTTGTCGACTAAAAAATGTTCTTAGCGAAATTTGCATATTGGACCCTTATTCAGATAGAAAATGATTTTTTTGTTGTACTGTCCAGATTCAGCCAAGTGGAGAGAGAACATATTTATCATGTTTTTCTTCAAATCTCTTCACACGTGACGGTTAGGAGAAGATAGGTTATTATTATTTTGCATGTCTTGAGGAGATAGAAAAAAGAATGAGCTAAGAATAGCGCCCGTAGTTGAAGAAATCTTTAAATTACCTCGGGTTGGTCAGAAACAGCTAATGTTTTTTTCTCTGACTCCAACTTTGAACGCTTGGATCTCACTCAGTTTTTATTCAATTGCCAGATTTCTTTTTGTAGAATCTTCGCATTGTTGTCGACTAAAAAATGTTCTTAGCAAAATTTGCATATTGGACCCTTATTCAGATAGAAAATGATTTTTTTGTTGTACTGTCCAGATTCGGCCAAGTGGAGAGAGAACATAATTATCAACTTTTTCGTCAAATCTCTTCACACGTGAGTGGTGCGAAAAGATAGGTTATTATTATTTTACATGTCTTGAGGAGATAGAAAAAAGAATGAGCCACGAATAGCGCCCGTAGTTGAAGATATCATTAAATTACCTTGGGTTGGTCAGAAACAGCTAATGTTTTTTTCTCTGACTCCAACTTTGAACGCTTGGATCTCTCTCTGTTTTTATTCAATTGCCAGATTTCTTTTTGTAGAATCTTCGCATTGTTGTCGACTAAAAAATGTTCTTAGCGAAATTTGCAAGTTGGACCCTTATTCAGATAGAAAATGATTTTTTTGTTGTACTGTCCAGATTCGGCCAAGTGGAGAGAGAACATATTTATCAAGTTTTTCTTCAAATCTCTTCACACGTGATGGGTAGGAGAAGATAGGTTATTATTATTTTGCATGTCTTGAGGAGATAGAAAAAAGAATGAGCTAAGAATAGCGCCCGTAGTTGAAGAAATCTTTAAATTACCTCGGGTTGGTCAGAAACAGCTAATGTTTTTTTCTCTGACTCCAACTTTGAACGCTTGGATCTCACTCAGTTTTTATTCAATTGCCAGATTTCTTTTTGTAGAATCTTCGCATTGTTGTCGAATAAAAAATGTTCTTCGCAAAATTTGCATATTGCACCCTTATTCAGATAGAAAATGATTTTTTTGTTGTACTGTCCAGTTCGGCCAAGTGGAGAGAGAACATAATTATCAACTTTTTCGTCAAATCTCTTCACACGTGAGTGGTGCGAAAAGATAGGTTATTATTATTTTACATGTCTTGAGGAGATAGAAAAAAGAATGAGCCACGAATAGCGCCCGTAGTTGAAGATATCTTTAAATTACCTTGGGTTGGTCAGAAACAGCTAATGTTTTTTTCTCTGACTCCAACTTTGAACGCTTGGATCTCTCTCAGTTTTTATTCAATTGCCAGATTTCTTTTTGTAGAATCTTTGCATTGTTGTCGACTAAAAAATGTTCTTAGCAGAATTTGCATATTGGACCCTTATTCAGATAGAAAATGATTTTTTTGTTGTACTGTCCAGGTTCGGCCAAGTGGAGAGAGAACATAATTATCCACTTTTTCATCAAATCTCTTCACACGTGAGTGGTGCGAAAAGATAGGTTATTATTATTTTACATGTCTTGAGGAGATAGAAAAAAGAATGAGCCACGAATAGCGCCCGTAGTTGAAGATATCTTTAAATTACCTTGGGTTGGTCAGAAACAGCTAATGTTTTTTTCTCTGACTCCAACTTTGAACGCTTGGATCTCTCCCAGTTTTTATTCAATTGCCAGATTTCTTTTTGTAGAATCTTCGCATTGTTGTCGACTAAAAAATGTTCTTAGCGAAATTTGCATATTGGACCCTTATTCAGATAGAAAATGATTTTTTTGTTGTACTGTCCAGATTCAGCCAAGTGGAGAGAGAACATATTTATCATGTTTTTCTTCAAATCTCTTCACACGTGACGGGTAGGAGATGATAGGTCATTATTATTTTGCATGTCTTGAGGAGATAGAAAAAAGAATGAGCTAAGAATAGCGCCCGTAGTTGAAGAAATCTTTAAATTACCTCGGGTTGGTCAGAAACAGCTAATGTTTTTTTCTCTGACTCCAACTTTGAACGCTTGGATCTCACTCAGTTTTTATTCAATTGCCAGATTTCTTTTTGTAGAATCTTCGCATTGTTGTCGACTAAAAAATGTTCTTCGCAAAATTTGCATATTGCACCCTTATTCAGATAGAAAATGATTTTTTTGTTGTACTGTCCAGTTCGGCCAAGTGGAGAGAGAACATAATTATCAACTTTTTCGTCAAATCTCTTCACACGTGAGTGGTGCGAAAAGATAGGTTATTATTATTTTACATGTCTTGAGGAGATAGAAAAAAGAATGAGCCACGAATAGCGCCCGTAGTTGAAGATATCTTTAAATTACCTTGGGTTGGTCAGAAACGGCTAATGTTTTTTTCTCTGACTCCAACTTTGAACGCTTGGATCTCTCTCAGTTTTTATTCAATTGCCAGATTTTTTTTGTAGAATCTTTGCATTGTTGTCGACTAAAAAATGTTCTTAGCAGAATTTGCATATTGGACCCTTATTCAGATAGAAAATGATTTTTTTCTTGTACTGTCCAGGTTCGGCCAAGTGGAGAGAGAACATAATTATCCACTTTTTCATCAAATCTCTTCACACGTGAGTGGTGCGAAAAGATAGGTTATTATTATTTTACATGTCTTGAGGAGATAGAAAAAAGAATGAGCCACGAATAGCGCCCGTAGTTGAAGATATCTTTAAATTACCTTGGGTTGGTCAGAAACAGCTAATGTTTTTTTCTCTGACTCCAACTTTGAACGCTTGGATCTCTCCCAGTTTTTATTCAATTGCCAGATTTCTTTTTGTAGAATCTTCGCATTGTTGTCGACTAAAAAATGTTCTTAGCGAAATTTGCATATTGGACCCTTATTCAGATAGAAAATGATTTTTTTGTTGTACTGTCCAAATTCAGCCAAGTGGAGAGAGAACATATTTATCATGTTTTTCTTCAAATCTCTTCACACGTGACGGGTAGGAGATGATAGGTTATTATTATTTTGCATGTCTTGAGGAGAT
The DNA here is from genome assembly GCA_027726005.1 of Juncus effusus. Lineage (NCBI taxonomy): Eukaryota > Viridiplantae > Streptophyta > Magnoliopsida > Poales > Juncaceae > Juncus > Juncus effusus. Next base: position 6,250,979 of record CM050893.1, read on the forward strand.
AGAAAAAAGAATGAGCTAAGAATAGCGCCCGTAGTATAAGAAATCTTTAAATTACCTCGGGTTGGTCAGAAACAGCTAATGTTTTTTTCTCTGACTCCAACTTTGAACGCTTGGAACTCACTCAGTTTTTATTCAATTGCCAGATTTCTTTTTGTAGAATCTTCGCATTGTTGTCGACTAAAAAATGTTCTTCGCAAAATTTGCATATTGAACCCTTATTCAGATAGAAAATGATTTTTTTGTTGTACTGTCCAGATTCGGCCAAGTGGAGAGAGAACATAATTATCAACTTTTTCGTCAAATCTCTTCACACGTGAGTGGTGCGAAAAGATAGGTTATTATTATTTTACATGTCTTGAGGAGATAGAAAAAAGAATGAGCCACGAATAGCGCCCGTAGTTGAAGATATCTTTAAATTACCTTGGGTTGGTCAGAAACAGCTAATGTTTTTTTCTCTGACTCCAACTTTGAACGCTTGGATCTCTCTCAGTTTTTATTCAATTGCCAGATTTCTTTTTGTAGAATCTTTGCATTGTTGTCGACTAAAAAATGTTCTTAGCAGAATTTGCATATTGGACCCTTATTCAGATAGAAAATGATTTTTTTGTTGTACTGTCCAGGTTCGGCCAAGTAGAGAGAGAACATAATTATCAACTTTTTCGTCAAATCTCTTCACACGTGAGTGGTGCGAAAAGATAGGTTATTATTATTTTACATGTCTTGAGGAGATAGAAAAAAGAATGAGCCACGAATAGCGCCCGTAGTTGAAGATATCTTTAAATTACCTTGGGTTGGTCAGAAACAGCTAATGTTTTTTTCTCTGACTCCAACTTTGAACGCTTGGATCTCTCTCAGTTTTTATTCAATTGCCAGATTTCTTTTTGTAGAATCTTTGCATTGTTGTCGACTAAAAAATGTTCTTAGCAGAATTTGCATATTGGACCCTTATTCAGATAGAAAATGATTTTTTTGTTGTACTGTCCAGGTTCGGCCAAGTGGAGAGAGAACATAATTATCAACTTTTTCGTCAAATCTCTTCACACGTGAGTGGTGCGAAAAGATAGGTTATTATTATTTTACATGTCTTGAGGAGATAGAAAAAAGAATGAGCTAAGAATAGCGCCCGTAGTTGAAAAAATCTTTAAATTACCCCGGGTTGGTCAGAAACAGCTAATGTTTTTTTCTCTGACTCCAACTTTGAACGCTTGGATCTCTCCCAGTTTTTATTCAATTGCCAGATTTCTTTTTGTAGAATCTTCGCATTGTTGTCGACTAAAAAATGTTCTTCGCAAAATTTGCATATTGAACCCTTATTCAGATAGAAAATGATTTTTTTGTTGTACTGTCCAGATTCGGCCAAGTGGAGAGAGAACATAATTATCAACTTTTTCGTCAAATCTCTTCACACGTGAGTGGTGCGAAAAGATAGGTTATTATTATTTTACATGTCTTGAGGAGATAGAAAAAAGAATGAGCCACGAATAGCGCCCGTAGTTGAAGATATCTTTAAATTACCTTGGGTTGGTCAGAAACAGCTAATGTTTTTTTCTCTGACTCCAACTTTGAACGCTTGGATCTCTCTCAGTTTTTATTCAATTGCCAGATTTCTTTTTGTAGAATCTTTGCATTGTTGTCGACTAAAAAATGTTCTTAGCAGAATTTGCATATTGGACCCTTATTCAGATAGAAAATGATTTTTTTGTTGTACTGTCCAGGTTCGGCCAAGTGGAGAGAGAACATAATTATCAACTTTTTCGTCAAATCTCTTCACACGTGAGTGGTGCGAAAAGATAGGTTATTATTATTTTACATGTCTTGAGGAGATAGAAAAAAGAATGAGCCACGAATAGCGCCCGTAGTTGAAGATATCTTTAAATTACCTTGGGTTGGTCAGAAACAGCTAATGTTTTTTTCTCTGACTCCAACTTTGAACGCTTGGATCTCTCCCAGTTTTTATTCAATTGCCAGATTTCTTTTTGTAGAATCTTCGCATTGTTGTCGACTAAAAAATGTTCTTAGCGAAATTTGCATATTGGACCCTTATTCAGATAGAAAATGATTTTTTTGTTGTACTGTCCAGATTCGGCCAAGTGGAGAGAGAACATATTTATCATGTTTTTCTTCAAATCTCTTCACACGTGAGTGGTGCGAAAAGATAGGTTATTATTATTTTGCATGTCTTGAGGAGATAGAAAAAAGAATGAGCTAAGAATAGCGCCCGTAGTTGAAGAAATCTTTAAATTACCTCGGGTTGGTCAGAAACAGCTAATGTTTTTTTCTCTGACTCCAACTTTGAACGCTTGGATCTCTCCCAGTTTTTATTCAATTGCCAGATTTCTTTTTGTAGAATCTTCGCATTGTTGTCGACTAAAAAATGTTCTTCGCAAAATTTGTATATTGAACCCTTATTCAGATAGAAAATGATTTTTTTGTTGTACTGTCCAGATTCGGCCAAGTGGAGAGAGTACATATTTATCATGTTTTTCTTCAAATCTCTTCACACGTGACGGGTAGGAGAAGATAGGTTATTATTATTTTGCATGTCTTGAGGAGATAGAAAAAAGAATGAGCTATGAATAGCGCCCGTAGTTGAAGAAATCTTTAAATTACCTCGGGTTGGTCAGAAACAGCTAATGTTTTTTTCTCTGACTCCAACTTTGAACGCTTGGATCTCACTCAGTTTTTATTCAATTGCCAGATTTCTTTTTGTAGAATCTTCGCATTGTTGTCGACTAAAAAATGTTCTTCGCAAAATTTGCATATTGAACCCTTATTCAGATAGAAAATGATTTTTTTGTTGTACTGTCCAGATTCGGCCAAGTGGAGAGAGAACATAATTATCAACTTTTTCGTCAAATCTCTTCACACGTGACTGGTGCGAAAAGATAGATTATTATTATTTTACATGTCTTGAGGAGATAGAAAAAAGAATGAGCCACGAATAGCGCCCGTAGTTGAAGATATCTTTAAATTACCTTGGGTTGGTCAGAAACAGCTAATGTTTTTTTCTCTGACTCCAACTTTGAACGCTTGGATCTCTCTCAGTTTTTATTCAATTGCCAGATTTCTTTTTGTAGAATCTTCGCATTGTTGTCGACTAAAAAATGTTCTTAGCAAAATTTGCATATTGGACCCTTATTCAGATAGAAAATGAATTTTTTGTTGTACTGTCCAGATTCGGCCAAGTGGAGAGAGAACATAATTATCGACTTTTTCATCAAATCTCTTCACACGTGAGGGGTAGGAAAAGATAGGTTATTATTATTTTGCATGTCTTGAGGAGATAGAAAAGAGAATGAGCTAAGAATAGCGCCCGTAGTTGAAGAAATCTTTAAATTACCTCGGGTCGGTCAGAATCAGCTAATGTTTTTTTCTCTGACTCCAACTTTGAACGCTTGGATCTCTCTCAGTTTTTATTGAATTGCCAGATTTCTTTTTGTAGAATCTTCGCATTCTTGTCGACTAAAAAATGTTCTCAGCGAAATTTGCATATTGGACCCTTATTCAGATAGAAAATGATTTTTTTGTTGTACTGTCCAGATTCGGCCAAGTGGAGAGAGAACATAATTATCAACTTTTTCGTCAAATCTCTTCACACATGAGTGGTGCGAAAAGATAGGTTATTATTATTTTACATGTCTTGAGGAGATAGAAAAAAGAATGAGCCACGAGTAGCGCCCGTAGTTGAAGATATCTTTAAATTACCTTGGGTTGGTCAGAAACAGCTAATGTTTTTTTCTCTGACTCCAACTTTGAACGCTTGGATCTCTCTCAGTTTTTATTCAATTGCCAGATTTCTTTTTGTAGAATCTTCGCATTGTTGTCGACTAAAAAATGTTCTCAGCGAAATTTGCATATTGGACCCTTATTCAGATAGAAAATGATTTTTTTGTTGTACTGTCCAGATTCAGCCAAGTGGAGAGAGAACATATTTATCATGTTTTTCTTCAAATCTCTTCACACGTGACGGGTAGGAGAAGATATGTTATTATTATTTTGCATGTCTTGAGGAGATAGAAAAAAGAATGAGCTATGAATAGCGCCCGTAGTTGAAGAAATCTTTAAATTACCTCGGGTTGGTCAGAAACAGCTAATGTTTTTTTTCTCTGACTCCAACTTTGAACGCTTGGATCTCACTCAGTTTTTATTCAATTGCCAGATTTCTTTTTGTAGAATCTTCGCATTGTTGTCGACTAAAAAATGTTCTTCGCAAAATTTGCATATTGAACCCTTATTCAGATAGAAAATGATTTTTTTGTTGTACTGTCCAGATTCGGCCAAGTGGAGAGAGAACATAATTATCAACTTTTTCGTCAAATCTCTTCACACGTGAGTGGTGCGAAAAGATAGGTGATTATTATTTTACATGTCTTGAGGAGATAGAAAAAAGAATGAGCCACGAATAGCGCCCGTAGTTGAAGATATCTTTAAATTACCTTGGGTTGGTCAGAAACAGCTAATGTTTTTTTCTCTGACTCCAACTTTGAACGCTTGGATCTCTGTCAGTTTTTATTCAATTGCCAGATTTCTTTTTGTAGAATCTTCTCATTGTTGTCGACTAAAAAATGTTCTTAGCAAAATTTGCATATTGGACCCTTATTCAGATAGAAAATGAATTTTTTGTTGTACTGTCCAGATTCGGCCAAGTGGAGAGAGAACATAATTATCGACTTTTTCATCAAATCTCTTCACACGTGAGGGGTAGGAAAAGATAGGTTATTATTATTTTGCATGTCTTGAGGAGATAGAAAAGAGAATGAGCTAAGAATAGCGCCCGTAGTTGAAGAAATCTTTAAATTACCTCGGGTCGGTCAGAATCAGCTAATGTTTTTTTCTCTGACTCCAACTTTGAACGCTTGGATCTCTCTCAGTTTTTATTGAATTGCCAGATTTCTTTTTGTAGAATCTTCGCATTCTTGTCGACTAAAAAATGTTCTTAGCGAAATTTGCATATTGGACCCTTATTCAGATAGAAAATGATTTTTTTGTTGTACTGTCCGAATTCGGCCAAGTGGAGAGAGAACATAATTATCAACTTTTTCTTCAAATTTCTTCACACGGGACGGGTTGGAAAAGATAGGTTATAATTATTTTGCATGTCTTGAGGAGATAAAAAAAAGTATGAGCCAAGAATTGTGCCCGTTGTGGAAGATATCCTTAAATTACCTCGGGTTGGTCAGAAACTGCTAATGTTTTTTTCTCTGACTCGAACTTTGAACCCTTGGATCTCTCTGAGTTTTTATTCAATTGCCATATTTCTTTTTGTAGAATCTTCGCATTGTTGTCGACTAAAAAATGTTCTTAGCGAAATTTGCATATTGGACCCTTATTCAGATAGAAAATGATTTTTTGTTCTACTGTCCGAATTCGGCCAAATGGAGAGAGAACATAATTATTGTTATGAATATAATTAATATGGATGTCCAATACTTGACCCCTAAGAAAAGATAAATTAGGAAATGCTTGTATGAATGGAAGGAGTTGTGGCAGGGTATTTACTACTGTATATTCTATTGTATTTAGGTTAGATTATTTCCTTTATTGTAATCCTGAATCAGGCATGAGATTTCTTGACCAGCACTCACCCTCTACTATATAAAGGGGACAGTGACTATTGTATTCCTTAATCCACAACTCAATGAAATTCTCTCCTTCCAATTCTCTCTTTTATTATTTTTTGTTCTTTATTTTATAACACGTTATCAGCACGACTCTACAATAAGCATTTGAAGTTCTAAATAACATAACTGAAACTCTACTTCAGAAGGTACAATTTCAAATTATTAATATTTCATTATTTTTTTATTTTGGATTTCTTTTATTCGATTTTTTTTTCTTTTCTTGAAATTCGTTATTTTACGAGTTTTTTTTAGTAACATATCTCTGCACCAGAAGTTGCAGATTCTCTTTATAGATCAATGCACCAGAAGTTGCTTGTTTAATTATTTTTATTTTGCAACCAGAAGTTGCGTGTTTATTTTTATCGACGCACGAGAAGTTGCTCGTTTAAATTATTTTGTATGCACCAAGAGTTTCTTGTTTAATTATTTTTGCAACCAGAAGTTGCATGTTTATTTTTATTTACGCACCAGAAGTTGCTTGTTTAATTTTATTTACGCAACCAGAAGTTGCATGTTTATTTTTATTTATGCACCCCAGAAGTTGTAAGTATATTTATGCACCAGAAGTTGCAAGTATATTTATCTTTATTCTATGTACATTTATTTTATGCACATTTACTTTTATGCACATTTACTTTTATGTATATATTATTTACGCACATTTATTTTTATGCAAATTTATTTTTATTTATGCACCTGTAGTTGCAATAATTGTTTTTCTTTGCACACAAGCTGCAAAATTTATTTTATGCACCATAAGTTGCAAAATATAGCACCAGTAGTTGCAAGAATATAAATCAGAAATATTGTCTAAATCTCGAAGATCAACTCTCAAATAATATTTTGAAAAAAAAAATGAAGAATATATATTAAATAATGACTCCTTCAAGATATAATTCGAGAAAAGATGAAGAATATATATATTAAATAAAGATATTCCTTACCTTTTATCTTGCTCTTGAAGCAGCAACAAGATGAAGAGAAGGAAAAAGAGTGCATCATCATTCTATATATTACGCACAAAAGCTGCCTCGTTAAAAACCTTGCTAGGAAAACCCATTAGGACAAAACCCATAGACAAGGGAAAAAGAGTGCAGTGCGTATTATTTCTCCCCCTCATATATGCAACTATATGTGAGATGACAAAGTTCAATCTCCGTAATATATGCTTAAGAAGAGATCTGCTGGATCATTATTTGAGGAGCTAAATAACTCACCATCCTTTATTTCAATTGTTAATACATCAAACAAGTTATCTTGATGATCTTAATGGATGCAATTTCTCCATATTATATCATTATAATAGATGGATTATTAAACAATGACTCCTTCAGGAAAATATTCAATTTATAATTCAAGATAATGCCTTAAAGAATTTAATCTTATATTCTCTTGAATAATATGGTAGCTTTTGGTGCTCTTCGGGAGTACCATAAAGTTCTAAATCATCAATCTATATATCAACATTCAAAAGGTAAATATATAGTTTCCTATACGTAATTTTGATCAATTACATAACATTCATTCAACAAACATTTGTTATAGCAATTTTATCACATATCTCAATATTGCATTAATTAGTACAAAGATCTTTGTAATTTAATAGATTAAATCTCTCGAGAGTTTGAAATGCTTCAGGCATTCTAAATCCTTCAGGGATTTTCATTAATATATTGCAATCAAATGAGATATGAATAATTTGCTACTACATTAATAAGTCCATCAGGGACGACAAAATTAGAAATATAATTGCATATCACAATTTAATTTTCATTACATATTCTTAAAACACCCTCTTATAAGTTATACTCGCTTATAAGTTACCGTTATAGAACGCCAGGTGTTTGGAGTACATATCCACAATTTTATATTTCACTAGTGAAAATAATGATGCTTTAATCACATCTTTCGATTTGGCCAATACTTTATCCGTCGACATTATACAAATAATTTTAATTTTAGATCCTAATTTTCATTTATAAATCAAGTGCCAATTGCATAACTAAATTTTGATTAATCACAATTTTATTTCGGTTCCATATTTATTCTAGTAGAGACATAATTTATTGAGATCTCATCATTTTCAATATTTTCAATATTATTAGGTACCTGAACCTCTTCTGGGGTTATTTGCTCGTCATTGTCTTCTACTCTTTTATCATCAATATTCTTTTCAGAAGAATTTATTTCTTTTGAAGTATTGATAACTTTAAACCAACTTTCTTATCATGCTCTTTTCTTTTTCCTTGGATCTTTATCATTTGGAACCGATTGGTCGACCATGCTTCTGGCATATCTCAAACATAGAATTATCCAAGGATATCTCAATGAGCACTAAATGCTGGAATATCATTTTTGCATCAATATAAATAATATAATTGCATATTGTTTCACATTAATAAATTTATGAACTTCTAGTTCATATTAACTTGTTAGAGGATCTAAGTGAAAGATATTAATGATGCATTCCATATAAGTTATAACTTATGTTTTCCAGCTCTTGTTTCTCTCCCCCTAATGTTATCATTAATTATTAATCAAGTTTTCCAGGACTTTCATTGTCTATTATATCTTGAACATATTCATTAATATTTGATTTGTTTCATAACAATCACTTTGGTATTCATTTAATTCTTTCTTCTGGAATTTTGTCTACAAACATCTAACATACTTCAGGTGTGTCACATTACTTTTATGAAAGAACAAATATGTCTGATAATAGATTTGCTCTATTTTACAAATGAGTTATATTTTAACTTATAGTTCATATATATAAGATTAAGTATCAAAATTAGATAATGATCGAAAATTCATCACATCAAATTTATAATCAATAAATTATGTAGTGAATAAATTCGTATAATGAAGTTCAAGATATCAAATTATGCAGGGCAATTTAACTTAACATATATGCCTGACTTTTATTTGTGACCCATTTTCGTGCGTTGCGGTGGAGCTACCGGAACAAATATTACACATCCAAAAGATTTTAAATAGTATTTACTCGGCTGCAGGCCGGTCACAAATTATAATGGGGAGTACTTATTATAAAATGTTGGCTTTACTATAATTTGTGCTGCAACATATATCATTTCATGGCCTCAATCAAAAGACGAGCTTTCATTTTATTATTAGGGGCCAATGATTAATTATAATCACATCATTCTAAGTGCGTGTGTGGGCCAATGCTCAACTATAATCTCAATCAACGTACAATACTCGTCAAGTACTTTGGATGTGACTCACTGATCATCATCAAAACGAGTTGTCGTAATTATACAATTCATAAATTATGATCTTAATTGGAATATTTGAGCAACCAATCTCGCAAATACAATATTTCGAGATAATAATTGTAAGATATATTGAAAACCAATATCATATCTTATTGTGAATAAGCAAACTAATGAGTTGTAAAAGAAGAAATTATGAAACTTGATTAAAAATTGCATTCAATTCCCAGAAGTGAATGTTGCAAAATAATGACATAAATGAGACCAATGCCAGAAGTCATTACAAAAAAATCACATAAGACAATGAGAAGTTACAACAAGATATCATTTGTAACTGATTCCAAAATATGTATTTTTGATGTTGTATAAAAGAGCATTGGTTAAGTACCTGTTGTACACCAAATTTTTTTTTTTTGTCAATTCTATAAAGACATGTCCAATAGACATTGAACAACTAAAATAATACTTAGAAATTGAAAGTCAAGTGTTAATACAATATCACGTATTATAAATATAATTCAAGACTCCAGAAGAGTTATTATTTTGTTCCCTGAATAAACAAAATATATAACATAAAATACTTTAAAATTGTGAATTACTATCATTGTTCCTTGTATAAGCAAAATAATTAATTTTCATTAAAATGAAAAATTATGAATTTCGTATAATTGATTCCGCATCATTCCCAGAAGTGAATACCGATATGTCTCTATGTATGTCCTAGAATCTTGTCGAACTTTATTAAGCCGTCTTAAAGACAAAGAGAAAATAATAATGTCAATTTGTTTATGACGATAATGAAAATGTTGATAACCGATAATGATATCATCCGCTGGATCTAAAGCACATTAACAACAACGAGGTAGAAAAAGAACTGAGTAAGAAAATTTTCTTTTATTCTATTTTATATTCTTATTATTATTATTATTGTTGTTATTATCATTATCATTATTTTTCTTTTCTTGATAGTACTAATATGAATCAAAGTATGAATGGGCACAATAAGAGTTATAAATATGTGTGCCTCATTGTAGTGGACAATATTTCTGCATTTTAAGAAGCATTTTGAGAAATGTTCATGAAAGAAATCTATATTAGAACAACATACAACTTTTCTATTGATTTATATTATGAAGGACTAATACAATTAAGTCATATTTGGATAGATTTTTCGTAAAGAATGATAGTAAATACTAAATTATTGAAATGCAAACCTAAATTTGAATTCAATTTAAGATATTTCTCCACAATCTTTGTTTGCACCTAATACTCATGTTTCGTGCATTTGTTTGCTCATTTCATTCAAAAACAACTCGGATAGATTTTTCGTAAAAAATGATAGTAAATACTAAATTATTCAAATGCAAACCAAAATTTGTATTCAATTCAAAATATTTGTCCAGAATCTCTGTTTGCACCTAAAATTCATGTTTCGTGCATTTGTTTGCTGATTTCATTCAAAAACAACTCGGATAGATTTTTCGTAAAGAATGATAGTAAATACTAAATTATTCAAATTCCAACCTAAATTTGAATTCAATTCAAAATATTTCTCCACAATCTCTGTTTGCACCTAATACTCATGTTTCGTGCATTTGTTTGCTCATTTCATTCAAAAACAACTCGGATAGATTTTTCGTAAAGAATGATAGTAAATACTAAATTATTCAAATGCCAACCTAAATTTGAATTCAATTTAAGATATTTCTCCACAATCTTTGTTTGCACCTAATACTCATGTTTCGTGCTTTTGTTTGCTGATTTCATTCAAAAACAACTCGGATAGATTTTTCGTAAAGAATGATAGTATATACTAAATTATTCAAATGCAAACCAAAATTTGTATTCAATTCAAAATATTTCTCCAAAATCTCTGTTTGCACCTAATACTCATGTTTCGTGCATTTGTTTGCTCATTTCATTCAAAAACAACTCGGATAGATTTTTCGTAAAGAATGATAGTATATACTAAATTATTCAAATGCAAACCAAAATTTGTATTCAATTTAAAATATTTCTCCAAAATCTCTGTTTGCACCTAATACTCATGTTTCGTGCATTTGTTTGCTCATTTCATTCAAAAACAACTCGGATAGATTTTTCGTAAAGAATGATAGTAAATACTAAATTATTGAAATGCAAACCTAAATTTGAATTCAATTTAAGATATTTCTCCACAATCTTTGTTTGCACCTAATACTCATGTTTCGTGCATTTGTTTGCTCATTTCATTCAAAAACAACTCGGATAGATTTTTCGTAAAGAATGATAGTAAATACTAAATTATTCAAATGCAAACCAAAATTTGTATTCAATTTAAAATATTTCTCCAAAATCTCTGTTTGCACCTAAAATTCATGTTTCGTGCATTTGTTTGCTGATTTCATTCAAAAACAACTCGGATAGATTTTTCGTAAAGAATGATAGTAAATACTAAATTATTCAAATTCCAACCTAAATTTGAATTCAATTCAAAATATTTCTCCACAATCTCTGTTTGCACCTAATACTCATGTTTCGTGCATTTGTTTGCTCATTTCATTCAAAAACAACTCGGATAGATTTTTCGTAAAGAATGATAGTAAATACTAAATTATTCAAATGCAAACCTAAATTTGAATTCAATTTAAGATATTTCTCCACAATCTTTGTTTGCACCTAATACTCATGTTTCGTGCTTTTGTTTGCTGATTTCATTCAAAAACTACTCGGATAGATTTTTCGTAAAGAATGATAGTAAATACTAAATTATTGAAATGCAAACCTAAATTTGAATTCAATTTAAAATATTTCTCCAAAATCTCTGTTTGCACCTAATACTCATGTTTCGTGCATTTGTTTGCTCATTTCATTCAAAAACAACTCGGATAGATTTTTCGTAAAGAATGATAGTATATACTAAATTATTCAAATGCAAACCAAAATTTGTATTCAATTTAAAATATTTGTCCAGAATCTCTGTTTGCACCTAATACTCATGTTTCGTGCATTTGTTTGCTCATTTCATTCAAAAACAACTCGGATAGATTTTTCGTAAAGAATGATAGTAAATACTAAATTATTGAAATGCAAACCTAAATTTGAATTCAATTTAAGATATTTCTCCACAATCTCTGTTTGCACCTAATACTCATGTTTCGTGCATTTGTTTGCTCATTTCATTCAAAAACAACTCGGATAGATTTTTCGTAAAGAATGATAGTAAATACTAAATTATTCAAATGCAAACCAAAATTTGTATTCAATTCAAAATATTTGTCCAGAATCTCTGTTTGCACCTAAAATTCATGTTTCGTGCATTTGTTTCCTGATTTCATTCAAAAACAACTCGGATAGATTTTTCGTAAAGAATGACAGTAAATACTATATTATTCAAATGCAAACCTAAATTTGAATTCAATTTAAGATATTTCTCCACAATCTCTGTTTGCACCTAATACTCATGTTTCGTGCAATTGTTTGCTCATTTCATTCAAAAACAACTCGGATAGATTTTTCGTAAAGAATGACAGTAAATACTATATTATTCAAATGCAAACCAAAATTTGAATTCAATTTAAAATATTTCTCCAAAATCTTTGTTTGCACCTAAAACTCATTTTTCGTGCATTTGTTTGTTCATTTCATTCAAAAACTACTCGGATAGATTTTTCGTAAAGAATGATAGTAAATACTAAATTATTGAAATGCAAACCTAAATTTGAATTCAATTTAAGATATTTCTCCACAATCTTTGTTTGCACCTAATACTCATGTTTCGTGCATTTGTTTGCTCATTTCATTCAAAAACAACTCGGATAGATTTTTCGTAAAGAATGATAGTAAATACTAAATTATTCAAATGCAAACCAAAATTTGTATTCAATTCAAAATATTTGTCCAGAATCTCTGTTTGCACCTAAAATTCATGTTTCGTGCATTTGTTTGCTGATTTCATTCAAAAACAACTCGGATAGATTTTTCGTAAAGAATGATAGTAAATACTAAATTATTCAAATTCCAACCTAAATTTGAATTCAATTCAAAATATTTCTCCACAATCTCTGTTTGCACCTAATACTCATGTTTCGTGCATTTGTTTGCTCATTTCATTCAAAAACAACTCGGATAGATTTTTCGTAAAGAATGATAGTAAATACTAAATTATTAAAATGCCAACCTAAATTTGAATTCAATTTAAGATATTTCTCCACAATCTTTGTTTGCACCTAATACTCATGTTTCGTGCATTTGTTTGCTTATTTCATTCAAAAACAACTCGGATAGATTTTTCGTAAAGAATGATAGTATATACTAAATTATTCAAATGCAAACCAAAATTTGTATTCAATTTAAAATATTTCTCCAAAATCTCTGTTTGCACCTAATACTCATGTTTCGTGCATTTGTTTGCTCATTTCATTCAAAAACTACTCGGATAGATTTTTCGTAAAGAATGATAGTAAATACTAAATTATTGAAATGCAAACCTAAATTTGAATTCAATTTAAGATATTTCTCCACAATCTTTGTTTGCACCTAATACTCATGTTTCGTGCAATTGTTTGCTCATTTCATTCAAAAACAACTCGGATAGATTTTTCGTAAAGAATGATAGTAAATACTAAATTATTCAAATGCAAACCAAAATTTGTATTCAATTCAAAATATTTGTCCAGAATCTCTGTTTGCACCTAAAATTCATGTTTCGTGCATTTGTTTCCTGATTTCATTCAAAAACAACTCGGATAGATTTTTCGTAAAGAATGACAGTAAATACTATATTATTCAAATGCAAACCTAAATTTGAATTCAATTTAAGATATTTCTCCACAATCTTTGTTTGCACCTAATACTCATGTTTCGTGCATTTGTTTGCTCATTTCATTCAAAAACAACTCGGATAGATTTTTCGTAAAGAATGATAGTAAATACCAAATTATTCAAATGCAAACCAAAATTTGAATTCAATTTAAAATATTTCTCCAAAATCTTTGTTTGCACCTAAAACTCATTTTTCGTGCATTTGTTTGCTCATTTCATTCAAAAACTACTCGGATAGATTTTTCGTAAAGAATGATAGTAAATACTAAATTATTGAAATGCAAACCTAAATTTGAATTCAATTTAAGATATTTCTCCACAATCTTTGTTTGCACCTAATACTCATGTTTCGTGCATTTGTTTGCTCATTTCATTCAAAAACAACTCGGATAGATTTTTCGTAAAGAATGATAGTAAATACTAAATTATTCAAATGCAAACCAAAATTTGTATTCAATTCAAAATATTTGTCCAGAATCTCTGTTTGCACCTAAAATTCATGTTTCGTGCATTTGTTTCCTGATTTCATTCAAAAACAACTCGGATAGATTTTTCGTAAAGAATGACAGTAAATACTAAATTATTCAAATGCAAACCTAAATTTGAATTCAATTTAAGATATTTCTCCACAATCTTTGTTTGCACCTAATACTCATGTTTCGTGCATTTGTTTGCTCATTTCATTCAAAAACAACTCGGATAGATTTTTCGTAAAGAATGATAGTATATACTAAATTATTCAAATGCAAATCAAAATTTGTATTCAATTCAAAATATTTCTCCAAAATCTCTGTTTGCACCTAATACTCATGTTTCGTGCATTTGTTTGCTCATTTCATTCAAAAACAACTCGGATAGATTTTTCGTAAAGAATGATAGTATATACTAAATTATTCAAATGCAAACCAAAATTTGTATTCAATTCAAAATATTTCTCCAAAATCTCTGTTTGCACCTAATACTCATGTTTCGTGCATTTGTTTGCTCATTTCATTCAAAAACAACTCGGATAGATTTTTCGTAAAGAATGATAGTATATACTAAATTATTCAAATGCAAACCAAAATTTGTATTCAATTTAAAATATTTCTCCAAAATCTCTGTTTGCACCTAATACTCATGTTTCGTGCATTTGTTTGCTCATTTCATTCAAAAACAACTCGGATAGATTTTTCGTAAAGAATGATAGTAAATACTAAATTATTGAAATGCAAACCTAAATTTGAATTCAATTTAAGATATTTCTCCACAATCTTTGTTTGCACCTAATACTCATGTTTCGTGCATTTGTTTGCTCATTTCATTCAAAAACAACTCGGATAGATTTTTCGTAAAGAATGATAGTAAATACTAAATTATTCAAATGCAAACCAAAATTTGTATTCAATTCAAAATATTTGTCCAGAATCTCTGTTTGCACCTAAAATTCATGTTTCGTGCATTTGTTTCCTGATTTCATTCAAAAACAACTCGGATAGATTTTTCGTAAAGAATGACAGTAAATACTATATTATTCAAATGCAAACCTAAATTTGAATTCAATTTAAGATATTTCTCCACAATCTTTGTTTGCACCTAATACTCATGTTTCGTGCATTTGTTTGCTCATTTCATTCAAAAACAACTCGGATAGATTTTTCGTAAAGAATGATAGTAAATACCAAATTATTCAAATGCAAACCAAAATTTGAATTCAATTTAAAATATTTCTCCAAAATCTTTGTTTGCACCTAAAACTCTTTTTTCGTGCATTTGTTTGCTCATTTCATTCAAAAACCACTCGGATAGATTTTTCGTAAAGAATGATAGTAAATACTAAATTATTGAAATGCAAACCTAAATTTGAATTCAATTTAAGATATTTCTCCACAATCTTTGTTTGCACCTAATACTCATGTTTCGTGCATTTGTTTGCTCATTTCATTCAAAAACAACTCGGATAGATTTTTCGTAAAGAATGATAGTAAATACTAAATTATTCAAATGCCAACCTAAATTTGAATTCAATTTAAGATATTTCTCCACAATCTTTGTTTGCACCTAATACTCATGTTTCGTGCTTTTGTTTGCTCATTTCATTCAAAAACAACTCGGATAGATTTTTCGTAAAGAATGATAGTATATACTAAATTATTCAAATGCAAACCAAAATTTGTATTCAATTCAAAATATTTCTCCAAAATCTCTGTTTGCACCTAATACTCATGTTTCGTGCATTTGTTTGCTCATTTCATTCAAAAACAACTCGGATAGATTTTTCGTAAAGAATGATAGTATATACTAAATTATTCAAATGCAGACCAAAATTTGTATTCAATTTAAAATATTTCTCCAAAATCTCTGTTTGCACCTAATACTCATGTTTCGTGCATTTGTTTGCTCATTTCATTCAAAAACAACTCGGATAGATTTTTCGTAAAGAATGATAGTAAATACTAAATTATTGAAATGCAAACCTAAATTTGAATTCAATTTAAGATATTTCTCCACAATCTTTGTTTGCACCTAATACTCATGTTTCGTGCATTTGTTTGCTCATTTCATTCAAAAACAACTCGGATAGATTTTTCGTAAAGAATGATAGTAAATACTAAATTATTCAAATGCAAACCAAAATTTGTATTCAATTCAAAATATTTGTCCAGAATCTCTGTTTGCACCTAAAATTCATGTTTCGTGCATTTGTTTCCTGATTTCATTCAAAAACAACTCGGATAGATTTTTCGTAAAGAATGACAGTAAATACTAAATTATTCAAATGCAAACCTAAATTTGAATTCAATTTAAGATATTTCTCCACAATCTTTGTTTGTACCTAATACTCATGTTTCGTGCATTTGTTTGCTCATTTC
The DNA here is from genome assembly GCA_027726005.1 of Juncus effusus. NCBI lineage: Eukaryota > Viridiplantae > Streptophyta > Magnoliopsida > Poales > Juncaceae > Juncus > Juncus effusus. Next base: position 6,267,488 of record CM050893.1, read on the forward strand.
ATTCAAAAACAACTCGGATAGATTTTTCGTAAAGAATGATAGTATATACTAAATTATTCAAATGCAAATCAAAATTTGTATTCAATTCAAAATATTTCTCCAAAATCTCTGTTTGCACCTAATACTCATGTTTCGTGCATTTGTTTGCTCATTTCATTCAAAAACAACTCGGATAGATTTTTCGTAAAGAATGATAGTATATACTAAATTATTCAAATGCAAACCAAAATTTGTATTCAATTCAAAATATTTCTCCAAAATCTCTGTTTGCACCTAATACTCATGTTTCGTGCATTTGTTTGCTCATTTCATTCAAAAACAACTCGGATAGATTTTTCGTAAAGAATGATAGTATATACTAAATTATTCAAATGCAAACCAAAATTTGTATTCAATTTAAAATATTTCTCCAAAATCTCTGTTTGCACCTAATACTCATGTTTCGTGCATTTGTTTGCTCATTTCATTCAAAAACAACTCGGATAGATTTTTCGTAAAGAATGATAGTAAATACTAAATTATTGAAATGCAAACCTAAATTTGAATTCAATTTAAGATATTTCTCCACAATCTTTGTTTGCACCTAATACTCATGTTTCGTGCATTTGTTTGCTCATTTCATTCAAAAACAACTCGGATAGATTTTTCGTAAAGAATGATAGTAAATACTAAATTATTCAAATGCAAACCAAAATTTGTATTCAATTCAAAATATTTGTCCAGAATCTCTGTTTGCACCTAAAATTCATGTTTCGTGCATTTGTTTCCTGATTTCATTCAAAAACAACTCGGATAGATTTTTCGTAAAGAATGACAGTAAATACTATATTATTCAAATGCAAACCTAAATTTGAATTCAATTTAAGATATTTCTCCACAATCTTTGTTTGCACCTAATACTCATGTTTCGTGCATTTGTTTGCTCATTTCATTCAAAAACAACTCGGATAGATTTTTCGTAAAGAATGATAGTAAATACCAAATTATTCAAATGCAAACCAAAATTTGAATTCAATTTAAAATATTTCTCCAAAATCTTTGTTTGCACCTAAAACTCTTTTTTCGTGCATTTGTTTGCTCATTTCATTCAAAAACTACTCGGATAGATTTTTCGTAAAGAATGATAGTAAATACTAAATTATTGAAATGCAAACCTAAATTTGAATTCAATTTAAGATATTTCTCCACAATCTTTGTTTGCACCTAATACTCATGTTTCGTGCATTTGTTTGCTCATTTCATTCAAAAACAACTCGGATAGATTTTTCGTAAAGAATGATAGTAAATACTAAATTATTCAAATGCCAACCTAAATTTGAATTCAATTTAAGATATTTCTCCACAATCTTTGTTTGCACCTAATACTCATGTTTCGTGCTTTTGTTTGCTCATTTCATTCAAAAACAACTCGGATAGATTTTTCGTAAAGAATGATAGTATATACTAAATTATTCAAATGCAAACCAAAATTTGTATTCAATTCAAAATATTTCTCCAAAATCTCTGTTTGCACCTAATACTCATGTTTCGTGCATTTGTTTGCTCATTTCATTCAAAAACAACTCGGATAGATTTTTCGTAAAGAATGATAGTATATACTAAATTATTCAAATGCAAACCAAAATTTGTATTCAATTTAAAATATTTCTCCAAAATCTCTGTTTGCACCTAATACTCATGTTTCGTGCATTTGTTTGCTCATTTCATTCAAAAACAACTCGGATAGATTTTTCGTAAAGAATGATAGTAAATACTAAATTATTGAAATGCAAACCTAAATTTGAATTCAATTTAAGATATTTCTCCACAATCTTTGTTTGCACCTAATACTCATGTTTCGTGCATTTGTTTGCTCATTTCATTCAAAAACAACTCGGATAGATTTTTCGTAAAGAATGATAGTAAATACTAAATTATTCAAATTCAAACCAAAATTTGTATTCAATTCAAAATATTTGTCCAGAATCTCTGTTTGCACCTAAAATTCATGTTTCGTGCATTTGTTTCCTGATTTCATTCAAAAACAACTCGGATAGATTTTTCGTAAAGAATGACAGTAAATACTATATTATTCAAATGCAAACCTAAATTTGAATTCAATTTAAGATATTTCTCCACAATCTTTGTTTGCACCTAATACTCATGTTTCGTGCATTTGTTTGCTCATTTCATTCAAAAACAACTCGGATAGATTTTTCGTAAAGAATGATAGTAAATACCAAATTATTCAAATGCAAACCAAAATTTGAATTCAATTTAAAATATTTCTCCAAAATCTTTGTTTGCACCTAAAACTCATTTTTCGTGCATTTGTTTGCTCATTTCATTCAAAAACTACTCGGATAGATTTTTCGTAAAGAATGATAGTAAATACTAAATTATTGAAATGCAAACCTAAATTTGAATTCAATTTAAGATATTTCTCCACAATCTTTGTTTGCACCTAATACTCATGTTTCGTGCATTTGTTTGCTCATTTCATTCAAAAACAACTCGGATAGATTTTTCGTAAAGAATGATAGTAAATACTAAATTATTCAAATGCAAACCAAAATTTGTATTCAATTCAAAATATTTGTCCAGAATCTCTGTTTGCACCTAAAATTCATGTTTCGTGCATTTGTTTCCTGATTTCATTCAAAAACAACTCGGATAGATTTTTCGTAAAGAATGATAGTAAATACTAAATTATTCAAATGCAAACCTAAATTTGAATTCAATTTAAGATATTTCTCCACAATCTTTGTTTGCACCTAATACTCATGTTTCGTGCATTTGTTTGCTCATTTCATTCAAAAACAACTCGGATAGATTTTTCGTAAAGAATGATAGTAAATACCAAATTATTCAAATGCAAACCAAAATTTGAATTCAATTTAAAATATTTCTCCAAAATCTTTGTTAGCACCTAAAACTCATTTTTCGTGCATTTGTTTGCTCATTTCATTCAAAAACTACTCGGATAGATTTTTCGTAAAGAATGATAGTAAGTACTAAATTATTGAAATGCAAACCTAAATTTGAATTCAATTTAAGATATTTCTCCACAATCTTTGTTTGCACCTAATACTCATGTTTCGTGCATTTGTTTGCTCATTTCATTCAAAAACAACTCGGATAGATTTTTCGTAAAGAATGATAGTAAATACTAAATTATTCAAATGCAAACCAAAATTTGTATTCAATTCAAAATATTTGTCCAGAATCTCTGTTTGCACCTAAAATTCATGTTTCGTGCATTTGTTTGCTGATTTCATTCAAAAACAACTCGGATAGATTTTTCGTAAAAAATGATAGTAAATACTAAATTATTCAAATGCAAACCAAAATTTGTATTCAATTCAAAATATTTCTCCACAATCTCTGTTTGCACCTAATACTCATGTTTCGTGCATTTGTTTGCTCATTTCATTCAAAAACAACTCGGATAGATTTTTCGTAAAGAATGATAGTAAATACTAAATTATTGAAATGCAAACCTAAATTTGAATTCAATTTAAGATATTTCTCCACAATCTTTGTTTGCACCTAATACTCATGTTTCGTGCATTTGTTTGCTCATTTCATTCAAAAACAACTCGGATAGATTTTTCGTAAAGAATGATAGTAAATACCAAATTATTCAAATGCAAACCAAAATTTGAATTCAATTTAAAATATTTCTCCAAAATCTTTGTTTGCACCTAAAACTCTTTTTTCGTGCATTTGTTTGCTCATTTCATTCAAAAACTACTCGGATAGATTTTTCGTAAAGAATGATAGTAAATACTAAATTATTGAAATGCAAACCTAAATTTGAATTCAATTTAAGATATTTCTCCACAATCTTTGTTTGCACCTAATACTCATGTTTCGTGCATTTGTTTGCTCATTTCATTCAAAAACAACTCGGATAGATTTTTCGTAAAGAATGATAGTAAATACCAAATTATTCAAATGCAAACCAAAATTTGAATTCAATTTAAAATATTTCTCCAAAATCTTTGTTTGCACCTAAAACTCTTTTTTCGTGCATTTGTTTGCTCATTTCATTCAAAAACTACTCGGATAGATTTTTCGTAAAGAATGATAGTAAATACTAAATTATTGAAATGCAAACCTAAATTTGAATTCAATTTAAGATATTTCTCCACAATCTTTGTTTGCACCTAATACTCATGTTTCGTGCATTTGTTTGCTCATTTCATTCAAAAACAACTCGGATAGATTTTTCGTAAAGAATGATAGTAAATACCAAATTATTCAAATGCAAACCAAAATTTGAATTCAATTTAAAATATTTCTCCAAAATCTTTGTTTGCACCTAAAACTCTTTTTTCGTGCATTTGTTTGCTCATTTCATTCAAAAACTACTCGGATAGATTTTTCGTAAAGAATGATAGTAAATACTAAATTATTGAAATGCAAACCTAAATTTGAATTCAATTTAAGATATTTCTCCACAATCTTTGTTTGCACCTAATACTCATGTTTCGTGCATTTGTTTGCTCATTTCATTCAAAAACAACTCGGATAGATTTTTCGTAAAGAATGATAGTAAATACTAAATTATTCAAATGCCAACCTAAATTTGAATTCAATTTAAGATATTTCTCCACAATCTTTGTTTGCACCTAATACTCATGTTTCGTGCTTTTGTTTGCTCATTTCATTCAAAAACAACTCGGATAGATTTTTCGTAAAGAATGATAGTATATACTAAATTATTCAAATGCAAACCAAAATTTGTATTCAATTCAAAATATTTCTCCAAAATCTCTGTTTGCACCTAATACTCATGTTTCGTGCATTTGTTTGCTCATTTCATTCAAAAACAACTCGGATAGATTTTTCGTAAAGAATGATAGTATATACTAAATTATTCAAATGCAAACCAAAATTTGTATTCAATTTAAAATATTTCTCCAAAATCTCTGTTTGCACCTAATACTCATGTTTCGTGCATTTGTTTGCTCATTTCATTCAAAAACAACTCGGATAGATTTTTCGTAAAGAATGATAGTAAATACTAAATTATTGAAATGCAAACCTAAATTTGAATTCAATTTAAGATATTTCTCCACAATCTTTGTTTGCACCTAATACTCATGTTTCGTGCATTTGTTTGCTCATTTCATTCAAAAACAACTCGGATAGATTTTTCGTAAAGAATGATAGTAAATACTAAATTATTCAAATTCAAACCAAAATTTGTATTCAATTCAAAATATTTGTCCAGAATCTCTGTTTGCACCTAAAATTCATGTTTCGTGCATTTGTTTCCTGATTTCATTCAAAAACAACTCGGATAGATTTTTCGTAAAGAATGACAGTAAATACTATATTATTCAAATGCAAACCTAAATTTGAATTCAATTTAAGATATTTCTCCACAATCTTTGTTTGCACCTAATACTCATGTTTCGTGCATTTGTTTGCTCATTTCATTCAAAAACAACTCGGATAGATTTTTCGTAAAGAATGATAGTAAATACCAAATTATTCAAATGCAAACCAAAATTTGAATTCAATTTAAAATATTTCTCCAAAATCTTTGTTTGCACCTAAAACTCATTTTTCGTGCATTTGTTTGCTCATTTCATTCAAAAACTACTCGGATAGATTTTTCGTAAAGAATGATAGTAAATACTAAATTATTGAAATGCAAACCTAAATTTGAATTCAATTTAAGATATTTCTCCACAATCTTTGTTTGCACCTAATACTCATGTTTCGTGCATTTGTTTGCTCATTTCATTCAAAAACAACTCGGATAGATTTTTCGTAAAGAATGATAGTAAATACTAAATTATTCAAATGCAAACCAAAATTTGTATTCAATTCAAAATATTTGTCCAGAATCTCTGTTTGCACCTAAAATTCATGTTTCGTGCATTTGTTTCCTGATTTCATTCAAAAACAACTCGGATAGATTTTTCGTAAAGAATGATAGTAAATACTAAATTATTCAAATGCAAACCTAAATTTGAATTCAATTTAAGATATTTCTCCACAATCTTTGTTTGCACCTAATACTCATGTTTCGTGCATTTGTTTGCTCATTTCATTCAAAAACAACTCGGATAGATTTTTCGTAAAGAATGATAGTAAATACCAAATTATTCAAATGCAAACCAAAATTTGAATTCAATTTAAAATATTTCTCCAAAATCTTTGTTAGCACCTAAAACTCATTTTTCGTGCATTTGTTTGCTCATTTCATTCAAAAACTACTCGGATAGATTTTTCGTAAAGAATGATAGTAAGTACTAAATTATTGAAATGCAAACCTAAATTTGAATTCAATTTAAGATATTTCTCCACAATCTTTGTTTGCACCTAATACTCATGTTTCGTGCATTTGTTTGCTCATTTCATTCAAAAACAACTCGGATAGATTTTTCGTAAAGAATGATAGTAAATACTAAATTATTCAAATGCAAACCAAAATTTGTATTCAATTCAAAATATTTGTCCAGAATCTCTGTTTGCACCTAAAATTCATGTTTCGTGCATTTGTTTGCTGATTTCATTCAAAAACAACTCGGATAGATTTTTCGTAAAAAATGATAGTAAATACTAAATTATTCAAATGCAAACCAAAATTTGTATTCAATTCAAAATATTTCTCCACAATCTCTGTTTGCACCTAATACTCATGTTTCGTGCATTTGTTTGCTCATTTCATTCAAAAACAACTCGGATAGATTTTTCGTAAAGAATGATAGTAAATACTAAATTATTGAAATGCAAACCTAAATTTGAATTCAATTTAAGATATTTCTCCACAATCTTTGTTTGCACCTAATACTCATGTTTCGTGCATTTGTTTGCTCATTTCATTCAAAAACAACTCGGATAGATTTTTCGTAAAGAATGATAGTAAATACTAAATTATTCAAATGCAAACCAAAATTTGTATTCAATTCAAAATATTTGTCCACAATCTTTGTTTGCACCTAATACTCATGTTTCGTGCATTTGTTTCCTGATTTCATTCAAAAACAACTCGGATAGATTTTTCGTAAAGAATGATAGTAAGTACTAAATTATTCAAATGCAAACCTAAATTTGAATTCAATTTAAGATATTTCTCCACAATCTTTGTTTGCACCTAATACTCATGTTTCGTGCATTTGTTTGCTCATTTCATTCAAAAACAACTCGGATAGATTTTTCGTAAAGAATGATAGTAAATACTAAATTATTCAAATGCAAACCAAAATTTGTATTCAATTCAAAATATTTGTCCAGAATCTCTGTTTGCACCTAAAATTCATGTTTCGTGCATTTGTTTCCTGATTTCATTCAAAAACAACTCGGATAGATTTTTCGTAAAGAATGACAGTAAATACTATATTATTCAAATGCAAACCTAAATTTGAATTCAATTTAAGATATTTCTCCACAATCTTTGTTTGCACCTAATACTCATGTTTCGTGCATTTGTTTGCTCATTTCATTCAAAAACAACTCGGATAGATTTTTCGTAAAGAATGATAGTAAATACCAAATTATTCAAATGCAAACCAAAATTTGAATTCAATTTAAAATATTTCTCCAAAATCTTTGTTTGCACCTAAAACTCATTTTTCGTGCATTTGTTTGCTCATTTCATTCAAAAACTACTCGGATAGATTTTTCGTAAAGAATGATAGTAAATACTAAATTATTGAAATGCAAACCTAAATTTGAATTCAATTTAAGATATTTCTCCACAATCTTTGTTTGCACCTAATACTCATGTTTCGTGCATTTGTTTGCTCATTTCATTCAAAAACAACTCGGATAGATTTTTCGTAAAGAATGATAGTAAATACTAAATTATTCAAATGCAAACCAAAATTTGTATTCAATTCAAAATATTTGTCCAGAATCTCTGTTTGCACCTAAAATTCATGTTTCGTGCATTTGTTTCCTGATTTCATTCAAAAACAACTCGGATAGATTTTTCGTAAAGAATGATAGTAAATACTAAATTATTCAAATGCAAACCTAAATTTGAATTCAATTTAAGATATTTCTCCACAATCTTTGTTTGCACCTAATACTCATGTTTCGTGCATTTGTTTGCTCATTTCATTCAAAAACAACTCGGATAGATTTTTCGTAAAGAATGATAGTAAATACCAAATTATTCAAATGCAAACCAAAATTTGAATTCAATTTAAAATATTTCTCCAAAATCTTTGTTAGCACCTAAAACTCATTTTTCGTGCATTTGTTTGCTCATTTCATTCAAAAACTACTCGGATAGATTTTTCGTAAAGAATGATAGTAAGTACTAAATTATTGAAATGCAAACCTAAATTTGAATTCAATTTAAGATATTTCTCCACAATCTTTGTTTGCACCTAATACTCATGTTTCGTGCATTTGTTTGCTCATTTCATTCAAAAACAACTCGGATAGATTTTTCGTAAAGAATGATAGTAAATACTAAATTATTCAAATGCAAACCAAAATTTGTATTCAATTCAAAATATTTGTCCAGAATCTCTGTTTGCACCTAAAATTCATGTTTCGTGCATTTGTTTGCTGATTTCATTCAAAAACAACTCGGATAGATTTTTCGTAAAAAATGATAGTAAATACTAAATTATTCAAATGCAAACCAAAATTTGTATTCAATTCAAAATATTTCTCCACAATCTCTGTTTGCACCTAATACTCATGTTTCGTGCATTTGTTTGCTCATTTCATTCAAAAACAACTCGGATAGATTTTTCGTAAAGAATGATAGTAAATACTAAATTATTGAAATGCAAACCTAAATTTGAATTCAATTTAAGATATTTCTCCACAATCTTTGTTTGCACCTAATACTCATGTTTCGTGCATTTGTTTGCTCATTTCATTCAAAAACAACTCGGATAGATTTTTCGTAAAGAATGATAGTAAATACTAAATTATTCAAATGCAAACCAAAATTTGTATTCAATTCAAAATATTTGTCCACAATCTTTGTTTGCACCTAATACTCATGTTTCGTGCATTTGTTTCCTGATTTCATTCAAAAACAACTCGGATAGATTTTTCGTAAAGAATGATAGTAAGTACTAAATTATTCAAATGCAAACCTAAATTTGAATTCAATTTAAGATATTTCTCCACAATCTTTGTTTGCACCTAATACTCATGTTTCGTGCATTTGTTTGCTCATTTCATTCAAAAACAACTCGGATAGATTTTTCGTAAAGAATGATAGTAAATACTAAATTATTCAAATGCAAACCAAAATTTGTATTCAATTCAAAATATTTGTCCAGAATCTCTGTTTGCACCTAAAATTCATGTTTCGTGCATTTGTTTGCTGATTTCATTCAAAAACAACTCGGATAGATTTTTCGTAAAAAATGATAGTAAATACTAAATTATTCAAATGCAAACCAAAATTTGTATTCAATTCAAAATATTTCTCCACAATCTCTGTTTGCACCTAATACTCATGTTTCGTGCATTTGTTTGCTCATTTCATTCAAAAACAACTCGGATAGATTTTTCGTAAAGAATGATAGTAAATACTAAATTATTCAAATGCCAACCTAAATTTGAATTCAATTTAAGATATTTCTCCACAATCTTTGTTTGCACCTAAGACTCATGTTTCGTGCTTTTGTTTGCTCATTTCATTCAAAAACAACTCGGATAGATTTTTCGTAAAGAATGATAGTAAATACTAAATTATTCAAATGCCAACCTAAATTTGAATTCAATTTAAGATATTTGTCCAGAATCTCTGTTTGCACCTAATACTCATGTTTCGTGCATTTGTTTGCTGATTTCATTCAAAAACAACTCGGATAGATTTTTCGTAAAGAATGACAGTAAATACTAAATTATTCAAATGCAAACCTAAATTTGAATTCAATTTAAGATATTTCTCCACAATCTTTGTTTGCACCTAATACTCATGTTTCGTGCATTTGTTTGCTCATTTCATTCAAAAACAACTCGGATAGATTTTTCGTAAAGAATGATAGTAAGTACTAAATTATTGAAATGCAAACCTAAATTTGAATTCAATTTAAGATATTTCTCCACAATCTTTGTTTGCACCTAATACTCATGTTTCGTGCATTTGTTTGCTCATTTCATTCAAAAACAACTCGGATAGATTTTTCGTAAAGAATGATAGTAAATACTAAATTATTCAAATGCAAACCAAAATTTGTATTCAATTCAAAATATTTGTCCAGAATCTCTGTTTGCACCTAAAATTCATGTTTCGTGCATTTGTTTGCTGATTTCATTCAAAAACAACTCGGATAGATTTTTCGTAAAAAATGATAGTAAATACTAAATTATTCAAATGCAAACCAAAATTTGTATTCAATTCAAAATATTTCTCCACAATCTCTGTTTGCACCTAATACTCATGTTTCGTGCATTTGTTTGCTCATTTCATTCAAAAACAACTCGGATAGATTTTTCGTAAAGAATGATAGTAAATACTAAATTATTCAAATGCCAACCTAAATTTGAATTCAATTTAAGATATTTCTCCACAATCTTTGTTTGCACCTAAGACTCATGTTTCGTGCTTTTGTTTGCTCATTTCATTCAAAAACAACTCGGATAGATTTTTCGTAAAGAATGATAGTAAATACTAAATTATTCAAATGCCAACCTAAATTTGAATTCAATTTAAGATATTTGTCCAGAATCTCTGTTTGCACCTAATACTCATGTTTCGTGCATTTGTTTGCTGATTTCATTCAAAAACAACTCGGATAGATTTTTCGTAAAGAATGACAGTAAATACTAAATTATTCAAATGCAAACCTAAATTTGAATTCAATTTAAGATATTTCTCCACAATCTTTGTTTGCACCTAATACTCATGTTTCGTGCATTTGTTTGCTCATTTCATTCAAAAACAACTCGGATAGATTTTTCGTAAAGAATGATAGTAAGTACTAAATTATTGAAATGCAAACCTAAATTTGAATTCAATTTAAGATATTTCTCCACAATCTTTGTTTGCACCTAATACTCATGTTTCGTGCATTTGTTTGCTCATTTCATTCAAAAACAACTCGGATAGATTTTTCGTAAAGAATGATAGTAAATACTAAATTATTCAAATGCAAACCAAAATTTGTATTCAATTCAAAATATTTGTCCAGAATCTCTGTTTGCACCTAAAATTCATGTTTCGTGCATTTGTTTGCTGATTTCATTCAAAAACAACTCGGATAGATTTTTCGTAAAAAATGATAGTAAATACTAAATTATTCAAATGCAAACCAAAATTTGTATTCAATTCAAAATATTTCTCCACAATCTCTGTTTGCACCTAATACTCATGTTTCGTGCATTTGTTTGCTCATTTCATTCAAAAACAACTCGGATAGATTTTTCGTAAAGAATGATAGTAAATACTAAATTATTCAAATGCCAACCTAAATTTGAATTCAATTTAAGATATTTCTCCACAATCTTTGTTTGCACCTAAGACTCATGTTTCGTGCTTTTGTTTGCTCATTTCATTCAAAAACAACTCGGATAGATTTTTCGTAAAGAATGATAGTAAATACTAAATTATTCAAATGCCAACCTAAATTTGAATTCAATTTAAGATATTTGTCCAGAATCTCTGTTTGCACCTAATACTCATGTTTCGTGCATTTGTTTGCTGATTTCATTCAAAAACAACTCGGATAGATTTTTCGTAAAGAATGACAGTAAATACTAAATTATTGAAATGCAAACCTAAATTTGAATTCAATTTAAGATATTTCTCCACAATCTTTGTTTGCACCTAATACTCATGTTTCGTGCATTTGTTTGCTCATTTCATTCAAAAACAACTCGGATAGATTTTTCGTAAAGAATGATAGTAAATACTAAATTATTCAAATGCAAACCAAAATTTGTATTCAATTCAAAATATTTGTCCAGAATCTCTGTTTGCACCTAAAATTCATGTTTCGTGCATTTGTTTGCTGATTTCATTCAAAAACAACTCGGATAGATTTTTCGTAAAAAATGATAGTAAATACTAAATTATTCAAATGCAAACCAAAATTTGTATTCAATTCAAAATATTTCTCCACAATCTCTGTTTGCACCTAATACTCACGTTTCGTGCATTTGTTTGCTCATTTCATTCAAAAACAACTCGGATAGATTTTTCGTAAAGAATGATAGTAAATACTAAATTATTCAAATGCCAACCTAAATTTGAATTCAATTTAAGATATTTCTCCACAATCTTTGTTTGCACCTAAGACTCATGTTTCGTGCTTTTGTTTGCTCATTTCATTCAAAAACAACTCGGATAGATTTTTCGTAAAGAATGATAGTAAATACTAAATTATTCAAATGCCAACCTAAATTTGAATTCAATTTAAGATATTTGTCCAGAATCTCTGTTTGCACCTAATACTCATGTTTCGTGCATTTGTTTGCTGATTTCATTCAAAAACAACTCGGATAGATTTTTCGTAAAGAATGACAGTAAATACTAAATTATTCAAATGCAAACCTAAATTTGAATTCAATTTAAGATATTTCTCCACAATCTTTGTTTGCACCTAATACTCATGTTTCGTGCATTTGTTTGCTCATTTCATTCAAAAACAACTCGGATAGATTTTTCGTAAAGAATGATAGTAAATACTAAATTATTCAAATGCAAACCAAAATTTGTATTCAATTCAAAATATTTGTCCAGAATCTCTGTTTGCACCTAAAATTCATGTTTCGTGCATTTGTTTCCTGATTTCATTCAAAAACAACTCGGATAGATTTTTCGTAAAGAATGACAGTAAATACTAAATTATTCAAATGCAAACCTAAATTTCAATTCAATTTAAGATATTTCTCCACAATCTTTGTATGCACCTAATACTCATGTTTCGTGCATTTGTTTGCTCATTTCATTCAAAAACAACTCGGATAGATTTTTCGTAAAGAATGATAGTAAATACCAAATTATTCAAATGCAAACCAAAATTTGAATTCAATTTAAAATATTTCTCCAAAATCTTTGTTTGCACCTAAAACTCATTTTTCGTGCATTTGTTTGCTCATTTCATTCAAAAACTACTCGGATAGATTTTTCGTAAAGAATGATAGTAAATACTAAATTATTGAAATGCAAACCTAAATTTGAATTCAATTTATGATATTTCTCCACAATCTTTGTTTACACCTAATACTCATGTTTCGTGCATTTGTTTGCTCATTTCATTCAAAAACAACTCGGATAGATTTTTCGTAAAGAATGATAGTAAATACTAAATTATTCAAATGCAAACCAAAATTTGTATTCAATTCAAAATATTTGTCCAGAATCTCTGTTTGCACCTAAAATTCATGTTTCGTGCATTTGTTTGCTGATTTCATTCAAAAACAACTCGGATAGATTTTTCGTAAAGAATGATAGTAAATACTAAATTATTCAAATGCAAACCAAAATTTGTATTCAATTCAAAATATTTCTCCACAATCTCTGTTTGCACCTAATACTCATGTTTCGTGCATTTGTTTGCTCATTTCATTCAAAAACAACTCGGATAGATTTTTCGTATAGAATGATAGTAAATACTAAATTATTCAAATGCCAACCTAAATTTGAATTCAATTTAAGATATTTCTCCACAATCTTTGTTTGCACCAAATACTCATGTTTCGTGCTTTTGTTTGCTCATTTCATTCAAAAACAACTCGGATAGATTTTTCGTAAAGAATGATAGTATATACTAAATTATTCAAATGCAAACCAAAATTTGTATTCAATTCAAAATATTTCTCCAAAATCTCTGTTTGCACCTAATACTCATGTTTCGTGCATTTGTTTGCTGATTTCATTCAAAAACAACTCGGATAGATTTTTCGTAAAGAATGATAGTAAATACTAAATTATTGAAATGCAAACCTAAATTTGAATTCAATTTAAGATATTTCTCCACAATCTTTGTTTGCACCTAATACTCATGTTTCGTGCATTTGTTTGCTCATTTCATTCAAAAACAACTCGGATAGATTTTTCGTAAAGAATGATAGTAAATACTAAATTATTCAAATGCAAACCAAAATTTGTATTCAATTCAAAATATTTGTCCAGAATCTCTGTTTGCACCTAAAATTCATGTTTCGTGCATTTGTTTCCTGATTTCATTCAAAAACAACTCGGATAGATTTTTCGTAAAGAATGACAGTAAATACTATATTATTCAAATGCAAACCTAAATTTGAATTCAATTTAAGATATTTCTCCACAATCTTTGTTTGCACCTAATACTCATGTTTCGTGCATTTGTTTGCTCATTTCATTCAAAAACAACTCGGATAGATTTTTCGTAAAGAATGATAGTAAATACCAAATTATTCAAATGCAAACCAAAATTTGAATTCAATTTAAAATATTTCTCCAAAATCTTTGTTTGCACCTAAAACTCTTTTTTCGTGCATTTGTTTGCTCATTTCATTCAAAAACTACTCGGATAGATTTTTCGTAAAGAATGATAGTAAATACTAAATTATTGAAATGCAAACCTAAATTTGAATTCAATTTAAGATATTTCTCCACAATCTTTGTTTGCACCAAATACTCATGTTTCGTGCTTTTGTTTGCTCATTTCATTCAAAAACAACTCGGATAGATTTTTCGTAAAGAATGATAGTATATACTAAATTATTCAAATGCAAACCAAAATTTGTATTCAATTCAAAATATTTCTCCACAATCTCTGTTTGCACCTAATACTCATGTTTCGTGCATTTGTTTGCTCATTTCATTCAAAAACAACTCGGATAGATTTTTCGTATAGAATGATAGTAAATACTAAATTATTCAAATGCCAACCTAAATTTGAATTCAATTTAAGATATTTCTCCACAATCTTTGTTTGCACCAAATACTCATGTTTCGTGCTTTTGTTTGCTCATTTCATTCAAAAACAACTCGGATAGATTTTTCGTAAAGAATGATAGTATATACTAAATTATTCAAATGCAAACCAAAATTTGTATTCAATTCAAAATATTTCTCCAAAATCTCTGTTTGCACCTAATACTCATGTTTCGTGCATTTGTTTGCTGATTTCATTCAAAAACAACTCGGATAGATTTTTCGTAAAGAATGATAGTAAATACTAAATTATTGAAATGCAAACCTAAATTTGAATTCAATTTAAGATATTTCTCCACAATCTTTGTTTGCACCTAATACTCATGTTTCGTGCATTTGTTTGCTCATTTCATTCAAAAACAACTCGGATAGATTTTTCGTAAAGAATGATAGTAAATACTAAATTATTCAAATGCAAACCAAAATTTGTATTCAATTCAAAATATTTGTCCAGAATCTCTGTTTGCACCTAAAATTCATGTTTCGTGCATTTGTTTCCTGATTTCATTCAAAAACAACTCGGATAGATTTTTCGTAAAGAATGACAGTAAATACTATATTATTCAAATGCAAACCTAAATTTGAATTCAATTTAAGATATTTCTCCACAATCTTTGTTTGCACCTAATACTCATGTTTCGTGCATTTGTTTGCTCATTTCATTCAAAAACAACTCGGATAGATTTTTCGTAAAGAATGATAGTAAATACCAAATTATTCAAATGCAAACCAAAATTTGAATTCAATTTAAAATATTTCTCCAAAATCTTTGTTTGCACCTAAAACTCTTTTTTCGTGCATTTGTTTGCTCATTTCATTCAAAAACTACTCGGATAGATTTTTCGTAAAGAATGATAGTAAATACTAAATTATTGAAATGCAAACCTAAATTTGAATTCAATTTAAGATATTTCTCCACAATCTTTGTTTGCACCTAATACTCATGTTTCGTGCATTTGTTTGCTCATTTCATTCAAAAACAACTCGGATAGATTTTTCGTAAAGAATGATAGTAAATACTAAATTATTCAAATGCCAACCTAAATTTGAATTCAATTTAAGATATTTCTCCACAATCTTTGTTTGCACCTAATACTCATGTTTCGTGCTTTTGTTTGCTCATTTCATTCAAAAACAACTCGGATAGATTTTTCGTAAAGAATGATAGTATATACTAAATTATTCAAATGCAAACCAAAATTTGTATTCAATTAAAAATATTTCTCCAAAATCTCTGTTTGCACCTAATACTCATGTTTCGTGCATTTGTTTGCTCATTTCATTCAAAAACAACTCGGATAGATTTTTCGTAAAGAATGATAGTATATACTAAATTATTCAAATGCAAACCAAAATTTGTATTCAATTTAAAATATTTCTCCAAAATCTCTGTTTGCACCTAATACTCATGTTTCGTGCATTTGTTTGCTCATTTCATTCAAAAACAACTCGGATAGATTTTTCGTAAAGAATGATAGTAAATACTAAATTATTGAAATGCAAACCTAAATTTGAATTCAATTTAAGATATTTCTCCACAATCTTTGTTTGCACCTAATACTCATGTTTCGTGCATTTGTTTGCTCATTTCATTCAAAAACAACTCGGATAGATTTTTCGTAAAGAATGATAGTAAATACTAAATTATTCAAATTCAAACCAAAATTTGTATTCAATTCAAAATATTTGTCCAGAATCTCTGTTTGCACCTAAAATTCATGTTTCGTGCATTTGTTTCCTGATTTCATTCAAAAACAACTCGGATAGATTTTTCGTAAAGAATGACAGTAAATACTATATTATTCAAATGCAAACCTAAATTTGAATTCAATTTAAGATATTTCTCCACAATCTTTGTTTGCACCTAATACTCATGTTTCGTGCATTTGTTTGCTCATTTCATTCAAAAACAACTCGGATAGATTTTTCGTAAAGAATGATAGTAAATACCAAATTATTCAAATGCAAACCAAAATTTGAATTCAATTTAAAATATTTCTCCAAAATCTTTGTTTGCACCTAAAACTCATTTTTCGTGCATTTGTTTGCTCATTTCATTCAAAAACTACTCGGATAGATTTTTCGTAAAGAATGATAGTAAATACTAAATTATTGAAATGCAAACCTAAATTTGAATTCAATTTAAGATATTTCTCCACAATCTTTGTTTGCACCTAATACTCATGTTTCGTGCATTTGTTTGCTCATTTCATTCAAAAACAACTCGGATAGATTTTTCGTAAAGAATGATAGTAAATACCAAATTATTCAAATGCAAACCAAAATTTGAATTCAATTTAAAATATTTCTCCAAAATCTTTGTTTGCACCTAAAACTCATTTTTCGTGCATTTGTTTGCTCATTTCATTCAAAAACTACTCGGATAGATTTTTCGTAAAGAATGATAGTAAGTACTAAATTATTGAAATGCAAACCTAAATTTGAATTCAATTTAAGATATTTCTCCACAATCTTTGTTTGCACCTAATACTCATGTTTCGTGCATTTGTTTGCTCATTTCATTCAAAAACAACTCGGATAGATTTTTCGTAAAGAATGATAGTAAATACTAAATTATTCAAATGCAAACCAAAATTTGTATTCAATTCAAAATATTTGTCCAGAATCTCTGTTTGCACCTAAAATTCATGTTTCGTGCATTTGTTTGCTGATTTCATTCAAAAACAACTCGGATAGATTTTTCGTAAAAAATGATAGTAAATACTAAATTATTCAAATGCAAACCAAAATTTGTATTCAATTCAAAATATTTCTCCACAATCTCTGTTTGCACCTAATACTCATGTTTCGTGCATTTGTTTGCTCATTTCATTCAAAAACAACTCGGATAGATTTTTCGTAAAGAATGATAGTAAATACTAAATTATTGAAATGCAAACCTAAATTTGAATTCAATTTAAGATATTTCTCCACAATCTTTGTTTGCACCTAATACTCATGTTTCGTGCATTTGTTTGCTCATTTCATTCAAAAACAACTCGGATAGATTTTTCGTAAAGAATGATAGTAAATACTAAATTATTCAAATGCAAACCAAAATTTGTATTCAATTCAAAATATTTGTCCAGAATCTCTGTTTGCACCTAAAATTCATGTTTCGTGCATTTGTTTCCTGATTTCATTCAAAAACAACTCGGATAGATTTTTCGTAAAGAATGACAGTAAATACTAAATTATTCAAATGCAAACCTAAATTTGAATTCAATTTAAGATATTTCTCCACAATCTTTGTTTGCACCTAATACTCATGTTTCGTGCATTTGTTTGCTCATTTCATTCAAAAACAACTCGGATAGATTTTTCGTAAAGAATGATAGTAAATACCAAATTATTCAAATGCAAACCAAAATTTGAATTCAATTTAAAATATTTCTCCAAAATCTTTGTTTGCACCTAAAACTCATTTTTCGTGCATTTGTTTGCTCATTTCATTCAAAAACTACTCGGATAGATTTTTCGTAAAGAATGATAGTAAGTACTAAATTATTGAAATGCAAACCTAAATTTGAATTCAATTTAAGATATTTCTCCACAATCTTTGTTTGCACCTAATACTCATGTTTCGTGCATTTGTTTGCTCATTTCATTCAAAAACAACTCGGATAGATTTTTCGTAAAGAATGATAGTAAATACTAAATTATTCAAATGCAAACCAAAATTTGTATTCAATTCAAAATATTTGTCCAGAATCTCTGTTTGCACCTAAAATTCATGTTTCGTGCATTTGTTTCCTGATTTCATTCAAAAACAACTCGGATAGATTTTTCGTAAAGAATGACAGTAAATACTAAATTAATCAAATGCAAACCTAAATTTGAATTCAATTTAAGATATTTCTCCACAATCTTTGTTTGCACCTAATACTCATGTTTCGTGCATTTGTTTGCTCATTTCATTCAAAAACAACTCGGATAGATTTTTCGTAAAGAATGATAGTAAATACCAAATTATTCAAATGCAAACCAAAATTTGAATTCAATTTAAAATATTTCTCCAAAATCTTTGTTTGCACCTAAAACTCATTTTTCGTGCATTTGTTTGCTCATTTCATTCAAAAACTACTCGGATAGATTTTTCGTAAAGAATGACAGTAAATACTAAATTATTCAAATGCAAACCTAAATTTGAATTCAATTTAAGATATTTCTCCACAATCTTTGTTTGCACCTAATACTCATGTTTCGTGCATTTGTTTGCTCATTTCATTCAAAAACAACTCGGATAGATTTTTCGTAAAGAATGATAGTAAATACCAAATTATTCAAATGCAAACCAAAATTTGAATTCAATTTAAAATATTTCTCCAAAATCTTTGTTTGCACCTAAAACTCATTTTTCGTGCATTTGTTTGCTCATTTCATTCAAAAACTACTCGGATAGATTTTTCGTAAAGAATGATAGTAAGTACTAAATTATTGAAATGCAAACCTAAATTTGAATTCAATTTAAGATATTTCTCCACAATCTTTGTTTGCACCTAATACTCATGTTTCGTGCATTTGTTTGCTCATTTCATTCAAAAACAACTCGGATAGATTTTTCGTAAAGAATGATTGTAAATACTAAATTATTCAAATGCAAACCAAAATTTGTATTCAATTCAAAATATTTGTCCAGAATCTCTGTTTGCACCTAAAATTCATGTTTCGTGCATTTGTTTCCTGATTTCATTCAAAAACAACTCGGATAGATTTTTCGTAAAGAATGACAGTAAATACTAAATTAATCAAATGCAAACCTAAATTTGAATTCAATTTAAGATATTTCTCCACAATCTTTGTTTGC
Source organism: Juncus effusus (assembly GCA_027726005.1). Lineage (NCBI taxonomy): Eukaryota > Viridiplantae > Streptophyta > Magnoliopsida > Poales > Juncaceae > Juncus > Juncus effusus. The sequence goes on from CM050893.1 coordinate 6,287,134, forward strand.
ACCTAATACTCATGTTTCGTGCATTTGTTTGCTCATTTCATTCAAAAACAACTCGGATAGATTTTTCGTAAAGAATGATAGTAAATACCAAATTATTCAAATGCAAACCAAAATTTGAATTCAATTTAAAATATTTCTCCAAAATCTTTGTTTGCACCTAAAACTCATTTTTCGTGCATTTGTTTGCTCATTTCATTCAAAAACTACTCGGATAGATTTTTCGTAAAGAATGATAGTAAGTACTAAATTATTGAAATGCAAACCTAAATTTGAATTCAATTTAAGATATTTCTCCACAATCTTTGTTTGCACCTAATACTCATGTTTCGTGCATTTGTTTGCTCATTTCATTCAAAAACAACTCGGATAGATTTTTCGTAAAGAATGATAGTAAATACTAAATTATTCAAATGCAAACCAAAATTTGTATTCAATTCAAAATATTTGTCCAGAATCTCTGTTTGCACCTAAAATTCATGTTTCGTGCATTTGTTTCCTGATTTCATTCAAAAACAACTCGGATAGATTTTTCGTAAAGAATGACAGTAAATACTAAATTATTCAAATGCAAACCTAAATTTGAATTCAATTTAAGATATTTCTCCACAATCTTTGTTTGCACCTAATACTCATGTTTCGTGCATTTGTTTGCTCATTTCATTCAAAAACAACTCGGATAGATTTTTCGTAAAGAATGATAGTAAATACCAAATTATTCAAATGCAAACCAAAATTTGAATTCAATTTAAAATATTTCTCCAAAATCTTTGTTTGCACCTAAAACTCATTTTTCGTGCATTTGTTTGCTCATTTCATTCAAAAACTACTCGGATAGATTTTTCGTAAAGAATGATAGTAAGTACTAAATTATTGAAATGCAAACCTAAATTTGAATTCAATTTAAGATATTTCTCCACAATCTTTGTTTGCACCTAATACTCATGTTTCGTGCATTTGTTTGCTCATTTCATTCAAAAACAACTCGGATAGATTTTTCGTAAAGAATGATAGTAAATACTAAATTATTCAAATGCAAACCAAAATTTGTATTCAATTCAAAATATTTGTCCAGAATCTCTGTTTGCACCTAAAATTCATGTTTCGTGCATTTGTTTCCTGATTTCATTCAAAAACAACTCGGATAGATTTTTCGTAAAGAATGACAGTAAATACTAAATTAATCAAATGCAAACCTAAATTTGAATTCAATTTAAGATATTTCTCCACAATCTTTGTTTGCACCTAATACTCATGTTTCGTGCATTTGTTTGCTCATTTCATTCAAAAACAACTCGGATAGATTTTTCGTAAAGAATGATAGTAAATACCAAATTATTCAAATGCAAACCAAAATTTGAATTCAATTTAAAATATTTCTCCAAAATCTTTGTTTGCACCTAAAACTCATTTTTCGTGCATTTGTTTGCTCATTTCATTCAAAAACTACTCGGATAGATTTTTCGTAAAGAATGATAGTAAGTACTAAATTATTGAAATGCAAACCTAAATTTGAATTCAATTTAAGATATTTCTCCACAATCTTTGTTTGCACCTAATACTCATGTTTCGTGCATTTGTTTGCTCATTTCATTCAAAAACAACTCGGATAGATTTTTCGTAAAGAATGATAGTAAATACTAAATTATTCAAATGCAAACCAAAATTTGTATTCAATTCAAAATATTTGTCCAGAATCTCTGTTTGCACCTAAAATTCATGTTTCGTGCATTTGTTTGCTGATTTCATTCAAAAACAACTCGGATAGATTTTTCGTAAAAAATGATAGTAAATACTAAATTATTCAAATGCAAACCAAAATTTGTATTCAATTCAAAATATTTCTCCACAATCTCTGTTTGCACCTAATACTCACGTTTCGTGCATTTGTTTGCTCATTTCATTCAAAAACAACTCGGATAGATTTTTCGTAAAGAATGATAGTAAATACTAAATTATTCAAATGCCAACCTAAATTTGAATTCAATTTAAGATATTTCTCCACAATCTTTGTTTGCACCTAAGACTCATGTTTCGTGCTTTTGTTTGCTCATTTCATTCAAAAACAACTCGGATAGATTTTTCGTAAAGAATGATAGTAAATACTAAATTATTCAAATGCCAACCTAAATTTGAATTCAATTTAAGATATTTGTCCAGAATCTCTGTTTGCACCTAATACTCATGTTTCGTGCATTTGTTTGCTGATTTCATTCAAAAACAACTCGGATAGATTTTTCGTAAAGAATGACAGTAAATACTAAATTATTCAAATGCAAACCTAAATTTGAATTCAATTTAAGATATTTCTCCACAATCTTTGTTTGCACCTAATACTCATGTTTCGTGCATTTGTTTGCTCATTTCATTCAAAAACAACTCGGATAGATTTTTCGTAAAGAATGATAGTAAGTACTAAATTATTGAAATGCAAACCTAAATTTGAATTCAATTTAAGATATTTCTCCACCATCTTTGTTTGCACCTAATACTCATGTTTCGTGCATTTGTTTGCTCATTTCATTCAAAAACAACTCGGATAGATTTTTCGTAAAGAATGATAGTAAATACTAAATTATTCAAATGCAAACCAAAATTTGTATTCAATTCAAAATATTTGTCCAGAATCTCTGTTTGCACCTAAAATTCATGTTTCGTGCATTTGTTTGCTGATTTCATTCAAAAACAACTCGGATAGATTTTTCGTAAAAAATGATAGTAAATACTAAATTATTCAAATGCAAACCAAAATTTGTATTCAATTCAAAATATTTCTCCACAATCTCTGTTTGCACCTAATACTCATGTTTCGTGCATTTGTTTGCTCATTTCATTCAAAAACAACTCGGATAGATTTTTCGTAAAGAATGATAGTAAATACTAAATTATTCAAATGCCAACCTAAATTTGAATTCAATTTAAGATATTTCTCCACAATCTTTGTTTGCACCTAAGACTCATGTTTCGTGCTTTTGTTTGCTCATTTCATTCAAAAACAACTCGGATAGATTTTTCGTAAAGAATGATAGTAAATACTAAATTATTCAAATGCCAACCTAAATTTGAATTCAATTTAAGATATTTGTCCAGAATCTCTGTTTGCACCTAATACTCATGTTTCGTGCATTTGTTTGCTGATTTCATTCAAAAACTACTCGGATAGATTTTTCGTAAAGAATGATAGTAAATACTAAATTATTCAAATGCAAACCAAAATTTGTATTCAATTCAAAATATTTGTCCAGAATCTCTGTTTGCACCTAAAATTCATGTTTCGTGCATTTGTTTGCTGATTTCATTCAAAAACAACTCGGATAGATTTTTCGTAAAGAATGATAGTAAATACTAAATTATTCAAATGCCAACCTAAATTTGAATTCAATTTAAGATATTTCTCCACAATCTTTGTTTGCACCAAATACTCATGTTTCGTGCTTTTGTTTGCTCATTTCATTCAAAAACAACTCGGATAGATTTTTCGTAAAGAATGATAGTATATACTAAATTATTCAAATGCAAACCAAAATTTGTATTCAATTCAAAATATTTCTCCAAAATCTCTGTTTGCACCTAATACTCATGTTTCGTGCATTTGTTTGCTGATTTCATTCAAAAACAACTCGGATAGATTTTTCGTAAAGAATGATAGTAAATACTAAATTATTGAAATGCAAACCTAAATTTGAATTCAATTTAAGATATTTCTCCACAATCTTTGTTTGCACCTAATACTCATGTTTCGTGCATTTGTTTGCTCATTTCATTCAAAAACAACTCGGATAGATTTTTCGTAAAGAATGATAGTAAATACTAAATTATTCAAATGCAAACCAAAATTTGTATTCAATTCAAAATATTTGTCCAGAATCTCTGTTTGCACCTAAAATTCATGTTTCGTGCATTTGTTTGCTGATTTCATTCAAAAACAACTCGGATAGATTTTTCGTAAAGAATGATAGTAAATACTAAATTATTCAAATGCAAACCAAAATTTGAATTCAATTCAAAATATTTCTCCACAATCTCTGTTTGCACCTAATACTCATGTTTCGTGCATTTGTTTGCTCATTTCATTCAAAAACAACTCGGATAGATTTTTCGTAAAGAATGATAGTAAATACTAAATTATTCAAATGCAAACCAAAATTTGTATTCAATTCAAAATATTTGTCCAGAATCTCTGTTTGCACCTAAAATTCATGTTTCGTGCATTTGTTTCCTGATTTCATTCAAAAACAACTCGGATAGATTTTTCGTAAAGAATGATAGTAAATACTAAATTATTCAAATGCAAACCAAAATTTGTATTCAATTCAAAATATTTGTCCAGAATCTCTGTTTGCACCTAAAATTCATGTTTCGTGCATTTGTTTCCTGATTTCATTCAAAAACAACTCGGATAGATTTTTCGTAAAGAATGACAGTAAATACTAAATTAATCAAATGCAAACCTAAATTTGAATTCAATTTAAGATATTTCTCCACAATCTTTGTTTGCACCTAATACTCATGTTTCGTGCATTTGTTTGCTCATTTCATTCAAAAACAACTCGGATAGATTTTTCGTAAAGAATGATAGTAAATACCAAATTATTCAAATGCAAACCAAAATTTGAATTCAATTTAAAATATTTCTCCAAAATCTTTGTTTGCACCTAAAACTCATTTTTCGTGCATTTGTTTGCTCATTTCATTCAAAAACTACTCGGATAGATTTTTCGTAAAGAATGATAGTAAGTACTAAATTATTGAAATGCAAACCTAAATTTGAATTCAATTTAAGATATTTCTCCACAATCTTTGTTTGCACCTAATACTCATGTTTCGTGCATTTGTTTGCTCATTTCATTCAAAAACAACTCGGATAGATTTTTCGTAAAGAATGATAGTAAATACTAAATTATTCAAATGCAAACCAAAATTTGTATTCAATTCAAAATATTTGTCCAGAATCTCTGTTTGCACCTAAAATTCATGTTTCGTGCATTTGTTTCCTGATTTCATTCAAAAACAACTCGGATAGATTTTTCGTAAAGAATGACAGTAAATACTAAATTAATCAAATGCAAACCTAAATTTGAATTCAATTTAAGATATTTCTCCACAATCTTTGTTTGCACCTAATACTCATGTTTCGTGCATTTGTTTGCTCATTTCATTCAAAAACAACTCGGATAGATTTTTCGTAAAGAATGATAGTAAATACCAAATTATTCAAATGCAAACCAAAATTTGAATTCAATTTAAAATATTTCTCCAAAATCTTTGTTTGCACCTAAAACTCATTTTTCGTGCATTTGTTTGCTCATTTCATTCAAAAACTACTCGGATAGATTTTTCGTAAAGAATGATAGTAAGTACTAAATTATTGAAATGCAAACCTAAATTTGAATTCAATTTAAGATATTTCTCCACAATCTTTGTTTGCACCTAATACTCATGTTTCGTGCATTTGTTTGCTCATTTCATTCAAAAACAACTCGGATAGATTTTTCGTAAAGAATGATAGTAAATACTAAATTATTCAAATGCAAACCAAAATTTGTATTCAATTCAAAATATTTGTCCAGAATCTCTGTTTGCACCTAAAATTCATGTTTCGTGCATTTGTTTGCTGATTTCATTCAAAAACAACTCGGATAGATTTTTCGTAAAAAATGATAGTAAATACTAAATTATTCAAATGCAAACCAAAATTTGTATTCAATTCAAAATATTTCTCCACAATCTCTGTTTGCACCTAATACTCATGTTTCGTGCATTTGTTTGCTCATTTCATTCAAAAACAACTCGGATAGATTTTTCGTAAAGAATGATAGTAAATACTAAATTATTCAAATGCCAACCTAAATTTGAATTCAATTTAAGATATTTCTCCACAATCTTTGTTTGCACCTAAGACTCATGTTTCGTGCTTTTGTTTGCTCATTTCATTCAAAAACAACTCGGATAGATTTTTCGTAAAGAATGATAGTAAATACTAAATTATTCAAATGCCAACCTAAATTTGAATTCAATTTAAGATATTTGTCCAGAATCTCTGTTTGCACCTAATACTCATGTTTCGTGCATTTGTTTGCTGATTTCATTCAAAAACAACTCGGATAGATTTTTCGTAAAGAATGACAGTAAATACTAAATTATTCAAATGCAAACCTAAATTTGAATTCAATTTAAGATATTTCTCCACAATCTTTGTTTGCACCTAATACTCATGTTTCGTGCATTTGTTTGCTCATTTCATTCAAAAACAACTCGGATAGATTTTTCGTAAAGAATGATAGTAAGTACTAAATTATTGAAATGCAAACCTAAATTTGAATTCAATTTAAGATATTTCTCCACCATCTTTGTTTGCACCTAATACTCATGTTTCGTGCATTTGTTTGCTCATTTCATTCAAAAACAACTCGGATAGATTTTTCGTAAAGAATGATAGTAAATACTAAATTATTCAAATGCAAACCAAAATTTGTATTCAATTCAAAATATTTGTCCAGAATCTCTGTTTGCACCTAAAATTCATGTTTCGTGCATTTGTTTGCTGATTTCATTCAAAAACAACTCGGATAGATTTTTCGTAAAAAATGATAGTAAATACTAAATTATTCAAATGCAAACCAAAATTTGTATTCAATTCAAAATATTTCTCCACAATCTCTGTTTGCACCTAATACTCATGTTTCGTGCATTTGTTTGCTCATTTCATTCAAAAACAACTCGGATAGATTTTTCGTAAAGAATGATAGTAAATACTAAATTATTCAAATGCCAACCTAAATTTGAATTCAATTTAAGATATTTCTCCACAATCTTTGTTTGCACCTAAGACTCATGTTTCGTGCTTTTGTTTGCTCATTTCATTCAAAAACAACTCGGATAGATTTTTCGTAAAGAATGATAGTAAATACTAAATTATTCAAATGCCAACCTAAATTTGAATTCAATTTAAGATATTTGTCCAGAATCTCTGTTTGCACCTAATACTCATGTTTCGTGCATTTGTTTGCTGATTTCATTCAAAAACTACTCGGATAGATTTTTCGTAAAGAATGATAGTAAATACTAAATTATTCAAATGCAAACCAAAATTTGTATTCAATTCAAAATATTTGTCCAGAATCTCTGTTTGCACCTAAAATTCATGTTTCGTGCATTTGTTTGCTGATTTCATTCAAAAACAACTCGGATAGATTTTTCGTAAAGAATGATAGTAAATACTAAATTATTCAAATGCCAACCTAAATTTGAATTCAATTTAAGATATTTCTCCACAATCTTTGTTTGCACCAAATACTCATGTTTCGTGCTTTTGTTTGCTCATTTCATTCAAAAACAACTCGGATAGATTTTTCGTAAAGAATGATAGTATATACTAAATTATTCAAATGCAAACCAAAATTTGTATTCAATTCAAAATATTTCTCCAAAATCTCTGTTTGCACCTAATACTCATGTTTCGTGCATTTGTTTGCTGATTTCATTCAAAAACAACTCGGATAGATTTTTCGTAAAGAATGATAGTAAATACTAAATTATTGAAATGCAAACCTAAATTTGAATTCAATTTAAGATATTTCTCCACAATCTTTGTTTGCACCTAATACTCATGTTTCGTGCATTTGTTTGCTCATTTCATTCAAAAACAACTCGGATAGATTTTTCGTAAAGAATGATAGTAAATACTAAATTATTCAAATGCAAACCAAAATTTGTATTCAATTCAAAATATTTGTCCAGAATCTCTGTTTGCACCTAAAATTCATGTTTCGTGCATTTGTTTGCTGATTTCATTCAAAAACAACTCGGATAGATTTTTCGTAAAGAATGATAGTAAATACTAAATTATTCAAATGCAAACCAAAATTTGAATTCAATTCAAAATATTTCTCCACAATCTCTGTTTGCACCTAATACTCATGTTTCGTGCATTTGTTTGCTCATTTCATTCAAAAACAACTCGGATAGATTTTTCGTAAAGAATGATAGTAAATACTAAATTATTCAAATGCAAACCAAAATTTGTATTCAATTCAAAATATTTGTCCAGAATCTCTGTTTGCACCTAAAATTCATGTTTCGTGCATTTGTTTCCTGATTTCATTCAAAAACAACTCGGATAGATTTTTCGTAAAGAATGACAGTAAATACTAAATTATTCAAATGCAAACCTAAATTTCAATTCAAGTTAAGATATTTCTCCACAATCTTTGTTTGCACCTAATACTCATGTTTCGTGCATTTGTTTGCTCATTTCATTCAAAAACAACTCGGATAGATTTTTCGTAAAGAATGATAGTAAATACCAAATTATTCAAATGCAAACCAAAATTTGAATTCAATTTAAAATATTTCTCCAAAATCTTTGTTTGCACCTAAAACTCATTTTTCGTGCATTTGTTTGCTCATTTCATTCAAAAACTACTCGGATAGATTTTTCGTAAAGAATGATAGTAAATACTAAATTATTGAAATGCAAACCTAAATTTGAATTCAATTTAAGATATTTCTCCACAATCTTTGTTTGCACCTAATACTCATGTTTCGTGCATTTGTTTGCTCATTTCATTCAAAAACAACCCGGATAGATTTTTCGTAAAGAATGATAGTAAATACTAGATTATTCAAATGCAAACCAAAATTTGTATTCAATTCAAAATATTTGTCCAGAATCACTGTTTGCACCTAAAATTCATGTTTCGTGCATTTGTTTGCTGATTTCATTCAAAAACAACTCGGATAGATTTTTCGTAAAGAATGATAGTAAATACTAAATTATTCAAATGCAAACCAAAATTTGTATTCAATTCAAAATATTTCTCCACAATCTCTGTTTGCACCTAATACTCATGTTTCGTGCATTTGTTTGCTCATTTCATTCAAAAACAACTCGGATAGATTTTTCGTATAGAATGATAGTAAATACTAAATTATTCAAATGCCAACCTAAATTTGAATTCAATTTAAGATATTTCTCCACAATCTTTGTTTGCACCAAATACTCATGTTTCGTGCTTTTGTTTGCTCATTTCATTCAAAAACAACTCGGATAGATTTTTCGTAAAGAATGATAGTATATACTAAATTATTCAAATGCAAACCAAAATTTGTATTCAATTCAAAATATTTCTCCAAAATCTCTGTTTGCACCTAATACTCATGTTTCGTGCATTTGTTTGCTCATTTCATTCAAAAACAACTCGGATAGATTTTTCGTAAAGAATGATAGTAAATACTAAATTATTCAAATGCAAACCAAAATTTGAATTCAATTTAAAATATTTCTCCAAAATCTCTGTTTGCACCTAATACTCATGTTTCGTGCATTTGTTTTCTCATTTCATTCAAAAACAACTCGGATAGATTTTTCGTAAAGAATGACAGTAAATACTAAATTATTGAAACGCAAACCTAAATTTGAATTCAATTTAAAATATTTCTCCAAAATCTTTGTTTGCACCTAATACTCATGTTTCGTGCATTTGTTTTCTCATTTCATTCAAAAACAACTCGGATAGATTTTTCGTAAAGAATGACAGTAAATACTAAATTATTGAAATGCAAACGTAAATTTGAATTCAATTTAAGATATTTCTCCACAATCTTTGTTTGCACCTAATACTCTTGTTTCGTGCATTTGTTTGCTCATTTCATTCAAAAACAACTCGGATAGATTTTTCGTAAAGAATGATAGTAAATACCAAATTATTCAAATGCAAACCAAAATTTGAATTCAATTTAAAATATTTCTCCAAAATCTTTGTTTGCACGTAATACTCATGTTTCGTGCATTTGTTTGCTCATTTCATTCAAAAACAAATTGGATAGATTTTTCGTAAAGAATGATAGTAAATACTAGATTATTCAAATGCAAACCAAAATTTGTATTCAATTCAAAATATTTCTCCACAATCTCTGTTTGCACCTAATACTCATGTTTCGTGCATTTGTTTGCTCATTTCATTCAAAAACAACTCGGATAGATTTTTCGTATAGAATGATAGTAAATACTAAATTATTCAAATGCCAACCTAAATTTGAATTCAATTTAAGATATTTCTCCACAATCTTTGTTTGCACCTAATACTCATGTTTCGTGCATTTGTTTGCTCATTTCATTCAAAAACAACTCGGATAGATTTTTCGTAAAGAATGATAGTAAATACCAAATTATTCAAATGCAAACCAAAATTTGAATTCAATTTAAAATATTTCTCCAAAATCTTTGTTTGCACGTAATACTCATGTTTCGTGCATTTGTTTGCTCATTTCATTCAAAAACAAATTGGATAGATTTTTCGTAAAGAATGATAGTAAATACTAGATTATTCAAATGCAAACCAAAATTTGTATTCAATTCAAAATATTTGTCCAGAATCTCTGTTTGCACCTAAAATTCATGTTTCGTGCATTTGTTTGCTGATTTCATTCAAAAACAACTCGGATAGATTTTTCGTAAAGAATGATAGTAAATACTAAATTATTCAAATGCAAACCAAAATTTGTATTCAATTCAAAATATTTCTCCACAATCTCTGTTTGCACCTAATACTCATGTTTCGTGCATTTGTTTGCTCATTTCATTCAAAAACTACTCGGATAGATTTTTCGTAAAGAATGATAGTAAATACTAAATTATTGAAATGCAAACCAAAATTTGTATTCAATTTAAAATATTTCTCCAAAATCTTTGTTTGCACCTAATACTCATGTTTCGTGCATTTGTTTTCTCATTTCATTCAAAAACAACTCGGATAGATTTTTCGTAAAGAATGATAGTAAATACTAAATTATTCAAATGCAAACCAAAATTTGAATTCAATTCAAAATATTTCTCCACAATCTCTGTCTGCACCTAATACTCATGTTTCGTGCATTTGTTTGCTCATTTCATTCAAAAACAACTCGGATAGATTTTTCGTAAAGAATGATAGTAAATACTAAATTATTCAAATGCAAACCAAAATTTGTATTCAATTCAAAATATTTGTCCAGAATCTCTGTTTGCACCTAAAATTCATGTTTCGTGCATTTGTTTCCTGATTTCATTCAAAAACAACTCGGATAGATTTTTCGTAAAGAATGACAGTAAATACTAAATTATTCAAATGCAAACCTAAATTTCAATTCAATTTAAGATATTTCTCCACAATCTTTGTTTGCACCTAATACTCATGTTTCGTGCATTTGTTTGCTCATTTCATTCAAAAACAACTCGGATAGATTTTTCGTAAAGAATGATAGTAAATACCAAATTATTCAAATGCAAACCAAAATTTGAATTCAATTTAAAATATTTCTCCAAAATCTTTGTTTGCACCTAAAACTCATTTTTCGTGCATTTGTTTGCTCATTTCATTCAAAAACTACTCGGATAGATTTTTCGTAAAGAATGATAGTAAATACTAAATTATTGAAATGCAAACCTAAATTTGAATTCAATTTAAGATATTTCTCCACAATCTTTGTTTGCACCTAATACTCATGTTTCGTGCATTTGTTTGCTCATTTCATTCAAAAACAACTCGGATAGATTTTTCGTAAAGAATGATAGTAAATACTAGATTATTCAAATGCAAACCAAAATTTGTATTCAATTCAAAATATTTGTCCAGAATCACTGTTTGCACCTAAAATTCATGTTTCGTGCATTTGTTTGCTGATTTCATTCAAAAACAACTCGGATAGATTTTTCGTAAAGAATGATAGTAAATACTAAATTATTCAAATGCAAACCAAAATTTGTATTCAATTCAAAATATTTCTCCACAATCTCTGTTTGCACCTAATACTCATGTTTCGTGCATTTGTTTGCTCATTTCATTCAAAAACAACTCGGATAGATTTTTCGTATAGAATGATAGTAAATACTAAATTATTCAAATGCCAACCTAAATTTGAATTCAATTTAAGATATTTCTCCACAATCTTTGTTTGCACCAAATACTCATGTTTCGTGCTTTTGTTTGCTCATTTCATTCAAAAACAACTCGGATAGATTTTTCGTAAAGAATGATAGTATATACTAAATTATTCAAATGCAAACCAAAATTTGTATTCAATTCAAAATATTTCTCCAAAATCTCTGTTTGCACCTAATACTCATGTTTCGTGCATTTGTTTGCTCATTTCATTCAAAAACAACTCGGATAGATTTTTCGTAAAGAATGATAGTAAATACTAAATTATTCAAATGCAAACCAAAATTTGAATTCAATTTAAAATATTTCTCCAAAATCTCTGTTTGCACCTAATACTCATGTTTCGTGCATTTGTTTTCTCATTTCATTCAAAAACAACTCGGATAGATTTTTCGTAAAGAATGACAGTAAATACTAAATTATTGAAACGCAAACCTAAATTTGAATTCAATTTAAAATATTTCTCCAAAATCTTTGTTTGCACCTAATACTCATGTTTCGTGCATTTGTTTTCTCATTTCATTCAAAAACAACTCGGATAGATTTTTCGTAAAGAATGACAGTAAATACTAAATTATTGAAATGCAAACGTAAATTTGAATTCAATTTAAGATATTTCTCCACAATCTTTGTTTGCACCTAATACTCTTGTTTCGTGCATTTGTTTGCTCATTTCATTCAAAAACAACTCGGATAGATTTTTCGTAAAGAATGATAGTAAATACCAAATTATTCAAATGCAAACCAAAATTTGAATTCAATTTAAAATATTTCTCCAAAATCTTTGTTTGCACGTAATACTCATGTTTCGTGCATTTGTTTGCTCATTTCATTCAAAAACAAATTGGATAGATTTTTCGTAAAGAATGATAGTAAATACTAGATTATTCAAATGCAAACCAAAATTTGTATTCAATTCAAAATATTTCTCCACAATCTCTGTTTGCACCTAATACTCATGTTTCGTGCATTTGTTTGCTCATTTCATTCAAAAACAACTCGGATAGATTTTTCGTATAGAATGATAGTAAATACTAAATTATTCAAATGCCAACCTAAATTTGAATTCAATTTAAGATATTTCTCCACAATCTTTGTTTGCACCTAATACTCATGTTTCGTGCATTTGTTTGCTCATTTCATTCAAAAACAACTCGGATAGATTTTTCGTAAAGAATGATAGTAAATACCAAATTATTCAAATGCAAACCAAAATTTGAATTCAATTTAAAATATTTCTCCAAAATCTTTGTTTGCACGTAATACTCATGTTTCGTGCATTTGTTTGCTCATTTCATTCAAAAACAAATTGGATAGATTTTTCGTAAAGAATGATAGTAAATACTAGATTATTCAAATGCAAACCAAAATTTGTATTCAATTCAAAATATTTGTCCAGAATCTCTGTTTGCACCTAAAATTCATGTTTCGTGCATTTGTTTGCTGATTTCATTCAAAAACAACTCGGATAGATTTTTCGTAAAGAATGATAGTAAATACTAAATTATTCAAATGCAAACCAAAATTTGTATTCAATTCAAAATATTTCTCCACAATCTCTGTTTGCACCTAATACTCATGTTTCGTGCATTTGTTTGCTCATTTCATTCAAAAACTACTCGGATAGATTTTTCGTAAAGAATGATAGTAAATACTAAATTATTGAAATGCAAACCAAAATTTGTATTCAATTTAAAATATTTCTCCAAAATCTTTGTTTTCACCTAATACTCATGTTTCGTGCATTTGTTTTCTCATTTCATTCAAAAACAACTCGGATAGATTTTTCGTAAAGAATGATAGTAAATACTAAATTATTCAAATGCAAACCAAAATTTGAATTCAATTCAAAATATTTCTCCACAATCTCTGTCTGCACCTAATACTCATGTTTCGTGCATTTGTTTGCTCATTTCATTCAAAAACAACTCGGATAGATTTTTCGTAAAGAATGATAGTAAATACTAAATTATTCAAATGCAAACCAAAATTTGTATTCAATTCAAAATATTTGTCCAGAATCTCTGTTTGCACCTAAAATTCATGTTTCGTGCATTTGTTTCCTGATTTCATTCAAAAACAACTCGGATAGATTTTTCGTAAAGAATGACAGTAAATACTAAATTATTCAAATGCAAACCTAAATTTCAATTCAATTTAAGATATTTCTCCACAATCTTTGTTTGCACCTAATACTCATGTTTCGTGCATTTGTTTGCTCATTTCATTCAAAAACAACTCGGATAGATTTTTCGTAAAGAATGATAGTAAATACCAAATTATTCAAATGCAAACCAAAATTTGAATTCAATTTAAAATATTTCTCCAAAATCTTTGTTTGCACCTAAAACTCATTTTTCGTGCATTTGTTTGCTCATTTCATTCAAAAACTACTCGGATAGATTTTTCGTAAAGAATGATAGTAAATACTAAATTATTGAAATGCAAACCTAAATTTGAATTCAATTTAAGATATTTCTCCACAATCTTTGTTTGCACCTAATACTCATGTTTCGTGCATTTGTTTGCTCATTTCATTCAAAAACAACTCGGATAGATTTTTCGTAAAGAATGATAGTAAATACTAGATTATTCAAATGCAAACCAAAATTTGTATTCAATTCAAAATATTTGTCCAGAATCACTGTTTGCACCTAAAATTCATGTTTCGTGCATTTGTTTGCTGATTTCATTCAAAAACAACTCGGATAGATTTTTCGTAAAGAATGATAGTAAATACTAAATTATTCAAATGCAAACCAAAATTTGTATTCAATTCAAAATATTTCTCCACAATCTCTGTTTGCACCTAATACTCATGTTTCGTGCATTTGTTTGCTCATTTCATTCAAAAACAACTCGGATAGATTTTTCGTATAGAATGATAGTAAATACTAAATTATTCAAATGCAAACCTAAATTTGAATTCAATTTAAGATATTTCACCACAATCTTTGTTTGCACCAAATACTCATGTTTCGTGCTTTTGTTTGCTCATTTCATTCAAAAACAACTCGGATAGATTTTTCGTAAAGAATGATAGTATATACTAAATTATTCAAATGCAAACCAAAATTTGTATTCAATTCAAAATATTTCTCCAAAATCTCTGTTTGCACCTAATACTCATGTTTCGTGCATTTGTTTGCTGATTTCATTCAAAAACAACTCGGATAGATTTTTCGTAAAGAATGATAGTAAATACTAAATTATTGAAATGCAAACCTAAATTTGAATTCAATTTAAGATATTTCTCCACAATCTTTGTTTGCACCTAATACTCATGTTTCGTGCATTTGTTTGCTCATTTCATTCAAAAACAACTCGGATAGATTTTTCGTAAAGAATGATAGTAAATACTAAATTATTCAAACGCAAACCAAAATTTGTATTCAATTCAAAATATTTGTCCAGAATCTCTGTTTGCACCTAAAATTCATGTTTCGTGCATTTGTTTGCTGATTTCATTCAAAAACAACTCGGATAGATTTTTCGTAAAGAATGATAGTAAATACTAAATTATTCAAATGCAAACCAAAATTTGAATTCAATTCAAAATATTTCTCCACAATCTCTGTCTGCACCTAATACTCATGTTTCGTGCATTTGTTTGCTCATTTCATTCAAAAACAACTCGGATAGATTTTTCGTAAAGAATGATAGTAAATACTAAATTATTCAAATGCAAACCAAAATTTGTATTCAATTCAAAATATTTGTCCAGAATCTCTGTTTGCACCTAAAATTCATGTTTCGTGCATTTGTTTCCTGATTTCATTCAAAAACAACTCGGATAGATTTTTCGTAAAGAATGACAGTAAATACTAAATTATTCAAATGCAAACCTAAATTTCAATTCAATTTAAGATATTTCTCCACAATCTTTGTTTGCACCTAATACTCATGTTTCGTGCATTTGTTTGCTCATTTCATTCAAAAACAACTCGGATAGATTTTTCGTAAAGAATGATAGTAAATACCAAATTATTCAAATGCAAACCAAAATTTGAATTCAATTTAAAATATTTCTCCAAAATCTTTGTTTGCACCTAAAACTCATTTTTCGTGCATTTGTTTGCTCATTTCATTCAAAAACTACTCGGATAGATTTTTCGTAAAGAATGATAGTAAATACTAAATTATTGAAATGCAAACCTAAATTTGAATTCAATTTAAGATATTTCTCCACAATCTTTGTTTGCACCTAATACTCATGTTTCGTGCATTTGTTTGCTCATTTCATTCAAAAACAACTCGGATAGATTTTTCGTAAAGAATGATAGTAAATACTAGATTATTCAAATGCAAACCAAAATTTGTATTCAATTCAAAATATTTGTCCAGAATCACTGTTTGCACCTAAAATTCATGTTTCGTGCATTTGTTTGCTGATTTCATTCAAAAACAACTAGGATAGATTTTTCGTAAAGAATGATAGTAAATACTAAATTATTCAAATGCAAACCAAAATTTGTATTCAATTCAAAATATTTCTCCACAATCTCTGTTTGCACCTAATACTCATGTTTCGTGCATTTGTTTGCTCATTTCATTCAAAAACAACTCGGATAGATTTTTCGTATAGAATGATAGTAAATACTAAATTATTCAAATGCCAACCTAAATTTGAATTCAATTTAAGATATTTCTCCACAATCTTTGTTTGCACCAAATACTCATGTTTCGTGCATTTGTTTGCTCATTTCATTCAAAAACAACTCGGATAGATTTTTCGTAAAGAATGATAGTATATACTAAATTATTCAAATGCAAACCAAAATTTGTATTCAATTCAAAATATTTCTCCAAAATCTCTGTTTGCACCTAATACTCATGTTTCGTGCATTTGTTTGCTCATTTCATTCAAAAACAACTCGGATAGATTTTTCGTAAAGAATGATAGTAAATACTAAATTATTCAAATGCAAACCAAAATTTGAATTCAATTTAAAATATTTCTCCAAAATCTCTGTTTGCACCTAATACTCATGTTTCGTGCATTTGTTTTCTCATTTCATTCAAAAACAACTCGGATAGATTTTTCGTAAAGAATGACAGTAAATACTAAATTATTGAAACGCAAACCTAAATTTGAATTCAATTTAAAATATTTCTCCAAAATCTTTGTTTGCACCTAATACTCATGTTTCGTGCATTTGTTTTCTCATTTCATTCAAAAACAACTCGGATAGATTTTTCGTAAAGAATGACAGTAAATACTAAATTATTGAAATGCAAACGTAAATTTGAATTCAATTTAAGATATTTCTCCACAATCTTTGTTTGCACCTAATACTCTTGTTTCGTGCATTTGTTTGCTCATTTCATTCAAAAACAACTCGGATAGATTTTTCGTAAAGAATGATAGTAAATACCAAATTATTCAAATGCAAACCAAAATTTGAATTCAATTTAAAATATTTCTCCAAAATCTTTGTTTGCACCTAAAACTCATTTTTCGTGCATTTGTTTGCTCATTTCATTCAAAAACTACTCGGATAGATTTTTCGTAAAGAATGATAGTAAATACTAAATTATTCAAATGCAAACCAAAATTTGTATTCAATTCAAAATATTTCTCCACAATCTCTGTTTGCACCTAATACTCATGTTTCGTGCATTTGTTTGCTCATTTCATTCAAAAACAACTCGGATAGATTTTTCGTATAGAATGATAGTAAATACTAAATTATTCAAATGCCAACCTAAATTTGAATTCAATTTAAGATATTTCTCCACAATCTTTGTTTGCACCAAATACTCATGTTTCGTGCTTTTGTTTGCTCATTTCATTCAAAAACAACTCGGATAGATTTTTCGTAAAGAATGATAGTATATACTAAATTATTCAAATGCAAACCAAAATTTGTATTCAATTCAAAATATTTCTCCAAAATCTCTGTTTGCACCTAATACTCATGTTTCGTGCATTTGTTTGCTCATTTCATTCAAAAACAACTCGGATAGATTTTCGTAAAGAATGATAGTAAATACTAAATTATTCAAATGCAAACCAAAATTTGAATTCAATTTAAAATATTTCTCCAAAATCTCTGTTTGCACCTAATACTCATGTTTCGTGCATTTGTTTTCTCATTTCATTCAAAAACAACTCGGATAGATTTTTCGTAAAGAATGACAGTAAATACTAAATTATTGAAACGCAAACCTAAATTTGAATTCAATTTAAAATATTTCTCCAAAATCTTTGTTTGCACCTAATACTCATGTTTCGTGCATTTGTTTTCTCATTTCATTCAAAAACAACTCGGATAGATTTTTCGTAAAGAATGACAGTAAATACTAAATTATTGAAATGCAAACGTAAATTTGAATTCAATTTAAGATATTTCTCCACAATCTTTGTTTGCACCTAATACTCTTGTTTCGTGCATTTGTTTGCTCATTTCATTCAAAAACAACTCGGATAGATTTTTCGTAAAGAATGATAGTAAATACCAAATTATTCAAATGCAAACCAAAATTTGAATTCAATTTAAAATATTTCTCCAAAATCTTTGTTTGCACCTAAAACTCATTTTTCGTGCATTTGTTTGCTCATTTCATTCAAAAACTACTCGGATAGATTTTTCGTAAAGAATGATAGTAAATACTAAATTATTGAAATGCAAACCTAAATTTGAATTCAATTTAAGATATTTCTCCACAATCTTTGTTTGCACCTAATACTCATGTTTCGTGCATTTGTTTGCTCATTTCATTCAAAAACAACTCGGATAGATTTTTCGTAAAGAATAATAGTAAATACTAAATTATTCAAATGCAAACCAAAATTTGAATTCAATTTAAAATATTTCTCCAAAATCTCTGTTTGCACCTAATACTCATGTTTCGTGCATTTGTTTTCTCATTTCATTCAAAAACAACTCGGATAGATTTTTCGTAAAGAATGACAGTAAATACTAAATTATTGAAACGCAAACCTAAATTTGAATTCAATTTAAAATATTTCTCCAAAATCTTTGTTTGCACCTAATACTCATGTTTCGTGCATTTGTTTTCTCATTTCATTCAAAAACAACTCGGATAGATTTTTCGTAAAGAATGACAGTAAATACTAAATTATTGAAATGCAAACGTAAATTTGAATTCAATTTAAGATATTTCTCCACAATCTTTGTTTGCACCTAATACTCATGTTTCGTGCATTTGTTTGCTCATTTCATTCAAAAACAACTCGGATAGATTTTTCGTAAAGAATGACAGTAAATACTAAATTATTCAAATGCAAACCAAAATTTGTATTCAATTCAAAATATTTGTCCAGAATCTCTGTTTGCACCTAAAATTCATGTTTCGTGCATTTGTTTCCTGATTTCATTCAAAAACTACTCGGATAGATTTTTCGTAAAGAATGACAGTAAATACTAAATTATTCAAATGCAAACCTAAATTTGAATTCAATTTAAGATATTTCTCCACAATCTTTGTTTGCACCTAATACTCATGTTTCGTGCATTTGTTTGCTCATTTCATTCAAAAACAACTCGGATAGATTTTTCGTAAAGAATGATAGTAAATACCAAATTATTCAAATGCAAACCAAAATTTGAATTCAATTTAAAATATTTCTCCAAAATCTTTGTTTGCACCTAAAACTCATTTTTCGTGCATTTGTTTGCTCATTTCATTCAAAAACTACTCGGATAGATTTTTCGTAAAGAATGATAGTAAATACTAAATTATTGAAATGCAAACCTAAATTTGAATTCAATTTAAGATATTTCTCCACAATCTTTGTTTGCACCTAATACTCATGTTTCGTGCATTTGTTTGCTCATTTCATTCAAAAACTACTCGGATAGATTTTTCGTAAAGAATGATAGTAAATACTAAATTATTCAAATGCAAACCAAAATTTGTATTCCATTCAAAATATTTGTCTAGAATCTCTGTTTGAACCTAAAATTCATGTTTCGTGCATTTGTTTCCTGATTTCATTCAAAAACAACTCGGATAGATTTTTCGTAAAGAATGACAGTAAATACTACATTATTCAAATGCAAACCTAAATTTGAATTCAATTTAAGATATTTCTCCACAATCTTTGTTTGCACCTAATACTCATGTTTCGTGCATTTGTTTGCTCATTTCATTCAAAAACAACTCGGATAGATTTTTCGTAAAGAATGATAGTAAATACCAAATTATTCAAATGCAAACCAAAATTTGAATTCAATTTAAAATATTTCTCCAAAATCTTTGTTTGCACCTAAAACTCATTTTTCGTGCATTTGTTTGCTCATTTCATTCAAAAACTACTCGGATAGATTTTTCGTAAAGAATGATAGTAAATACTAAATTATTGAAATGCAAACCTAAATTTGAATTCAATTTAAGATATTTCTCCACAATCTTTGTTTGCACCTAATACTCATGTTTCGTGCATTTGTTTGCTCATTTCATTCAAAAACAACTCGGATAGATTTTTCGTAAAGAATGATAGTAAATACTAAATTATTCAAATGCAAACCAAAATTTGTATTTAATTCAAAATATTTGTCCAGAATCTCTGTTTGCACCTAAAATTCATGTTTCGTGCATTTGTTTGCTGATTTCATTCAAAAACAACTCGGATAGATTTTTCGTAAAGAATGATAGTAAATACTAAATTATTCAAATGCAAACCAAAATTTGTATTCAATTCAAAATATTTCTCCACAATCTCTGTTTGCACCTAATACTCATGTTTCGTGCATTTGTTTGCTCATTTCATTGAAAAACAGCTCGGATAGATTTTTCGTAAAGAATGATAGTAAATACTAAATTATTCAAATGCCAACCTAAATTTGAATTCAATTTAAGATATTTCTCCACAATCTTTGTTTGCACCTAATACTCATGTTTCGTGCTTTTGTTTGCTCATTTCATTCAAAAACAACTCGGATAGATTTTTCGTAAAGAATGATAGTAAATACTAAATTATTCAAATGCCAACCTAAATTTGAATTCAATTTAAGATATTTCTCCACAATCTTTGTTTGCACCTAATACTCATGTTTCGTGCATTTGTTTGCTGATTTCATTCAAAAACAACTCGGATAGATTTTTCGTAAAGAATGATAGTAAATACTAAATTATTGAAATGCAAACCTAAATTTGAATTCAATTTAAGATATTTCTCCACAATCTTTGTTTGCACCTAATACTCATGTTTCGTGCATTTGTTTGCTCATTTCATTCAAAAACAACTCGGATAGATTTTTCGTAACGAATGATAGTAAATACTAAATTATTCAAATGCAAACCAAAATTTGTATTCAATTCAAAATATTTGTCCAGAATCTCTGTTTGCACCTAAAATTCATGTTTCGTGCATTTGTTTGCTGATTTCATTCAAAAACAACTCGGATAGATTTTTCGTAAAGAATGATAGTAAATATTAAATTATTCAAATGCAAACCAAAATTTGTATTCAATTCAAAATATTTCTCCACAATCTCTGTTTGCACCTAATACTCATGTTTCGTGAATTTGTTTGCTCATTTCATTCAAAAACAACTCGGATAGATTTTTCGTAAAGAATGATAGTAAATACCAAATTATTCAAATGCAAACCAAAATTTGAATTCAATTTAAAATATTTCTCCAAAATCTTTGTTTGCACCTAAAACTCATTTTGCGTGCATTTATTTGCTCATTTCATTCAAAAACTACTCGGATAGATTTTTCGTAAAGAATGATAGTAAATACTAAATTATTGAAATGCAAACCTAAATTTGAATTCAATTTAAGATATTTCTCCACAATCTTTGTTTGCACCTAATACTCATGTTTCGTGCATTTGTTTGCTCATTTCATTCAAAAACAACTCGGATAGATTTTTCGTAAAGAATGATAGTAAATACTAAATTATTCAAATGCAAACCAAAATTTGTATTTAATTCAAAATATTTGTCCAGAATCTCTGTTTGCACCTAAAATTCATGTTTCGTGCATTTGTTTGCTGATTTCATTCAAAAACAACTCGGATAGATTTTTCGTAAAGAATGATAGTAAATACTAAATTATAAAAATGCAAACCAAAATTTGTATTCAATTCAAAATATTTCTCCACAATCTCTGTTTGCACCTAATACTCATGTTTCGTGCATTTGTTTGCTCATTTCATTGAAAAACAGCTCGAATAGATTTTTCGTAAAGAATGATAGTAAATACTAAATTATTCAAATGCCAACCTAAATTTGAATTCAATTTAAGATATTTCTCCACAATCTTTGTTTGCACCTAATACTCATGTTTCGTGCTTTTGTTTGCTCATTTCATTCAAAAACAACTCGGATAGATTTTTCGTAAAGAATGATAGTAAATACTAAATTATTCAAATGCCAACCTAAATTTGAATTCAATTTAAGATATTTCTCCACAATCTTTGTTTGCACCTAATACTCATGTTTCGTGCATTTGTTTGCTGATTTCATTCAAAAACAACTCGGATAGATTTTTCGTAAAGAATGATAGTAAATACTAAATTATTGAAATGCAAACCTAAATTTGAATTCAATTTAAGATATTTCTCCACAATCTTTGTTTGCACCTAATACTCATGTTTCGTGCATTTGTTTGCTCATTTCATTCAAAAACAACTCGGATAGATTTTTCGTAAAGAATGATAGTAAATACTAAATTATTCAAATGCAAACCAAAATTTGTATTCAATTCAAAATATTTGTCCAGAATCTCTCTTTGCACCTAAAATTCATGTTTCGTGCATTTGTTTGCTGATTTCATTCAAAAACAACTCGGATAGATTTTTCGTAAAGAATGATAATAAATACTAAATTATTCAAATGCAAACCAAAATTTGTATTCAATTCAAAATATTTGTCCAGAATCTCTGTTTGCACCTAAAATTCATGTTTCGTGCATTTGTTTCCTGATTTCATTCAAAAACAACTCGGATAGATTTTTCGTAAAGAATGACAGTAAATACTAAATTATTCAAATGCAAACCTAAATTTGAATTCAATTTAAGATATTTCTCCACAATCTTTGTTTGCACCTAATACTCATGTTTCGTGCATTTGTTTGCTCATTTCATTCAAAAACAACTCGGATAGATTTTTCGTAAAGAATGATAGTAAATACCAAATTATTCAAATGCAAACCAAAATTTGAATTCAATTTAAAATATTTCTCCAAAATCTTTGTTTGCACCTAAAACTCATTTTTCGTGCATTTGTTTGCTCATTTCATTCAAAAACTACTCGGATAGATTTTTCGTAAAGAATGATAGTAAATACTAAATTATTGAAATGCAAACCTAAATTTGAATTCAATTTATGATATTTCTCCACAATCTTTGTTTACACCTAATACTCATGTTTCGTGCATTTGTTTGCTCATTTCATTCAAAAACAACTCGGATAGATTTTTCGTAAAGAATGATAGTAAATACTAAATTATTCAAATGCAAACCAAAATTTGTATTCAATTCAAAATATTTGTCCAGAATCTCTGTTTGCACCTAAAATTCATGTTTCGTGCATTTGTTTGCTGATTTCATTCAAAAACAACTCGGATAGATTTTTCGTAAAGAATGATAGTAAATACTAAATTATTCAAATGCAAACCAAAATTTGTATTCAATTCAAAATATTTCTCCACAATCTCTGTTTGCACCTAATACTCATGTTTCGTGCATTTGTTTGCTCATTTCATTCAAAAACAACTCGGATAGATTTTTCGTATAGAATGATAGTAAATACTAAATTATTCAAATGCCAACCTAAATTTGAATTCAATTTAAGATATTTCTCCACAATCTTTGTTTGCACCAAATACTCATGTTTCGTGCTTTTGTTTGCTCATTTCATTCAAAAACAACTCGGATAGATTTTTCGTAAAGAATGATAGTATATACTAAATTATTCAAATGCAAACCAAAATTTGTATTCAATTCAAAATATTTCTCCAAAATCTCTGTTTGCACCTAATACTCATGTTTCGTGCATTTGTTTGCTGATTTCATTCAAAAACAACTCGGATAGATTTTTCGTAAAGAATGATAGTAAATACTAAATTATTGAAATGCAAACCTAAATTTGAATTCAATTTAAGATATTTCTCCACAATCTTTGTTTGCACCTAATACTCATGTTTCGTGCATTTGTTTGCTCATTTCATTCAAAAACAACTCGGATAGATTTTTCGTAAAGAATGATAGTAAATACTAAATTATTCAAATGCAAACCAAAATTTGTATTCAATTCAAAATATTTGTCCAGAATCTCTGTTTGCACCTAAAATTCATGTTTCGTGCATTTGTTTGCTGATTTCATTCAAAAACAACTCGGATAGATTTTTCGTAAAGAATGATAGTAAATACTAAATTATTCAAATGCAAACCAAAATTTGAATTCAATTCAAAATATTTCTCCACAATCTCTGTTTGCACCTAATACTCATGTTTCGTGCATTTGTTTGCTCATTTCATTCAAAAACAACTCGGATAGATTTTTCGTAAAGAATGATAGTAAATACTAAATTATTCAAATGCAAACCAAAATTTGTATTCAATTCAAAATATTTGTCCAGAATCTCTGTTTGCACCTAAAATTCATGTTTCGTGCATTTGTTTCCTGATTTCATTCAAAAACAACTCGGATAGATTTTTCGTAAAGAATGACAGTAAATACTAAATTATTCAAATGCAAACCTAAATTTCAATTCAAGTTAAGATATTTCTCCACAATCTTTGTTTGCACCTAATACTCATGTTTCGTGCATTTGTTTGCTCATTTCATTCAAAAACAACTCGGATAGATTTTTCGTAAAGAATGATAGTAAATACCAAATTATTCAAATGCAAACCAAAATTTGAATTCAATTTAAAATATTTCTCCAAAATCTTTGTTTGCACCTAAAACTCATTTTTCGTGCATTTGTTTGCTCATTTCATTCAAAAACTACTCGGATAGATTTTTCGTAAAGAATGATAGTAAATACTAAATTATTGAAATGCAAACCTAAATTTGAATTCAATTTAAGATATTTCTCCACAATCTTTGTTTGCACCTAATACTCATGTTTCGTGCATTTGTTTGCTCATTTCATTCAAAAACAACCCGGATAGATTTTTCGTAAAGAATGATAGTAAATACTAGATTATTCAAATGCAAACCAAAATTTGTATTCAATTCAAAATATTTGTCCAGAATCACTGTTTGCACCTAAAATTCATGTTTCGTGCATTTGTTTGCTGATTTCATTCAAAAACAACTCGGATAGATTTTTCGTAAAGAATGATAGTAAATACTAAATTATTCAAATGCAAACCAAAATTTGTATTCAATTCAAAATATTTCTCCACAATCTCTGTTTGCACCTAATACTCATGTTTCGTGCATTTGTTTGCTCATTTCATTCAAAAACAACTCGGATAGATTTTTCGTATAGAATGATAGTAAATACTAAATTATTCAAATGCCAACCTAAATTTGAATTCAATTTAAGATATTTCTCCACAATCTTTGTTTGCACCAAATACTCATGTTTCGTGCTTTTGTTTGCTCATTTCATTCAAAAACAACTCGGATAGATTTTTCGTAAAGAATGATAGTATATACTAAATTATTCAAATGCAAACCAAAATTTGTATTCAATTCAAAATATTTCTCCAAAATCTCTGTTTGCACCTAATACTCATGTTTCGTGCATTTGTTTGCTCATTTCATTCAAAAACAACTCGGATAGATTTTTCGTAAAGAATGATAGTAAATACTAAATTATTCAAATGCAAACCAAAATTTGAATTCAATTTAAAATATTTCTCCAAAATCTCTGTTTGCACCTAATACTCATGTTTCGTGCATTTGTTTTCTCATTTCATTCAAAAACAACTCGGATAGATTTTTCGTAAAGAATGACAGTAAATACTAAATTATTGAAACGCAAACCTAAATTTGAATTCAATTTAAAATATTTCTCCAAAATCTTTGTTTGCACCTAATACTCATGTTTCGTGCATTTGTTTTCTCATTTCATTCAAAAACAACTCGGATAGATTTTTCGTAAAGAATGACAGTAAATACTAAATTATTGAAATGCAAACGTAAATTTGAATTCAATTTAAGATATTTCTCCACAATCTTTGTTTGCACCTAATACTCTTGTTTCGTGCATTTGTTTGCTCATTTCATTCAAAAACAACTCGGATAGATTTTTCGTAAAGAATGATAGTAAATACCAAATTATTCAAATGCAAACCAAAATTTGAATTCAATTTAAAATATTTCTCCAAAATCTTTGTTTGCACGTAATACTCATGTTTCGTGCATTTGTTTTCTCATTTCATTCAAAAACAACTCGGATAGATTTTTCGTAAAGAATGACAGTAAATACTAAATTATTGAAATGCAAACGTAAATTTGAATTCAATTTAAGATATTTCTCCACAATCTTTGTTTGCACCTAATACTCTTGTTTCGTGCATTTGTTTGCTCATTTCATTCAAAAACTACTCGGATAGATTTTTCGTAAAGAATGATAGTAAATACTAAATTATTGAAATGCAAACCTAAATTTGAATTCAATTTATGATATTTCTCCACAATCTTTGTTTACACCTAATACTCATGTTTCGTGCATTTGTTTGCTCATTTCATTCAAAAACAACTCGGATAGATTTTTCGTAAAGAATGATAGTAAATACTAAATTATTCAAATGCAAACCAAAATTTGTATTCAATTCAAAATATTTGTCCAGAATCTCTGTTTGCACCTAAAATTCATGTTTCGTGCATTTGTTTGCTGATTTCATTCAAAAACAACTCGGATAGATTTTTCGTAAAGAATGATAGTAAATACTAAATTATTCAAATGCAAACCAAAATTTGTATTCAATTCAAAATATTTCTCCACAATCTCTGTTTGCACCTAATACTCATGTTTCGTGCATTTGTTTGCTCATTTCATTCAAAAACAAATTGGATAGATTTTTCGTATAGAATGATAGTAAATACTAAATTATTCAAATGCCAACCTAAATTTGAATTCAATTTAAGATATTTCTCCACAATCTTTGTTTGCACCAAATACTCATGTTTCGTGCTTTTGTTTGCTCATTTCATTCAAAAACAACTCGGATAGATTTTTCGTAAAGAATGATAGTATATACTAAATTATTCAAATGCAAACCAAAATTTGTATTCAATTCAAAATATTTCTCCAAAATCTCTGTTTGCACCTAATACTCATGTTTCGTGCATTTGTTTGCTGATTTCATTCAAAAACAACTCGGATAGATTTTTCGTAAAGAATGATAGTAAATACTAAATTATTGAAATGCAAACCTAAATTTGAATTCAATTTAAGATATTTCTCCACAATCTTTGTTTGCACCTAATACTCATGTTTCGTGCATTTGTTTGCTCATTTCATTCAAAAACAACTCGGATAGATTTTTCGTAAAGAATGATAGTAAATACTAAATTATTCAAATGCAAACCAAAATTTGTATTCAATTCAAAATATTTGTCCAGAATCTCTGTTTGCACCTAAAATTCATGTTTCGTGCATTTGTTTGCTGATTTCATTCAAAAACAACTCGGATAGATTTTTCGTAAAGAATGATAGTAAATACTAAATTATTCAAATGCAAACCAAAATTTGAATTCAATTCAAAATATTTCTCCACAATCTCTGTCTGCACCTAATACTCATGTTTCGTGCATTTGTTTGCTCATTTCATTCAAAAACAACTCGGATAGATTTTTCGTAAAGAATGATAGTAAATACTAAATTATTCAAATGCAAACCAAAATTTGTATTCAATTCAAAATATTTGTCCAGAATCTCTGTTTGCACCTAAAATTCATGTTTCGTTCATTTGTTTCCTGATTTCATTCAAAAACAACTCGGATAGATTTTTCGTAAAGAATGACAGTAAATACTAAATTATTCAAATGCAAACCTAAATTTCAATTCAATTTAAGATATTTCTCCACAATCTTTGTTTGCACCTAATACTCATGTTTCGTGCATTTGTTTGCTCATTTCATTCAAAAACAACTCGGATAGATTTTTCGTAAAGAATGATAGTAAATACCAAATTATTCAAATGCAAACCAAAATTTGAATTCAATTTAAAATATTTCTCCAAAATCTTTGTTTGCACGTAAAACTCATTTTTCGTGCATTTGTTTGCTCATTTCATTCAAAAACTACTCGGATAGATTTTTCGTAAAGAATGATAGTAAATACTAAATTATTGAAATGCAAACCTAAATTTGAATTCAATTTAAGATATTTCTCCACAATCTTTGTTTGCACCTAATACTCATGTTTCGTGCATTTGTTTGCTCATTTCATTCAAAAACAACTCGGATAGATTTTTCGTAAAGAATGATAGTAAATACTAGATTATTCAAATGCAAACCAAAATTTGTATTCAATTCAAAATATTTGTCCAGAATCACTGTTTGCACCTAAAATTCATGTTTCGTGCATTTGTTTGCTGATTTCATTCAAAAACAACTCGGATAGATTTTTCGTAAAGAATGATAGTAAATACTAAATTATTCAAATGCAAACCAAAATTTGTATTCAATTCAAAATATTTCTCCACAATCTCTGTTTGCACCTAATACTCATGTTTCGTGCATTTGTTTGCTCATTTCATTCAAAAACAACTCGGATAGATTTTTCGTATAGAATGATAGTAAATACTAAATTATTCAAATGCCAACCTAAATTTGAATTCAATTTAAGATATTTCACCACAATCTTTGTTTGCACCAAATACTCATGTTTCGTGCTTTTGTTTGCTCATTTCATTCAAAAACAACTCGGATAGATTTTTCGTAAAGAATGATAGTATATACTAAATTATTCAAATGCAAACCAAAATTTGTATTCAATTCAAAATATTTCTCCAAAATCTCTGTTTGCACCTAATACTCATGTTTCGTGCATTTGTTTGCTGATTTCATTCAAAAACAACTCGGATAGATTTTTCGTAAAGAATGATAGTAAATACTAAATTATTGAAATGCAAACCTAAATTTGAATTCAATTTAAGATATTTCTCCACAATCTTTGTTTGCACCTAATACTCATGTTTCGTGCATTTGTTTGCTCATTTCATTCAAAAACAACTCGGATAGATTTTTCGTAAAGAATGATAGTAAATACTAAATTATTCAAACGCAAACCAAAATTTGTATTCAATTCAAAATATTTGTCCAGAATCTCTGTTTGCACCTAAAATTCATGTTTCGTGCATTTGTTTGCTGATTTCATTCAAAAACAACTCGGATAGATTTTTCGTAAAGAATGATAGTAAATACTAAATTATTCAAATGCAAACCAAAATTTGAATTCAATTCAAAATATTTCTCCACAATCTCTGTCTGCACCTAATACTCATGTTTCGTGCATTTGTTTGCTCATTTCATTCAAAAACAACTCGGATAGATTTTTCGTAAAGAATGATAGTAAATACTAAATTATTCAAATGCAAACCAAAATTTGTATTCAATTCAAAATATTTGTCCAGAATCTCTGTTTGCACCTAAAATTCATGTTTCGTGCATTTGTTTCCTGATTTCATTCAAAAACAACTCGGATAGATTTTTCGTAAAGAATGACAGTAAATACTAAATTATTCAAATGCAAACCTAAATTTCAATTCAATTTAAGATATTTCTCCACAATCTTTGTTTGCACCTAATACTCATGTTTCGTGCATTTGTTTGCTCATTTCATTCAAAAACAACTCGGATAGATTTTTCGTAAAGAATGATAGTAAATACCAAATTATTCAAATGCAAACCAAAATTTGAATTCAATTTAAAATATTTCTCCAAAATCTTTGTTTGCACCTAAAACTCATTTTTCGTGCATTTGTTTGCTCATTTCATTCAAAAACTACTCGGATAGATTTTTCGTAAAGAATGATAGTAAATACTAAATTATTGAAATGCAAACCTAAATTTGAATTCAATTTAAGATATTTCTCCACAATCTTTGTTTGCACCTAATACTCATGTTTCGTGCATTTGTTTGCTCATTTCATTCAAAAACAACTCGGATAGATTTTTCGTAAAGAATGATAGTAAATACTAGATTATTCAAATGCAAACCAAAATTTGTATTCAATTCAAAATATTTGTCCAGAATCACTGTTTGCACCTAAAATTCATGTTTCGTGCATTTGTTTGCTGATTTCATTCAAAAACAACTAGGATAGATTTTTCGTAAAGAATGATAGTAAATACTAAATTATTCAAATGCAAACCAAAATTTGTATTCAATTCAAAATATTTCTCCACAATCTCTGTTTGCACCTAATACTCATGTTTCGTGCATTTGTTTGCTCATTTCATTCAAAAACAACTCGGATAGATTTTTCGTATAGAATGATAGTAAATACTAAATTATTCAAATGCCAACCTAAATTTGAATTCAATTTAAGATATTTCTCCACAATCTTTGTTTGCACCAAATACTCATGTTTCGTGCTTTTGTTTGCTCATTTCATTCAAAAACAACTCGGATAGATTTTTCGTAAAGAATGATAGTATATACTAAATTATTCAAATGCAAACCAAAATTTGTATTCAATTCAAAATATTTCTCCAAAATCTCTGTTTGCACCTAATACTCATGTTTCGTGCATTTGTTTGCTCATTTCATTCAAAAACAACTCGGATAGATTTTTCGTAAAGAATGATAGTAAATACTAAATTATTCAAATGCAAACCAAAATTTGAATTCAATTTAAAATATTTCTCCAAAATCTCTGTTTGCACCTAATACTCATGTTTCGTGCATTTGTTTTCTCATTTCATTCAAAAACAACTCGGATAGATTTTTCGTAAAGAATGACAGTAAATACTAAATTATTGAAACGCAAACCTAAATTTGAATTCAATTTAAAATATTTCTCCAAAATCTTTGTTTGCACCTAATACTCATGTTTCGTGCATTTGTTTTCTCATTTCATTCAAAAACAACTCGGATAGATTTTTCGTAAAGAATGACAGTAAATACTAAATTATTGAAATGCAAACGTAAATTTGAATTCAATTTAAGATATTTCTCCACAATCTTTGTTTGCACCTAATACTCTTGTTTCGTGCATTTGTTTGCTCATTTCATTCAAAAACAACTCGGATAGATTTTTCGTAAAGAATGATAGTAAATACCAAATTATTCAAATGCAAACCAAAATTTGAATTCAATTTAAAATATTTCTCCAAAATCTTTGTTTGCACCTAAAACTCATTTTTCGTGCATTTGTTTGCTCATTTCATTCAAAAACTACTCGGATAGATTTTTCGTAAAGAATGATAGTAAATACTAAATTATTCAAATGCAAACCAAAATTTGTATTCAATTCAAAATATTTCTCCACAATCTCTGTTTGCACCTAATACTCATGTTTCGTGCATTTGTTTGCTCATTTCATTCAAAAACAACTCGGATAGATTTTTCGTATAGAATGATAGTAAATACTAAATTATTCAAATGCCAACCTAAATTTGAATTCAATTTAAGATATTTCTCCACAATCTTTGTTTGCACCAAATACTCATGTTTCGTGCTTTTGTTTGCTCATTTCATTCAAAAACAACTCGGATAGATTTTTCGTAAAGAATGATAGTATATACTAAATTATTCAAATGCAAACCAAAATTTGTATTCAATTCAAAATATTTCTCCAAAATCTCTGTTTGCACCTAATACTCATGTTTCGTGCATTTGTTTGCTCATTTCATTCAAAAACAACTCGGATAGATTTTCGTAAAGAATGATAGTAAATACTAAATTATTCAAATGCAAACCAAAATTTGAATTCAATTTAAAATATTTCTCCAAAATCTCTGTTTGCACCTAATACTCATGTTTCGTGCATTTGTTTTCTCATTTCATTCAAAAACAACTCGGATAGATTTTTCGTAAAGAATGACAGTAAATACTAAATTATTGAAACGCAAACCTAAATTTGAATTCAATTTAAAATATTTCTCCAAAATCTTTGTTTGCACCTAATACTCCTGTTTCGTGCATTTGTTTTCTCATTTCATTCAAAAACAACTCGGATAGATTTTTCGTAAAGAATGACAGTAAATACTAAATTATTGAAATGCAAACGTAAATTTGAATTCAATTTAAGATATTTCTCCACAATCTTTGTTTGCACCTAATACTCTTGTTTCGTGCATTTGTTTGCTCATTTCATTCAAAAACAACTCGGATAGATTTTTCGTAAAGAATGATAGTAAATACCAAATTATTCAAATGCAAACCAAAATTTGAATTCAATTTAAAATATTTCTCCAAAATCTTTGTTTGCACCTAAAACTCATTTTTCGTGCATTTGTTTGCTCATTTCATTCAAAAACTACTCGGATAGATTTTTCGTAAAGAATGATAGTAAATACTAAATTATTGAAATGCAAACCTAAATTTGAATTCAATTTAAGATATTTCTCCACAATCTTTGTTTGCACCTAATACTCATGTTTCGTGCATTTGTTTGCTCATTTCATTCAAAAACAACTCGGATAGATTTTTCGTAAAGAATAATAGTAAATACTAAATTATTCAAATGCAAACCAAAATTTGAATTCAATTTAAAATATTTCTCCAAAATCTCTGTTTGCACCTAATACTCATGTTTCGTGCATTTGTTTTCTCATTTCATTCAAAAACAACTCGGATAGATTTTTCGTAAAGAATGACAGTAAATACTAAATTATTGAAACGCAAACCTAAATTTGAATTCAATTTAAAATATTTCTCCAAAATCTTTGTTTGCACCTAATACTCATGTTTCGTGCATTTGTTTTCTCATTTCATTCAAAAACAACTCGGATAGATTTTTCGTAAAGAATGACAGTAAATACTAAATTATTGAAATGCAAACGTAAATTTGAATTCAATTTAAGATATTTCTCCACAATCTTTGTTTGCACCTAATACTCATGTTTCGTGCATTTGTTTGCTCATTTCATTCAAAAACAACTCGGATAGATTTTTCGTAAAGAATGACAGTAAATACTAAATTATTCAAATGCAAACCAAAATTTGTATTCAATTCAAAATATTTGTCCAGAATCTCTGTTTGCACCTAAAATTCATGTTTCGTGCATTTGTTTCCTGATTTCATTCAAAAACAACTCGGATAGATTTTTCGTAAAGAATGACAGTAAATACTAAATTATTCAAATGCAAACCTAAATTTGAATTCAATTTAAGATATTTCTCCACAATCTTTGTTTGCACCTAATACTCATGTTTCGTGCATTTGTTTGCTCATTTCATTCAAAAACAACTCGGATAGATTTTTCGTAAAGAATGATAGTAAATACCAAATTATTCAAATGCAAACCAAAATTTGAATTCAATTTAAAATATTTCTCCAAAATCTTTGTTTGCACCTAAAACTCATTTTTCGTGCATTTGTTTGCTCATTTCATTCAAAAACTACTCGGATAGATTTTTCGTAAAGAATGATAGTAAATACTAAATTATTGAAATGCAAACCTAAATTTGAATTCAATTTAAGATATTTCTCCACAATCTTTGTTTGCACCTAATACTCATGTTTCGTGCATTTGTTTGCTCATTTCATTCAAAAACTACTCGGATAGATTTTTCGTAAAGAATGATAGTAAATACTAAATTATTCAAATGCAAACCAAAATTTGTATTCCATTCAAAATATTTGTCTAGAATCTCTGTTTGAACCTAAAATTCATGTTTCGTGCATTTGTTTCCTGATTTCATTCAAAAACAACTCGGATAGATTTTTCGTAAAGAATGACAGTAAATACTACATTATTCAAATGCAAACCTAAATTTGAATTCAATTTAAGATATTTCTCCACAATCTTTGTTTGCACCTAATACTCATGTTTCGTGCATTTGTTTGCTCATTTCATTCAAAAACAACTCGGATAGATTTTTCGTAAAGAATGATAGTAAATACCAAATTATTCAAATGCAAACCAAAATTTGAATTCAATTTAAAATATTTCTCCAAAATCTTTGTTTGCACCTAGAACTCATTTTTCGTGCATTTGTTTGCTCATTTCATTCAAAAACTACTCGGATAGATTTTTCGTAAAGAATGATAGTAAATACTAAATTATTGAAATGCAAACCTAAATTTGAATTCAATTTAAGATATTTCTCCACAATCTTTGTTTGCACCTAATACTCATGTTTCGTGCATTTGTTTGCTCATTTCATTCAAAAACAACTCGGATAGATTTTTCGTAAAGAATGATAGTAAATACTAAATTATTCAAATGCAAACCAAAATTTGTATTTAATTCAAAATATTTGTCCAGAATCTCTGTTTGCACCTAAAATTCATGTTTCGTGCATTTGTTTGCTGATTTCATTCAAAAACAACTCGGATAGATTTTTCGTAAAGAATGATAGTAAATACTAAATTATTCAAATGCAAACCAAAATTTGTATTCAATTCAAAATATTTCTCCACAATCTCTGTTTGCACCTAATACTCATGTTTCGTGCATTTGTTTGCTCATTTCATTGAAAAACAGCTCGGATAGATTTTTCGTAAAGAATGATAGTAAATACTAAATTATTCAAATGCCAACCTAAATTTGAATTCAATTTAAGATATTTCTCCACAATCTTTGTTTGCACCTAATACTCATGTTTCGTGCTTTTGTTTGCTCATTTCATTCAAAAACAACTCGGATAGATTTTTCGTAAAGAATGATAGTAAATACTAAATTATTCAAATGCCAACCTAAATTTGAAATCAATTTAAGATATTTCTCCACAATCTTTGTTTGCACCTAATACTCATGTTTCGTGCATTTGTTTGCTGATTTCATTCAAAAACAACTCGGATAGATTTTTCGTAAAGAATGATAGTAAATACTAAATTATTGAAATGCAAACCTAAATTTGAATTCAATTTAAGATATTTCTCCACAATCTTTGTTTGCACCTAATACTCATGTTTCGTGCATTTGTTTGCTCATTTCATTCAAAAACAACTCGGATAGATTTTTCGTAACGAATGATAGTAAATACTAAATTATTCAAATGCAAACCAAAATTTGTATTCAATTCAAAATATTTGTCCAGAATCTCTGTTTGCACCTAAAATTCATGTTTCGTGCATTTGTTTGCTGATTTCATTCAAAAACAACTCGGATAGATTTTTCGTAAAGAATGATAGTAAATACTAAATTATTCAAATGCAAACCAAAATTTGTATTCAATTCAAAATATTTCTCCACAATCTCTGTTTGCACCTAATACTCATGTTTCGTGCATTTGTTTGCTCATTTCATTGAAAAACAGCTCGGATAGATTTTTCGTAAAGAATGATAGTAAATACTAAATTATTCAAATGCCAACCTAAATTTGAATTCAATTTAAGATATTTCTCCACAATCTTTGTTTGCACCTAATACTCATGTTTCGTGCTTTTGTTTGCTCATTTCATTCAAAAACAACTCGGATAGATTTTTCGTAAAGAATGATAGTAAATACTAAATTATTCAAATGCCAACCTAAATTTGAATTCAATTTAAGATATTTCTCCACAATCTTTGTTTGCACCTAATACTCATGTTTCGTGCATTTGTTTGCTGATTTCATTCAAAAACAACTCGGATAGATTTTTCGTAAAGAATGATAGTAAATACTAAATTATTGAAATGCAAACCTAAATTTGAATTCAATTTAAGATATTTCTCCACAATCTTTGTTTGCACCTAATACTCATGTTTCGTGCATTTGTTTGCTCATTTCATTCAAAAACAACTCGGATAGATTTTTCGTAACGAATGATAGTAAATACTAAATTATTCAAATGCAAACCAAAATTTGTATTCAATTCAAAATATTTGTCCAGAATCTCTGTTTGCACCTAAAATTCATGTTTCGTGCATTTGTTTGCTGATTTCATTCAAAAACAACTCGGATAGATTTTTCGTAAAGAATGATAGTAAATATTAAATTATTCAAATGCAAACCAAAATTTGTATTCAATTCAAAATATTTCTCCACAATCTCTGTTTGCACCTAATACTCATGTTTCGTGAATTTGTTTGCTCATTTCATTCAAAAACAACTCGGATAGATTTTTCGTAAAGAATGATAGTAAATACCAAATTATTCAAATGCAAACCAAAATTTGAATTCAATTTAAAATATTTCTCCAAAATCTTTGTTTGCACCTAAAACTCATTTTGCGTGCATTTATTTGCTCATTTCATTCAAAAACTACTCGGATAGATTTTTCGTAAAGAATGATAGTAAATACTAAATTATTGAAATGCAAACCTAAATTTGAATTCAATTTAAGATATTTCTCCACAATCTTTGTTTGCACCTAATACTCATGTTTCGTGCATTTGTTTGCTCATTTCATTCAAAAACAACTCGGATAGATTTTTCGTAAAGAATGATAGTAAATACTAAATTATTCAAATGCAAACCAAAATTTGTATTTAATTCAAAATATTTGTCCAGAATCTCTGTTTGCACCTAAAATTCATGTTTCGTGCATTTGTTTGCTGATTTCATTCAAAAACAACTCGGATAGATTTTTCGTAAAGAATGATAGTAAATACTAAATTATTCAAATGCAAACCAAAATTTGTATTCAATTCAAAATATTTCTCCACAATCTCTGTTTGCACCTAATACTCATGTTTCGTGCATTTGTTTGCTCATTTCATTGAAAAACAGCTCGGATAGATTTTTCGTAAAGAATGATAGTAAATACTAAATTATTCAAATGCCAACCTAAATTTGAATTCAATTTAAGATATTTCTCCACAATCTTTGTTTGCACCTAATACTCATGTTTCGTGCTTTTGTTTGCTCATTTCATTCAAAAACAACTCGGATAGATTTTTCGTAAAGAATGATAGTAAATACTAAATTATTCAAATGCCAACCTAAATTTGAATTCAATTTAAGATATTTCTCCACAATCTTTGTTTGCACCTAATACTCATGTTTCGTGCATTTGTTTGCTGATTTCATTCAAAAACAACTCGGATAGATTTTTCGTAAAGAATGATAGTAAATACTAAATTATTGAAATGCAAACCTAAATTTGAATTCAATTTAAGATATTTCTCCACAATCTTTGTTTGCACCTAATACTCATGTTTCGTGCATTTGTTTGCTCATTTCATTCAAAAACAACTCGGATAGATTTTTCGTAAAGAATGATAGTAAATACTAAATTATTCAAATGCAAACCAAAATTTGTATTCAATTCAAAATATTTGTCCAGAATCTCTCTTTGCACCTAAAATTCATGTTTCGTGCATTTGTTTGCTGATTTCATTCAAAAACAACTCGGATAGATTTTTCGTAAAGAATGATAATAAATACTAAATTATTCAAATGCAAACCAAAATTTGTATTCAATTCAAAATATTTGTCCAGAATCTCTGTTTGCACCTAAAATTCATGTTTCGTGCATTTGTTTCCTGATTTCATTCAAAAACAACTCGGATAGATTTTTCGTAAAGAATGACAGTAAATACTAAATTATTCAAATGCAAACCTAAATTTGAATTCAATTTAAGATATTTCTCCACAATCTTTGTTTGCACCTAATACTCATGTTTCGTGCATTTGTTTGCTCATTTCATTCAAAAACAACTCGGATAGATTTTTCGTAAAGAATGATAGTAAATACCAAATTATTCAAATGCAAACCAAAATTTGAATTCAATTTAAAATATTTCTCCAAAATCTTTGTTTGCACCTAAAACTCATTTTTCGTGCATTTGTTTGCTCATTTCATTCAAAAACTACTCGGATAGATTTTTCGTAAAGAATGATAGTAAATACTAAATTATTGAAATGCAAACCTAAATTTGAATTCAATTTAAGATATTTCTCCACAATCTTTGTTTGCACCTAATACTCATGTTTCGTGCATTTGTTTGCTCATTTCATTCAAAAACAACTCGGATAGATTTTTCGTAAAGAATGATAGTAAATACTAAATTATTCAAATGCAAACCAAAATTTGTATTTAATTCAAAATATTTGTCCAGAATCTCTGTTTGCACCTAAAATTCATGTTTCGTGCATTTGTTTGCTGATTTCATTCAAAAACAACACGGATAGATTTTTCGTAAAGAATGATAGTAAATACTAAATTATTCAAATGCAAACCAAAATTTTTATTCAATTCAAAATATTTCTCCACAATCTCTGTTTGCACCTAATACTCATGTTTCGTGCATTTGTTTGCTCATTTCATTGAAAAACAGCTCGGATAGATTTTTCGTAAAGAATGATAGTAAATACTAAATTATTCAAATGCCAACCTAAATTTGAATTCAATTTAAGATATTTCTCCACAATCTTTGTTTGCACCTAATACTCATGTTTCGTGCTTTTGTTTGCTCATTTCATTCAAAAACTACTCGGATAGATTTTTCGTAAAGAATGATAGTAAATACTAAATTATTCAAATGCCAACCTAAATTTGAATTCAATTTAAGATATTTCTCCACAATCTTTGATTGCACCTAATACTCATGTTTCGTGCATTTGTTTGCTGATTTCATTCAAAAACAACTCGGATAGATTTTTCGTAAAGAATGATAGTAAATACTAAATTATTGAAATGCAAACCTAAATTTGAATTCAATTTAAGATATTTCTCCACAATCTTTGTTTGCACCTAATACTCATGTTTCGTGCATTTGTTTGCTCATTTCATTCAAAAACAACTCGGATAGATTTTTCGTAAAGAATGATAGTAAATACTAAATTATTCAAATGCAAACCAAAATTTGTATTTAATTCAAAATATTTGTCCAGAATCTCTGTTTGCACCTAAAATTCATGTTTCGTGCATTTGTTTGCTGATTTCATTCAAAAACAACACGGATAGATTTTTCGTAAAGAATGATAGTAAATACTAAATTATTCAAATGCAAACCAAAATTTTTATTCAATTCAAAATATTTCTCCACAATCTCTGTTTGCACCTAATACTCATGTTTCGTGCATTTGTTTGCTCATTTCATTGAAAAACAGCTCGGATAGATTTTTCGTAAAGAATGATAGTAAATACTAAATTATTCAAATGCCAACCTAAATTTGAATTCAATTTAAGATATTTCTCCACAATCTTTGTTTGCACCTAATACTCATGTTTCGTGCTTTTGTTTGCTCATTTCATTCAAAAACTACTCGGATAGATTTTTCGTAAAGAATGATAGTAAATACTAAATTATTCAAATGCCAACCTAAATTTGAATTCAATTTAAGATATTTCTCCACAATCTTTGATTGCACCTAATACTCATGTTTCGTGCATTTGTTTGCTGATTTCATTCAAAAACAACTCGGATAGATTTTTCGTAAAGAATGATAGTAAATACTAAATTATTGAAATGCAAACCTAAATTTGAATTCAATTTAAGATATTTCTCCACAATCTTTGTTTGCACCTAATACTCATGTTTCGTGCATTTGTTTGCTCATTTCATTCAAAAACAACTCGGATAGATTTTTCGTAAAGAATGATAGTAAATACTAAATTATTCAAATGCAAACCAAAATTTGTATTCAATTCAAAATATTTGTCCAGAATCTCTCTTTGCACCTAAAATTCATGTTTCGTGCATTTGTTTGCTGATTTCATTCAAAAACAACTCGGATAGATTTTTCGTAAAGAATGATAGTAAATACTAAATTATTCAAATGCAAACCAAAATTTGTATTCAATTCAAAATATTTCTCCACAATCTCTGTTTGCTCCTAATACTCATGTTTCGTGCATTTGTTTGCTCATTTCATTCAAAAACAACTCGGATAGATTTTTCGTAAAGAATGATAGTAAATACTAAATTATTCAAATGCAAACCAAAATTTGTATTCAATTCAAAATATTTGTCCAGAATCTCTGTTTGCACCTAAAATTCATGTTTCGTGCAAATGTTTCCTGATTTCATTCAAAAACAACTCGGATAGATTTTTCGTAAAGAATGACAGTAAATACTAAATTATTCAAATGCAAACCTAAATTTGAATTCAATTTAAGATATTTCTCCACAATCTTTGTTTGCACCTAATACTCATGTTTCGTGCATTTGTTTGCTCATTTCATTCAAAAACAACTCGGATAGATTTTTCGTAAAGAATGATAGTAAATACCAAATTATTCAAATGCAAACCAAAATTTGAATTCAATTTAAAATATTTCTCCAAAATCTTTGTTTGCACCTAAAACTCATTTTTCGTGCATTTGTTTGCTCATTTCATTCAAAAACAACTCGGATAGATTTTTCGTAAAGAATGATAGTAAATACCAAATTATTCAAATGCAAACCAAAATTTGAATTCAATTTAAAATATTTCTCCAAAATCTTTGTTTGCACCTAAAACTCATTTTTCGTGCATTTGTTTGCTCATTTCATTCAAAAACTACTCGGATAGATTTTTCGTAAAGAATGATAGTAAATACTAAATTATTGAAATGCAAACCTAAATTTGAATTCAATTTAAGATATTTCTCCACAATCTTTGTTTGCACCTAATACTCATGTTTCGTGCATTTGTTTGCTCATTTCATTCAAAAACAACTCGGATAGATTTTTCGTAAAGAATGATAGTAAATACTAAATTATTCAAATGCAAACCAAAATTTGTATTCCATTCAAAATATTTGTCCAGAATCTCTGTTTGCACCTAAAATTCATGTTTCGTGCATTTGTTTCCTGATTTCATTCAAAAACAACTCGGATAGATTTTTCGTAAAGAATGATAGTAAATACTAAATTATTCAAATGCAAACCAAAATTTGTATTCAATTCAAAATATTTGTCCAGAATCTCTCTTTGCACCTAAAATTCATGTTTCGTTCATTTGTTTGCTGATTTCATTCAAAAACAACTCGGATAGATTTTTCGTAAAGAATGATAGTAAATACTAAATTATTCAAATGCAAACCAAAATTTGTATTCAATTCAAAA
The DNA here is from genome assembly GCA_027726005.1 of Juncus effusus. Taxonomy (NCBI): domain Eukaryota; kingdom Viridiplantae; phylum Streptophyta; class Magnoliopsida; order Poales; family Juncaceae; genus Juncus; species Juncus effusus. Next base: position 6,328,028 of record CM050893.1, read on the forward strand.
TATTTCTCCACAATCTCTGTTTGCACCTAATACTCATGTTTCGTGCATTTGTTTGCTCATTTCATTCAAAAACAACTCGGATAGATTTTTCGTAAAGAATGATAGTAAATACCAAATTATTCAAATGCAAACCAAAATTTGAATTCAATTTAAAATATTTCTCCAAAATCTTTGTTTGCACCTAAAACTCATTTTTCGTGCATTTGTTTGCTCATTTCATTCAAAAACTACTCGGATAGATTTTTCGTAAAGAATGATAGTAAATACTAAATTATTGAAATGCAAACCTAAATTTGAATTCAATTTAAGATATTTCTCCACAATCTTTGTTTGCACCTAATACTCATGTTTCGTGCATTTGTTTGCTCATTTCATTCAAAAACAACTCGGATAGATTTTTCGTAAAGAATGATAGTAAATACTAAATTATTCAAATGCAAACCAAAATTTGTATTCCATTCAAAATATTTGTCCAGAATCTCTGTTTGCACCTAAAATTCATGTTTCGTGCATTTGTTTCCTGATTTCATTCAAAAACAACTCGGATAGATTTTTCGTAAAGAATGATAGTAAATACTAAATTATTCAAATGCAAACCAAAATTTGTATTCAATTCAAAATATTTGTCCAGAATCTCTCTTTGCACCTAAAATTCATGTTTCGTTCATTTGTTTGCTGATTTCATTCAAAAACAACTCGGATAGATTTTTCGTAAAGAATGATAGTAAATACTAAATTATTCAAATGCAAACCAAAATTTGTATTCAATTCAAAATATTTCTCCACAATCTCTGTTTGCACCTAATACTCATGTTTCGTGCATTTGTTTGCTCATTTCATTCAAAAACAACTCGGATAGATTTTTCGTAAAGAATGATAGTAAATACTAAATTATTCAAATGCAAACCAAAATTTGTATTCAATTCAAAATATTTGTCCAGAATCTCTGTTTGCACCTAAAATTCATGTTTCGTGCATTTGTTTCCTGATTTCATTCAAAAACAACTCGGATAGATTTTTCGTAAAGAATGACAGTAAATACTAAATTATTCAAATGCAAACCTAAATTTGAATTCAATTTAAGATATTTCTCCACAATCTTTGTTTGCACCTAATACTCATGTTTCGTGCATTTGTTTGCTCATTTCATTCAAAAACAACTCGGATAGATTTTTCGTAAAGAATGATAGTAAATACCAAATTATTCAAATGCAAACCAAAATTTGAATTCAATTTAAAATATTTCTCCAAAATCTTTGTTTGCACCTAAAACTCATTTTTCGTGCATTTGTTTGCTCATTTCATTCAAAAACTACTCGGATAGATTTTTCGTAAAGAATGATAGTAAATACTAAATTATTGAAATGCAAACCTAAATTTGAATTCAATTTAAGATATTTCTCCACAATCTTTGTTTGCACCTAATACTCATGTTTCGTGCATTTGTTTGCTCATTTCATTCAAAAACTACTCGGATAGATTTTTCGTAAAGAATGATAGTAAATACTAAATTATTCAAATGCAAACCAAAATTTGTATTCCATTCAAAATATTTGTCTAGAATCTCTGTTTGAACCTAAAATTCATGTTTCGTGCATTTGTTTCCTGATTTCATTCAAAAACAACTCGGATAGATTTTTCGTAAAGAATGACAGTAAATACTACATTATTCAAATGCAAACCAAAATTTGAATTCAATTTAAGATATTTCTCCACAATCTTTGTTTGCACCTAATACTCATGTTTCGTGCATTTGTTTGCTCATTTCATTCAAAAACAACTCGGATAGATTTTTCGTAAAGAATGATAGTAAATACCAAATTATTCAAATGCAAACCAAAATTTGAATTCAATTTAAAATATTTCTCCAAAATCTTTGTTTGCACCTAAAACTCATTTTTCGTGCATTTGTTTGCTCATTTCATTCAAAAACTACTCGGATAGATTTTTCGTAAAGAATGATAGTAAATACTAAATTATTGAAATGCAAACCTAAATTTGAATTCAATTTAAGATATTTCTCCACAATCTTTGTTTGCGCCTAATACTCATGTTTCGTGCATTTGTTTGCTCATTTCATTCAAAAACAACTCGGATAGATTTTTCGTAAAGAATGATAGTAAATACTAAATTATTCAAATGCAAACCAAAATTTGTATTTAATTCAAAATATTTGTCCAGAATCTCTGTTTGCACCTAAAATTCATGTTTCGTGCATTTGTTTGCTGATTTCATTCAAAAACAACTCGGATAGATTTTTCGTAAAGAATGATAGTAAATACTAAATTATTCAAATGCAAACCAAAATTTGTATTCAATTCAAAATATTTCTCCACAATCTCTGTTTGCACCTAATACTCATGTTTCGTGCATTTGTTTGCTCATTTCATTGAAAAACAGCTCGGATAGATTTTTCGTAAAGAATGATAGTAAATACTAAATTATTCAAATGCCAACCTAAATTTGAATTCAATTTAAGATATTTCTCCACAATCTTTGTTTGCACCTAATACTCATGTTTCGTGCTTTTGTTTGCTGATTTCATTCAAAAACAACTCGGATAGATTTTTCGTAAAGAATGATAGTAAATACTAAATTATTCAAATGCCAACCTAAATTTGAATTCAATTTAAGATATTTCTCCACAATCTTTGTTTGCACCTAATACTCATGTTTCGTGCATTTGTTTGCTGATTTCATTCAAAAACAACGCGGATAGATTTTTCGTAAAGAATGATAGTAAATACTAAATTATTGAAATGCAAACCTAAATTTGAATTCAATTTAAGATATTTCTCCACAATCTTTGTTTGCACCTAATACTCATGTTTCGTGCATTTGTTTGCTCATTTCATTCAAAAACAACTCGGATAGATTTTTCGTAAAGAATGATAGTAAATACTAAATTATTCAAATGCAAACCAAAATTTGTATTCAATTCAAAATATTTGTCCAGAATCTCTGTTTGCACCTAAAATTCATGTTTCGTGCATTTGTTTCCTGATTTCATTCAAAAACAACTCGGATAGATTTTTCGTAAAGAATGACAGTAAATACTAAATTATTCAAATGCAAACCTAAATTTGAATTCAATTTAAGATATTTCTCCACAATCTTTGTTTGCACCTAATACTCATGTTTCGTGCATTTGTTTGCTCATTTCATTCAAAAACAACTCGGATAGATTTTTCGTAAAGAATGATAGTAAATACCAAATTATTCAAATGCAAACCAAAATTTGAATTCAATTTAAAATATTTCTCCAAAATCTTTGTTTGCACCTAAAACTCATTTTTCGTGCATTTGTTTGCTCATTTCATTCAAAAACTACTCGGATAGATTTTTCGTAAAGAATGATAGTAAATACTAAATTATTGAAATGCAAACCTAAATTTGAATTCAATTTAAGATATTTCTCCACAATCTTTGTTTGCACCTAATACTCATGTTTCGTGCATTTGTTTGCTCATTTCATTCAAAAACTACTCGGATAGATTTTTCGTAAAGAATGATAGTAAATACTAAATTATTCAAATGCAAACCAAAATTTGTATTCCATTCAAAATATTTGTCTAGAATCTCTGTTTGAACCTAAAATTCATGTTTCGTGCATTTGTTTCCTGATTTCATTCAAAAACAACTCGGATAGATTTTTCGTAAAGAATGACAGTAAATACTACATTATTCAAATGCAAACCTAAATTTGAATTCAATTTAAGATATTTCTCCACAATCTTTGTTTGCACCTAATACTCATGTTTCGTGCATTTGTTTGCTCATTTCATTCAAAAACAACTCGGATAGATTTTTCGTAAAGAATGATAGTAAATACCAAATTATTCAAATGCAAACCAAAATTTGAATTCAATTTAAAATATTTCTCCAAAATCTTTGTTTGCACCTAAAACTCATTTTTCGTGCATTTGTTTGCTCATTTCATTCAAAAACTACTCGGATAGATTTTTCGTAAAGAATGATAGTAAATACTAAATTATTGAAATGCAAACCTAAATTTGAATTCAATTTAAGATATTTCTCCACAATCTTTGTTTGCACCTAATACTCATGTTTCGTGCATTTGTTTGCTCATTTCATTCAAAAACAACTCGGATAGATTTTTCGTAAAGAATGATAGTAAATACTAAATTATTCAAATGCAAACCAAAATTTGTATTTAATTCAAAATATTTGTCCAGAATCTCTGTTTGCACCTAAAATTCATGTTTCGTGCATTTGTTTGCTGATTTCATTCAAAAACAACTCGGATAGATTTTTCGTAAAGAATGATAGTAAATACTAAATTATTCAAATGCAAAACAAAATTTGTATTCAATTCAAAATATTTCTCCACAATCTCTGTTTGCACCTAATACTCATGTTTCGTGCATTTGTTTGCTCATTTCATTGAAAAACAGCTCGGATAGATTTTTCGTAAAGAATGATAGTAAATACTAAATTATTCAAATGCCAACCTAAATTTGAATTCAATTTAAGATATTTCTCCACAATCTTTGTTTGCACCTAATACTCATGTTTCGTGCTTTTGTTTGCTGATTTCATTCAAAAACAACTCGGATAGATTTTTCGTAAAGAATGATAGTAAATACTAAATTATTCAAATGCCAACCTAAATTTGAATTCAATTTAAGATATTTCTCCACAATCTTTGTTTGCACCTAATACTCATGTTTCGTGCATTTGTTTGCTGATTTCATTCAAAAACAACTCGGATAGATTTTTCGTAAAGAATGATAGTAAATACTAAATTATTGAAATGCAAACCTAAATTTGAATTCAATTTAAGATATTTCTCCACAATCTTTGTTTGCACCTAATACTCATGTTTCGTGCATTTGTTTGCTCATTTCATTCAAAAACAACTCGGATAGATTTTTCGTAAAGAATGATAGTAAATACTAAATTATTCAAATGCAAACCAAAATTTGTATTCAATTCAAAATATTTGTCCAGAATCTCTGTTTGCACCTAAAATTCATGTTTCGTGCATTTGTTTGCTGATTTCATTCAAAAACAACTCGGATAGATTTTTCGTAAAGAATGATAGTAAATACTAAATTATTGAAATGCAAACCTAAATTTGAATTCAATTTAAGATATTTCTCCACAATCTTTGTTTGCACCTAATACTCATGTTTCGTGCATTTGTTTGCTCATTTCATTCAAAAACAACTCGGATAGATTTTTCGTAAAGAATGATAGTAAATACTAAATTATTCAAATGCAAACCAAAATTTGTATTCAATTCAAAATATTTGTCCAGAATCTCTGTTTGCACCTAAAATTCATGTTTCGTGCATTTGTTTCCTGATTTCATTCAAAAACAACTCGGATAGATTTTTCGTAAAGAATGACAGTAAATACTAAATTATTCAAATGCAAACCTAAATTTGAATTCAATTTAAGATATTTCTCCACAATCTTTGTTTGCACCTAATACTCATGTTTCGTGCATTTGTTTGCTCATTTCATTCAAAAACAACTCGGATAGATTTTTCGTAAAGAATGATAGTAAATACCAAATTATTCAAATGCAAACCAAAATTTGAATTCAATTTAAAATATTTCTCCAAAATCTTTGTTTGCACCTAAAACTCATTTTTCGTGCATTTGTTTGCTCATTTCATTCAAAAACTACTCGGATAGATTTTTCGTAAAGAATGATAGTAAATACTAAATTATTGAAATGCAAACCTAAATTTGAATTCAATTTAAGATATTTCTCCACAATCTTTGTTTGCACCTAATACTCATGTTTCGTGCATTTGTTTGCTCATTTCATTCAAAAACTACTCGGATAGATTTTTCGTAAAGAATGATAGTAAATACTAAATTATTCAAATGCAAACCAAAATTTGTATTCCATTCAAAATATTTGTCTAGAATCTCTGTTTGAACCTAAAATTCATGTTTCGTGCATTTGTTTCCTGATTTCATTCAAAAACAACTCGGATAGATTTTTCGTAAAGAATGACAGTAAATACTACATTATTCAAATGCAAACCTAAATTTGAATTCAATTTAAGATATTTCTCCACAATCTTTGTTTGCACCTAATACTCATGTTTCGTGCATTTGTTTGCTCATTTCATTCAAAAACAACTCGGATAGATTTTTCGTAAAGAATGATAGTAAATACCAAATTATTCAAATGCAAACCAAAATTTGAATTCAATTTAAAATATTTCTCCAAAATCTTTGTTTGCACCTAAAACTCATTTTTCGTGCATTTGTTTGCTCATTTCATTCAAAAACTACTCGGATAGATTTTTCCTAAAGAATGATAGTAAATACTAAATTATTGAAATGCAAACCTAAATTTGAATTCAATTTAAGATATTTCTCCACAATCTTTGTTTGCACCTAATACTCATGTTTCGTGCATTTGTTTGCTCATTTCATTCAAAAACAACTCGGATAGATTTTTCGTAAAGAATGATAGTAAATACTAAATTATTCAAATGCAAACCAAAATTTGTATTTAATTCAAAATATTTGTCCAGAATCTCTGTTTGCACCTAAAATTCATGTTTCGTGCATTTGTTTGCTGATTTCATTCAAAAACAACTCGGATAGATTTTTCGTAAAGAATGATAGTAAATACTAAATTATTCAAATGCAAAACAAAATTTGTATTCAATTCAAAATATTTCTCCACAATCTCTGTTTGCACCTAATACTCATGTTTCGTGCATTTGTTTGCTCATTTCATTGAAAAACAGCTCGGATAGATTTTTCGTAAAGAATGATAGTAAATACTAAATTATTCAAATGCCAACCTAAATTTGAATTCAATTTAAGATATTTCTCCACAATCTTTGTTTGCACCTAATACTCATGTTTCGTGCTTTTGTTTGCTGATTTCATTCAAAGACAACTCGGATAGATTTTTCGTAAAGAATGATAGTAAATACTAAATTATTCAAATGCCAACCTAAATTTGAATTCAATTTAAGATATTTCTCCACAATCTTTGTTTGCACCTAATACTCATGTTTCGTGCATTTGTTTGCTGATTTCATTCAAAAACAACTCGGATAGATTTTTCGTAAAGAATGATAGTAAATACTAAATTATTGAAATGCAAACCTAAATTTGAATTCAATTTAAGATATTTCTCCACAATCTTTGTTTGCACCTAATACTCATGTTTCGTGCATTTGTTTGCTCATTTCATTCAAAAACAACTCGGATAGATTTTTCGTAAAGAATGATAGTAAATACTAAATTATTCAAATGCAAACCAAAATTTGTATTCAATTCAAAATATTTGTCCAGAATCTCTGTTTGCACCTAAAATTCATGTTTCGTGCATTTGTTTGCTGATTTCATTCAAAAACAACTCGGATAGATTTTTCGTAAAGAATGATAGTAAATACTAAATTATTCAAATGCAAACCAAAATTTGTATTCAATTCAAAATATTTCTCCACAATCTCTGTTTGCACCTAATACTCATGTTTCGTGAATTTGTTTGCTCATTTCATTCAAAAACAACTCGGATAGATTTTTCGTAAAGAATGATAGTAAATACCAAATTATTCAAATGCAAACCAAAATTTGAATTCAATTTAAAATATTTCTCCAAAATCTTTGTTTGCACCTAAAACTCATTTTGCGTGCATTTGTTTGCTCATTTCATTCAAAAACTACTCGGATAGATTTTTCGTAAAGAATGATAGTAAATACTAAATTATTGAAATGCAAACCTAAATTTGAATTCAATTTAAGATATTTCTCCACAATCTTTGTTTGCACCTAATACTCATGTTTCGTGCATTTGTTTGCTCATTTCATTCAAAAACAACTCGGATAGATTTTTCGTAAAGAATGATAGTAAATACTAAATTATTCAAATGCAAACCAAAATTTGTATTTAATTCAAAATATTTGTCCAGAATCTCTGTTTGCACCTAAAATTCATGTTTCGTGCATTTGTTTGCTGATTTCATTCAAAAACAACTCGGATAGATTTTTCGTAAAGAATGATAGTAAATACTAAATTATTCAAATGCAAACCAAAATTTGTATTCAATTCAAAATATTTCTCCACAATCTCTGTTTGCACCTAATACTCATGTTTCGTGCATTTGTTTGCTCATTTCATTGAAAAACAGCTCGGATAGATTTTTCGTAAAGAATGATAGTAAATACTAAATTATTCAAATGCCAACCTAAATTTGAATTCAATTTAAGATATTTCTCCACAATCTTTGTTTGCACCTAATACTCATGTTTCGTGCTTTTGTTTGCTCATTTCATTCAAAAACAACTCGGATAGATTTTTCGTAAAGAATGATAGTAAATACTAAATTATTCAAATGCCAACCTAAATATGAATTCAATTTAAGATATTTCTCCACAATCTTTGTTTGCACCTAATACTCATGTTTCGTGCATTTGTTTGCTGATTTCATTCAAAAACAACTCGGATAGATTTTTCGTAAAGAATGATAGTAAATACTAAATTATTGAAATGCAAACCTAAATTTGAATTCAATTTAAGATATTTCTCCACAATCTTTGTTTGCACCTAATACTCATGTTTCGTGCATTTGTTTGCTCATTTCATTCAAAAACAACTCGGATAGATTTTTCGTAAAGAATGATAGTAAATACTAAATTATTCAAATGCAAACCAAAATTTGTATTCAATTCAAAATATTTGTCCAGAATCTCTCTTTGCACCTAAAATTCATGTTTCGTGCATTTGTTTGCTGATTTCATTCAAAAACAACTCGGATAGATTTTTCGTAAAGAATGATAGTAAATACTAAATTATTCAAATGCAAACCAAAATTTGTATTCAATTCAAAATATTTCTCCACAATCTCTGTTTGCACCTAATACTCATGTTTCGTGCATTTGTTTGCTCATTTCATTCAAAAACAACTCGGATAGATTTTTCGTAAAGAATGATAGTAAATACTAAATTATTCAAATGCAAACCAAAATTTGTATTCAATTCAAAATATTTGTCCAGAATCTCTGTTTGCACCTAAAATTCATGTTTCGTGCATTTGTTTCCTGATTTCATTCAAAAACAACTCGGATAGATTTTTCGTAAAGAATGACAGTAAATACTAAATTATTCAAATGCAAACCTAAATTTGAATTCAATTTAAGATATTTCTCCACAATCTTTGTTTGCACCTAATACTCATGTTTCGTGCATTTGTTTGCTCATTTCATTCAAAAACAACTCGGATAGATTTTTCGTAAAGAATGATAGTAAATACCAAATTATTCAAATGCAAACCAAAATTTGAATTCAATTTAAAATATTTCTCCAAAATCTTTGTTTGCACCTAAAACTCATTTTTCGTGCATTTGTTTGCTCATTTCATTCAAAAACTACTCGGATAGATTTTTCGTAAAGAATGATAGTAAATACCAAATTATTCAAATGCAAACCAAAATTTGAATTCAATTTAAAATATTTCTCCAAAATCTTTGTTTGCACCTAAAACTCATTTTTCGTGCATTTGTTTGCTCATTTCATTCAAAAACTACTCGGATAGATTTTTCGTAAAGAATGATAGTAAATACTAAATTATTGAAATGCAAACCTAAATTTGAATTCAATTTAAGATATTTCTCCACAATCTTTGTTTGCACCTAATACTCATGTTTCGTGCATTTGTTTGCTCATTTCATTCAAAAACAACTCGGATAGATTTTTCGTAAAGAATGATAGTAAATACTAAATTATTCAAATGCAAACCAAAATTTGTATTTAATTCAAAATATTTGTCCAGAATCTCTGTTTGCACCTAAAATTCATGTTTCGTGCATTTGTTTGCTGATTTCATTCAAAAACAACTCGGATAGATTTTTCGTAAAGAATGATAGTAAATACTAAATTATTCAAATGCAAACCAAAATTTGTATTCAATTCAAAATATTTCTCCACAATCTCTGTTTGCACCTAATACTCATGTTTCGTGCATTTGTTTGCTCATTTCATTGAAAAACAGCTCGGATAGATTTTTCGTAAAGAATGATAGTAAATACTAAATTATTCAAATGCCAACCTAAATTTGAATTCAATTTAAGATATTTCTCCACAATCTTTGTTTGCACCTAATACTCATGTTTCGTGCTTTTGTTTGCTCATTTCATTCAAAAACAACTCGGATAGATTTTTCGTAAAGAATGATAGTAAATACTAAATTATTCAAATGCCAACCTAAATTTGAATTCAATTTAAGATATTTCTCCACAATCTTTGTTTGCACCTAATACTCATGTTTCGTGCATTTGTTTGCTGATTTCATTCAAAAACAACTCGGATAGATTTTTCGTAAAGAATGATAGTAAATACTAAATTATTGAAATGCAAACCTAAATTTGAATTCAATTTAAGATATTTCTCCACAATCTTTGTTTGCACCTAATACTCATGTTTCGTGCATTTGTTTGCTCATTTCATTCAAAAACAACTCGGATAGATTTTTCGTAAAGAATGATAGTAAATACTAAATTATTCAAATGCAAACCAAAATTTGTATTCAATTCAAAATATTTGTCCAGAATCTCTGTTTGCACCTAAAATTCATGTTTCGTGCATTTGTTTGCTGATTTCATTCAAAAACAACTCGGATAGATTTTTCGTAAAGAATGATAGTAAATACTAAATTATTCAAATGCAAACCAAAATTTGTATTCAATTCAAAATATTTCTCCACAATCTCTGTTTGCACCTAATACTCATGTTTCGTGCATTTGTTTGCTCATTTCATTCAAAAACAACTCGGATAGATTTTTCGTAAAGAATGATAGTAAATACTAAATTATTCAAATGCAAACCAAAATTTGTATTCAATTCAAAATATTTGTCCAGAATCTCTGTTTGCACCTAAAATTCATGTTTCGTGCATTTGTTTCCTGATTTCATTCAAAAACAACTCGGATAGATTTTTCGTAAAGAATGACAGTAAATACTAAATTATTCAAATGCAAACCTAAATTTGAATTCAATTTAAGATATTTCTCCACAATCTTTGTTTGCACCTAATACTCATGTTTCGTGCATTTGTTTGCTCATTTCATTCAAAAACAACTCGGATAGATTTTTCGTAAAGAATGATAGTAAATACCAAATTATTCAAATGCAAACCAAAATTTGAATTCAATTTAAAATATTTCTCCAAAATCTTTGTTTGCACCTAAAACTCATTTTTCGTGCATTTGTTTGCTCATTTCATTCAAAAACAACTCGGATAGATTTTTCGTAAAGAATGATAGTAAATACCAAATTATTCAAATGCAAACCAAAATTTGAATTCAATTTAAAATATTTCTCCAAAATCTTTGTTTGCACCTAAAACTCATTTTTCGTGCATTTGTTTGCTCATTTCATTCAAAAACTACTCGGATAGATTTTTCGTAAAGAATGATAGTAAATACTAAATTATTGAAATGCAAACCTAAATTTGAATTCAATTTAAGATATTTCTCCACAATCTTTGTTTGCACCTAATACTCATGTTTCGTGCATTTGTTTGCTCATTTCATTCAAAAACAACTCGGATAGATTTTTCGTAAAGAATGATAGTAAATACTAAATTATTCAAATGCAAACCAAAATTTGTATTCCATTCAAAATATTTGTCCAGAATCTCTGTTTGCACCTAAAATTCATGTTTCGTGCATTTGTTTCCTGATTTCATTCAAAAACAACTCGGATAGATTTTTCGTAAAGAATGATAGTAAATACTAAATTATTCAAATGCAAACCAAAATTTGTATTCAATTCAAAATATTTGTCCAGAATCTCTCTTTGCACCTAAAATTCATGTTTCGTGCATTTGTTTGCTGATTTCATTCAAAAACAACTCGGATAGATTTTTCGTAAAGAATGATAGTAAATACTAAATTATTCAAATGCAAACCAAAATTTGTATTCAATTCAAAATATTTCTCCACAATCTCTGTTTGCACCTAATACTCATGTTTCGTGCATTTGTTTGCTCATTTCATTCAAAAACAACTCGGATAGATTTTTCGTAAAGAATGATAGTAAATACTAAATTATTCAAATGCAAACCAAAATTTGTATTCAATTCAAAATATTTGTCCAGAATCTCTGTTTGCACCTAAAATTCATGTTTCGTGCATTTGTTTCCTGATTTCATTCAAAAACAACTCGGATAGATTTTTCGTAAAGAATGACAGTAAATACTAAATTATTCAAATGCAAACCTAAATTTGAATTCAATTTAAGATATTTCTCCACAATCTTTGTTTGCACCTAATACTCATGTTTCGTGCATTTGTTTGCTCATTTCATTCAAAAACAACTCGGATAGATTTTTCGTAAAGAATGATAGTAAATACCAAATTATTCAAATGCAAACCAAAATTTGAATTCAATTTAAAATATTTCTCCAAAATCTTTGTTTGCACCTAAAACTCATTTTTCGTGCATTTGTTTGCTCATTTCATTCAAAAACTACTCGGATAGATTTTTCGTAAAGAATGATAGTAAATACTAAATTATTCAAATGCCAACCTAAATTTGAATTCAATTTAAGATATTTCTCCACAATCTTTGTTTGCACCTAATACTCATGTTTCGTGCATTTGTTTGCTGATTTCATTCAAAAACAACTCGGATAGATTTTTCGTAAAGAATGATAGTAAATACTAAATTATTGAAATGCAAACCTAAATTTGAATTCAATTTAAGATATTTCTCCACAATCTCTGTTTGCACCTAATACTCATGTTTCGTGCATTTGTTTGCTCATTTCATTCAAAAACAACTCGGATAGATTTTTCGTAAAGAATGATAGTAAATACTAAATTATTCAAATGCAAACCAAAATTTGTATTCAATTCAAAATATTTGTCCAGAATCTCTGTTTGCACCTAAAATTCATGTTTCGTGCATTTGTTTGCTGATTTCATTCAAAAACAACTCGGATAGATTTTTCGTAAAGAATGATAGTAAATACTAAATTATTCAAATGCAAACCAAAATTTGTATTCAATTCAAAATATTTCTCCACAATCTCTGTTTGCACCTAATACTCATGTTTCGTGCATTTGTTTGCTCATTTCATTCAAAAACAACTCGGATAGATTTTTCGTAAAGAATGATAGTAAATACTAAATTATTCAAATGCAAACCAAAATTTGTATTCAATTCAAAATATTTGTCCAGAATCTCTGTTTGCACCTAAAATTCATGTTTCGTGCATTTGTTTCCTGATTTCATTCAAAAACAACTCGGATAGATTTTTCGTAAAGAATGACAGTAAATACTAAATTATTCAAATGCAAACCTAAATTTGAATTCAATTTAAGATATTTCTCCACAATCTTTGTTTGCACCTAATACTCATGTTTCGTGCATTTGTTTGCTCATTTCATTCAAAAACAACTCGGATAGATTTTTCGTAAAGAATGATAGTAAATACCAAATTATTCAAATGCAAACCAAAATTTGAATTCAATTTAAAATATTTCTCCAAAATCTTTGTTTGCACCTAAAACTCATTTTTCGTGCATTTGTTTGCTCATTTCATTCAAAAACAACTCGGATAGATTTTTCGTAAAGAATGATAGTAAATACCAAATTATTCAAATGCAAACCAAAATTTGAATTCAATTTAAAATATTTCTCCAAAATCTTTGTTTGCACCTAAAACTCATTTTTCGTGCATTTGTTTGCTCATTTCATTCAAAAACTACTCGGATAGATTTTTCGTAAAGAATGATAGTAAATACTAAATTATTGAAATGCAAACCTAAATTTGAATTCAATTTAAGATATTTCTCCACAATCTTTGTTTGCACCTAATACTCATGTTTCGTGCATTTGTTTGCTCATTTCATTCAAAAACAACTCGGATAGATTTTTCGTAAAGAATGATAGTAAATACTAAATTATTCAAATGCAAACCAAAATTTGTATTCCATTCAAAATATTTGTCCAGAATCTCTGTTTGCACCTAAAATTCATGTTTCGTGCATTTGTTTCCTGATTTCATTCAAAAACAACTCGGATAGATTTTTCGTAAAGAATGATAGTAAATACTAAATTATTCAAATGCAAACCAAAATTTGTATTCAATTCAAAATATTTGTCCAGAATCTCTCTTTGCACCTAAAATTCATGTTTCGTGCATTTGTTTGCTGATTTCATTCAAAAACAACTCGGATAGATTTTTCGTAAAGAATGATAGTAAATACTAAATTATTCAAATGCAAACCAAAATTTGTATTCAATTCAAAATATTTCTCCACAATCTCTGTTTGCACCTAATACTCATGTTTCGTGCATTTGTTTGCTCATTTCATTCAAAAACAACTCGGATAGATTTTTCGTAAAGAATGATAGTAAATACTAAATTATTCAAATGCAAACCAAAATTTGTATTCAATTCAAAATATTTGTCCAGAATCTCTGTTTGCACCTAAAATTCATGTTTCGTGCATTTGTTTCCTGATTTCATTCAAAAACAACTCGGATAGATTTTTCGTAAAGAATGACAGTAAATACTAAATTATTCAAATGCAAACCTAAATTTGAATTCAATTTAAGATATTTCTCCACAATCTTTGTTTGCACCTAATACTCATGTTTCGTGCATTTGTTTGCTCATTTCATTCAAAAACAACTCGGATAGATTTTTCGTAAAGAATGATAGTAAATACCAAATTATTCAAATGCAAACCAAAATTTGAATTCAATTTAAAATATTTCTCCAAAATCTTTGTTTGCACCTAAAACTCATTTTTCGTGCATTTGTTTGCTCATTTCATTCAAAAACTACTCGGATAGATTTTTCGTAAAGAATGATAGTAAATACTAAATTATTGAAATGCAAACCTAAATTTGAATTCAATTTAAGATATTTCTCCACAATCTTTGTTTGCACCTAATACTCATGTTTCGTGCATTTGTTTGCTCATTTCATTCAAAAACAACTCGGATAGATTTTTCGTAAAGAATGATAGTAAATACTAAATTATTCAAATGCAAACCAAAATTTGTATTCAATTCAAAATATTTGTCCAGAATCTCTCTTTGCACCTAAAATTCATGTTTCGTGCATTTGTTTGCTGATTTCATTCAAAAACAACTCGGATAGATTTTTCGTAAAGAATGATAGTAAATACTAAATTATTCAAATGCAAACCAAAATTTGTATTCAATTCAAAATATTTCTCCACAATCTCTGTTTGCACCTAATACTCATGTTTCGTGCATTTGTTTGCTCATTTCATTCAAAAACAACTCGGATAGATTTTTCGTAAAGAATGATAGTAAATACTAAATTATTCAAATGCAAACCAAAATTTGTATTCAATTCAAAATATTTGTCCAGAATCTCTGTTTGCACCTAAAATTCATGTTTCGTGCATTTGTTTCCTGATTTCATTCAAAAACAACTCGGATAGATTTTTCGTAAAGAATGACAGTAAATACTAAATTATTCAAATGCAAACCTAAATTTGAATTCAATTTAAGATATTTCTCCACAATCTTTGTTTGCACCTAATACTCATGTTTCGTGCATTTGTTTGCTCATTTCATTCAAAAACAACTCGGATAGATTTTTCGTAAAGAATGATAGTAAATACCAAATTATTCAAATGCAAACCAAAATTTGAATTCAATTTAAAATATTTCTCCAAAATCTTTGTTTGCACCTAAAACTCATTTTTCGTGCATTTGTTTGCTCATTTCATTCAAAAACTACTCGGATAGATTTTTCGTAAAGAATGATAGTAAATACTAAATTATTGAAATGCAAACCTAAATTTGAATTCAATTTAAGATATTTCTCCACAATCTTTGTTTGCACCTAATACTCATGTTTCGTGCATTTGTTTGCTCATTTCATTCAAAAACAACTCGGATAGATTTTTCGTAAAGAATGATAGTAAATACTAAATTATTCAAATGCAAACCAAAATTTGTATTCCATTCAAAATATTTGTCCAGAATCTCTGTTTGCACCTAAAATTCATGTTTCGTGCATTTGTTTCCTGATTTCATTCAAAAACAACTCGGATAGTTTTTCGTAAAGAATGACAGTAAATACTAAATTATTCAAATGCAAACCTAAATTTGAATTCAATTTAAGATATTTCTCCACAATCTTTGTTTGCACCTAATACTCATGTTTCGTGCATTTGTTTGCTCATTTCATTCAAAAACAACTCGGATAGATTTTTCGTAAAGAATGATAGTAAATACCAAATTATTCAAATGCAAACCAAAATTTGAATTCAATTTAAAATATTTCTCCAAAATCTTTGTTTGCACCTAAAACTCATTTTTCGTGCATTTGTTTGCTCATTTCATTCAAAAACTACTCGGATAGATTTTTCGTAAAGAATGATAGTAAATACTAAATTATTGAAATGCAAACCTAAATTTGAATTCAATTTAAGATATTTCTCCACAATCTTTGTTTGCACCTAATACTCATGTTTCGTGCATTTGTTTGCTCATTTCATTCAAAAACAACTCGGATAGATTTTTCGTAAAGAATGATAGTAAATACTAAATTATTCAAATGCAAACCAAAATTTGTATTCCATTCAAAATATTTGTCCAGAATCTCTGTTTGCACCTAAAATTCATGTTTCGTGCATTTGTTTGCTGATTTCATTCAAAAACAACTCGGATAGTTTTTTCGTAAAGAATGACAGTAAATACTAAATTATTCAAATGCAAACCAAAATTTTTATTCAATTTAAGATATTTCTCCACAATCTTTGTTTGCACCTAATACTCATGTTTCGTGCATTTGTTTGCTCATTTCATTCAAAAACAACTCGGATAGATTTTTCGTAAAGAATGATAGTAAATACCAAATTCGTAAAGAATTATAGTAAATACTAAATTATTCAAATGCCAACCTAAATTTGAATTCAATTTAAAATATTTCTCCACAATCTTTGTTTGCACCTAATACTCGTGTTTCGTGCTTTTGTTTGCTCATTTCATTCAAAAACAACTCGGATAGATTTTTCTTAAAGAATGATAGTAAATACTAAATTATTGAAATGCAAACCTAAATTTGAATTCAATTTAAGATATTTCTCCACAATCTTTGTTTGCACCTAATACTCATGTTTCGTGCATTTGTTTGCTCATTTCATTCAAAAACAACTCGGATAGATTTTTCGTAAAGAATGATAGTAAATACTAAATTATTCAAATGCAAACCAAAATTTGTATTTAATTCAAAATATTTGTCCAGAATCTCTGTTTGCACCTAAAATTCATGTTTCGTGCATTTGTTTGCTGATTTCATTCAAAAACAACTCGGATAGATTTTTCGTAAAGAATGATAGTAAATACTAAATTATTCAAATGCAAACCAAAATTTTTATTCAATTCAAAATATTTCTCCACAATCTCTGTTTGCACCTAATACTCATGTTTGGTGCATTTGTTTGCTCATTTCATTGAAAAACAACTCGGATAGATTTTTCGTAAAGAATTATAGTAAATACTAAATTATTCAAATGCCAACCTAAATTTGAATTCAATTTAAGATATTTCTCCACAATCTTTGTTTGCACCTAATACTCGTGTTTCGTGCTTTTGTTTGCTCATTTCATTCAAAAACAACTCGGATAGATTTTTCTTAAAGAATGATAGTAAATACTAAATTATTCAAATGCCAACCTAAATTTGAATTCAATTTAAGATATTTCTCCACAATCTTTGTTTGCACCTAATACTCATGTTTCGTGCATTTGTTTGCTGATTTCATTCAAAAACAACTCGGATAGATTTTTCGTAAAGAATGATAGTAAATACTAAATTATTCAAATGCAAACCTAAATTTGAATTCAATTTAAGATATTTCTCCACAATCTTTGTTTGCACCTAATACTCATGTTTCGTGCATTTGTTTGCTCATTTCATTCAAAAACAACTCGGATAGATTTTTCGTAAAGAATGATAGTAAATACTAAATTATTCAAATGCAAACCAAAATTTGTATTCAATTCAAAATATTTGTCCAGAATCTCTGTTTGCACCTAAAATTCATGTTTCGTGCATTTGTTTGCTGATTTCATTCAAAAACAACTCGGATAGATTTTTCGTAAAGAATGATAGTAAATACTAAATTATTCAAATGCAAACCAAAATTTGTATTCAATTCAAAATATTTCTCCACAATCTCTGTTTGCACCTAATACTCATGTTTCGTGCATTTGTTTGCTCATTTCATTCAAAAACAACTCGGATAGATTTTTCGTAAAGAATGATAGTAAATACTAAATTATTCAAATGCAAACCAAAATTTGTATTCAATTCAAAATATTTGTCCAGAATCTCTGTTTGCACCTAAAATTCATGTTTCGTGCATTTGTTTCCTGATTTCATTCAAAAACAACTCGGATAGATTTTTCGTAAAGAATGACAGTAAATACTAAATTATTCAAATGCAAACCTAAATTTGAATTCAATTTAAGATATTTCTCCACAATCTTTGTTTGCACCTAATACTCATGTTTCGTGCATTTGTTTGCTCATTTCATTCAAAAACAACTCGGATAGATTTTTCGTAAAGAATGATAGTAAATACCAAATTATTTAAATGCAAACCAAAATTTGAATTCAATTTAAAATATTTCTCCAAAATCATTGTTTGCACCTAAAACTCATTTTTCGTTCATTTGTTTGCTCATTTCATTTAAAAACTACTCGGATAGATTTTTCGTAAAGAATGATAGTAAATACTAAATTATTGAAATGCAAACCTAAATTTGAATTCAATTTAAGATATTTCTCCACAATCTTTGTTTGCACCTAATACTCATGTTTCGTGCATTTGTTTGCTCATTTCATTCAAAAACAACTCGGATAGATTTTTCGTAAAGAATGATAGTAAATACTAAATTATTCAAATGCAAACCAAAATTTGTATTCAATTCAAAATATTTGTCCAGAATCTCTGTTTGCACCTAAAATTCATGTTTCGTGCATTTGTTTGCTGATTTCATTCTAAAACAACTCGGATAGATTTTTCGTAAAGAATGATAGTAAATACTAAATTATTCAAATGCAAACCAAAATTTGTATTCAATTCAAAATATTTGTCCAGAATCTCTGTTTGCACCTAAAACTCATGTTTCGTGCATTTGTTTGCTCATTTCATTCAAAAACAACTCGGATAGATTTTTCGTATAGAATGATAGTAAATACTAAATTATTCAAATGCCAACCTAAATTTGAATTCAATTTAAGATATTTCTCCACAATCTTTGTTTGCACCAAATACTCATGTTTCGTGCTTTTGTTTGCTCATTTCATTCAAAAACAACTCGGATAGATTTTTCGTAAAGAATGATAGTAAATACTAAATTATTCAAATGGCAACCTAAATTTGAATTCAATTTAAGATATTTCTCCACAATCTTTGTTTGCACCTAATACTCGTGTTTCGTGCTTTTGTTTGCTCATTTCATTCAAAAACAACTCGGATAGATTTTTCGTAAAGAATGATAGTAAATACTAAATTATTCAAATGCCAACCTAAATTTGAATTCAATTTAAGATATTTCTCCACAATCTTTGTTTGCACCTAATACTCGTGTTTCGTGCTTTTGTTTGCTCATTTCATTCAAAAACAACTCGGATAGATTTTTCGTAAAGAATGATAGTAAATACTAAATTATTCAAATGCCAACCTAAATTTGAATTCAATTTAAGATATTTCTCCACAATCTTTGTTTGCACCTAATACTCATGTTTCGTGCATTTGTTTGCTGATTTCATTCAAAAACAACTCGGATAGATTTTTCGTAAAGAATGATAGTAAATACTAAATTATTGAAATGCAAACCTAAATTTGAATTCAATTTAAGATATTTCTCCACAATCTTTGTTTGCACCTAATACTCATGTTTCGTGCATTTGTTTGCTCATTTCATTCAAAAACAACTCGGATAGATTTTTCGTAAAGAATGATAGTAAATACTAAATTATTCAAATGCAAACCAAAATTTGTATTCAATTCAAAATATTTGTCCAGAATCTCTCTTTGCACCTAAAATTCATGTTTCGTGCATTTGTTTGCTGATTTCATTCAAAAACAACTCGGATAGATTTTTCGTAAAGAATGATAGTAAATACTAAATTATTCAAATGCAAACCAAAATTTGTATTCAATTCAAAATATTTCTCCACAATCTCTGTTTGCACCTAATACTCATGTTTCGTGCATTTGTTTGCTCATTTCATTCAAAAACAACTCGGATAGATTTTTCGTAAAGAATGATAGTAAATACTAAATTATTCAAATGCAAACCAAAATTTGTATTCAATTCAAAATATTTGTCCAGAATCTCTGTTTGCACCTAAAATTCATGTTTCGTGCATTTGTTTCCTGATTTCATTCAAAAACAACTCGGATAGATTTTTCGTAAAGAATGACAGTAAATACTAAATTATTCAAATGCAAACCTAAATTTGAATTCAATTTAAGATATTTCTCCACAATCTTTGTTTGCACCTAATACTCATGTTTCGTGCATTTGTTTGCTCATTTCATTCAAAAACAACTCGGATAGATTTTTCGTAAAGAATGATAGTAAATACCAAATTATTCAAATGCAAACCAAAATTTGAATTCAATTTAAAATATTTCTCCAAAATCTTTGTTTGCACCTAAAACTCATTTTTCGTTCATTTGTTTGCTCATTTCATTTAAACACTACTCGGATAGATTTTTCGTAAAGAATGATAGTAAATACTAAATTATTGAAATGCAAACCTAAATTTGAATTCAATTTAAGATATTTCCCCACAATCTTTGTTTGCACCTAATACTCATGTTTCGTGCATTTGTTTGCTCATTTCATTCAAAAACAACTCGGATAGATTTTTCGTAAAGAATGATAGTAAATACTAAATTATTCAAATGCAAACCAAAATTTGTATTCAATTCAAAATATTTGTCCAGAATCTCTGTTTGCACCTAAAATTCATGTTTCGTGCATTTGTTTGTTGATTTCATTCAAAAACAACTCGGATAGATTTTTCGTAAAGAATGATAGTAAATACTAAATTATTCAAATGCAAACCAAAATTTGTATTCAATTCAAAATATTTCTCCACAATCTCTGTTTGCACCTAAAACTCATGTTTCGTGCATTTGTTTGCTCATTTCATTCAAAAACAACTCGGATAGATTTTTCGTATAGAATGATAGTAAATACTAAATTATTCAAATGCCAACCTAAATTTGAATTCAATTTAAGATATTTCTCCACAATCTTTGTTTGCACCAAATACTCATGTTTCGTGCTTTTGTTTGCTCATTTCATTCAAAAACAACTCGGATAGATTTTTCGTAAAGAATGATAGTAAATACTAAATTATTCAAATGCAAACCAAAATTTGTATTTAATTCAAAATATTTGTCCAGAATCTCTGTTTGCACCTAAAATTCATGTTTCGTACATTTGTTTGCTGATTTCATTCAAAAACAACTCGGATAGATTTTTCGTAAAGAATGATAGTAAATACTAAATTATTCAAATGCAAACCAAAATTTGTATTCAATTCAAAATATTTCTCCACAATCTCTGTTTGCACCTAATACTCATGTTTCGTGCATTTGTTTGCTCATTTCATTGAAAAACAACTCGGATAGATTTTTCGTAAAGAATGATAGTAAATACTAAATTATTCAAATGCCAACCTAAATTTGAATTCAATTTAAGATATTTCTCCACAATCTTTGTTTGCACCTAATACTCATGTTTCGTGCTTTTGTTTGCTCATTTCATTCAAAAACAACTCGGATAGATTTTTCGTAAAGAATGATAGTAAATACTAAATTATTCAAATGCCAACCTAAATTTGAATTCAATTTAAGATATTTCTCCACAATATTTGTTTGCACCTAATACTCATGTTTCGTGCATTTGTTTGCTGATTTCATTCAAAAACAACTCGGATAGATTTTTCGTAAAGAATGATAGTAAATACTAAATTATTGAAATGCAAACCTAAATTTGAATTCAATTTAAGATATTTCTCCACAATCTTTGTTTGCACCTAATACTCATGTTTCGTGCATTTGTTTGCTCATTTCATTCAAAAACAACTCGGATAGATTTTTCGTAAAGAATGATAGTAAATACTAAATTATTCAAATGCAAACCAAAATTTGTATTCAATTCAAAATATTTGTCCAGAATCTCTGTTTGCACCTAAAATTCATGTTTCGTGCATTTGTTTGCTGATTTCATTCAAAAACAACTCGGATAGATTTTTCGTAAAGAATGATAGTAAATACTAAAT
The DNA here is from genome assembly GCA_027726005.1 of Juncus effusus. Lineage (NCBI taxonomy): Eukaryota > Viridiplantae > Streptophyta > Magnoliopsida > Poales > Juncaceae > Juncus > Juncus effusus. The sequence goes on from CM050893.1 coordinate 6,350,337, forward strand.
TATTCAAATGCAAACCAAAATTTGTATTCAATTCAAAATATTTCACCACAATCTCTGTTTGCACCTAATACTCATGTTTCGTGCATTTGTTTGCTCATTTCATTCAAAAACAACTCGGATAGATTTTTCGTAAAGAATGATAGTAAATACTAAATTATTCAAATGCAAACCAAAATTTGTATTCAATTCAAAATATTTGTCCAGAATCTCTGTTTGCACCTAAAATTCATGTTTCGTGCATTTGTTTCCTGATTTCATTCAAAAACAACTCGGATAGATTTTTCGTAAAGAATGACAGTAAATACTAAATTATTCAAATGCAAACCTAAATTTGAATTCAATTTAAGATATTTCTCCACAATCTTTGTTTGCACCTAATACTCATGTTTCGTGCATTTGTTTGCTCATTTCATTCAAAAACAACTCGGATAGATTTTTCGTATAGAATGATAGTAAATACTAAATTATTCAAATGCCAACCTAAATTTGAATTCAATTTAAGATATTTCTCCACAATCTTTGTTTGCACCAAATACTCATGTTTCGTGCTTTTGTTTGCTCATTTCATTCAAAAACAACTCGGATAGATTTTTCGTAAAGAATGATAGTAAATACTAAATTATTCAAATGCAAACCAAAATTTGTATTTAATTCAAAATATTTGTCCAGAATCTCTGTTTGCACCTAAAATTCATGTTTCGTGCATTTGTTTTACTGATTTCATTCAAAAACAACTCGGATAGATTTTTCGTAAAGAATGATAGTAAATACTAAATTATTCAAATGCAAACCAAAATTTGTATTCAATTCAAAATATTTCTCCACAATCTCTGTTTGCACCTAATACTCATGTTTCGTGCATTTGTTTGCTCATTTCATTAAAAAACAACTCGGATAGATTTTTCGTAAAGAATGATAGTAAATACTAAATTATTCAAATGCAAACCAAAATTTGTATTCAATTCAAAATATTTCTCCACAATCTCTGTTTGCACCTAAAACTCATGTTTCGTGCATTTGTTTGCTCATTTCATTCAAAAACAACTCGGATAGATTTTTCGTATAGAATGATAGTAAATACTAAATTATTCAAATGCCAACCTAAATTTGAATTCAATTTAAGATATTTCTCCACAATCTTTGTTTGCACCAAATACTCATGTTTCGTGCTTTTGTTTGCTCATTTCATTCAAAAACAACTCGGATAGATTTTTCGTAAAGAATGATAGTAAATACTAAATTATTCAAATGCAAACCAAAATTTGTATTTAATTCAAAATATTTGTCCAGAATCTCTGTTTGCACCTAAAATTCATGTTTCGTGCATTTGTTTTACTGATTTCATTCAAAAACAACTCGGATAGATTTTTCGTAAAGAATGATAGTAAATACTAAATTATTCAAATGCAAACCAAAATTTGTATTCAATTCAAAATATTTCTCCACAATCTCTGTTTGCACCTAATACTCATGTTTCGTGCATTTGTTTGCTCATTTCATTAAAAAACAACTCGGATAGATTTTTCGTAAAGAATGATAGTAAATACTAAATTATTCAAATGCCAACCTAAATTTGAATTCAATTTAAGATATTTCTCCACAATCTTTGTTTGCACCTAATACTCATGTTTCGTGCTTTTGTTTGCTCATTTCATTCAAAAACCACTCGGATAGATTTTTCGTAAAGAATGATAGTAAATACTAAATTATTGAAATGCAAACCTAAATTTGAATTCAATTTAAGATATTTCTCCACAATCTTTGTTTGCACCTAATACTCATGTTTCGTGCATTTGTTTGCTCATTTCATTCAAAAACAACTCGGATAGATTTTTCGTAAAGAATGATAGTAAATACTAAATTATTCAAATGCAAACCAAAATTTGTATTCAATTCAAAATATTTGTCCAGAATCTCTGTTTGCACCTAAAATTCATGTTTCGTGCATTTGTTTGCTGATTTCATTCAAAAACAACTCGGATAGATTTTTCGTAAAGAATGATAGTAAATACTAAATTATTCAAATGCAAACCAAAATTTGTATTCAATTCAAAATATTTCTCCACAATCTCTGTTTGCACCTAAAACTCATGTTTCGTGCATTTGTTTGCTCATTTCATTCAAAAACAACTCGGATAGATTTTTCGTATAGAATGATAGTAAATACTAAATTATTCAAATGCCAACCTAAATTTGAATTCAATTTAAGATATTTCTCCACAATCTTTGTTTGCACCAAATACTCATGTTTCGTGCTTTTGTTTGCTCATTTCATTCAAAAACAACTCGGATAGATTTTTCGTAAAGAATGATAGTAAATACTAAATTATTCAAATGCAAACCAAAATTTGTATTTAATTCAAAATATTTGTCCAGAATCTCTGTTTGCACCAAAAATTCATGTTTCGTACATTTGTTTGCTGATTTCATTCAAAAACAACTCGGATAGATTTTTCGTAAAGAATGATAGTAAATACTAAATTATTCAAATGCAAACCAAAATTTGTATTCAATTCAAAATATTTGTCCAGAATCTCTGTTTGCACCTAAAATTCATGTTTCGTGCATTTGTTTGCTGATTTCATTCAAAAACAACTCGGATAGATTTTTCGTAAAGAATGATAGTAAATACTAAATTATTCAAATGCAAACCAAAATTTGTATTCAATTCAAAATATTTCTCCACAATCTCTGTTTGCACCTAATACTCATGTTTCGTGCATTTGTTTGCTCATTTCATTCAAAAACAACTCGGATAGATTTTTCGTAAAGAATGATAGTAAATACTAAATTATTCAAATGCAAACCAAAATTTGTATTCAATTCAAAATATTTGTCCAGAATCTCTGTTTGCACCTAAAATTCATGTTTCGTGCATTTGTTTCCTGATTTCATTCAAAAACAACTCGGATAGATTTTTCGTAAAGAATGACAGTAAATACTAAATTATTCAAATGCAAACCTAAATTAGAATTCAATTTAAGATATTTCTCCACAATCTTTGTTTGCACCTAATACTCATGTTTCGTGCATTTGTTTGCTCATTTCATTCAAAAACAACTCGGATAGATTTTTCGTAAAGAATGATAGAAAATACCAAATTATTCAAATGCAAACCAAAATTTGAATTCAATTTAAAATATTTCTCCAAAATCTTTGTTTGCACCTAAAACTCATTTTTCGTTCATTTGTTTGCTCATTTCATTTAAAAACTACTCGGATAGATTTTTCGTAAAGAATGATAGTAAATACTAAATTATTGAAATGCAAACCTAAATTTGAATTCAATTTAAGATATTTCTCCACAATCTTTGTTTGCACCTAATACTCATGTTTCATGCATTTGTTTGCTCATTTCATTCAAAAACAACTCGGATAGATTTTTCGTAAAGAATGATAGTAAATACTAAATTATTCAAATGCAAACCAAAATTTGTATTCAATTCAAAATATTTGTCCAGAATCTCTGTTTGCACCTAAAATTCATGTTTCGTGCATTTGTTTGCTGATTTCATTCAAAAACAACTCGGATAGATTTTTCGTAAAGAATGATAGTAAATACTAAATTATTCAAATGCAAACCAAAATTTGTATTCAATTCAAAATATTTCTCCACAATCTCTGTTTGCACCTAAAACTCATGTTTCGTGCATTTGTTTGCTCATTTCATTCAAAAACAACTCGGATAGATTTTTCGTATAGAATGATAGTAAATACTAAATTATTCAAATGCCAACCTAAATTTGAATTCAATTTAAGATATTTCTCCACAATCTTTGTTTGCACCAAATACTCATGTTTCGTGCTTTTGTTTGCTCATTTCATTCAAAAACAACTCGGATAGATTTTTCGTAAAGAATGATAGTAAATACTAAATTATTCAAATGCAAACCAAAATTTGTATTTAATTCAAAATATTTGTCCAGAATCTCTGTTTGCACCTAAAATTCATGTTTCGTGCATTTGTTTTACTGATTTCATTCAAAAACAACTCGGATAGATTTTTCGTAAAGAATGATAGTAAATACTAAATTATTCAAATGCAAACCAAAATTTGTATTCAATTCAAAATATTTCTCCACAATCTCTGTTTGCACCTAATACTCATGTTTCGTGCATTTGTTTGCTCATTTCATTAAAAAACAACTCGGATAGATTTTTCGTAAAGAATGATAGTAAATACTAAATTATTCAAATGCCAACCTAAATTTGAATTCAATTTAAGATATTTCTCCACAATCTTTGTTTGCACCTAATACTCATGTTTCGTGCTTTTGTTTGCTTATTTCATTCAAAAACAACTCGGATAGATTTTTCGTAAAGAATGATAGTAAATACTAAATTATTGAAATGCAAACCTAAATTTGAATTCAATTTAAGATATTTCTCCACAATCTTTGTTTGCACCTAATACTCATGTTTCGTGCATTTGTTTGCTCATTTCATTCAAAAACAACTCGGATAGATTTTTCGTAAAGAATGATAGTAAATACTAAATTATTCAAATGCAAACCAAAATTTGTATTCAATTCAAAATATTTGTCCAGAATCTCTGTTTGCACCTAAAATTCATGTTTCGTGCATTTGTTTGCTGATTTCATTCAAAAACAACTCGGATAGATTTTTCGTAAAGAATGATAGTAAATACTAAATTATTCAAATGCAAACCAAAATTTGTATTCAATTCAAAATATTTCTCCACAATCTCTGTTTGCACCTAAAACTCATGTTTCGTGCATTTGTTAGCTCATTTCATTCAAAAACAACTCGGATAGATTTTTCGTATAGAATGATAGTAAATACTAAATTATTCAAATGCCAACCTAAATTTGAATTCAATTTAAGATATTTCTCCACAATCTTTGTTTGCACCAAATACTCATGTTTCGTGCTTTTGTTTGCTCATTTCATTCAAAAACAACTCGGATAGATTTTTCGTAAAGAATGATAGTAAATACTAAATTATTCAAATGCAAACCAAAATTTGTATTTAATTCAAAATATTTGTCCAGAATCTCTGTTTGCACCTAAAATTCATGTTTCGTACATTTGTTTGCTGATTTCATTCAAAAACAACTCGGATAGATTTTTCGTAAAGAATGATAGTAAATACTAAATTATTCAAATGCAAACCAAAATTTGTATTCAATTCAAAATATTTCTCCACAATCTCTGTTTGCACCTAATACTCATGTTTCGTGCATTTGTTTGCTCATTTCATTGAAAAACAACTCGGATAGATTTTTCGTAAAGAATGATAGTAAATACTAAATTATTCAAATGCCAACCTAAATTTGAATTCAATTTAAGATATTTCTCCACAATCTTTGTTTGCACCTAATACTCATGTTTCGTGCTTTTGTTTGCTCATTTCATTCAAAAACAACTCGGATAGATTTTTCGTAAAGAATGATAGTAAATACTAAATTATTCAAATGCCAACCTAAATTTGAATTCAATTTAAGATATTTCTCCACAATATTTGTTTGCACCTAATACTCATCTTTCGTGCATTTGTTTGCTGATTTCATTCAAAAACAACTCGGATAGATTTTTCGTAAAGAATGATAGTAAATACTAAATTATTGAAATGCAAACCTAAATTTGAATTCAATTTAAGATATTTCTCCACAATCTTTGTTTGCACCTAATACTCATGTTTCGTGCATTTGTTTGCTCATTTCATTCAAAAACAACTCGGATAGATTTTTCGTAAAGAATGATAGTAAATACTAAATTATTCAAATGCAAACCAAAATTTGTATTCAATTCAAAATATTTGTCCAGAATCTCTGTTTGCACCTAAAATTCATGTTTCGTGCATTTGTTTGCTGATTTCATTCAAAAACAACTCGGATAGATTTTTCGTAAAGAATGATAGTAAATACTAAATTATTCAAATGCAAACCAAAATTTGTATTCAATTCAAAATATTTCTCCACAATCTCTGTTTGCACCTAATACTCATGTTTCGTGCATTTGTTTGCTCATTTCATTCAAAAACAACTCGGATAGATTTTTCGTAAAGAATGATAGTAAATACTAAATTATTCAAATGCAAACCAAAATTTGTATTCAATTCAAAATATTTGTCCAGAATCTCTGTTTGCACCTAAAATTCATGTTTCGTGCATTTGTTTCCTGATTTCATTCAAAAACAACTCGGATAGATTTTTCGTAAAGAATGATAGAAAATACCAAATTATTCAAATGCAAACCAAAATTTGAATTCAATTTAAAATATTTCTCCAAAATCTTTGTTTGCACCTAAAACTCATTTTTCGTTCATTTGTTTGCTCATTTCATTTAAAAACTACTCGGATAGATTTTTCGTAAAGAATGATAGTAAATACTAAATTATTGAAATGCAAACCTAAATTTGAATTCAATTTAAGATATTTCTCCACAATCTTTGTTTGCACCTAATACTCATGTTTCGTGCATTTGTTTGCTCATTTCATTCAAAAACAACTCGGATAGATTTTTCGTAAAGAATGATAGTAAATACTAAATTATTCAAATGCAAACCAAAATTTGTATTCAATTCAAAATATTTGTCCAGAATCTCTGTTTGCACCTAAAATTCATGTTTCGTGCATTTGTTTGCTGATTTCATTCAAAAACAACTCGGATAGATTTTTCGTAAAGAATGATAGTAAATACTAAATTATTCAAATGCAAACCAAAATTTGTATTCAATTCAAAATATTTCTCCACAATCTCTGTTTGCACCTAATACTCATGTTTCGTGCATTTGTTTGCTCATTTCATTGAAAAACAACTCGGATAGATTTTTCGTAAAGAATGATAGTAAATACTAAATTATTCAAATGCCAACCTAAATTTGAATTCAATTTAAGATATTTCTCCACAATCTTTGTTTGCACCTAATACTCATGTTTCGTGCTTTTGTTTGCTCATTTCATTCAAAAACAACTCGGATAGATTTTTCGTAAAGAATGATAGTAAATACTAAATTATTCAAATGCCAACCTAAATTTGAATTCAATTTAAGATATTTCTCCACAATATTTGTTTGCACCTAATACTCATCTTTCGTGCATTTGTTTGCTGATTTCATTCAAAAACAACTCGGATAGATTTTTCGTAAAGAATGATAGTAAATACTAAATTATTGAAATGCAAACCTAAATTTGAATTCAATTTAAGATATTTCTCCACAATCTTTGTTTGCACCTAATACTCATGTTTCGTGCATTTGTTTGCTCATTTCATTCAAAAACAACTCGGATAGATTTTTCGTAAAGAATGATAGTAAATACTAAATTATTCAAATGCAAACCAAAATTTGTATTCAATTCAAAATATTTGTCCAGAATCTCTGTTTGCACCTAAAATTCATGTTTCGTGCATTTGTTTGCTGATTTCATTCAAAAACAACTCGGATAGATTTTTCGTAAAGAATGATAGTAAATACTAAATTATTCAAATGCAAACCAAAATTTGTATTCAATTCAAAATATTTCTCCACAATCTCTGTTTGCACCTAATACTCATGTTTCGTGCATTTGTTTGCTCATTTCATTCAAAAACAACTCGGATAGATTTTTCGTAAAGAATGATAGTAAATACTAAATTATTCAAATGCAAACCAAAATTTGTATTCAATTCAAAATATTTGTCCAGAATCTCTGTTTGCACCTAAAATTCATGTTTCGTGCATTTGTTTCCTGATTTCATTCAAAAACAACTCGGATAGATTTTTCGTAAAGAATGATAGAAAATACCAAATTATTCAAATGCAAACCAAAATTTGAATTCAATTTAAAATATTTCTCCAAAATCTTTGTTTGCACCTAAAACTCATTTTTCGTTCATTTGTTTGCTCATTTCATTTAAAAACTACTCGGATAGATTTTTCGTAAAGAATGATAGTAAATACTAAATTATTGAAATGCAAACCTAAATTTGAATTCAATTTAAGATATTTCTCCACAATCTTTGTTTGCACCTAATACTCATGTTTCGTGCATTTGTTTGCTCATTTCATTCAAAAACAACTCGGATAGATTTTTCGTAAAGAATGATAGTAAATACTAAATTATTCAAATGCAAACCAAAATTTGTATTCAATTCAAAATATTTGTCCAGAATCTCTGTTTGCACCTAAAATTCATGTTTCGTGCATTTGTTTGCTGATTTCATTCAAAAACAACTCGGATAGATTTTTCGTAAAGAATGATAGTAAATACTAAATTATTCAAATGCAAACCAAAATTTGTATTCAATTCAAAATATTTCTCCACAATCTCTGTTTGCACCTAAAACTCATGTTTCGTGCATTTGTTTGCTCATTTCATTCAAAAACAACTCGGATAGATTTTTCGTATAGAATGATAGTAAATACTAAGTTATTCAAATGCCAACCTAAATTTGAATTCAATTTAAGATATTTCTCCACAATCTTTGTTTGCACCAAATACTCATGTTTCGTGCTTTTGTTTGCTCATTTCATTTAAAAACAACTCGGATAGATTTTTCGTAAAGAATGATAGTAAATACTAAATTATTCAAAAGCAAACCAAAATTTGTATTTAATTCAAAATATTTGTCCAGAATCTCTGTTTGCACCTAAAATTCATGTTTCGTGCATTTGTTTTACTGATTTCATTCAAAAACAACTCGGATAGATTTTTCGTAAAGAATGATAGTAAACACTAAATTATTCAAATGCAAACCAAAATTTGTATTCAATTCAAAATATTTCTCCACAATCTCTGTTTGCACCTAATACTCATGTTTCGTGCATTTGTTTGCTCATTTCATTAAAAAACAACTCGGATAGATTTTTCGTAAAGAATGATAGTAAATACTAAATTATTCAAATGCCAACCTAAATTTGAATTCAATTTAAGATATTTCTCCACAATCTTTGTTTGCACCTAATACTCATGTTTCGTGCTTTTGTTTGCTCATTTCATTCAAAAACAACTCGGATAGATTTTTCGTAAAGAATGATAGTAAATACTAAATTATTCAAATGCCAACCTAAATTTGAATTCAATTTAAGATATTTCTCCACAATCTTTGTTTGCACCTAATACTCATGTTTCGTGCATTTGTTTGCTGATTTCATTCAAAAACAACTCGGATAGATTTTTCGTAAAGAATGATAGTAAATACTAAATTATTGAAATGCAAACCTAAATTTGAATTCAATTTAAGATATTTCTCCACAATCTTTGTTTGCACCTAATACTCATGTTTCGTGCATTTGTTTGCTCATTTCATTCAAAAACAACTCGGATAGATTTTTCGTAAAGAATGATAGTAAATACTAAATTATTCAAATGCAAACCAAAATTTGTATTCAATTCAAAATATTTGTCCAGAATCTCTGTTTGCACCTAAAATTCATGTTTCGTGCATTTGTTTGCTGATTTCATTCAAAAACAACTCGGATAGATTTTTCGTAAAGAATGATAGTAAATACTAAATTATTCAAATGCAAACCAAAATTTGTATTCAATTCAAAATATTTCTCCACAATCTCTGTTTGCACCTAAAACTCATGTTTCGTGCATTTGTTTGCTCATTTCATTCAAAAACAACTCGGATAGATTTTTCGTATAGAATGATAGTAAATACTAAATTATTCAAATGCCAACCTAAATTTGAATTCAATTTAAGATATTTCTCCACAATCTTTGTTTGCACCAAATACTCATGTTTCGTGCTTTTGTTTGCTCATTTCATTCAAAAACAACTCGGATAGATTTTTCGTAAAGAATGATAGTAAATACTAAATTATTCAAATGCAAACCAAAATTTGTATTTAATTCAAAATATTTGTCCAGAATCTCTGTTTGCACCTAAAATTCATGTTTCGTGCATTTGTTTGCTGATTTCATTCAAAAACAACTCGGATAGATTTTTCGTAAGGAATGATAGTAAATACTAAATTATTCAAATGCAAACCAAAATTTGTATTCAATTCAAAATATTTCTCCACAATCTCTGTTTGCACCTAATACTCATGTTTCGTGCATTTGTTTGCTCATTTCATTGAAAAACAACTCGGATAGATTTTTCGTAAAGAATGATAGTAAATACTAAATTATTCAAAAGCCAACCTAAATTTGAATTCAATTTAAGATATTTCTCCACAATCTTTGTTTGCACCTAATACTCATGTTTCGTGCTTTTGTTTGCTCATTTCATTCAAAAACAACTCGGATAGATTTTTCGTAAAGAATGATAGTAAATACTAAATTATTCAAATGCCAACCTAAATTTGAATTCAATTTAAGATATTTCTCCACAATCTTTGTTTGCACCTAATACTCATGTTTCGTGCATTTGTTTGCTGATTTCATTCAAAAACAACTCGGATAGATTTTTCGTAAAGAATGATAGTAAATACTAAATTATTCAAATGCAAACCAAAATTTGTATTCAATTCAAAATATTTCTCCACAATCTCTGTTTGCACCTAAAACTCATGTTTCGTGCATTTGTTTGCTCATTTCATTCAAAAACAACTCGGATAGATTTTTCGTATAGAATGATAGTAAATACTAAATTATTCAAATGCCAACCTAAATTTGAATTCAATTTAAGATATTTCTCCACAATCTTTGTTTGCACCAAATACTCATGTTTCGTGCTTTTGTTTGCTCATTTCATTCAAAAACAACTCGGATAGATTTTTCGTAAAGAATGATAGTAAATACTAAATTATTCAAATGCAAACCAAAATTTGTATTTAATTCAAAATATTTGTCCAGAATCTCTGTTTGCACCTAAAATTCATGTTTCGTGCATTTGTTTGCTGATTTCATTCAAAAACAACTCGGATAGATTTTTCGTAAAGAATGATAGTAAATACTAAATTATTCAAATGCAAACCAAAATTTGTATTCAATTCAAAATATTTCTCCACAATCTCTGTTTGCACCTAATACTCATGTTTCGTGCATTTGTTTGCTCATTTCATTGAAAAACTACTCGGATAGATTTTTCGTAAAGAATGATAGTAAATACTAAATTATTCAAATGCCAACCTAAATTTGAATTCAATTTAAGATATTTCTCCACAATCTTTGTTTGCACCTAATACTCATGTTTCGTGCTTTTGTTTGCTCATTTCATTCAAAAACAACTCGGATAGATTTTTCGTAAAGAATGATAGTAAATACTAAATTATTCAAATGCCAACCTAAATTTGAATTCAATTCAAAATATTTGTCCAGAATCTCTGTTTGCACCTAAAATTCATGTTTCGTGCATTTGTTTGCTGATTTCATTCAAAAACAACTCGGATAGATTTTTCGTAAAGAATGATAGTAAATACTAAATTATTGAAATGCAAACCTAAATTTGAATTCAATTTAAGATATTTCTCCACAATCTTTGTTTGCACCAAATACTCATGTTTCGTGCTTTTGTTTGCTCATTTCATTCAAAAACAACTCGGATAGATTTTTCGTAAAGAATGATAGTAAATACTAAATTATTCAAATGCAAACCAAAATTTGTATTTAATTCAAAATATTTGTCCAGAATCTCTGTTTGCACCTAAAATTCATGTTTCGTGCATTTGTTTGCTGATTTCATTCAAAAACAACTCGGATAGATTTTTCGTAAGGAATGATAGTAAATACTAAATTATTCAAATGCAAACCAAAATTTGTATTCAATTCAAAATATTTCTCCACAATCTCTGTTTGCACCTAATACTCATGTTTCGTGCATTTGTTTGCTCATTTCATTGAAAAACAACTCGGATAGATTTTTCGTAAAGAATGATAGTAAATACTAAATTATTCAAAAGCCAACCTAAATTTGAATTCAATTTAAGATATTTCTCCACAATCTTTGTTTGCACCTAATACTCATGTTTCGTGCTTTTGTTTGCTCATTTCATTCAAAAACAACTCGGATAGATTTTTCGTAAAGAATGATAGTAAATACTAAATTATTCAAATGCCAACCTAAATTTGAATTCAATTTAAGATATTTCTCCACAATCTTTGTTTGCACCTAATACTCATGTTTCGTGCATTTGTTTGCTGATTTCATTCAAAAACAACTCGGATAGATTTTTCGTAAAGAATGATAGTAAATACCAAATTATTCAAATGCAAACCAAAATTTGAATTCAATTTAAAATATTTCTCCAAAATCTTTGTTTGCACCTAAAACTCATTTTTCGTTCATTTGTTTGCTCATTTCATTTAAAAACTACTCGGATAGATTTTTCGTAAAGAATGATAGTAAATACTAAATTATTGAAATGCAAACCTAAATTTGAATTCAATTTAAGATATTTCTCCACAATCTTTGTTTGCACCTAATACTCATGTTTCGTGCATTTGTTTGCTCATTTCATTCAAAAACAACTCGGATAGATTTTTCGTAAAGAATGATAGTAAATACTAAATTATTCAAATGCAAACCAAAATTTGTATTCAATTCAAAATATTTGTCCAGAATCTCTGTTTGCACCTAAAATTCATGTTTCGTGCATTTGTTTGCTGATTTCATTCAAAAACAACTCGGATAGATTTTTCGTAAAGAATGATAGTAAATACTAAATTATTCAAATGCAAACCAAAATTTGTATTCAATTCGAAATATTTCTCCACAATCTCTGTTTGCACCTAAAACTCATGTTTCGTGCATTTGTTTGCTCATTTCATTCAAAAACAACTCGGATAGATTTTTCGTATAGAATGATAGTAAATACTAAATTATTCAAATGCCAACCTAAATTTGAATTCAATTTAAGATATTTCTCCACAATCTTTGTTTGCACCAAATACTCATGTTTCGTGCTTTTGTTTGCTCATTTCATTCAAAAACAACTCGGATAGATTTTTCGTAAAGAATGATAGTAAATACTAAATTATTCAAATGCAAACCAAAATTTGTATTTAATTCAAAATATTTGTCCGGAATCTCTGTTTGCACCTAAAATTCATGTTTCGTGCATTTGTTTGCTGATTTCATTCAAAAACAACTCGGATAGATTTTTCGTAAAGAATGATAGTAAATACTAAATTATTCAAATGCAAACCAAAATTTGTATTCAATTCAAAATATTTCTCCACAATCTCTGTTTGCACCTAATACTCATGTTTCGTGCATTTGTTTGCTCATTTCATTGAAAAACAACTCGGATAGATTTTTCGTAAAGAATGATAGTAAATACTAAATTATTCAAATGCCAACCTAAATTTGAATTCAATTTAAGATATTTCTCCACAATCTTTGTTTGCACCTAATACTCATGTTTCGTGCTTTTGTTTGCTCATTTCATTCAAAAACAACTCGGATAGATTTTTCGTAAAGAATGATAGTAAATACTAAATTATTCAAATGCCAACCTAAATTTGAATTCAATTTAAGATATTTCTCCACAATCTTTGTTTGCACCTAATACTCATGTTTCGTGCATTTGTTTGCTGATTTCATTCAAAAACAACTCGGATAGATTTTTCGTAAAGAATGATAGTAAATACTAAATTATTGAAATGCAAACCTAAATTTGAATTCAATTTAAGATATTTCTCCACAATCTTTGTTTGCACCTAATACTCATGTTTCGTGCATTTGTTTGCTCATTTCATTCAAAAACAACTCGGATAGATTTTTCGTAAAGAATGATAGTAAATACTAAATTATTCAAATGCAAACCAAAATTTGTATTCAATTCAAAATATTTGTCCAGAATCTCTGTTTGCACCTAAAATTCATGTTTCGTGCATTTGTTTGCTGATTTCATTCAAAAACAACTCGGATAGATTTTTCGTAAAGAATGATAGTAAATACTAAATTATTCAAATGCAAACCAAAATTTGTATTCAATTCAAAATATTTCTCCACAATCTCTGTTTGCACCTAATACTCATGTTTCGTGCATTTGTTTGCTCATTTCATTCAAAAACAACTCGGATAGATTTTTCGTAAAGAATGATAGTAAATACTAAATTATTCAAATGCAAACCAAAATTTGTATTCAATTCAAAATATTTGTCCAGAATCTCTCTTTGCACCTAAAATTCATGTTTCGTGCATTTGTTTCCTGATTTCATTCAAAAACAACTCGGATAGATTTTTCGTAAAGAATGACAGTAAATACTAAATTATTCAAATGCAAACCTAAATTTGAATTCAATTTAAGATATTTCTCCACAATCTTTGTTTGCACCTAATACTCATGTTTCGTGCATTTGTTTGCTCATTTCATTCAAAAACAACTCGGATAGATTTTTCGTAAAGAATGATAGTAAATACCAAATTATTCAAATGCAAACCAAAATTTGAATTCAATTTAAAATATTTCTCCAAAATCTTTGTTTGCACCTAAAACTCATTTTTCGTTCATTTGTTTGCTCATTTCATTCAAAAACTACTCGGATAGATTTTTCGTAAAGAATGATAGTAAATACTAAATTATTGAAATGCAAACCTAAATTTGAATTCAATTTAAGATATTTCTCCACAATCTTTGTTTGCACCTAATACTCATGTTTCGTGCATTTGTTAGCTCATTTCATTCAAAAACAACTCGGATAGATTTTTCGTAAAGAATGATAGTAAATACTAAATTATTCAAATGCAAACCAAAATTTGTATTCAATTCAAAATATTTGTCCAGAATCTCTGTTTGCACCTAAAATTCATGTTTCGTGCATTTGTTTGCTGATTTCATTCAAAAACAACTCGGATAGATTTTTCGTAAAGAATGATAGTAAATACTAAATTATTGAAATGCAAACCTAAATTTGTATTCAATTCAAAATATTTCTCCACAATCTTTGTTTGCACCAAATACTCATGTTTCGTGCTTTTGTTTGCTCATTTCATTCAAAAACAACTCGGATAGATTTTTCGTAAAGAATGATAGTATATACTAAATTATTCAAATGCAAACCAAAATTTGTATTCAATTCAAAATATTTCTCCAAAATATATGTTTGCACCTAATACTCATGTTTCGTGCATTTGTTTGCTCATTTCATTCAAAAACAACTCGGTTAGATTTTTCGTAAAGAATGATAGTAAATACTAAATTATTCAAATGCAAACCAAAATTTGTATTCAATTCAAAATATTTG
Organism: Juncus effusus; assembly: GCA_027726005.1. Taxonomy (NCBI): domain Eukaryota; kingdom Viridiplantae; phylum Streptophyta; class Magnoliopsida; order Poales; family Juncaceae; genus Juncus; species Juncus effusus. The sequence continues at coordinate 6,365,420 of CM050893.1, forward strand.
TCCAGAATCTCTGTTTGCACCTAAAATTCATGTTTCGTGCATTTGTTTGCTGATTTCATTCAAAAACAACTCGGATAGATTTTTCGTAAAGAATGATAGTAAATACTAAATTATTCAAATGCAAACCAAAATTTGTATTCAATTCAAAATATTTGTCCAGAATCTCTGTTTGCACCTAAAATTCATGTTTCGTGCATTTGTTTGCTGATTTCATTCAAAAACAACTCGGATAGATTTTTCGTAAAGAATGATAGTAAATACTAAATTATTCAAATGCAAACCAAAATTTGTATTCAATTCAAAATATTTCTCCACAATCTCTGTTTGCACCTAAAACTCATGTTTCGTGCATTTGTTTGCTGATTTCATTCAAAAACAACTCGGATAGATTTTTCGTAAAGAATGATAGTAAATACTAAATTATTCAAATGCAAACCAAAATTTGTATTCAATTCAAAATATTTCTCCACAATCTCTGTTTGCACCTAAAACTCATGTTTCGTGCATTTTATTTGCTCATTTCATTCAAAAACAACTCGGATAGATTTTTCGTATAGAATGATAGTAAATACTAAATTATTCAAATGCCAACCTAAATTTGAATTCAATTTAAGATATTTCTCCACAATCTTTGTTTGCACCAAATACTCATGTTTCGTGCTTTTGTTTGCTCATTTCATTCAAAAACAACTCGGATAGATTTTTCGTAAAGAATGATAGTAAATACTAAATTATTCAAATGCAAACCAAAATTTGTATTTAATTCAAAATATTTGTCCAGAATCTCTGTTTGCACCTAAAATTCATGTTTCGTGCATTTGTTTGCTGATTTCATTCAAAAACAACTCGGATAGATTTTTCGTAAAGAATGATAGTAAATACTAAATTATTCAAATGCAAACCAAAATTTGTATTCAATTCAAAATATTTGTCCAGAATCTCTGTTTGCACCTAAAATTCATGTTTCGTGCATTTGTTTGCTGATTTCATTCAAAAACAACTCGGATAGATTTTTCGTAAAGAATGATAGTAAATACTAAATTATTCAAATGCAAACCAAAATTTGTATTCAATTCAAAATATTTCTCCACAATCTCTGTTTGCACCTAAAACTCATGTTTCGTGCATTTGTTTGCTGATTTCATTCAAAAACAACTCGGATAGATTTTTCGTAAAGAATGATAGTAAATACTAAATTATTCAAATGCAAACCAAAATTTGTATTCAATTCAAAATATTTCTCCACAATCTCTGTTTGCACCTAAAACTCATGTTTCGTGCATTTTATTTGCTCATTTCATTCAAAAACAACTCGGATAGATTTTTCGTATAGAATGATAGTAAATACTAAATTATTCAAATGCCAACCTAAATTTGAATTCAATTTAAGATATTTCTCCACAATCTTTGTTTGCACCAAATACTCATGTTTCGTGCTTTTGTTTGCTCATTTCATTCAAAAACAACTCGGATAGATTTTTCGTAAAGAATGATAGTAAATACTAAATTATTCAAATGCAAACCAAAATTTGTATTTAATTCAAAATATTTGTCCAGAATCTCTGTTTGCACCTAAAATTCATGTTTCGTGCATTTGTTTGCTGATTTCATTCAAAAACAACTCGGATAGATTTTTCGTAAAGAATGATAGTAAATACTAAATTATTCAAATGCAAACCAAAATTTGTATTCAATTCAAAATATTTCTCCACAATCTCTGTTTGCACCTAATACTCATGTTTCGTGCATTTGTTTGCTCATTTCATTGAAAAACAACTCGGATAGATTTTTCGTAAAGAATGATAGTAAATACTAAATTATTCAAATGCCAACCTAAATTTGAATTCAATTTAAGATATTTCTCCACAATCTTTGTTTGCACCTAATACTCATGTTTCGTGCTTTTGTTTGCTCATTTCATTCAAAAACGACTCGGATAGATTTTTCGTAAAGAATGATAGTAAATACTAAATTATTCAAATGCCAACCTAAATTTGAATTCAATTTAAGATATTTCTCCACAATCTTTGTTTGCACCTAATACTCATGTTTCGTGCATTTGTTTGCTGATTTCATTCAAAAACAACTCGGATAGATTTTTCGTAAAGAATGATAGTAAATACTAAATTATTGAAATGCAAACCTAAATTTGAATTCAATTTAAGATATTTCTCCACAATCTTTGTTTGCACCTAATACTCATGTTTCGTGCATTTGTTTGCTCATTTCATTCAAAAACAACTCGGATAGATTTTTCGTAAAGAATGATAGTAAATACTAAATTATTCAAATGCAAACCAAAATTTGTATTCAATTCAAAATATTTGTCCAGAATCTCTGTTTGCACCTAAAATTCATGTTTCGTGCATTTGTTTGCTAATTTCATTCAAAAACAACTCGGATAGATTTTTCGTAAAGAATGATAGTAAATACTAAATTATTCAAATGCAAACCAAAATTTGTATTCAATTCAAAATATTTCTCCACAATCTCTGTTTGCACCTAATACTCATGTTTCGTGCATTTGTTTGCTCATTTCATTCAAAAACAACTCGGATAGATTTTTCGTAAAGAATGATAGTAAATACTAAATTATTCAAATGCAAACCAAAATTTGTATTCAATTCAAAATATTTGTCCAGAATCTCTGTTTGCACCTAAAATTCATGTTTCGTGCATTTGTTTGCTGATTTCATTGAAAAACAACTCGGATAGATTTTTCGTAAAGAATGATAGTAAATACTAAATTATTCAAATGCAAACCAAAATTTGTATTCAATTCAAAATATTTCTCCACAATCTCTGTTTGCACCTAATACTCATGTTTCGTGCATTTGTTTGCTCATTTCATTCAAAAACAACTCGGATAGATTTTTCGTAAAGAATGATAGTAAATACTAAATTATTCAAATGCAAACCAAAATTTGTATTCAATTCAAAATATTTGTCCAGAATCTCTGTTTGCACCTAAAATTCATGTTTCGTGCATTTGTTTCCTGATTTCATTCAAAAACAACTCGGATAGATTTTTCGTAAAGAATGACAGTAAATACTAAATTATTCAAATGCAAACCTAAATTTGAATTCAATTTAAGATATTTCTCCACAATCTTTGTTTGCACCTAATACTCATGTTTCGTGCATTTGTTTGCTCATTTCATTCAAAAACAACTCGGATAGATTTTTCGTAAAGAATGATAGTAAATACTAAATTATTCAAATGCAAACCAAAATTTGTATTCAATTCAAAATATTTCTCCACAATCTCTGTTTGCACCTAATACTCATGTTTCGTGCATTTGTTTGCTCATTTCATTCAAAAACAACTCGGATAGATTTTTCGTAAAGAATGATAGTAAATACTAAATTATTCAAATGCAAACCAAAATTTGTATTCAATTCAAAATATTTGTCCAGAATCTCTGCTTGCACCTAAAATTCATGTTTCGTGCATTTGTTTCCTGATTTCATTCAAAAACAACTCGGATAGATTTTTCGTAAAGAATGACAGTAAATACTAAATTATTCAAATGCAAACCTAAATTTGAATTCAATTTAAGATATTTCTCCACAATCTTTGTTTGCACCTAATACTCATGTTTCGTGCATTTGTTTGCTCATTTCATTCAAAAACAACTCGGATAGATTTTTCGTAAAGAATGATAGTAAATACCAAATTATTCAAATGCAAACCAAAATTTGAATTCAATTTAAAATATTTCTCCAAAATCTTTGTTTCCACCTAAAACTCATTTTTCGTTCATTTGTTTGCTCATTTCATTCAAAAACTACTCGGATAGATTTTTCGTAAAGAATGATAGTAAATACTAAATTAATGAAATGCAAACCTAAATTTGAATTCAATTTAAGATATTTCTCCACAATCTTTGTTTGCACCTAATACTCATGTTTCGTGCATTTGTTTGCTCATTTCATTCAAAAACTACTCGGATAGATTTTTCGTAAAGAATGATAGTAAATACCAAATTATTCAAATGCAAACCAAAATTTGAATTCAATTTAAAATATTTCTCCAAAATCTTTGTTTGCACCTAAAACTCATGTTTCGTGCATTTGTTTGCTGATTGCATTCAAAAACAACTCGGATAGATTTTTCGTAAAGAATGATAGTAAATACTAAATTATTGAAATGCAAACCTAAATTTGAATTCAATTTAAGATATTTCTCCACAATCTTTGTTTGCACCTAATACTCATGTTTCGTGCATTTGTTTGCTCATTTCATTCAAAAACAACTCGGATAGATTTTTCGTAAAGAATGATAGTAAATACTAAATTATTCAAATGCAAACCAAAATTTGTATTCAATTCAAAATATTTGTCCAGAATCTCTGTTTGCACCTAAAATTCATGTTTCGTGCATTTGTTTGCTGATTTCATTCAAAAACAACTCGGATAGATTTTTCGTGAAGAATGATAGTAAATACTAAATTATTCAAATGCAAACCAAAATTTGTATTCAATTCAAAATATTTCTCCACAATCTCTGTTTGCACCTAAAACTCATGTTTCGTGCATTTGTTTGCTCATTTCATTCAAAAACAACTCGGATAGATTTTTCGTATAGAATGATAGTAAATACTAAATTATTCAAATGCCAACCTAAATTTGAATTCAATTTAAGATATTTCTCCACAATCTTTGTTTGCACCTAATACTCATGTTTCGTGCATTTGTTTGCTCATTTCATTCAAAAACAACTCGGATAGATTTTTCGTAAAGAATGATAGTAAATACCAAATTATTCAAATGCAAACCAAAATTTGAATTCAATTTAAAATATTTCTCCAAAATCTTTGTTTGCACCTAAAACTCATGTTTCGTGCATTTGTTTGCTGATTTCATTCAAAAACAACTCGGATAGATTTTTCGTAAAGAATGATAGTAAATACTAAATTATTGAAATGCAAACCTAAATTTGAATTCAATTTAAGATATTTCTCCACAATCTTTGTTTGCACCTAATACTCATGTTTCGTGCATTTGTTTGCTCATTTCATTCAAAAACAACTCGGATAGATTTTTCGTAAAGAATGATAGTAAATACTAAATTATTCAAATGCAAACCAAAATTTGTATTCAATTCAAAATATTTGTCCAGAATCTCTGTTTGCACCTAAAATTCATGTTTCGTGCATTTGTTTGCTGATTTCATTCAAAAACAACTCGGATAGATTTTTCGTAAAGAATGATAGTAAATACTAAATTATTCAAATGCAAACCAAAATTTGTATTCAATTCAAAATATTTCTCCACAATCTCTGTTTGCACCTAATACTCATGTTTCGTGCATTTGTTTGCTCATTTCATTCAAAAACAACTCGGATAGATTTTTCGTAAAGAATGATAGTAAATACTAAATTATTCAAATGCAAACCAAAATTTGTATTCAATTCAAAATATTTGTCCAGAATCTCTATTTGCACCTAAAATTCATGTTTCGTGCATTTGTTTCCTGATTTCATTCAAAAACAACTCGGATAGATTTTTCGTAAAGAATGACAGTAAATACTAAATTATTCAAATGCAAACCTAAATTTGAATTCAATTTAAGATATTTCTCCACAATCTTTGTTTGCACCTAATACTCATGTTTCGTGCATTTGTTTGCTCATTTCATTCAAAAATAACTCGGATAGATTTTTCGTAAAGAATGATAGTAAATACCAAATTATTCAAATGCAAACCAAAATTTGAATTCAATTTAAAATATTTCTCCAAAATCTTTGTTTGCACCTAAAACTCATTTTTCGTTCATTTGTTTGCTCATTTCATTCAAAAACTACTCGGATAGATTTTTCGTAAAGAATGATAGTAAATACTAAATTAATGAAATGCAAACCTAAATTTGAATTCAATTTAAGATATTTCTGCACAATCTTTGTTTGCACCTAATACTCATGTTTCGTGCATTTGTTTGCTCATTTCATTCAAAAACTACTCGGATAGATTTTTCGTAAAGAATGATAGTAAATACTAAATTATTCAAATGCAAACCAAAATTTGTATTCAATTTAAAATATTTGTCCAGAATCTCTGTTTGCACCTAAAATTCATGTTTCGTGCATTTGTTTGCTGATTTCATTCAAAAACAACTCGGATAGATTTTTCGTGAAGAATGATAGTAAATACTAAATTATTCAAATGCAAACCAAAATTTGTATTCAATTCAAAATATTTCTCCACAATCTCTGTTTGCACCTAAAACTCATGTTTCGTGCATTTGTTTGCTCATTTCATTCAAAAACAACTCGGATAGATTTTTCGTATAGAATGATAGTAAATACTAAATTATTCAAATGCCAACCTAAATTTGAATTCAATTTAAGATATTTCTCCACAATCTTTGTTTGCACCAAATACTCATGTTTCGTGCTTTTGTTTGCTCATTTCATTCAAAAACAACTCGGATAGATTTTTCGTAAAGAATGATAGTATATACTAAATTATTCAAATGCAAACCAAAATTTGTATTCAATTCAAAATATTTCTCCAAAATCTCTGTTTGCACCTAATACTCATGTTTCGTGCATTTGTTTGCTCATTTCATTGAAAAACAACTCGGATAGATTTTTCGTAAAGAATGATAGTAAATACTAAATTATTCAAATGCAAACCAAAATTTGAATTCAATTTAAAATATTTCTCCAAAATCTCTGTTTGCACCTAATACTCATGTTTCGTGCATTTGTTTTCTCATTTAATTCAAAAACAACTCGGATAGATTTTTCGTACAGAATGACAGTAAATACTAAATTATTGAAACGCAAACCTAAATTTGAATTCAATTTAAAATATTTCTCCAAAATCTTTGTTTGCACCTAATACTCATGTTTCGTGCATTTGTTTTCTCATTTCATTCAAAAACAACTCGGATAGATTTTTCGTAAAGAATGACAGTAAATACTAAATTATTGAAATGCAAACGTAAATTTGAATTCAATTTAAGATATTTCTCCACAATCTTTGTTTGCACCTAATACTCATGTTTCGTGCATTTGTTTGCTCATTTCATTCAAAAACAACTCGGATAGATTTTTCGTAAAGAATGATAGTAAATACTAAATTATTCAAATGCAAACCAAAATTTGTATTCAATTCAAAATATTTGTCCAGAATCTCTGTTTGCACCTAAAATTCATGTTTCGTGCATTTGTTTGCTGATTTCATTCAAAAACAACTCGGATAGATTTTTCGTGAAGAATGATAGTAAATACTAAATTATTCAAATGCAAACCAAAATTTGTATTCAATTCAAAATATTTCTCCACAATCTCTGTTTGCACCTAAAACTCATGTTTCGTGCATTTGTTTGCTCATTTCATTCAAAAACAACTCGGATAGATTTTTCGTATAGAATGATAGTAAATACTAAATTATTCAAATGCCAACCTAAATTTGAATTCAATTTAAGATATATCTCCACAATCTTTGTTTGCACCAAATACTCATGTTTCGTGCTTTTGTTTGCTCATTTCATTCAAAAACAACTCGGATAGATTTTTCGTAAAGAATGATAGTATATACTAAATTATTCAAATGCAAACCAAAATTTGTATTCAATTCAAAATATTTCTCCAAAATCTCTGTTTGCACCTAATACTCATGTTTCGTGCATTTGTTTGCTCATTTCATTGAAAAACAACTCGGATAGATTTTTCGTAAAGAATGATAGTAAATACTAAATTATTCAAATGCAAACCAAAATTTGAATTCAATTTAAAATATTTCTCCAAAATCTCTGTTTGCACCTAATACTCATGTTTCGTGCATTTGTTTTCTCATTTAATTCAAAAACAACTCGGATAGATTTTTCGTAAAGAATGACAGTAAATACTAAATTATTGAAACGCAAACCTAAATTTGAATTCAATTTAAAATATTTCTCCAAAATCTTTGTTTGCACCTAATACTCATGTTTCGTGCATTTGTTTTCTCATTTCATTCAAAAACAACTCGGATAGATTTTTCGTAAAGAATGACAGTAAATACTAAATTATTGAAATGCAAACGTAAATTTGAATTCAATTTAAGATATTTCTCCACAATCTTTGTTTGCACCTAATACTCATGTTTCGTGCATTTGTTTGCTCATTTCATTCAAAAACAACTCGGATAGATTTTTCGTAAAGAATGATAGTAAATACTAAATTATTCAAATGCAAACCAAAATTTGTATTCAATTCAAAATATTTGTCCAGAATCTCTGTTTGCACCTAAAATTCATGTTTCGTGCATTTGTTTCCTGATTTCATTCAAAAACAACTCGGATAGATTTTTCGTAAAGAATGACAGTAAATACTAAATTATTCAAATGCAAACCTAAATTTGAATTCAATTTAAGATATTTCTCCACAATCTTTGTTTGCACCTAATACTCATGTTTCGTGCATTTGTTTGCTCATTTCATTCAAAAACAACTCGGATAGATTTTTCGTAAAGAATGATAGTAAATACCAAATTATTCAAATGCAAACCAAAATTTGAATTCAATTTAAAATATTTCTCCAAAATCTTTGTTTGCACCTAAAACTCATGTTTCGTGCATTTGTTTGCTCATTTCATTCAAAAACAACTCGGATAGATTTTTCGTAAAGAATGATAGTAAATACTAAATTATTCAAATGCAAACCAAAATTTGAATTCAATTCAAAATATTTGTCCAGAATCTCTGTTTGCACCTAAAATTCATGTATCGTGCATTTGTTTGCTGATTTCATTCAAAAACAACTCGGATTGATTTTTCATAAAGAATGATAGTAAATACTAAATTATTCAAATGCCAACCTAAATTTGAATTCAATTTAAGATATTTCTCCACAATCTTTGTTTGCACCTAATACTCATGTTTCGTGCTTTTGTTTGCTCATTTCATTCAAAAACAACTCGGATAGATTTTTCGTAAAGAATGATAGTAAATACTAAATTATTCAAATGCCAACCTAAATTTGAATTCAATTTAAGATATTTCTCCACAATCTTTGTTTGCACCTAATACTCATGTTTCGTGCATTTGTTTGCTGATTTCATTCAAAAACAACTCGGATAGATTTTTCGTAAAGAATGATAGTAAATACTAAATTATTGAAATGCAAACCTAAATTTGAATTCAATTTAAGATATTTCTCCACAATCTTTGTTTGCACCTAATACTCATGTTTCGTGCATTTGTTTGCTCATTTAATTCAAAAACAACTCGGATAGATTTTTCGTAAAGAATGATAGTAAATACTAAATTATTCAAATGCAAACCAAAATTTGTATTCAATTCAAAATATTTGTCCAGAATCTCTGTTTGCACCTAAAATTCATGTTTCGTGCATTTGTTTGCTGATTTCATTCAAAAACAACTCGGATAGATTTTTCGTAAAGAATGATAGTAAATACTAAATTATTCAAATACAAACCAAAATTTGTATTCAATTCAAAATATTTCTCCAAAATCTCTGTTTGCACCTAATACTCATGTTTCGTGCATTTGTTTGCTCATTTCATTCAAAAACAACTCGGATAGATTTTTCGTAAAGAATGATAGTAAATACTAAATTATTCAAATGCAAACCAAAATTTGTATTCAATTCAAAATATTTGTCCAGAATCTCTGTTTGCACCTAAAATTCATGTTTCGTGCATTTGTTTCCTGATTTCATTCAAAAACAACTCGGATATATTTTTCGTAAAGAATGACAGTAAATACTAAATTATTCAAATGCAAACCTAAATTTGAATTCAATTTAAGATATTTCTCCACAATCTTTGTTTGCACCTAATACTCATGTTTCGTGCATTTGTTTGCTCATTTCATTCAAAAACAACTCGGATAGATTTTTCGTAAAGAATGATAGTATATACTAAATTATTCAAATGCAAACCAAAATTTGTATTCAATTCAAAATATTTCTCCAAAATCTCTGTTTGCACCTAATACTCATGTTTCGTGCATTTGTTTGCTCATTTCATTCAAAAACAACTCGGATAGATTTTTCGTAAAGAATGATAGTAAATACTAAATTATTCAAATGCAAACCAAAATTTGAATTCAATTTAAAATATTTCTCCAAAATCTCTGTTTGCACCTAATACTCATGTTTCGTGCATTTGTTTTCTCATTTAATTCAAAAACAACTCGGATAGATTTTTCGTAAAGAATGACAGTAAATACTAAATTATTGAAACGCAAACCTAAATTTTGAATTCAATTTAAAATATTTCTCCAAAATCTTTGTTTGCACCTAATACTCATGTTTCGTGCATTTGTTTTCTCATTTCATTCAAAAACAACTCGGATAGATTTTTCGTAAAGAATGACAGTAAATACTAAATTATTGAAATGCAAACGTAAATTTGAATTCAATTTAAGATATTTCTCCACAATCTTTGTTTGCACCTAATACTCATGTTTCGTGCATTTGTTTGCTCATTTCATTCAAAAACAACTCGGATAGATTTTTCGTAAAGAATGATAGTAAATACTAAATTATTCAAATGCAAACCAAAATTTGTATTCAATTCAAAATATTTGTCCAGAATCTCTGTTTGCACCTAAAATTCATGTTTCGTGCATTTGTTTCCTGATTTCATTCAAAAACAACTCGGATAGATTTTTCGTAAAGAATGACAGTAAATACTAAATTATTCAAATGCAAACCTAAATTTGAATTCAATTTAAGATATTTCTCCACAATCTTTGTTTGCACCTAATACTCATGTTTCGTGCATTTGTTTGCTCATTTCATTCAAAAACAACTCGGATAGATTTTTCGTAAAGAATGATAGTAAATACCAAATTATTCAAATGCAAACCAAAATTTGAATTCAATTTAAAATATTTCTCCAAAATCTTTGTTTGCACCTAAAACTCATGTTTCGTGCATTTGTTTGCTCATTTCATTCAAAAACAACTCGGATAGATTTTTCGTAAAGAATGATAGTAAATACTAAATTATTCAAATGCAAACCAAAATTTGAATTCAATTCAAAATATTTGTCCAGAATCTCTGTTTGCACCTAAAATTCATGTATCGTGCATTTGTTTGCTGATTTCATTCAAAAACAACTCGGATTGATTTTTCATAAAGAATGATAGTAAATACTAAATTATTCAAATGCCAACCTAAATTTGAATTCAATTTAAGATATTTCTCAACAATCTTTGTTTGCACCTAATACTCATGTTTCGTGCATTTGTTTGCTCATTTCATTCAAAAACAACTCGGATAGATTTTTCGTAAAGAATGATAGTATATACTAAATTATTCAAATGCAAACCAAAATTTGTATTCAATTCAAAATATTTCTCCAAAATCTCTGTTTGCACCTAATACTCATGTTTCGTGCATTTGTTTGCTCATTTCATTCAAAAACAACTCGGATAGATTTTTCGTAAAGAATGATAGTAAATACTAAATTATTCAAATGCAAACCAAAATTTGAATTCAATTTAAAATATTTCTCCAAAATCTCTGTTTGCACCTAATACTCATGTTTCGTGCATTTGTTTTCTCATTTAATTCAAAAACAACTCGGATAGATTTTTCGTAAAGAATGACAGTAAATACTAAATTATTGAAACGCAAACCTAAATTTGAATTCAATTTAAAATATTTCTCCAAAATCTTTGTTTGCACCTAATACTCATGTTTCGTGCATTTGTTTTCTCATTTCATTCAAAAACAACTCGGATAGATTTTTCGTAAAGAATGACAGTAAATACTAAATTATTGAAATGCAAACGTAAATTTGAATTCAATTTAAGATATTTCTCCACAATCTTTGTTTGCACCTAATACTCATGTTTCGTGCATTTGTTTGCTCATTTCATTCAAAAACAACTCGGATAGATTTTTCGTAAAGAATGATAGTAAATACTAAATTATTCAAATGCAAACCAAAATTTGTATTCAATTCAAAATATTTGTCCAGAATCTCTGTTTGCACCTAAAATTCATGTTTCGTGCATTTGTTTCCTGATTTCATTCAAAAACAACTCGGATAGATTTTTCGTAAAGAATAACAGTAAATACTAAATTATTCAAATGCAAACCTAAATTTGAATTCAATTTAAGATATTTCTCCACAATCTTTGTTTGCACCTAATACTCATGTTTCGTGCATTTGTTTGCTCATTTCATTCAAAAACAACTCGGATAGATTTTTCGTAAAGAATGATAGTAAATACCAAATTATTCAAATGCAAACCAAAATTTGAATTCAATTTAAAATATTTCTCCAAAATCTTTGTTTGCACCTAAAACTCATGTTTCGTGCATTTGTTTGCTCATTTCATTCAAAAACAACTCGGATAGATTTTTCGTAAAGAATGATAGTAAATACTAAATTATTCAAATGCAAACCAAAATTTGAATTCAATTCAAAATATTTGTCCAGAATCTCTGTTTGCACCTAAAATTCATGTATCGTGCATTTGTTTGCTGTTTTCATTCAAAAACAACTCGGATTGATTTTTCATAAAGAATGATAGTAAATACTAAATTATTCAAATGCCAACCTAAATTTGAATTCAATTTAAGATATTTCTCCACAATCTTTGTTTGCACCTAATACTCATGTTTCGTGCTTTTGTTTGCTCATTTCATTCAAAAACAACTCGGATAGATTTTTCGTAAAGAATGATAGTAAATACTAAATTATTCAAATGCCAACCTAAATTTGAATTCAATTTAAGATATTTCTCCACAATCTTTGTTTGCACCTAATACTCATGTTTCGTGCATTTGTTTGCTGATTTCATTCAAAAATAACTCGGATAGATTTTTCGTAAAGAATGATAGTAAATACTAAATTATTGAAATGCAAACCTAAATTTGAATTCAATTTAAGATATTTCTCCACAATCTTTGTTTGCACCTAATACTCATGTTTCGTGCATTTGTTTGCTCATTTCATTCAAAAACAACTCGGATAGATTTTTCGTAAAGAATGATAGTAAATACTAAATTATTCAAATGCAAACCAAAATTTGTATTCAATTCAAAATATTTGTCCAGAATCTCTGTTTGCACCTAAAATTCATGTTTCGTGCATTTGTTTGCTGATTTCATTCAAAAACAACTCGGATAGATTTTTCGTAAAGAATGATAGTAAATACTAAATTATTCAAATACAAACCAAAATTTGTATTCAATTCAAAATATTTCTCCAAAATCTCTGTTTGCACCTAATACTCATGTTTCGTGCATTTGTTTGCTCATTTCATTCAAAAACAACTCGGATAGATTTTTCGTAAAGAATGATAGTAAATACTAAATTATTCAAATGCAAACCAAAATTTGTATTCAATTCAAAATATTTGTCCAGAATCTCTGTTTGCACCTAAAATTCATGTTTCGTGCATTTGTTTCCTGATTTCATTCAAAAACAACTCGGATATATTTTTCGTAAAGAATGACAGTAAATACTAAATTATTCAAATGCAAACCTAAATTTTAATTCAATTTAAGATATTTCTCCACAATCTTTGTTTGCACCTAATACTCATGTTTCGTGCATTTGTTTGCTCATTTCATTCAAAAACAACTCGGATAGATTTTTCGTAAAGAATGATAGTAAATACCAAATTATTCAAATGCAAACCAAAATTTGAATTCAATTTAAAATATTTCTCCAAAATCTTTGTTTGCACCTAAAACTCATTTTTCGTGCATTTGTTTGCTCATTTCATTCAAAAACTACTCGGATAGATTTTTCGTAAAGAATGATAGTAAATACTAAATTATTGAAATGCAAACCTAAATTTGAATTCAATTTAAGATATTTCTCCACAATCTTTGTTTGCACCTAATACTCATGTTTCGTGCATTTGTTTGCTCATTTCATTCAAAAACAACTCGGATAGATTTTTCGTAAAGAATGATAGTAAATACTAAATTATTCAAATGCAAACCAAAATTTGTATTCAATTCAAAATATTTGTCCAGAATCTCTGTTTGCACCTAAAATTCATGTTTCGTGCATTTGTTTCCTGATTTCATTCAAAAACAACTCGGATATATTTTTCGTAAAGAATGACAGTAAATACTAAATTATTCAAATGCAAACCTAAATTTGAATTCAATTTAAGATATTTCTCCACAATCTTTGTTTGCACCTAATACTCATGTTTCGTGCATTTGTTTGCTCATTTCATTCAAAAACAACTCGGATAGATTTTTCGTAAAGAATGATAGTAAATACCAAATTATTCAAATGCAAACCAAAATTTGAATTCAATTTAAAATATTTCTCCAAAATCTTTGTTTGCACCTAAAACTCATTTTTCGTGCATTTGTTTGCTCATTTCATTCAAAAACTACTCGGATAGATTTTTCGTAAAGAATGATAGTAAATACTAAATTATTCAAATGCAAACCTAAATTTGAATTCAATTTAAGATATTTCTCCACAATCTTTGTTTGCACCTAATACTCATGTTTCGTGCATTTGTTTGCTCATTTCATTCAAAAACAACTCGGATAGATTTTTCGTAAAGAATGATAGTAAATACTAAATTATTCAAATGCAAACCAAAATTTGTATTCAATTCAAAATATTTGTCCAGAATCTCTGTTTGCACCTAAAAGTCATGTTTCGTGCATTTGTTTGCTGATTTCATTCAAAAACAACTCGGATAGATTTTTCGTAAAGAATGATAGTAAATACTAAATTATTCAAATGCAAACCAAAATTTGTATTCAATTCAAAATATTTCTCCAAAATCTCTGTTTGCACCTAATACTCATGTTTCGTGCATTTGTTTGCTCATTTCATTCAAAAACAACTCGGATAGATTTTTCGTAAAGAATGATAGTAAATACTAAATTATTCAAATGCAAACCAAAATTTGTATTCAATTCAAAATATTTGTCCAGAATCTCTGTTTGCACCTAAAATTCATGTTTCGTGCATTTGTTTCCTGATTTCATTCAAAAACAACTCGGATATATTTTTCGTAAAGAATGACAGTAAATACTAAACTATTCAAATGCAAACCTAAATTTGAATTCAATTTAAGATATTTCTCCACAATCTTTGTTTGCACCTAATACTCATGTTTCGTGCATTTGTTTGCTCATTTCATTCAAAAACAACTCGGATAGATTTTTCGTAAAGAATGATAGTAAATACTAAATTATTCAAATGCCAACCTAAATTTGAATTCAATTTAAGATATTTCTCCACAATCTTTGTTTGCACCTAATACTCATGTTTCGTGCATTTGTTTGCTCATTTCATTCAAAAACAACTCGGATAGATTTTTCGTAAAGAATGATAGTAAATACTAAATTATTCAAATGCAAACCAAAATTTGTATTCAATTCAAAATATTTGTCCAGAATCTCTGTTTGCACCTAAAAGTCATGTTTCGTGCATTTGTTTGCTGATTTCATTCAAAAACAACTCGGATAGATTTTTCGTAAAGAATGATAGTAAATACTAAATTATTCAAATGCAAACCAAAATTTGTATTCAATTCAAAATATTTCTCCAAAATCTCTGTTTGCACCTAATACTCATGTTTCGTGCATTTGTTTGCTCATTTCATTCAAAAACAACTCGGATAGATTTTTCGTAAAGAATGATAGTAAATACTAAATTATTCAAATGCAAACCAAAATTTGTATTCAATTCAAAATATTTGTCCAGAATCTCTGTTTGCACCTAAAATTCATGTTTCGTGCATTTGTTTCCTGATTTCATTCAAAAACAACTCGGATATATTTTTCGTAAAGAATGACAGTAAATACTAAACTATTCAAATGCAAACCTAAATTTGAATTCAATTTAAGATATTTCTCCACAATCTTTGTTTGCACCTAATACTCATGTTTCGTGCATTTGTTTGCTCATTTCATTCAAAAACAACTCGGATAGATTTTTCGTAAAGAATGATAGTAAATACTAAATTATTCAAATGCCAACCTAAATTTGAATTCAATTTAAGATATTTCTCCACAATCTTTGTTTGCACCTAATACTCATGTTTCGTGCATTTGTTTGCTGATTTCATTCAAAAACAACTCGGATAGATTTTTCGTAAAGAATGATAGTAAATACTAAATTATTGAAATGCAAACCTAAATTTGAATTCAATTTAAGATATTTCTCCACAATCTTTGTTTGCACCTAATACTCATGTTTCGTGCATTTGTTTGCTCATTTCATTCAAAAACAACTCGGATAGATTTTTCGTAAAGAATGATAGTAAATACTAAATTATTCAAATGCAAACCAAAATTTGTATTCAATTCAAAATATTTGTCCAGAATCTCTGTTTGCACCTAAAATTCATGTTTCGTGCATTTGTTTGCTGATTTCATTCAAAAACAACTCGGATAGATTTTTCGTAAAGAATGATAGTAAATACTAAATTATTCAAATGCAAACCAAAATTTGTATTCAATTCAAAATATTTCTCCAAAATCTCTGTTTGCACCTAATACTCATGTTTCGTGCATTTGTTTGCTCATTTCATTCAAAAACAACTCGGATAGATTTTTTGGTAAAGAATGATAGTAAATACTAAATTATTCAAATGCAAACCAAAATTTGTATTCAATTCAAAATATTTGTCCAGAATCTCTGTTTGCACCTAAAATTCATGTTTCGTGCATTTGTTTCCTGATTTCATTCAAAAAAAACTCGGATATATTTTTCGTAAAGAATGACAGTAAATACTAAATTATTCAAATGCAAACCTAAATTTGAATTCAATTTAAGATATTTCTCCACAATCTTTGTTTGCACCTAATACTCATGTTTCGTGCATTTGTTTGCTCATTTCATTCAAAAACAACTCGGATAGATTTTTCGTAAAGAATGATAGTAAATACCAAATTATTCAAATGCAAACCAAAATTTGAATTCAATTTAAAATATTTCTCCAAAATCTTTGTTTGCACCTAAAACTCATTTTTCGTGCATTTGTTTGCTCATTTCATTCAAAAACTACTCGGATAGATTTTTCGTAAAGAATGATAGTAAATACTAAATTATTGAAATGCAAACCTAAATTTGAATTCAATTTAAGATATTTCTCCACAATCTTTGTTTGCACCTAATACTCATGTTTCGTGCATTTGTTTGCTCATTTCATTCAAAAACAACTCGGATAGATTTTTCGTAAAGAATGATAGTAAATACTAAATTATTCAAATGCAAACCAAAATTTGTATTCAATTCAAAATATTTGTCCAGAATCTCTGTTTGCACCTAAAATTCATGTTTCGTGCATTTGTTTCCTGATTTCATTCAAAAACAACTCGGATATATTTTTCGTAAAGAATGACAGTAAATACTAAATTATTCAAATGCAAACCTAAATTTGAATTCAATTTAAGATATTTCTCCACAATCTTTGTTTGCACCTAATACTCATGTTTCGTGCATTTGTTTGCTCATTTCATTCAAAAACAACTCGGATAGATTTTTCGTAAAGAATGATAGTAAATACCAAATTATTCAAATGCAAACCAAAATTTGAATTCAATTTAAAATATTTCTCCAAAATCTTTGTTTGCACCTAAAACTCATTTTTCGTTCATTTGTTTGCTCATTTCATTCAAAAACTACTCGGATAGATTTTTCGTAAAGAATGATAGTAAATACTAAATTATTCAAATGCAAACCTAAATTTGAATTCAATTTAAGATATTTCTCCACAATCTTTGTTTGCACCTAATACTCATGTTTCGTGCATTTGTTTGCTCATTTCATTCAAAAACAACTCGGATAGATTTTTCGTAAAGAATGATAGTAAATACTAAATTATTCAAATGCAAACCAAAATTTGTATTCAATTCAAAATATTTGTCCAGAATCTCTGTTTGCACCTAAAAGTCATGTTTCGTGCATTTGTTTGCTGATTTCATTCAAAAACAACTCGGATAGATTTTTCGTAAAGAATGATAGTAAATACTAAATTATTCAAATGCAAACCAAAATTTGTATTCAATTCAAAATATTTCTCCAAAATCTCTGTTTGCACCTAATACTCATGTTTCGTGCATTTGTTTGCTCATTTCATTCAAAAACAACTCGGATAGATTTTTCGTAAAGAATGATAGTAAATACTAAATTATTCAAATGCAAACCAAAATTTGTATTCAATTCAAAATATTTGTCCAGAATCTCTGTTTGCACCTAAAATTCATGTTTCGTGCATTTGTTTCCTGATTTCATTCAAAAACAACTCGGATATATTTTTCGTAAAGAATGACAGTAAATACTAAACTATTCAAATGCAAACCTAAATTTGAATTCAATTTAAGATATTTCTTCACAATATTTGTTTGCACCTAATACTCATGTTTCGTGCATTTGTTTGCTCATTTCATTCAAAAACAACTCGGATAGATTTTTCGTAAAGAATGATAGTAAATACCAAATTATTCAAATGCAAACCAAAATTTGAATTCAATTTAAAATTTTTCTCCAAAATCTTTGTTTGCACCTAAAACTCATTTTTCGTGCATTTGTTTGCTCATTTCATTCAAAAACTACTCGGATAGATTTTTCGTAAAGAATGATAGTCAATACTAAATTATTGAAATGCAAACCTAAATTTGAATTCAATTTAAGATATTTCTCCACAATCTTTGTTTGCACCTAATACTCATGTTTCGTGCATTTGTTTGCTCATTTCATTCAAAAACAACTCGGATAGATTTTTCGTAAAGAATGATAGTAAATACTAAATTATTCAAATGCAAACCAAAATTTGTATTCAATTCAAAATATTTGTCCAGAATCTCTGTTTGCACCTAAAATTCATGTTTCGTGCATTTGTTTGCTGATTTCATTCAAAAACAACTCGGATAGATTTTTCGTAAAGACTGATAGTAAATACTAAATTATTCAAATGCAAACCAAAATTTGTATTCAATTCAAAATATTTCTCCACAATCTCTGTTTGCACCTAATACTCATGTTTCGTGCATTTGTTTGCTCATTTCATTCAAAAACTACTCGGATAGATTTTTCGTAAAGAATGATAGTAAATACTAAATTATTGAAATGCAAACCTAAATTTGAATTCAATTTAAGATATTTCTCCACAATCTTTGTTTGCACCTAATACTCATGTTTCGTGCATTTGTTTGCTCATTTCATTCAAAAACAACTCGGATAGATTTTTCGTAAAGAATGATAGTAAATACTAAATTATTCAAATGCAAACCAAAATTTGAATTCAATTTAAGATATTTCTCCACAATCTTTGTTTGCACCTAATACTCATGTTTCGTGCATTTGTTTGCTCATTTCATTCAAAAACAACTCGGATAGATTTTTCGTAAAGAATGATAGTAAATACTAAATTATTCAAATGCAAACCAAAATTTGTATTCAATTCAAAAT
Organism: Juncus effusus; assembly: GCA_027726005.1. Taxonomy (NCBI): domain Eukaryota; kingdom Viridiplantae; phylum Streptophyta; class Magnoliopsida; order Poales; family Juncaceae; genus Juncus; species Juncus effusus. The sequence continues at coordinate 6,384,794 of CM050893.1, forward strand.
ATTTGTCCAGAATCTCTGTTTGCACCTAAAATTCATGTTTCGTGCATTTGTTTGCTGATTTCATTCAAAAACAACTCGGATAGATTTTTCGTAAAGAATGATAGTAAATACTAAATTATTCAAATGCAAACCAAAATTTGTATTCAATTCAAAATATTTCTCCACAATCTCTGTTTGCACCTAATACTCATGTTTCGTGCATTTGTTTGCTCATTTCATTCAAAAACTACTCGGATAGATTTTTCGTAAAGAATGATAGTAAATACTAAATTATTGAAATGCAAACCTAAATTTGAATTCAATTTAAGATATTTCTCCACAATCTTTGTTTGCACCTAATACTCATGTTTCGTGCATTTGTTTGCTCATTTCATTCAAAAACAACTCGGATAGATTTTTCGTAAAGAATGATAGTAAATACTAAATTATTCAAATGCAAACCAAAATTTGTATTCAATTCAAAATATTTCTCCACAATCTCTGTTTGCACCTAATACTCATGTTTCGTGCATTTGTTTGCTCATTTCATTCAAAAACAACTCGGATAGATTTTTCGTAAAGAATGACAGTAAATACTAAATTATTCAAATGCAAACCTAAATTTGAATTCAATTTAAGATATTTCTCCACAATCTTTGTTTGCACCTAATACTCATGTTTCGTGCATTTGTTTGCTCATTTCATTCAAAAACAACTCGGATAGATTTTTCATAAAGAATGATAGTAAATACTAAATTATTCAAATGCAAACCAAAATTTGTATTCAATTCAAAATATTTGTCCAGAATCTCTGTTTGCACCTAAAATTCATGTTTCGTGCATTTGTTTGCTGATTTCATTCAAAAACAACTCGGATAGATTTTTCGTAAAGAATGATAGTAAATACTAAATTATTCAAATGCAAACCAAAATTTGTATTCAATTCAAAATATTTCTCCACAATCTCTGTTTGCACCTAATACTCATGTTTCGTGCATTTGTTTGCTCATTTCATTCAAAAACTACTCGGATAGATTTTTCGTAAAGAATGATAGTAAATACTAAATTATTGAAATGCAAACCTAAATTTGAATTCAATTTAAGATATTTCTCCACAATCTTTGTTTGCACCTAATACTCATGTTTCGTGCATTTGTTTGCTCATTTCATTCAAAAACAACTCGGATAGATTTTTCGTAAAGAATGATAGTAAATACTAAATTATTCAAATGCAAACCAAAATTTGAATTCAATTTAAGATATTTCTCCACAATCTTTGTTTGCACCTAATACTCATGTTTCGTGCATTTGTTTGCTCATTTCATTCAAAAACAACTCGGATAGATTTTTCGTAAAGAATGATAGTAAATACTAAATTATTCAAATGCAAACCAAAATTTGTATTCAATTCAAAATATTTGTCCAGAATCTCTGTTTGCACCTAAAATTCATGTTTCGTGCATTTGTTTGCTGATTTCATTCAAAAACAACTCGGATAGATTTTTCGTAAAGAATGATAGTAAATACTAAATTATTCAAATGCAAACCAAAATTTGTATTCAATTCAAAATATTTCTCCACAATCTCTGTTTGCACCTAATACTCATGTTTCGTGCATTTGTTTGCTCATTTCATTCAAAAACTACTCGGATAGATTTTTCGTAAAGAATGATAGTAAATACTAAATTATTGAAATGCAAACCTAAATTTGAATTCAATTTAAGATATTTCTCCACAATCTTTGTTTGCACCTAATACTCATGTTTCGTGCATTTGTTTGCTCATTTCATTCAAAAACAACTCGGATAGATTTTTCGTAAAGAATGATAGTAAATACTAAATTATTCAAATGCAAACCAAAATTTGTATTCAATTCAAAATATTTCTCCACAATCTCTGTTTGCACCTAATACTCATGTTTCGTGCATTTGTTTGCTCATTTCATTCAAAAACAACTCGGATAGATTTTTCGTAAAGAATGACAGTAAATACTAAATTATTCAAATGCAAACCTAAATTTGAATTCAATTTAAGATATTTCTCCACAATCTTTGTTTGCACCTAATACTCATGTTTCGTGCATTTGTTTGCTCATTTCATTCAAAAACAACTCGGATAGATTTTTCGTAAAGAATGATAGTAAATACCAAATTATTCAAATGCAAACCAAAATTTGAATTCAATTTAAAATATTTCTCCAAAATCTTTGTTTGCACCTAAAACTCATTTTTCGTGCATTTGTTTGCTCATTTCATTCAAAAACTACTCGGATAGATTTTTCGTAAAGAATGATAGTAAATACTAAATTATTGAAATGCAAACCTAAATTTGAATTCAATTTAAGATATTTCCCCACAATCTTTGTTTGCACCTAATACTCATGTTTCGTGCATTTGTTTGCTCATTTCATTCAAAAACAACTCGGATAGATTTTTCGTAAAGAATGATAGTAAATACTAAATTATTCAAATGCAAACCAAAATTTGTATTCAATTCAAAATATTTGTCCAGAATCTCTGTTTGCACCTAAAAGTCATGTTTCGTGCATTTGTTTGCTGATTTCATTCAAAAACAACTCGGATAGATTTTTCGTAAAGAATGATAGTAAATACTAAATTATTCAAATGCAAACCAAAATTTGTATTCAATTCAAAATATTTCTCCAAAATCTCTGTTTGCACCTAATACTCATGTTTCGTGCATTTGTTTGCTCATTTCATTCAAAAACAACTCGGATAGATTTTTCGTAAAGAATGATAGTAAATACTAAATTATTCAAATGCAAACCAAAATTTGTATTCAATTCAAAATATTTGTCCAGAATCTCTGTTTGCACCTAAAATTCATGTTTCGTGCATTTGTTTCCTGATTTCATTCAAAAACAACTCGGATATATTTTTCGTAAAGAATGACAGTAAATACTAAACTATTCAAATGCAAACCTAAATTTGAATTCAATTTAAGATATTTCTCCACAATATTTGTTTGCACCTAATACTCATGTTTCGTGCATTTGTTTGCTCATTTCATTCAAAAACAACTCGGATAGATTTTTCGTAAAGAATGATAGTAAATACCAAATTATTCAAATGCAAACCAAAATTTGAATTCAATTTAAAATTTTTCTCCAAAATCTTTGTTTGCACCTAAAACTCATTTTTCGTGCATTTGTTTGCTCATTTCATTCAAAAACTACTCGGATAGATTTTTCGTAAAGAATGATAGTCAATACTAAATTATTGAAATGCAAACCTAAATTTGAATTCAATTTAAGATATTTCTCCACAATCTTTGTTTGCACCTAATACTCATGTTTCGTGCATTTGTTTGCTCATTTCATTCAAAAACAACTCGGATAGATTTTTCGTAAAGAATGATAGTAAATACTAAATTATTCAAATGCAAACCAAAATTTGTATTCAATTCAAAATATTTGTCCAGAATCTCTGTTTGCACCTAAAATTCATGTTTCGTGCATTTGTTTGCTGATTTCATTCAAAAACAACTCGGATAGATTTTTCGTAAAGACTGATAGTAAATACTAAATTATTCAAATGCAAACCAAAATTTGTATTCAATTCAAAATATTTCTCCACAATCTCTGTTTGCACCTAATACTCATGTTTCGTGCATTTGTTTGCTCATTTCATTCAAAAACTACTCGGATAGATTTTTCGTAAAGAATGATAGTAAATACTAAATTATTGAAATGCAAACCTAAATTTGAATTCAATTTAAGATATTTCTCCACAATCTTTGTTTGCACCTAATACTCATGTTTCGTGCATTTGTTTGCTCATTTCATTCAAAAACAACTCGGATAGATTTTTCGTAAAGAATGATAGTAAATACTAAATTATTCAAATGCAAACCAAAATTTGAATTCAATTTAAGATATTTCTCCACAATCTTTGTTTGCACCTAATACTCATGTTTCGTGCATTTGTTTGCTCATTTCATTCAAAAACAACTCGGATAGATTTTTCGTAAAGAATGATAGTAAATACTAAATTATTCAAATGCAAACCAAAATTTGTATTCAATTCAAAATATTTGTCCAGAATCTCTGTTTGCACCTAAAATTCATGTTTCGTGCATTTGTTTGCTGATTTCATTCAAAAACAACTCGGATAGATTTTTCGTAAAGAATGATAGTAAATACTAAATTATTCAAATGCAAACCAAAATTTGTATTCAATTCAAAATATTTGTCCAGAATCTCTGTTTGCACCTAAAATTCATGTTTCGTGCATTTGTTTGCTCATTTCATTCAAAAACTACTCGGATAGATTTTTCGTAAAGAATGATAGTAAATACTAAATTATTCAAATGCAAACCAAAATTTGTATTCAATTCAAAATATTTCTCCACAATCTCTGTTTGCACCTAATACTCATGTTTCGTGCATTTGTTTGCTCATTTCATTCAAAAACTACTCGGATAGATTTTTCGTAAAGAATGATAGTAAATACTAAATTATTGAAATGCAAACCTAAATTTGAATTCAATTTAAGATATTTCTCCACAATCTTTGTTTGCACCTAATACTCATGTTTCGTGCATTTGTTTGCTCATTTCATTCAAAAACAACTCGGATAGATTTTTCGTAAAGAATGACAGTAAATACTAAATTATTCAAATGCAAACCAAAATTTGTATTCAATTCAAAATATTTCTCCACAATCTCTGTTTGCACCTAATACTCATGTTTCGTGCATTTGTTTGCTCATTTGATTCAAAAACAACTCGGATAGATTTTTCGTAAAGAATGACAGTAAATACTAAATTATTCAAATGCAAACCTAAATTTGAATTCAATTTAAGATATTTCTCCACAATCTTTGTTTGCACCTAATACTCATGTTTCGTGCATTTGTTTGCTCATTTCATTCAAAAACAACTCGGATAGATTTTTCGTAAAGAATGATAGTAAATACCAAATTATTCAAATGCAAACCAAAATTTGAATTCAATTTAAAATATTTCTCCAAAATCTTTGTTTGCACCTAAAACTCATTTTTCGTGCATTTGTTTGCTCATTTCATTCAAAAACTACTCGGATAGATTTTTCGTAAAGAATGATAGTAAATACTAAATTATTGAAATGCAAACCTAAATTTGAATTCAATTTAAGATATTTCCCCACAATCTTTGTTTGCACCTAATACTCATGTTTCGTGCATTTGTTTGCTCATTTCATTCAAAAACAACTCGGATAGATTTTTCGTAAAGAATGACAGTAAATACTAAATTATTCAAATGCAAACCAAAATTTGTATTCAATTCAAAATATTTGTCCAGAATCTCTGTTTGCACCTAAAATTCATGTTTCGTGCATTTGTTTCCTGATTTCATTCAAAAACAACTCGGATATATTTTTCGTAAAGAATGACAGTAAATACTAAATTATTCAAATGCAAACCTAAATTTGAATTCAATTTAAGATATTTCTCCACAATCTTTGTTTGCACCTAATACTCATGTTTCGTGCATTTGTTTGCTCATTTCATTCAAAAACAACTCGGATAGATTTTTCGTAAAGAATGATAGTAAATACCAAATTATTCAAACGCAAACCAAAATTTGAATTCAATTTAAAATATTTCTCCAAAATCTTTGTTTGCACCTAAAACTCATTTTTCGTGCATTTGTTTGCTCATTTCATTCAAAAACAACTCGGATAGATTTTTCGTAAAGAATGATAGTAAATACTAAATTATTGAAATGCAAACCTAAATTTGTATTCAATTCAAGATATTTCTCCACAATCTTTGTTTGCACCTAATACTCATGTTTCGTGCATTTGTTTGCTCATTTCATTCAAAAACAACTCGGATAGATTTTTCGTAAAGAATGATAGTAAATACTAAATTATTCAAATGCAAACCTAAATTTGTATTCAATTCAAAATATTTCTCCACAATCTCTGTTTGCACCTAATACTCATGTTTCGTGCATTTGTTTGCTGATTTCATTCAAAAACAACTCGGATAGATTTTTCGTAAAGAATGATAGTAAATACTAAATTATTCAAATGCAAACCAAAATTTTAATTCAATTCAAAATATTTCTCCACAATCTCTGTTTGCACCTAATACTCATGTTTCGTGCATTTGTTTGCTCATTTCATTCAAAAACTACTCGGATAGATTTTTCGTAAAGAATGATAGTATATACTAAATTATTCAAATGCAAACCTAAATTTTAATTCAATTTAAGATATTTCTCCACAATCTTTGTTTGCACCTAATACTCATGTTTCGTGCATTTGTTTGCTCATTTCATTCAAAAACAACTCGGATAGATTTTTCGTAAAGAATGATAGTATATACTAAATTATTCAAATGCAAACCAAAATTTGTATTCAATTCAAAATATTTCTCCAAAATCTCTGTTTGCACCTAATACTCATGTTTCGTGCATTTGTTTGCTCATTTCATTCAAAAACAACTCGGATAGATTTTTCGTAAAGAATGATTGTAAATACTAAATTATTCAAATGCAAACCAAAATTTGAATTCAATTTAAAATATTTCTCCAAAATCTCTGTTTGCACCTAATACTCATGTTTCGTGCATTTGTTTTCTCATTTCATTCAAAAACAACTCGGATAGATTTTTCGTAAAGAATGACAGTAAATACTAAATTATTGAAACGCAAACCTAAATTTGAATTCAATTTAAAATATTTCTCCAAAATCTTTGTTTGCACCTAATACAAATGTTTCGTGCATTTGTTTTCTCATTTCATTCAAAAACAACTCGGATAGATTTTTCGTAAAGAATGACAGTAAATACTAAATTATTGAAATGCAAACGTAAATTTGAATTCAATTTAAGATATTTCTCCACAATCTTTGTTTGCACCTAATACTCATGTTTCGTGCATTTGTTTGCTCATTTCATTCAAAAACAACTCGGATAGATTTTTCGTAAAGAATGATAGTAAATACTAAATTATTCAAATGCAAACCAAAATTTGAATTCAATTCAAAATATTTGTCCAGAATCTCTGTTTGCACCTAAAATTCATGTATCGTGCATTTGTTTGCTGATTTCATTCAAAAACAACTCGGATCGATTTTTCGTAAAGAATGATAGTAAATACTAAATTATTCAAATGCCAACCTAAATTTGAATTCAATTTAAGATATTTCTCCACAATCTTTGTTTGCACCTAATACTCATGTTTCGTGCTTTTGTTTGCTCATTCCATTCAAAAACAACTCGGATAGATTTTTCGTAAAGAATGATAGTAAATACTAAATTATTCAAATGCAAACCAAAATTTGTATTCAAATCAAAATATTTCTCCACAATCTCTGTTTGCACCTAATACTCATGTTTCGTGCATTTGTTTGCTCATTTCATTCAAAAACAGCTCGGAGAGATTTTTCGTAAAGAATGATAGTAAATACTAAATTATTCAAATGCAAACCTAAATTTGAATTCAATTTAAAATATTTCTCCACAATCTTTGTTTGCACCTAAAACTCATGTTTCGTGCATTTGTTTGCTCATTTCATTCAAAAACAACTCGGATAGATTTTTCGTAAAGAATGATAGTAAATACTAAATTATTCAAATGCAAACCTAAATTTGAATTCAATTTAAGATATTTCTCCACAATCTTTGTTTGCACCTAATACTCATGTTTCGTTCTTTTGTTTTCTCATTTCATTCAAAAACAACTCGTATAGATTTTTCGTAAAGAATGACAGTAAATACTATATTATTCAAATCCAAACCTAAATTTGAATTCAATTTAAGATATTTCTCCACAATCTTTGTTTGCACCTAATACACATGTTTCGTGCATTTGTTTGCTCATTTCATTCAAAAACAACTCGGATAGATTTTTCGTAAAGAATGATAGTAAATACCAAATTATTCAAATGCAAACCAAAATTTGAATTCAATTTAAAATTTTTCTCCAAAATCTTTGTTTGCACCTAAAACTCATTTTTCGTGCATTTGTTTGCTCATTTCATTCAAAAACTACTCGGATAGATTTTTCGTAAAGAATGATAGTCAATACTAAATTATTGAAATGCAAACCTAAATTTGAATTCAATTTAAGATATTTCTCCACAATCTTTGTTTGCACCTAATACTCATGTTTCGTGCATTTGTTTGCTCATTTCATTCAAAAACAACTCGGATAGATTTTTCGTAAAGAATGATAGTAAATACTAAATTATTCAAATGCAAACCAAAATTTGTATTCAATTCAAAATATTTGTCCAGAATCTCTGTTTGCACCTAAAATTCATGTTTCGTGCATTTGTTTGCTGATTTCATTCAAAAACAACTCGGATAGATTTTTCGTAAAGACTGATATTAAATACTAAATTATTCAAATGCAAACCAAAATTTGTATTCAATTCAAAATATTTCTCCACAATCTCTGTTTGCACCTAATACTCATGTTTCGTGCATTTGTTTGCTCATTTCATTCAAAAACTACTCGGATAGATTTTTCGTAAAGAATGATAGTAAATACTAAATTATTGAAATGCAAACCTAAATTTGAATTCAATTTAAGATATTTCTCCACAATCTTTGTTTGCACCTAATACTCATGTTTCGTGCATTTGTTTGCTCATTTCATTCAAAAACAACTCGGATAGATTTTTCGTAAAGAATGATAGTAAATACTAAATTATTCAAATGCAAACCAAAATTTGAATTCAATTTAAGATATTTCTCCACAATCTTTGTTTGCACCTAATACTCATGTTTCGTGCATTTGTTTGCTCATTTCATTCAAAAACAACTCGGATAGATTTTTCGTAAAGAATGATAGTAAATACTAAATTATTCAAATGCAAACCAAAATTTGTATTCAATTCAAAATATTTGTCCAGAATCTCTGTTTGCACCTAAAATTCATGTTTCGTGCATTTGTTTGCTGATTTCATTCAAAAACAACTCGGATAGATTTTTCGTAAAGAATGATAGTAAATACTAAATTATTCAAATGCAAACCAAAATTTGTATTCAATTCAAAATATTTGTCCAGAATCTCTGTTTGCACCTAAAATTCATGTTTCGTGCATTTGTTTGCTCATTTCATTCAAAAACTACTCGGATAGATTTTTCGTAAAGAATGATAGTAAATACTAAATTATTCAAATGCAAACCAAAATTTGTATTCAATTCAAAATATTTCTCCACAATCTCTGTTTGCACCTAATACTCATGTTTCGTGCATTTGTTTGCTCATTTCATTCAAAAACTACTCGGATAGATTTTTCGTAAAGAATGATAGTAAATACTAAATTATTGAAATGCAAACCTAAATTTGAATTCAATTTAAGATATTTCTCCACAATCTTTGTTTGCACCTAATACTCATGTTTCGTGCATTTGTTTGCTCATTTCATTCAAAAACAACTCGGATAGATTTTTCGTAAAGAATGACAGTAAATACTAAATTATTCAAATGCAAACCAAAATTTGTATTCAATTCAAAATATTTCTCCACAATCTCTGTTTGCACCTAATACTCATGTTTCGTGCATTTGTTTGCTCATTTGATTCAAAAACAACTCGGATAGATTTTTCGTAAAGAATGACAGTAAATACTAAATTATTCAAATGCAAACCTAAATTTGAATTCAATTTAAGATATTTCTCCACAATCTTTGTTTGCACCTAATACTCATGTTTCGTGCATTTGTTTGCTCATTTCATTCAAAAACAACTCGGATAGATTTTTCGTAAAGAATGATAGTAAATACCAAATTATTCAAATGCAAACCAAAATTTGAATTCAATTTAAAATATTTCTCCAAAATCTTTGTTTGCACCTAAAACTCATTTTTCGTGCATTTGTTTGCTCATTTCATTCAAAAACTACTCGGATAGATTTTTCGTAAAGAATGATAGTAAATACTAAATTATTGAAATGCAAACCTAAATTTGAATTCAATTTAAGATATTTCCCCACAATCTTTGTTTGCACCTAATACTCATGTTTCGTGCATTTGTTTGCTCATTTCATTCAAAAACAACTCGGATAGATTTTTCGTAAAGAATGACAGTAAATACTAAATTATTCAAATGCAAACCAAAATTTGTATTCAATTCAAAATATTTGTCCAGAATCTCTGTTTGCACCTAAAATTCATGTTTCGTGCATTTGTTTCCTGATTTCATTCAAAAACAACTCGGATATATTTTTCGTAAAGAATGACAGTAAATACTAAATTATTCAAATGCAAACCTAAATTTGAATTCAATTTAAGATATTTCTCCACAATCTTTGTTTGCACCTAATACTCATGTTTCGTGCATTTGTTTGCTCATTTCATTCAAAAACAACTCGGATAGATTTTTCGTAAAGAATGATAGTAAATACCAAATTATTCAAACGCAAACCAAAATTTGAATTCAATTTAAAATATTTCTCCAAAATCTTTGTTTGCACCTAAAACTCATTTTTCGTGCATTTGTTTGCTCATTTCATTCAAAAACAACTCGGATAGATTTTTCGTAAAGAATGATAGTAAATACTAAATTATTGAAATGCAAACCTAAATTTGTATTCAATTCAAGATATTTCTCCACAATCTTTGTTTGCACCTAATACTCATGTTTCGTGCATTTGTTTGCTCATTTCATTCAAAAACAACTCGGATAGATTTTTCGTAAAGAATGATAGTAAATACTAAATTATTCAAATGCAAACCAAAATTTGTATTCAATTCAAAATATTTCTCCACAATCTCTGTTTGCACCTAATACTCATGTTTCGTGCATTTGTTTGCTGATTTCATTCAAAAACAACTCGGATAGATTTTTCGTAAAGAATGATAGTAAATACTAAATTATTCAAATGCAAACCAAAATTTTAATTCAATTCAAAATATTTCTCCACAATCTCTGTTTGCACCTAATACTCATGTTTCGTGCATTTGTTTGCTCATTTCATTCAAAAACTACTCGGATAGATTTTTCGTAAAGAATGATAGTATATACTAAATTATTCAAATGCAAACCTAAATTTTAATTCAATTTAAGATATTTCTCCACAATCTTTGTTTGCACCTAATACTCATGTTTCGTGCATTTGTTTGCTCATTTCATTCAAAAACAACTCGGATAGATTTTTCGTAAAGAATGATAGTATATACTAAATTATTCAAATGCAAACCAAAATTTGTATTCAATTCAAAATATTTCTCCAAAATCTCTGTTTGCACCTAATACTCATGTTTCGTGCATTTGTTTGCTCATTTCATTCAAAAACAACTCGGATAGATTTTTCGTAAAGAATGATTGTAAATACTAAATTATTCAAATGCAAACCAAAATTTGAATTCAATTTAAAATATTTCTCCAAAATCTCTGTTTGCACCTAATACTCATGTTTCGTGCATTTGTTTTCTCATTTCATTCAAAAACAACTCGGATAGATTTTTCGTAAAGAATGACAGTAAATACTAAATTATTGAAACGCAAACCTAAATTTGAATTCAATTTAAAATATTTCTCCAAAATCTTTGTTTGCACCTAATACAAATGTTTCGTGCATTTGTTTTCTCATTTCATTCAAAAACAACTCGGATAGATTTTTCGTAAAGAATGACAGTAAATACTAAATTATTGAAATGCAAACGTAAATTTGAATTCAATTTAAGATATTTCTCCACAATCTTTGTTTGCACCTAATACTCATGTTTCGTGCATTTGTTTGCTCATTTCATTCAAAAACAACTCGGATAGATTTTTCGTAAAGAATGATAGTAAATACTAAATTATTCAAATGCAAACCAAAATTTGAATTCAATTCAAAATATTTGTCCAGAATCTCTGTTTGCACCTAAAATTCATGTATCGTGCATTTGTTTGCTGATTTCATTCAAAAACAACTCGGATCGATTTTTCGTAAAGAATGATAGTAAATACTAAATTATTCAAATGCCAACCTAAATTTGAATTCAATTTAAGATATTTCTCCACAATCTTTGTTTGCACCTAATACTCATGTTTCGTGCTTTTGTTTGCTCATTCCATTCAAAAACAACTCGGATAGATTTTTCGTAAAGAATGATAGTAAATACTAAATTATTCAAATGCAAACCAAAATTTGTATTCAAATCAAAATATTTCTCCACAATCTCTGTTTGCACCTAATACTCATGTTTCGTGCATTTGTTTGCTCATTTCATTCAAAAACAGCTCGGAGAGATTTTTCGTAAAGAATGATAGTAAATACTAAATTATTCAAATGCAAACCTAAATTTGAATTCAATTTAAAATATTTCTCCACAATCTTTGTTTGCACCTAAAACTCATGTTTCGTGCATTTGTTTGCTCATTTCATTCAAAAACAACTCGGATAGATTTTTCGTAAAGAATGATAGTAAATACTAAATTATTCAAATGCAAACCTAAATTTGAATTCAATTTAAGATATTTCTCCACAATCTTTGTCTGCACCTAATACTCATGTTTCGTTCTTTTGTTTTCTCATTTCATTCAAAAACAACTCGTATAGATTTTTCGTAAAGAATGACAGTAAATACTATATTATTCAAATCCAAACCTAAATTTGAATTCAATTTAAGATATTTCTCCACAATCTTTGTTTGCACCTAATACACATGTTTCGTGCATTTGTTTGCTCATTTCATTCAAAAACAACTCGGATAGATTTTTCATAAAGAATGATAGTAAATACTAAATTATTCAAATGCAAACCTAAATTTGAATTCAATTTAAGATATTTCTCCACAATCTTTGTTTGCACCTAATACTCATGTTTCGTGCATTTGTTTGCTCATTTCATTCAAAAACAACTCGGATAGATTTTTCGTAAAGAATGACAGTAAATACTAAATTATTCAAATGCAAACCAAAATTTGTATTCAATTCAAAATATTTGTCCAGAATCTCTATTTGCACCTAAAATTCATGTTTCGTGCATTTGTTTCCTGATTTCATTCAAAAACAACTCGGATAGATTTTTCGTAAAGAATGACAGTAAATACTAAATTATTCAATTGCAAACCTAAATTTGAATTCAATTTAAGATATTTCTCCACAATCTTTGTTTGCACCTAATACTCATGTTTCGTGCATTTGTTTGCTCATTTCATTCAAAAACAACTCGGATAGATTTTTCGTAAAGAATGATAGTAAATACCAAATTATTCAAATGCAAACCAAAATTTGAATTCAATTTAATATATTTCTCCAAAATCTTTGTTTGCACCTAAAATTCATGTTTCGTGCATTTGTTTGCTCATTTCATTCAAAAACAACTCGGATAGATTTTTCGTAAAGAATGATAGTAAATACTAAATTATTCAAATGCAAACCTAAATTTGAATTCAATTTAAGATATTTCTCCACAATCTTTGTTTGCACCTAATACTCATGTTTCGTGCTTTTGTTTTCTCATTTCATTCAAAAACAACTCGGATAGATTTTTCGTAAAGAATGACAGTAAATACTATATTATTCAAATGCAAACCTAAATTTGAATTCAATTTAAGATATTTCTCCACAATCTTTGTTTGCACCTAATACTCATGTTTCGTGCATTTGTTTGCTCATTTCATTCAAAAACAGCTCGGAGAGATTTTTCGTAAAGAATGATAGTAAATACTAAATTATTCAAATGCAAACCTAAATTTGAATTCAATTTAAAATATTTCTCCACAATCTTTGTTTGCACCTAAAACTCATGTTTCGTGCATTTGTTTGCTCATTTCATTCAAAAACAACTCGGATAGATTTTTCGTAAAGAATGATAGTAAATACTAAATTATTCAAATGCAAACCTAAATTTGAATTCAATTTAAGATATTTCTCCACAATCTTTGTTTGCACCTAATACTCATGTTTCGTTCTTTTGTTTTCTCATTTCATTCAAAAACAACTCGTATAGATTTTTCGTAAAGAATGACAGTAAATACTATATTATTCAAATCCAAACCTAAATTTGAATTCAATTTAAGATATTTCTCCACAATCTTTGTTTGCACCTAATACACATGTTTCGTGCATTTGTTTGCTCATTTCATTCAAAAACAACTCGGATAGATTTTTCATAAAGAATGATAGTAAATACTAAATTATTCAAATGCAAACCTAAATTTGAATTCAATTTAAGATATTTCTCCACAATCTTTGTTTGCACCTAATACTCATGTTTCGTGCATTTGTTTGCTCATTTCATTCAAAAACAACTCGGATAGATTTTTCGTAAAGAATGACAGTAAATACTAAATTATTCAAATGCAAACCAAAATTTGTATTCAATTCAAAATATTTGTCCAGAATCTCTATTTGCACCTAAAATTCATGTTTCGTGCATTTGTTTCCTGATTTCATTCAAAAACAACTCGGATAGATTTTTCGTAAAGAATGACAGTAAATACTAAATTATTCAATTGCAAACCTAAATTTGAATTCAATTTAAGATATTTCTCCACAATCTTTGTTTGCACCTAATACTCATGTTTCGTGCATTTGTTTGCTCATTTCATTCAAAAACAACTCGGATAGATTTTTCGTAAAGAATGATAGTAAATACCAAATTATTCAAATGCAAACCAAAATTTGAATTCAATTTAATATATTTCTCCAAAATCTTTGTTTGCACCTAAAATTCATGTTTCGTGCATTTGTTTGCTCATTTCATTCAAAAACAACTCGGATAGATTTTTCGTAAAGAATGATAGTAAATACTAAATTATTCAAATGCAAACCTAAATTTGAATTCAATTTAAGATATTTCTCCACAATCTTTGTTTGCACCTAATACTCATGTTTCGTGCTTTTGTTTTCTCATTTCATTCAAAAACAACTCGGATAGATTTTTCGTAAAGAATGACAGTAAATACTATATTATTCAAATGCAAACCTAAATTTGAATTCAATTTAAGATATTTCTCCACAATCTTTGTTTGCACCTAATACTCATGTTTCGTGCATTTGTTTGCTCATTTCATTCAAAAACAACTCGGTTAGATTTTTCATAAAGAATGATAGTAAATACTAAATTATTCAAATGCAAACCTAAATTTGAATTCAATTTAAGATATTTCTCCACAATCTTTGTTTGCACCTAATACTCATGTTTCGTGCATTTGTTTGCTCATTTCATTCAAAAACAACTCGGATAGATTTTTCGTAAAGAATGACAGTAAATACTAAATTATTCAAATGCAAACCAAAATTTGTATTCAATTCAAAATATTTCTCCAGAATCTCTGTTTGCACCTAAAATTCATGTTTCGTGCATTTGTTTCCTGATTTCATTCAAAAACAACTCGGATAGATTTTTCGTAAAGAATGACAGTAAATACTAAATTATTCAAATGCAAACCTAAATTTGAATTCAATTTAAGATATTTCTCCACAATCTTTGTTTGCACCTAATACTCATCTTTCGTGCATTTGTTTGCTCATTTCATTCAAAAACAACTCGGATAGATTTTTCGTAAAGAATGATAGTAAATACCAAATTATTCAAATGCAAACCAAAATTTGAATTCAATTTAAAATATTTCTCCAAAATCTTTGTTTGCACCTAAAACTCATGTTTCGTGCATTTGTTTGCTCATTTCATTCAAAAACAACTCGGATAGATTTTTCGTAAAGAATGATAGTAAATACTAAATTATTCAAATGCAAACCTAAATTTGAATTCAATTTAAGATATTTCTCCACAATCTTTGTTTGCACCTAATACTCATGTTTCGTGCTTTTGTTTTCTCATTTCATTCAAAAACAACTCGGATAGATTTTTCGTAAAGAATGACAGTAAATACTATATTATTCAAATGCAAACCTAAATTTGAATTCAATTTAAGATATTTCTCCACAATCTTTGTTTGCACCTAATACTCATGTTTCGTGCATTTGTTTGCTCATTTCATTCAAAAACAACTCGGATAGATTTTTCGTAAAGAATGATAGTAAATACCAAATTATTCAAATGCAAACCAAAATTTGAATTCAATTTAATATATTTCTCCAAAATCTTTGTTTGCACCTAAAATTCATGTTTCGTGCATTTGTTTGCTCATTTCATTCAAAAACAACTCGGATAGATTTTTCGTAAAGAATGATAGTAAATACTAAATTATTCAAATGCAAACCTAAATTTGAATTCAATTTAAGATATTTCTCCACAATCTTTGTTTGCACCTAATACTCATGTTTCGTGCTTTTGTTTTCTCATTTCATTCAAAAACAACTCGGATAGATTTTTCGTAAAGAATGACAGTAAATACTATATTATTCAAATGCAAACCTAAATTTGAATTCAATTTAAGATATTTCTCCACAATCTTTGTTTGCACCTAATACTCATGTTTCGTGCATTTGTTTGCTCATTTCATTCAAAAACAACTCGGATAGATTTTTCATAAAGAATGATAGTAAATACTAAATTATTCAAATGCAAACCTAAATTTGAATTCAATTTAAGATATTTCTCCACAATCTTTGTTTGCACCTAATACTCATGTTTCGTGCATTTGTTTGCTCATTTCATTCAAAAACAACTCGGATAGATTTTTCGTAAAGAATGACAGTAAATACTAAATTATTCAAATGCAAACCAAAATTTGTATTCAATTCAAAATATTTGTCCAGAATCTCTGTTTGCACCTAAAATTCATGTTTCGTGCATTTGTTTCCTGATTTCATTCAAAAACAACTCGGATAGATTTTTCGTAAAGAATGACAGTAAATACTAAATTATTCAAATGCAAACCAAAATTTGTATTCAATTCAAAATATTTGTCCAGAATCTCTGTTTGCACCTAAAATTCATGTTTCGTGCATTTGTTTCCTGATTTCATTCAAAAACAACTCGGATAGATTTTTCGTAAAGAATGACAGTAAATACTAAATTATTCAAATGCAAACCTAAATTTGAATTCAATTTAATATATTTCTCCACAATCTTTGTTTGCACCTAATACTCATCTTTCGTGCATTTGTTTGCTCATTTCATTCAAAAACAACTCGGATAGATTTTTCGTAAAGAATGATAGTAAATACTAAATTATTCAAATGCAAACCTAAATTTGAATTCAATTTAAGATATTTCTCCACAATCTTTGTTTGCACCTAATACTCATGTTTCGTGCTTTTGTTTTCTCATTTCATTCAAAAACAACTCGGATAGATTTTTCGTAAAGAATGACAGTAAATACTATATTATTCAAATGCAAACTTAAATTTGAATTCAATTTAAGATATTTCTCCACAATCTTTGTTTGCACCTAATACTCATGTTTCGTGCATTTGTTTGCTCATTTCATTCAAAAACAACTCGGATAGATTTTTCATAAAGAATGATAGTAAATACTAAATTATTCAAATGCAAACCTAAATTTGAATTCAATTTAAGATATTTCTCCACAATCTTTGTTTGCACCTAATACTCATGTTTCGTGCATTTGTTTGCTCATTTCATTCAAAAACAACTCGGATAGATTTTTCGTAAAGAATGACAGTAAATACTAAATTATTCAAATGCAAACCAAAATTTGTATTCAATTCAAAATATTTGTCCAGAATCTCTGTTTGCACCTAAAATTCATGTTTCGTGCATTTGTTTCCTGATTTCATTCAAAAACAACTCGGATAGATTTTTCGTAAAGAATGACAGTAAATACTAAATTATTCAAATGCAAACCTAAATTTGAATTCAATTTAAGATATTTCTCCACAATCTTTGTTTGCACCTAATACTCATCTTTCGTGCATTTGTTTGCTCATTTCATTCAAAAACAACTCGGATAGATTTTTCGTAAAGAATGATAGTAAATACCAAATTATTCAAATGCAAACCAAAATTTGAATTCAATTTAAAATATTTCTCCAAAATCTTTGTTTGCACCTAAAACTCATGTTTCGTGCATTTGTTTGCTCATTTCATTCAAAAACAACTCGGATAGATTTTTCGTAAAGAATGATAGTAAATACTAAATTATTCAAATGCAAACCAAAATTTGAATTCAATTCAAAATATTTGTCCAGAATCTCTGTTTGCACCTAAAATTCATGTTTCGTGCATTTGTTTGCTGATTTCATTCAAAAACAACTCGGATAGATTTTTCGTAAAGAATGATAGTAAATACTAAATTATTCAAATGCCAACCTAAATTTGAATTCAATTTAAGATATTTCTCCACAATCTTTGTTTGCACCTAATACTCATGTTTCGTGCTTTTGTTTGCTCATTTCATTCAAAAACAACTCGGATAGATTTTTCGTAAAGAATGATAGTAAATACTAAATTATTCAAATGCAAACCAAAATTTGTATTCAATTCAAAATATTTCTCCACAATCTCCGTTTGCACCTAATACTCATGTTTCGTGCATTTGTTTGCTCATTTCATTCAAAAACAGCTCGGAGAGATTTTTCGTAAAGAATGACAGTAAATACTAAATTATTCAAATGCAAACCTAAATTTGAATTCAATTTAAGATATTTCTCCACAATCTTTGTTTGCACCTAAAACTCATGTTTCGTGCATTTGTTTGCTCATTTCATTCAAAAACAACTCGGATAGATTTTTCGTAAAGAATGATAGTAAATACTAAATTATTCAAATGCAAACCAAAATTTGAATTCAATTCAAAATATTTGTCCAGAATCTCTGTTTGCACCTAAAATTCATGTTTCGTGCATTTGTTTGCTGATTTCATTCAAAAACAACTCGGATAGATTTTTCGTAAATAATGATAGTAAATACGAAATTATTCAAATGCCGACCTAAATTTGAATTCAATTTAAGA
Source organism: Juncus effusus (assembly GCA_027726005.1). Taxonomy (NCBI): domain Eukaryota; kingdom Viridiplantae; phylum Streptophyta; class Magnoliopsida; order Poales; family Juncaceae; genus Juncus; species Juncus effusus. The sequence goes on from CM050893.1 coordinate 6,403,548, forward strand.
TATTTCTCCACAATCTTTGTTTGCACCTAATACTCATGTTTCGTGCTTTTGTTTGCTCATTTCATTCAAAAACAACTCGGATAGATTTTTCGTAAAGAATGATAGTAAATACTAAATTATTCAAATGCAAACCAAAATTTGTATTCAATTCAAAATATTTCTCCACAATCTCTGTTTGCACCTAATACTCATGTTTCGTGCATTTGTTTGCTCATTTCATTCAAAAACAGCTCGGAGAGATTTTTCGTAAAGAATGACAGTAAATACTAAATTATTCAAATGCAAACCTAAATTTGAATTCAATTTAAGATATTTCTCCACAATCTTTGTTTGCACCTAAAACTCATGTTTCGTGCATTTGTTTGCTCATTTCATTCAAAAACAACTCGGATAGATTTTTCGTAAAGAATGATAGTAAATACTAAATTATTCAAATGCAAACCTAAATTTGAATTCAATTTAAGATATTTCTCCACAATCTTTGTTTGCACCTAATACTCATGTTTCGTGCTTTTGTTTTCTCATTTCATTCAAAAACAACTCGGATAGATTTTTCGTAAAGAATGACAGTAAATACTATATTATTCAAATGCAAACCTAAATTTGAATTCAATTTAAGATATTTCTCCACAATCTTTGTTTGCACCTAATACTCATGTTTCGTGCATTTGTTTGCTCATTTCATTCAAAAACAACTCGGTTAGATTTTTCGTAAAGAATGATAGTGAATACTAAATTATTCAAATGCAAACCTAAATTTGAATTCAATTTAAAATATTTCTCCACAATCTTTGTTTGCACCTAAAACTCATGTTTCGTGCATTTGTTTGCTCATTTCATTCAAAAACAACTCGGATAGATTTTTCGTAAAGAATGATAGAAAATACTAAATTATTCAAATGCAAACCTAAATTTGAATTCAATTTAAGATATTTCTCCACAATCTTTGTTTGCACCTAATACTCATGTTTCGTGCTTTTGTTTGCTCATTTCATTCAAAAACAACTCGGATAGATTTTTCGTAAAGAATGATAGTAAATACTAAATTATTCAAATGCAAACCAAAATTTGTATTCAATTCAAAATATTTCTCCACAATCTCTGTTTGCACCTAATACTCATGTTTCGTGCATTTGTTTGCTCATTTCATTCAAAAACAGCTCGGAGAGATTTTTCGTAAAGAATGATAGTAAATACTAAATTATTCAAATGCAAACCTAAATTTGAATTCGATTTAAAATATTTCTCCACAATCTTTGTTTGCACCTAAAACTCATGTTTCGTGCATTTGTTTGCTCATTTCATTCAAAAACAACTCGGATAGATTTTTCGTAAAGAATGATAGTAAATACTAAATTATTCAAATGCAAACCTAAATTTGAATTCAATTTAAGATATTTCTCCACAATCTTTGTTTGCACCTAATACTCATGTTTCGTGCTTTTGTTTTCTCATTTCATTCAAAAACAACTCGGATAGATTTTTCGTAAAGAATGACAGTAAATACTATATTATTCAAATGCAAACCTAAAATTGAATTCAATTTAAGATATTTCTCCACAATCTTTGTTTGCACCTAATACTCATGTTTCGTGCATTTGTTTGCTCATTTCATTCAAAAACAACTCGGATAGATTTTTCGTAAAGAATGATAGTGAATACTAAATTATTCAAATGCAAACCTAAATTTGAATTCAATTTAAAATATTTCTCCACAATCTTAGTTTGCACCTAAAACTCATGTTTCGTGCATTTGTTTGCTCATTTCATTCAAAAACAACTCGGATAGATTTTTCGTAAAGAATGATAGTAAATACTAAATTATTCAAATGCAAACCTAAATTTGAATTCAATTTAAGATATTTCTCCACAATCTTTGTTTGCACCTAATACTCATGTTTCGTTCTTTTGTTTTCTCATTTCATTCAAAAACAACTCGGATAGATTTTTCGTAAAGAATGACAGTAAATACTATATTATTCAAATGCAAACCTAAATTTGAATTCAATTTAAGATATTTCTCCACAATCTTTGTTTGCACCTAATACTCATGTTTCGTGCATTTGTTTGCTCTTTTCATTCAAAAACAACTCGGATAGATTTTTCATAAAGAATGATAGTAAATACTAAATTATTCAAATGCAAACCTAAATTTGAATTCAATTTAAGATATTTCTCCACAATCTTTGTTTGCACCTAATACTCATGTTTCGTGCATTTGTTTGCTCATTTCATTCAAAAACAACTCGGATAGATTTTTCGTAAAGAATGACAGTAAATACTAAATTATTCAAATGCAAACCAAAATTTGTATTCAATTCAAAATATTTGTCCAGAATCTCTGTTTGCACCTAAAATTCATGTTTCGTGCATTTGTTTCCTGATTTCATTCAAAAACAACTCGGATAGATTTTTCGTAAAGAATGACAGTAAATACTAAATTATTCAAATGCAAACCTAAATTTGAATTCAATTTAAGATATTTCTCCACAATCTTTGTTTGCACCTAATACTCATGTTTCGTGCATTTGTTTGCTCATTTCATTCAAAAACAACTCGGATAGATTTTTCGTAAAGAATGATAGTAAATACCAAATTATTCAAATGCAAACCAAAATTTGAATTCAATTTAATATATTTCTCCAAAATCTTTGTTTGCACCTAAAATTCATGTTTCGTGCATTTGTTTGCTCATTTCATTCAAAAACAACTCGGATAGATTTTTCGTAAAGAATGATAGTAAATACTAAATTATTCAAATGCAAACCTAAATTTGAATTCAATTTAAGATATTTCTCCACAATCTTTGTTTGCACCTAATACTCATGTTTCGTGCTTTTGTTTTCTCATTTCATTCAAAAACAACTCGGATAGATTTTTCGTAAAGAATGACAGTAAATACTATATTATTCAAATGCAAACCTAAATTTGAATTCAATTTAAGATATTTCTCCACAATCTTTGTTTGCACCTAATACTCATGTTTCGTGCATTTGTTTGCTCATTTCATTCAAAAACAACTCGGATAGATTTTTCATAAAGAATGATAGTAAATACTAAATTATTCAAATGCAAACCTGAATTTGAATTCAATTTAAGATATTTCTCCACAATCTTTGTTTGCACCTAATACTCATGTTTCGTGCATTTGTTTGCTCATTTCATTCAAAAACAACTCGGATAGATTTTTCGTAAAGAATAACAGTAAATACTAAATTATTCAAATGCAAACCAAAATTTGTATTCAATTCAAAATATTTGTCCAGAATCTCTGTTTGCACCTAAAATTCATGTTTCGTGCATTTGTTTCCTGATTTCATTCAAAAACAACTCGGATAGATTTTTCGTAAAGAATGACAGTAAATACTAAATTATTCAAATGCAAACCTAAATTTGAATTCAATTTAAGATATTTCTCCACAATCTTTGTTTGCACCTAATACTCATGTTTCGTGCATTTGTTTGCTCATTTCATTCAAAAACAACTCGGATAGATTTTTCGTAAAGAATGATAGTAAATACTAAATTATTCAAATGCAAACCTAAATTTGAATTCAATTTAAGATATTTCTCCACAATCTTTGTTTGCACCTAATACTCATGTTTCGTGCTTTTGTTTTCTCATTTCATTCAAAAACAACTCGGATAGATTTTTCGTAAAGAATGACAGTAAATACTATATTATTCAAATGCAAACCTAAATTTGAATTCAATTTAAGATATTTCTCCACAATCTTTGTTTGCACCTAATACTCATGTTTCGTGCATTTGTTTGCTCATTTCATTCAAAAACAACTCGGATAGATTTTTCGTAAAGAATGATAGTGAATACTAAATTATTCAAATGCAAACCTAAATTTGAATTCAATTTAAAATATTTCTCCACAATCTTAGTTTGCACCTAAAACTCATGTTTCGTGCATTTGTTTGCTCATTTCATTCAAAAACAACTCGGATAGATTTTTCGTAAAGAATGATAGTAAATACTAAATTATTCAAATGCAAACCTAAATTTGAATTCAATTTAAGATATTTCTCCACAATCTTTGTTTGCACCTAATACTCATGTTTCGTTCTTTTGTTTTCTCATTTCATTCAAAAACAACTCGGATAGATTTTTCGTAAAGAATGACAGTAAATACTATATTATTCAAATGCAAACCTAAATTTGAATTCAATTTAAGATATTTCTCCACAATCTTTGTTTGCACCTAATACTCATGTTTCGTGCATTTGTTTGCTCTTTTCATTCAAAAACAACTCGGATAGATTTTTCATAAAGAATGATAGTAAATACTAAATTATTCAAATGCAAACCTAAATTTGAATTCAATTTAAGATATTTCTCCACAATCTTTGTTTGCACCTAATACTCATGTTTCGTGCATTTGTTTGCTCATTTCATTCAAAAACAACTCGGATAGATTTTTCGTAAAGAATGACAGTAAATACTAAATTATTCAAATGCAAACCAAAATTTGTATTCAATTCAAAATATTTGTCCAGAATCTCTGTTTGCACCTAAAATTCATGTTTCGTGCATTTGTTTCCTGATTTCATTCAAAAACAACTCGGATAGATTTTTCGTAAAGAATGACAGTAAATACTAAATTATTCAAATGCAAACCTAAATTTGAATTCAATTTAAGATATTTCTCCACAATCTTTGTTTGCACCTAATACTCATGTTTCGTGCATTTGTTTGCTCATTTCATTCAAAAACAACTCGGATAGATTTTTCGTAAAGAATGATAGTAAATACCAAATTATTCAAATGCAAACCAAAATTTGAATTCAATTTAATATATTTCTCCAAAATCTTTGTTTGCACCTAAAATTCATGTTTCGTGCATTTGTTTGCTCATTTCATTCAAAAACAACTCGGATAGATTTTTCGTAAAGAATGATAGTAAATACTAAATTATTCAAATGCAAACCTAAATTTGAATTCAATTTAAGATATTTCTCCACAATCTTTGTTTGCACCTAATACTCATGTTTCGTGCTTTTGTTTTCTCATTTCATTCAAAAACAACTCGGATAGATTTTTCGTAAAGAATGACAGTAAATACTATATTATTCAAATGCAAACCTAAATTTGAATTCAATTTAAGATATTTCTCCACAATCTTTGTTTGCACCTAATACTCATGTTTCGTGCATTTGTTTGCTCATTTCATTCAAAAACAACTCGGATAGATTTTTCATAAAGAATGATAGTAAATACTAAATTATTCAAATGCAAACCTGAATTTGAATTCAATTTAAGATATTTCTCCACAATCTTTGTTTGCACCTAATACTCATGTTTCGTGCATTTGTTTGCTCATTTCATTCAAAAACAACTCGGATAGATTTTTCGTAAAGAATAACAGTAAATACTAAATTATTCAAATGCAAACCAAAATTTGTATTCAATTCAAAATATTTGTCCAGAATCTCTGTTTGCACCTAAAATTCATGTTTCGTGCATTTGTTTCCTGATTTCATTCAAAAACAACTCGGATAGATTTTTCGTAAAGAATGACAGTAAATACTAAATTATTCAAATGCAAACCTAAATTTGAATTCAATTTAAGATATTTCTCCACAATCTTTGTTTGCACCTAATACTCATGTTTCGTGCATTTGTTTGCTCATTTCATTCAAAAACAACTCGGATAGATTTTTCGTAAAGAATGATAGTAAATACTAAATTATTCAAATGCAAACCTAAATTTGAATTCAATTTAAGATATTTCTCCACAATCTTTGTTTGCACCTAATACTCATGTTTCGTGCTTTTGTTTTCTCATTTCATTCAAAAACAACTCGGATAGATTTTTCGTAAAGAATGACAGTAAATACTATATTATTCAAATGCAAACCTAAATTTGAATTCAATTTAAGATATTTCTCCACAATCTTTGTTTGCACCTAATACTCATGTTTCGTGCATTTGTTTGCTCATTTCATTCAAAAACAACTCGGATAGATTTTTCGTAAAGAATGATAGTGAATACTAAATTATTCAAATGCAAACCTAAATTTGAATTCAATTTAAAATATTTCTCCACAATCTTAGTTTGCACCTAAAACTCATGTTTCGTGCATTTGTTTGCTCATTTCATTCAAAAACAACTCGGATAGATTTTTCGTAAAGAATGATAGTAAATACTAAATTATTCAAATGCAAACCTAAATTTGAATTCAATTTAAGATATTTCTCCACAATCTTTGTTTGCACCTAATACTCATGTTTCGTTCTTTTGTTTTCTCATTTCATTCAAAAACAACTCGGATAGATTTTTCGTAAAGAATGACAGTAAATACTATATTATTCAAATGCAAACCTAAATTTGAATTCAATTTAAGATATTTCTCCACAATCTTTGTTTGCACCTAATACTCATGTTTCGTGCATTTGTTTGCTCTTTTCATTCAAAAACAACTCGGATAGATTTTTCATAAAGAATGATAGTAAATACTAAATTATTCAAATGCAAACCTAAATTTGAATTCAATTTAAGATATTTCTCCACAATCTTTGTTTGCACCTAATACTCATGTTTCGTGCATTTGTTTGCTCATTTCATTCAAAAACAACTCGGATAGATTTTTCGTAAAGAATGACAGTAAATACTAAATTATTCAAATGCAAACCAAAATTTGTATTCAATTCAAAATATTTGTCCAGAATCTCTGTTTGCACCTAAAATTCATGTTTCGTGCATTTGTTTCCTGATTTCATTCAAAAACAACTCGGATAGATTTTTCGTAAAGAATGACAGTAAATACTAAATTATTCAAATGCAAACCTAAATTTGAATTCAATTTAAGATATTTCTCCACAATCTTTGTTTGCACCTAATACTCATGTTTCGTGCTTTTGTTTTCTCATTTCATTCAAAAACAACTCGGATAGATTTTTCGTAAAGAATGACAGTAAATACTATATTATTCAAATGCAAACCTAAATTTGAATTCAATTTAAGATATTTCTCCACAATCTTTGTTTGCACCTAATACTCATGTTTCGTGCATTTGTTTGCTCATTTCATTCAAAAACGACTCGGATAGATTTTTCATAAAGAATGATAGTAAATACTAAATTATTCAAATGCAAACCTGAATTTGAATTCAATTTAAGATATTTCTCCACAATCTTTGTTTGCACCTAATACTCATGTTTCGTGCATTTGTTTGCTCATTTCATTCAAAAACAACTCGGATAGATTTTTCGTAAAGAATAACAGTAAATACTAAATTATTCAAATGCAAACCAAAATTTGTATTCAATTCAAAATATTTGTCCAGAATCTCTGTTTGCACCTAAAATTCATGTTTCGTGCATTTGTTTCCTGATTTCATTCAAAAACAACTCGGATTGATTTTTCGTAAAGAATGACAGTAAATACTAAATTATTCAAATGCAAACCTAAATTTGAATTCAATTTAAGATATTTCTCCACAATCTTTGTTTGCACCTAATACTCATGTTTCGTGCATTTGTTTGCTCATTTCATTCAAAAACAACTCGGATAGATTTTTCGTAAAGAATGATAGTAAATACTAAATTATTCAAATGCAAACCTAAATTTGAATTCAATTTAAGATATTTCTCCACAATCTTTGTTTGCACCTAATACTCATGTTTCGTGCTTTTGTTTTCTCATTTCATTCAAAAACAACTCGGATAGATTTTTCGTAAAGAATGACAGTAAATACTATATTATTCAAATGCAAACCTAAATTTGAATTCAATTTAAGATATTTCTCCACAATCTTTGTTTGCACCTAATACTCATGTTTCGTGCATTTGTTTGCTCATTTCATTCAAAAACAACTCGGATAGATTTTTCGTAAAGAATGATAGTGAATACTAAATTATTCAAATGCAAACCTAAATTTGAATTCAATTTAAAATATTTCTCCACAATCTTAGTTTGCACCTAAAACTCATGTTTCGTGCATTTGTTTGCTCATTTCATTCAAAAACAACTCGGATAGATTTTTCGTAAAGAATGATAGTAAATACTAAATTATTCAAATGCAAACCTAAATTTGAATTCAATTTAAGATATTTCTCCACAATCTTTGTTTGCACCTAATACTCATGTTTCGTTCTTTTGTTTTCTCATTTCATTCAAAAACAACTCGGATAGATTTTTCGTAAAGAATGACAGTAAATACTATATTATTCAAATGCAAACCTAAATTTGAATTCAATTTAAGATATTTCTCCACAATCTTTGTTTGCACCTAATACTCATGTTTCGTGCATTTGTTTGCTCTTTTCATTCAAAAACAACTCGGATAGATTTTTCATAAAGAATGATAGTAAATACTAAATTATTCAAATGCAAACCTAAATTTGAATTCAATTTAAGATATTTCTCCACAATCTTTGTTTGCACCTAATACTCATGTTTCGTGCATTTGTTTGCTCATTTCATTCAAAAACAACTCGGATAGATTTTTCGTAAAGAATGACAGTAAATACTAAATTATTCAAATGCAAACCAAAATTTGTATTCAATTCAAAATATTTGTCCAGAATCTCTGTTTGCACCTAAAATTCATGTTTCGTGCATTTGTTTCCTGATTTCATTCAAAAACAACTCGGATAGATTTTTCGTAAAGAATGACAGTAAATACTAAATTATTCAAATGCAAACCTAAATTTGAATTCAATTTAAGATATTTCTCCACAATCTTTGTTTGCACCTAATACTCATGTTTCGTGCATTTGTTTGCTCATTTCATTCAAAAACAACTCGGATAGATTTTTCGTAAAGAATGATAGTAAATACTAAATTATTCAAATGCAAACCTAAATTTGAATTCAATTTAAGATATTTCTCCACAATCTTTGTTTGCACCTAATACTCATGTTTCGTGCTTTTGTTTTCTCATTTCATTCAAAAACAACTCGGATAGATTTTTCGTAAAGAATAACAGTAAATACTATATTATTCAAATGCAAACCTAAATTTGAATTCAATTTAAGATATTTCTCCACAATCTTTGTTTGCACCTAATACTCATGTTTCGTGCATTTGTTTGCTCATTTCATTCAAAAACAACTCGGATAGATTTTTCGTAAAGAATGATAGTGAATACTAAATTATTCAAATGCAAACCTAAATTTGAATTCAATTTAAAATATTTCTCCACAATCTTTGTTTGCACCTAATACTCATGTTTCGTGCATTTGTTTGCTCATTTCATTCAAAAACAACTCGGATAGATTTTTCGTAAAGAATGACAGTAAATACTATATTATTCAAATTCAAACCTAAATTTGAATTCAATTTAAGATATTTCTCCACAATCTTTGTTTGCACCTAATACTCATGTTTCGTGCATTTGTTTGCTCATTTCATTCAAAAACAACTCGGATAGATTTTTCGTAAAGAATGATAGTGAATACTAAATTATTCAAATGCAAACCTAAATTTGAATTCAATTTAAGATATTTCTCCACAATCTTTGTTTGCACCTAATACTCATGTTTCGTGCTTTTGTTTTCTCATTTCATTCAAAAACAACTCGGATAGATTTTTCGTAAAGAATGACAGTAAATACTATATTATTCAAATGCAAACCTAAATTTGAATTCAATTTAAGATATTTCTCCACAATCTTTGTTTGCACCTAATACTCATGTTTCGTGCATTTGTTTGCTCATTTCATTCAAAAACAACTCGGATAGATTTTTCGTAAAGAATGACAGTAAATACTAAATTATTCAAATGCAAACCAAAATTTGTATTCAATTCAAAATATTTGTCCAGAATCTCTGTTTGCACCTAAAATTCATGTTTCGTGCATTTGTTTCCTGATTTCATTCAAAAACAACTCGGATAGATTTTTCGTAAAGAATGACAGTAAATACTAAATTATTCAAATGCAAACCTAAATTTGAATTCAATTTAAGATATTTCTCCACAATCTTTGTTTGCACCTAATACTCATGTTTCGTGCATTTGTTTGCTCATTTCATTCAAAAACAACTCGGATAGATTTTTCGTAAAGAATGATAGTAAATACTAAATTATTCAAATGCAAACCTAAATTTGAATTCAATTTAAGATATTTCTCCACAATCTTTGTTTGCACCTAATACTCATGTTTCGTGCTTTTGTTTTCTCATTTCATTCAAAAACAACTCGGATAGATTTTTCGTAAAGAATGACAGTAAATACTATATTATTCAAATGCAAACCTAAATTTGAATTCAATTTAAGATATTTCTCCACAATCTTTGTTTGCACCTAATACTCATGTTTCGTGCATTTGTTTGCTCATTTCATTCAAAAACAACTCGGATAGATTTTTCGTAAAGAATGATAGTGAATACTAAATTATTCAAATGCAAACCTAAATTTGAATTCAATTTAAAATATTTCTCCACAATCTTAGTTTGCACCTAAAACTCATGTTTCGTGCATTTGTTTGCTCATTTCATTCAAAAACAACTCGGATAGATTTTTCGTAAAGAATGATAGTAAATACTAAATTATTCAAATGCAAACCTAAATTTGAATTCAATTTAAGATATTTCTCCACAATATTTGTTTGCACCTAATACTCATGTTTCGTTCTTTTGTTTTCTCATTTCATTCAAAAACAACTCGGATTGATTTTTCGTAAAGAATGACAGTAAATACTATATTATTCAAATGCAAACCTAAATTTGAATTCAATTTAAGATATTTCTCCACAATCTTTGTTTGCACCTAATACTCATGTTTCGTGCATTTGTTTGCTCTTTTCATTCAAAAACAACTCGGATAGATTTTTCATAAAGAATGATAGTAAATACTAAATTATTCAAATGCAAACCTAAATTTGAATTCAATTTAAGATATTTCTCCACAATCTTTGTTTGCACCTAATACTCATGTTTCGTGCATTTGTTTGCTCATTTCATTCAAAAACAACTCGGATAGATTTTTCGTAAAGAATGACAGTAAATACTAAATTATTCAAATGCAAACCAAAATTTGTATTCAATTCAAAATATTTGTCCAGAATCTCTGTTTGCACCTAAAATTCATGTTTCGTGCATTTGTTTCCTGATTTCATTCAAAAACAACTCGGATAGATTTTTCGTAAAGAATGACAGTAAATACTAAATTATTCAAATGCAAACCTAAATTTGAATTCAATTTAAGATATTTCTCCACAATCTTTGTTTGCACCTAATACTCATGTTTCGTGCATTTGTTTGCTCATTTCATTCAAAAACAACTCGGATAGATTTTTCGTAAAGAATGATAGTAAATACCAAATTATTCAAATGCAAACCAAAATTTGAATTCAATTTAATATATTTCTCCAAAATCTTTGTTTGCACCTAAAATTCATGTTTCGTGCATTTGTTTGCTCATTTCATTCAAAAACAACTCGGATAGATTTTTCGTAAAGAATGATAGTAAATACTAAATTATTCAAATGCAAACCTAAATTTGAATTCAATTTAAGATATTTCTCCACAATCTTTGTTTGCACCTAATACTCATGTTTCGTGCTTTTGTTTTCTCATTTCATTCAAAAACAACTCGGATAGATTTTTCGTAAAGAATGACAGTAAATACTATATTATTCAAATGCAAACCTAAATTTGAATTCAATTTAAGATATTTCTCCACAATCTTTGTTTGCACCTAATACTCATGTTTCGTGCATTTGTTTGCTCATTTCATTCAAAAACAACTCGGATAGATTTTTCATAAAGAATGATAGTAAATACTAAATTATTCAAATGCAAACCTGAATTTTAATTCAATTTAAGATATTTCTCCACAATCTTTGTTTGCACCTAATACTCATGTTTCGTGCATTTGTTTGCTCATTTCATTCAAAAACAACTCGGATAGATTTTTCGTAAAGAATAACAGTAAATACTAAATTATTCAAATGCAAACCAAAATTTGTATTCAATTCAAAATATTTGTCCAGAATCTCTGTTTGCACCTAAAATTCATGTTTCGTGCATTTGTTTCCTGATTTCATTCAAAAACAACTCGGATAGATTTTTCGTAAAGAATGACAGTAAATACTAAATTATTCAAATGCAAACCTAAATTTGAATTCAATTTAAGATATTTCTCCACAATCTTTGTTTGCACCTAATACTCATGTTTCGTGCATTTGTTTGCTCATTTCATTCAAAAACAACTCGGATAGATTTTTCGTAAAGAATGATAGTAAATACCAAATTATTCAAATGCAAACCAAAATTTGAATTCAATTTAAAATATTTCTCCAAAATCTTTGTTTGCACCTAAAACTCATGTTTCGTGCATTTGTTTGCTCATTTCATTCAAAAACAACTCGGATAGATTTTTCGTAAAGAATGATAGTAAATACTAAATTATTCAAATGCAAACCAAAATTTGAATTCAATTCAAAATATTTGTCCAGAATCTCTGTTTGCACCTAAAATTCATGTTTCGTGCATTTGTTTGCTGATTTCATTCAAAAACAACTCGGATAGATTTTTCGTAAAGAATGATAGTAAATACTAAATTATTCAAATGCCAACCTAAATTTGAATTCAATTTAAGATATTTATCCACAATCTTTGTTTGCACCTAATACTCATGTTTCGTGCTTTTGTTTGCTCATTTCATTCAAAAACAACTCGGATAGATTTTTCGTAAAGAATGATAGTAAATACTAAATTATTCAAATGCAAACCAAAATTTGTATTCAATTCAAAATATTTCTCCACAATCTCTGTTTGCACCTAATACTCATGTTTCGTGCATTTGTTTGCTCATTTCATTCAAAAACAGCACGGAGAGATTTTTCGTAAAGAATGACAGTAAATACTAAATTATTCAAATGCAAACCTAAATTTGAATTCAATTTAAGATATTTCTCCACAATCTTTGTTTGCACCTAAAACTCTTGTTTCGTGCATTTGTTTGCTCATTTCATTCAAAAACAACTCGGATAGATTTTTCGTAAAGAATGATAGTAATTACTAAATTATTCAAATGCAAACCAAAATTTGAATTCAATTCAAAATATTTGTCCAGAATCTCTGTTTGCACCTAAAATTCATGTTTCGTGCATTTGTTTGCTGATTTCATTCAAAAACAACTCGGATAGATTTTTCGTAAAGAATGATAGTAAATACTAAATTATTCAAATGCCAACCTAAATTTGAATTCAATTTAAGAAATTTCTCCACAATCTTTGTTTGCACCTAATACTCATGTTTCGTGCTTTTGTTTGCTCATTTCATTCAAAAACAACTCGGATAGATTTTTCGTAAAGAATGATAGTAAATACTAAATTATTCAAATGCAAACCTAAATTTGAATTCAATTTAAGATATTTCTCCACAATCTTTGTTTGCACCTAATACTCATGTTTCGTGCTTTTGTTTTCTCATTTCATTCAAAAACAACTCGGATAGATTTTTCGTAAAGAATGACAGTAAATACTATATTATTCAAATGCAAACCTAAATTTGAATTCAATTTAAGATATCTCCACAATCTTTGTTTGCACCTAATACTCATGTTTCGCGCATTTGTTTGCTCATTTCATTCAAAAACAACTCGGATAGATTTTTCGTAAAGAATGATAGTGAATACTAAATTATTCAAATGCAAACCTAAATTTGAATTCAATTTAAAATATTTCTCCACAATCTTTGTTTGCACCTAAAACTCATGTTTCGTGCATTTGTTTGCTCATTTCATTCAAAAACAACTCGGATAGATTTTTCGTAAAGAATGATAGTAAATACTAAATTATTCAAATGCAAACCTAAATTTGAATTCAATTTAAGATATTTCTCCACAATCTTTGTTTGCACCTAATACTCATGTTTCGTGCTTTTGTTTTCTCATTTCATTCAAAAACAACTCGGATAGATTTTTCGTAAAGAATGACAGTAAATACTATATTATTCAAATGCAAACCTAAATTTGAATTCAATTTAAGATATTTCTGCACAATCTTTGTTTGCACCTAATACTCATGTTTCGTGCATTTGTTTGCTCATTTCATTCAAAAACAACTCGGATAGATTTTTCGTAAAGAATGATAGTAAATACCAAATTATTCAAATGCAAACCAAAATTTGAATTCAATTTAAAATATTTCTCCAAAATCTTTGTTTGCACCTAAAACTCATGTTTCGTGCATTTGTTTGCTCATTTCATTCAAAAACAACTCGGATAGATTTTTCGTAAAGAATGATAGTAAATACTAAATTATTCAAATGCAAACCAAAATTTGAATTCAATTCAAAATATTTGTCCAGAATCTCTGTTTGCACCTAAAATTCATGTTTCGTGCATTTGTTTGCTGATTTCATTCAAAAACAACTCGGATAGATTTTTCGTAAAGAATGATAGTAAATACTAAATTATTCAAATGCCAACCTAAATTTGAATTCAATTTAAGATATTTCTCCACAATCTTTGTTTGCACCTAATACTCATGTTTCGTGCTTTTGTTTGCTCATTTCATTCAAAAACAACTCGGATAGATTTTTCGTAAAGAATGATAGTAAATACTAAATTATTCAAATGCAAACCAAAATTTGTATTCAATTCAAAATATTTCTCCACAATCTCTGTTTGCACCTAATACTCATGTTTCGTGCATTTGTTTGCTCATTTCATTCAAAAACAGCACGGAGAGATTTTTCGTAAAGAATGACAGTAAATACTAAATTATTCAAATGCAAACCTAAATTTGAATTCAATTTAAGATATTTCTCCACAATCTTTGTTTGCACCTAAAACTCATGTTTCGTGCATTTGTTTGCTCATTTCATTCAAAAACAACTCGGATAGATTTTTCGTAAAGAATGATAGTAAATACTAAATTATTCAAATGCAAACCAAAATTTGAATTCAATTCAAAATATTTGTCCAGAATCTCTGTTTGCACCTAAAATTCATGTTTCGTGCATTTGTTTGCTGATTTCATTCAAAAACAACTCGGATAGATTTTTCGTAAAGAATGATAGTAAATACTAAATTATTCAAATGCCAACCTAAATTTGAATTCAATTTAAGAAATTTCTCCACAATCTTTGTTTGCACCTAATACTCATGTTTCGTGCTTTTGTTTGCTCATTTCATTCAAAAACAACTCGGATAGATTTTTCGTAAAGAATGATAGTAAATACTAAATTCTTCAAATGCAAACCAAAATTTGTATTCAATTCAAAATATTTCTCCACAATCTCTGTTTGCACCTAATTCTCATGTTTCGTGCATTTGTTTGCTCATTTCATTCAAAAACAACTCGGAGAGCTTTTTCGTAAAGAATGATAGTAAATACTAAATTATTCAAATGCAAACCTAAATTTGAATTCAATTTAAGATATTTCTCCACAATCTTTGTTTGCACCTAATACTCATGTTTCGTGCTTTTGTTTTCTCATTTCATTCAAAAACAACTCGGATAGATTTTTCGTAAAGAATGACAGTAAATACTATATTATTCAAATGCAAACCTAAATTTGAATTCAATTTAAGATATCTCCACAATCTTTGTTTGCACCTAATACTCATGTTTCGCGCATTTGTTTGCTCATTTCATTCAAAAACAACTCGGATAGATTTTTCGTAAAGAATGATAGTGAATACTAAATTATTCAAATGCAAACCTAAATTTGAATTCAATTTAAAATATTTCTCCACAATCTTTGTTTGCACCTAAAACTCATGTTTCGTGCATTTGTTTGCTCATTTCATTCAAAAACAACTCGGATAGATTTTTCGTAAAGAATGATAGTAAATACTAAATTATTCAAATGCAAACCTAAATTTGAATTCAATTTAAGATATTTCTCCACAATCTTTGTTTGCACCTAATACTCATGTTTCGTGCTTTTGTTTTCTCATTTCATTCAAAAACAACTCGGATAGATTTTTCGTAAAGAATGACAGTAAATACTATATTATTCAAATGCAAACCTAAATTTGAATTCAATTTAAGATATTTCTGCACAATCTTTGTTTGCACCTAATACTCATGTTTCGTGCATTTGTTTGCTCATTTCATTCAAAAACAACTCGGATAGATTTTTCGTAAAGAATGATAGTAAATACCAAATTATTCAAATGCAAACCTAAATTTGAATTCAATTTAAAATATTTCTCCACAATCTTTGTTTGCACCTAATACTCATGTTTCGTGCATTTGTTTGCTCATTTCATTCAAAAACAACTCGGATAGATTTTTCGTAAAGAATGACAGTAAATACTATATTATTCAAATTCAAACCTAAATTTGAATTCAATTTAAGATATTTCTCCACAATCTTTGTTTGCACCTAATACTCATGTTTCGTGCATTTGTTTGCTCATTTCATTCAAAAACAACTCGGATAGATTTTTCGTAAAGAATGATAGTGAATACTAAATTATTCAGATGCAAACCTAAATTTGAATTCAATTTAAGATATTTCTCCACAATCTTTGTTTGCACCTAATACTCATGTTTCGTGCTTTTGTTTTCTCATTTCATTCAAAAACAACTCGGATAGATTTTTCGTAAAGAATGACAGTAAATACTATATTATTCAAATGCAAACCTAAATTTGAATTCAATTTAAGATATTTCTCCACAATCTTTGTTTGCACCTAATACTCATGTTTCGTGCATTTGTTTGCTCATTTCATTCAAAAACAACTCGGATAGATTTTTCGTAAAGAATGACAGTAAATACTAAATTATTCAAATGCAAACCAAAATTTGTATTCAATTCAAAATATTTGTCCAGAATCTCTGTTTGCACCTAAAATTCATGTTTCGTGCATTTGTTTCCTGATTTCATTCAAAAACAACTCGGATAGATTTTTCGTAAAGAATGACAGTAAATACTAAATTATTCAAATGCAAACCTAAATTTGAATTCAATTTAAGATATTTCTCCACAATCTTTGTTTGCACCTAATACTCATGTTTCGTGCATTTGTTTGCTCATTTCATTCAAAAACAACTCGGATAGATTTTTCGTAAAGAATGATAGTAAATACTAAATTATTCAAATGCAAACCTAAATTTGAATTCAATTTAAGATATTTCTCCACAATCTTTGTTTGCACCTAATACTCATGTTTCGTGCTTTTGTTTTCTCATTTCATTCAAAAACAACTCGGATAGATTTTTCGTAAAGAATGACAGTAAATACTATATTATTCAAATGCAAACCTAAATTTGAATTCAATTTAAGATATTTCTCCACAATCTTTGTTTGCACCTAATACTCATGTTTCGTGCATTTGTTTGCTCATTTCATTCAAAAACAACTCGGATAGATTTTTCGTAAAGAATGATAGTGAATACTAAATTATTCAAATGCAAACCTAAATTTGAATTCAATTTAAAATATTTCTCCACAATCTTAGTTTGCACCTAAAACTCATGTTTCGTGCATTTGTTTGCTCATTTCATTCAAAAACAACTCGGATAGATTTTTCGTAAAGAATGATAGTAAATACTAAATTATTCAAATGCAAACCTAAATTTGAATTCAATTTAAGATATTTCTCCACAATATTTGTTTGCACCTAATACTCATGTTTCGTTCTTTTGTTTTCTCATTTCATTCAAAAACAACTCGGATTGATTTTTCGTAAAGAATGACAGTAAATACTATATTATTCAAATGCAAACCTAAATTTGAATTCAATTTAAGATATTTCTCCACAATCTTTGTTTGCACCTAATACTCATGTTTCGTGCATTTGTTTGCTCTTTTCATTCAAAAACAACTCGGATAGATTTTTCATAAAGAATGATAGTAAATACTAAATTATTCAAATGCAAACCTAAATTTGAATTCAATTTAAGATATTTCTCCACAATCTTTGTTTGCACCTAATACTCATGTTTCGTGCATTTGTTTGCTCATTTCATTCAAAAACAACTCGGATAGATTTTTCGTAAAGAATGACAGTAAATACTAAATTATTCAAATGCAAACCAAAATTTGTATTCAATTCAAAATATTTGTCCAGAATCTCTGTTTGCACCTAAAATTCATGTTTCGTGCATTTGTTTCCTGATTTCATTCAAAAACAACTCGGATAGATTTTTCGTAAAGAATGACAGTAAATACTAAATTATTCAAATGCAAACCTAAATTTGAATTCAATTTAAGATATTTCTCCACAATCTTTGTTTGCACCTAATACTCATGTTTCGTGCATTTGTTTGCTCATTTCATTCAAAAACAACTCGGATAGATTTTTCGTAAAGAATGATAGTAAATACCAAATTATTCAAATGCAAACCAAAATTTGAATTCAATTTAATATATTTCTCCAAAATCTTTGTTTGCACCTAAAATTCATGTTTCGTGCATTTGTTTGCTCATTTCATTCAAAAACAACTCGGATAGATTTTTCGTAAAGAATGATAGTAAATACTAAATTATTCAAATGCAAACCTAAATTTGAATTCAATTTAAGATATTTCTCCACAATCTTTGTTTGCACCTAATACTCATGTTTCGTGCTTTTGTTTTCTCATTTCATTCAAAAACAACTCGGATAGATTTTTCGTAAAGAATGACAGTAAATACTATATTATTCAAATGCAAACCTAAATTTGAATTCAATTTAAGATATTTCTCCACAATCTTTGTTTGCACCTAATACTCATGTTTCGTGCATTTGTTTGCTCATTTCATTCAAAAACAACTCGGATAGATTTTTCATAAAGAATGATAGTAAATACTAAATTATTCAAATGCAAACCTGAATTTTAATTCAATTTAAGATATTTCTCCACAATCTTTGTTTGCACCTAATACTCATGTTTCGTGCATTTGTTTGCTCATTTCATTCAAAAACAACTCGGATAGATTTTTCGTAAAGAATAACAGTAAATACTAAATTATTCAAATGCAAACCAAAATTTGTATTCAATTCAAAATATTTGTCCAGAATCTCTGTTTGCACCTAAAATTCATGTTTCGTGCATTTGTTTCCTGATTTCATTCAAAAACAACTCGGATAGATTTTTCGTAAAGAATGACAGTAAATACTAAATTATTCAAATGCAAACCTAAATTTGAATTCAATTTAAGATATTTCTCCACAATCTTTGTTTGCACCTAATACTCATGTTTCGTGCATTTGTTTGCTCATTTCATTCAAAAACAACTCGGATAGATTTTTCGTAAAGAATGATAGTAAATACCAAATTATTCAAATGCAAACCAAAATTTGAATTCAATTTAAAATATTTCTCCAAAATCTTTGTTTGCACCTAAAACTCATGTTTCGTGCATTTGTTTGCTCATTTCATTCAAAAACAACTCGGATAGATTTTTCGTAAAGAATGATAGTAAATACTAAATTATTCAAATGCAAACCAAAATTTGAATTCAATTCAAAATATTTGTCCAGAATCTCTGTTTGCACCTAAAATTCATGTTTCGTGCATTTGTTTGCTGATTTCATTCAAAAACAACTCGGATAGATTTTTCGTAAAGAATGATAGTAAATACTAAATTATTCAAATGCCAACCTAAATTTGAATTCAATTTAAGATATTTATCCACAATCTTTGTTTGCACCTAATACTCATGTTTCGTGCTTTTGTTTGCTCATTTCATTCAAAAACAACTCGGATAGATTTTTCGTAAAGAATGATAGTAAATACTAAATTATTCAAATGCAAACCAAAATTTGTATTCAATTCAAAATATTTCTCCACAATCTCTGTTTGCACCTAATACTCATGTTTCGTGCATTTGTTTGCTCATTTCATTCAAAAACAGCACGGAGAGATTTTTCGTAAAGAATGACAGTAAATACTAAATTATTCAAATGCAAACCTAAATTTGAATTCAATTTAAGATATTTCTCCACAATCTTTGTTTGCACCTAAAACTCTTGTTTCGTGCATTTGTTTGCTCATTTCATTCAAAAACAACTCGGATAGATTTTTCGTAAAGAATGATAGTAATTACTAAATTATTCAAATGCAAACCAAAATTTGAATTCAATTCAAAATATTTGTCCAGAATCTCTGTTTGCACCTAAAATTCATGTTTCGTGCATTTGTTTGCTGATTTCATTCAAAAACAACTCGGATAGATTTTTCGTAAAGAATGATAGTAAATACTAAATTATTCAAATGCCAACCTAAATTTGAATTCAATTTAAGAAATTTCTCCACAATCTTTGTTTGCACCTAATACTCATGTTTCGTGCTTTTGTTTGCTCATTTCATTCAAAAACAACTCGGATAGATTTTTCGTAAAGAATGATAGTAAATACTAAATTATTCAAATGCAAACCTAAATTTGAATTCAATTTAAGATATTTCTCCACAATCTTTGTTTGCACCTAATACTCATGTTTCGTGCTTTTGTTTTCTCATTTCATTCAAAAACAACTCGGATAGATTTTTCGTAAAGAATGACAGTAAATACTATATTATTCAAATGCAAACCTAAATTTGAATTCAATTTAAGATATCTCCACAATCTTTGTTTGCACCTAATACTCATGTTTCGCGCATTTGTTTGCTCATTTCATTCAAAAACAACTCGGATAGATTTTTCGTAAAGAATGATAGTGAATACTAAATTATTCAAATGCAAACCTAAATTTGAATTCAATTTAAAATATTTCTCCACAATCTTTGTTTGCACCTAAAACTCATGTTTCGTGCATTTGTTTGCTCATTTCATTCAAAAACAACTCGGATAGATTTTTCGTAAAGAATGATAGTAAATACTAAATTATTCAAATGCAAACCTAAATTTGAATTCAATTTAAGATATTTCTCCACAATCTTTGTTTGCACCTAATACTCATGTTTCGTGCTTTTGTTTTCTCATTTCATTCAAAAACAACTCGGATAGATTTTTCGTAAAGAATGACAGTAAATACTATATTATTCAAATGCAAACCTAAATTTGAATTCAATTTAAGATATTTCTGCACAATCTTTGTTTGCACCTAATACTCATGTTTCGTGCATTTGTTTGCTCATTTCATTCAAAAACAACTCGGATAGATTTTTCGTAAAGAATGATAGTAAATACCAAATTATTCAAATGCAAACCAAAATTTGAATTCAATTTAAAATATTTCTCCAAAATCTTTGTTTGCACCTAAAACTCATGTTTCGTGCATTTGTTTGCTCATTTCATTCAAAAACAACTCGGATAGATTTTTCGTAAAGAATGATAGTAAATACTAAATTATTCAAATGCAAACCAAAATTTGAATTCAATTCAAAATATTTGTCCAGAATCTCTGTTTGCACCTAAAATTCATGTTTCGTGCATTTGTTTGCTGATTTCATTCAAAAACAACTCGGATAGATTTTTCGTAAAGAATGATAGTAAATACTAAATTATTCAAATGCCAACCTAAATTTGAATTCAATTTAAGATATTTCTCCACAATCTTTGTTTGCACCTAATACTCATGTTTCGTGCTTTTGTTTGCTCATTTCATTCAAAAACAACTCGGATAGATTTTTCGTAAAGAATGATAGTAAATACTAAATTATTCAAATGCAAACCAAAATTTGTATTCAATTCAAAATATTTCTCCACAATCTCTGTTTGCACCTAATACTCATGTTTCGTGCATTTGTTTGCTCATTTCATTCAAAAACAGCACGGAGAGATTTTTCGTAAAGAATGACAGTAAATACTAAATTATTCAAATGCAAACCTAAATTTGAATTCAATTTAAGATATTTCTCCACAATCTTTGTTTGCACCTAAAACTCATGTTTCGTGCATTTGTTTGCTCATTTCATTCAAAAACAACTCGGATAGATTTTTCGTAAAGAATGATAGTAAATACTAAATTATTCAAATGCAAACCAAAATTTGAATTCAATTCAAAATATTTGTCCAGAATCTCTGTTTGCACCTAAAATTCATGTTTCGTGCATTTGTTTGCTGATTTCATTCAAAAACAACTCGGATAGATTTTTCGTAAAGAATGATAGTAAATACTAAATTATTCAAATGCCAACCTAAATTTGAATTCAATTTAAGAAATTTCTCCACAATCTTTGTTTGCACCTAATACTCATGTTTCGTGCTTTTGTTTGCTCATTTCATTCAAAAACAACTCGGATAGATTTTTCGTAAAGAATGATAGTAAATACTAAATTCTTCAAATGCAAACCAAAATTTGTATTCAATTCAAAATATTTCTCCACAATCTCTGTTTGCACCTAATTCTCATGTTTCGTGCATTTGTTTGCTCATTTCATTCAAAAACAACTCGGAGAGCTTTTTCGTAAAGAATGATAGTAAATACTAAATTATTCAAATGCAAACCTAAATTTGAATTCAATTTAAGATATTTCTCCACAATCTTTGTTTGCACCTAATACTCATGTTTCGTGCTTTTGTTTTCTCATTTCATTCAAAAACAACTCGGATAGATTTTTCGTAAAGAATGACAGTAAATACTATATTATTCAAATGCAAACCTAAATTTGAATTCAATTTAAGATATCTCCACAATCTTTGTTTGCACCTAATACTCATGTTTCGCGCATTTGTTTGCTCATTTCATTCAAAAACAACTCGGATAGATTTTTCGTAAAGAATGATAGTGAATACTAAATTATTCAAATGCAAACCTAAATTTGAATTCAATTTAAAATATTTCTCCACAATCTTTGTTTGCACCTAAAACTCATGTTTCGTGCATTTGTTTGCTCATTTCATTCAAAAACAACTCGGATAGATTTTTCGTAAAGAATGATAGTAAATACTAAATTATTCAAATGCAAACCTAAATTTGAATTCAATTTAAGATATTTCTCCACAATCTTTGTTTGCACCTAATACTCATGTTTCGTGCTTTTGTTTTCTCATTTCATTCAAAAACAACTCGGATAGATTTTTCGTAAAGAATGACAGTAAATACTATATTATTCAAATGCAAACCTAAATTTGAATTCAATTTAAGATATTTCTGCACAATCTTTGTTTGCACCTAATACTCATGTTTCGTGCATTTGTTTGCTCATTTCATTCAAAAACAACTCGGATAGATTTTTCGTAAAGAATGATAGTAAATACCAAATTATTCAAATGCAAACCAAAATTTGAATTCAATTTAAAATATTTCTCCAAAATCTTTGTTTGCACCTAAAACTCATGTTTCGTGCATTTATTTGCTCATTTCATTCAAAACCAACTCGGATAGATTTTTCGTAAAGAATGATAGTAAATACTAAATTATTCAAATGCAAACCAAAATTTGAATTCAATTCAAAATATTTGTCCAGAATCTCTGTTTGCACCTAAAATTCATGTTTCGTGCATTTGTTTGCTGATTTCATTCAAAAACAACTCGGATAGATTTTTCGTAAAGAATGATAGTAAATACTAAATTATTCAAATGCCAACCTAAATTTGAATTCAATTTAAGATATTTCTCCACAATCTTTGTTTGCACCTAATACTCATGTTTCGTGCTTTTGTTTGCTCATTTCATTCAAAAACAACTCGGATAGATTTTTCGTAAAGAATGATAGTAAATACTAAATTATTCAAATGCAAACCAAAATTTGTATTCAATTCAAAATATTTCTCCACAATCTCTGTTTGCACCTAATACTCATGTTTCGTGCATTTGTTTGCTCATTTCATTCAAAAACAGCACGGAGAGATTTTTCGTAAAGAATGACAGTAAATACTAAATTATTCAAATGCAAACCTAAATTTGAATTCAATTTAAGATATTTCTCCACAATCTTTGTTTGCACCTAAAACTCATGTTTCGTGCATTTGTTTGCTCATTTCATTCAAAAACAACTCGGATAGATTTTTCGTAAAGAATGATAGTAAATACTAAATTATTCAAATGCAAACCAAAATTTGAATTCAATTCAAAATATTTGTCCAGAATCTCTGTTTGCACCTAAAATTCATGTTTCGTGCATTTGTTTGCTGATTTCATTCAAAAACAACTCGGATAGATTTTTCGTAAAGAATGATAGTAAATACTAAATTATTCAAATGCCAACCTAAATTTGAATTCAATTTAAGAAATTTCTCCACAATCTTTGTTTGCACCTAATACTCATGTTTCGTGCTTTTGTTTGCTCATTTCATTCAAAAACAACTCGGATAGATTTTTCGTAAAGAATGATAGTAAATACTAAATTATTCAAATGCAAACCTAAATTTGAATTCAATTTAAGATATTTCTCCACAATCTTTGTTTGCACCTAATACTCATGTTTCGTGCTTTTGTTTTCTCATTTCATTCAAAAACAACTCGGATAGATTTTTCGTAAAGAATGACAGTAAATACTATATTATTCAAATGCAAACCTAAATTTGAATTCAATTTAAGATATCTCCACAATCTTTGTTTGCACCTAATACTCATGTTTCGCGCATTTGTTTGCTCATTTCATTCAAAAACAACTCGGATAGATTTTTCGTAAAGAATGATAGTGAATACTAAATTATTCAAATGCAAACCTAAATTTGAATTCAATTTAAAATATTTCTCCACAATCTTTGTTTGCACCTAAAACTCATGTTTCGTGCATTTGTTTGCTCATTTCATTCAAAAACAACTCGGATAGATTTTTCGTAAAGAATGATAGTAAATACTAAATTATTCAAATGCAAACCTAAATTTGAATTCAATTTAAGATATTTCTCCACAATCTTTGTTTGCACCTAATACTCATGTTTCGTGCTTTTGTTTTCTCATTTCATTCAAAAACAACTCGGATAGATTTTTCGTAAAGAATGACAGTAAATACTATATTATTCAAATGCAAACCTAAATTTGAATTCAATTTAAGATATTTCTGCACAATCTTTGTTTGCACCTAATACTCATGTTTCGTGCATTTGTTTGCTCATTTCATTCAAAAACAACTCGGATAGATTTTTCGTAAAGAATGATAGTAAATACCAAATTATTCAAATGCAAACCAAAATTTGAATTCAATTTAAAATATTTCTCCAAAATCTTTGTTTGCACCTAAAACTCATGTTTCGTGCATTTGTTTGCTCATTTCATTCAAAAACAACTCGGATAGATTTTTCGTAAAGAATGATAGTAAATACTAAATTATTCAAATGCAAACCAAAATTTGAATTCAATTCAAAATATTTGTCCAGAATCTCTGTTTGCACCTAAAATTCATGTTTCGTGCATTTGTTTGCTGATTTCATTCAAAAACAACTCGGATAGATTTTTCGTAAAGAATGATAGTAAATACTAAATTATTCAAATGCCAACCTAAATTTGAATTCAATTTAAGATATTTCTCCACAATCTTTGTTTGCACCTAATACTCATGTTTCGTGCTTTTGTTTGCTCATTTCATTCAAAAACAACTCGGATAGATTTTTCGTAAAGAATGATAGTAAATACTAAATTATTCAAATGCAAACCAAAATTTGTATTCAATTCAAAATATTTCTCCACAATCTCTGTTTGCACCTAATACTCATGTTTCGTGCATTTGTTTGCTCATTTCATTCAAAAACAACACGGAGAGATTTTTCGTAAAGAATGACAGTAAATACTAAATTATTCAAATGCAAACCTAAATTTGAATTCAATTTAAGATATTTCTCCACAATCTTTGTTTGCACCTAAAACTCATGTTTCGTGCATTTGTTTGCTCATTTCATTCAAAAACAACTCGGATAGATTTTTCGTAAAGAATGATAGTAAATACTAAATTATTCAAATGCAAACCAAAATTTGAATTCAATTCAAAATATTTGTCCAGAATCTCTGTTTGCACCTAAAATTCATGTTTCGTGCATTTGTTTGCTGATTTCATTCAAAAACAACTCGGATAGATTTTTCGTAAAGAATGATAGTAAATACTAAATTATTCAAATGCCGACCTAAATTTGAATTCAATTTAAGAAATTTCTCCACAATCTTTGTTTGCACCTAATACTCATGTTTCGTGCTTTTGTTTGCTCATTTCATTCAAAAACAACTCGGATAGATTTTTCGTAAAGAATGATAGTAAATACTAAATTATTCAAATGCAAACCTAAATTTGAATTCAATTTAAGATATTTCTCCACAATCTTTGTTTGCACCTAATACTCATGTTTCGTGCTTTTGTTTTCTCATTTCATTCAAAAACAACTCGGATAGATTTTTCGTAAAGAATGACAGTAAATACTATATTATTCAAATGCAAACCTAAATTTGAATTCAATTTAAGATATCTCCACAATCTTTGTTTGCACCTAATACTCATGTTTCGCGCATTTGTTTGCTCATTTCATTCAAAAACAACTCGGATAGATTTTTCGTAAAGAATGATAGTGAATACTAAATTATTCAAATGCAAACCTAAATTTGAATTCAATTTAAAATATTTCTCCACAATCTTTGTTTGCACCTAAAACTCATGTTTCGTGCATTTGTTTGCTCATTTCATTCAAAAACAACTCGGATAGATTTTTCGTAAAGAATGATAGTAAATACTAAATTATTCAAATGCAAACCTAAATTTGAATTCAATTTAAGATATTTCTCCACAATCTTTGTTTGCACCTAATACTCATGTTTCGTGCTTTTGTTTTCTCATTTCATTCAAAAACAACTCGGATAGATTTTTCGTAAAGAATGACAGTAAATACTATATTATTCAAATGCAAACCTAAATTTGAATTCAATTTAAGATATTTCTGCACAATCTTTGTTTGCACCTAATACTCATGTTTCGTGCATTTGTTTGCTCATTTCATTCAAAAACAACTCGGATAGATTTTTCGTAAAGAATGATAGTAAATACTAAATTATTCAAATGCAAACCTAAATTTGAATTCAATTTAAGATATTTCTCCACAATCTTTGTTTGCACCTAATACTCATGTTTCGTGCTTTTGTTTTCTCATTTCATTCAAAAACAACTCGGATAGATTTTTCGTAAAGAATGACAGTAAATACTATATTATTCAAATGCAAACCTAAATTTGAATTCAATTTAAGATATCTCCACAATCTTTGTTTGCACCTAATACTCATGTTTCGCGCATTTGTTTGCTCATTTCATTCAAAAACAACTCGGATAGATTTTTCGTAAAGAATGACAGTAAATACTATATTATTCAAATGCAAACCTAAATTTGAATTCAATTTAAGATATTTCTGCACAATCTTTGTTTGCACCTAATACTCATGTTTCGTGCATTTGTTTGCTCATTTCATTCAAAAACAACTCGGATAGATTTTTCGTAAAGAATGATAGTAAATACTAAATTATTCAAATGCAAACCTAAATTTGAATTCAATTTAAGATATTTCTCCACAATCTTTGTTTGCACCTAATACTCATTTTCGTGCATTTGTTTGCTCATTTCATTCAAAAACAGCTCGGAGAGATTTTTCGTAAAGAATGACAGTAAATACTAAATTATTCAAATGCAAACCTAAATTTGAATTCAATTTAAGATATTTCTCCACAATCTTTGTTTGCACCTAAAACTCATGTTTCGTGCATTTGTTTGCTCATTTCATTCAAAAACAACTCGGATAGATTTTTCGTAAAGAATGATAGTAAATACTAAATTATTCAAATGCAAACCTAAATTTGAATTCAATTTAAGATATTTCTCCACAATCTTTGTTTGCACCTAATACTCATGTTTCGTGCTTTTGTTTTCTCATTTCATTCAAAAACAACTCGGATAGATTTTTCGTAAAGAATGACAGTAAATACTAAATTATTCAAATGCAAACCTAAATTTGAATTCAATTTAAGATATTTCTCCACAATCTTTGTTTGCACCTAATACTCATGTTTCGTGCTTTTGTTTTCTCATTTCATTCAAAAACAACTCGGATAGATTTTTCGTAAAGAATGACAGTAAATACTATATTATTCAAATGCAAACCTAAATTTGAATTCAATTTAAGATATCTCCACAATCTTTGTTTGCACCTAATACTCATGTTTCGCGCATTTGTTTGCTCATTTCATTCAAAAACAACTCGGATAGATTTTTCGTAAAGAATGATAGTGAATACTAAATTATTCAAATGCAAACCTAAATTTGAATTCAATTTAAAATATTTCTCCACAATCTTTGTTTGCACCTAAAACTCATGTTTCGTGCATTTGTTTGCTCATTTCATTCAAAAACAACTCGGATAGATTTTTCGTAAAGAATGATAGTAAATACTAAATTATTCAAATGCAAACCTAAATTTGAATTCAATTTAAGATATTTCTCCACAATCTTTGTTTGCACCTAATACTCATGTTTCGTGCTTTTGTTTTCTCATTTCATTCAAAAACAACTCGGATAGATTTTTCGTAAAGAATGACAGTAAATACTATATTATTCAAATGCAAACCTAAATTTGAATTCAATTTAAGATATTTCTGCACAATCTTTGTTTGCACCTAATACTCATGTTTCGTGCATTTGTTTGCTCATTTCATTCAAAAACAACTCGGATAGATTTTTCGTAAAGAATGATAGTAAATACTAAATTATTCAAATGCAAACCTAAATTTGAATTCAATTTAAGATATTTCTCCACAATCTTTGTTTGCACCTAATACTCATGTTTCGTGCATTTGTTTGCTCATTTCATTCAAAAACAGCTCGGAGAGATTTTTCGTAAAGAATGACAGTAAATACTAAATTATTCAAATGCAAACCTAAATTTGAATTCAATTTAAGATATTTCTCCACAATCTTTGTTTGCACCTAAAACTCATGTTTCGTGCATTTGTTTGCTCATTTCATTCAAAAACAACTCGGATAGATTTTTCGTAAAGAATGATAGTAAATACTAAATTATTCAAATGCAAACCTAAATTTGAATTCAATTTAAGATATTTCTCCACAATCTTTGTTTGCACCTAATACTCATGTTTCGTGCTTTTGTTTTCTCATTTCATTCAAAAACAACTCGGATAGATTTTTCGTAAAGAATGACAGTAAATACTATATTATTCAAATGCAAACCTAAATTTTAATTCAATTTAAGATATTTCTCCACAATCTTTGTTTGCACCTAATACTCATGTTTCGCGCATTTGTTTGCTCATTTCATTCAAAAACAACTCGGATAGATTTTTCGTAAAGAATGATAGTGAATACTAAATTATTCAAATGCAAACCTAAATTTGAATTCAATTTAAAATATTTCTCCACAATCTTTGTTTGCACCTAAAACTCATGTTTCGTGCATTTGTTTGCTCATTTCATTCAAAAACAACTCGGATAGATTTTTCGTAAAGAATGATAGTAAATACTAAATTATTCAAATGCAAACCTAAATTTGAATTCAATTTAAGATATTTCTCCACAATCTTTGTTTCCACCTAATACTCATGTTTCGTGCTTTTGTTTTCTCATTTCATTCAAAAACAACTAGGATAGATTTTTCGTAAAGAATGACAGTAAATACTATATTATTCAAATGCAAACCTAAATTTGAATTCAATTTAAGATATCTCCACAATCTTTGTTTGCACCTAATACTCATGTTTCGCGCATTTGTTTGCTCATTTCATTCAAAAACAACTCGGATAGATTTTTCGTAAAGAATGATAGTGAATACTAAATTATTCAAATGCAAACCTAAATTTGAATTCAATTTAAAATATTTCTCCACAATCTTTGTTTGCACCTAAAACTCATGTTTCGTGCATTTGTTTGCTCATTTCATTCAAAAACAACTCGGATAGATTTTTCGTAAAGAATGATAGTAAATACTAAATTATTCAAATGCAAACCTAAATTTGAATTCAATTTAAGATATTTCTCCACAATCTTTGTTTGCACGTAATACTCATGTTTCGTGCTTTTGTTTTCTCATTTCATTCAAAAACAACTCGGATAGATTTTTCGTAAAGAATGACAGTAAATACTATATTATTCAAATGCAAACCTAAATTTGAATTCAATTTAAGATATTTCTCCACAATCTTTGTTTGCACCTAATACTCATGTTTCGCGCATTTGTTTGCTCATTTCATTCAAAAACAACTCGGATAGATTTTTCGTAAAGAATGATAGTGAATACTAAATTATTCAAATGCAAACCTAAATTTGAATTCAATTTAAAATATTTCTCCACAATCTTTGTTTGCACCTAAAACTCATGTTTCGTGCATTTGTTTGCTCATTTCATTCAAAAACAACTCGGATAGATTTTTCGTAAAGAATGATAGTAAATACTAAATTATTCAAATGCAAACCTAAATTTGAATTCAATTTAAGATATTTCTCCACAATCTTTGTTTGCACCTAATACTCATGTTTCGTGCTTTTGTTTTCTCATTTCATTCAAAAACAACTCGGATAGATTTTTCGTAAAGAATGACAGTAAATACTATATTATTCAAATGCAAACCTAAATTTGAATTCAATTTAAGATATCTCCACAATCTTTGTTTGCACCTAATACTCATGTTTCGCGCATTTGTTTGCTCATTTCATTCAAAAACAACTCGGATAGATTTTTCGTAAAGAATGATAGTGAATACTAAATTATTCAAATGCAAACCTAAATTTGAATTCAATTTAAAATATTTCTCCACAATCTTTGTTTGCACCTAAAACTCATGTTTCGTGCATTTGTTTGCTCATTTCATTCAAAAACAACTCGGATAGATTTTTCGTACAGAATGATAGTAAATACTAAATTATTCAAATGCAAACCTAAATTTGAATTCAATTTAAGATATTTCTCCACAATCTTTGTTTGCACCTAATACTCATGTTTCGTGCTTTTGTTTTCTCATTTCATTCAAAGACAACTCGGATAGATTTTTCGTAAAGAATGACAGTAAATACTATATTATTCAAATGCAAACCTAAATTTGAATTCAATTTAAGATATTTCTCCACAATCTTTGTTTGCACCTAATACTCATGTTTCGCGCATTTGTTTGCTCATTTCATTCAAAAACAACTCGGATAGATTTTTCGTAAAGAATGATAGTGAATACTAAATTATTCAAATGCAAACCTAAATTTGAATTCAATTTAAAATATTTCTCCACAATCTTTGTTTGCACCTAAAACTCATGTTTCGTGCATTTGTTTGCTCATTTCATTCAAAAACAACTCGGATAGATTTTTCGTAAAGAATGATAGTAAATACTAAATTATTCAAATGCAAACCTAAATTTGAATTCAATTTAAGATATTTCTCCACAATCTTTGTTTGCACCTAATACTCATGTTTCGTGCTTTTGTTTTCTCATTTCATTCAAAAACAACTCGGATAGATTTTTCGTAAAGAATGACAGTAAATACTATATTATTCAAATGCAAACCTAAATTTGAATTCAATTTAAGATATCTCCACAATCTTTGTTTGCACCTAATACTCATGTTTCGCGCATTTGTTTGCTCATTTCATTCAAAAACAACTCGGATAGATTTTTCGTAAAGAATGATAGTGAATACTAAATTATTCAAATGCAAACCTAAATTTGAATTCAATTTAAAATATTTCTCCACAATCTTTGTTTGCACCTAAAACTCATGTTTCGTGCATTTGTTTGCTCATTTCATTCAAAAACAACTCGGATAGATTTTTCGTACAGAATGATAGTAAATACTAAATTATTCAAATGCAAACCTAAATTTGAATTCAATTTAAGATATTTCTCCACAATCTTTGTTTGCACCTAATACTCATGTTTCGTGCTTTTGTTTTCTCATTTCATTCAAAGACAACTCGGATAGATTTTTCGTAAAGAATGACAGTAAATACTATATTATTCAAATGCAAACCTAAATTTGAATTCAATTTAAGATATTTCTCCACAATCTTTGTTTGCACCTAATACTCATGTTTCGCGCATTTGTTTGCTCATTTCATTCAAAAACAACTCGGATAGATTTTTCGTAAAGAATGATAGTGAATACTTAATTATTCAAATGCAAACCTAAATTTGAATTCAATTTAAAATATTTCTCCACAATCTTTGTTTGCACCTAAAACTCATGTTTCGTGCATTTGTTTGCTCATTTCATTCAAAAACAACTCGGATAGATTTTTCGTAAAGAATGATAGTAAATACTAAATTATTCAAATGCAAACCTAAATTTGAATTCAATTTAAGATATTTCTCCACAATCTTTGTTTGCACCTAATACTCATGTTTCGTGCTTTTGTTTTCTCATTTCATTCAAAAACAACTCGGATAGATTTTTCGTAAAGAATGACAGTAAATACTATATTATTCAAATGCAAACCTAAATTTGAATTCAATTTAAGATATCTCCACAATCTTTGTTTGCACCTAATACTCATGTTTCGCGCATTTGTTTGCTCATTTCATTCAAAAACAACTCGGATAGATTTTTCGTAAAGAATGATAGTGAATACTAAATTATTCAAATGCAAACCTAAATTTGAATTCAATTTAAAATATTTCTCCACAATCTTTGTTTGCACCTAAAACTCATGTTTCGTGCATTTGTTTGCTCATTTCATTCAAAAACAACTCGGATAGATTTTTCGTACAGAATGATAGTAAATACTAAATTATTCAAATGCAAACCTAAATTTGAATTCAATTTAAGATATTTCTCCACAATCTTTGTTTGCACCTAATACTCATGTTTCGTGCTTTTGTTTTCTCATTTCATTCAAAGACAACTCGGATAGATTTTTCGTAAAGAATGACAGTAAATACTATATTATTCAAATGCAAACCTAAATTTGAATTCAATTTAAGATATTTCTCCACAATCTTTGTTTGCACCTAATACTCATGTTTCGTGCATTTGTTTGCTCATTTCATTCAAAAACAACTCGGATAGATTTTTCGTAAAGAATGATAGTAAATACTAAATTATTCAAATGCAAACCTAAATTTGAATTCAATTTAAGATATTTCTCCACAATCTTTGTTTGCACCTAATACTCATGTTTCGTGCATTTGTTTGCTCATTTCATTCAAAAACAGCTCGGAGAGATTTTTCGTAAAGAATGACAGTAAATACTAAATTATTCAAATGCAAACCTAAATTTGAATTCAATTTAAGATATTTCTCCACAATCTTTGTTTGCACCTAAAACTCATGTTTCGTGCATTTGTTTGCTCATTTCATTCAAAAACAACTCGGATAGATTTTTCGTAAAGAATGATAGTAAATACTAAATTATTCAAATGCAAACCTAAATTTGAATTCAATTTAAGATATTTCTCCACAATCTTTGTTTGCACCTAATACTCATGTTTCGTGCTTTTGTTTTCTCATTTCATTCAAAAACAACTCGGATAGATTTTTCGTAAAGAATGACAGTAAATACTATATTATTCAAATGCAAACCTAAATTTTAATTCAATTTAAGATATTTCTCCACAATCTTTGTTTGCACCTAATACTCATGTTTCGCGCATTTGTTTGCTCATTTCATTCAGAAACAACTCGGATAGATTTTTCGTAAAGAATGATAGTGAATACTAAATTATTCAAATGCAAACCTAAATTTGAATTCAATTTAAAATATTTCTCCACAATCTTTGTTTGCACCTAAAACTCATGTTTCGTGCATTTGTTTGCTCATTTCATTCAAAAACAACTCGGATAGATTTTTCGTAAAGAATGATAGTAAATACTAAATTATTCAAATGCAAACCTAAATTTGAATTCAATTTAAGATATTTCTCCACAATCTTTGTTTGCACCTAATACTCATGTTTCGTGCTTTTGTTTTCTCATTTCATTCAAAAACAACTCGGATAGATTTTTCGTAAAGAATGACAGTAAATACTATATTATTCAAATGCAAACCTAAATTTGAATTCAATTTAAGATATCTTCACAATCTTTGTTTGCACCTAATACTCATGTTTCGCGCATTTGTTTGCTCATTTCATTCAAAAACAACTCGGATAGATTTTTCGTAAAGAATGATAGTGAATACTAAATTATTCAAATGCAAACCTAAATTTGAATTCAATTTAAAATATTTCTCCACAATCTTTGTTTGCACCTAAAACTCATGTTTCGTGCATTTGTTTGCTCATTTCATTCAAAAACAACTCGGATAGATTTTTCGTAAAGAATGATAGTAAATACTAAATTATTCAAATGCAAACCTAAATTTGAATTCAATTTAAGATATTTCTCCACAATCTTTGTTTGCACCTAATACTCATGTTTCGTGCTTTTGTTTTCTCATTTCATTCAAAAACAACTCGGATAGATTTTTCGTAAAGAATGACAGTAAATTCTATATTATTCAAATGCAAACCTAAATTTGAATTCAATTTAAGATATTTCTCCACAATCTTTGATTGCACCTAATACTCATGTTTCGTGCATTTGTTTGCTCATTTCATTCAAAAACAACTCGGATAGATTTTTCGTAAAGAATGATAGTAAATACTAAATTATTCAAATGCAAACCTAAATTTGAATTCAATTTAAGATATTTCTCCACAATCTTTGTTTGCACCTAATACTCATGTTTCGTGCATTTGTTTGCTCATTTCATTCAAAAACAGCTCGGAGAGATTTTTCGTAAAGAATGACAGTAAATACTAAATTATTCAAATGCAAACCTAAATTTGAATTCAATTTAAGATATTTCTCCACAATCTTTGTTTGCACCTAAAACTCATGTTTCGTGCATTTGTTTGCTCATTTCATTCAAAAACAACTCGGATAGATTTTTCGTAAAGAATGATAGTAAATACTAAATTATTCAAATGCAAACCTAAATTTGAATTCAATTTAAGATATTTCTCCACAATCTTTGTTTGCACCTAATACTCATGTTTCGTGCTTTTGTTTTCTCATTTCATTCAAAAACAACTCGGATAGATTTTTCGTAAAGAATGACAGTAAATACTATATTATTCAAATGCAAACCTAAATTTTAATTCAATTTAAGATATTTCTCCACAATCTTTGTTTGCACCTAATACTCATGTTTCGCGCATTTGTTTGCTCATTTCATTCAGAAACAACTCGGATAGATTTTTCGTAAAGAATGATAGTGAATACTAAATTATTCAAATGCAAACCTAAATTTGAATTCAATTTAAAATATTTCTCCACAATCTTTGTTTGCACCTAAAACTCATGTTTCGTGCATTTGTTTGCTCATTTCATTCAAAAACAACTCGGATAGATTTTTCGTAAAGAATGATAGTAAATACTAAATTATTCAAATGCAAACCTAAATTTGAATTCAAT
This sequence comes from Juncus effusus, assembly GCA_027726005.1. Classification (NCBI taxonomy): domain Eukaryota; kingdom Viridiplantae; phylum Streptophyta; class Magnoliopsida; order Poales; family Juncaceae; genus Juncus; species Juncus effusus. The sequence continues at coordinate 6,438,700 of CM050893.1, forward strand.
TTAAGATATTTCTCCACAATCTTTGTTTGCACCTAATACTCATGTTTCGTGCTTTTGTTTGCTCATTTCATTCAAAAACAACTCGGATAGATTTTTCGTAAAGAATGATAGTAAATACTAAATTATTCAAATGCAAACCTAAATTTGAATTCAATTTAAGATATTTCTCCACAATCTTTGTTTGCACCTAATACTCATGTTTCGTGCTTTTGTTTTCTCATTTCATTCAAAAACAACTCGGATAGATTTTTCGTAAAGAATGACAGTAAATTCTATATTATTCAAATGCAAACCTAAATTTGAATTCAATTTAAGATATTTCTCCACAATCTTTGTTTGCACCTAATACTCATGTTTCGTGCATTTGTTTGCTCATTTCATTCAAAAACAACTCGGATAGATTTTTCGTAAAGAATGATAGTAAATACTAAATTATTCAAATGCAAACCTAAATTTGAATTCAATTTAAGATATTTCTCCACAATCTTTGTTTGCACCTAATACTCATGTTTCGTGCATTTGTTTGCTCATTTCATTCAGAAACAACTCGGATAGATTTTTCGTAAAGAATGATAGTGAATACTAAATTATTCAAATGCAAACCTAAATTTGAATTCAATTTAAAATATTTCTCCACAATCTTTGTTTGCACCTAAAACTCATGTTTCGTGCATTTGTTTGCTCATTTCATTCAAAAACAACTCGGATAGATTTTTCGTAAAGAATGATAGTAAATACTAAATTATTCAAATGCAAACCTAAATTTGAATTCAATTTAAGATATTTCTCCACAATCTTTGTTTGCACCTAATACTCATGTTTCGTGCTTTTGTTTTCTCATTTCATTCAAAAACAACTCGGATAGATTTTTCGTAAAGAATGACAGTAAATACTATATTATTCAAATGCAAACCTAAATTTGAATTCAATTTAAGATATCTTCACAATCTTTGTTTGCACCTAATACTCATGTTTCGCGCATTTGTTTGCTCATTTCATTCAAAAACAACTCGGATAGATTTTTCGTAAAGAATGATAGTGAATACTAAATTATTCAAATGCAAACCTAAATTTGAATTCAATTTAAGATATTTCTCCACAATCTTTGTTTGCACCTAATACTCATGTTTCGCGCATTTGTTTGCTCATTTCATTCAGAAACAACTCGGATAGATTTTTCGTAAAGAATGATAGTGAATACTAAATTATTCAAATGCAAACCTAAATTTGAATTCAATTTAAAATATTTCTCCACAATCTTTGTTTGCACCTAAAACTCATGTTTCGTGCATTTGTTTGCTCATTTCATTCAAAAACAACTCGGATAGATTTTTCGTAAAGAATGATAGTAAATACTAAATTATTCAAATGCAAACCTAAATTTGAATTCAATTTAAGATATTTCTCCACAATCTTTGTTTGCACCTAATACTCATGTTTCGTGCTTTTGTTTTCTCATTTCATTCAAAAACAACTCGGATAGATTTTTCGTAAAGAATGACAGTAAATACTATATTATTCAAATGCAAACCTAAATTTGAATTCAATTTAAGATATTTCTCCACAATCTTTGTTTGCACCTAATACTCATGTTTCGTGCATTTGTTTGCTCATTTCATTCAGAAACAACTCGGATAGATTTTTCGTAAAGAATGATAGTGAATACTAAATTATTCAAATGCAAACCTAAATTTGAATTCAATTTAAGATATTTCTCCACAATCTTTGTTTGCACCTAAAACTCATGTTTCGTGCATTTGTTTGCTCATTTCATTCAAAAACAACTCGGATAGATTTTTCGTAAAGAATGACAGTAAATACTATATTATTCAAATGCAAACCTAAATTTTAATTCAATTTAAGATATTTCTCCACAATCTTTGTTTGCACCTAATACTCATGTTTCGCGCATTTGTTTGCTCATTTCATTCAGAAACAACTCGGATAGATTTTTCGTAAAGAATGATAGTGAATACTAAATTATTCAAATGCAAACCTAAATTTGAATTCAATTTAAAATATTTCTCCACAATCTTTGTTTGCACCTAAAACTCATGTTTCGTGCATTTGTTTGCTCATTTCATTCAAAAACAACTCGGATAGATTTTTCGTAAAGAATGATAGTAAATACTAAATTATTCAAATGCAAACCTAAATTTGAATTCAATTTAAGATATTTCTCCACAATCTTTGTTTGCACCTAATACTCATGTTTCGTGCTTTTGTTTTCTCATTTCATTCAAAAACAACTCGGATAGATTTTTCGTAAAGAATGACAGTAAATACTATATTATTCAAATGCAAACCTAAATTTGAATTCAATTTAAGATATCTTCACAATCTTTGTTTGCACCTAATACTCATGTTTCGCGCATTTGTTTGCTCATTTCATTCAAAAACAACTCGGATAGATTTTTCGTAAAGAATGATAGTGAATACTAAATTATTCAAATGCAAACCTAAATTTGAATTCAATTTAAAATATTTCTCCACAATCTTTGTTTGCACCTAAAACTCATGTTTCGTGCATTTGTTTGCTCATTTCATTCAAAAACAACTCGGATAGATTTTTCGTAAAGAATGATAGTAAATACTAAATTATTCAAATGCAAACCTAAATTTGAATTCAATTTAAGATATTTCTCCACAATCTTTGTTTGCACCTAATACTCATGTTTCGTGCTTTTGTTTTCTCATTTCATTCAAAAACAACTCGGATAGATTTTTCGTAAAGAATGACAGTAAATTCTATATTATTCAAATGCAAACCTAAATTTGAATTCAATTTAAGATATTTCTCCACAATCTTTGTTTGCACCTAATACTCATGTTTCGTGCATTTGTTTGCTCATTTCATTCAAAAACAACTCGGATAGATTTTTCGTAAAGAATGATAGTAAATACTAAATTATTCAAATGCAAACCTAAATTTGAATTCAATTTAAGATATTTCTCCACAATCTTTGTTTGCACCTAATACTCATGTTTCGTGCTTTTGTTTTCTCATTTCATTCAAAAACAACTCGGATAGATTTTTCGTAAAGAATGACAGTAAATACTATATTATTCAAATGCAAACCTAAATTTTAATTCAATTTAAGATATTTCTCCACAATCTTTGTTTGCACCTAATACTCATGTTTCGCGCATTTGTTTGCTCATTTCATTCAAAAACAACTCGGATAGATTTTTCGTAAAGAATGATAGTGAATACTAAATTATTCAAATGCAAACCTAAATTTGAATTCAATTTAAAATATTTCTCCACAATCTTTGTTTGCACCTAAAACTCATGTTTCGTGCATTTGTTTGCTCATTTCATTCAAAAACAACTCGGATAGATTTTTCGTAAAGAATGATAGTAAATACTAAATTATTCAAATGCAAACCTAAATTTGAATTCAATTTAAGATATTTCTCCACAATCTTTGTTTGCACCTAATACTCATGTTTCGTGCTTTTGTTTTCTCATTTCATTCAAAAACAACTCGGATAGATTTTTCGTAAAGAATGACAGTAAATACTATATTATTCAAATGCAAACCTAAATTTGAATTCAATTTAAGATATCTCCACAATCTTTGTTTGCACCTAATACTCATGTTTCGCGCATTTGTTTGCTCATTTCATTCAAAAACAACTCGGATAGATTTTTCGTAACGAATGATAGTGAATACTAAATTATTCAAATGCAAACCTAAATTTGAATTCAATTTAAAATATTTCTCCACAATCTTTGTTTGCACCTAAAACTCATGTTTCGTGCATTTGTTTGCTCATTTCATTCAAAAACAACTCGGATAGATTTTTCGTAAAGAACGATAGTAAATACTAAATTATTCAAATGCAAACCTAAATTTGAATTCAATTTAAGATATTTCTCCACAATCTTTGTTTGCACCTAATACTCATGTTTCGTGCTTTTGTTTTCTCATTTCATTCAAAAACAACTCGGATAGATTTTTCGTAAAGAATGACAGTAAATACTATATTATTCAAATGCAAACCTAAATTTGAATTCAATTTAAGATATTTCTCCACAATCTTTGTTTGCACCTAATACTCATGTTTCGTGCATTTGTTTGCTCATTTCATTCAAAAACAACTCGGATAGATTTTTCGTAAAGAATGATAGTAAATACTAAATTATTCAAATGCAAACCTAAATTTGAATTCAATTTAAGATATTTCTCCACAATCTTTGTTTGCACCTAATACTCATGTTCCGTTCATTTGTTTGCTCATTTCATTCAAAAACAGCTCGGAGAGATTTTTCGTAAAGAATGACAGTAAATACTAAATTATTCAAATGCAAACCTAAATTTGAATTCCATTTAAGATATTTCTCCACAATCTTTGTTTGCACCTAAAACTCATGTTTCGTGCATTTGTTTGCTCATTTCATTCAAAAACAACTCGGATAGATTTTTCGTAAAGAATGATAGTAAATACTAAATTATTCAAATGCAAACCTAAATTTGTATTCAATTCAAAATATTTCTCCACAATCTCTGTTTGCACCTAATACTCATGTTTCGTGCATTTGTTTGCTCATTTCATTCAAAAACAACTCGGATAGATTTTTCGTAAAGAATGATAGTAAATACTAAATTATTCAAATGCCAACCTAAATTTGAATTCAATTTAAGATATTTCTCCACAATCTTTGTTTGCACCTAATACTCATGTTTCGTGCTTTTGTTTGCTCATTTCATTCAAAAACGACACGGATAGATTTTTCGTAAAGAATGATAGTAAATACTAAATTATTCAAATGCAAACCAAAATTTGTATTCAATTCAAAATATTTCTCCACAATCTCTGTTTGCACCTAATACTCATGTTTCGTGCATTTGTTTGCTCATTTCATTCAAAAACAGCTCGGAGAGATTTTTCGTAAAGAATGACAGTAAATACTAAATTATTCAAATGCAAACCTAAATTTGAATTCAATTTAAGATATTTCTCCACAATCTTTGTTTGCACCTAAAACTCATGTTTCGTGCATTTGTTTGCTCATTTCATTCAAAAACAACTCGGATAGATTTTTCGTAAAGAATGATAGTAAATACTAAATTATTCAAATGCAAACCTAAATTTGAATTCAATTTAAGATATTTCTCCACAATCTTTGTTTGCACCTAATACTCATGTTTCGTGCTTTTGTTTTCTCATTTCATTCAAAAACAACTCGGATAGATTTTTCGTAAAGAATGACAGTAAATACTAAATTATTCAAATGCAAACCTAAATTTGAATTCAATTTAAGATATTTCTCCACAATCTTTGTTTGCACCTAAAACTCATGTTTCGTGCATTTGTTTGCTCATTTCATTCAAAAACAACTCGGATAGATTTTTCGTAAAGAATGATAGTAAATACTAAATTATTCAAATGCAAACCTAAATTTGTATTCAATTCAAAATATTTCTCCACAATCTCTGTTTGCACCTAATACTCATGTTTCGTGCATTTGTTTGCTCATTTCATTCAAAAACAACTCGGATAGATTTTTCGTAAAGAATGATAGTAAATACTAAATTATTCAAATGCCAACCTAAATTTGAATTCAATTTAAGATATTTCTCCACAATCTTTGTTTGCACCTAATACTCATGTTTCGTGCTTTTGTTTGCTCATTTCATTCAAAAACGACTCGGATAGATTTTTCGTAAAGAATGATAGTAAATACTAAATTATTCAAATGCAAACCAAAATTTGTATTCAATTCAAAATATTTCTCCACAATCTCTGTTTGCACCTAATACTCATGTTTCGTGCATTTGTTTGCTCATTTCATTCAAAAACAGCTCGGAGAGATTTTTCGTAAAGAATGACAGTAAATACTAAATTATTCAAATGCAAACCTAAATTTGAATTCAATTTAAGATATTTCTCCACAATCTTTGTTTGCACCTAAAACTCATGTTTCGTGCATTTGTTTGCTCATTTCATTCAAAAACAACTCGGATAGATTTTTCGTAAAGAATGATAGTAAATACTAAATTATTCAAATGCAAACCTAAATTTGAATTCAATTTAAGATATTTCTCCACAATCTTTGTTTGCACCTAATACTCATGTTTCGTGCTTTTGTTTTCTCATTTCATTCAAAAACAACTCGGATAGATTTTTCGTAAAGAATGACAGTAAATACTAAATTATTCAAATGCAAACCTAAATTTGAATTCAATTTAAGATATTTCTCCACAATCTTTGTTTGCACCTAAAACTCATGTTTCGTGCATTTGTTTGCTCATTTCATTCAAAAACAACTCGGATAGATTTTTCGTAAAGAATGATAGTAAATACTAAATTATTCAAATGCAAACCTAAATTTGTATTCAATTCAAAATATTTCTCCACAATCTCTGTTTGCACCTAATACTCATGTTTCGTGCATTTGTTTGCTCATTTCATTCAAAAACAACTCGGATAGATTTTTCGTAAAGAATGATAGTAAATACTAAATTATTCAAATGCCAACCTAAATTTGAATTCAATTTAAGATATTTCTCCACAATCTTTGTTTGCACCTAATACTCATGTTTCGTGCTTTTGTTTGCTCATTTCATTCAAAAACGACTCGGATAGATTTTTCGTAAAGAATGATAGTAAATACTAAATTATTCAAATGCAAACCAAAATTTGTATTCAATTCAAAATATTTCTCCACAATCTCTGTTTGCACCTAATACTCATGTTTCGTGCATTTGTTTGCTCATTTCATTCAAAAACAGCTCGGAGAGATTTTTCGTAAAGAATGACAGTACATACTAAATTATTCAAATGCAAACCTAAATTTGAATTCAATTTAAGATATTTCTCCACAATCTTTGTTTGCACCTAAAACTCATGTTTCGTGCATTTGTTTGCTCATTTCATTCAAAAACAACTCGGATAGATTTTTCGTAAAGAATGATAGTAAATACTAAATTATTCAAATGCAAACCTAAATTTGAATTCAATTTAAGATATTTCTCCACAATCTTTGTTTGCACCTAATACTCATGTTTCGTGCTTTTGTTTTCTCATTTCATTCAAAAACAACTCGGATAGATTTTTCGTAAAGAATGACAGTAAATACTAAATTATTCAAATGCAAACCTAAATTTGAATTCAATTTAAGATATTTCTCCACAATCTTTGTTTGCACCTAAAACTCATGTTTCGTGCATTTGTTTGCTCATTTCATTCAAAAACAACTCGGATAGATTTTTCGTAAAGAATGATAGTAAATACTAAATTATTCAAATGCAAACCTAAATTTGTATTCAATTCAAAATATTTCTCCACAATCTCTGTTTGCACCTAATACTCATGTTTCGTGCATTTGTTTGCTCATTTCATTCAAAAACAACTCGGATAGATTTTTCGTAAAGAATGATAGTAAATACTAAATTATTCAAATGCCAACCTAAATTTGAATTCAATTTAAGATATTTCTCCACAATCTTTGTTTGCACCTAATACTCATTTTTCGTGCTTTTGTTTGCTCATTTCATTCAAAAACAACTCGGATAGATTTTTCGTAAAGAATGATAGTAAATACTAAATTATTCAAATGCAAACCAAAATTTGTATTCAATTCAAAATATTTCTCCACAATCTCTGTTTGCACCTAATACTCATGTTTCGTGCATTTGTTTGCTTATTTCATTCAAAAACAGCTCGGAGAGATTTTTCGTAAAGAATGACAGTAAATACTAAATTATTCAAATGCAAACCTAAATTTGAATTCAATTTAAGATATTTCTCCACAATCTTTGTTTGCACCTAAAACTCATGTTTCGTGCATTTGTTTGCTCATTTCATTCAAAAACAACTCGGATAGATTTTTCGTAAAGAATGATAGTAAATACTAAATTATTCAAATGCAAACCTAAATTTGAATTCAATTTAAGATATTTCTCCACAATCTTTGTTTGCACCTAATACTCATGTTTCGTGCTTTTGTTTTCTCATTTCATTCAAAAACAACTCGGATAGATTTTTCGTAAAGAATGACAGTAAATACTATATTATTCAAATGCAAACCTAAATTTTAATTCAATTTAAGATATTTCTCCACAATCTTTGTTTGCACCTAATACTCATGTTTCGCGCATTTGTTTGCTCATTTCATTCAAAAACAACTCGGATAGATTTTTCGTAAAGAATGATAGTGAATACTAAATTATTCAAATGCAAACCTAAATTTGAATTCAATTTAAAATATTTCTCCACAATCTTTGTTTGCACCTAAAACTCATGTTTCGTGCATTTGTTTGCTCATTTCATTCAAAAACAACTCGGATAGATTTTTCGTAAAGAATGATAGTAAATACTAAATTATTCAAATGCAAACCTAAATTTGAATTCAATTTAAGATATTTCTCCACAATCTTTGTTTGCACCTAATACTCATGTTTCGTGCTTTTGTTTTCTCATTTCATTCAAAAACAACTCGGATAGATTTTTCGTAAAGAATGACAGTAAATACTATATTATTCAAATGCAAACCTAAATTTGAATTCAATTTAAGATATTTCTCCACAATCTTTGTTTGCACCTAATACTCATGTTTCGTGCATTTGTTTGCTCATTTCATTCAAAAACAACTCGGATAGATTTTTCGTAAAGAATGATAGTAAATACTAAATTATTCAAATGCAAACCTAAATTTGAATTCAATTTAAGATATTTCTCCACAATCTTTGTTTGCACCTAATACTCATGTTTCGTGCATTTGTTTGCTCATTTCATTCAAAAACAACTCGGATAGATTTTTCATAAAGAATGACAGTAAATACTAAATTATTCAAATGCAAACCAAAATTTGTATTCAATTCAAAATATTTGTCCAGAATCTCTGTTTGCACCTAAAATTCATGTTTCGTGCATTTGTTTCCTGATTTCATTCAAAAACAACTCGGATAGATTTTTCGTAAAGAATGACAGTAAATACTAAATTATTCAAATGCAAACCTAAATTTGAATTCAATTTAAGATATTTCTCCACAATCTTTGTTTGCACCTAATACTCATGTTTCGTGCATTTGTTTGCTCATTTCATTCAAAAACAACTCGGATAGATTTTTCGTAAAGAATGATAGTAAATACCAACTTATTCAAATGCAAACCAAAATTTGAATTCAATTTAAAATATTTCTCCACAATCTTTGTTTGCACCTAATACTCATGTTTCGTGCATTTGTTTGCTCATTTCATTCAAAAACAACTCGGATAGATTTTTCGTAAAGAATGACAGTAAATACTAAATTATTCAAATGCAAACCAAAATTTGTATTCAATTCAAAATATTTGTCCAGAATCTCTGTTTGCACCTAAAATTCATGTATCGTGCATTTGTTTCCTGATTTCATTCAAAAACAACTCGGATAGATTTTTCGTAAAGAATGAAAGTAAATACTAAATTATTCAAATGCAAACCTAAATTTGAATTCAATTTAAGATATTTCTCCACAATCTTTGTTTGCACCTAATACTCATGTTTCGTGCATTTGTTTGCTCATTTCATTCAAAAACAACTCGGATAGATTTTTCATAAAGAATGATAGTAAATACTAAATTATTCAAATGCAAACCTAAATTTGAATTCAATTTAAGATATTTCTCCACAATCTTTGTTTGCACCTAATACTCATGTTTCGTGCATTTGTTTGCTCATTTCATTCAAAAACAACTCGGATAGATTTTTCGTAAAGAATGACAGTAAATACTAAATTATTCAAATGCAAACCAAAATTTGTATTCAATTCAAAATATTTGTCCAGAATCTCTGTTTGCACCTAAAATTCATGTTTCGTGCATTTGTTTCCTGATTTCATTCAAAAACAACTCGGATAGATTTTTCGTAAAGAATGACAGTAAATACTAAATTATTCAAATGCAAACCTAAATTTGAATTCAATTTAAGATATTTCTCCACAATCTTTGTTTGCACCTAATACTCATGTTTCGTGCATTTGTTTGCTCATTTCATTCAAAAACAACTCGGATAGATTTTTCGTAAAGAATGATAGTAAATACCAAATTATTCAAATGCAAACCTAAATTTGAATTCAATTTAAGATATTTCTCCACAATCTTTGTTTGCACCTAATACTCATGTTTCGTGCATTTGTTTGCTCATTTCATTCAAAAACAACTCGGATAGATTTTTCGTAAAGAATGATAGTAAATACTAAATTATTCAAATGCAAACCTAAATTTGAATTCAATTTAAGATATTTCTCCACAATCTTTGTTTGCACCTAATACTCATGTTTCGTGCATTTGTTTGCTCATTTCATTCAAAAACAACTCGGATAGATTTTTCGTAAAGAATGATAGTAAATACTAAATTATTCAAATGCAAACCTAAATTTGAATTCAATTTAAGATATTTCTCCACAATCTTTGTTTGCACCTAATACTCATGTTTCGTGCATTTGTTTGCTCATTTCATTCAAAAACAACTCGGATAGATTTTTCATAAAGAATGACAGTAAATACTAAATTATTCAAATGCAAACCAAAATTTGTATTCAATTCAAAATATTTGTCCAGAATCTCTGTTTGCACCTAAAATTCATGTTTCGTGCATTTGTTTCCTGATTTCATTCAAAAACAACTCGGATAGATTTTTCGTAAAGAATGACAGTAAATACTAAATTATTCAAATGCAAACCTAAATTTGAATTCAATTTAAGATATTTCTCCACAATCTTTGTTTGCACCTAATACTTATGTTTCGTGCATTTGTTTGCTCATTTCATTCAAAAACAACTCGGATAGATTTTTCGTAAAGAATGATAGTAAATACCAACTTATTCAAATGCAAACCAAAATTTGAATTCAATTTAAAATATTTCTCCACAATCTTTGTTTGCACCTAATACTCATGTTTCGTGCATTTGTTTGCTCATTTCATTCAAAAACAACTCGGATAGATTTTTCGTAAAGAATGACAGTAAATACTAAATTATTCAAATGCAAACCAAAATTTGTATTCAATTCAAAATATTTGTCCAGAATCTCTGTTTGCACCTAAAATTCATGTATCGTGCATTTGTTTCCTGATTTCATTCAAAAACAACTCGGATAGATTTTTCGTAAAGAATGACAGTAAATACTAAATTATTCAAATGCAAACCTAAATTTGAATTCAATTTAAGATATTTCTCCACAATCTTTGTTTGCACCTAATACTCATGTTTCGTGCATTTGTTTGCTCATTTCATTCAAAAACAACTCGGATAGATTTTTCATAAAGAATGATAGTAAATACTAAATTATTCAAATGCAAACCTAAATTTGAATTCAATTTAAGATATTTCTCCACAATCTTTGTTTGCACCTAATACTCATGTTTCGTGCATTTGTTTGCTCATTTCATTCAAAAACAACTCGGATAGATTTTTCGTAAAGAATGACAGTAAATACTAAATTATTCAAATGCAAACCAAAATTTGTATTCAATTCAAAATATTTGTCCAGAATCTCTGTTTGCACCTAAAATTCATGTTTCGTGCATTTGTTTCCTGATTTCATTCAAAAACAACTCGGATAGATTTTTCGTAAAGAATGACAGTAAATACTAAATTATTCAAATGCAAACCTAAATTTGAATTCAATTTAAGATATTTCTCCACAATCTTTGTTTGCACCTAATACTCATGTTTCGTGCATTTGTTTGCTCATTTCATTCAAAAACAACTCGGATAGATTTTTCGTAAAGAATGATAGTAAATACCAAATTATTCAAATGCAAACCTAAATTTGAATTCAATTTAAGATATTTCTCCACAATCTTTGTTTGCACCTAATACTCATGTTTCGTGCATTTGTTTGCTCATTTCATTCAAAAACAACTCGGATAGATTTTTCGTAAAGAATGATAGTAAATACCAAATTATTCAAATGCAAACCTAAATTTGAATTCAATTTAAGATATTTCTCCACAATCTTTGTTTGCACCTAATACTCATGTTTCGTGCATTTGTTTGCTCATTTCATTCAAAAACAACTCGGATAGATTTTTCATAAAGAATGACAGTAAATACTAAATTATTCAAATGCAAACCAAAATTTGTATTCAATTCAAAATATTTGTCCAGAATCTCTGTTTGCACCTAAAATTCATGTTTCGTGCATTTGTTTCCTGATTTCATTCAAAAACAACTCGGATAGATTTTTCGTAAAGAATGACAGTAAATACTAAATTATTCAAATGCAAACCTAAATTTGAATTCAATTTAAGATATTTCTCCACAATCTTTGTTTGCACCTAATACTCATGTTTCGTGCATTTGTTTGCTCATTTCATTCAAAAACAACTCGGATAGATTTTTCGTAAAGAATGATAGTAAATACCAACTTATTCAAATGCAAACCAAAATTTGAATTCAATTTAAAATATTTCTCCACAATCTTTGTTTGCACCTAATACTCATGTTTCGTGCATTTGTTTGCTCATTTCATTCAAAAACAACTCGGATAGATTTTTCGTAAAGAATGACAGTAAATACTAAATTATTCAAATGCAAACCAAAATTTGTATTCAATTCAAAATATTTGTCCAGAATCTCTGTTTGCACCTAAAATTCATGTATCGTGCATTTGTTTCCTGATTTCATTCAAAAACAACTCGGATAGATTTTTCGTAAAGAATGACAGTAAATACTAAATTATTCAAATGCAAACCTAAATTTGAATTCAATTCAAAATATTTCTCCACAATCTCTGTTTGCACCTAATACTCATGTTTCGTGCATTTGTTTGCTCATTTCATTCAAAAACAGCTCGGAGAGATTTTTCGTAAAGAATGACAGTAAATACTAAATTATTCAAATGCAAACCTAAATTTGAATTCAATTTAAGATATTTCTCCACAATCTTTGTTTGCACCTAAAACTCATGTTTCGTGCATTTGTTTGCTCATTTCATTCAAAAACAACTCGGATAGATTTTTCGTAAAGAATGATAGTAAATACTAAATTATTCAAATGCAAACCTAAATTTGAATTCAATTTAAGATATTTCTCCACAATCTTTGTTTGCACCTAATACTCATGTTTCGTGCTTTTGTTTTCTCATTTCATTCAAAAACAACTCGGATAGATTTTTCGTAAAGAATGACAGTAAATACTATATTATTCAAATGCAAACCTAAATTTTAATTCAATTTAAGATATTTCTCCACAATCTTTGTTTGCACCTAATACTCATGTTTCGCGCATTTGTTTGCTCATTTCATTCAAAAACAACTCGGATAGATTTTTCGTAAAGAATGATAGTGAATACTAAATTATTCAAATGCAAACCTAAATTTGAATTCAATTTAAAATATTTCTCCACAATCTTTGTTTGCACCTAAAACTCATGTTTCGTGCATTTGTTTGCTCATTTCATTCAAAAACAACTCGGATAGATTTTTCGTAAAGAATGATAGTAAATACTAAATTATTCAAATGCAAACCTAAATTTGAATTCAATTTAAGATATTTCTCCACAATCTTTGTTTGCACCTAATACTCATGTTTCGTGCTTTTGTTTTCTCATTTCATTCAAAAACAACTCGGATAGATTTTTCGTAAAGAATGACAGTAAATACTAAATTATTCAAATGCAAACCTAAATTTGAATTCAATTTAAGATATTTCTCCACAATCTTTGTTTGCACCTAATACTCATGTTTCGTGCATTTGTTTGCTCATTTCATTCAAAAACAACTCGGATAGATTTTTCGTAAAGAATGATAGTAAATACTAAATTATTCAAATGCAAACCTAAATTTGAATTCAATTTAAGATATTTCTCCACAATCTTTGTTTGCACCTAATACTCATGTTTCGTGCATTTGTTTGCTCATTTCATTCAAAAACAACTCGGATAGATTTTTCATAAAGAATGACAGTAAATACTAAATTATTCAAATGCAAACCAAAATTTGTATTCAATTCAAAATATTTGTCCAGAATCTCTGTTTGCACCTAAAATTCATGTTTCGTGCATTTGTTTCCTGATTTCATTCAAAAACAACTCGGATAGATTTTTCGTAAAGAATGACAGTAAATACTAAATTATTCAAATGCAAACCTAAATTTGAATTCAATTTAAGATATTTCTCCACAATCTTTGTTTGCACCTAATACTCATGTTTCGTGCATTTGTTTGCTCATTTCATTCAAAAACAACTCGGATAGATTTTTCGTAAAGAATGATAGTAAATACCAACTTATTCAAATGCAAACCAAAATTTGAATTCAATTTAAAATATTTCTCCACAATCTTTGTTTGCACCTAATACTCATGTTTCGTGCATTTGTTTGCTCATTTCATTCAAAAACAACTCGGATAGATTTTTCGTAAAGAATGACAGTAAATACTAAATTATTCAAATGCAAACCAAAATTTGTATTCAATTCAAAATATTTGTCCAGAATCTCTGTTTGCACCTAAAATTCATGTATCGTGCATTTGTTTCCTGATTTCATTCAAAAACAACTCGGATAGATTTTTCGTAAAGAATGACAGTAAATACTAAATTATTCAAATGCAAACCTAAATTTGAATTCAATTTAAGATATTTCTCCACAATCTTTGTTTGCACCTAATACTCATGTTTCGTGCATTTGTTTGCTCATTTCATTCAAAAACAACTCGGATAGATTTTTCATAAAGAATGATAGTAAATACTAAATTATTCAAATGCAAACCTAAATTTGAATTCAATTTAAGATATTTCTCCACAATCTTTGTTTGCACCTAATACTCATGTTTCGTGCATTTGTTTGCTCATTTCATTGAAAAACAACTCGGATAGATTTTTCGTAAAGAATGACAGTAAATACTAAATTATTCAAATGCAAACCAAAATTTGTATTCAATTCAAAATATTTGTCCAGAATCTCTGTTTGCACCTAAAATTCATGTTTCGTGCATTTGTTTCCTGATTTCATTCAAAAACAACTCGGATAGATTTTTCGTAAAGAATGACAGTAAATACTAAATTATTCAAATGCAAACCTAAATTTGAATTCAATTTAAGATATTTCTCCACAATCTTTGTTTGCACCTAATACTCATGTTTCGTGCATTTGTTTGCTCATTTCATTCAAAAACAACTCGGATAGATTTTTCGTAAAGAATGATAGTAAATACCAAATTATTCAAATGCAAACCTAAATTTGAATTCAATTTAAGATATTTCTCCACAATCTTTGTTTGCACCTAATACTCATGTTTCGTGCATTTGTTTGCTCATTTCATTCAAAAACAACTCGGATAGATTTTTCGTAAAGAATGATAGTAAATACCAAATTATTCAAATGCAAACCAAAATTTGAATTCAATTTAAAATATTTCTCCAAAATCTTTGTTTGCACCTAAAACTCATGTTTCGTGCATTTGTTTGCTCATTTCATTCAAAAACAACTCGGATAGATTTTTCGTAAAGAATGATAGTAAATACCAAATTATTCAAATGCAAACCAAAATTTGAATTCAATTTAAAATATTTCTCCACAATCTTTGTTTGCACCTAATACTCATGTTTCGTGCATTTGTTTGCTCATTTCATTCAAAAACAACTCGGATAGATTTTTCGTAAAGAATGACAGTAAATACTAAATTATTCAAATGCAAACCAAAATTTGTATTCAATTCAAAATATTTGTCCAGAATCTCTGTTTGCACCTAAAATTCATGTATCGTGCATTTGTTTCCTGATTTCATTCAAAAACAACTCGGATAGATTTTTCGTAAAGAATGACAGTAAATACTAAATTATTCAAATGCAAACCTAAATTTGAATTCAATTTAAGATATTTCTCCACAATCTTTGTTTGCACCTAATACTCATGTTTCGTGCATTTGTTTGCTCATTTCATTCAAAAACAACTCGGATAGATTTTTCATAAAGAATGATAGTAAATACTAAATTATTCAAATGCAAACCTAAATTTGAATTCAATTTAAGATATTTCTCCACAATCTTTGTTTGCACCTAATACTCATGTTTCGTGCATTTGTTTGCTCATTTCATTCAAAAACAACTCGGATAGATTTTTCGTAAAGAATGACAGTAAATACTAAATTATTCAAATGCAAACCAAAATTTGTATTCAATTCAAAATATTTGTCCAGAATCTCTGTTTGCACCTAAAATTCATGTTTCGTGCATTTGTTTCCTGATTTCATTCAAAAACAACTCGGATAGATTTTTCGTAAAGAATGACAGTAAATACTAAATTATTCAAATGCAAACCTAAATTTGAATTCAATTTAAGATATTTCTCCACAATCTTTGTTTGCACCTAATACTCATGTTTCGTGCATTTGTTTGCTCATTTCATTCAAAAACAACTCGGATAGATTTTTCGTAAAGAATGATAGTAAATACCAAATTATTCAAATGCAAACCAAAATTTGAATTCAATTTAAAATATTTCTCCAAAATCTTTGTTTGCACCTAAAACTCATGTTTCGTGCATTTGTTTGCTCATTTCATTCAAAAACAACTCGGATAGATTTTTCGTAAAGAATGATAGTAAATACTAAATTATTCAAATGCAAACCAAAATTTGTATTCAATTCAAAATATTTCTCCACAATCTCTGTTTGCACCTAATACTCATGTTTCCTGCATTTGTTTGCTCTTTTCATTCAAAAACAGCTCGGAGAGATTTTTCGTAAAGAATGACAGTAAATACTAAATTATTCAAATGCAAACCTAAATTTGAATTCAATTTAAGATATTTCTCCACAATCTTTGTTTGCACCTAATACTCATGTTTCGTGCATTTGTTTGCTCATTTCATTCAAAAACAACTCGGATAGATTTTTCGTAAAGAATGATAGTAAATACTAAATTATTCAAATGCAGACCAAAATTTGTATTCAATTCAAAATATTTGTCCAGAATCTCTGTTTGCACCTAAAAGTCATGTTTCGTGCATTTGTTTGCTGATTTCATTCAAAAACAACTCGGATAGATTTTTCGTAAAGAATGATAGTAAATACTAAATTATTCAAATGCAAACCAAAATTTGTATTCAATTCAAAATATTTCTCCAAAATCTCTGTTTGCACCTAAAACTCATGTTTCGTGCTTTTGTTTTCTCATTTCATTCAAAAACAACTCGGATAGATTTTTCGTAAATAATGACAGTAAATACTATATTATTCAAATGCAAACCTAAATTTGAATTCAATTTAAGATATTTCTCCACAATCTTTGTTTGCACCTAATACTCATGTTTCGTGCATTTGTTTGCTCATTTCATTCAAAAACAACTCGGATAGATTTTTCGTAAAGAATGATAGTAAATACTAAATTATTCAAATGCAAACCAAAATTTGTATTCAATTCAAGATATTTCTCCACAATCTTTGTTTGCACCTAATACTCATGTTTCGTGCATTTGTTTGCTCATTTCATTCAAAAACAACTCGGATAGATTTTTCGTAAAGAATGACAGTAAATACTAAATTATTCAAATGCAAACCTAAATTTGAATTCAATTTAAGATATTTCTCCACAATCTTTGTTTGCACCTAATACTCATGTTTCGTGCATTTGTTTGCTCATTTCATTCAAAAACAACTCGGATAGATTTTTCGTAATGAATGATAGTAAATACCAAATTATTCAAATGCAAACCAAAATTTGAATTCAATTTAAAATATTTCTCCAAAATCTTTGTTTGCACCTAAAACTCATGTTTCGTGCATTTGTTTGCTCATTTCATTCAAAAACAACTCGGATAGATTTTTCGTAAAGAATGATAGTAAATACTAAATTATTCAAATGCAAACCAAAATTTGTATTCAATTCAAAATATTTCTCCACAATCTCTGTTTGCACCTAATACTCATGTTTCCTGCATTTGTTTGCTCTTTTCATTCAAAAACAGCTCGGAGAGATTTTTCGTAAAGAATGACAGTAAATACTAAATTATTCAAATGCAAACCTAAATTTGAATTCAATTTAAGATATTTCTCCACAATCTTTGTTTGCACCTAATACTCATGTTTCGTGCATTTGTTTGCTCATTTCATTCAAAAACAACTCGGATAGATTTTTCGTAAAGAATGATAGTAAATACTAAATTATTCAAATGCAAACCAAAATTTGTATTCAATTCAAAATATTTGTCCAGAATCTCTGTTTGCACCTAAAAGTCATGTTTCGTGCATTTGTTTGCTGATTTCATTCAAAAACAACTCGGATAGATTTTTCGTAAAGAATGATAGTAAATACTAAATTATTCAAATGCAAACCAAAATTTGTATTCAATTCAAAATATTTCTCCAAAATCTCTGTTTGCACCTAAAACTCATGTTTCGTGCTTTTGTTTTCTCATTTCATTCAAAAACAACTCGGATAGATTTTTCGTAAAGAATGACAGTAAATACTATATTATTCAAATGCAAACCTAAATTTGAATTCAATTTAAGATATTTCTCCACAATCTTTGTTTGCACCTAATACTCATGTTTCGTGCATTTGTTTGCTCATTTCATTCAAAAACAACTCGGATAGATTTTTCGTAAAGAATGATAGTAAATACTAAATTATTCAAATGCAAACCAAAATTTGTATTCAATTCAAAATATTTGTCCAGAATCTCTGTTTGCACCTAAAAGTCATGTTTCGTGCATTTGTTTGCTGATTTCATTCAAAAACAACTCGGATAGATTTTTCGTAAAGAATGATAGTAAATACTAAATTATTCAAATGCAAACCAAAATTTGTATTCAATTCAAAATATTTCTCCAAAATCTCTGTTTGCACCTAAAACTCATGTTTCGTGCTTTTGTTTTCTCATTTCATTCAAAAACAACTCGGATAGATTTTTCGTAAAGAATGACAGTAAATACTATATTATTCAAATGCAAACCTAAATTTGAATTCAATTTAAGATATTTCTCCACAATCTTTGTTTGCACCTAATACTCATGTTTCGTGCATTTGTTTGCTCATTTCATTCAAAAACAACTCGGATAGATTTTTCGTAAAGAATGATAGTAAATACTAAATTATTCAAATGCAAACCTAAATTTGAATTCAATTTAAAATATTTCTCCACAATCTTTGTTTGCACCTAAAACTCATGTTTCGTGCATTTGTTTGCTCATTTCATTCAAAAACAACTCGGATAGATTTTTCGTAAAGAATGATAGTAAACACTAAATTATTCAAATGCAAACCTAAATTTGAATTCAATTTAAGATATTTCTCCACAATCTTTGTTTGCACCAAATACTCATGTTTCGTGCATTTCTTTGCTCATTTCATTCAAAAACAACTCGGATAGATTTTTCATAAAGAATGACAGTAAATACTAAATTATTCAAATGCAAACCAAAATTTGTATTCAATTCAAAATATTTGTCCAGAATCTCTGTTTGCACCTAAAATTCATGTTTCGTGCATTTGTTTGCTCATTTCATTCAAAAACAACTCGGATAGATTTTTCGTAAAGAATGACAGTAAATACTAAATTATTCAAATGCAAACCTAAATTTGAATTCAATTTAAGATATTTCTCCACAATCTTTGTTTGCACCTAATACTCATGTTTCGTGCATTTGTTTGCTCATTTCATTCAAAAACAACTCGGATAGATTTTTCGTAAAGAATGATAGTAAATACCAAATTATTCAAATGCAAACCAAAATTTGAATTCAATTTAAAATATTTCTCCACAATCTTTGTTTGCACCTAATACTCATGTTTCGTGCATTTGTTTGCTCATTTCATTCAAAAACAACTCGGATAGATTTTTCGTAAAGAATGATAGTAAATACTAAATTATTCAAATGCAAACCAAAATTTGTATTCAATTCAAAATATTTCTCCACAATCTTTGTTTGCACCTAATACTCATGTTTCGTGCATTTGTTTGCTCATTTCATTCAAAAACAACTCGGATAGATTTTTCGTAAAGAATGATAGTAAATACCAAATTATTCAAATGCAAACCAAAATTTGAATTCAATTTAAAATATTTCTCCACAATCTTTGTTTGCACCTAATACTCATGTTTCGTGCATTTGTTTGCTCATTTCATTCAAAAACAACTCGGATAGATTTTTCGTAAAGAATGATAGTAAATACCAAATTATTCAAATGCAAACCAAAATTTGAATTCAATTTAAAATATTTCTCCACAATCTTTGTTTGCACCTAATACTCATGTTTCGTGCATTTGTTTGCTCATTTCATTCAAAAACAACTCGGATAGATTTTTCATAAAGAATGACAGTAAATACTAAATTATTCAAATGCAAACCAAAATTTGTATTCAATTCAAAATATTTGTCCAGAATCTCTGTTTGCACCTAAAATTCATGTTTCGTGCATTTGTTTCCTGATTTCATTCAAAAACAACTCGGATAGATTTTTCGTAAAGAATGACAGTAAATACTAAATTATTTAAATGCAAACCAAAATTTGTATTCAATTCAAAATATTTGTCCAGAATCTCTGTCTGCACCTAAAATTCATGTTTCGTGCATTTGTTTCCTGATTTCATTCAAAAACAACTCGGATAGATTTTTCGTAAAGAATGACAGTAAATACTAAATTATTCAAATGCAAACCTAAATTTGAATTCAATTTAAGATATTTCTCCACAATCTTTGTTTGCACCTAATACTCATGTTTCGTGCATTTGTTTGCTCATTTCATTCAAAAACAACTCGGATAGATTTTTCGTAAAGAATGATAGTAAATACCAAATTATTCAAATGCAAACCAAAATTTGAATTCAATTTAAAATATTTCTCCAAAATCTTTGTTTGCACCTAAAACTCATGTTTCGTGCATTTGTTTGCTCATTTCATTCAAAAACAACTCGGATAGATTTTTCGTAAAGAATGATAGTAAATACTAAATTATTCAAATGCAAACCAAAATTTGAATTCAATTCAAAATATTTGTCCAGAATCTCTGTTTGCACCTAAAATTCATGTTTCGTGCATTTGTTTGCTGATTTCATTCAAAAACAACTCGGATAGATTTTTCGTAAAGAATGATAGTAAATACTAAATTATTCAAATGCCAACCTAAATTTGAATTCAATTTAAGATATTTCTCCACAATCTTTGTTTGCACCTAATACTCATGTTTCGTGCTTTTGTTTGCTCATTTCATTCAAAAACAACTCGGATAGATTTTTCGTAAAGAATGATAGTAAATACCAAATTATTCAAATGCAAACCAAAATTTGAATTCAATTTAAAATATTTCTCCACAATCTTTGTTTGCACCTAATACTCATGTTTCGTGCATTTGTTTGCTCATTTCATTCAAAAACAACTCGGATAGATTTTTCATAAAGAATGACAGTAAATACTAAATTATTCAAATGCAAACCAAAATTTGTATTCAATTCAAAATATTTGTCCAGAATCTCTGTTTGCACCTAAAATTCATGTTTCGTGCATTTGTTTCCTGATTTCATTCAAAAACAACTCGGATAGATTTTTCGTAAAGAATGACAGTAAATACTAAATTATTCAAATGCAAACCAAAATTTGTATTCAATTCAAAATATTTGTCCAGAATCTCTGTCTGCACCTAAAATTCATGTTTCGTGCATTTGTTTCCTGATTTCATTCAAAAACAACTCGGATAGATTTTTCGTAAAGAATGACAGTAAATACTAAATTATTCAAATGCAAACCTAAATTTGAATTCAATTTAAGATATTTCTCCACAATCTTTGTTTGCACCTAATACTCATGTTTCGTGCATTTGTTTGCTCATTTCATTCAAAAACAACTCGGATAGATTTTTCGTAAAGAATGATAGTAAATACCAAATTATTCAAATGCAAACCAAAATTTGAATTCAATTTAAAATATTTCTCCAAAATCTTTGTTTGCACCTAAAACTCATGTTTCGTGCATTTGTTTGCTCATTTCATTCAAAAACAACTCGGATAGATTTTTCGTAAAGAATGATAGTAAATACTAAGTTATTCAAATGCAAACCAAAATTTGAATTCAATTCAAAATATTTGTCCAGAATCTCTGTTTGCACCTAAAATTCATGTTTCGTGCATTTGTTTGCTGATTTCATTCAAAAACAACTCGGATAGATTTTTCGTAAAGAATGATAGTAAATACTAAATTATTCAAATGCCAACCTAAATTTGAATTCAATTTAAGATATTTCTCCACAATCTTTGTTTGCACCTAATACTCATGTTTCGTGCTTTTGTTTGCTCATTTCATTCAAAAACAACTCGGATAGATTTTTCGTAAAGAATGATAGTAAATACTAAATTATTCAAATGCAAACCAAAATTTGTATTCAATTCAAAATATTTCTCCACAATCTCTGTTTGCACCTAATACTCATGTTTCGTGCATTTGTTTGCTCATTTCATTCAAAAACAGCTCGGAGAGATTTTTCGTAAAGAATGACAGTAAATACTAAATTATTCAAATGCAAACCTAAATTTGAATTCAATTTAAGATATTTCTCCACAATCTTTGTTTGCACCTAAAACTCATGTTTCGTGCATTTGTTTGCTCATTTCATTCAAAAACAACTCGGATAGATTTTTCATAAAGAATGACAGTAAATACTAAATTATTCAAATGCAAACCAAAATTTGTATTCAATTCAAAATATTTGTCCAGAATCTCTGTTTGCACCTAAAATTCATGTTTCGTGCATTTGTTTCCTGATTTCATTCAAAAACAACTCGGATAGATTTTTCGTAAAGAATGACAGTAAATACTAAATTATTCAAATGCAAACCTAAATTTGAATTCAATTTAAGATATTTCTCCACAATCTTTGTTTGCACCTAATACTCATGTTTCGTGCATTTGTTTGCTCATTTCATTCAAAAACAACTCGGATAGATTTTTCGTAAAGAATGATAGTAAATACTAAATTATTCAAATGCAAACCAAAATTTGTATTCAATTCAAAATATTTGTCCAGAATCTCTGTTTGCACCTAAAAGTCATGTTTCGTGCATTTGTTTGCTGATTTCATTCAAAAACAACTCGGATAGATTTTTCGTAAAGAATGATAGTAAATACTAAATTATTCAAATGCAAACCAAAATTTGTATTCAATTCAAAATATTTCTCCAAAATCTCTGTTTGCACCTAAAACTCATGTTTCGTGCTTTTGTTTTCTCATTTCATTCAAAAACAACTCGGATAGATTTTTCGTAAAGAATGACAGTAAATACTATATTATTCAAATGCAAACCTAAATTTGAATTCAATTTAAGATATTTCTCCACAATCTTTGTTTGCACCTAATACTCATGTTTCGTGCATTTGTTTGCTCATTTCATTCAAAAACAACTCGGATAGATTTTTCGTAAAGAATGATAGTAAATACTAAATTATTCAAATGCAAACCAAAATTTGTATTCAATTCAAAATATTTGTCCAGAATCTCTGTTTGCACCTAAAAGTCATGTTTCGTGCATTTGTTTGCTGATTTCATTCAAAAACAACTCGGATAGATTTTTCGTAAAGAATGATAGTAAATACTAAATTATTCAAATGCAAACCAAAATTTGTATTCAATTCAAAATATTTCTCCAAAATCTCTGTTTGCACCTAAAACTCATGTTTCGTGCTTTTGTTTTCTCATTTCATTCAAAAACAACTCGGATAGATTTTTCGTAAAGAATGACAGTAAATACTATATTATTCAAATGCAAACCTAAATTTGAATTCAATTTAAGATATTTCTCCACAATCTTTGTTTGCACCTAATACTCATGTTTCGTGCATTTGTTTGCTCATTTCATTCAAAAACAACTCGGATAGATTTTTCGTAAAGAATGATAGTAAATACTAAATTATTCAAATGCAAACCTAAATTTGAATTCAATTTAAAATATTTCTCCACAATCTTTGTTTGCACCTAAAACTCATGTTTCGTGCATTTGTTTGCTCATTTCATTCAAAAACAACTCGGATAGATTTTTCGTAAAGAATGATAGTAAACACTAAATTATTCAAATGCAAACCTAAATTTGAATTCAATTTAAGATATTTCTCCACAATCTTTGTTTGCACCAAATACTCATGTTTCGTGCATTTCTTTGCTCATTTCATTCAAAAACAACTCGGATAGATTTTTCATAAAGAATGACAGTAAATACTAAATTATTCAAATGCAAACCAAAATTTGTATTCAATTCAAAATATTTGTCCAGAATCTCTGTTTGCACCTAAAATTCATGTTTCGTGCATTTGTTTCCTGATTTCATTCAAAAACAACTCGGATAGATTTTTCGTAAAGAATGACAGTAAATACTAAATTATTCAAATGCAAACCTAAATTTGAATTCAATTTAAGATATTTCTCCACAATCTTTGTTTGCACCTAATACTCATGTTTCGTGCATTTGTTTGCTCATTTCATTCAAAAACAACTCGGATAGATTTTTCGTAAAGAATGATAGTAAATACCAAATTATTCAAATGCAAACCAAAATTTGAATTCAATTTAAAATATTTCTCCACAATCTTTGTTTGCACCTAATACTCATGTTTCGTGCATTTGTTTGCTCATTTCATTCAAAAACAACTCGGATAGATTTTTCGTAAAGAATGATAGTAAATACTAAATTATTCAAATGCAAACCAAAATTTGTATTCAATTCAAAATA
Source organism: Juncus effusus (assembly GCA_027726005.1). Taxonomy (NCBI): domain Eukaryota; kingdom Viridiplantae; phylum Streptophyta; class Magnoliopsida; order Poales; family Juncaceae; genus Juncus; species Juncus effusus. Next base: position 6,463,347 of record CM050893.1, read on the forward strand.
TTTCTCCACAATCTTTGTTTGCACCTAATACTCATGTTTCGTGCATTTGTTTGCTCATTTCATTCAAAAACAACTCGGATAGATTTTTCGTAAAGAATGATAGTAAATACCAAATTATTCAAATGCAAACCAAAATTTGAATTCAATTTAAAATATTTCTCCACAATCTTTGTTTGCACCTAATACTCATGTTTCGTGCATTTGTTTGCTCATTTCATTCAAAAACAACTCGGATAGATTTTTCGTAAAGAATGATAGTAAATACCAAATTATTCAAATGCAAACCAAAATTTGAATTCAATTTAAAATATTTCTCCACAATCTTTGTTTGCACCTAATACTCATGTTTCGTGCATTTGTTTGCTCATTTCATTCAAAAACAACTCGGATAGATTTTTCATAAAGAATGACAGTAAATACTAAATTATTCAAATGCAAACCAAAATTTGTATTCAATTCAAAATATTTGTCCAGAATCTCTGTTTGCACCTAAAATTCATGTTTCGTGCATTTGTTTCCTGATTTCATTCAAAAACAACTCGGATAGATTTTTCGTAAAGAATGACAGTAAATACTAAATTATTCAAATGCAAACCAAAATTTGTATTCAATTCAAAATATTTGTCCAGAATCTCTGTCTGCACCTAAAATTCATGTTTCGTGCATTTGTTTCCTGATTTCATTCAAAAACAACTCGGATAGATTTTTCGTAAAGAATGACAGTAAATACTAAATTATTCAAATGCAAACCTAAATTTGAATTCAATTTAAGATATTTCTCCACAATCTTTGTTTGCACCTAATACTCATGTTTCGTGCATTTGTTTGCTCATTTCATTCAAAAACAACTCGGATAGATTTTTCGTAAAGAATGATAGTAAATACCAAATTATTCAAATGCAAACCAAAATTTGAATTCAATTTAAAATATTTCTCCAAAATCTTTGTTTGCACCTAAAACTCATGTTTCGTGCATTTGTTTGCTCATTTCATTCAAAAACAACTCGGATAGATTTTTCGTAAAGAATGATAGTAAATACTAAATTATTCAAATGCAAACCAAAATTTGAATTCAATTCAAAATATTTGTCCAGAATCTCTGTTTGCACCTAAAATTCATGTTTCGTGCATTTGTTTGCTGATTTCATTCAAAAACAACTCGGATAGATTTTTCGTAAAGAATGATAGTAAATACTAAATTATTCAAATGCCAACCTAAATTTGAATTCAATTTAAGATATTTCTCCACAATCTTTGTTTGCACCTAATACTCATGTTTCGTGCTTTTGTTTGCTCATTTCATTCAAAAACAACTCGGATAGATTTTTCGTAAAGAATGATAGTAAATACCAAATTATTCAAATGCAAACCAAAATTTGAATTCAATTTAAAATATTTCTCCACAATCTTTGTTTGCACCTAATACTCATGTTTCGTGCATTTGTTTGCTCATTTCATTCAAAAACAACTCGGATAGATTTTTCATAAAGAATGACAGTAAATACTAAATTATTCAAATGCAAACCAAAATTTGTATTCAATTCAAAATATTTGTCCAGAATCTCTGTTTGCACCTAAAATTCATGTTTCGTGCATTTGTTTCCTGATTTCATTCAAAAACAACTCGGATAGATTTTTCGTAAAGAATGACAGTAAATACTAAATTATTCAAATGCAAACCAAAATTTGTATTCAATTCAAAATATTTGTCCAGAATCTCTGTCTGCACCTAAAATTCATGTTTCGTGCATTTGTTTCCTGATTTCATTCAAAAACAACTCGGATAGATTTTTCGTAAAGAATGACAGTAAATACTAAATTATTCAAATGCAAACCTAAATTTGAATTCAATTTAAGATATTTCTCCACAATCTTTGTTTGCACCTAATACTCATGTTTCGTGCATTTGTTTGCTCATTTCATTCAAAAACAACTCGGATAGATTTTTCGTAAAGAATGATAGTAAATACCAAATTATTCAAATGCAAACCAAAATTTGAATTCAATTTAAAATATTTCTCCAAAATCTTTGTTTGCACCTAAAACTCATGTTTCGTGCATTTGTTTGCTCATTTCATTCAAAAACAACTCGGATAGATTTTTCGTAAAGAATGATAGTAAATACTAAGTTATTCAAATGCAAACCAAAATTTGAATTCAATTCAAAATATTTGTCCAGAATCTCTGTTTGCACCTAAAATTCATGTTTCGTGCATTTGTTTGCTGATTTCATTCAAAAACAACTCGGATAGATTTTTCGTAAAGAATGATAGTAAATACTAAATTATTCAAATGCCAACCTAAATTTGAATTCAATTTAAGATATTTCTCCACAATCTTTGTTTGCACCTAATACTCATGTTTCGTGCTTTTGTTTGCTCATTTCATTCAAAAACAACTCGGATAGATTTTTCGTAAAGAATGATAGTAAATACTAAATTATTCAAATGCAAACCAAAATTTGTATTCAATTCAAAATATTTCTCCACAATCTCTGTTTGCACCTAATACTCATGTTTCGTGCATTTGTTTGCTCATTTCATTCAAAAACAGCTCGGAGAGATTTTTCGTAAAGAATGACAGTAAATACTAAATTATTCAAATGCAAACCTAAATTTGAATTCAATTTAAGATATTTCTCCACAATCTTTGTTTGCACCTAAAACTCATGTTTCGTGCATTTGTTTGCTCATTTCATTCAAAAACAACTCGGATAGATTTTTCATAAAGAATGACAGTAAATACTAAATTATTCAAATGCAAACCAAAATTTGTATTCAATTCAAAATATTTGTCCAGAATCTCTGTTTGCACCTAAAATTCATGTTTCGTGCATTTGTTTCCTGATTTCATTCAAAAACAACTCGGATAGATTTTTCGTAAAGAATGACAGTAAATACTAAATTATTCAAATGCAAACCTAAATTTGAATTCAATTTAAGATATTTCTCCACAATCTTTGTTTGCACCTAATACTCATGTTTCGTGCATTTGTTTGCTCATTTCATTCAAAAACAACTCGGATAGATTTTTCGTAAAGAATGATAGTAAATACTAAATTATTCAAATGCAAACCAAAATTTGTATTCAATTCAAAATATTTCTCCACAATCTCTGTTTGCACCTAATACTCATGTTTCGTGCATTTGTTTGCTCATTTCATTCAAAAACAGCTCGGAGAGATTTTTCGTAAAGAATGACAGTAAATACTAAATTATTCAAATGCAAACCTAAATTTGAATTCAATTTAAGATATTTCTCCACAATCTTTGTTTGCACCTAAAATTCATGTTTCGTGCATTTGTTTGCTCATTTCATTCAAAAACAACTCGGATAGATTTTTCGTAAAGAATGATAGTAAATACTAAATTATTCAAATGCAAACCTAAATTTGAATTCAATTTAAGATATTTCTCCACAATCTTTGTTTGCACCTAATACTCATGTTTCGTGCTTTTGTTTTCTCATTTCATTTAAAAACAACTCGGATAGATTTTTCGTAAAGAATGACAATAAATACTATATTATTCAAATGCAAACCTAAATTTGAATTCAATTTAAGATATTTCTCCACAATCTTTGTTTGCACCTAATACTCATGTTTCGTGCATTTGTTTGCTCATTTCATTCAAAAACAACTCGGATAGATTTTTCGTAAAGAATGATAGTAAATACTAAATTATTCAAATGCAAACCAAAATTTGAATTCAATTCAAAATATTTGTCCAGAATCTCTGTTTGCACCTAAAATTCATGTTTCGTGCATTTGTTTGCTGATTTCATTCAAAAACAACTCGGATAGATTTTTCGTAAAGAATGATAGTAAATACTAAATTATTCAAATGCCAACCTAAATTTGAATTCAATTTAAGATATTTCTCCACAATCTTTGTTTGCACCTAATACTCATGTTTCGTGCTTTTGTTTGCTCATTTCATTCAAAAACAACTCGGATAGATTTTTCGTAAAGAATGATAGTAAATACTAAATTATTCAAATGCAAACCAAAATTTGTATTCAATTCAAAATATTTCTCCACAATCTCTGTTTGCACCTAATACTCATGTTTCGTGCATTTGTTTGCTCATTTCATTCAAAAACAGCTCGGAGAGATTTTTCGTAAAGAATGACAGTAAATACTAAATTATTCAAATGCAAACCAAAATTTGAATTCAATTTAAGATATTTCTCCACAATCTTTGTTTGCACCTAAAACTCATGTTTCGTGCATTTGTTTGCTCATTTCATTCAAAAACAACTCGGATAGATTTTTCATAAAGAATGACAGTAAATACTAAATTATTCAAATGCAAACCAAAATTTGTATTCAATTCAAAATATTTGTCCAGAATCTCTGTTTGCACCTAAAATTCATGTTTCGTGCATTTGTTTCCTGATTTCATTCAAAAACAACTCGGATAGATTTTTCGTAAAGAATGACAGTAAATACTAAATTATTCAAATGCAAACTTAAATTTGAATTCAATTTAAGATATTTCTCCACAATCTTTGTTTGCACCTAATACTCATGTTTCGTGCATTTGTTTGCTCATTTCATTCAAAAACAACTCGGATAGATTTTTCGTAAAGAATGATAGTAAATACTAAATTATTCAAATGCAAACCAAAATTTGTATTCAATTCAAAATATTTGTCCAGAATCTCTGTTTGCACCTAAAATTCATGTTTCGTGCATTTGTTTCCTGATTTCATTCAAAAACAACTCGGATAGATTTTTCGTAAAGAATGACAGTAAATACTAAATTATTCAAATGCAAACTTAAATTTGAATTCAATTTAAGATATTTCTCCACAATCTTTGTTTGCACCTAATACTCATGTTTCGTGCATTTGTTTGCTCATTTCATTCAAAAACAACTCGGATAGATTTTTCGTAAAGAATGATAGTAAATACTAAATTATTCAAATGCAAACCTAAATTTGAATTCAATTTAAGATATTTCTCCACAATCTTTGTTTGCACCTAATACTCATGTTTCGTGCATTTGTTTGCTCATTTCATTCAAAAACAACTCGGATAGATTTTTCGTAAAGAATGACAGTAAATACTAAATTATTCAAATGCAAACCAAAATTTGTATTCAATTCAAAATATTTGTCCAGAATCTCTGTTTGCACCTAAAATTCATGTTTCGTGCATTTGTTTCCTGATTTCATTCAAAAACAACTCGGATAGATTTTTCGTAAAGAATGACAGTAAATACTAAATTATTCAAATGCAAACCTAAATTTGAATTCAATTTAAGATATTTCTCCACAATCTTTGTTTGCACCTAATACTCATGTTTCGTGCATTTGTTTGCTCATTTCATTCAAAAACAACTCGGATAGATTTTTCGTAAAGAATGATAGTAAATACCAAATTATTCAAATGCAAACCAAAATTTGAATTCAATTTAAAATATTTCTCCAAAATCTTTGTTTGCACCTAAAACTCATGTTTCGTGCATTTGTTTGCTCATTTCATTCAAAAACAACTCGGATAGATTTTTCGTAAAGAATGATAGTAAATACTAAATTATTCAAATGCAAACCAAAATTTGAATTCAATTCAAAATATTTGTCCAGAATCTCTGTTTGCACCTAAAATTCATGTTTCGTGCATTTGTTTGCTGATTTCATTCAAAAACAACTCGGATAGATTTTTCGTAAAGAATGATAGTAAATACTAAATTATTCAAATGCCAACCTACATTTGAATTCAATTTAAGATATTTCTCCACAATCTCTGTTTGCACCTAATACTCATGTTTCGTGCATTTGTTTGCTCATTTCATTCAAAAACAGCTCGGAGAGATTTTTCGTAAAGAATAACAGTAAATACTAAATTATTCAAATGCAAACCTAAATTTGAATTCAATTTAAAATATTTCTCCACAATCTTTGTTTGCACCTAAAACTCATGTTTCGTGCATTTGTTTGCTCATTTCATTCAAAAACAACTCGGATAGATTTTTCGTAAAGAATGATAGTAAATACTAAATTATTCAAATGCAAACCTAAATTTGAATTCAATTTAAGATATTTCTCCACAATCTTTGTTTGCACCTAATACTCATGTTTCGTGCTTTTGTTTTCTCATTTCATTCAAAAACAACTCGGATAGATTTTTCGTAAAGAATGACAGTAAATACTATATTATTCAAATGCAAACCTAAATTTGAATTCAATTTAAGATATTTCTCCACAATCTTTGTTTGCACCTAATACTCATGTTTCGTGCATTTGTTTGCTCATTTCATTCAAAAACAACTCGGATAGATTTTTCGTAAAGAATGATAGTAAATACTAAATTATTCAAATGCAAACCTAAATTTGAATTCAATTTAAGATATTTCTCCACAATCTTTGTTTGCACCTAATACTCATGTTTCGTGCATTTGTTTGCTCATTTCATTCAAAAACAACTCGGATAGATTTTTCGTAAAGAATGACAGTAAATACTAAATTATTCAAATGCAAACCAAAATTTGTATTCAATTCAAAATATTTGTCCAGAATCTCTGTTTGCACCTAAAATTCATGTTTCGTGCATTTGTTTCCTGATTTCATTCAAAAACAACTCGGATAGATTTTTCGTAAAGAATGACAGTAAATACTAAATTATTCAAATGCAAACCTAAATTTGAATTCAATTTAAGATATTTCTCCACAATCTTTGTTTGCACCTAATACTCATGTTTCGTGCATTTGTTTGCTCATTTCATTCAAAAACAACTCGGATAGATTTTTCGTAAAGAATGATAGTAAATACCAAATTATTCAAATGCAAACCAAAATTTGAATTCAATTTAAAATATTTCTCCAAAATCTTTGTTTGCACCTAAAACTCATGTTTCGTGCATTTGTTTGCTCATTTCATTCAAAAACAACTCGGATAGATTTTTCGTAAAGAATGATAGTAAATACTAAATTATTCAAATGCAAACCAAAATTTGAATTCAATTCAAAATATTTGTCCAGAATCTCTGTTTGCACCTAAAATTCATGTTTCGTGCATTTGTTTGCTGATTTCATTCAAAAACCTCTCGGATAGATTTTTCGTAAAGAATGATAGTAAATACTAAATTATTCAAATGCCAACCTAAATTTGAATTCAATTTAAGATATTTCTCCACAATCTTTGTTTGCACCTAATACTCATGTTTCGTGCTTTTGTTTGCTCATTTCATTCAAAAACAACTCGGATAGATTTTTCGTAAAGAATGATAGTAAATACTAAATTATTCAAATGCAGACCAAAATTTGTATTCAATTCAAAATATTTCTCCACAATCTCTGTTTGCACCTAATACTCATGTTTCGTGCATTTGTTTGCTCATTTCATTCAAAAACAGCTCGGAGAGATTTTTCGTAAAGAATGATAGTAAATACTAAATTATTCAAATGCAAACCTAAATTTGAATTCAATTTAAAATATTTCTCCACAATCTTTGTTTGCACCTAAAACTCATGTTTCGTGCATTTGTTTGCTCATTTCATTCAAAAACAACTCGGATAGATTTTTCGTAAAGAATGATAATAAATACTAAATTATTCAAATGCAAACCTAAATTTGAATTCAATTTAAGATATTTCTCCACAATCTTTGTTTGCACCTAATACACATGTTTCGTGCTTTTGTTTTCTCATTTCATTTAAAAACAACTCGGATAGATTTTTCGTAAAGAATGACAGTAAATACTAAATTATTCAAATGCCAACCTAAATTTGAATTCAATTTAAGATATTTCTCCACAATCTTTGTTTGCACCTAATACTCATGTTTCGTGCATTTGTTTGCTCATTTCATTCAAAAACAACTCGGATACATTTTTCGTAAAGAATGATAGTAAATATCAAATTATTCAAATGCAAACCAAAATTTGAATTCAATTTAAAATATTTCTCCAAAATCTTTGTTTGCACCTAAAACTCATGTTTCGTGCATTTGTTTGCTCATTTCATTCAAAAACAACTCGGATAGATTTTTCGTAAAGAATGATAGTAAATACTAAATTATTCAAATGCAAACCAAAATTTGAATTCAATTCAAAATATTTGTCCAGAATCTCTGTTTGCACCTAAAATTCATGTTTCGTGCATTTGTTTGCTGATTTCATTCAAAAACAACTCGGATAGATTTTTCGTAAAGAATGATAGTAAATACTAAATTATTCAAATGCCAACCTAAATTTGAATTCAATTTAAAATATTTCTCCACAATCTTTGTTTGCACCTAATACTCATGTTTCGTGCTTTTGTTTGCTCATTTCATTCAAAAACAACTCGGATAGATTTTTCGTAAAGAATGATAGTAAATACTAAATTATTCAAATGCAAACCAAAATTTGTATTCAATTCAAAATATTTCTCCACAATCTCTGTTTGCACCTAATGCTCATGTTTCGTGCATTTGTTTGCTCATTTCATTCAAAAACAACTCGGAGAGATTTTTCGTAAAGAATGATAGTAAATACTAAATTATTCAAATGCAAACATAAATTTGAATTCAATTTAAAATATTTCTCCACAATCTTTGTTTGCACCTAAAACTCATGTTTCGTGCATTTGTTTGCTCATTTCATTCAAAAACAACTCGGATAGATTTTTCGTAAAGAATGATAGTAAATACTAAATTATTCAAATGCAAACCTAAATTTGAATTCAATTTAAGATTTTTCTCCACAATCTTTGTTTGCACCTAATACTCATGTTTCGTGCTTTTGTTTTCTCATTTCATTCAAAAACAACTCGGATAGATTTTTCGTAAAGAATGATAGTAAATACTATATTATTCAAATGCAAACCTAAATTTGAATTCAATTTAAGATATTTCTCCACAATCTTTGTTTGCACCTAATACTCATGTTTCGTGCATTTGTTTGCTCATTTCATTCAAAAACAACTCGGATAGATTTTTCGTAAAGAATGATAGTAAATACTAAATTATTCAAATGCAAACCTAAATTTGAATTCAATTTAAGATATTTCTCCACAATCTTTGTTTGCACCTAATACTCATGTTTCGTGCATTTTTTGCTCATTTCATTCAAAAACAACTCGGATAGATTTTTCGTAAAGAATGACAGTAAATACTAAATTATTCAAATGCAAACCAAAATTTGTATTCAATTCAAAATATTTGTCCAGAATCTCTGTTTGCACCTAAAATTCATGTTTCGTGCATTTGTTTCCTGATTTCATTCAAAAACAACTCGGATAGATTTTTCGTAAAGAATGACAGTAAATACTAAATTATTCAAATGCAAACCTAAATTTGAATTCAATTTAAGATATTTCTCCACAATCTTTGTTTGCACCTAATACTCATGTTTCGTGCTTTTGTTTTCTCATTTCATTCAAAAACAACTCGGATAGATTTTTCGTAAAGAATGATAGTAAATACTAAATTATTCAAATGCAAACCAAAATTTGTATTCAATTCAAAATATTTGTCCAGAATCTCTGTTTGCACCTAAAATTCATGTTTCGTGCATTTGTTTGCTGATTTCATTCAAAAACAACTCGGATAGATTTTTCGTAAAGAATGATAGTAAATACTAAATTATTCAAATGCCAACCTAAATTTGAATTCAATTTAAAATATTTCTCCACAATCTTTGTTTGCACCTAATACTCATGTTTCGTGCTTTTGTTTGCTCATTTCATTCAAAAACAACTCGGATAGATTTTTCGTAAAGAATGATAGTAAATACTAAATTATTCAAATGCAAACCAAAATTTGTATTCAATTCAAAATATTTCTCCACAATCTCTGTTTGCACCTAATACTCATGTTTCGTGCATTTGTTTGCTCATTTCATTCAAAAACAACTCGGAGAGATTTTTCGTAAAGAATGATAGTAAATACTAAATTATTCAAATGCAAACATAAATTTGAATTCAATTTAAAATATTTCTCCACAATCTTTGTTTGCACCTAAAACTCATGTTTCGTGCATTTGTTTGCTCATTTCATTCAAAAACAACTCGGATATAGATTTTTCGTAAAGAATGATAGTAAATACTAAATTATTCAAATGCAAACCTAAATTTGAATTCAATTTAAGATATTTCTCCACAATCTTTGTTTGCACCTAATACTCATGTTTCGTGCTTTTGTTTTCTCATTTCATTCAAAAACAACTCGGATAGATTTTTCGTAAAGAATGATAGTAAATACTATATTATTCAAATGCAAACCTAAATTTGAATTCAATTTAAGATATTTCTCCACAATCTTTGTTTGCACCTAATACTCATGTTTCGTGCATTTGTTTGCTCATTTCATTCAAAAACAACTCGGATAGATTTTTCGTAAAGAATGATAGTAAATACTAAATTATTCAAATGCAAACCTAAATTTGAATTCAATTTAAGATATTTCTCCACAATCTTTGTTTGCACCTAATACTCATGTTTCGTGCATTTTTTGCTCATTTCATTCAAAAACAACTCGGATAGATTTTTCGTAAAGAATGACAGTAAATACTAAATTATTCAAATGCAAACCAAAATTTGTATTCAATTCAAAATATTTGTCCAGAATCTCTGTTTGCACCTAAAATTCATGTTTCGTGCATTTGTTTCCTGATTTCATTCAAAAACAACTCGGATAGATTTTTCGTAAAGAATGACAGTAAATACTAAATTATTCAAATGCAAACCTAAATTTGAATTCAATTTAAGATATTTCTCCACAATCTTTGTTTGCACCTAATACTCATGTTTCGTGCTTTTGTTTTCTCATTTCATTCAAAAACAACTCGGATAGATTTTTCGTAAAGAATGATAGTAAATACTAAATTATTCAAATGCAAACCAAAATTTGTATTCAATTCAAAATATTTGTCCAGAATCTCTGTTTGCACCTAAAATTCATGTTTCGTGCATTTGTTTGCTGATTTCATTCAAAAACAACTCGGATAGATTTTTCGTAAAGAATGATAGTAAATACTAAATTATTCAAATGCCAACCTAAATTTGAATTCAATTTAAAATATTTCTCCACAATCTTTGTTTGCACCTAATACTCATGTTTCGTGCTTTTGTTTGCTCATTTCATTCAAAAACAACTCGGATAGATTTTTCGTAAAGAATGATAGTAAATACTAAATTATTCAAATGCAAACCAAAATTTGTATTCAATTCAAAATATTTCTCCACAATCTCTGTTTGCACCTAATACTCATGTTTCGTGCATTTGTTTGCTCATTTCATTCAAAAACAACTCGGAGAGATTTTTCGTAAAGAATGATAGTAAATACTAAATTATTCAAATGCAAACATAAATTTGAATTCAATTTAAAATATTTCTCCACAATCTTTGTTTGCACCTAAAACTCATGTTTCGTGCATTTGTTTGCTCATTTCATTCAAAAACAACTCGGATAGATTTTTCGTAAAGAATGATAGTAAATACTAAATTATTCAAATGCAAACCTAAATTTGAATTCAATTTAAGATATTTCTCCACAATCTTTGTTTGCACCTAATACTCATGTTTCGTGCTTTTGTTTTCTCATTTCATTCAAAAACAACTCGGATAGATTTTTCGTAAAGAATGATAGTAAATACTATATTATTCAAATGCAAACCTAAATTTGAATTCAATTTAAGATATTTCTCCACAATCTTTGTTTGCACCTAATACTCATGTTTCGTGCATTTGTTTGCTCATTTCATTCAAAAACAACTCGGATAGATTTTTCGTAAAGAATGATAGTAAATACTAAATTATTCAAATGCAAACCTAAATTTGAATTCAATTTAAGATATTTCTCCACAATCTTTGTTTGCACCTAATACTCATGTTTCGTGCATTTTTTGCTCATTTCATTCAAAAACAACTCGGATAGATTTTTCGTAAAGAATGACAGTAAATACTAAATTATTCAAATGCAAACCAAAATTTGTATTCAATTCAAAATATTTGTCCAGAATCTCTGTTTGCACCTAAAATTCATGTTTCGTGCATTTGTTTCCTGATTTCATTCAAAAACAACTCGGATAGATTTTTCGTAAAGAATGACAGTAAATACTAAATTATTCAAATGCAAACCTAAATTTGAATTCAATTTAAGATATTTCTCCACAATCTTTGTTTGCACCTAATACTCATGTTTCGTGCTTTTGTTTTCTCATTTCATTCAAAAACAACTCGGATAGATTTTTCGTAAAGAATGACAGTAAATACTATATTATTCAAATGCAAACCTAAATTTGAATTCAATTTAAGATATTTCTCCACAATCTTTGTTTGCACCTAATACTCATGTTTCGTGCATTTGTTTGCTCATTTCATTCAAAAACAACTCGGATAGATTTTTCGTAAAGAATGATAGTAAATACTAAATTATTCAAATGCAAACCTAAATTTGAATTCAATTTAAGATATTTCTCCACAATCTTTGTTTGCACCTAATACTCATGTTTCGTGCATTTTTTGCTCATTTCATTCAAAAACAACTCGGATAGATTTTTCGTAAAGAATGACAGTAAATACTAAATTATTCAAATGCAAACCAAAATTTGTATTCAATTCAAAATATTTGTCCAGAATCTCTGTTTGCACCTAAAATTCATGTTTCGTGCATTTGTTTCCTGATTTCATTCAAAAACAACTCGGATAGATTTTTCGTAAAGAATGACAGTAAATACTAAATTATTCAAATGCAAACCTAAATTTGAATTCAATTTAAGATATTTCTCCACAATCTTTGTTTGCACCTAATACTCATGTTTCGTGCTTTTGTTTTCTCATTTCATTCAAAAACAACTCGGATAGATTTTTCGTAAAGAATGACAGTAAATACTATATTATTCAAATGCAAACCTAAATTTGAATTCAATTTAAGATATTTCTCCACAATCTTTGTTTGCACCTAATACTCATGTTTCGTGCATTTGTTTGCTCATTTCATTCAAAAACAACTCGGATAGATTTTTCGTAAAGAATGATAGTAAATACTAAATTATTCAAATGCAAACCTAAATTTGAATTCAATTTAAGATATTTCTCCACAATCTTTGTTTGCACCTAATACTCATGTTTCGTGCATTTTTTGCTCATTTCATTCAAAAACAACTCGGATAGATTTTTCGTAAAGAATGACAGTAAATACTAAATTATTCAAATGCAAACCAAAATTTGTATTCAATTCAAAATATTTGTCCAGAATCTCTGTTTGCACCTAAAATTCATGTTTCGTGCATTTGTTTCCTGATTTCATTCAAAAACAACTCGGATAGATTTTTCGTAAAGAATGACAGTAAATACTAAATTATTCAAATGCAAACCTAAATTTGAATTCAATTTAAGATATTTCTCCACAATCTTTGTTTGCACCTAATACTCATGTTTCGTGCATTTGTTTGCTCATTTCATTCAAAAACAACTCGGATAGATTTTTCGTAAAGAATGATAGTAAATACCAAATTATTCAAATGCAAACCAAAATTTGAATTCAATTTAAAATATTTCTCCAAAATCTTTGTTTGCACCTAAAACTCATGTTTCGTGCATTTGTTTGCTCATTTCATTCAAAAACAACTCGGATAGATTTTTCGTAAAGAATGATAGTAAATACTAAATTATTCAAATGCAAACCAAAATTTGAATTCAATTCAAAATATTTGTCCAGAATCTCTGTTTGCACCTAAAATTCATGTTTCGTGCATTTGTTTGCTGATTTCATTCAAAAACAACTCGGATAGATTTTTCGTAAAGAATGATAGTAAATACTAAATTATTCAAATGCCAACCTAAATTTGAATTCAATTTAAGATATTTCTCCACAATCTTTGTTTGCACCTAATACTCATGCTTCGTGCTTTTGTTTGCTCATTTCATTCAAAAACAACTCGGATAGATTTTTCGTAAAGAATGATAGTAAATGCTAAATTATTCAAATGCAAACCAAAATTTGTATTCAATTCAAAATATTTCTCCACAATCTCTGTTTGCACCTAATACTCATGTTTCGTGCATTTGTTTGCTCATTTCATTCAAAAACAACTCGGAGAGATTTTTCGTAAAGAATGATAGTAAATACTAAATTATTCAAATGCAAACCTAAATTTGAATTCAATTTAAAATATTTCTCCACAATCTTTGTTTGCACCTAAAACTCATGTTTCGTGCATTTGTTTGCTCATTTCATTCAAAAACAACTCGGATAGATTTTTCGTAAAGAATGATAGTAAATACTAAATTATTCAAATGCAAACCTAAATTTGAATTCAATTTAAGATAGTTCTCCACAATCTTTGTTTGCACCTAATACTCATGTTTCGTGCTTTTGTTTTCTCATTTCATTCAAAAACAACTCGGATAGATTTTTCGTAAAGAATGACAGTAAATACTATATTATTCAAATGCAAACCTAAATTTGAATTCAATTTAAGATATTTCTCCACAATCTTTGTTTGCACCTAATACTCATGTTTCGTGCATTTGTTTGCTCATTTCATTCAAAAACAACTCGGATAGATTTTTCGTAAAGAATGATAGTAAATACTAAATTATTCAAATGCAAACCAAAATTTGAATTCAATTCAAAATATTTGTCCAGAATCTCTGTTTGCACCTAAAATTCATGTTTCGTGCATTTGTTTGCTGATTTCATTCAAAAACAACTCGGATAGATTTTTCGTAAAGAATGATAGTAAATACTAAATTATTCAAATGCCAACCTAAATTTGAATTCAATTTAAGATATTTCTCCACAATCTTTGTTTGCACCTAATACTCATGTTTCGTGCTTTTGTTTGCTCATTTCATTCAAAAACAACTCGGATAGATTTTTCGTAAAGAATGATAGTAAATACTAAATTATTCAAATGCAAACCAAAATTTGTATTCAATTCAAAATATTTCTCCACAATCTCTGTTTGCACCTAATACTCATGTTTCGTGCATTTGTTTGCTCATTTCATTCAAAAACAGCTCGGAGAGATTTTTCGTAAAGAATGACAGTAAATACTAAATTATTCAAATGCAAACCTAAATTTGAATTCAATTTAAGATATTTCTCCACAATCTTTGTTTGCACCTAAAACTCATGTTTCGTGCATTTGTTTGCTCATTTCATTCAAAAACAACTCGGATAGATTTTTCGTAAAGAATGATAGTAAATACTAAATTATTCAAATGCAAACCTAAATTTGAATTCAATTTAAGATATTTCTCCACAATCTTTGTTTGCACCTAATACTCATGTTTCGTGCTTTTGTTTTCTCATTTCATTCAAAAACAACTCGGATAGATTTTTCGTAAAGAATGACAGTAAATACTATATTATTCAAATGCAAACCTAAATTTGAATTCAATTTAAGATATTTCTCCACAATCTTTGTTTGCACCTAATACTCATGTTTCGTGCATTTGTTTGCTCATTTCATTCAAAAACAACTCGGATAGATTTTTCGTAAAGAATGATAGTAAATACTAAATTATTCAAATGCAAACCTAAATTTGAATTCAATTTAAGATATTTCTCCACAATCTTTGTTTGCACCTAATACTCATGTTTCGTGCATTTGTTTGCTCATTTCATTCAAAAACAACTCGGATAGATTTTTCGTAAAGAATGACAATAAATACTAAATTATTCAAATGCAAACCAAAATTTGTATTCAATTCAAAATATTTGTCCAGAATCTCTGTTTGCACCTAAAATTCATGTTTCGTGCATTTGTTTCCTGATTTCATTCAAAAACAACTCGGATAGATTTTTCGTAAAGAATGACAGTAAATACTAAATTATTCAAATGCAAACCTAAATTTGAATTCAATTTAAGATATTTCTCCACAATCTTTGTTTGCACCTAATACTCATGTTTCGTGCATTTGTTTGCTCATTTCATTCAAAAACAACTCGGATAGATTTTTCGTAAAGAATGATAGTAAATACCAAATTATTCAAATGCAAACCAAAATTTGAATTCAATTTAAAATATTTCTCCAAAATCTTTGTTTGCACCTAAAACTCATGTTTCGTGCATTTGTTTGCTCATTTCATTCAAAAACAACTCGGATAGATTTTTCGTAAAGAATGACAGTAAATACTAAATTATTCAAATGCAAACCAAAATTTGTATTCAATTCAAAATATTTGTCCAGAATCTCTGTTTGCACCTAAAATTCATGTTTCGTGCATTTGTTTCCTGATTTCATTCAAAAACAACTCGGATAGATTTTTCGTAAAGAATGACAGTAAATACTAAATTATTCAAATGCAAACCTAAATTTGAATTCAATTTAAGATATTTCTCCACAATCTTTGTTTGCACCTAATACTCATGTTTCGTGCATTTGTTTGCTCATTTCATTCAAAAACAACTCGGATAGATTTTTCGTAAAGAATGATAGTAAATACCAAATTATTCAAATGCAAACCAAAATTTGAATTCAATTTAAAATATTTCTCCAAAATCTTTGTTTGCACCTAAAACTCATGTTTCGTGCATTTGTTTGCTCATTTCATTCAAAAACAACTCGGATAGATTTTTCGTAAAGAATGATAGTAAATACTAAATTATTCAAATGCAAACCAAAATTTGAATTCAATTCAAAATATTTGTCCAGAATCTCTGTTTGCACCTAAAATTCATGTTTCGTGCATTTGTTTGCTGATTTCATTCAAAAACAACTCGGATAGATTTTTCGTAAAGAATGATAGTAAATACTAAATTATTCAAATGCCAACCTAAATTTGAATTCAATTTAAGATATTTCTCCACAATCTTTGTTTGCACCTAATACTCATGTTTCGTGCTTTTGTTTGCTCATTTCATTCAAAAACAACTCGGATAGATTTTTCGTAAAGAATGATAGTAAATACTAAATTATTCAAATGCAAACCAAAATTTGTATTCAATTCAAAATATTTCTCCACAATCTCTGTTTGCACCTAATACTCATGTTTCGTGCATTTGTTTGCTCATTTCATTCAAAAACAGCTCGGAGAGATTTTTCGTAAAGAATGACAGTAAATACTAAATTATTCAAATGCAAACCTAAATTTGAATTCAATTTAAGATATTTCTCCACAATCTTTGTTTGCACCTAAAACTCATGTTTCGTGCATTTGTTTGCTCATTTCATTCAAAAACAACTCGGATAGATTTTTCGTAAAGAATGATAGTAAATACTAAATTATTCAAATGCAAACCTAAATTTGAATTCAATTTAAGATATTTCTCCACAATCTTTGTTTGCACCTAATACTCATGTTTCGTGCTTTTGTTTTCTCATTTCATTCAAAAACAACTCGGATAGATTTTTCGTAAAGAATGACAGTAAATACTATATTATTCAAATGCAAACCTAAATTTGAATTCAATTTAAGATATTTCTCCACAATCTTTGTTTGCACCTAATACTCATGTTTCGTGCATTTGTTTGCTCATTTCATTCAAAAACAACTCGGATATATTTTTCGTAAAGAATGATAGTAAATACTAAATTATTCAAATGCAAACCTAAATTTGAATTCAATTTAAAATATTTCTCCACAATCTTTGTTTGCACCTAAAACTCATGTTTCGTGCATTTGTTTGCTCATTTCATTCAAAAACAACTCGGATAGATTTTTCGTAAAGAATGATAGTAAATACTAAATTATTCAAATGCAAACCTAAATTTGAATTCAATTTAAGATATTTCTCCACAATCTTTGTTTGCACCTAATACTCATGTTTCGTGCTTTTGTTTTCTCATTTCATTCAAAAACAACTCGGATAGATTTTTCGTAAAGAATGACAGTAAATACTATATTATTCAAATGCAAACCTAAATTTGAATTCAATTTAAGATATTTCTCCACAATCTTTGTTTGCACCTAATACTCATGTTTCGTGCATTTGTTTGCTCATTTCATTCAAAAACAACTCGGATAGATTTTTCGTAAAGAATGATAGTAAATACTAAATTATTCAAATGCAAACCTAAATTTGAATTCAATTTAAGATATTTCTCCACAATCTTTGTTTGCACCTAATACTCATGTTTCGTGCATTTGTTTGCTCATTTCATTCAAAAACAACTCGGATAGATTTTTCGTAAAGAATGACAGTAAATACTAAATTATTCAAATGCAAACCAAAATTTGTATTCAATTCAAAATATTTGTCCAGAATCTCTGTTTGCACCTAAAATTCATGTTTCGTGCATTTGTTTCCTGATTTCATTCAAAAACAACTCGGATAGATTTTTCGTAAAGAATGACAGTAAATACTAAATTATTCAAATGCAAACCTAAATTTGAATTCAATTTAAGATATTTCTCCACAATCTTTGTTTGCACCTAATACTCATGTTTCGTGCATTTGTTTGCTCATTTCATTCAAAAACAACTCGGATAGAGTTTTCGTAAAGAATGATAGTAAATACCAAATTATTCAAATGCAAACCAAAATTTGAATTCAATTTAAAATATTTCTCCAAAATCTTTGTTTGCACCTAAAACTCATGTTTCGTGCATTTGTTTGCTCATTTCATTCAAAAACAACTCGGATAGATTTTTCGTAAAGAATGATAGTAAATACTAAATTATTCAAATGCAAACCAAAATTTGAATTCAATTCAAAATATTTGTCCAGAATCTCTGTTTGCACCTAAAATTCATGTTTCGTGCATTTGTCTGCTGATTTCATTCAAAAACAACTCGGATAGATTTTTCGTAAAGAATGATAGTAAATACTAAATTATTCAAATGCCAACCTAAATTTGAATTCAATTTAAGATATTTCTCCACAATCTCTGTTTGCACCTAATACTCATGTTTCGTGCATTTGTTTGCTCATTTCATTCAAAAACAGCTCGGAGAGATTTTTCGTAAAGAATGACAGTAAATACTAAATTATTCAAATGCAAACCTAAATTTGAATTCAATTTAAAATATTTCTCCACAATCTTTGTTTGCACCTAAAACTCATGTTTCGTGCATTTGTTTGCTCATTTCATTCAAAAACAACTCGGATATATTTTTCGTAAAGAATGATAGTAAATACTAAATTATTCAAATGCAAACCTAAATTTGAATTCAATTTAAGATATTTCTCCACAATCTTTGTTTGCACCTAATACTCATGTTTCGTGCTTTTGTTTTCTCATTCCATTCAAAAACAACTCGGATAGATTTTTCGTAAAGAATGACAGTAAATACTATATTATTCAAATGCAAACCTAAATTTGAATTCAATTTAAGATATTTCTCCACAATCTTTGTTTGCACCTAATACTCATGTTTCGTGCATTTGTTTGCTCATTTCATTCAAAAACAACTCGGATAGATTTTTCGTAAAGAATGATAGTAAATACTAAATTATTCAAATGCAAACCTAAATTTGAATTCAATTTAAGATATTTCTCCACAATCTTTGTTTGCACCTAATACTCATGTTTCGTGCATTTGTTTGCTCATTTCATTCAAAAACAACTCGGATAGATTTTTCGTAAAGAATGACAGTAAATACTAAATTATTCAAATGCAAACCAAAATTTGTATTCAATTCAAAATATTTGTCCAGAATCTCTGTTTGCACCTAAAATTCATGTTTCGTGCATTTGTTTCCTGATTTCATTCATAACAACTCGGATAGATTTTTCGTAAAGAATGACAGTAAATACTAAATTATTCAAATGCAAACCTAAATTTGAATTCAATTTAAGATATTTCTCCACAATCTTTGTTTGCACCTAATACTCATGTTTCGTGCATTTGTTTGCTCATTTCATTCAAAAACAACTCGGATAGATTTTTCGTAAAGAATGATAGTAAATACCAAATTATTCAAATGCAAACCAAAATTTGAATTCAATTTAAAATATTTCTCCAAAATCTTTGTTTGCACCTAAAACTCATGTTTCGTGCATTTGTTTGCTCATTTCATTCAAAAACAACTCGGATAGATTTTTCGTAAAGAATGATAGTAAATACTAAATTATTCAAATGCAAACCAAAATTTGAATTCAATTCAAAATATTTGTCCAGAATCTCTGTTTGCACCTAAAATTCATGTTTCGTGCATTTGTTTGCCGATTTCATTCAAAAACAACTCGGATAGATTTTTCGTAAAGAATGATAGTAAATACTAAATTATTCAAATGCCAACCTAAATTTGAATTCAATTTAAGATATTTCTCCACAATCTTTGTTTGCACCTAATACTCATGTTTCGTGCTTTTGTTTGCTCATTTCATTCAAAAACAACTCGGATAGATTTTTCGTAAAGAATGATAGTAAATACTAAATTATTCAAATGCAAACCAAAATTTGTATTCAATTCAAAATATTTCTCCACAATCTCTGTTTGCACCTAATACTCATGTTTCGTGCATTTGTTTGCTCATTTCATTCAAAAACAGCTCGGAGAGATTTTTCGTAAAGAATGATAATAAATACTAAATTATTCAAATGCAAACCTAAATTTGAATTCAATTTAAAATATTTCTCCACAATCTTTGTTTGCACCTAAAACTCATGTTTCGTGCATTTGTTTGCTCATTTCATTCAAAAACAACTCGGATAGATTTTTCGTAAAGAATGATAATAAATACTAAATTATTCAAATGCAAACCTAAATTTGAATTCAATTTAAGATATTTCTCCACAATCTTTGTTTGCACCTAATACTCATGTTTCGTGCTTTTGTTTTCTCATTTCATTCAAAAACAACTCGGATAGATTTTTCGTAAAGAATGACAGTAAATACTATATTATTCAAATCCAAACCTAAATTTGAATTCAATTTAAGATATTTCTCCACAATCTTTGTTTGCACCTAATACTCATGTTTCGTGCATTTGTTTGCTCATTTCATTCAAAAACAACTCGGATAGATTTTTCGTAAAGAATGATAGTAAATACTAAATTATTCAAATGCAAACCTAAATTTGAATTCAATTTAAGATATTTCTCCACAATCTTTGTTTGCACCTAATACTCATGTTTCGTGCATTTGTTTGCTCATTTCATTTAAAAACAACTCGGATAGATTTTTCGTAAAGAATGACAGTAAATACTAAATTATTCAAATGCAAACCAAAATTTGTATTCAATTCAAAATATTTGTCCAGAATCTCTGTTTGCACCTAAAATTCATGTTTCGTGCATTTGTTTCCTGATTTCATTCAAAAACAACTCGGATAGATTTTTCGTAAAGAATGACAGTAAATACTAAATTATTCAAATGCCAACCTAAATTTGAATTCAATTTATGATATTTCTCCACAATCTTTGTTTGCACCTAATACTCATGTTTCGTGCATTTGTTTGCTCATTTCATTCAAAAACAACTCGGATACATTTTTCGTAAAGAATGATAGTAAATACCAAATTATTCAAATGCAAACCAAAATTTGAATTCAATTTAAAATATTTCTCCAAAATCTTTGTTTGCACCTAAAACTCATGTTTCGTGCATTTGTTTGCTCATTTCATTCAAAAACAACTCGGATAGATTTTTCGTAAAGAATGATAGTAAATACTAAATTATTCAAATGCAAACCAAAATTTTAATTCAATTCAAAATATTTGTCCAGAATCTCTGTTTGCACCTAAAATTCATGTTTCGTGCATTTGTTTGCTGATTTCATTCAAAAACAACTCGGATAGATTTTTCGTAAAGAATGATAGTAAATACTAAATTTAAGATATTTCTCCACAATCTTTGTTTGCACCTAATACTCATGTTTCGTGCTTTTGTTTGCTCATTTCATTCAAAAACAACTCGGATAGATTTTTCGTAAAGAATGATAGTAAATACTAAATTATTCAAATGCAAACCAAAATTTGTATTCAATTCAAAATATTTCGCCACAATCTCTGTTTGCACCTAATACTCATGTTTCGTGCATTTGTTTGCTCATTTCATTCAAAAACAACTCCGAGAGATTTTTCGTAAAGAATGATAGTAAATACTAAATTATTCAAATGCAAACCTAAATTTGAATTCAATTTAAAATATTTCTCCACAATCTTTGTTTGCACCTAAAACTCATGTTTCGTGCATTTGTTTGCTCATTTCATTCAAAAACAACTCGGATAGATTTTTCGTAAAGAATGATAGTAAATACTAAATTATTCAAATGCAAACCTAAATTTGAATTCAATTTAAGATATTTCTCCACAATCTTTGTTTGCACCTAATACTCATGTTTCGTGCATTTGTTTGCTCATTTCATTCAAAAACAACTCGGATAGATTTTTCGTAAAGAATCATAGTAAATACTAAATTATTCAAATGCAAACCTAAATTTGAATTCAATTTAAGATATTTCTCCACAATCTTTGTTTGCACCTAATACTCATGTTTCGTGCATTTTTTGCTCATTTCATTCAAAAACAACTCGGATAGATTTTTCGTAAAGAATGACAGTAAATACTAAATTATTCAAATGCAAACCAAAATTTGTATTCAATTCAAAATATTTGTCCAGAATCTCTGTTTGCACCTAAAATTCATGTTTCGTGCATTTGTTTCCTGATTTCATTCAAAAACAACTCGGATAGATTTTTCGTAAAGAATGACAGTAAATACTAAATTATTCAAATGCAAACCTAAATTTGAATTCAATTTAAGATATTTCTCCACAATCTTTGTTTGCACCTAATACTCATGTTTCGTGCATTTGTTTGCTCATTTCATTCAAAAACAACTCGGATAGATTTTTCGTAAAAATGATAGTAAATACCAAATTATTCAAATGCAAACCAAAATTTGAATTCAATTTAAAATATTTCTCCAAAATCTTTGTTTGCACCTAAAACTCATGTTTCGTGCATTTGTTTGCTCATTTCATTCAAAAACAACTCGGATAGATTTTTCGTAAAGAATGATAGTAAATACTAAATTATTCAAATGCAAACCAAAATTTGAATTCAATTCAAAATATTTGTCCAGAATCTCTGTTTGCACCTAAAATTCATGTTTCGTGCATTTGTTTGCTGATTTCATTCAAAAACAACTCGGATAGATTTTTCGTAAAGAATGATAGTAAATACTAAATTATTCAAATGCAAACCTAAATTTGAATTCAATTTAAGATATTTCTCCACAATCTTTGTTTGCACCTAATACTCATGTTTCGTGCATTTGTTTGCTCATTTCATTTAAAAACAACTCGGATAGATTTTTCGTAAAGAATGACAGTAAATACTAAATTATTCAAATGCAAACCAAAATTTGTATTCAATTCAAAATATTTGTCCAGAATCTCTGTTTGCACCTAAAATTCATGTTTCGTGCATTTGTTTCCTGATTTCATTCAAAAACAACTCGGATAGATTTTTCGTAAAGAATGACAGTAAATACTAAATTATTCAAATGCCAACCTAAATTTGAATTCAATTTAAGATATTTCTCCACAATCTTTGTTTGCACCTAATACTCATGTTTCGTGCATTTGTTTGCTCATTTCATTCAAAAACAACTCGGATACATTTTTCGTAAAGAATGATAGTAAATACCAAATTATTCAAATGCAAACCAAAATTTGAATTCAATTTAAAATATTTCTCCAAAATCTTTGTTTGCACCTAAAACTCATGTTTCGTGCATTTGTTTGCTCATTTCATTCAAAAACAACTCGGATAGATTTTTCGTAAAGAATGATAGTAAATACTAAATTATTCAAATGCAAACCAAAATTTGAATTCAATTCAAAATATTTGTCCAGAATCTCTGTTTGCACCTAAAATTCATGTTTCGTGCATTTGTTTGCTGATTTCATTCAAAAACAACTCGGATAGATTTTTCGTAAAGAATGATAGTAAATACTAAATTTAAGATATTTCTCCACAATCTTTGTTTGCACCTAATACTCATGTTTCGTGCTTTTGTTTGCTCATTTCATTCAAAAACAACTCGGATAGATTTTTCGTAAAGAATGATAGTAAATACTAAATTATTCAAATGCAAACCAAAATTTGTATTCAATTCAAAATATTTCGCCACAATCTCTGTTTGCACCTAATACTCATGTTTCGTGCATTTGTTTGCTCATTTCATTCAAAAACAACTCCGAGAGATTTTTCGTAAAGAATGATAGTAAATACTAAATTATTCAAATGCAAACCTAAATTTGAATTCAATTTAAAATATTTCTCCACAATCTTTGTTTGCACCTAAAACTCATGTTTCGTGCATTTGTTTGCTCATTTCATTCAAAAACAACTCGGATAGATTTTTCGTAAAGAATGATAGTAAATACTAAATTATTCAAATGCAAACCTAAATTTGAATTCAATTTAAGATATTTCTCCACAATCTTTGTTTGCACCTAATACTCATGTTTCGTGCATTTGTTTGCTCATTTCATTCAAAAACAACTCGGATAGATTTTTCGTAAAGAATCATAGTAAATACTAAATTATTCAAATGCAAACCTAAATTTGAATTCAATTTAAGATATTTCTCCACAATCTTTGTTTGCACCTAATACTCATGTTTCGTGCATTTTTTGCTCATTTCATTCAAAAACAACTCGGATAGATTTTTCGTAAAGAATGACAGTAAATACTAAATTATTCAAATGCAAACCAAAATTTGTATTCAATTCAAAATATTTGTCCAGAATCTCTGTTTGCACCTAAAATTCATGTTTCGTGCATTTGTTTCCTGATTTCATTCAAAAACAACTCGGATAGATTTTTCGTAAAGAATGACAGTAAATACTAAATTATTCAAATGCAAACCTAAATTTGAATTCAATTTAAGATATTTCTCCACAATCTTTGTTTGCACCTAATACTCATGTTTCGTGCATTTGTTTGCTCATTTCATTCAAAAACAACTCGGATAGATTTTTCGTAAAAATGATAGTAAATACCAAATTATTCAAATGCAAACCAAAATTTGAATTCAATTTAAAATATTTCTCCAAAATCTTTGTTTGCACCTAAAACTCATGTTTCGTGCATTTGTTTGCTCATTTCATTCAAAAACAACTCGGATAGATTTTTCGTAAAGAATGATAGTAAATACTAAATTATTCAAATGCAAACCAAAATTTGAATTCAATTCAAAATATTTGTCCAGAATCTCTGTTTGCACCTAAAATTCATGTTTCGTGCATTTGTTTGCTGATTTCATTCAAAAACAACTCGGATAGATTTTTCGTAAAGAATGATAGTAAATACTAAATTATTCAAATGCCAACCTAAATTTGAATTCAATTTAAGATATTTCTCCACAATCTTTGTTTGCACCTAATACTCATGTTTCGTGCATTTGTTTGCTCATTTCATTCAAAAACAACTCGGATAGATTTTTCGTAAAGAATGACAGTAAATACTATATTATTCAAATGCAAACCTAAATTTGAATTCAATTTAAGATATTTCTCCACAATCTTTGTTTGCACCTAATACTCATGTTTCGTGCATTTGTTTGCTCATTTCATTCAAAAACAACTCGGATAGATTTTTCGTAAAGAATGATAGTAAATACTAAATTATTCAAATGCAAACCTAAATTTGAATTCAATTTAAGATATTTCTCCACAATCTTTGTTTGCACCTAATACTCATGTTTCGTGCATTTTTTGCTCATTTCATTCAAAAACAACTCGGATAGATTTTTCGTAAAGAATGACAGTAAATACTAAATTATTCAAATGCAAACCAAAATTTGTATTCAATTCAAAATATTTGTCCAGAATCTCTGTTTGCACCTAAAATTCATGTTTCGCGCATTTGTTTCCTGATTTCATTCAAAAACAACTCGGATAGATTTTTCGTAAAGAATGACAGTAAATACTAAATTATTCAAATGCAAACCTAAATTTGAATTCAATTTAAGATATTTCTCCACAATCTTTGTTTGCACCTAATACTCATGTTTCGTGCATTTGTTTGCTCATTTCATTCAAAAACAACTCGGATAGATTTTTCGTAAAGAATGATAGTAAATACCAAATTATTCAAATGCAAACCAAAATTTGAATTCAATTTAAAATATTTCTCCAAAATCTTTGTTTGCACCTAAAACTCATGTTTCGTGCATTTGTTTGCTCATTTCATTCAAAAACAACTCGGATAGATTTTTCGTAAAGAATGATAGTAAATACTAAATTATTCAAATGCAAACCAAAATTTGAATTCAATTCAAAATATTTGTCCAGAATCTCTGTTTGCACCTAAAATTCATGTTTCGTGCATTTGTTTGCTGATTTCATTCAAAAACAACTCGGATAGATTTTTCGTAAAGAATGATAGTAAATACTAAATTATTCAAATGCCAACCTAAATTTGAATTAAATTTAAGATATTTCTCCACAATCTTTGTTTGCACCTAATACTCATGTTTCGTGCTTTTGTTTGCTCATTTCATTCAAAAACAACTCGGATAGATTTTTCGTAAAGAATGATAGTAAATACTAAATTATTCAAATGCAAACCAAAATTTGTATTCAATTCAAAATATTTCTCCACAATCTCTGTTTGCACCTAATACTCATGTTTCGTGCATTTGTTTGCTCATTTCATTCAAAAACAACTCGGAGAGATTTTTCGTAAAGAATGATAGTAAATACTAAATTATTCAAATGCAAACCTAAATTTGAATTCAATTTAAAATATTTCTCCACAATCTTTGTTTGCACCTAAAACTCATGTTTCGTGCATTTGTTTGCTCATTTCATTCAAAAACAACTCGGATAGATTTTTCGTAAAGAATGATAGTAAATACTAAATTATTCAAATGCAAACCTAAATTTGAATTCAATTTAAGATAGTTCTCCACATTCTTTGTTTGCACCTAATACTCATGTTTCGTGCTTTTGTTTTCTCATTTCATTCAAAAACAACTCGGATAGATTTTTCGTAAAGAATGACAGTAAATACTATATTATTCAAATGCAAACCTAAATTTGAATTCAATTTAAGATATTTCTCCACAATCTTTGTTTGCACCTAATACTCATGTTTCGTGCATTTGTTTGCTCATTTCATTCAAAAACAACTTGGATAGATTTTTCGTAAAGAATGATAGTAAATACTAAATTATTCAAATGCAAACCAAAATTTGTATTTAATTCAAAATATTTGTCCAGAGTCTCTGTTTGCACCGAAAATTCATGTTTCGTGCATTTGTTTGCTGATTTCATTCAAAAACAACTCGGATAGATTTTTCGTAAAGAATGATAGTAAATACTAAATTATTCAAATGCAAACCTAAATTTGAATTCAATTTAAGATATTTCTCCACAATCTTTGTTTGCACCTAATACTCATGTCTCGTGCTTTTGTTTGCTCATTTCAATCAAAAACAACTCGGATAGATTTTTCGTAAAGAATGATAGTAAATACTAAATTATTCAAATGCAAACCAAAATTTGTATTCAATTCAAAATATTTGTCCAGAATCTCTGTTTGCACCGAAAATTCATGTTTCGTGCATTTGTTTGCTGATTTCATTCAAAAACAACTCGGATAGATTTTTCGTAAAGAATGATAGTAAATACTAAATTATTCAAATTCCAACCTAAATTTGAATTCAATTTAAGATATTTCTCCACAATCTTTGTTTGCACCTAATACTCATGTTTCGTGCATTTGTTTGCTGATTTCATTCAAAAACAACTCGGATAGATTTTTCGTAAAGAATGATAGTAAATACTAAATTATTCAAATGCCAACCTAAATTTGAATTCAATTTAAGATATTTCTCCACAATCTTTGTTTGCACCTAATACTCATGTTTCGTGCTTTTGTTTGCTCATTTCATTCAAAAACAACTCGGATAGATTTTTCGTAAAGAATGATATTAAATACTAAATTATTCAAATGCAAACCAAAATTTGTATTCAATTCAAAATATTTGTCCAGAATCTCTGTTTGCACCGAAAATTCATGTTTCGTGCATTTGTTTGCTGATTTCATTCAAAAACAACTCGGATAGATTTTTCGTAAAGAATGATAGTAAATACTAAATTATTCAAATTCCAACCTAAATTTGAATTCAATTTAAGATATTTCTCCACAATCTTTGTTTGCACCTAATACTCATGTTTCGTGCATTTGTTTGCTGATTTCATTCAAAAACAACTCGGATAGATTTTTCGTAAAGAATGATAGTAAATACTAAATTATTCAAATGCCGACCTAAATTTGAATTCAATTTAAGATATTTCTCCACAATCTTTGTTTGCACTTAATACTCATGTTTCGTGCTTTTGTTTGCTCATTTCATTCAAAAACAACTCGGATAGATTTTTCGTAAAGAATGATAGTAAATACTAAATTATTCAAATGCAAACCAAAATTTGTATTCAATTCAAAATATTTCTCCCCAATCTCTGTTTGCACCTAATACTCATGTTTCGTGCATTTGTTTGCTCATTTCATTCAAAAACAGCTCGGAGAGATTTTTCGTAAAGAATGACAGTAAATACTATATTATTCAAATGCAAACCTAAATTTGAATTCAATTTAAGATATTTCTCCACAATCTTTGTTTGCACCTAATACTCATGTTTCGTGCATTTGTTTGCTCATTTCATTCAAAAACAACTCGGATAGATTTTTCGTAAAGAATGATAGTAAATACTAAATTATTCAAATGCAAACCAAAATTTGTATTCAATTCAAAATATTTGTCCAGAATCTCTGTTTGCACCGAAAATTCATGTTTCGTGCATTTGTTTGCTGATTTCATTCAAAAACAACTCGGATAGATTTTTCGTAAAGAATGATAGTAAATACTAAATTATTCAAATGCAAACCTAAATTTGAATTCAATTTAAGATATTTCTCCACAATCTTTGTTTGCACCTAATACTCATGTTTCGTGCATTTGTTTGCTGATTTCATTCAAAAACAACTCGGATAGATTTTTCGTAAAGAATGATAGTAAATACTAAATTATTCAAATTCCAACCTAAATTTGAATTCAATTTAAGATATTTCTCCACAATCTTTGTTTGCACCTAATACTCATGTTTCGTGCATTTGTTTGCTGATTTCATTCAAAAACAACTCGGATAGATTTTTCGTAAAGAATGATAGTAAATACTAAATTATTCAAATGCCAACCTAAATTTGAATTCAATTTAAGATATTTCTCCACAATCTTTGTTTGCACCTAATACTCATGTTTCGTGCTTTTGTTTGCTCATTTCATTCAAAAACAACTCGGATAGATTTTTCGTAAAGAATGATAGTAAATACTAAATTATTCAAATGCAAACCAAAATTTGTATTCAATTCAAAATATTTCTCCACAATCTCTGTTTGCACCTAATACTCATGTTTCGTGCATTTGTTTGCTCATTTCATTCAAAAACAGCTCGGAGAGATTTTTCGTAAAGAATGACAGTAAATACTATATTATTCAAATGCAAACCTAAATTTGAATTCAATTTAAGATATTTCTCCACAATCTTTGTTTGCACCTAATACTCATGTTTCGTGCATTTGTTTGCTCATTTCATTCAAAAACAACTCGGATAGATTTTTCGTAAAGAATGATAGTAAATACTAAATTATTCAAATGCAAACCAAAATTTGTATTCAATTCAAAATATTTGTCCAGAATCTCTGTTTGCACCGAAAATTCATGTTTCGTGCATTTGTTTGCTGATTTCATTCAAAAACAACTCGGATAGATTTTTCGTAAAGAATGATAGTAAATACTAAATTATTCAAATGCAAACCTAAATTTGAATTCAATTTAAGATATTTCTCCACAATCTTTGTTTGCACCTAATACTCATGTTTCGTGCTTTTGTTTGCTCATTTCATTCAAAAACAACTCGGATAGATTTTTCGTAAAGAATGATAGTAAATACTAAATTATTCAAATGCAAACCAAAATTTGTATTCAATTCAAAATATTTGTCCAGAATCTCTGTTTGCACCGAAAATTCATGTTTCGTGCATTTGTTTGCTGATTTCATTCAAAAACAACTCGGATAGATTTTTCGTAAAGAATGATAGTAAATACTAAATTATTCAAATTCCAACCTAAATTTGAATTCAATTTAAGATATTTCTCCACAATCTTTGTTTGCACCTAATACTCATGTTTCGTGCATTTGTTTGCTGATTTCATTCAAAAACAACTCGGATAGATTTTTCGTAAAGAATGATAGTAAATACTAAATTATTCAAATGCCAACCTAAATTTGAATTCAATTTAAGATATTTCTCCACAATCTTTGTTTGCACCTAATACTCATGTTTCGTGCTTTTGTTTGCTCATTTCATTCAAAAACAACTCGGATAGATTTTTCGTAAAGAATGATAGTAAATACTAAATTATTCAAATGCAAACCAAAATTTGTATTCAATTCAAAATATTTGTCCAGAATCTCTGTTTGCACCGAAAATTCATGTTTCGTGCATTTGTTTGCTGATTTCATTCAAAAACAACTCGGATAGATTTTTCGTAAAGAATGATAGTAAATACTAAATTATTCAAATTCAAACCTAAATTTGAATTCAATTTAAGATATTTCTCCACAATCTTTGTTTGCACCTAATACTCATGTTTCGTGCATTTGTTTGCTGATTTCATTCAAAAACAACTCGGATAGATTTTTCGTAAAGAATGATAGTAAATACTAAATTATTCAAATGCCAACCTAAATTTGAATTCAATTTAAGATAATTCTCCACAATCTTTGTTTGCACCTAATACTCATGTTTCGTGCTTTTGTTTGCTCATTTCATTCAAAAACAACTCGGATAGATTTTTCGTAAAGAATGATAGTAAATACTAAATTATTCAAATGCAAACCAAAATTTGTATTCAATTCAAAATATTTGTCCAGAATCTCTGTTTGCACCGAAAATTCATGTTTCGTGCATTTGTTTGCTGATTTCATTCAAAAACAACTCGAATAGATTTTTCGTAAAGAATGATAGTAAATACTAAATTATTCAAATTCCAACCTAAATTTGAATTCAATTTAAGATATTTCTCCACAATCTTTGTTTGCACCTAATACTCATCTTTCGTGCATTTGTTTGCTGATTTCATTCAAAAACAACTCGGATAGATTTTTCGTAAAGAATGATAGTAAATACTAAATTATTCAAATGCCAACCTAAATTTGAATTCAATTTAAGATATTTCACCACAATCTTTGTTTGCACCTAATACTCATGTTTCGTGCATTTGTTTGCTGATTTCATTCAAAAACAACTCGGATAGATTTTTCGTAAAGAATGATAGTAAATACTAAATTATTCAAATGCCAACCTAAATTTGAATTCAATTTAAGATATTTCTCCACAATCTTTGTTTGCACCTAATACTCATGTTTCGTGCTTTTGTTTGCTCATTTCATTCAAAAACAACTCGGATAGATTTTTCGTAAAGAATGATAGTAAATACTAAATTATTCAAATGCAAACCAAAATTTGTATTCAATTCAAAATATTTGTCCAGAATCTCTGTTTGCACCGAAAATTCATGTTTCGTGCATTTGTTTGCTGATTTCATTCAAAAACAACTCGGATAGATTTTTCGTAAAGAATGATAGTAAATACTAAATTATTCAAATTCAAACCTAAATTTGAATTCAATTTAAGATATTTCTCCACAATCTTTGTTTGCACCTAATACTCATGTTTCGTGCATTTGTTTGCTGATTTCATTCAAAAACAACTCGGATAGATTTTTCGTAAAGAATGATAGTAAATACTAAATTATTCAAATGCCAACCTAAATTTGAATTCAATTTAAGATAATTCTCCACAATCTTTGTTTGCACCTAATACTCATGTTTCGTGCTTTTGTTTGCTCATTTCATTCAAAAACAACTCGGATAGATTTTTCGTAAAGAATGATAGTAAATACTAAATTATTCAAATGCAAACCAAAATTTGTATTCAATTCAAAATATTTGTCCAGAATCTCTGTTTGCACCGAAAATTCATGTTTCGTGCATTTGTTTGCTGATTTCATTCAAAAACAACTCGAATAGATTTTTCGTAAAGAATGATAGTAAATACTAAATTATTCAAATTCCAACCTAAATTTGAATTCAATTTAAGATATTTCTCCACAATCTTTGTTTGCACCTAATACTCATCTTTCGTGCATTTGTTTGCTGATTTCATTCAAAAACAACTCGGATAGATTTTTCGTAAAGAATGATAGTAAATACTAAATTATTCAAATGCCAACCTAAATTTGAATTCAATTTAAGATATTTCACCACAATCTTTGTTTGCACCTAATACTCATGTTTCGTGCATTTGTTTGCTGATTTCATTCAAAAACAACTCGGATAGATTTTTCGTAAAGAATGATAGTAAATACTAAATTATTCAAATGCCAACCTAAATTTGAATTCAATTTAAGATATTTCTCCACAATCTTTGTTTGCACCTAATACTCATGTTTCGTGCTTTTGTTTGCTCATTTCATTCAAAAACAACTCGGATAGATTTTTCGTAAAGAATGATAGTAAATACTAAATTATTCAAATGCAAACCAAAATTTGTATTCAATTCAAAATATTTGTCCAGAATCTCTGTTTGCACCGAAAATTCATGTTTCGTGCATTTGTTTGCTGATTTCATTCAAAAACAACTCGGATAGATTTTTCGTAAAGAATGATAGTAAATACTAAATTATTCAAATTCAAACCTAAATTTGAATTCAATTTAAGATATTTCTCCACAATCTTTGTTTGCACCTAATACTCATGTTTCGTGCATTTGTTTGCTGATTTCATTCAAAAACAACTCGGATAGATTTTTCGTAAAGAATGATAGTAAATACTAAATTATTCAAATGCCAACCTAAATTTGAATTCAATTTAAGATAATTCTCCACAATCTTTGTTTGCACCTAATACTCATGTTTCGTGCTTTTGTTTGCTCATTTCATTCAAAAACAACTCGGATAGATTTTTCGTAAAGAATGATAGTAAATACTAAATTATTCAAATGCAAACCAAAATTTGTATTCAATTCAAAATATTTGTCCAGAATCTCTGTTTGCACCGAAAATTCATGTTTCGTGCATTTGTTTGCTGATTTCATTCAAAAACAACTCGAATAGATTTTTCGTAAAGAATGATAGTAAATACTAAATTATTCAAATTCCAACCTAAATTTGAATTCAATTTAAGATATTTCTCCACAATCTTTGTTTGCACCTAATACTCATCTTTCGTGCATTTGTTTGCTGATTTCATTCAAAAACAACTCGGATAGATTTTTCGTAAAGAATGATAGTAAATACTAAATTATTCAAATGCCAACCTAAATTTGAATTCAATTTAAGATATTTCTCCACAATCTTTGTTTGCACCTAATACTCATGTTTCGTGCATTTGTTTGCTGATTTCATTCAAAAACAACTCGGATAGATTTTTCGTAAAGAATGATAGTAAATACTAAATTATTCAAATGCCAACCTAAATTTGAATTCAATTTAAGATATTTCTCCACAATCTTTGTTTGCACCTAATACTCATGTTTCGTGCTTTTGTTTGCTCATTTCATTCAAAAACAACTCGGATAGATTTTTCGTAAAGAATGATAGTAAATACTAAATTATTCAAATGCAAACCAAAATTTGTATTCAATTCAAAATATTTGTCCAGAATCTCTGTTTGCACCGAAAATTCATGTTTCGTGCATTTGTTTGCTGATTTCATTCAAAAACAACTCGGATAGATTTTTCGTAAAGAATGATAGTAAATACTAAATTATTCAAATTCAAACCTAAATTTGAATTCAATTTAAGATATTTCTCCACAATCTTTGTTTGCACCTAATACTCATGTTTCGTGCATTTGTTTGCTGATTTCATTCAAAAACAACTCGGATAGATTTTTCGTAAAGAATGATAGTAAATACTAAATTATTCAAATGCCAACCTAAATTTGAATTCAATTTAAGATAATTCTCCACAATCTTTGTTTGCACCTAATACTCATGTTTCGTGCTTTTGTTTGCTCATTTCATTCAAAAACAACTCGGATAGATTTTTCGTAAAGAATGATAGTAAATACTAAATTATTCAAATGCAAACCAAAATTTGTATTCAATTCAAAATATTTGTCCAGAATCTCTGTTTGCACCGAAAATTCATGTTTCGTGCATTTGTTTGCTGATTTCATTCAAAAACAACTCGAATAGATTTTTCGTAAAGAATGATAGTAAATACTAAATTATTCAAATTCCAACCTAAATTTGAATTCAATTTAAGATATTTCTCCACAATCTTTGTTTGCACCTAATACTCATCTTTCGTGCATTTGTTTGCTGATTTCATTCAAAAACAACTCGGATAGATTTTTCGTAAAGAATGATAGTAAATACTAAATTATTCAAATGCCAACCTAAATTTGAATTCAATTTAAGATATTTCTCCACAATCTTTGTTTGCACCTAATACTCATGTTTCGTGCTTTTGTTTGCTCATTTCATTCAAAAACAACTCGGATAGATTTTTCGTAAAGAATGATAGTAAATACTAAATTATTCAAATGCAAACCAAAATTTGTATTGAATTCAAAATATTTCTCCACAATCTCTGTTTGCACCTAATACTCATGTTTCGTGCATTTGTTTGCTCATTTCATTCAAAAACAGCTCGGAGAGATTTTTCGTAAAGAATGACAGTAAATACTATATTATTCAAATGCAAACCTAAATTTGAATTCAATTTAAGATATTTCTCCACAATCTTTGTTTGCACCTAATACTCATGTTTCGTGCATTTGTTTGCTCATTTCATTCAAAAACAACTCGGATAGATTTTTCGTAAAGAATGATAGTAAATACTAAATTATTCAAATGCAAACCAAAATTTGTATTCAATTCAAAATATTTGTCCAGAATCTCTGTTTGCACCGAAAATTCATGTTTCGTGCATTTGTTTGCTGATTTCATTCAAAAACAACTCGGATAGATTTTTCGTAAAGAATGATAGTAAATACTAAATTATTCAAATGCAAACCTAAATTTGAATTCAATTTAAGATATTTCTCCACAATCTTTGTTTGCACCTAATACTCATGTTTCGTGCTTTTGTTTGCTCATTTCATTCAAAAACAACTCGGATAGATTTTTCGTAAAGAATGATAGTAAATACTAAATTATTCAAATGCAAACCAAAATTTGTATTCAATTCAAAATATTTGTCCAGAATCTCTGTTTGCACCGAAAATTCATGTTTCGTGCATTTGTTTGCTGATTTCATTCAAAAACAACTCGGATAGATTTTTCGTAAAGAATGATAGTAAATACTAAATTATTCAAATTCCAACCTAAATTTGAATTCAATTTAAGATATTTATCCACAATCTCTGTTTGCACCTAATACTCATGTTTCGTGCATTTGTTTGCTGATTTCATTCAAAAACAACTCGGATAGATTTTTCGTAAAGAATGATAGTAAATACTAAATTATTCAAATGCCAACCTAAATTTGAATTCAATTTAAGATATTTCTCCACAATCTTTGTTTGCACCTAATACTCATGTTTCGTGCTTTTGTTTGCTCATTTCATTCAAAAACAACTCGGATACATTTTTCGTAAAGAATGATAGTAAATACTAAATTATTCAAATGCAAACCAAAATTTGTATTCAATTCAAAATATTTGTCCAGAATCTCTGTTTGCACCGAAAATTCATGTTTCGTGCATTTGTTTGCTGATTTCATTCAAAAACAACTCGGATAGATTTTTCGTAAAGAATGATAGTAAATACTAAATTATTCAAATTCCAACCTAAATTTGAATTCAATTTAAGATATTTGTCCAGAATCTCTGTTTGCACCTAATACTCATGTTTCGTGCATTTGTTTGCTGATTTCATTCAAAAACAACTCGGATAGATTTTTCGTAAAGAATGATAGTAAATACTAAATTATTCAAATTCCAACCTAAATTTGAATTCAATTTAAGATATTTGTCTAGAATCTCTGTTTGCACCTAATACTCATGTTTCGTGCATTTGTTTGCTGATTTCATTCAAAAACAACTCGGATAGATTTTTCGTAAAGAATGATAGTAAATACTAAATTATTCAAATGCCAACCTAAATTTGAATTCAATTTAAGATATTTCTCCACAATCTTTGTTTGCACCTAATACTCATGTTTCGTGCTTTTGTTTGCTCATTTCATTCAAAAACAACTCGGATAGATTTTTCGTAAAGAATGATAGTAAATACTAAATTATTCAAATGCAAACCAAAATTTGTATTCAATTCAAAATATTTCTCCACAATCTCTGTTTGCACCTAATACTCATGTTTCGTGCATTTGTTTGCTCATTTCATTCAAAAACAACTCGGAGAGATTTTTCGTAAAGAATGATAGTAAATACTAAATTATTCAAATGCAAACCTAAATTTGAATTCAATTTAAGATATTTCTCCACAATCTTTGTTTGCACCTAATACTCATGTTTCGTGCATTTGTTTGCTCATTTCATTTAAAAACAACTCGGATAGATTTTTCGTAAAGAATGATAGTAAATACTAAATTATTCAAATGCAAACCTAAATTTGAATTCAATTCAAAATATTTGTCCACAATCTTTGTTTGCACCTAAAATTCATGTTTCGTGCATTTGTTTCCTGATTTCATTCAAAAACAACTCGGATAGATTTTTCGTAAAGAATGACAGTAAATACTAAATTATTCAAATGCCAACCTAAATTTGAATTCAATTTAAGATATTTCTCCACAATCTTTGTTTGCACCTAATACTCATGTTTCGTGCATTTGTTTGCTCATTTCATTCAAAAACAACTCGGATACATTTTTCGTAAAGAATGATAGTAAATACCAAATTATTCAAATGCAAACCAAAATTTGAATTCAATTTAAAATATTTCTCCAAAATCTTTGTTTGCACCTAAAACTCATGTTTCGTGCATTTGTTTGCTCATTTCATTCAAAAACAACTCGGATAGATTTTTCGTAAAGAATGATAGTAAATACTAAATTATTCAAATGCAAACCAAAATTTGAATTCAATTCAAAATATTTGTCCAGAATCTCTGTTTGCACCTAAAATTCTTGTTTCGTGCATTTGTTTGCTGATTTCATTCAAAAACAACTCGGATAGATTTTTCGTAAAGAATGATAGTAAATACTAAATTATTCAAATGCCAACCTAAATTTGAATTCAATTTAAGATATTTCTCCACAATCTTTGTTTGCACCTAATACTCATGTTTCGTGCTTTTGTTTGCTCATTTCATTCAAAAACAACTCGGATAGATTTTTCGTAAAGAATGATAGTAAATACTAAATTATTCAAATGCAAACCAAAATTTGTATTCAATTCAAAATATTTCTCCACAATCTCTGTTTGCACCTAATACTCATGTTTCGTGCATTTGTTTGCTCATTTCATTCAAAAACAACTCGGAGAGATTTTTCGTAAAGAATGATAGTAAATACTAAATTATTCAAATGCAAACCTAAATTTGAATTCAATTTAAGATATTTCTCCACAATCTTTGTTTGCACCTAATACTCATGTTTCGTGCATTTGTTTGCTCATTTCATTTAAAAACAACTCGGATAGATTTTTCGTAAAGAATGATAGTAAATACTAAATTATTCAAATGCAAACCTAAATTTGAATTCAATTCAAAATATTTGTCCACAATCTTTGTTTGCACCTAAAATTCATGTTTCGTGCATTTGTTTCCTGATTTCATTCAAAAACAACTCGGATAGATTTTTCGTAAAGAATGACAGTAAATACTAAATTATTCAAATGCCAACCTAAATTTGAATTCAATTTAAGATATTTCTCCACAATCTTTGTTTGCACCTAATACTCATGTTTCGTGCATTTGTTTGCTCATTTCATTCAAAAACAACTCGGATACATTTTTCGTAAAGAATGATAGTAAATACCAAATTATTCAAATGCAAACCAAAATTTGAATTCAATTTAAAATATTTCTCCAAAATCTTTGTTTGCACCTAAAACTCATGTTTCGTGCATTTGTTTGCTCATTTCATTCAAAAACAACTCGGATAGATTTTTCGTAAAGAATGATAGTAAATACTAAATTATTCAAATGCAAACCAAAATTTGAATTCAATTCAAAATATTTGTCCAGAATCTCTGTTTGCACCTAAAATTCTTGTTTCGTGCATTTGTTTGCTGATTTCATTCAAAAACAACTCGGATAGATTTTTCGTAAAGAATGATAGTAAATACTAAATTATTCAAATGCCAACCTAAATTTGAATTCAATTTAAGATATTTCTCCACAATCTTTGTTTGCACCTAATACTCATGTTTCGTGCTTTTGTTTGCTCATTTCATTCAAAAACAACTCGGATAGATTTTTCGTAAAGAATGATAGTAAATACTAAATTATTCAAATGCAAACCAAAATTTGTATTCAATTCAAAATATTTCTCCACAATCTCTGTTTGCACCTAATACTCATGTTTCGTGCATTTGTTTGCTCATTTCATTCAAAAACAACTCGGAGAGATTTTTCGTAAAGAATGATAGTAAATACTAAATTATTCAAATGCAAACCTAAATTTGAATTCAATTTAAGATATTTCTCCACAATCTTTGTTTGCACCTAATACTCATGTTTCGTGCATTTGTTTGCTCATTTCATTTAAAAACAACTCGGATAGATTTTTCGTAAAGAATGACAGTAAATACTAAATTATTCAAATGCAAACCAAAATTTGTATTCAATTCAAAATATTTGTCCAGAATCTCTGTTTGCACCTAAAATTCTTGTTTCGTGCATTTGTTTCCTGATTTCATTCAAAAACAACTCGGATAGATTTTTCGTAAAGAATGACAGTAAATACTAAATTATTCAAATGCCAACCTAAATTTGAATTCAATTTAAGATATTTCTCCACAATCTTTGTTTGCACCTAATACTCATGTTTCGTGCATTTGTTTGCTCATTTCATTCAAAAACAACTCGGATACATTTTTCGTAAAGAATGATAGTAAATACCAAATTATTCAAATGCAAACCAAAATTTGAATTCAATTTAAAATATTTCTCCAAAATCTTTGTTTGCACCTAAAACTCATGTTTCGTGCATTTGTTTGCTCATTTCATTCAAAAACAACTCGGATAGATTTTTCGTAAAGAATGATAGTAAATACTAAATTATTCAAATGCAAACCAAAATTTGAATTCAATTCAAAATATTTGTCCAGAATCTCTGTTTGCACCTAAAATTCATGTTTCGTGTATTTGTTTGCTGATTTCATTCAAAAACAACTCGGATAGATTTTTCGTAAAGAATGATAGTAAATACTAAATTATTCAAATGCCAACCTAAATTTGAATTCAATTTAAGATATTTCTCCACAATCTTTGTTTGCACCTAATACTCATGTTTCGTGCTTTTGTTTGCTCATTTCATTCAAAAACAACTCGGATAGATTTTTCGTAAAGAATGATAGTAAATACTAAATTATTCAAATGCAAACCAAAATTTGTATTCAATTCAAAATATTTCTCCACAATCTCTGTTTGCACCTAATACTCATGTTTCGTGCATTTGTTTGCTCATTTCATTCAAAAACAACTCGGAGAGATTTTTCGTAAAGAATGATAGTAAATACTAAATTATTCAAATGCAAACCTAAATTTGAATTCAATTTAAAATATTTCTCCACAATCTTTGTTTCCACCTAAAACTCATGTTTCGTGCATTTGTTTGCTCATTTCATTCAAAAACAACTCGGATAGATTTTTCGTAAAGAATGATAGTAAATACTAAATTATTCAAATGCAAACCTAAATTTGAATTCAATTTAAGATATTTCTCCACAATCTTTGTTTGCACCTAATACTCATGTTTCGTGCATTTGTTTGCTCATTTCATTTAAAAACAACTCGGATAGATTTTTCGTAAAGAATGACAGTAAATACTAAATTATTCAAATGCAAACCAAAATTTGTATTCAATTCAAAATATTTGTCCAGAATCTCTGTTTGCACCTAAAATTCATGTTTCGTGCATTTGTTTCCTGATTTCATTCAAAAACAACTCGGATAGATTTTTCGTAAAGAATGACAGTAAATACTAAATTATTCAAATGCCAACCTAAATTTGAATTCAATTTAAGATATTTCTCCACAATCTTTGTTTGCACCTAATACTCATGTTTCGTGCATTTGTTTGCTCATTTCATTCAAAAACAACTCGGATACATTTTTCGTAAAGAATGATAGTAAATACCAAATTATTCAAATGCAAACCAAAATTTGAATTCAATTTAAAATATTTCTCCAAAATCTTTGTTTGCACCTAAAACTCATGTTTCGTGCATTTGTTTGCTCATTTCATTCAAAAACAACTCGGATAGATTTTTCGTAAAGAATGATAGTAAATACTAAATTATTCAAATGCAAACCAAAATTTGAATTCAATTCAAAATATTTGTCCAGAATCTCTGTTTGCACCTAAAATTCATGTTTCGTGTATTTGTTTGCTGATTTCATTCAAAAACAACTCGGATAGATTTTTCGTAAAGAATGATAGTAAATACTAAATTATTCAAATGCCAACCTAAATTTGAATTCAATTTAAGATATTTCTCCACAATCTTTGTTTGCACCTAATACTCATGTTTCGTGCTTTTGTTTGCTCATTTCATTCAAAAACAACTCGGATAGATTTTTCGTAAAGAATGATAGTAAATACTAAATTATTCAAATGCAAACCAAAATTTGTATTCAATTCAAAATATTTCTCCACAATCTCTGTTTGCACCTAATACTCATGTTTCGTGCATTTGTTTGCTCATTTCATTCAAAAACAACTCGGAGAGATTTTTCGTAAAGAATAATAGTAAATACTAAATTATTCAAATGCAAACCTAAATTTGAATTCAATTTAAAATATTTCTACACAATCTTTGTTTCCACCTAAAACTCATGTTTCGTGCATTTGTTTGCTCATTTCATTCAAAAACAACTCGGATAGATTTTTCGTAAAGAATGATAGTAAATACTAAATTATTCAAATGCAAACCTAAATTTGAATTCAATTTAAGATATTTCTCCACAATCTTTGTTTGCACCTAATACTCATGTTTCGTGCATTTGTTTGCTCATTTCATTTAAAAACAACTCGGATAGATTTTTCGTAAAGAATGACAGTAAATACTAAATTATTCAAATGCAAACCAAAATTTGTATTCAATTCAAAATATTTGTCCAGAATCTCTGTTTGCACCTAAAATTCATGTTTCGTGCATTTGTTTCCTGATTTCATTCAAAAACAACTCGGATAGATTTTTCGTAAAGAATGACAGTAAATACTAAATTATTCAAATGCCAACCTAAATTTGAATTCAATTTAAGATATTTCTCCACAATCTTTGTTTGCACCTAATACTCATGTTTCGTGCATTTGTTTGCTCATTTCATTCAAAAACAACTCGGATAGATTTTTCGTAAAGAATGATAGTAAATACCAAATTATTCAAATGCAAACCAAAATTTGAATTCAATTTAAAATATTTCTCCAAAATCTTTGTTTGCACCTAAAACTCATGTTTCGTGCATTTGTTTGCTCATTTCATTCAAAAACAACTCGGATAGATTTTTCGTAAAGAATGATAGTAAATACTAAATTATTCAAATGCAAACCAAAATTTGAATTCAATTCAAAATATTTGTCCAGAATCTCTGTTTGCACCTAAAATTCATGTTTCGTGTATTTGTTTGCTGATTTCATTCAAAAACAACTCGGATAGATTTTTCGTAAAGAATGATAGTAAATACTAAATTATTCAAATGCCAACCTAAATTTGAATTCAATTTAAGATATTTCTCCACAATCTTTGTTTGCACCTAATACTCATGTTTCGTGCTTTTGTTTGCTCATTTCATTCAAAAACAACTCGGATAGATTTTTCGTAAAGAATGATAGTAAATACTAAATTATTCAAATGCAAACCAAAATTTGTATTCAATTCAAAATATTTCTCCACAATCTCTGTTTGCACCTAATACTCATGTTTCGTGCATTTGTTTGCTCATTTCATTCAAAAACAACTCGGAGAGATTTTTCGTAAAGAATGATAGTAAATACTAAATTATTCAAATGCAAACCAAAATTTGAATTCAATTTAAAATATTTCTCCACAATCTTTGTTTCCACCTAAAACTCATGTTTCGTGCATTTGTTTGCTCATTTCATTCAAAAACAACTCGGATAGATTTTTCGTAAAGAATGATAGTAAATACTAAATTATTCAAATGCAAACCTAAATTTGAATTCAATTTAAGATATTTCTCCACAATCTTTGTTTGCACCTAATACTCATGTTTCGTGCATTTGTTTGCTCATTTCATTTAAAAACAACTCGGATAGATTTTTCGTAAAGAATGACAGTAAATACTAAATTATTCAAATGCAAACCAAAATTTGTATTCAATTCAAAATATTTGTCCAGAATCTCTGTTTGCACCTAAAATTCATGTTTCGTGCATTTGTTTCCTGATTTCATTCAAAAACAACTCGGATAGATTTTTCGTAAAGAATGACAGTAAATACTAAATTATTCAAATGCCAACCTAAATTTGAATTCAATTTAAGATATTTCTCCACAATCTTTGTTTGCACCTAATACTCATGTTTCGTGCATTTGTTTGCTCATTTCATTCAAAAACAACTCGGATACATTTTTCGTAAAGAATGATAGTAAATACCAAATTATTTAAATGCAAACCAAAATTTGAATTCAATTTAAAATATTTCTCCAAAATCTTTGTTTGCACCTAAAACTCATGTTTCGTGCATTTGTTTGCTCATTTCATTCAAAAACAACTCGGATAGATTTTTCGTAAAGAATGATAGTAAATACTAAATTATTCAAATGCAAACCAAAATTTGAATTCAATTCAAAATATTTGTCCAGAATCTCTGTTTGCACCTAAAATTCATGTTTCGTGTATTTGTTTGCTGATTTCATTCAAAAACAACTCGGATAGATTTTTCGTAAAGAATGATAGTAAATACTAAATTATTCAAATGCCAACCTAAATTTGAATTCAATTTAAGATATTTCTCCACAATCTTTGTTTGCACCTAATACTCATGTTTCGTGCTTTTGTTTGCTCATTTCATTCAAAAACAACTCGGATAGATTTTTCGTAAAGAATGATAGTAAATACTAAATTATTCAAATGCAAACCAAAATTTGTATTCAATTCAAAATATTTCTCCACAATCTCTGTTTGCACCTAATACTCATGTTTCGTGCATTTGTTTGCTCATTTCATTCAAAAACAACTCGGAGAGATTTTTCGTAAAGAATGATAGTAAATACTAAATTATTCAAATGCAAACCTAAATTTGAATTCAATTTAAAATATTTCTCCACAATCTTTGTTTGCACCTAAAACTCATGTTTCGTGCATTTGTTTGCTCATTTCATTCAAAAACGACTCGGATAGATTTTTCGTAAAGAATGATAGTAAATACTAAATTATTCAAATGCAAACCTAAATTTGAATTCAATTTAAGATATTTCTCCACAATCTTTGTTTGCACCTAATACTCATGTTTCGTGCTTTTGTTTTCTCATTTCATTCAAAAACAACTCGGATAGATTTTTCGTAAAGAATGACAGTAAATACTATATTATTCAAATGCAAACCTAAATTTGAATTCAATTTAAGATATTTCTCCACAATCTTTGTTCGCACCTAATACTCATGTTTCGTGCATTTGTTTGCTCATTTCATTCAAAAACAACTCGGATAGATTTTTCGTAAAGAATGATAGTAAATACTAAATTATTCAAATGCA
The DNA here is from genome assembly GCA_027726005.1 of Juncus effusus. NCBI lineage: Eukaryota > Viridiplantae > Streptophyta > Magnoliopsida > Poales > Juncaceae > Juncus > Juncus effusus. Next base: position 6,507,111 of record CM050893.1, read on the forward strand.
AACCTAAATTTGAATTCAATTTAAGATATTTCTCCACAATCTTTGTTTGCACCTAATACTCATGTTTCGTGCATTTGTTTGCTCATTTCATTTAAAAACAACTCGGATAGATTTTTCGTAAAGAATGACAGTAAATACTAAATTATTCAAATGCAAACCAAAATTTGTATTCAATTCAAAATATTTGTCCAGAATCTCTGTTTGCACCTAAAATTCATGTTTCGTGCATTTGTTTCCTGATTTCATTCAAAAACAACTCGGATAGATTTTTCGTAAAGAATGACAGTAAATACTAAATTATTCAAATGCCAACCTAAATTTGAATTCAATTTAAGATATTTCTCCACAATCTTTGTTTGCACCTAATACTCATGTTTCGTGCATTTGTTTGCTCATTTCATTCAAAAACAACTCGGATACATTTTTCGTAAAGAATGATAGTAAATACCAAATTATTCAAATGCAAACCAAAATTTGAATTCAATTTAAAATATTTCTCCAAAATCTTTGTTTGCACCTAAAACTCATGTTTCGTGCATTTGTTTGCTCATTTCATTCAAAAACAACTCGGATAGATTTTTCGTAAAGAATGATAGTAAATACTAAATTATTCAAATGCAAACCAAAATTTGAATTCAATTCAAAATATTTGTCCAGAATCTCTGTTTGCACCTAAAATTCATGTTTCGTGCATTTGTTTGCTGATTTCATTCAAAAACAACTCGGATAGATTTTTCGTAAAGAATGATAGTAAATACTAAATTATTCAAATGCCAACCTAAATTTGAATTCAATTTAAGATATTTCTCAACAATCTTTGTTTGCACCTAATACTCATGTTTCGTGCTTTTGTTTGCTCATTTCATTCAAAAACAACTCGGATAGATTTTTCGTAAAGAATGATAGTAAATACTAAATTATTCAAATGCAAACCAAAATTTGTATTCAATTCAAAATATTTCTCCACAATCTCTGTTTGCACCTAATACTCATGTTTCGTGCATTTGTTTGCTCATTTCATTCAAAAACAACTCGGAGAGATTTTTCGTAAAGAATGATAGTAAATACTAAATTATTCAAATGCAAACCTAAATTTGAATTCAATTTAAAATATTTCTCCACAATCTTTGTTTGCACCTAAAACTCATGTTTCGTGCATTTGTTTGCTCATTTCATTCAAAAACAACTCGGATAGATTTTTCGTAAAGAATGATAGTAAATACTAAATTATTCAAATGCAAACCTAAATTTGAATTCAATTTAAGATAGTTCTCCACAATCTTTGTTTGCACCTAATACTCATGTTTCGTGCTTTTGTTTTCTCATTTCATTCAAAAACAACTCGGATACATTTTTCGTAAAGAATGATAGTAAATACCAAATTATTCAAATGCAAACCAAAATTTGTATTCAATTCAAAATATTTGTCCAGAATCTCTGTTTGCACCTAAAATTCATGTTTCGTGCATTTGTTTCCTGATTTCATTCAAAAACAACTCGGATAGATTTTTCGTAAAGAATGACAGTAAATACTAAATTATTCAAATGCCAACCTAAATTTGAATTCAATTTAAGATATTTCTCCACAATCTTTGTTTGCACCTAATACTCATGTTTCGTGCATTTGTTTGCTCATTTCATTCAAAAACAACTCGGATACATTTTTCGTAAAGAATGATAGTAAATACCAAATTATTCAAATGCAAACCAAAATTTGAATTCAATTTAAAATATTTCTCCAAAATCTTTGTTTGCACCTAAAACTCATGTTTCGTGCATTTGTTTGCTCATTTCATTCAAAAACAACTCGGATAGATTTTTCGTAAAGAATGATAGTAAATACTAAATTATTCAAATGCAAACCAAAATTTGAATTCAATTCAAAATATTTGTCCAGAATCTCTGTTTGCACCTAAAATTCATGTTTCGTGCATTTGTTTGCTGATTTCATTCAAAAACAACTCGGATAGATTTTTCGTAAAGAATGATAGTAAATACTAAATTATTCAAATGCCAACCTAAATTTGAATTCAATTTAAGATATTTCTCAACAATCTTTGTTTGCACCTAATACTCATGTTTCGTGCTTTTGTTTGCTCATTTCATTCAAAAACAACTCGGATAGATTTTTCGTAAAGAATGATAGTAAATACTAAATTATTCAAATGCAAACCAAAATTTGTATTCAATTCAAAATATTTCTCCACAATCTCTGTTTGCACCTAATACTCATGTTTCGTGCATTTGTTTGCTCATTTCATTCAAAAACAACTCGGAGAGATTTTTCGTAAAGAATGATAGTAAATACTAAATTATTCAAATGCAAACCTAAATTTGAATTCAATTTAAAATATTTCTCCACAATCTTTGTTTGCACCTAAAACTCATGTTTCGTGCATTTGTTTGCTCATTTCATTCAAAAACGACTCGGATAGATTTTTCGTAAAGAATGATAGTAAATACTAAATTATTCAAATGCAAACCTAAATTTGAATTCAATTTAAGATATTTCTCCACAATCTTTGTTTGCACCTAATACTCATGTTTCGTGCTTTTGTTTTCTCATTTCATTCAAAAACAACTCGGATAGATTTTTCGTAAAGAATGACAGTAAATACTATATTATTCAAATGCAAACCTAAATTTGAATTCAATTTAAGATATTTCTCCACAATCTTTGTTCGCACCTAATACTCATGTTTCGTGCATTTGTTTGCTCATTTCATTCAAAAACAACTCGGATAGATTTTTCGTAAAGAATGATAGTAAATACTAAATTATTCAAATGCAAACCTAAATTTGAATTCAATTTAAGATATTTCTCCACAATCTTTGTTTGCACCTAATACTCATGTTTCGTGCATTTGTTTGCTCATTTCATTTAAAAACAACTCGGATAGATTTTTCGTAAAGAATGACAGTAAATACTAAATTATTCAAATGCAAACCAAAATTTGTATTCAATTCAAAATATTTGTCCAGAATCTCTGTTTGCACCTAAAATTCATGTTTCGTGCATTTGTTTCCTGATTTCATTCAAAAACAACTCGGATAGATTTTTCGTAAAGAATGACAGTAAATACTAAATTATTCAAATGCCAACCTAAATTTGAATTCAATTTAAGATATTTCTCCACAATCTTTGTTTGCACCTAATACTCATGTTTCGTGCATTTGTTTGCTCATTTCATTCAAAAACAACTCGGATACATTTTTCGTAAAGAATGATAGTAAATACCAAATTATTCAAATGCAAACCAAAATTTGAATTCAATTTAAAATATTTCTCCAAAATCTTTGTTTGCACCTAAAACTCATGTTTCGTGCATTTGTTTGCTCATTTCATTCAAAAACAACTCGGATAGATTTTTCGTAAAGAATGATAGTAAATACTAAATTATTCAAATGCAAACCAAAATTTGAATTCAATTCAAAATATTTGTCCAGAATCTCTGTTTGCACCTAAAATTCATGTTTCGTGCATTTGTTTGCTGATTTCATTCAAAAACAACTCGGATAGATTTTTCGTAAAGAATGATAGTAAATACTAAATTATTCAAATGCCAACCTAAATTTGAATTCAATTTAAGATATTTCTCAACAATCTTTGTTTGCACCTAATACTCATGTTTCGTGCTTTTGTTTGCTCATTTCATTCAAAAACAACTCGGATAGATTTTTCGTAAAGAATGATAGTAAATACTAAATTATTCAAATGCAAACCAAAATTTGTATTCAATTCAAAATATTTCTCCACAATCTCTGTTTGCACCTAATACTCATGTTTCGTGCATTTGTTTGCTCATTTCATTCAAAAACAACTCGGAGAGATTTTTCGTAAAGAATGATAGTAAATACTAAATTATTCAAATGCAAACCTAAATTTGAATTCAATTTAAAATATTTCTCCACAATCTTTGTTTGCACCTAAAACTCATGTTTCGTGCATTTGTTTGCTCATTTCATTCAAAAACAACTCGGATAGATTTTTCGTAAAGAATGATAGTAAATACTAAATTATTCAAATGCAAACCTAAATTTGAATTCAATTTAAGATAGTTCTCCACAATCTTTGTTTGCACCTAATACTCATGTTTCGTGCTTTTGTTTTCTCATTTCATTCAAAAACAACTCGGATACATTTTTCGTAAAGAATGATAGTAAATACCAAATTATTCAAATGCAAACCAAAATTTGTATTCAATTCAAAATATTTGTCCAGAATCTCTGTTTGCACCTAAAATTCATGTTTCGTGCATTTGTTTCCTGATTTCATTCAAAAACAACTCGGATAGATTTTTCGTAAAGAATGACAGTAAATACTAAATTATTCAAATGCCAACCTAAATTTGAATTCAATTTAAGATATTTCTCCACAATCTTTGTTTGCACCTAATACTCATGTTTCGTGCATTTGTTTGCTCATTTCATTCAAAAACAACTCGGATACATTTTTCGTAAAGAATGATAGTAAATACCAAATTATTCAAATGCAAACCAAAATTTGAATTCAATTTAAAATATTTCTCCAAAATCTTTGTTTGCACCTAAAACTCATGTTTCGTGCATTTGTTTGCTCATTTCATTCAAAAACAACTCGGATAGATTTTTCGTAAAGAATGATAGTAAATACTAAATTATTCAAATGCAAACCAAAATTTGAATTCAATTCAAAATATTTGTCCAGAATCTCTGTTTGCACCTAAAATTCATGTTTCGTGCATTTGTTTGCTGATTTCATTCAAAAACAACTCGGATAGATTTTTCGTAAAGAATGATAGTAAATACTAAATTATTCAAATGCCAACCTAAATTTGAATTCAATTTAAGATATTTCTCAACAATCTTTGTTTGCACCTAATACTCATGTTTCGTGCTTTTGTTTGCTCATTTCATTCAAAAACAACTCGGATAGATTTTTCGTAAAGAATGATAGTAAATACTAAATTATTCAAATGCAAACCAAAATTTGTATTCAATTCAAAATATTTCTCCACAATCTCTGTTTGCACCTAATACTCATGTTTCGTGCATTTGTTTGCTCATTTCATTCAAAAACAACTCGGAGAGATTTTTCGTAAAGAATGATAGTAAATACTAAATTATTCAAATGCAAACCTAAATTTGAATTCAATTTAAAATATTTCTCCACAATCTTTGTTTGCACCTAAAACTCATGTTTCGTGCATTTGTTTGCTCATTTCATTCAAAAACAACTCGGATAGATTTTTCGTAAAGAATGATAGTAAATACTAAATTATTCAAATGCAAACCTAAATTTGAATTCAATTTAAGATAGTTCTCCACAATCTTTGTTTGCACCTAATACTCATGTTTCGTGCTTTTGTTTTCTCATTTCATTCAAAAACAACTCGGATAGATTTTTCGTAAAGAATGACAGTAAATACTATATTATTCAAATGCAAACCTAAATTTGAATTCAATTTAAGATATTTCTCCACAATCTTTGTTTGCACCTAATACTCATGTTTCGTGCATTTGTTTGCTCATTTCATTCAGAAACAACTCGGATAGATTTTTCGTAAAGAATGATAGTAAATACTAAATTATTCAAATGCAAACCAAAATTTGTATTCAATTCAAAATATTTGTCCAGAATCTCTGTTTGCACCGAAAATTCATGTTTCGTGCATTTGTTTGCTGATTTCATTCAAAAACAACTCGGATAGATTTTTCGTAAAGAATGATAGTAAATACTAAATTATTCAAATTCCAACCTAAATTTGAATTCAATTTAAGATATTTCTCCACAATCTTTGTTTGCACCTAATACTCATGTTTCGTGCTTTTGTTTGCCTATTTCATTCAAAAACAACTCGGATAGATTTTTCGTAAAGAATGATAGTAAATACTAAATTATTCAAATGCAAACCAAAATTTGTATTCAATTCAAAATATTTCTCCACAATCTCTGTTTGCACCTAATACTCATGTTTCGTGCATTTGTTTGCTCATTTCATTCAAAAACAACTCGGATAGATTTTTCGTAAAGAATGATAGTAAATACTAATTTATTCAAATGCCAACCTAAATTTGAATTCAATTTAAGATATTTCTCCACAATCTTTGTTTGCACCTAATACTCATGTTTCGTGCTTTTGTTTGCTCATTTCATTCAAAAACAACTCGGATAGATTTTTCGTAAAGAATGATAGTAAATACTAAATTATTCAAATGCAAACCTAAATTTGAATTCAATTTAAGATATTTCTCCACAATCTTTGTTTGCACCTAATACTCATGTTTCGTGCTTTTGTTTTCTCATTTCATTCAAAAACAACTCGGATAGATTTTTCGTAAAGAATGACAGTAAATACTATATTATTCAAATGCAAACCTAAATTTGAATTCAATTTAAGATATTTCTCCACAATCTTTGTTTGCACCTAATACTCATGTTTCGTGCATTTGTTTGCTCATTTCATTCAAAAACAACTCGGATAGATTTTTCGTAAAAAATGACAGTAAATACTAAATTATTCAAATGCAAACCAAAATTTGTATTCAATTCAAAATATTTGTCCAGAATCTCTGTTTGCCCCTAAAATTCATGTTTCGTGCATTTGTTTCCTGATTTCATTCAAAAACAACTCGGATAGATTTTTCGTAAAGAATGACAGTAAATACTAAATTATTCAAATGCAAACCTAAATTTGAATTCAATTTAAGATATTTCTCCATAATCTTTGTTTGCACCTAATACTCATGTTTCGTGCATTTGTTTGCTCATTTCATTCAAAAACAACTCGGATAGATTTTTCGTAAAGAATGATAGTAAATACCAAATTATTCAAATGCAAACCAAAATTTGAATTCAATTTAAAATATTTCTCCAAAATCTTTGTTTGCACCTAAAACTCATGTCTCGTGCATTTGTTTGCTCATTTCATTCAAAAACAACTCGGATAGATTTTTCGTAAAGAATGATAGTAAATACTAAATTATTCAAATGCAAACCAAAATTTGAATTCAATTCAAAATATTTGTCCAGAATCTCTGTTTGCACCTAAAATTCATGTTTCGTGCATTTGTTTGCTGATTTCATTCAAAAACAACTCGGATAGATTTTTCGTAAAGAATGATAGTAAATACTAAATTATTCAAATGCCAACCTAAATTTGAATTCAATTTAAGATATTTCTCCACAATCTTTGTTTGCACCTAATACTCATGTTTCGTGCTTTTGTTTGCTCATTTCATTCAAAAACAACTCGGATAGATTTTTCGTAAAGAATGATAGTAAATACTAAATTATTCAAATGCAAACCAAAATTTGTATTCAATTCAAAATATTTCTCCACAATCTCTGTTTGCACCTAATACTCATGTTTCGTGCATTTGTTTGCTCATTTCATTCAAAAACAACTCGGAGAGATTTTTCGTAAAGAATGATAGTAAATACTAAATTATTCAAATGCAAACCTAAATTTGAATTCAATTTAAAATATTTCTCCACAATCTTTGTTTGCACCTAAAACTCATGTTTCGTGCATTTGTTTGCTCATTTCATTCAAAAACAACTCGGATAGATTTTTCGTAAACAATGATAGTAAATACTAAATTATTCAAATGCAAACTTAAATTTGAATTCAATTTAAGATAGTTCTCCACAATCTTTGTTTGCACCTAATACTCATGTTTCGTGCTTTTGTTTTCTCATTTCATTCAAAAACAACTCGGATAGATTTTTCGTAAAGAATGACAGTAAATACTATATTATTCAAATGCAAACCTAAATTTGAATTCAATTTAAGATATTTCTCCACAATCTTTGTTTGCACCTAATACTCATGTTTCGTGCATTTGTTTGCTCATTTCATTCAAAAACAACTCGGATAGATTTTTCGTAAAGAATGATAGTAAATACTAAATTATTCAAATGCAAACCAAAATTTGTATTCAATTCAAAATATTTGTCCAGAATCTCTGTTTGCACCGAAAATTCATGTTTCGTGCATTTGTTTGCTGATTTCATTCAAAAACAACTCGGATAGATTTTTCGTAAAGAATGATAGTAAATACTAAATTATTCAAATTCCAACCTAAATTTGAATTCAATTTAAGATATTTCTCCACAATCTTTGTTTGCACCTAATACTCATGTTTCGTGCTTTTGTTTGTTCATTTCATTCAAAAACTACTCGGATAGATTTTTCGTAAAGAATGATAGTAAATACTAAATTATTCAAATGCAAACCAAAATTTGTATTCAATTCAAAATATTTCTCCACAATCTCTGTTTGCACCTAATACTCATGTTTCGTGCATTTGTTTGCTCATTTCATTCAAAAACAACTCGGATAGATTTTTCGTAAAGAATGATAGTAAATACTAAATTATTCAAATGCAAACCAAAATTTGTATTCAATTCAAAATATTTGTCCAGAATCTCTGTTTGCACCGAAAATTCATGTTTCGTGCATTTGTTTGCTGATTTCATTCAAAAACAACTCGGATAGATTTTTCGTAAAGAATGATAGTAAATACTAAATTATTCAAATTCCAACCTAAATTTGAATTCAATTTAAGATATTTCTCCACAATCTTTGTTTGCACCTAATACTCATGTTTCGTGCTTTTGTTTGTTCATTTCATTCAAAAACTACTCGGATAGATTTTTCGTAAAGAATGATAGTAAATACTAAATTATTCAAATGCAAACCAAAATTTGTATTCAATTCAAAATATTTCTCCACAATCTCTGTTTGCACCTAATACTCATGTTTCGTGCATTTGTTTGCTCATTTCATTCAAAAACAACTCGGATAGATTTTTCGTAAAGAATGATAGTAAATACTAATTTATTCAAATGCCAACCTAAATTTGAATTCAATTTAAGATATTTCTCCACAATCTTTGTTTGCACCTAATACTCATGTTTCGTGCTTTTGTTTGCTCATTTCATTCAAAAACAACTCGGATAGATTTTTCGTAAAGAATGATAGTAAATACTAAATTATTCAAATGCAAACCAAAATTTGTATTCAATTCAAAATATTTCTCCACAATCTCTGTTTGCACCTAATACTCATGTTTCGTGCATTTGTTTGCTCATTTCATTCAAAAACAACTCGGAGAGATTTTTCGTAAAGAATGATAGTAAATACTAAATTATTCAAATGCAAACCTAAATTTGAATTCAATTTAAAATATTTCTCCACAATCTTTGTTTGCACCTAAAACTCATGTTTCGTGCATTTGTTTGCTCATTTCATTCAAAAACAACTCGGATAGATTTTTCGTAAACAATGATAGTAAATACTAAATTATTCAAATGCAAACTTAAATTTGAATTCAATTTAAGATAGTTCTCCACAATCTTTGTTTGCACCTAATACTCATGTTTCGTGCTTTTGTTTTCTCATTTCATTCAAAAACAACTCGGATAGATTTTTCGTAAAGAATGACAGTAAATACTATATTATTCAAATGCAAACCTAAATTTGAATTCAATTTAAGATATTTCTCCACAATCTTTGTTTGCACCTAATACTCATGTTTCGTGCATTTGTTTGCTCATTTCATTCAAAAACAACTCGGATAGATTTTTCGTAAAGAATGATAGTAAATACTAAATTATTCAAATGCAAACCAAAATTTGTATTCAATTCAAAATATTTGTCCAGAATCTCTGTTTGCACCGAAAATTCATGTTTCGTGCATTTGTTTGCTGATTTCATTCAAAAACAACTCGGATAGATTTTTCGTAAAGAATGATAGTAAATACTAAATTATTCAAATTCCAACCTAAATTTGAATTCAATTTAAGATATTTCTCCACAATCTTTGTTTGCACCTAATACTCATGTTTCGTGCTTTTGTTTGTTCATTTCATTCAAAAACTACTCGGATAGATTTTTCGTAAAGAATGATAGTAAATACTAAATTATTCAAATGCAAACCAAAATTTGTATTCAATTCAAAATATTTCTCCACAATCTCTGTTTGCACCTAATACTCATGTTTCGTGCATTTGTTTGCTCATTTCATTCAAAAACAACTCGGATAGATTTTTCGTAAAGAATGATAGTAAATACTAAATTATTCAAATGCAAACCAAAATTTGTATTCAATTCAAAATATTTGTCCAGAATCTCTGTTTGCACCGAAAATTCATGTTTCGTGCATTTGTTTGCTGATTTCATTCAAAAACAACTCGGATAGATTTTTCGTAAAGAATGATAGTAAATACTAAATTATTCAAATTCCAACCTAAATTTGAATTCAATTTAAGATATTTCTCCACAATCTTTGTTTGCACCTAATACTCATGTTTCGTGCTTTTGTTTGTTCATTTCATTCAAAAACTACTCGGATAGATTTTTCGTAAAGAATGATAGTAAATACTAAATTATTCAAATGCAAACCAAAATTTGTATTCAATTCAAAATATTTCTCCACAATCTCTGTTTGCACCTAATACTCATGTTTCGTGCATTTGTTTGCTCATTTCATTCAAAAACAACTCGGATAGATTTTTCGTAAAGAATGATAGTAAATACTAATTTATTCAAATGCCAACCTAAATTTGAATTCAATTTAAGATATTTCTCGACAATCTTTGTTTGCACCTAATACTCATGTTTCGTGCTTTTGTTTGCTCATTTCATTCAAAAACCACTCGGATAGATTTTTCGTAAAGAATGATAGTATATACTAAATTATTCAAATGCAAACAAAAATTTGTATTCAATTCAAAATAATTTCTCCAAAATCTCTGTTTGCACCTAATACTCATGTTTCGTGCATTTGTTTGCTCATTTCATTCAAAAATAACTCGGATAGATTTTTCGTAAAGAATGATAGTAAATACTAAATTATTCAAATGCAAACCTAAATTTGAATTCAATTTAAAATATTTCTCCAAAATCTTTGTTTGCACCTAATACTCATGTTTCGTGCATTTGTTTTCTCATTTCATTCAAAAACAACTCGGATAGATTTTTCGTAAAGAATGACAGTAAATACTAAATTATTGAAATGCAAACCTAAATTTGAATTCAATTTAAGATATTTCTCCACAATCTTTGTTTGCACCTAATACTCATGTTTCGTGCATTTGTTTGCTCATTTCATTCAAAAACAACTCGGATAGATTTTTCGTAAAGAATGATAGTAAATACTAAATTATTCAAATGCAAACCAAAATTTGTATTCAATTCAAAATATTTGTCCAGAATCTCTGTTTGCACCTAAAATTCATGTTTCGTGCATTTGTTTCCTGATTTCATTCAAAAACAACTCGGATAGATTTTTCGTAAAGAATGACAGTAAATACTAAATTATTCAAATGCAAACCTAAATTTGAATTCAATTTAAGATATTTCTCCACAATCTTTGTTTGCACCTAATACTCATGTTTCGTGCATTTGTTTGCTCATTTCATTCAAAAACAACTCGGATAGATTTTTCGTAAAGAATGATAGTAAATACCAAATTATTCAAATGCAAACCAAAATTTGAATTCAATTTAAAATATTTCTCCAAAATCTTTGTTTGCACCTAAAACTCATGTTTCGTGCATTTGTTTGCTCATTTCATTCAAAAACAACTCGGATAGATGTTTCGTAAAGAATGATAGTAAATACTAAATTATTCAAATGCAAACCAAAATTTGAATTCAATTCAAAATATTTGTCCAGAATCTCTGTTTGCACCTAAAATTCATGTTTCGTGCATTTGTTTGCTGATTTCATTCAAAAACAACTCGGATAGATTTTTCGTAAAGAATGATAGTAAATACTAAATTATTCAAATGCCAACCTAAATTTGAATTCAATTTAAGATATTTCTCCACAATCTTTGTTTGCACCTAATACTCATGTTTCGTGCTTTTGTTTGCTCATTTCATTCAAAAACAACGCGGATAGATTTTTCGTAAAGAATGATAGTAAATACTAAATTCTTCAAATGCAAACCAAAATTTGTATTCAATTCAAAATATTTCTCCACAATCTCTGTTTGCACCTAATACTCATGTTTCGTGCATTTGTTTGCTCATTTCATTCAAAAACAACTCGGATAGATTTTTCGTAAAGAATGATAGTAAATACTAAATTATTCAAATGCAAACCTAAATTTGAATTCAATTTAAGATAGTTCTCCACAATCTTTGTTTGCACCTAATACTCATGTTTCGTGCTTTTGTTTTCTCATTTCATTCAAAAACAACTCGGATAGATTTTTCGTAAAGAATGACAGTAAATACTATATTATTCAAATGCAAACCTAAATTTGAATTCAATTTAAGATATTTCTCCACAATCTTTGTTTGCACCTAATACTCATGTTTCGTGCATTTGTTTGCTCATTTCATTCAAAAACAACTCGGATAGATTTTTCGTAAAGAATGATAGTAAATACTAAATTATTCAAATGCAAACCAAAATTTGTATTCAATTCAAAATATTTGTCCAGAATCTCTGTTTGCACCGAAAATTCATGTTTCGTGCATTTGTTTGCTGATTTCATTCAAAAACAACTCGGATAGATTTTTCGTAAAGAATGATAGTAAATACTAAATTATTCAAATTCCAACCTAAATTTGAATTCAATTTAAGATATTTCTCCACAATCTTTGTTTGCACCTAATACTCATGTTTCGTGCTTTTGTTTGCTCATTTCATTCAAAAACAACTCGGATAGATTTTTCGTAAAGAATGATAGTAAATACTAAATTATTCAAATGCAAACCAAAATTTGTATTCAATTCAAAATATTTCTCCACAATCTCTGTTTGCACCTAATACTCATGTTTCGTGCATTTGTTTGCTCATTTCATTCAAAAACAACTCGGATAGATTTTTCGTAAAGAATGATAGTAAATACTAATTTATTCAAATGCCAACCTAAATTTGAATTCAATTTAAGATATTTCTCCACAATCTTTGTTTGCACCTAATACTCATGTTTCGTGCTTTTGTTTGCTCATTTCATTCAAAAACAACTCGGATAGATTTTTCGTAAAGAATGATAGTATATACTAAATTATTCAAATGCAAACCAAAATTTGTATTCAATTCAAAATAATTTCTCCAAAATCTCTGTTTGCACCTAATACTCATGTTTCGTGCATTTGTTTGCTCATTTCATTCAAAAACAACTCGGATAGATTTTTCGTAAAGAATGATAGTATATACTAATTTATTCAAATGCCAACCTAAATTTGAATTCAATTTAAGATATTTCTCCACAATCTTTGTTTGCACCTAATACTCATGTTTCGTGCATTTGTTTGCTCATTTCATTCAAAAACAACTCGGATAGATTTTTCGTAAAGAATGATAGTAAATACTAAATTATTCAAATGCAAACCAAAATTTGTATTCAATTCAAAATATTTGTCCAGAATCTCTGTTTGCACCGAAAATTCATGTTTCGTGCATTTGTTTGCTGATTTCATTCAAAAACAACTCGGATAGATTTTTCGTAAAGAATGATAGTAAATACTAAATTATTCAAATTCCAACCTAAATTTGAATTCAATTTAAGATATTTCTCCACAATCTTTGTTTGCACCTAATACTCATGTTTCGTGCTTTTGTTTGCTCATTTCATTCAAAAACAACTCGGATAGATTTTTCGTAAAGAATGATAGTAAATACTAAATTATTCAAATGCAAACCAAAATTTGTATTCAATTCAAAATATTTCTCCACAATCTCTGTTTGCACCTAATACTCATGTTTCGTGCATTTGTTTGCTCATTTCATTCAAAAACAACTCGGATAGATTTTTCGTAAAGAATGATAGTAAATACTAATTTATTCAAATGCCAACCTAAATTTGAATTCAATTTAAGATATTTCTCCACAATCTTTGTTTGCACCTAATACTTATGTTTCGTGCTTTTGTTTGCTCATTTCATTCAAAAACAACTCGGATAGATTTTTCGTAAAGAATGATAGTATATACTAAATTATTCAAATGCAAACCAAAATTTGTATTCAATTCAAAATAATTTCTCCAAAATCTCTGTTTGCACCTAATACTCATGTTTCGTGCATTTGTTTGCTCATTTCATTCAAAAACAACTCGGATAGATTTTTCGTAAAGAATGATAGTAAATACTAAATTATTCAAATGCAAACCTAAATTTGAATTCAATTTAAAATATTTCTCCAAAATCTTTGTTTGCACCTAATACTCATGTTTCGTGCATTTGTTTTCTCATTTCATTCAAAAACAACTCGGATAGATTTTTCGTAAAGAATGACAGTAAATACTAAATTATTGAAATGCAAACCTAAATTTGAATTCAATTTAAGATATTTCTCCACAATCTTTGTTTGCACCTAATACTCATGTTTCGTGCATTTGTTTGCTCATTTCATTCAAAAACAACTCGGATAGATTTTTCGTAAAGAATGATAGTAAATACTAAATTATTCAAATGCAAACCAAAATTTGTATTCAATTCAAAATATTTGTCCAGAATCTCTGGTTGCACCTAAAATTCATGTTTCGTGCATTTGTTTCCTGATTTCATTCAAAAACAACTCGGATAGATTTTTCGTAAAGAATGACAGTAAATACTAAATTATTCAAATGCAAACCTAAATTTGAATTCAATTTAAGATATTTCTCCACAATCTTTGTTTGCACCTAATACTTATGTTTCGTGCATTTGTTTGCTCATTTCATTCAAAAACAACTCGGATAGATTTTTCGTAAAGAATGATAGTAAATACCAAATTATTCAAATGCAAACCAAAATTTGAATTCAATTTAAAATATTTCTCCAAAATCTTTGTTTGCACCTAAAACTCATGTTTCGTGCATTTGTTTGCTCATTTCATTCAAAAACAACTCGGATAGATTTTTCGTAAAGAATGATAGTAAATACTAAATTATTCAAATGCAAACCAAAATTTGAATTCAATTCAAAATATTTGTCCAGAATCTCTGTTTGCACCTAAAATTCGTGTTTCGTGCATTTGTTTGCTGATTTCATTCAAAAACAACTCGGATAGATTTTTCGTAAAGAATGATAGTAAATACTAAATTATTCAAATGCCAACCTAAATTTGAATTCAATTTAAGATATTTCTCCACAATCTTTGTTTGCACCTAAAACTCATGTTTCGTGCATTTGTTTGCTCATTTCATTCAAAAACAACTCGGATAGATTTTTCGTAAAGAATGATAGTAAATACTAAATTATTCAAATTCCAACCTAAATTTGAATTCAATTTAAGATATTTCTCCACAATCTTTGTTTGCACCTAATACTCATGTTTCGTGCTTTTGTTTGCTCATTTCATTCAAAAACAACTCGGATAGATTTTTCGTAAAGAATGATAGTAAATACTAAATTATTCAAATGCAAACCAAAATTTGTATTCAATTCAAAATATTTCTCCACAATCTCTGTTTGCACCTAATACTCATGTTTCGTGCATTTGTTTGCTCATTTCATTCAAAAACAACTCGGATAGATTTTTCGTAAAGAATGATAGTAAATACTAATTTATTCAAATGCCAACCTAAATTTGAATTCAATTTAAGATATTTCTCCACAATCTTTGTTTGCACCTAATACTCATGTTTCGTGCTTTTGTTTGCTCATTTCATTCAAAAACAACTCGGATAGATTTTTCGTAAAGAATGATAGTATATACTAAATTATTCAAATGCAAACCAAAATTTGTATTCAATTCAAAATAATTTCTCCAAAATCTCTGTTTGCACCTAATACTCATGTTTCGTGCATTTGTTTGCTCATTTCATTCAAAAACAACTCGGATAGATTTTTCGTAAAGAATGATAGTAAATACTAATTTATTCAAATGCCAACCTAAATTTGAATTCAATTTAAGATATTTCTCCACAATCTTTGTTTGCACCTAATACTCATGTTTCGTGCATTTGTTTGCTCATTTCATTCAAAAACAACTCGGATAGATTTTTCGTAAAGAATGATAGTAAATACTAAATTATTCAAATGCAAACCAAAATTTGTATTCAATTCAAAATATTTGTCCAGAATCTCTGTTTGCACCGAAAATTCATGTTTCGTGCATTTGTTTGCTGATTTCATTCAAAAACAACTCGGATAGATTTTTCGTAAAGAATGATAGTAAATACTAAATTATTCAAATTCCAACCTAAATTTGAATTCAATTTAAGATATTTCTCCACAATCTTTGTTTGCACCTAATACTCATGTTTCGTGCTTTTGTTTGCTCATTTCATTCAAAAACAACTCGGATAGATTTTTCGTAAAGAATGATAGTAAATACTAAATTATTCAAATGCAAACCAAAATTTGTATGCAATTCAAAATATTTCTCCACAATCTCTGTTTGCACCTAATACTCATGTTTCGTGCATTTGTTTGCTCATTTCATTCAAAAACAACTCGGATAGATTTTTCGTAAAGAATGATAGTAAATACTAATTTATTCAAATGCCAACCTAAATTTGAATTCAATTTAAGATATTTCTCCACAATCTTTGTTTGCACCTAATACTCATGTTTCGTGCTTTTGTTTGCTCATTTCATTCAAAAACAACTCGGATAGATTTTTCGTAAAGAATGATAGTATATACTAAATTATTCAAATGCAAACCAAAATTTGTATTCAATTCAAAATAATTTCTCCAAAATCTCTGTTTGCACCTAATACTCATGTTTCGTGCATTTGTTTGCTCATTTCATTCAAAAACAACTCGGATAGATTTTTCGTAAAGAATGATAGTAAATACTAAATTATTCAAATGCAAACCTAAATTTGAATTCAATTTAAAATATTTCTCCAAAATCTTTGTTTGCACCTAATACTCATGTTTCGTGCATTTGTTTTCTCATTTCATTCAAAAACAACTCGGATAGATTTTTCGTAAAGAATGACAGTAAATACTAAATTATTGAAATGCAAACCTAAATTTGAATTCAATTTAAGATATTTCTCCACAATCTTTGTTTGCACCTAATACTCATGTTTCGTGCATTTGTTTGCTCATTTCATTCAAAAACAACTCGGATAGATTTTTCGTAAAGAATGATAGTAAATACTAAATTATTCAAATCCAAACCAAAATTTGTATTCAATTCAAAATATTTGTCCAGAATCTCTGTTTGCACCTAAAATTCATGTTTCGTGCATTTGTTTCCTGATTTCATTCAAAAACAACTCGGATAGATTTTTCGTAAAGAATGACAGTAAATACTAAATTATTCAAATGCAAACCTAAATTTGAATTCAATTTAAGATATTTCTCCACAATCTTTGTTTGCACCTAATACTCATGTTTCGTGCATTTGTTTGCTCATTTCATTCAAAAACAACTCGGATAGATTTTTCGTAAAGAATGATAGTAAATACCAAATTATTCAAATGCAAACCAAAATTTGAATTCAATTTAAAATATTTCTCCAAAATCTTTGTTTGCACCTAAAACTCATGTTTCGTGCATTTGTTTGCTCATTTCATTCAAAAACAACTCGGATAGATTTTTCGTAAAGAATGATAGTAAATACTAAATTATTCAAATGCAAACCAAAATTTGAATTCAATTCAAAATATTTGTCCAGAATCTCTGTTTGCACCTAAAATTCGTGTTTCGTGCATTTGTTTGCTGATTTCATTCAAAAACAACTCGGATAGATTTTTCGTAAAGAATGATAGTAAATACTAAATTATTCAAATGCCAACCTAAATTTGAATTCAATTTAAGATATTTCTCCACAATCTTTGTTTGCACCTAATACTCATGTTTCGTGCTTTTGTTTGCTCATTTCATTCAAAAACAACGCGGATAGATTTTTCGTAAAGAATGATAGTAAATACTAAATTCTTCAAATGCAAACCAAAATTTGTATTCAATTCAAAATATTTCTCCACAATCTCTGTTTGCACCTAATTCTCATGTTTCGTGCATTTGTTTGCTCATTTCATTCAAAAACAACTCGGAGAGCTTTTTCGTAAAGAATGATAGTAAATACTAAATTATTCAAATGCAAACCTAAATTTGAATTCAATTTAAGATATTTCTCCACAATCTTTGTTTGCACCTAAAACTCATGTTTCGTGCATTTGTTTGCTCATTTCATTCAAAAACAACTCGGATAGATTTTTCGTAAAGAATGATAGTAAATACTAAATTATTCAAATGCAAACCTAAATTTGAATTCAATTTAAGATAGTTCTCCACAATCTTTGTTTGCACCTAATACTCATGTTTCGTGCTTTTGTTTTCTCATTTCATTCAAAAACAACTCGGATAGATTTTTCGTAAAGAATGACAGTAAATACTATATTATTCAAATGCAAAGCTAAATTTGAATTCAATTTAAGATATTTCTCCACAATCTTTGTTTGCACCTAATACTCATGTTTCGTGCATTTGTTTGCTCATTTCATTCAAAAACAACTCGGATAGATTTTTCGTAAAGAATGATAGTAAATACTAAATTATTCAAATGCAAACCAAAATTTGTATTCAATTCAAAATATTTGTCCAGAATCTCTGTTTGCACCGAAAATTCATGTTTCGTGCATTTGTTTGCTGATTTCATTCAAAAACAACTCGGATAGATTTTTCGTAAAGAATGATAGTAAATACTAAATTATTCAAATTCCAACCTAAATTTGAATTCAATTTAAGATATTTCTCCAAAATCTTTGTTTGCACCTAATACTCATGTTTCGTGCTTTTGTTTGCTCATTTCATTCAAAAACAACTCGGATAGATTTTTCGTAAAGAATGATAGTAAATACTAAATTATTCAAATGCAAACCAAAATTTGTATTCAATTCAAAATATTTCTCCACAATCTCTGTTTGCACCTAATACTCATGTTTCGTGGATTTGTTTGCTCATTTCATTCAAAAACAACTCGGATAGATTTTTCGTAAAGAATGACAGTAAATACTAATTTATTCAAATGCAAACCTAAATTTGAATTCAATTTAAGATATTTCTCCACAATCTTTGTTTGCACCTAATACTCATGTTTCGTGCATTTGTTTGCTCATTTCATTCAAAAACAACTCGGATAGATTTTTCGTAAAGAATGATAGTAAATACTAAATTATTCAAATCCAAACCAAAATTTGTATTCAATTCAAAATATTTGTCCAGAATCTCTGTTTGCACCTAAAATTCATGTTTCGTGCATTTGTTTCCTGATTTCATTCAAAAACAACTCGGATAGATTTTTCGTAAAGAATGACAGTAAATACTAAATTATTCAAATGCAAACCTAAATTTGAATTCAATTTAAAATATTTCTCCACAATCTTTGTTTGCACCTAATACTCATGTTTCGTGCATTTGTTTGCTCATTTCATTCAAAAACAACTCGGATAGATTTTTCGTAAAGAATGATAGTAAATACTAATTTATTCAAATGCCAACCTAAATTTGAATTCAATTTAAGATATTTCTCCACAATCTTTGTTTGCACCTAATACTCATGTTTCGTGCTTTTGTTTGCTCATTTCATTCAAAAACAACTCGGATAGATTTTTCGTAAAGAATGATAGTAAATACTAAATTATTCAAGTTCAAACCAAAATTTGTATTCAATTCAAAATATTTGTCCAGAATCTCTGTTTGCACCGAAAATTCATGTTTCGTGCATTTGTTTTACTAAATTATTGAAATGCAAACCTAAATTTGAATTCAATTTAAGATATTTCTCCACAATCTTTGTTTGCACCTAATACTCATGTTTCGTGCATTTGTTTGCTCATTTCATTCAAAAACAACTCGGAGAGATTTTTCGTAAAGAATGATAGTAAATACTAAATTATTCAAGTTCAAACCAAAATTTGTATTCAATTCAAAATATTTGTCCAGAATCTCTGTTTGCACCGAAAATTCATGTCCAGAATCTCTGTTTGCTCATTTCATTCAAAATATTTCTCCACAATCTCTGTTTGCACCTAATTCTCATGTTTCGTGCATTTGGTTGCTCATTTCATTCAAAAACAACTCGGATAGATTTTTCGTAAAGAATGATAGTAAATACTAATTTATTCAAATGCCAACCTAAATTTGAATTCAATTTAAGATATTTCTCCACAATCTTTGTTTGCACCTAATACTCATGTTTCGTGCATTTGTTTGCTCATTTCATTCAAAAACAACTCGGATAGATTTTTCGTAAAGAATGATAGTATATACTAAATTATTCAAATGCAAACCAAAATTTGTATTCAATTCAAAATAATTTCTCCAAAATCTCTGTTTGCACCTAATACTCATGTTTCGTGCATTTGTTTGCTCATTTCATTCAAAAACAACTCGGATAGATTTTTCGTAAAGAATGATAGTAAATACTAATTTATTCAAATGCCAACCTAAATTTGAATTCAATTTAAGATATTTCTCCACAATCTTTGTTTGCACCTAATACTCATGTTTCGTGCATTTGTTTGCTCATTTCATTCAAAAACAACTCGGATAGATTTTTCGTAAAGAATGATAGTAAATACTAAATTATTCAAATGCAAACCAAAATTTGTATTCAATTCAAAATATTTGTCCAGAATCTCTGTTTGCACCGAAAATTCATGTTTCGTGCATTTGTTTGCTGATTTCATTCAAAAACAACTCGGATAGATTTTTCGTAAAGAATGATAGTAAATACTAAATTATTCAAATTCCAACCTAAATTTGAATTCAATTTAAGATATTTCTCCACAATCTTTGTTTGCACCTAATACTCATGTTTCGTGCTTTTGTTTGCTCATTTCATTCAAAAACAACTCGGATAGATTTTTCGTAAAGAATGATAGTAAATACTAAATTATTCAAATGCAAACCAAAATTTGTATGCAATTCAAAATATTTCTCCACAATCTCTGTTTGCACCTAATACTCATGTTTCGTGCATTTGTTTGCTCATTTCATTCAAAAACAACTCGGATAGATTTTTCGTAAAGAATGATAGTAAATACTAATTTATTCAAATGCCAACCTAAATTTGAATTCAATTTAAGATATTTCTCCACAATCTTTGTTTGCACCTAATACTCATGTTTCGTGCTTTTGTTTGCTCATTTCATTCAAAAACAACTCGGATAGATTTTTCGTAAAGAATGATAGTATATACTAAATTATTCAAATGCAAACCAAAATTTGTATTCAATTCAAAATAATTTCTCCAAAATCTCTGTTTGCACCTAATACTCATGTTTCGTGCATTTGTTTGCTCATTTCATTCAAAAACAACTCGGATAGATTTTTCGTAAAGAATGATAGTAAATACTAAATTATTCAAATGCAAACCTAAATTTGAATTCAATTTAAAATATTTCTCCAAAATCTTTGTTTGCACCTAATACTCATGTTTCGTGCATTTGTTTTCTCATTTCATTCAAAAACAACTCGGATAGATTTTTCGTAAAGAATGACAGTAAATACTAAATTATTGAAATGCAAACCTAAATTTGAATTCAATTTAAGATATTTCTCCACAATCTTTGTTTGCACCTAATACTCATGTTTCGTGCATTTGTTTGCTCATTTCATTCAAAAACAACTCGGATAGATTTTTCGTAAAGAATGATAGTAAATACTAAATTATTCAAATCCAAACCAAAATTTGTATTCAATTCAAAATATTTGTCCAGAATCTCTGTTTGCACCTAAAATTCATGTTTCGTGCATTTGTTTCCTGATTTCATTCAAAAACAACTCGGATAGATTTTTCGTAAAGAATGACAGTAAATACTAAATTATTCAAATGCAAACCTAAATTTGAATTCAATTTAAGATATTTCTCCACAATCTTTGTTTGCACCTAATACTCATGTTTCGTGCATTTGTTTGCTCATTTCATTCAAAAACAACTCGGATAGATTTTTCGTAAAGAATGATAGTAAATACCAAATTATTCAAATGCAAACCAAAATTTGAATTCAATTTAAAATATTTCTCCAAAATCTTTGTTTGCACCTAAAACTCATGTTTCGTGCATTTGTTTGCTCATTTCATTCAAAAACAACTCGGATAGATTTTTCGTAAAGAATGATAGTAAATACTAAATTATTCAAATGCAAACCAAAATTTGAATTCAATTCAAAATATTTGTCCAGAATCTCTGTTTGCACCTAAAATTCGTGTTTCGTGCATTTGTTTGCTGATTTCATTCAAAAACAACTCGGATAGATTTTTCGTAAAGAATGATAGTAAATACTAAATTATTCAAATGCCAACCTAAATTTGAATTCAATTTAAGATATTTCTCCACAATCTTTGTTTGCACCTAATACTCATGTTTCGTGCTTTTGTTTGCTCATTTCATTCAAAAACAACGCGGATAGATTTTTCGTAAAGAATGATAGTAAATACTAAATTCTTCAAATGCAAACCAAAATTTGTATTCAATTCAAAATATTTCTCCACAATCTCTGTTTGCACCTAATTCTCATGTTTCGTGCATTTGTTTGCTCATTTCATTCAAAAACAACTCGGAGAGCTTTTTCGTAAAGAATGATAGTAAATACTAAATTATTCAAATGCAAACCTAAATTTGAATTCAATTTAAGATATTTCTCCACAATCTTTGTTTGCACCTAAAACTCATGTTTCGTGCATTTGTTTGCTCATTTCATTCAAAAACAACTCGGATAGATTTTTCGTAAAGAATGATAGTAAATACTAAATTATTCAAATGCAAACCTAAATTTGAATTCAATTTAAGATAGTTCTCCACAATCTTTGTTTGCACCTAATACTCATGTTTCGTGCTTTTGTTTTCTCATTTCATTCAAAAACAACTCGGATAGATTTTTCGTAAAGAATGACAGTAAATACTATATTATTCAAATGCAAAGCTAAATTTGAATTCAATTTAAGATATTTCTCCACAATCTTTGTTTGCACCTAATACTCATGTTTCGTGCATTTGTTTGCTCATTTCATTCAAAAACAACTCGGATAGATTTTTCGTAAAGAATGATAGTAAATACTAAATTATTCAAATGCAAACCAAAATTTGTATTCAATTCAAAATATTTGTCCAGAATCTCTGTTTGCACCGAAAATTCATGTTTCGTGCATTTGTTTGCTGATTTCATTCAAAAACAACTCGGATAGATTTTTCGTAAAGAATGATAGTAAATACTAAATTATTCAAATTCCAACCTAAATTTGAATTCAATTTAAGATATTTCTCCAAAATCTTTGTTTGCACCTAATACTCATGTTTCGTGCTTTTGTTTGCTCATTTCATTCAAAAACAACTCGGATAGATTTTTCGTAAAGAATGATAGTAAATACTAAATTATTCAAATGCAAACCAAAATTTGTATTCAATTCAAAATATTTCTCCACAATCTCTGTTTGCACCTAATACTCATGTTTCGTGCATTTGTTTGCTCATTTCATTCAAAAACAACTCGGATAGATTTTTCGTAAAGAATGACAGTAAATACTAATTTATTCAAATGCAAACCTAAATTTGAATTCAATTTAAGATATTTCTCCACAATCTTTGTTTGCACCTAATACTCATGTTTCGTGCATTTGTTTGCTCATTTCATTCAAAAACAACTCGGATAGATTTTTCGTAAAGAATGATAGTAAATACTAAATTATTCAAATCCAAACCAAAATTTGTATTCAATTCAAAATATTTGTCCAGAATCTCTGTTTGCACCTAAAATTCATGTTTCGTGCATTTGTTTCCTGATTTCATTCAAAAACAACTCGGATAGATTTTTCGTAAAGAATGACAGTAAATACTAAATTATTCAAATGCAAACCTAAATTTGAATTCAATTTAAAATATTTCTCCACAATCTTTGTTTGCACCTAATACTCATGTTTCGTGCATTTGTTTGCTCATTTCATTCAAAAACAACTCGGATAGATTTTTCGTAAAGAATGATAGTAAATACTAATTTATTCAAATGCCAACCTAAATTTGAATTCAATTTAAGATATTTCTCCACAATCTTTGTTTGCACCTAATACTCATGTTTCGTGCTTTTGTTTGCTCATTTCATTCAAAAACAACTCGGATAGATTTTTCGTAAAGAATGATAGTAAATACTAAATTATTCAAGTTCAAACCAAAATTTGTATTCAATTCAAAATATTTGTCCAGAATCTCTGTTTGCACCGAAAATTCATGTTTCGTGCATTTGTTTTACTAAATTATTGAAATGCAAACCTAAATTTGAATTCAATTTAAGATATTTCTCCACAATCTTTGTTTGCACCTAATACTCATGTTTCGTGCATTTGTTTGCTCATTTCATTCAAAAACAACTCGGAGAGATTTTTCGTAAAGAATGATAGTAAATACTAAATTATTCAAGTTCAAACCAAAATTTGTATTCAATTCAAAATATTTGTCCAGAATCTCTGTTTGCACCGAAAATTCATGTCCAGAATCTCTGTTTGCTCATTTCATTCAAAATATTTCTCCACAATCTCTGTTTGCACCTAATTCTCATGTTTCGTGCATTTGGTTGCTCATTTCATTCAAAAACAACTCGGATAGATTTTTCGTAAAGAATGATAGTAAATACTAATTTATTCAAATGCCAACCTAAATTTGAATTCAATTTAAGATATTTCTCCACAATCTTTGTTTGCACCTAATACTCATGTTTCGTGCATTTGTTTGCTCATTTCATTCAAAAACAACTCGGATAGATTTTTCGTAAAGAATGATAGTATATACTAAATTATTCAAATGCAAACCAAAATTTGTATTCAATTCAAAATAATTTCTCCAAAATCTCTGTTTGCACCTAATACTCATGTTTCGTGCATTTGTTTGCTCATTTCATTCAAAAACAACTCGGATAGATTTTTCGTAAAGAATGATAGTAAATACTAAATTATTCAAATGCAAACCTAAATTTGAATTCAATTTAAAATATTTCTCCAAAATCTTTGTTTGCACCTAATACTCATGTTTCGTGCATTTGTTTTCTCATTTCATTCAAAAACAACTCGGATAGATTTTTCGTAAAGAATGACAGTAAATACTAAATTATTGAAATGCAAACCTAAATTTGAATTCAATTTAAGATATTTCTCCACAATCTTTGTTTGCACCTAATACTCATGTTTCGTGCATTTGTTTGCTCATTTCATTCAAAAACAACTCGGATAGATTTTTCGTAAAGAATGATAGTAAATACTAAATTATTCAAATCCAAACCAAAATTTGTATTCAATTCAAAATATTTGTCCAGAATCTCTGTTTGCACCTAAAATTCATGTTTCGTGCATTTGTTTCCTGATTTCATTCAAAAACAACTCGGATAGATTTTTCGTAAAGAATGACAGTAAATACTAAATTATTCAAATGCAAACCTAAATTTGAATTCAATTTAAGATATTTCTCCACAATCTTTGTTTGCACCTAATACTCATGTTTCGTGCATTTGTTTGCTCATTTCATTCAAAAACAACTCGGATAGATTTTTCGTAAAGAATGATAGTAAATACTAATTTATTCAAATGCCAACCTAAATTTGAATTCAATTTAAGATATTTCTCCACAATCTTTGTTTGCACCTAATACTCATGTTTCGTGCTTTTGTTTGCTCATTTCATTCAAAAACAACTCGGATAGATTTTTCGTAAAGAATGATAGTAAATACTAAATTATTCAAATGCAAACCAAAATTTGAATTCAATTCAAAATATTTGTCCAGAATCTCTGTTTGCACCTAAAATTCGTGTTTCGTGCATTTGTTTGCTGATTTCATTCAAAAACAACTCGGATAGATTTTTCGTAAAGAATGATAGTAAATACTAATTTATTCAAATGCCAACCTAAATTTGAATTCAATTTAAGATTTTTCTCCACAATCTCTGTTTGCACCTAATACTCATGTTTCGTGCATTTGTTTGCTCATTTCATTCAAAAACAACTCGGATAGATTTTTCGTAAAGAATGATAGTATATACTAAATTATTCAAATGCAAACCAAAATTTGTATTCAATTCAAAATAATTTCTCCAAAATCTCTGTTTGCACCTAATACTCATGTTTCGTGCATTTGTTTGCTCATTTCATTCAAAAACAACTCGGATAGATTTTTCGTAAAGAATGATAGTAAATACTAAATTATTCAAATGCAAACCTAAATTTGAATTCAATTTAAAATATTTCTCCAAAATCTTTGTTTGCACCTAATACTCATGTTTCGTGCATTTGTTTTCTCATTTCATTCAAAAACAACTCGGATAGATTTTTCGTAAAGAATGACAGTAAATACTAAATTATTGAAATGCAAACCTAAATTTGAATTCAATTTAAGATATTTCTCCACAATCTTTGTTTGCACCTAATACTCATGTTTCGTGCATTTGTTTGCTCATTTCATTCAAAAACAACTCGGATAGATTTTTCGTAAAGAATGATAGTAAATACTAAATTATTCAAATCCAAACCAAAATTTGTATTCAATTCAAAATATTTGTCCAGAATCTCTGTTTGCACCTAAAATTCATGTTTCGTGCATTTGTTTCCTGATTTCATTCAAAAACAACTCGGATAGATTTTTCGTAAAGAATGACAGTAAATACTAAATTATTCAAATGCAAACCTAAATTTGAATTCAATTTAAGATATTTCTCCACAATCTTTGTTTGCACCTAATACTCATGTTTCGTGCATTTGTTTGCTCATTTCATTCAAAAACAACTCGGATAGATTTTTCGTAAAGAATGATAGTAAATACTAATTTATTCAAATGCCAACCTAAATTTGAATTCAATTTAAGATATTTCTCCACAATCTTTGTTTGCACCTAATACTCATGTTTCGTGCTTTTGTTTGCTCATTTCATTCAAAAACAACTCGGATAGATTTTTCGTAAAGAATGATAGTAAATACTAAATTATTCAAATGCAAACCAAAATTTGAATTCAATTCAAAATATTTGTCCAGAATCTCTGTTTGCACCTAAAATTCGTGTTTCGTGCATTTGTTTGCTGATTTCATTCAAAAACAACTCGGATAGATTTTTCGTAAAGAATGATAGTAAATACTAAATTATTCAAATGCCAACCTAAATTTGAATTCAATTTAAGATATTTCTCCACAATCTTTGTTTGCACCTAATACTCATGTTTCGTGCTTTTGTTTGCTCATTTCATTCAAAAACAACGCGGATAGATTTTTCGTAAAGAATGATAGTAAATACTAAATTCTTCAAATGCAAACCAAAATTTGTATTCAATTCAAAATATTTCTCCACAATCTCTGTTTGCACCTAATTCTCATGTTTCGTGCATTTGTTTGCTCATTTCATTCAAAAACAACTCGGAGAGCTTTTTCGTAAAGAATGATAGTAAATACTAAATTATTCAAATGCAAACCTAAATTTGAATTCAATTTAAGATATTTCTCCACAATCTTTGTTTGCACCTAAAACTCATGTTTCGTGCATTTGTTTGCTCATTTCATTCAAAAACAACTCGGATAGATTTTTCGTAAAGAATGATAGTAAATACTAAATTATTCAAATGCAAACCTAAATTTGAATTCAATTTAAGATAGTTCTCCACAATCTTTGTTTGCACCTAATACTCATGTTTCGTGCTTTTGTTTTCTCATTTCATTCAAAAACAACTCGGATAGATTTTTCGTAAAGAATGACAGTAAATACTATATTATTCAAATGCAAAGCTAAATTTGAATTCAATTTAAGATATTTCTCCACAATCTTTGTTTGCACCTAATACTCATGTTTCGTGCATTTGTTTGCTCATTTCATTCAAAAACAACTCGGATAGATTTTTCGTAAAGAATGATAGTAAATACTAAATTATTCAAATGCAAACCAAAATTTGTATTCAATTCAAAATATTTGTCCAGAATCTCTGTTTGCACCGAAAATTCATGTTTCGTGCATTTGTTTGCTGATTTCATTCAAAAACAACTCGGATAGATTTTTCGTAAAGAATGATAGTAAATACTAAATTATTCAAATTCCAACCTAAATTTGAATTCAATTTAAGATATTTCTCCAAAATCTTTGTTTGCACCTAATACTCATGTTTCGTGCTTTTGTTTGCTCATTTCATTCAAAAACAACTCGGATAGATTTTTCGTAAAGAATGATAGTAAATACTAAATTATTCAAATGCAAACCAAAATTTGTATTCAATTCAAAATATTTCTCCACAATCTCTGTTTGCACCTAATACTCATGTTTCGTGCATTTGTTTGCTCATTTCATTCAAAAACAACTCGGATAGATTTTTCGTAAAGAATGATAGTAAATACTAATTTATTCAAATGCCAACCTAAATTTGAATTCAATTTAAGATATTTCTCCACAATCTTTGTTTGCACCTAATACTCATGTTTCGTGCTTTTGTTTGCTCATTTCATTCAAAAACAACTCGGATAGATTTTTCGTAAAGAATGATAGTATATACTAAATTATTCAAATGCAAACCAAAATTTGTATTCAATTCAAAATAATTTCTCCAAAATCTCTGTTTGCACCTAATACTCATGTTTCGTGCATTTGTTTGCTCATTTCATTCAAAAACAACTCGGATAGATTTTTCGTAAAGAATGATAGTAAATACTAAATTATTCAAATGCAAACCTAAATTTGAATTCAATTTAAAATATTTCTCCAAAATCTTTGTTTGCACCTAATACTCATGTTTCGTGCATTTGTTTTCTCATTTCATTCAAAAACAACTCGGATAGATTTTTCGTAAAGAATGACAGTAAATACTAAATTATTGAAATGCAAACCTAAATTTGAATTCAATTTAAGATATTTCTCCACAATCTTTGTTTGCACCTAATACTCATGTTTCGTGCATTTGTTTGCTCATTTCATTCAAAAACAACTCGGAGAGATTTTTCGTAAAGAATGATAGTAAATACTAAATTATTCAAGTTCAAACCAAAATTTGTATTCAATTCAAAATATTTGTCCAGAATCTCTGTTTGCACCGAAAATTCATGTTTCGTGCTTTTGTTTGCTCATTTCATTCAAAAACAACTCGGATAGATTTTTCGTAAAGAATGATAGTAAATACTAAATTATTCAAATGCAAACCAAAATTTGTATTCAATTCAAAATATTTCTCCACAATCTCTGTTTGCACCTAATACTCATGTTTCGTGCATTTGTTTGCTCATTTCATTCAAAAACAACTCGGATAGATTTTTCGTAAAGAATGATAGTAAATACTAATTTATTCAAATGCCAACCTAAATTTGAATTCAATTTAAGATATTTCTCCACAATCTTTGTTTGCACCTAATACTCATGTTTCGTGCTTTTGTTTGCTCATTTCATTCAAAAACAACTCGGATAGATTTTTCGTAAAGAATGATAGTATATACTAAATTATTCAAATGCAAACCAAAATTTGTATTCAATTCAAAATAATTTCTCCAAAATCTCTGTTTGCACCTAATACTCATGTTTCGTGCATTTGTTTGCTCATTTCATTCAAAAACAACTCGGATAGATTTTTCGTAAAGAATGATAGTAAATACTAAATTATTCAAATGCAAACCTAAATTTGAATTCAATTTAAAATATTTCTCCAAAATCTTTGTTTGCACCTAATACTCATGTTTCGTGCATTTGTTTTCTCATTTCATTCAAAAACAACTCGGATAGATTTTTCGTAAAGAATGATAGTAAATACTAAATTATTCAAATGCAAACCAAAATTTGTATTCAATTCAAAATATTTGTCCAGAATCTCTGTTTGCACCTAAAATTCATGTTTCGTGCATTTGTTTCCTGATTTCATTCAAAAACAACTCGGATAGATTTTTCGTAAAGAATGACAGTAAATACTAAATTATTCAAATGCAAACCTAAATTTGAATTCAATTTAAGATATTTCTCCACAATCTTTGTTTGCACCTAATACTCATGTTTCGTGCATTTGTTTGCTCATTTCATTCAAAAACAACTCGGATAGATTTTTCGTAAAGAATGATAGTAAATACCAAATTATTCAAATGCAAACCAAAATTTGAATTCAATTTAAAATATTTCTCCAAAATCTTTGTTTGCACCTAAAACTCATGTTTCGTGCATTTGTTTGCTCATTTCATTCAAAAACAACTCGGATAGATTTTTCGTAAAGAATGATAGTAAATACTAAATTATTCAAATGCAAACCAAAATTTGAATTCAATTCAAAATATTTGTCCAGAATCTCTGTTTGCACCTAAAATTCGTGTTTCGTGCATTTGTTTGCTGATTTCATTCAAAAACAACTCGGATAGATTTTTCGTAAAGAATGATAGTAAATACTAAATTATTCAAATGCCAACCTAAATTTGAATTCAATTTAAGATATTTCTCCACAATCTTTGTTTGCACCTAATACTCATGTTTCGTGCTTTTGTTTGCTCATTTCATTCAAAAACAACGCGGATAGATTTTTCGTAAAGAATGATAGTAAATACTAAATTCTTCAAATGCAAACCAAAATTTGTATTCAATTCAAAATATTTCTCCACAATCTCTGTTTGCACCTAATTCTCATGTTTCGTGCATTTGTTTGCTCATTTCATTCAAAAACAACTCGGAGAGCTTTTTCGTAAAGAATGATAGTAAATACTAAATTATTCAAATGCAAACCTAAATTTGAATTCAATTTAAGATATTTCTCCACAATCTTTGTTTGCACCTAAAACTCATGTTTCGTGCATTTGTTTGCTCATTTCATTCAAAAACAACTCGGATAGATTTTTCGTAAAGAATGATAGTAAATACTAAATTATTCAAATGCAAACCTAAATTTGAATTCAATTTAAGATAGTTCTCCACAATCTTTGTTTGCACCTAATACTCATGTTTCGTGCTTTTGTTTTCTCATTTCATTCAAAAACAACTCGGATAGATTTTTCGTAAAGAATGACAGTAAATACTATATTATTCAAATGCAAAGCTAAATTTGAATTCAATTTAAGATATTTCTCCACAATCTTTGTTTGCACCTAATACTCATGTTTCGTGCATTTGTTTGCTCATTTCATTCAAAAACAACTCGGATAGATTTTTCGTAAAGAATGATAGTAAATACTAAATTATTCAAATGCAAACCAAAATTTGTATTCAATTCAAAATATTTGTCCAGAATCTCTGTTTGCACCGAAAATTCATGTTTCGTGCATTTGTTTGCTGATTTCATTCAAAAACAACTCGGATAGATTTTTCGTAAAGAATGATAGTAAATACTAAATTATTCAAATTCCAACCTAAATTTGAATTCAATTTAAGATATTTCTCCAAAATCTTTGTTTGCACCTAATACTCATGTTTCGTGCTTTTGTTTGCTCATTTCATTCAAAAACAACTCGGATAGATTTTTCGTAAAGAATGATAGTAAATACTAAATTATTCAAATGCAAACCAAAATTTGTATTCAATTCAAAATATTTCTCCACAATCTCTGTTTGCACCTAATACTCATGTTTCGTGCATTTGTTTGCTCATTTCATTCAAAAACAACTCGGATAGATTTTTCGTAAAGAATGATAGTAAATACTAATTTATTCAAATGCCAACCTAAATTTGAATTCAATTTAAGATATTTCTCCACAATCTTTGTTTGCACCTAATACTCATGTTTCGTGCTTTTGTTTGCTCATTTCATTCAAAAACAACTCGGATAGATTTTTCGTAAAGAATGATAGTATATACTAAATTATTCAAATGCAAACCAAAATTTGTATTCAATTCAAAATAATTTCTCCAAAATCTCTGTTTGCACCTAATACTCATGTTTCGTGCATTTGTTTGCTCATTTCATTCAAAAACAACTCGGATAGATTTTTCGTAAAGAATGATAGTAAATACTAAATTAT
The DNA here is from genome assembly GCA_027726005.1 of Juncus effusus. NCBI lineage: Eukaryota > Viridiplantae > Streptophyta > Magnoliopsida > Poales > Juncaceae > Juncus > Juncus effusus. The sequence goes on from CM050893.1 coordinate 6,538,921, forward strand.
TCAAATGCAAACCTAAATTTGAATTCAATTTAAAATATTTCTCCAAAATCTTTGTTTGCACCTAATACTCATGTTTCGTGCATTTGTTTTCTCATTTCATTCAAAAACAACTCAGATAGATTTTTCGTAAAGAATGACAGTAAATACTAAATTATTGAAATGCAAACCTAAATTTGAATTCAATTTAAGATATTTCTCCACAATCTTTGTTTGCACCTAATACTCATGTTTCGTGCATTTGTTTGCTCATTTCATTCAAAAACAACTCGGATAGATTTTTCGTAAAGAATGATAGTAAATACTAAATTATTCAAATGCAAACCAAAATTTGTATTCAATTCAAAATATTTGTCCAGAATCTCTGTTTGCACCTAAAATTTATGTTTCGTGCATTTGTTTCCTGATTTCATTCAAAAACAACTCGGATAGATTTTTCGTAAAGAATGACAGTAAATACTAAATTATTCAAATGCAAACCTAAATTTGAATTCAATTTAAGATATTTCTCCACAATCTTTGTTTGCACCTAATACTGATGTTTCGTGCATTTGTTTGCTCATTTCATTCAAAAACAACTCGGATAGATTTTTCGTAAAGAATGATAGTAAATACCAAATTATTCAAATGCAAACCAAAATTTGAATTCAATTTAAAATATTTCTCCAAAATCTTTGTTTGCACCTAAAACTCATGTTTCGTGCATTTGTTTGCTCATTTCATTCAAAAACAACTCGGATAGATTTTTCGTAAAGAATGATAGTAAATACTAAATTATTCAAATGCAAACCAACATTTGAATTCAATTCAAAATATTTGTCCAGAATCTCTGTTTGCACCTAAAATTCATGTTTCATGCATTTGTTTGCTGATTTCATTCAAAAACAACTCGGATAGATTTTTCGTAAAGAATGATAGTAAATACTAAATTATTCAAATGCCAACCTAAATTTGAATTCAATTTAAGATATTTCTCCACAATCTTTGTTTGCACCTAATACTCATGTTTCGTGCATTTGTTTGCTCATTTCATTCAAAAACAACTCGGATAGATTTTTCGTAAAGAATGATAGTAAATACTAAATTATTCAAATGCAAACCTAAATTTGAATTCAATTTAAAATATTTCTCCTAAATCTTTGTTTGCACCTAATACTCATGTTTCGTGCATTTGTTTGCTCATTTCATTCAAAAACAACTCGGATAGATTTTTCGTAAAGAATGATAGTAAATACTAAATTATTCAAATGCAAACCAAAATTTGTATTCAATTCAAAATATTTGTCCAGAATCTCTGTTTGCACCTAAAATTCATGTTTCGTGCATTTGTTTCCTGATTTCATTCAAAAACAACTCGGATAGATTTTTCGTAAAGAATGACAGTAAATACTAAATTATTCAAATGCAAACCTAAATTTGAATTCAATTTAAGATATTTCTCCACAATCTTTGTTTGCACCTAATACTCATGTTTCGTGCATTTGTTTGCTCATTTCATTCAAAAACAACTCGGATAGATTTTTCGTAAAGAATGATAGTAAATACCAAATTATTCAAATGCAAACCAAAATTTGAATTCAATTTAAAATATTTCTCCAAAATCTTTGTTTGCACCTAAAACTCATGTTTCGTGCATTTGTTTGCTCATTTCATTCAAAAACAACTCGGATAGATTTTTCGTAAAGAATGATAGTAAATACTAAATTATTCAAATGCAAACCAAAATTTGAATTCAATTCAAAATATTTGTCCAGAATCTCTGTTTGCACCTAAAATTCATGTTTCGTGCATTTGTTTGCTGATTTCATTCAAAAACAACTCGGATAGATTTTTCGTAAAGAATGATAGTAAATACTAAATTATTCAAATGCCAACCTAAATTTGAATTCAATTTAAGATATTTCTCCACAATCTTTGTTTGCACCTAATACTCATGTTTCGTGCATTTGTTTGCTCATTTCATTCAAAAACAACTCGGATAGATTTTTCGTAAAGAATGATAGTAAATACTAAATTATTCAAATGCAAACCTAAATTTGAATTCAATTTAAAATATTTCTCCTAAATCTTTGTTTGCACCTAATACTCATGTTTCGTGCATTTGTTTGCTCATTTCATTCAAAAACAACTCGGATAGATTTTTCGTAAAGAATGATAGTAAATACTAAATTATTCAAATGCAAACCAAAATTTGTATTCAATTCAAAATATTTGTCCAGAATCTCTGTTTGCACCTAAAATTCATGTTTCGTGCATTTGTTTCCTGATTTCATTCAAAAACAACTCGGATAGATTTTTCGTAAAGAATGACAGTAAATACTAAATTATTCAAATGCAAACCTAAATTTGAATTCAATTTAAGATATTTCTCCACAATCTTTGTTTGCACCTAATACTCATGTTTCGTGCATTTGTTTGCTCATTTCATTCAAAAACAACTCGGATAGATTTTTCGTAAAGAATGATAGTAAATACCAAATTATTCAAATGCAAACCAAAATTTGAATTCAATTTAAAATATTTCTCCAAAATCTTTGTTTGCACCTAAAACTCATGTTTCGTGCATTTGTTTGCTCATTTCATTCAAAAACAACTCGGATAGATTTTTCGTAAAGAATGATAGTAAATACTAAATTATTCAAATGCAAACCAAAATTTGAATTCAATTCAAAATATTTGTCCAGAATCTCTGTTTGCACCTAAAATTCATGTTTCGTGCATTTGTTTGATGATTTCATTCAAAAACAACTCGGATAGATTTTTCGTAAAGAATGATTGTAAATACTAAATTATTCAAATGCCAACCTAAATTTGAATTCAATTTAAGATATTTCTCCACAATCTTTGTTTGCACCTAATACTCATGTTTCGTGCTTTTGTTTGCTCATTTCATTCAAAAACAACTCGGATAGATTTTTCGTAAAGAATGATAGTAAATACTAAATTCTTCAAATGCAAACCAAAATTTGTATTCAATTCAAAATATTTCTCCACAATCTCTGTTTGCACCTAATACTCATGTTTCGTGCATTTGTTTGCTCATTTCATTCAAAAACAACTCGGAGAGCTTTTTCGTAAAGAATGATAGTAAATACTAAATTATTCAAATGCAAACCTAAATTTGAATTCAATTTAAGATATTTCTCCACAATCTTTGTTTGCACCTAAAACTCATGTTTCGTGCATTTGTTTGCTCATTTCATTCAAAAACAACTCGGATAGATTTTTCGTAAAGAATGATAGTAAATACTAAATTATTCAAATGCAAACCTAAATTTGAATTCAATTTAAGATAGTTCTCCACAATCTTTGTTTGCACCTAATACTCATGTTTCGTGCTTTTGTTTTCTCATTTCATTCAAAAACAACTCGGATAGATTTTTCGTAAAGAATGACAGTAAATACTATATTATTCAAATGCAAACCTAAATTTGAATTCAATTTAAGATATTTCTCCACAATCTTTGTTTGCCCCTAATACTCATGTTTCGTGCATTTGTTTGCTCATTTCATTCAAAAACAACTCGGATAGATTTTTCGTAAAGAATGATAGTAAATACTAAATTATTCAAATGCAAACCAAAATTTGTATTCAATTCAAAATATTTGTCCAGAATCTCTGTTTGCACCGAAAATTCATGTTTCGTGCATTTGTTTGCTGATTTCATTCAAAAACAACTCGGATAGATTTTTCGTAAAGAATGATAGTAAATACTAAATTATTCAAATTCCAACCTAAATTTGAATTCAATTTAAGATATTTCTCCACAATCTTTGTTTGCACCTAATACTCATGTTTCGTGCTTTTGTTTGCTCATTTCATTCAAAAACAACACGGATAGATTTTTCGTAAAGAATGATAGTAAATACTAAATTATTCAAATGCAAACCAAAATTTGTATTCAATTCAAAATATTTCTCCACAATCTCTGTTTGCACCTAATACTCATGTTTCGTGCATTTGTTTGCTCATTTCATTCAAAAACAACTCGGATAGATTTTTCGTAAAGAATGATAGTAAATACTAATTTATTCAAATGCCAACCTAAATTTGAATTCAATTTAAGATATTTCTCCACAATCTTTGTTTGCACCTAATACTCATGTTTCGTGCTTTTGTTTGCTCATTTCATTCAAAAACAACTCGGATAGATTTTTCGTAAAGAATGATAGTATATACTAAATTATTCAAATGCAAACCAAAATTTGTATTCAATTCAAAATAATTTCTCCAAAATCTCTGTTTGCACCTAATACTCATGTTTCGTGCATTTGTTTGCTCATTTCATTCAAAAACAACTCGGATAGATTTTTCGTAAAGAATGATAGTAAATACTAAATTATTCAAATGCAAACCTAAATTTGAATTCAATTTAAAATATTTCTCCAAAATCTTTGTTTGCACCTAATACTCATGTTTCGTGCATTTGTTTTCTCATTTCATTCAAAAACAACTCGGATAGATTTTTCGTAAAGAATGACAGTAAATACTAAATTATTGAAATGCAATCCTAAATTTGAATTCAATTTAAGATATTTCTCCACAATCTTTGTTTGCACCTAATACTCATGTTTCGTGCATTTGTTTGCTCATTTCATTCAAAAACAACTCGGATAGATTTTTCGTAAAGAATGATAGTAAATACTAAATTATTCAAATGCAAACCAAAATTTGTATTCAATTCAAAATATTTGTCCAGAATCTCTGTTTGCCCCTAAAATTCATGTTTCGTGCATTTGTTTCCTGATTTCATTCAAAAACAACTCGGATAGATTTTTCGTAAAGAATGACAGTAAATACTAAATTATTCAAATGCAAACCTAAATTTGAATTCAATTTAAGATATTTCTCCACAATCTTTGTTTGCACCTAATACTCATGTTTCGTGCATTTGTTTGCTCATTTCATTCAAAAACAACTCGGATAGATTTTTCGTAAAGAATGATAGTAAATACCAAATTATTCAAATGCAAACCAAAATTTGAATTCAATTTAAAATATTTCTCCAAAATCTTTGTTTGCACCTAAAACTCATGTTTCGTGCATTTGTTTGCTCATTTCATTCAAAAACAACTCGGATAGATTTTTCGTAAAGAATGATAGTAAATACTAAATTATTCAAATGCAAACCAAAATTTGAATTCAATTCAAAATATTTGTCCAGAATCTCTGTTTGCACCTAAAATTCATGTTTCATGCATTTGTTTGCCGATTTCATTCAAAAACAACTCGAATAGATTTTTCGTAAAGAATGATAGTAAATACTAAATTATTCAAATGCCAACCTAAATTTGAATTCAATTTAAGATATTTCTCCACAATCTATGTTTGCACCTAATACTCATGTTTCGTGTTTTTGTTTGCTCATTTCATTCAAAAACAACTCGGATAGATTTTTCGTAAAGAATGATAGTAAATACTAAATTATTCAAATGCAAACCAAAATTTGTATTCAATTCAAAATATTTCTCCACAATCTCTGTTTGCACCTAATACTCATGTTTCGTGCATTTGTTTGCTCATTTCATTCAAAAACAACTCGGAGAGATTTTTCGTAAAGAATGATAGTAAATACTAAATTATTCAAATGCAAACCTAAATTTGAATTCAATTTAAAATATTTCTCCACAATCTTTGTTTGCACCTAAAACTCATGTTTCGTGCATTTGTTTGCTCATTTCATTCAAAAACAACTCGGATAGATTTTTCGTAAAGAATGATAGTAAATACTAAATTATTCAAATGCAAACCTAAATTTGAATTCAATTTAAGATATTTCTCCACAATCTTTGTTTGCACCTAATACTCATGTTTCGTGCTTTTGTTTTCTCATTTCATTCAAAAACAACTCGGATAGATTTTTCGTAAAGAATGACAGTAAATACTATATTATTCAAATGCAAACCTAAATTTGAATTCAATTTAAGATATTTCTCCACAATCTTTGTTTGCACCTAATACTCATGTTTCGTGCATTTGTTTGCTCATTTGATTCAAAAACAACTCGGAAGATTTTTCGTAAAGAATGATAGTAAATACTAAATTATTCAAATGCAAACCTAAATTTGTATTCAATTTAAGATATTTCTCCACAATCTTTGTTTGCACCTAATACTCATGTTTCGTGCATTTGTTTGCTCATTTCATTCAAAAACAACTCGGATAGATTTTTCGTAAAGAATGATAGTAAATACTAAATTATTCAAATGCAAACCAAAATTTGTATTCAATTCAAAATATTTGTCCAGAATCTCTGTTTGCACCTAAAATTCATGTTTCGTGCATTTGTTTCCTGATTTCATTCAAAAACAACTCGGATAGATTTTTCGTAAAGAATGACAGTAAATACTAAATTATTCAAATGCAAACCTAAATTTGAATTCAATTTAAGATATTTCTCCACAATCTTTGTTTGCACCTAATACTCATGTTTCGTGCATTTGTTTGCTCATTTCATTCAAAAACAACTCGGATAGATTTTTCGTAAAGAATGATAGTAAATACCAAATTATTCAAATGCAAACCAAAATTTGAATTCAATTTAAAATATTTCTCCAAAATCTTTGTTTGCACCTGAAACTCATGTTTCGTGCATTTGTTTGCTCATTCCATTCAAAAACAACTCGGATAGATTTTTCGTAAAGAATGATAGTAAATACTAAATTATTCAAATGCAAACCAAAATTTGTATTCAATTCAAAATATTTCTCCACAATCTCTGTTTGCACCTAATACTCATGTTTCGTGCATTTGTTTGCTCATTTCATTCAAAAACAACTCGGAGAGATTTTTCGTAAAGAATGATAGTAAATACTAAATTATTCAAATGCAAACCTAAATTTGAATTCAATTTAAAATATTTCTCCACAATCTTTGTTTGCACCTAAAACTCATGTTTCGTGCATTTGTTTGCTCATTTCATTCAAAAACAACTCGGATAGATTTTTCGTAAAGAATGATAGTAAATACTAAATTATTCAAATGCAAACCTAAATTTGAATTCAATTTAAGATATTTCTCCACAATCTTTGTTTGCACCTAATACTGATGTTTCGTGCTTTTGTTTTCTCATTTCATTCAAAAACAACTCGGATAGATTTTTCGTAAAGAATGACAGTAAATACTATATTATTCAAATGCAAACCTAAATTTGAATTCAATTTAAGATATTTCTCCACAATCTTTGTTTGCACCTAATACTCATGTTTCGTGCATTTGTTTGCTCATTTCATTCAAAAACAACTCGGATAGATTTTTCGTAAAGAATGATAGTAAATACTAAATTATTCAAATGCAAACCAAAATTTGTATTCAATTCAAAATATTTGTCCAGAATCTCTGTTTGCACCTAAAATTCAGGTTTCGTGCATTTGTTTCCTGATTTCATTCAAAAACAACTCGGATAGATTTTTCGTAAAGAATGACAGTGAATACTAAATTATTCAAATGCAAACCTAAATTTGAATTCAATTTAAGATATTTCTCCACAATCTTTGTTTGCACCTAATACTCATGTTTCGTGCATTTGTTTGCTCATTTCATTCAAAAACAACTCGGATAGATTTTTCGTAAAGAATGATAGTAAATACCAAATTATTCAAATGCAAACCAAAATTTGAATTCAATTTAAAATATTTCTCCAAAATCTTTGTTTGCACCTAAAACTCATGTTTCGTGCATTTGTTTGCTCATTTCATTCAAAAACAACTCGGATAGATTTTTCGTAAAGAATGATAGTAAATACTAAATTATTCAAATGCAAACCAAAATTTGTATTCAATTCAAAATATTTCTCCACAATCTCTGTTTGCACCTAATACTCATGTTTCGTGCATTTGTTTGCTCATTTCATTCAAAAACAACTCGGAGAGATTTTTCGTAAAGAATGATAGTAAATACTAAATTATTCAAATGCAAACCTAAATTTGAATTCAATTTAAAATATTTCTCCACAATCTTTGTTTGCACCTAAAACTCATGTTTCGTGCATTTGTTTGCTCATTTCATTCAAAAACAACTCGGATAGATTTTTCGTAAAGAATGATAGTAAATACTAAATTATTCAAATGCAAACCTAAATTTGAATTCAATTTAAGATATTTCTCCACAATCTTTGTTTGCACCTAATACTGATGTTTCGTGCTTTTGTTTTCTCATTTCATTCAAAAACAACTCGGATAGATTTTTCGTAAAGAATGACAGTAAATACTATATTATTCAAATGCAAACCTAAATTTGAATTCAATTTAAGATATTTCTCCACAATCTTTGTTTGCACCTAATACTCATGTTTCGTGCATTTGTTTGCTCATTTCATTCAAAAACAACTCGGATAGATTTTTCGTAAAGAATGATAGTAAATACTAAATTATTCAAATGCAAACCAAAATTTGTATTCAATTCAAAATATTTGTCCAGAATCTCTGTTTGCACCTAAAATTCAGGTTTCGTGCATTTGTTTCCTGATTTCATTCAAAAACAACTCGGATAGATTTTTCGTAAAGAATGACAGTGAATACTAAATTATTCAAATGCAAACCTAAATTTGAATTCAATTTAAGATATTTCTCCACAATCTTTGTTTGCACCTAATACTCATGTTTCGTGCATTTGTTTGCTCATTTCATTCAAAAACAACTCGGATAGATTTTTCGTAAAGAATGATAGTAAATACCAAATTATTCAAATGCAAACCAAAATTTGAATTCAATTTAAAATATTTCTCCAAAATCTTTGTTTGCACCTAAAACTCATGTTTCGTGCATTTGTTTGCTCATTTCATTCAAAAACAACTCGGATAGATTTTTCGTAAAGAATGATAGTAAATACTAAATTATTCAAATGCAAACCAAAATTTGTATTCAATTCAAAATATTTCTCCACAATCTCTGTTTGCACCTAATACTCATGTTTCGTGCATTTGTTTGCTCATTTCATTCAAAAACAACTCGGAGAGATTTTTCGTAAAGAATGATAGTAAATACTAAATTATTCAAATGCAAACCTAAATTTGAATTCAATTTAAAATATTTCTCCACAATCTTTGTTTGCACCTAAAACTCATGTTTCGTGCATTTGTTTGCTCATTTCATTCAAAAACAACTCGGATAGATTTTTCGTAAAGAATTATAGTAAATACTAAATTATTCAAACGCAAACCTAAATTTGAATTCAATTTAAGATATTTCTCCACAATCTTTGTTTGCACCTAATACTCATGTTTCGTGCTTTTGTTTTCTCATTTCATTCAAAAACAACTCGGATAGATTTTTCGTAAAGAATGACAGTAAATACTATATTATTCAAATGCAAACCTAAATTTGAATTCAATTTAAGATATTTCTCCACAATCTTTGTTTGCACCTAATACTCATGTTTCGTGCATTTGTTTGCTCATTTCATTCAAAAACAACTCGGATAGATTTTTCGTAAAGAATGATAGTAAATACTAAATTATTCAAATGCAAACAAAAATTTGTATTCAATTCAAAATATTTGTCCAGAATCTCTGTTTGCACCTAAAATTCATGTTTCGTGCATTTGTTTCCTGATTTCATTCAAAAACAACTCGGATAGATTTTTCGTAAAGAAAGACAGTAAATACTAAATTATTCAAATGCAAACCTAAATTTGAATTCAATTTAAGATATTTCTCCACAATCTTTGTTTGCACCTAATACTCATGTTTCGTGCATTTGTTTGCTCATTTCATTCAAAAACAACTCGGATAGATTTTTCGTAAAGAATGATAGTAAATACCAAATTATTCAAATGCAAACCAAAATTTGAATTCAAATTAAAATATTTCTCCAAAATCTTTGTTTGCACCTAAAACTCATGTTTCGTGCATTTGTTTGCTCATTTCATTCAAAAACAACTCGGATAGATTTTTCGTAAAGAATGATAGTAAATACTAAATTATTCAAATGCAAACCAAAATTTGAATTCAATTCAAAATATTTGTCCAGAATCTCTGTTTGCACCTAAAATTCATGTTTCATGCATTTGTTTGCTGATTTCATTCAAAAACAACTCGAATAGATTTTTCGTAAAGAATGATAGTAAATACAAAATTATTCAAATGCCAACCTAAATTTGAATTCAATTTAAGATATTTCTCCACAATCTATGTTTGCACCTAATACTCATGTTTCGTGTTTTTGTTTGCTCATTTCATTCAAAAACAACTCGGATAGATTTTTCGTAAAGAATGATAGTAAATACTAAATTATTCAAATGCAAACCAAAATTTGTATTCAATTCAAAATATTTCTCCACAATCTCTGTTTGCACCTAATACTCATGTTTCGTGCATTTGTTTGCTCATTTCATTCAAAAACAACTCGGAGAGATTTTTCGTAAAGAATGATAGTAAATACTAAATTATTCAAATGCAAACCTAAATTTGAATTCAATTTAAAATATTTCTCCACAATCTTTGTTTGCACCTAAAACTCATGTTTCGTGCATTTGTTTGCTCATTTCATTCAAAAACAACTCGGATAGATTTTTCGTAAAGAATGATAGTAAATACTAAATTATTCAAACGCAAACCTAAATTTGAATTCAATTTAAGATATTTCTCCACAATCTTTGTTTGCACCTAATACTCATGTTTCGTGCTTTTGTTTTCTCATTTCATTCAAAAACAACTCGGATAGATTTTTCGTAAAGAATGATAGTAAATACTAAATTATTCAAATGCAAACCAAAATTTGTATTCAATTCAAAATATTTGTCCAGAATCTCTGTTTGCACCTAAAATTCAGGTTTCGTGCATTTGTTTCCTGATTTCATTCAAAAACAACTCGGATAGATTTTTCGTAAAGAATGACAGTGAATACTAAATTATTCAAATGCAAACCTAAATTTGAATTCAATTTAAGATATTTCTCCACAATCTTTGTTTGCACCTAATACTCATGTTTCGTGCATTTGTTTGCTCATTTCATTCAAAAACAACTCGGATAGATTTTTCGTAAAGAATGATAGTAAATACCAAATTATTCAAATGCAAACCAAAATTTGAATTCAATTTAAAATATTTCTCCAAAATCTTTGTTTGCACCTAAAACTCATGTTTCGTGCATTTGTTTGCTCATTTCATTCAAAAACAACTCGGATAGATTTTTCGTAAAGAATGATAGTAAATACTAAATTATTCAAATGCAAACCAAAATTTGTATTCAATTCAAAATATTTCTCCACAATCTCTGTTTGCACCTAATACTCATGTTTCGTGCATTTGTTTGCTCATTTCATTCAAAAACAACTCGGAGAGATTTTTCGTAAAGAATGATAGTAAATACTAAATTATTCAAATGCAAACCAAAATTTGTATTCAATTCAAAATATTTGTCCAGAATCTCTGTTTGCACCTAAAACTCATGTTTCGTGCATTTGTTTGCTCATTTCATTCAAAAACAACTCGGATAGATTTTTCGTAAAGAATGATAGTAAATACCAAATTATTCAAATGCAAACCAAAATTTGAATTCAAATTAAAATATTTCTCCAAAATCTTTGTTTGCACCTAAAACTCATGTTTCGTGCATTTGTTTGCTCATTTCATTCAAAAACAACTCGGATAGATTTTTCGTAAAGAATGATAGTAAATACTAAATTATTCAAATGCAAACCAAAATTTGAATTCAATTCAAAATATTTGTCCAGAATCTCTGTTTGCACCTAAAATTCATGTTTCATGCATTTGTTTGCTGATTTCATTCAAAAACAACTCGAATAGATTTTTCGTAAAGAATGATAGTAAATACAAAATTATTCAAATGCCAACCTAAATTTGAATTCAATTTAAGATATTTCTCCACAATCTATGTTTGCACCTAATACTCATGTTTCGTGTTTTTGTTTGCTCATTTCATTCAAAAACAACTCGGATAGATTTTTCGTAAAGAATGATAGTAAATACTAAATTATTCAAATGCAAACCAAAATTTGTATTCAATTCAAAATATTTCTCCACAATCTCTGTTTGCACCTAATACTCATGTTTCGTGCATTTGTTTGCTCATTTCATTCAAAAACAACTCGGAGAGATTTTTCGTAAAGAATGATAGTAAATACTAAATTATTCAAATGCAAACCTAAATTTGAATTCAATTTAAAATATTTCTCCACAATCTTTGTTTGCACCTAAAACTCATGTTTCGTGCATTTGTTTGCTCATTTCATTCAAAAACAACTCGGATAGATTTTTCGTAAAGAATGATAGTAAATACTAAATTATTCAAACGCAAACCTAAATTTGAATTCAATTTAAGATATTTCTCCACAATCTTTGTTTGCACCTAATACTCATGTTTCGTGCTTTTGTTTTCTCATTTCATTCAAAAACAACTCGGATAGATTTTTCGTAAAGAATGATAGTAAATACTAAATTATTCAAATGCAAACCAAAATTTGTATTCAATTCAAAATATTTGTCCAGAATCTCTGTTTGCACCTAAAATTCAGGTTTCGTGCATTTGTTTCCTGATTTCATTCAAAAACAACTCGGATAGATTTTTCGTAAAGAATGACAGTGAATACTAAATTATTCAAATGCAAACCTAAATTTGAATTCAATTTAAGATATTTCTCCACAATCTTTGTTTGCACCTAATACTCATGTTTCGTGCATTTGTTTGCTCATTTCATTCAAAAACAACTCGGATAGATTTTTCGTAAAGAATGATAGTAAATACCAAATTATTCAAATGCAAACCAAAATTTGAATTCAATTTAAAATATTTCTCCAAAATCTTTGTTTGCACCTAAAACTCATGTTTCGTGCATTTGTTTGCTCATTTCATTCAAAAACAACTCGGATAGATTTTTCGTAAAGAATGATAGTAAATACTAAATTATTCAAATGCAAACCAAAATTTGTATTCAATTCAAAATATTTCTCCACAATCTCTGTTTGCACCTAATACTCATGTTTCGTGCATTTGTTTGCTCATTTCATTCAAAAACAACTCGGAGAGATTTTTCGTAAAGAATGATAGTAAATACTAAATTATTCAAATGCAAACCTAAATTTGAATTCAATTTAAAATATTTCTCCACAATCTTTGTTTGCACCTAAAACTCATGTTTCGTGCATTTGTTTGCTCATTTCATTCAAAAACAACTCGGATAGATTTTTCGTAAAGAATGATAGTAAATACTAAATTATTCAAACGCAAACCTAAATTTGAATTCAATTTAAGATATTTCTCCACAATCTTTGTTTGCACCTAATACTCATGTTTCGTGCTTTTGTTTTCTCATTTCATTCAAAAACAACTCGGATAGATTTTTCGTAAAGAATGACAGTAAATACTATATTATTCAAATGCAAACCTAAATTTGAATTCAATTTAAGATATTTCTCCACAATCTTTGTTTGCACCTAATACTCATGTTTCGTGCATTTGTTTGCTCATTTCATTCAAAAACAACTCGGATAGATTTTTCGTAAAGAATGATAGTAAATACTAAATTATTCAAATGCAAACAAAAATTTGTATTCAATTCAAAATATTTGTCCAGAATCTCTGTTTGCACCTAAAATTCATGTTTCGTGCATTTGTTTCCTGATTTCATTCAAAAACAACTCGGATAGATTTTTCGTAAAGAATGACAGTAAATACTAAATTATTCAAATGCAAACCTAAATTTGAATTCAATTTAAGATATTTCTCCACAATCTTTGTTTGCACCTAATACTCATGTTTCGTGCATTTGTTTGCTCATTTCATTCAAAAACAACTCGGATAGATTTTTCGTAAAGAATGATAGTAAATACCAAATTATTCAAATGCAAACCAAAATTTGAATTCAAATTAAAATATTTCTCCAAAATCTTTGTTTGCACCTAAAACTCATGTTTCGTGCATTTGTTTGCTCATTTCATTCAAAAACAACTCGGATAGATTTTTCGTAAAGAATGATAGTAAATACTAAATTATTCAAATGCAAACCAAAATTTGAATTCAATTCAAAATATTTGTCCAGAATCTCTGTTTGCACCTAAAATTCATGTTTCATGCATTTGTTTGCTGATTTCATTCAAAAACAACTCGAATAGATTTTTCGTAAAGAATGATAGTAAATACAAAATTATTCAAATGCCAACCTAAATTTGAATTCAATTTAAGATATTTCTCCACAATCTATGTTTGCACCTAATACTCATGTTTCGTGTTTTTGTTTGCTCATTTCATTCAAAAACAACTCGGATAGATTTTTCGTAAATAATGATAGTAAATACTAAATTATTCAAATGCAAACCAAAATTTGTATTCAATTCAAAATATTTCTCCACAATCTCTGTTTGCACCTAATACTCATGTTTCGTGCATTTGTTTGCTCATTTCATTCAAAAACAACTCGGAGAGATTTTTCGTAAAGAATGATAGTAAATACTAAATTATTCAAATGCAAACCTAAATTTGAATTCAATTTAAAATATTTCTCCACAATCTTTGTTTGCACCTAAAACTCATGTTTCGTGCATTTGTTTGCTCATTTCATTCAAAAACAACTCGAATAGATTTTTCGTAAAGAATGATAGTAAATACTAAATTATTCAAATGCAAACCTAAATTTGAATTCAATTTAAGATATTTCTCCACAATCTTTGTTTGCACCTAATACTCATGTTTCGTGCATTTGTTTGCTCATTTCATTCAAAAACAGCTCGGATAGATTTTTCGTAAAGAATGATAGTAAATACTAAATTATTCAAATGCAAACCAAAATTTGTATTCAATTCAAAATATTTGTCCAGAATCTCTGTTTGCACCTAAAATTCAAGTTTCGTGCATTTGTTTCCTGATTTCATTCAAAAACAACTCGGATAGATTTTTCGTAAAGAATGACAGTAAATACTAAATTATTCAAATGCAAACCTAAATTTGAATTCAATTTAAGATATTTCTCCACAATCTTTGTTTGCACCTAATACTCATGTTTCGTGCATTTGTTTGCTCATTTCATTCAAAAACAACTCGGATAGATTTTTCGTAAAGAATGATAGTAAATACCAAATTATTCAAATGCAAACCAAAATTTGAATTCAATTTAAAATATTTCTCCAAAATCTTTGTTTGCACCTAAAACTCATGTTTCGTGCATTTGTTTGCTCATTCCATTCAAAAACAACTCGGATAGATTTTTCGTAAAGAATGATAGTAAATACTAAATTATTCAAATGCAAACCAAAATTTGTATTCAATTCAAAATATTTCTCCACAATCTCTGTTTGCACCTAATACTCATGTTTCGTGCATTTGTTTGCTCATTTCATTCAAAAACAACTCGGAGAGATTTTTCGTAAAGAATGATAGTAAATACTAAATTATTCAAATGCAAACCTAAATTTGAATTCAATTTAAAATATTTCTCCACAATCTTTGTTTGCACCTAAAACTCATGTTTCGTGCATTTGTTTGCTCATTTCATTCAAAAACTACTCGGATAGATTTTTCGTAAAGAATGATAGTAAATACTAAATTATTCAAATGCAAACCTAAATTTGAATTCAATTTAAGATATTTCTCCACAATCTTTGTTTGCACCTAATACTGATGTTTCGTGCTTTTGTTTTCTCATTTCATTCAAAAACAACTCGGATAGATTTTTCGTAAAGAATGACAGTAAATACTATATTATTCAAATGCAAACCTAAATTTGAATTCAATTTAAGATATTTCTCCACAATCTTTGTTTGCACCTAATACTCATGTTTCGTGCATTTGTTTGCTCATTTCATTCAAAAACAACTCGGATAGATTTTTCGTAAAGAATGATAGTAAATACCAAATTATTCAAATGCAAACCAAAATTTGAATTCAATTTAAAATATTTCTCCAAAATCTTTGTTTGCACCTAAAACTCATGTTTCGTGCATTTGTTTGCTCATTTCATTCAAAAACAACTCGGATAGATTTTTCGTAAAGAATGATAGTAAATACTAAATTATTCAAATGCAAACCTAAATTTGAATTCAATTTAAGGTATTTCCCCACAATCTTTGTTTGCACCTAATACTCATGTTTCGTGCATTTGTTTGCTCATTTCATTCAAAAACAACTCGGAGAGATTTTTCGTAAAGAATGATAGTAAATACTAAATTATTCAAATGCAAACCTAAATTTGAATTCAATTTAAAATATTTCTCCACAATCTTTGTTTGCACCTAAAACTCATGTTTCGTGCATTTGTTTGCTCATTTCATTCAAAAACAACTCGGATAGATTTTTCGTAAAGAATGATAGTAAATACTAGATTATTCAAATGCAAACCTAAATTTGAATTCAATTTAAGATATTTCTCCACAATCTTTGTTTGCACCTAATACTCATGTTTCGTGCTTTTGTTTTCTCATTTCATTCAAAAACAACTCGGATAGATTTTTCGTAAAGAATGACAGTAAATACTATATTATTCAAATGCAAACCTAAATTTGAATTCAATTTAAGATATTTCTCCACAATCTTTGTTTGCACCTAATACTCATGTTTCGTGCATTTGTTTGCTCATTTCATTCAAAAACAACTCGGATAGATTTTTCGTAAAGAATGATAGTAAATACTAAATTATTCAAATGCAAACCAAAATTTGTATTCAATTCAAAATATTTGTCCAGAATCTCTGTTTGCACCTAAAATTCATGTTTCGTGCATTTGTTTCCTGATTTCATTCAAAAACAACTCGGATAGATTTTTCGTAAAGAATGACAGTAAATACTAAATTATTCAAATGCAAACGTAAATTTGAATTCAATTTAAGATATTTCCCCACAATCTTTGTTTGCACCTAATACTCATGTTTCGTGCATTTGTTTGCTCATTTCATTCAAAAACAACTCGGATAGATTTTTCGTAAAGAATGATAGTAAATACTAAATTATTCAAATGCAAACCAAAATTTGAATTCAATTCAAAATATTTGTCCAGAATCTCTGTTTGCACCCAAAATTCATGTTTCGTGCATTTGTTTCCTGATTTCATTCAAAAACAACTCGGATAGATTTTTCGTAAAGAATGACAGTAAATACTAAATTATTCAAATGCAAACCTAAATTTGAATTCAATTTAAGATATTTCTCCACAATCTTTGTTTGCACCTAATACTCATGTTTCGTGCATTTGTTTGCTCATTTCATTCAAAAACAACTCGGATAGATTTTTCGTAAAGAATGATAGTAAATACCAAATTATTCAAATGCAAACCAAAATTTGAATTCAATTTAAAATATTTCTCCAAAATCTTTGTTTGCACCTAAAACTCATGTTTCGTGCATTTGTTTGCTCATTTCATTCAAAAACAACTCGGATAGATTTTTCGTAAAGAATGATAGTAAATACTAAATTATTCAAATGCAAACCAAAATTTGAATTCAATTCAAAATATTTGTCCAGAATCTCTGTTTGCACCTAAAATTCATGTTTCGTGCATTTGTTTGCTGATTTCATTCAAAAACAACTCGGATAGATTTTTCGTAAAGAATGACAGTAAATACTATATTATTCAAATGCCAACCTAAATTTGAATTCAATTTAAGATATTTCTCCACAATCTTTGTTTGCACCTAATACTCATGTTTCGTGCTTTTGTTTGCTCATTTCATTCAAAAACAACTCGGATAGATTTTCCGTAAAGAATGATAGTAAATACTAAATTATTCAAATGCAAACCAAAATTTGTACTCAATTCAAAATATTTCTCCACAATCTCTGTTTGCACCTAATACTCATGTTTCGTGCATTTGTTTGCTCATTTCATTCAAAAACAACTCGGATAGATTTTTCGTAAAGAACGATAGTAAATACTAAATTATTCAAATGCAAACCTAAATTTGAATTCAATTTAAGATATTTCTCCACAATCTTTGTTTGCACCTAAAACTCATGTTTCGTGCATTTGTTTGCTCATTTCATTCAAAAACAACTCGGATAGATTTTTCGTAAAGAATGATAGTAAATACTAAATTATTCAAATGCAAACCTAAATTTGAATTCAATTTAAGATATTTCTCCACAATCTTTGTTTGCACCTAATACTCATGTTTCGTGCTTTTGTTTTCTCATTTCATTCAAAAACAACTCGGATAGATTTTTCGTAAAGAATGATAGTAAATACTAAATTATTCAAATGCAAACCAAAATTTGAATTCAATTCAAAATATTTGTCCAGAATCTCTGTTTGCACCTAAAATTCATGTTTCGTGCATTTGTTTGCTGATTTCATTCAAAAACAACTCGGATAGATTTTTCGTAAAGAATGACAGTAAATACTATATTATTCAAATGCAAACCTAAATTTGAATTCAATTTAAGATATTTCTCCACAATCTTTGTTTGCACCTAAAACTCATGTTTCGTGCATTTGTTTGCTCATTTCATTCAAAAACAACTCGGATAGATTTTTCGTAAAGAATGATAGTAAATACTAAATTATTCAAATGCAAACCAAAATTTGAATTCAATTCAAAATATTTGTCCAGAATCTCTGTTTGCACCTAAAATTCATGTTTCGTGCATTTGTTTGCTGATTTCATTCAAAAACAACTCGGATAGATTTTTCGTAAAGAATGATAGTAAATACTAAATTATTCAAATGCCAACCTAAATTTGAATTCAATTTAAGATATTTCTCCACAATCTTTGTTTGCACCTAATACTCATGTTTCGTGCTTTTGTTTGCTGATTTCATTCAAAAACAACTCGGATAGATTTTCCGTAAAGAATGATAGTAAATACTAAATTATTCAAATGCAAACCAAAATTTGTATTCAATTCAAAATATTTCTCCACAATCTCTGTTTGCACCTAATACTCATGTTTCGTGCATTTGTTTGCTCATTTCATTCAAAAACAACTCGGATAGATTTTTCGTAAAGAATGATAGTAAATACTAAATTATTCAAATGCAAACCTAAATTTGAATTCAATTTAAGATATTTCTCCACAATCTTTGTTTGCACCTAAAACTCATGTTTCGTGCATTTGTTTGCTCATTTCATTCAAAAACAACTCGGATAGATTTTTCGTAAAGAATGATAGTAAATACTAAATTATTCAAATGCAAACCTAAATTTGAATTCAATTTAAGATATTTCTCCACAATCTTTGTTTGCACCTAATACTCATGTTTCGTGCTTTTGTTTTCTCATTTCATTCAAAAACAACTCGGATAGATTTTTCGTAAAGAATGATAGTAAATACTAAATTATGCAAATGCAAACCAAAATTTGAATTCAATTCAAAATATTTGTCCAGAATCTCTGTTTGCACCTAAAATTCATGTTTCGTGCATTTGTTTGCTGATTTCATTCAAAAACAACTCGGATAGATTTTTCGTAAAGAATGACAGTAAATACTATATTATTCAAATGCAAACCTAAATTTGAATTCAATTTAAGATATTTCTCCACAATCTTTGTTTGCACCTAAAACTCATGTTTCGTGCATTTGTTTGCTCATTTCATTCAAAAACAACTCGGATAGATTTTTCGTAAAGAATGATAGTAAATACTAAATTATTCAAATGCAAACCTAAATTTGAATTCAATTTAAGATATTTCTCCACAATCTTTGTTTGCAACTAATACTCATGTTTCGTGCTTTTGTTTTCTCATTTCATTCAAAAACAACTCGGATAGATTTTTCGTAAAGAATGACAGTAAATACTATATTATTCAAATGCAAACCTAAATTTGAATTCAATTTAAGATATTTCTCCACAATCTTTGTTTGCACCTAATACTCATGTTTCGTGCATTTGTTTGCTCATTTCATTCAAAAACAACTCGGATAGATTTTTCGTAAAGAATGATAGTAAATACTAAATTATTCAAATGCAAACCAAAATTTGAATTCAATTCAAAATATTTGTCCAGAATCTCTGTTTGCACCTAAAATTCATGTTTCGTGCATTTGTTTGCTGATTTCATTCAAAAACAACTCGGATAGATTTTTCGTAAAGAATGACAGTAAATACTATATTATTCAAATGCAAACCTAAATTTGAATTCAATTTAAGATATTTCTCCACAATCTTTGTTTGCACCTAAAACTCATGTTTCGTGCATTTGTTTGCTCATTTCATTCAAAAACAACTCGGATAGATTTTTCGTAAAGAATGATAGTAAATACTAAATTATTCAAATGCAAACCTAAATTTGAATTCAATTTAAGATATTTCTCCACAATCTTTGTTTGCACCTAATACTCATGTTTCGTGCTTTTGTTTTCTCATTTCATTCAAAAACAACTCGGATAGATTTTTCGTAAAGAATGACAGTAAATACTATATTATTCAAATGCAAACCTAAATTTGAATTCAATTTAAGATATTTCTCCACAATCTTTGTTTGCACCTAATACTCATGTTTCGTGCTTTTGTTTTCTCATTTCATTCAAAAACAACTCGGATAGATTTTTCGTAAAGAATGATAGTAAATACTAAATTATTCAAATGCAAACCAAAATTTGAATTCAATTCAAAATATTTGTCCAGAATCTCTGTTTGCACCTAAAATTCATGTTTCGTGCATTTGTTTGCTGATTTCATTCAAAAACAACTCGGATAGATTTTTCGTAAAGAATGACAGTAAATACTATATTATTCAAATGCAAACCTAAATTTGAATTCAATTTAAGATATTTCTCCACAATCTTTGTTTGCACCTAAAACTCATGTTTCGTGCATTTGTTTGCTCATTTCATTCAAAAACAACTCGGATAGATTTTTCGTAAAGAATGATAGTAAATACTAAATTATTCAAATGCAAACCTAAATTTGAATTCAATTTAAGATATTTCTCCACAATCTTTGTTTGCAACTAATACTCATGTTTCGTGCTTTTGTTTTCTCATTTCATTCAAAAACAACTCGGATAGATTTTTCGTAAAGAATGACAGTAAATACTATATTATTCAAATGCAAACCTAAATTTGAATTCAATTTAAGATATTTCTCCACAATCTTTGTTTGCACCTAATACTCATGTTTCGTGCATTTGTTTGCTCATTTCATTCAAAAACAACTCGGATAGATTTTTCGTAAAGAATGATAGTAAATACTAAATTATTCAAATGCAAACCAAAATTTGAATTCAATTCAAAATATTTGTCCAGAATCTCTGTTTGCACCTAAAATTCATGTTTCGTGCATTTGTTTGCTGATTTCATTCAAAAACAACTCGGATTGATTTTTCGTAAAGAATGACAGTAAATACTATATTATTCAAATGCAAACCTAAATTTGAATTCAATTTAAGATATTTCTCCACAATCTTTGTTTGCACCTAAAACTCATGTTTCGTGCATTTGTTTGCTCATTTCATTCAAAAACAACTCGGATAGATTTTTCGTAAAGAATGATAGTAAATACTAAATTATTCAAATGCAAACCTAAATTTGAATTCAATTTAAGATATTTCTCCACAATCTTTGTTTGCACCTAATACTCATGTTTCGTGCTTTTGTTTTCTCATTTCATTCAAAAACAACTCGGATAGATTTTTCGTAAAGAATGACAGTAAATACTATATTATTCAAATGCAAACCTAAATTTGAATTCAATTTAAGATATTTCTCCACAATCTTTGTTTGCACCTAATACTCATGTTTCGTGCTTTTGTTTTCTCATTTCATTCAAAAACAACTCGGATAGATTTTTCGTAAAGAATGATAGTAAATACTAAATTATTCAAATGCAAACCAAAATTTGAATTCAATTCAAAATATTTGTCCAGAATCTCTGTTTGCACCTAAAATTCATGTTTCGTGCATTTGTTTGCTGATTTCATTCAAAAACAACTCGGATAGATTTTTCGTAAAGAATGACAGTAAATACTATATTATTCAAATGCAAACCTAAATTTGAATTCAATTTAAGATATTTCTCCACAATCTTTGTTTGCACCTAAAACTCATGTTTCGTGCATTTGTTTGCTCATTTCATTCAAAAACAACTCGGATAGATTTTTCGTAAAGAATGATAGTAAATACTAAATTATTCAAATGCAAACCTAAATTTGAATTCAATTTAAGATATTTCTCCACAATCTTTGTTTGCAACTAATACTCATGTTTCGTGCTTTTGTTTTCTCATTTCATTCAAAAACAACTCGGATAGATTTTTCGTAAAGAATGACAGTAAATACTATATTATTCAAATGCAAACCTAAATTTGAATTCAATTTAAGATATTTCTCCACAATCTTTGTTTGCACCTAATACTCATGTTTCGTGCATTTGTTTGCTCATTTCATTCAAAAACAACTCGGATAGATTTTTCGTAAAGAATGATAGTAAATACTAAATTATTCAAATGCAAACCAAAATTTGAATTCAATTCAAAATATTTGTCCAGAATCTCTGTTTGCACCTAAAATTCATGTTTCGTGCATTTGTTTGCTGATTTCATTCAAAAACAACTCGGATAGATTTTTCGTAAAGAATGACAGTAAATACTATATTATTCAAATGCAAACCTAAATTTGAATTCAATTTAAGATATTTCTCCACAATCTTTGTTTGCACCTAAAACTCATGTTTCGTGCATTTGTTTGCTCATTTCATTCAAAAACAACTCGGATAGATTTTTCGTAAAGAATGATAGTAAATACTAAATTATTCAAATGCAAACCTAAATTTGAATTCAATTTAAGATATTTCTCCACAATCTTTGTTTGCACCTAATACTCATGTTTCGTGCTTTTGTTTTCTCATTTCATTCAAAAACAACTCGGATAGATTTTTCGTAAAGAATGACAGTAAATACTATATTATTCAAATGCAAACCTAAATTTGAATTCAATTTAAGATATTTCTCCACAATCTTTGTTTGCACCTAATACTCATGTTTCGTGCATTTGTTTGCTCATTTCATTCAAAAACAACTCGGATAGATTTTTCGTAAAGAATGATAGTAAATACTAAATTATTCAAATGCAAACCTAAATTTGAATTCAATTTAAGATATTTCTCCACAATCTTTGTTTGCACCTAATACTCATGTTTCGTGCATTTGTTTGCTCATTTCATTCAAAAACAACTCGGATAGATTTTTCGTAAAGAATGATAGTAAATACTAAATTATTCAAATGCAAACCAAAATTTGTATTCAATTAAAAATATTTGTCCAGAATCTCTGTTTGCACCTAAAATTCATGTTTCGTGCATTTGTTTCCTGATTTCATTCA
The DNA here is from genome assembly GCA_027726005.1 of Juncus effusus. NCBI lineage: Eukaryota > Viridiplantae > Streptophyta > Magnoliopsida > Poales > Juncaceae > Juncus > Juncus effusus. The sequence continues at coordinate 6,562,119 of CM050893.1, forward strand.
AAAACAACTCGAATAGATTTTTCGTAAAGAATGACAGTAAATACTATATTATTCAAATGCAAACCTAAATTTGAATTCAATTTAAGATATTTCTCCACAATCTTTGTTTGCACCTAATACTCATGTTTCGTGCATTTGTTTGCTCATTTCATTCAAAAACAACTCGGATAGATTTTTCGTAAAGAATGATAGTAAATACTAAATTATTCAAATGCAAACCAAAATTTGAATTCAATTCAAAATATTTGTCCAGAATCTCTGTTTGCACCTAAAATTCATGTTTCGTGCATTTGTTTGCTGATTTCATTCAAAAACAACTCGGATAGATTTTTCGTAAAGAATGACAGTAAATACTATATTATTCAAATGCAAACCTAAATTTGAATTCAATTTAAGATATTTCTCCACAATCTTTGTTTGCACCTAAAACTCATGTTTCGTGCATTTGTTTGCTCATTTCATTCAAAAACAACTCGGATAGATTTTTCGTAAAGAATGATAGTAAATACTAAATTATTCAAATGCAAACCTAAATTTGAATTCAATTTAAGATATTTCTCCACAATCTTTGTTTGCACCTAATACTCATGTTTAGTGCTTTTGTTTTCTCATTTCATTCAAAAACAACTCGGATAGATTTTTCGTAAAGAATGACAGTAAATACTATATTATTCAAATGCAAACCTAAATTTGAATTCAATTTAAGATATTTCTCCACAATCTTTGTTTGCACCTAATACTCATGTTTCGTGCATTTGTTTGCTCATTTCATTCAAAAACAACTCGGATAGATTTTTCGTAAAGAATGATAGTAAATACTAAATTATTCAAATGCAAACCTAAATTTGAATTCAATTTAAGATATTTCTCCACAATCTTTGTTTGCACCTAATACTCATGTTTCGTGCATTTGTTTGCTCATTTCATTCAAAAACAACTCGGATAGATTATTCGTAAAGAATGATAGTAAATACTAAATTATTCAAATGCAAACCAAAATTTGTATTCAATTAAAAATATTTGTCCAGAATCTCTGTTTGCACCTAAAATTCATGTTACGTGCATTTGTTTCCTGATTTCATTCAAAAACAACTCGAATAGATTTTTCGTAAAGAATGACAGTAAATACTATATTATTCAAATGCAAACCTAAATTTGAATTCAATTTAAGATATTTCTCCACAATCTTTGTTTGCACCTAAAACTCATGTTTCGTGCATTTGTTTGCTCATTTCATTCAAAAACAACTCGGATAGATTTTTCGTAAAGAATGATAGTAAATACTAAATTATTCAAATGCAAACCTAAATTTGAATTCAATTTAAGATATTTCTCCACAATCTTTGTTTGCACCTAATACTCATGTTTCGTGCTTTTGTTTTCTCATTTCATTCAAAAACAACTCGGATAGATTTTTCGTAAAGAATGACAGTAAATACTATATTATTCAAATGCAAACCTAAATTTGAATTCAATTTAAGATATTTCTCCACAATCTTTGTTTGCACCTAATACTCATGTTTCGTGCATTTGTTTGCTCATTTCATTCAAAAACAACTCGGATAGATTTTTCGTAAAGAATGATAGTAAATACTAAATTATTCAAATGCAAACCAAAATTTGAATTCAATTCAAAATATTTGTCCAGAATCTCTGTTTGCACCTAAAATTCATGTTTCGTGCATTTGTTTGCTGATTTCATTCAAAAACAACTCGGATAGATTTTTCGTAAAGAATGACAGTAAATACTATATTATTCAAATGCAAACCTAAATTTGAATTCAATTTAAGATATTTCTCCACAATCTTTGTTTGCACCTAATACTCATGTTTCGTGCATTTGTTTGCTCATTTCATTCAAAAACAACTCGGATAGATTTTTCGTAAAGAATGATAGTAAATACTAAATTATTCAAATGCAAACCAAAATTTGAATTCAATTCAAAATATTTGTCCAGAATCTCTGTTTGCACCTAAAATTCATGTTTCGTGCATTTGTTTGCTGATTTCATTCAAAAACAACTCGGATAGATTTTTCGTAAAGAATGATAGTAAATACTAAATTATTCAAATGCCAACCTAAATTTGAATTCAATTTAAGATATTTCTCCACAATCTTTGTTTGCACCTAATACTCATGTTTCGTGCTTTTGTTTGCTCATTTCATTCAAAAACAACTCGGATAGATTTTCCGTAAAGAATGATAGTAAATACTAAATTATTCAAATGCAAACCAAAATTTGTATTCAATTTAAGATATTTCTCCACAATCTTTGTTTGCACCTAATACTCATGTTTCGTGCTTTTGTTTTCTCATTTCATTCAAAAACAACTCGGATAGATTTTTCGTAAAGAATGATAGTAAATACTAAATTATTCAAATGCAAACCAAAATTTGAATTCAATTCAAAATATTTGTCCAGAATCTCTGTTTGCACCTAAAATTCATGTTTCGTGCATTTGTTTGCTGATTTCATTCAAAAACAACTCGGATAGATTTTTCGTAAAGAATGACAGTAAATACTATATTATTCAAATGCAAACCTAAATTTGAATTCAATTTAAGATATTTCTCCACAATCTTTGTTTGCACCTAAAACTCATGTTTCGTGCATTTGTTTGCTCATTTCATTCAAAAACAACTCGGATAGATTTTTCGTAAAGAATGATAGTAAATACTAAATTATTCAAATGCAAACCAAAATTTGAATTCAATTCAAAATATTTGTCCAGAATCTCTGTTTGCACCTAAAATTCATGTTTCGTGCATTTGTTTGCTGATTTCATTCAAAAACAACTCGGATAGATTTTTCGTAAAGAATGATAGTAAATACTAAATTATTCAAATGCCAACCTAAATTTGAATTCAATTTAAGATATTTCTCCACAATCTTTGTTTGCACCTAATACTCATGTTTCGTGCTTTTGTTTGCTCATTTCATTCAAAAACAACTCGGATAGATTTTCCGTAAAGAATGATAGTAAATACTAAATTATTCAAATGCAAACCAAAATTTGTATTCAATTCAAAATATTTCTCCACAATCTCTGTTTGCACCTAATACTCATGTTTCGTGCATTTGTTTGCTCATTTCATTCAAAAACAACTCGGATAGATTTTTCGTAAAGAATGATAGTAAATACTAAATTATTCAAATGCAAACCTAAATTTGAATTCAATTTAAGATATTTCTCCACAATCTTTGTTTGCACCTAAAACTCATGTTTCGTGCATTTGTTTGCTCATTTCATTCAAAAACAACTCGGATAGATTTTTCGTAAAGAATGATAGTAAATACTAAATTATTCAAATGCAAACCTAAATTTGAATTCAATTTAAGATATTTCTCCACAATCTTTGTTTGCACCTAATACTCATGTTTCGTGCTTTTGTTTTCTCATTTCATTCAAAAACAACTCGGATAGATTTTTCGTAAAGAATGATAGTAAATACTAAATTATTCAAATGCAAACCAAAATTTGAATTCAATTCAAAATATTTGTCCAGAATCTCTGTTTGCACCTAAAATTCATGTTTCGTGCATTTGTTTGCTGATTTCATTCAAAAACAACTCGGATAGATTTTTCGTAAAGAATGACAGTAAATACTATATTATTCAAATGCAAACCTAAATTTGAATTCAATTTAAGATATTTCTCCACAATCTTTGTTTGCACCTAAAACTCATGTTTCGTGCATTTGTTTGCTCATTTCATTCAAAAACAACTCGGATAGATTTTTCGTAAAGAATGATAGTAAATACTAAATTATTCAAATGCAAACATAAATTTGAATTCAATTTAAGATATTTCTCCACAATCTTTGTTTGCACCTAATACTCATGTTTCGTGCTTTTGTTTTCTCATTTCATTCAAAAACAACTCGGATAGATTTTTCGTAAAGAATGACAGTAAATACTATATTATTCAAATGCAAACCTAAATTTGAATTCAATTTAAGATATTTCTCCACAATCTTTGTTTGCACCTAATACTCATGTTTCGTGCATTTGTTTGCTCATTTCATTCAAAAACAACTCGGATAGATTTTTCGTAAAGAATGGTAGTAAATACTAAATTATTCAAATGCAAACCAAAATTTGAATTCAATTCAAAATATTTGTCCAGAATCTCTGTTTGCACCTAAAATTCATGTTTCGTGCATTTGTTTGCTGATTTCATTCAAAAACAACTCGGATAGATTTTTCGTAAAGAATGACAGTAAATACTATATTATTCAAATGCAAACCTAAATTTGAATTCAATTTAAGATATTTCTCCACAATCTTTGTTTGCACCTAAAACTCATGTTTCGTGCATTTGTTCGCTCATTTCATTCAAAAACAACTCGGATAGATTTTTCGTAAAGAATGATAGTAAATACTAAATTATTCAAACGCAAACCTAAATTTGAATTCAATTTAAGATATTTCTCCACAATCTTTGTTTGCACCTAATACTCATGTTTCGTGCTTTTGTTTTCTCATTTCATTCAAAAACAACTCGGATAGATTTTTCGTAAAGAATGACAGTAAATACTATATTATTCAAATGCAAACCTAAATTTGAATTCAATTTAAGATATTTCTCCACAATCTTTGTTTGCACCTAATACTCATGTTTCGTGCATTTGTTTGCTCATTTCATTCAAAAACAACTCGGATAGATTTTTCGTAAAGAATGATAGTAAATACTAAATTATTCAAATGCAAACCAAAATTTGAATTCAATTCAAAATATTTGTCCAGAATCTCTGTTTGCACCTAAAATTCATGTTTCGTGCATTTGTTTGCTGATTTCATTCAAAAACAACTCGGATAGATTTTTCGTAAAGAATGACAGTAAATACTATATTATTCAAATGCAAACCTAAATTTGAATTCAATTTAAGATATTTCTCCACAATCTTTGTTTGCACCTAATACTCATGTTTCGTGCATTTGTTTGCTCATTTCATTCAAAAACAACTCGGATAGATTTTTCGTAAAGAATGATAGTAAATACTAAATTATTCAAATGCAAACCTAAATTTGAATTCAATTTAAGATATTTCTCCACAAGCTTTGTTTGCACCTAATACTCATGTTTCGTGCATTTGTTTGCTCATTTCATTCAAAAACAACTCGGATAGATTTTTCGTAAAGAATGATAGTAAATACTAAATTATTCAAATGCAAACCAAAATTTGTATTCAATTAAAAATATTTGTCCAGAATCTCTGTTTGCACCTAAAATTCATGTTTCGTGCATTTGTTTCCTGATTTCATTCAAAAACAACTCGAATAGATTTTTCGTAAAGAATGACAGTAAATACTATATTATTCAAATGCAAACCTAAATTTGAATTCAATTTAAGATATTTCTCCACAATCTTTGTTTGCACCTAATACTCATGTTTCGTGCATTTGTTTGCTCATTTCATTCAAAAACAACTCGGATAGATTTTTCGTAAAGAATGATAGTAAATACTAAATTATTCAAATGCAAACCTAAATTTGAATTCAATTTAAGATATTTCTCCACAATCTTTGTTTGCACCTAATACTCATGTTTCGTGCATTTGTTTGCTCATTTCATTCAAAAACAACTCGGATAGATTTTTCGTAAAGAATGATAGTAAATACTAAATTATTCAAATGCAAACCAAAATTTGAATTCAATTCAAAATATTTGTCCAGAATCTCTATTTGCACCTAAAATTCATGTTTCGTGCATTTGTTTGCTGATTTCATTCAAAAACAACTCGGATAGATTTTTCGTAAAGAATGACAGTAAATACTATATTATTCAAATGCAAACCTAAATTTGAATTCAATTTAAGATATTTCTCCACAATCTTTGTTTGCACCTAATACTCATGTTTCGTGCATTTGTTTGCTCATTTCATTCAAAAACAACTCGGATAGATTTTTCGTAAAGAATGATAGTAAATACTAAATTATTCAAATGCAAACCTAAATTTGAATTCAATTTAAGATATTTCTCCACAAGCTTTGTTTGCACCTAATACTCATGTTTCGTGCATTTGTTTGCTCATTTCATTCAAAAACAACTCGGATAGATTTTTCGTAAAGAATGATAGTAAATACTAAATTATTCAAATGCACACCAAAATTTGTATTCAATTAAAAATATTTGTCCAGAATCTCTGTTTGCACCTAAAATTCATGTTTCGTGCATTTGTTTCCTGATTTCATTCAAAAACAACTCGAATAGATTTTTCGTAAAGAATGACAGTAAATACTATATTATTCAAATGCAAACCTAAATTTGAATTCAATTTAAGATATTTCTCCACAATCTTTGTTTGGACCTAATACTCATGTTTCGTGCATTTGTTTGCTCATTTCATTCAAAAACAACTCGGATAGATTTTTCGTAAAGAATGATAGTAAATACTAAATTATTCAAATGCAAACCTAAATTTGAATTCAATTTAAGATATTTCTCCACAATCTTTGTTTGCACCTAATACTCATGTTTCGTGCATTTGTTTGCTCATTTCATTCAAAAACAACGCGGATAGATTTTTCGTAAAGAATGATAGTAAATACTAAATTATTCAAATGCAAACCAAAATTTGAATTCAATTCAAAATATTTGTCCAGAATCTCTGTTTGCACCTAAAATTCATGTTTCGTGCATTTGTTTGCTGATTTCATTCAAAAACAACTCGGATAGATTTTTCGTAAAGAATGACAGTAAATACTATATTATTCAAATGCAAACCTAAATTTGAATTCAATTTAAGATATTTCTCCACAATCTTTGTTTGCACCTAATACTCATGTTTCGTGCATTTGTTTGCTCATTTCATTCAAAAACAACTCGGATAGATTTTTCGTAAAGAATGATAGTAAATACTAAATTATTCAAATGCAAACCTAAATTTGAATTCAATTTAAGATATTTCTCCACAAGCTTTGTTTGCACCTAATACTCATGTTTCGTGCATTTGTTTGCTCATTTCATTCAAAAACAACTCGGATAGATTTTTCGTAAAGAATGATAGTAAATACTAAATTATTCAAATGCAAACCAAAATTTGTATTCAATTAAAAATATTTGTCCAGAATCTCTGTTTGCACCTAAAATTCATGTTTCGTGCATTTGTTTCCTGATTTCATTCAAAAACAACTCGAATAGATTTTTCGTAAAGAATGACAGTAAATACTATATTATTCAAATGCAAACCTAAATTTGAATTCAATTTAAGATATTTCTCCACAATCTTTGTTTGCACCTAATACTCATGTTTCGTGCATTTGTTTGCTCATTTCATTCAAAAACAACTCGGATAGATTTTTCGTAAAGAATGATAGTAAATACTAAATTATTCAAATGCAAACCAAAATTTGAATTCAATTCAAAATATTTGTCCAGAATCTCTGTTTGCACCTAAAATTCATGTTTCGTGCATTTGTTTGCTGATTTCATTCAAAAACAACTCGGATAGATTTTTCGTAAAGAATGACAGTAAATACTATATTATTCAAATGCAAACCTAAATTTGAATTCAATTTAAGATATTTCTCCACAATCTTTGTTTGCACCTAATACTCATGTTTCGTGCATTTGTTTGCTCATTTCATTCAAAAACAACTCGGATAGATTTTTCGTAAAGAATGATAGTAAATACTAAATTATTCAAATGCAAACCAAAATTTGTATTCAATTAAAAATATTTGTCCAGAATCTCTGTTTGCACCTAAAATTCATGTTTCGTGCATTTGTTTCCTGATTTCATTCAAAAACAACTCGAATAGATTTTTCGTAAAGAATGACAGTAAATACTATATTATTCAAATGCAAACCTAAATTTGAATTCAATTTAAGATATTTCTCCACAATCTTTGTTTGCACCTAAAACTCATGTTTCGTGCATTTGTTTGCTCATTTCATTCAAAAACAACTCGGATAGATTTTTCGTAAAGAATGATAGTAAATACTAAATTATTCAAATGCAAACCTAAATTTGAATTCAATTTAAGATATTTCTCCACAATCCTTGTTTGCACCTAATACTCATGTTTCGTGCTTTTGTTTTCTCATTTCATTCAAAAACAACTCGGATATATTTTTCGTAAAGAATGACAGTAAATACTATATTATTCAAATGCAAACCTAAATTTGAATTCAATTTAAGATATTTCTCCACAATCTTTGTTTGCACCTAATACTCATGTTTCGTGCATTTGTTTGCTCATTTCATTCAAAAACAACTCGGATAGATTTTTCGTAAAGAATGATAGTAAATACTAAATTATTCAAATGCAAACCAAAATTTGAATTCAATTCAAAATATTTGTCCAGAATCTCTGTTTGCACCTAAAATTCATGTTTCGTGCATTTGTTTGCTGATTTCATTCAAAAACAACTCGGATAGATTTTTCGTAAAGAATGACAGTAAATACTATATTATTCAAATGCAAACCTAAATTTGAATTCAATTTAAGATATTTCTCCACAATCTTTGTTTGCACCTAAAACTCATGTTTCGTGCATTTGTTTGCTCATTTCATTCAAAAACAACTCGGATAGATTTTTCGTAAAGAATGATAGTAAATACTAAATTATTCAAATGCAAACCAAAATTTGAATTCAATTCAAAATATTTGTCCAGAATCTCTGTTTGCACCTAAAATTCATGTTTCGTGCATTTGTTTGCTGATTTCATTCAAAAACAACTCGGATAGATTTTTCGTAAAGAATGACAGTAAATACTATATTATTCAAATGCAAACCTAAATTTGAATTCAATTTAAGATATTTCTCCACAATCTTTGTTTGCACCTAAAACTCATGTTTCGTGCATTTGTTTGCTCATTTCATTCAAAAACAACTCGGATAGATTTTTCGTAAAGAATGATAGTAAATACTAAATTATTCAAATGCAAACCTAAATTTGAATTCAATTTAAGATATTTCTCCACAATCTTTGTTTGCACCTAATACTCATGTTTCGTGCTTTTGTTTTCTCATTTCATTCAAAAACAACTCGGATAGATTTTTCGTAAAGAATGACAGTAAATACTATATTATTCAAATGCAAACCTAAATTTGAATTCAATTTAAGATATTTCTCCACAATCTTTGTTTGCACCTAATACTCATGTTTCGTGCTTTTGTTTTCTCATTTCATTCAAAAACAACTCGGATAGATTTTTCGTAAAGAATGATAGTAAATACTAAATTATTCAAATGCAAACCAAAATTTGAATTCAATTCAAAATATTTGTCCAGAATCTCTGTTTGCACCTAAAATTCATGTTTCGTGCATTTGTTTGCTGATTTCATTCAAAAACAACTCGGATAGATTTTTCGTAAAGATTGATAGTAAATACTAAATTATTCAAATGCAAACCTAAATTTGAATTCAATTTAAGATATTTCTCCACAATCTTTGTTTGCACCTAATACTCATGTTTCGTGCTTTTGTTTTCTCATTTCATTCAAAAACAACTCGGATAGATTTTTCGTAAAGAATGACAGTAAATACTAAATTATTCAAATGCAAACCTAAATTTGAATTCAATTTAAGATATTTCTCCACAATCTTTGTTTGCACCTAATACTCATGTTTCGTGCTTTTGTTTTCTCATTTCATTCAAAAACAACTCGGATAGATTTTTCGTAAAGAATGACAGTAAATACTATATTATTCAAATGCAAACCTAAATTTGAATTCAATTTAAGATATTTCTCCACAATCTTTGTTTGCACCTAATACTCATGTTTCGTGCATTTGTTTGCTCATTTCATTCAAAAACAACTCGGATAGATTTTTCGTAAAGATTGATAGTAAATACTAAATTATTCAAATGCAAACCTAAATTTGAATTCAATTTAAGATATTTCTCCACAATCTTTGTTTGCACCTAATACTCATGTTTCGTGCATTTGTTTGCTCATTTCATTCAAAAACAACTCGGATAGATTTTTCGTAAAGAATGATAGTAAATACTAAATTATTCAAATGCAAACCAAAATTTGTATTCAATTCAAAATATTTGTCCAGAATCTCTGTTTGCACCTAAAATTCATGTTTCGTGCATTTGTTTCCTGATTTCATTCAAAAACAACTCGGATAGATTTTTCGTAAAGAATGACAGTAAATACTAAATTATTCAAATGCAAACCTAAATTTGAATTCAATTTAAGATATTTCTCCACAATCTTTGTTTGCACCTAATACTCATGTTTCGTGCATTTGTTTGGTCATTTCATTCAAAAACAACTCGGATAGATTTTTCGTAAAGAATGATAGTAAATACCAAATTATTCAAATGCAAACCAAAATTTGAATTCAATTTAAAATATTTCTCCAAAATCTTTGTTTGCACCTAAAACTCATGTTTCGTGCATTTGTTTGCTCATTTCATTCAAAAACAACTCGGATAGATTTTTCGTAAAGAATGATAGTAAATACTAAATTATTCAAATGCAAACCAAAATTTGAATTCAATTCAAAATATTTGTCCAGAATCTCTGTTTGCACCTAAAATTCATGTTTCGTGCATTTGTTTGCTGATTTCATTCAAAAACAACTCGGATAGATTTTTCGTAAAGAATGATAGTAAATACTAAATTATTCAAATGCCAACCTAAATTTGAATTCAATTTAAGATATTTCTCCACAATCTTTGTTTGCACCTAATACTCATGTTTCGTGCTTTTGTTTGCTCATTTCATTCAAAAACAACTCGGATAGATTTTTCGTAAAGAATGATAGTAAATACTAAATTATTGAAATGCAAACCAAAATTTGTATTCAATTCAAAATATTTCTCCACAATCTCTGTTTGTACCAAATACTCATGTTTCGTGCATTTGTTTGCTCATTTCATTCAAAAACAACTCGGAGAGATTTTTCGTAAAGAATGATAGTAAATACTAAATTATTCAAATGCAAACCTAAATTTGAATTCCATTTAAGATATTTCTCCACAATCTTTGTTTGCACCTAATACTCATGTTTCGTGCATTTGTTTGCTCATTTCATTCAAAAACAACTCGGATTGATTTTTCGTAAAGAATGATAGTAAATACCAAATTATTCAAATGCAAACCAAAATTTGAATTCAATTTAAAATATTTCTCCAAAATCTTTGTTTGCACCTAAAACTCATGTTTCGTGCATTTGTTTGCTCATTTCATTCAAAAACAACTCGGATAGATTTTTCGTAAAGAATGATAGTAAATACTAAATTATTCAAATGCAAACCAAAATTTGAATTCAATTCAAAATATTTGTCCAGAATCTCTGTTTGCACCTAAAATTCATGTTTCGTGCATTTGTTTGCTGATTTCATTCAAAAACAACTCGGATAGATTTTTCGTAAAGAATGATAGTAAATACTAAATTATTCAAATGCAAACCTAAATTTGAATTCAATTTAAGATATTTCTCCACAATCTTTGTTTGCACCTAATACTCATGTTTCGTGCTTTTGTTTGCTCATTTCATTCAAAAACAACTCGGATAGATTTTCCGTAAAGAATGATAGTAAATACTAAATTATTCAAATGCAAACCAAAATTTGTATTCAATTCAAAATATTTCTCCACAATCTCTGTTTGCACCTAATACTCATGTTTCGTGCATTTGTTTGCTCATTTCATTCAAAAACAACTCGGAGAGATTTTTCGTAAAGAATGACAGTAAATACTATATTATTCAAATGCAAACCTAAATTTGAATTCAATTTAAGATATTTCTCCACAATCTTTGTTTGCACCTAAAACTCATGTTTCGTGCATTTGTTTGCTCATTTCATTCAAAAACAACTCGGATAGATTTTTCGTAAAGAATGATTGTAAATACTAAATTATTCAAATGCAAACCTAAATTTGAATTCAATTTAAGATATTTCTCCACAATCTTTGTTTGCACCTAATACTCATGTTTCGTGCTTTTGTTTTCTCATTTCATTCAAAAACAACTCGGATAGATTTTTCGTAAAGAATGACAGTAAATACTATATTATTCAAATGCAAACCTAAATTTGAATTCAATTTAAGATACTTCTCCACAATCTTTGTTTGCACCTAATACTCATGTTTCGTGCATTTGTTTGCTCATTTCATTCAAAAACAACTCGGATAGATTTTTCGTAAAGAATGATAGTAAATACTAAATTATTTAAATGCAAACCAAAATTTGAATTCAATTCAAAATATTTGTCCAGAATCTCTGTTTGCACCTAAAATTCATGTTTCGTGCATTTGTTTGCTGATTTCATTCAAAAACAACTCGGATAGATTTTTCGTAAAGAATGACAGTAAATACTATATTATTCAAATGCAAACCTAAATTTGAATTCAATTTAAGATATTTCTCCACAATCTTTGTTTGCACCTAAAACTCATGTTTCGTGCATTTGTTTGCTCATTTCATTCAAAAACAACTCGGATAGATTTTCCGTAAAGAATGATAGTAAATACTAAATTATTCAAATGCAAACTAAAATTTGTATTCAATTCAAAATATTTCTCCACAGTCTCTGTTTGCACCTAATACTCATGTTTCGTGCTTTTGTTTTCTCATTTCATTCAAAAACAACTCGGATAGATTTTTCGTAAAGAATGACAGTAAATACTATATTATTCAAATGCAAACCTAAATTTGAATTCAATTTAAGATATTTCTCCACAATCTTTGTTTGCACCTAATACTCATGTTTCGTGCTTTTGTTTGCTCATTTCATTCAAAAACAACTCGGTTAGATTTTCCGTAAAGAATGATAGTAAATACTAAATTATTCAAATGCAAACCAAAATTTGTATTCAATTCAAAATATTTCTCCACAATCTCTGTTTGCACCTAATACTCATGTTTCGTGCATTTGTTTCCTCATTTCATTCAAAAACAACTCGGAGAGATTTTTCGTAAAGAATGACAGTAAATACTATATTATTCAAATGCAAACCTAAATTTGAATTCAATTTAAGATATTTCTCCACAATCTTTGTTTGCACCTAATACTCATGTTTCGTGCATTTGTTTGCTCATTTCATTCAAAAACAACTCGGATAGATTTTTCGTAAAGAATGATAGTAAATACTAAATTATTCAAATGCAAACCAAAATTTGAATTCAATTCAAAATATTTGTCCAGAATCTCTGTTTGCACCTAAAATTCATGTTTCGTGCATTTGTTTGCTGATTTCATTCAAAAACAACTCGGATAGATTTTTCGTAAAGAATGACAGTAAATACTATATTATTCAAATGCAAACCTAAATTTGAATTCAATTTAAGATATTTCTCCACAATCTTTGTTTGCACCTAAAACTCATGTTTCGTGCATTTGTTTGCTCATTTCATTCAAAAACAACTCGGATAGATTTTTCGTAAAGAATGATAGTAAATACTAAATTATTCAAATGCAAACCTAAATTTGAATTCAATTTAAGATATTTCTCCACAATCTTTGTTTGCACCTAATACTCATGTTTCGTGCTTTTGTTTTCTCATTTCATTCAAAAACAACTCGGATAGATTTTTCGTAAAGAATGACAGTAAATACTATATTATTCAAATGCAAACCTAAATTTGAATTCAATTTAAGATATTTCTCCACAATCTTTGTTTGCACCTAATACTCATGTTTCGTGCATTTGTTTGCCCATTTCATTCAAAAACAACTCGGATAGATTTTTCGTAAAGAATGATAGTAAATACTAAATTATTCAAATGCAAACCTAAATTTGAATTCAATTTAAGATATTTCTCCACAATCTTTGTTTGCACCTAATACTCATGTTTCGTGCATTTGTTTGCTCATTTCATTCAAAAACAACTCGGATAGATTTTTCGTAAAGAATGATAGTAAATACTAAATTATTTAAATGCAAACCAAAATTTGTATTCAATTCAAAATATTTGTCCAGAATCTCTGTTTGCACCTAAAATTCATGTTTCGTGCATTTGTTTCCTGATTTCATTCGAAAACAACTCGGATAGATTTTTCGTAAAGAATGACAGTAAATACTAAATTATTCAAATGCAAACCTAAATTTGAATTCAATTTAAGATATTTCTCCACAATCTTTGTTTGCACCTAATACTCATGTTTCGTGCATTTGTTTGCTCATTTCATTCAAAAACAACTCGGATAGATTTTTCGTAAAGAATGATCGTAAATACCAAATTATTCAAATGCAAACCAAAATTTGAATTCAATTTAAAATATTTCTCCAAAATCTTTGTTTGCACCTAAAACTCATGTTTCGTGCATTTGTTTGCTCATTTCATTCAAAAACAACTCGGATAGATTTTTCGTAAAGAATGATAGTAAATACTAAATTATTCAAATGCAAACCAAAATTTGAATTCAATTCAAAATATTTGTCCAGAATCTCTGTTTGCACCTAAAATTCATGTTTCGTGCATTTGTTTGCTGATTTCATTCAAAAACAACTCGGATAGATTTTTCGTAAAGAATGATAGTAAATACTAAATTATTCAAATGCCAACCTAAATTTGAATTCAATTTAAGATATTTCTCCACAATCTTTGTTTGCACCAAATACTCATGTTTCGTGCTTTTGTTTGCTCATTTCATTCAAAAACAACTCGGATAGATTTTTCGTAAAGAATGATAGTAAATACTAAATTATTCAAATGCAAACCAAAATTTGTATTCAATTCAAAATATTTCTCCACAATCTCTGTTTGCACCTAATACTCATGTTTCGTGCATTTGTTTGCTCATTTCATTCAAAAACAACTCGGATAGATTTTTCGTAAAGAATGATAGTAAATACTAAATTATTCAAATGCAAACCTAAATTTGAATTCAATTTAAGATATTTCTCCACAATCTTTGTTTGCACCTAATACTCATGTTTCGTGCTTTTGTTTTCTCATTTCATTCAAAAACAACTCGGATAGATTTTTCGTAAAGAATGACAGTAAATACTATATTATTCAAATGCAAACCTAAATTTGAATTCAATTTAAGATATTTCTCCACAATCTTTGTTTGCACCTAATACTCATGTTTCGTGCATTTGTTTGCTCATTTCATTCAAAAACAACTCGGATAGATTTTTCGTAAAGAATGATAGTAAATACCAAATTATTCAAATGCAAACCAAAATTTGAATTCAATTTAAAATATTTCTCCAAAATCTTTGTTTGCACCTAATACTCATGTTTCGTGCTTTTGTTTTCTCATTTCATTCAAAAACAACTCGGATAGATTTTTCGTAAAGAATGACAGTAAATACTATATTATTCAAATGCAAACCTAAATTTGAATTCAATTTAAGATATTTCTCCACAATCTTTGTTTGCACCTAATACTCATGTTTCGTGCATTTGTTTGCTCATTTCATTCAAAAACAACTCGGATAGATTTTTCGTAAAGAATGATAGTAAATACTAAATTATTCAAATGCAAACCTAAATTTGAATTCAATTTAAGATATTTCTCCACAATCTTTGTTTGCACCTAATACTCATGTTTCGTGCATTTGTTTGCTCATTTCATTCAAAAACAACTCGGATAGATTTTTCGTAAAGAATGATAGTAAATACTAAATTATTCAAATGCAAACCAAAATTTGTATTCAATTAAAAATATTTGTCCAGAATCTCTGTTTGCACCTAAAATTCATGTTTCGTGCATTTGTTTCCTGATTTCATTCAAAAACAACTCGGATAGATTTTTCGTAAAGAATGACAGTAAATACTATATTATTCAAATGCAAACCTAAATTTGAATTCAATTTAAGATATTTCTACACAATCTTTGTTTGCACCTAAAACTCATGTTTCGAGCATTTGTTTGCTCATTTCATTCAAAAACAACTCGGATAGATTTTCCGTAAAGAATGATAGTAAATACCAAATTATTCAAATGCAAACCAAAATTTGTATTCAATTCAAAATATTTCTCCACAGTCTCTGTTTGCACCTAATACTCATGTTTCGTGCTTTTGTTTTCTCATTTCATTCAAAAACAACTCGGATAGATTTTTCGTAAAGAATGATAGTAAATACTAAATTATTCAAATGCAAACCAAAATTTGTATTCAATTCAAAATATTTCTCCACAATCTCTGTTTGCACCTAATACTCATGTTTCGTGCATTTGTTTGCTCATTTCATTCAAAAACAACTCGGATAGATTTTTCGTAAAGAATGATAGTAAATACTAAATTATTCAAATGCAAACCTAAATTTGAATTCAATTTAAGATATTTCTCCACAATCTTTGTTTGCACCTAATACTCATGTTTCGTGCTTTTGTTTTCTCATTTCATTCAAAAACAACTCGGATAGATTTTTCGTAAAGAATGACAGTAAATACTATATTATTCAAATGCAAACCTAAATTTGAATTCAATTTAAGATATTTCTCCACAATCTTTGTTTGCACCTAATACTCATGTTTCGTGCATTTGTTTGCTCATTTCATTCAAAAACAACTCGGATAGATTTTTCGTAAAGAATGATAGTAAATACCAAATTATTCAAATGCAAACCAAAATTTGAATTCAATTTAAAATATTTCTCCAAAATCTTTGTTTGCACCTAATACTCATGTTTCGTGCTTTTGTTTTCTCATTTCATTCAAAAACAACTCGGATAGATTTTTCGTAAAGAATGACAGTAAATACTATATTATTCAAATGCAAACCTAAATTTGAATTCAATTTAAGATATTTCTCCACAATCTTTGTTTGCACCTAATACTCATGTTTCGTGCATTTGTTTGCTCATTTCATTCAAAAACAACTCGGATAGATTTTTCGTAAAGAATGATAGTAAATACTAAATTATTCAAATGCAAACCTAAATTTGAATTCAATTTAAGATATTTCTCCACAATCTTTGTTTGCACCTAATACTCATGTTTCGTGCATTTGTTTGCTCATTTCATTCAAAAACAACTCGGATAGATTTTTCGTAAAGAATGATAGTAAATACTAAATTATTAAAATGCAAACCAAAATTTGTATTCAATTAAAAATATTTGTCCAGAATCTCTGTTTGCACCTAAAATTCATGTTTCGTGCATTTGTTTCCTGATTTCATTCAAAAACAACTCGGATAGATTTTTCGTAAAGAATGACAGTAAATACTATATTATTCAAATGCAAACCTAAATTTGAATTCAATTTAAGATATTTCTCCACAATCTTTGTTTGCACCTAATACTCATGTTTCGTGCATTTGTTTGCTCATTTCATTCAAAAACAACTCGGATAGATTTTTCGTAAAGAATGATAGTAAATACCAAATTATTCAAATGCAAACCAAAATTTGAATTCAATTTAAAATATTTCTCCAAAATCTTTGTTTGCACCTAATACTCATGTTTCGTGCTTTTGTTTTCTCATTTCATTCAAAAACAACTCGGATAGATTTTTCGTAAAGAATGACAGTAAATACTATATTATTCAAATGCAAACCTAAATTTGAATTCAATTTAAGATATTTCTCCACAATCTTTGTTTGCACCTAATACTCATGTTTCGTGCATTTGTTTGCTCATTTCATTCAAAAACAACTCGGATAGATTTTTCGTAAAGAATGATAGTAAATACTAAATTATTCAAATGCAAACCTAAATTTGAATTCAATTTAAGATATTTCTCCACAATCTTTGTTTGCACCTAATACTCATGTTTCGTGCATTTGTTTGCTCATTTCATTCAAAAACAACTCGGATAGATTTTTCGTAAAGAATGATAGTAAATACTAAATTATTCAAATGCAAACCAAAATTTGTATTCAATTAAAAATATTTGTCCAGAATCTCTGTTTGCACCTAAAATTCATGTTTCGTGCATTTGTTTCCTGATTTCATTCAAAAACAACTCGGATAGATTTTTCGTAAAGAATGACAGTAAATACTATATTATTCAAATGCAAACCTAAATTTGAATTCAATTTAAGATATTTCTCCACAATCTTTGTTTGCACCTAAAACTCATGTTTCGTGCATTTGTTTGCTCATTTCATTCAAAAACAACTCGGATAGATTTTCCGTAAAGAATGATAGTAAATACTAAATTATACAAATGCAAACCAAAATTTGTATTCAATTCAAAATATTTCTCCACAGTCTCTGTTTGCACCTAATACTCATGTTTCGTGCTTTTGTTTTCTCATTTCATTCAAAAACAACTCGGATAGATTTTTCGTAAAGAATGACAGTAAATACTATATTATTCAAATGCAAACCTAAATTTGAATTCAATTTAAGATATTTCTCCACAATCTTTGTTTGCACCTAATACTCATGTTTCGTGCTTTTGTTTGCTCATTTCATTCAAAAACAACTCGGTTAGATTTTCCGTAAAGAATGATAGTAAATACTAAATTATTCAAATGCAAACCAAAATTTGTATTCAATTCAAAATATTTCTCCACAATCTCTGTTTGCACCTAATACTCATGTTTCGTGCATTTGTTTGCTCATTTCATTCAAAAACAACTCGGAGAGATTTTTCGTAAAGAATGACAGTAAATACTATATTATTCAAATGCAAACCTAAATTTGAATTCAATTTAAGATATTTCTCCACAGTCTTTGTTTGCACCTAATACTCATGTTTCGTGCATTTGTTTGCTCATTTCATTCAAAAACAACTCGGATTGATTTTTCGTAAAGAATGATAGTAAATACTAAATTATTCAAATGCAAACCAAAATTTGAATTCAATTCAAAATATTTGTCCAGAATCTCTGTTTGCACCTAAAATTCATGTTTCGTGCATTTGTTTGCTGATTTCATTCAAAAACAACTCGGATAGATTTTTCGTAAAGAATGACAGTAAATACTATATTATTCAAATGCAAACCTAAATTTGAATTCAATTTAAGATATTTCTCCACAATCTTTG
This sequence comes from Juncus effusus, assembly GCA_027726005.1. Classification (NCBI taxonomy): domain Eukaryota; kingdom Viridiplantae; phylum Streptophyta; class Magnoliopsida; order Poales; family Juncaceae; genus Juncus; species Juncus effusus. The sequence continues at coordinate 6,580,980 of CM050893.1, forward strand.
TTTCCACCTAAAACTCATGTTTCGTGCATTTGTTTGCTCATTTCATTCAAAAACAACTCGGATAGATTTTCCGTAAAGAATGATAGTAAATACTAAATTATACAAATGCAAACCAAAATTTGTATTCAATTCAAAATATTTCTCCACAGTCTCTGTTTGCACCTAATACTCATGTTTCGTGCTTTTGTTTTCTCATTTCATTCAAAAACAACTCGGATAGATTTTTCGTAAAGAATGACAGTAAATACTATATTATTCAAATGCAAACCTAAATTTGAATTCAATTTAAGATATTTCTCCACAATCTTTGTTTGCACCTAATACTCATGTTTCGTGCTTTTGTTTGCTCATTTCATTCAAAAACAACTCGGTTAGATTTTCCGTAAAGAATGATAGTAAATACTAAATTATTCAAATGCAAACCAAAATTTGTATTCAATTCAAAATATTTCTCCACAATCTCTGTTTGCACCTAATACTCATGTTTCGTGCATTTGTTTGCTCATTTCATTCAAAAACAACTCGGAGAGATTTTTCGTAAAGAATGACAGTAAATACTATATTATTCAAATGCAAACCTAAATTTGAATTCAATTTAAGATATTTCTCCACAGTCTTTGTTTGCACCTAATACTCATGTTTCGTGCATTTGTTTGCTCATTTCATTCAAAAACAACTCGGATTGATTTTTCGTAAAGAATGATAGTAAATACTAAATTATTCAAATGCAAACCAAAATTTGAATTCAATTCAAAATATTTGTCCAGAATCTCTGTTTGCACCTAAAATTCATGTTTCGTGCATTTGTTTGCTGATTTCATTCAAAAACAACTCGGATAGATTTTTCGTAAAGAATGACAGTAAATACTATATTATTCAAATGCAAACCTAAATTTGAATTCAATTTAAGATATTTCTCCACAATCTTTGTTTGCACCTAAAACTCATGTTTCGTGCATTTGTTTGCTCATTTCATTCAAAAACAACTCGGATAGATTTTTCGTAAAGAATGATAGTAAATACTAAATTATTCAAATGCAAACCTAAATTTGAATTCAATTTAAGATATTTCTCCACAATCTTTGTTTGCACCTAATACTCATGTTTCGTGCTTTTGTTTTCTCATTTCATTCAAAAACAACTCGGATAGATTTTTCGTAAAGAATGACAGTAAATACTATATTATTCAAATGCAAACCTAAATTTGAATTCAATTTAAGATATTTCTCCACAATCTTTGTTTGCACCTAATACTCATGTTTCGTGCATTTGTTTGCTCATTTCATTCAAAAACAACTCGGATAGATTTTTCGTAAAGAATGATAGTAAATACTAAATTATTCAAATGCAAACCTAAATTTGAATTCAATTTAAGATATTTCTCCACAATCTTTGTTTGCACCTAATACTCATGTTTCGTGCATTTGTTTGCTCATTTCATTCAAAAACAACTCGGATAGATTTTTCGTAAAGAATGATAGTAAATACTAAATTATTTAAATGCAAACCAAAATTTGTATTCAATTCAAAATATTTGTCCAGAATCTCTGTTTGCACCTAAAATTTATGTTTCGTGCATTTGTTTCCTGATTTCATTCAAAAACAACTCGGATAGATTTTTCGTAAAGAATGACAGTAAATACTAAATTATTCAAATGCAAACCTAAATTTGAATTCAATTTAAGATATTTCTCCACAATCTTTGTTTGCACCTAATACTCATGTTTCGTGCATTTGTTTGCTCATTTCATTCAAAAACAACTCGGATAGATTTTTCGTAAAGAATGATCGTAAATACCAAATTATTCAAATGCAAACCAAAATTTGAATTCAATTTAAAATATTTCTCCAAAATCTTTGTTTGCACCTAAAACTCATGTTTCGTGCATTTGTTTGCTCATTTCATTCAAAAACAACTCGGATAGATTTTTCGTAAAGAATGATAGTAAATACTAAATTATTCAAATGCAAACCAAAATTTGAATTCAATTCAAAATATTTGTCCAGAATCTCTGTTTGCACCTAAAATTCATGTTTCGTGCATTTGTTTGCTGATTTCATTCAAAAACAACTCGGATAGATTTTTCGTAAAGAATGATAGTAAATACTAAATTATTCAAATGCCAACCTAAATTTGAATTCAATTTAAGATATTTCTCCACAATCTTTGTTTGCACCTAATACTCATGTTTCGTGCTTTTGTTTGCTCATTTCATTCAAAAACAACTCGGATAGATTTTTCGTAAAGAATGATAGTAAATACTAAATTATTCAAATGCAAACCTAAATTTGAATTCAATTTAAGATATTTCTCCACAATCTTTGTTTGCACCTAATACTCATGTTTCGTGCATTTGTTTGCTCATTTCATTCAAAAACAACTCGGATAGATTTTTCGTAAAGAATGATAGTAAATACTAAATTATTTAAATGCAAACCAAAATTTGTATTCAATTCAAAATATTTGTCCAGAATCTCTGTTTGCACCTAAAATTCATGTTTCGTGCATTTGTTTCCTGATTTCATTCAAAAACAACTCGGATAGATTTTTCGTAAAGAATGACAGTAAATACTAAATTATTCAAATGCAAACCTAAATTTGAATTCAATTTAAGATATTTCTCCACAATCTTTGTTTGCACCTAATACTCATGTTTCGTGCATTTGTTTGCTCATTTCATTCAAAAACAACTCGGATAGATTTTTCGTAAAGAATGATCGTAAATACCAAATTATTCAAATGCAAACCAAAATTTGAATTCAATTTAAAATATTTCTCCAAAATCTTTGTTTGCACCTAAAACTCATGTTTCGTGCATTTGTTTGCTCATTTCATTCAAAAACAACTCGGATAGATTTTTCGTAAAGAATGATAGTAAATACTAAATTATTCAAATGCAAACCAAAATTTGAATTCAATTCAAAATATTTGTCCAGAATCTCTGTTTGCACCTAAAATTCATGTTTCGTGCATTTGTTTGCTGATTTCATTCAAAAACAACTCGGATAGATTTTTCGTAAAGAATGATAGTAAATACTAAATTATTCAAATGCCAACCTAAATTTGAATTCAATTTAAGATATTTCTCCACAATCTTTGTTTGCACCTAATACTCATGTTTCGTGCTTTTGTTTGCTCATTTCATTCAAAAACAACTCGGATAGATTTTTCGTAAAGAATGATAGTAAATACTAAATTATTCAAATGCAAACCAAAATTTGTATTCAATTCAAAATATTTCTCCACAATCTCTGTTTGCACCTAATACTCATGTTTCGTGCATTTGTTTGCTCATTTCATTCAAAAACAACTCGGATAGATTTTTCGTAAAGAATGATAGTAAATACTAAATTATTCAAATGCAAACCTAAATTTGAATTCAATTTAAGATATTTCTCCACAATCTTTGTTTGCACCTAATACTCATGTTTCGTGCTTTTGTTTTCTCATTTCATTCAAAAACAACTCGGATAGATTTTTCGTAAAGAATGACAGTAAATACTATATTATTCAAATGCAAACCTAAATTTGAATTCAATTTAAGATATTTCTCCACATTCTTTGTTTGCACCTAATACTCATGTTTCGTGCATTTGTTTGCTCATTTCATTCAAAAACAACTCGGATAGATTTTTCGTAAAGAATGATAGTAAATACCAAATTATTCAAATGCAAAATAAAATTTGAATTCAATTTAAAATATTTCTCCAAAATCTTTGTTTGCACCTAATACTCATGTTTCGTGCTTTTGTTTTCTCATTTCATTCAAAAACAACTCGGATAGATTTTTCGTAAAGAATGACAGTAAATACTATATTATTCAAATGCAAACCTAAATTTGAATTCAATTTAAGATATTTCTCCACAATCTTTGTTTGCACCTAATACTCATGTTTCGTGCATTTGTTTGCTCATTTCATTCAAAAACAACTCGGATAGATTTTTCGTAAAGAACGATAGTAAATACTAAATTATTCAAATGCAAACCTAAATTTGAATTCAATTTAAGATATTTCTCCACAATCTTTGTTTGCACCTAATACTCATGTTTCGTGCATTTGTTTGCTCATTTCATTCAAAAACAACTCGGATAGATTTTTCGTAAAGAATGATAGTAAATACTAAATTATTCAAATGCAAACCAAAATTTGTATTCAATTAAAAATATTTGTCCAGAATCTCTGTTTGCACCTAAAATTCATGTTTCGTGCATTTGTTTCCTGATTTCATTCAAAAACAACTCGGATAGATTTTTCGTAAAGAATGATAGTAAATACTATATTATTCAAATGCAAACCTAAATTTGAATTCAATTTAAGATATTTCTCCACAATCTTTGTTTGCACCTAAAACTCATGTTTCGTGCATTTGTTTGCTCATTTCATTCAAAAACAACTCGGATAGATTTTTCGTAAAGAATGATAGTAAATACTAAATTATTCAAATGCAAACCTAAATTTGAATTCAATTTAAGATATTTCTCCACAATCTTTGTTTGCACCTAATACTCATGTTTCGTGCTTTTGTTTTCTCATTTCATTCAAAAACAACTCGGATAGATTTTTCGTAAAGAATGACAGTAAATACTATATTATTCAAATGCAAACCTAAATTTGAATTCAATTTAAGATATTTCTCCACAATCTTTGTTTGCACCTAATACTCATGTTTCGTGCATTTGTTTGCTCATTTCATTCAAAAACAACTCGGATAGATTTTTCGTAAAGAATGATAGTAAATACTAAATTATTCAAATGCAAACCTAAATTTGAATTCAATTTAAGATATTTCTCCACAATCTTTGTTTGCACCTAATACTCATGTTTCGTGCATTTGTTTGCTCATTTCATTCAAAAACAACTCGGATAGATTTTTCGTAAAGAATGATAGTAAATACTAAATTATTCAAATGCAAACCAAAATTTGTATTCAATTAAAAATATTTGTCCAGAATCTCTGTTTGCACCTAAAATTCATGTTTCGTGCATTTGTTTCCTGATTTCATTCAAAAACAACTCGGATAGATTTTTCGTAAAGAATGACAGTAAATACTATATTATTCAAATGCAAACCTAAATTTGAATTCAATTTAAGATATTTCTCCACAATCTTTGTTTGCACCTAATACTCATGTTTCGTGCATTTGTTTGCTCATTTCATTCAAAAACAACTCGGATAGATTTTTCGTAAAGAATGATAGTAAATACTAAATTATTCAAATGCAAACCAAAATTTGAATTCAATTCAAAATATTTGTCCAGAATCTCTGTTTGCACCTAAAATTCATGTTTCGTGCATTTGTTTCCTGATTTCATTCAAAAACAACTCGGATAGATTTTTCGTAAAGAATGATAGTAAATACTAAATTATTCAAATGCAAACCAAAATTTGAATTCAATTAAAAATATTTGTCCAGAATCTCTGTTTGCACCTAAAATTCATGTTTCGTGCATTTGTTTCCTGATTTCATTCAAAAACAACTCGGATAGATTTTTCGTAAAGAATGACAGTAAATACTATATTATTCAAATGCAAACCTAAATTTGAATTCAATTTAAGATATTTCTCCACAATCTTTGTTTGCACCTAAAACTCATGTTTCGTGCATTTGTTTGCTCATTTCATTCAAAAACAACTCGGATAGATTTTTCGTAAAGAATGATAGTAAATACTAAATTATTCAAATGCAAACCTAAATTTGAATTCAATTTAAGATATTTCTCCACAATCTTTGTTTGCACCTAATACTCATGTTTCGTGCTTTTGTTTTCTCATTTCATTCAAAAACAACTCGGATAGATTTTTCGTAAAGAATGACAGTAAATACTATATTATTCAAATGCAAACCTAAATTTCAATTCAATTTAAGATATTTCTCCACAATCTTTGTTTGCACCTAATACTCATGTTTCGTGCATTTATTTGCTCATTTCATTCAAAAACAACTCGGATAGATTTTTCGTAAAGAATGATAGTAAATACTAAATTATTCAAATGCAAACCTAAATTTGAATTCAATTTAAGATATTTCTCCACAATCTTTGTTTGCACCTAATACTCATGTTTCGTGCATTTGTTTGCTCATTTCATTCAAAAACAACTCGGATAGATTTTTCGTAAAGAATGATAGTAAATACTAAATTATTCAAATGCAAACCAAAATTTGTATTCAATTAAAAATATTTGTCCAGAATCTCTGTTTGCACCTAAAATTCATGTTTCGTGCATTTGTTTCCTGATTTCATTCAAAAACAACTCGGATAGATTTTTCGTAAAGAATGACAGTAAATACTATATTATTCAAATGCAAACCTAAATTTGAATTCAATTTAAGATATTTCTCCACAATCTTTGTTTGCACCTAATACTCATGTTTCGTGCTTTTGTTTGCTCATTTCATTCAAAAACAACTCGGATAGATTTTTCGTAAAGAATGATAGTAAATACTAAATTATTCAAATGCAAACCTAAATTTGAATTCAATTTAAGATATTTCTCCACAATCTTTGTTTGCACCTAATACTCATGTTTCGTGCATTTGTTTGCTCATTTCATTCAAAAACAACTCGGATAGATTTTTCGTAAAGAATGATCGTAAATACCAAATTATTCAAATGCAAACCAAAATTTGAATTCAATTTAAAATATTTGTCCAAAATCTTTGTTTGCACCTAAAACTCATGTTTCGTGCATTTGTTTGCTCATTTCATTCAAAAACAACTCGGATAGATTTTTCGTAAAGAATGATAGTAAATACTAAATTATTCAAATGCAAACCAAAATTTGAATTCAATTCAAAATATTTGTCCAGAATCTCTGTTTGCACCTAAAATTCATGTTTCGTGCATTTGTTTGCTGATTTCATTCAAAAACAACTCGGATAGATTTTTCGTAAAGAATGATAGTAAATACTAAATTATTCAAATGCCAACCTAAATTTGAATTCAATTTAAGATATTTCTCCACAATCTTTGTTTGCACCTAATACTCATGTTTCGTGCTTTTGTTTGCTCATTTCATTCAAAAACAACTCGGATAGATTTTTCGTAAAGAATGATAGTAAATACTAAATTATTCAAATGCAAACCTAAATTTGAATTCAATTTAAGATATTTCTCCACAATCTTTGTTTGCACCTAATACTCATGTTTCGTGCATTTGTTTGCTCATTTCATTCAAAAACAACTCGGATAGATTTTTCGTAAAGAATGATAGTAAATACTAAATTATTTAAATGCAAACCAAAATTTGTATTCAATTCAAAATATTTGTCCAGAATCTCTGTTTGCACCTAAAATTCATGTTTCGTGCATTTGTTTCCTGATTTCATTCAAAAACAACTCGGATAGATTTTTCGTAAAGAATGACAGTAAATACTAAATTATTCAAATGCAAACCTAAATTTGAATTCAATTTAAGATATTTCTCCACAATCTTTGTTTGCACCTAATACTCATGTTTCGTGCATTTGTTTGCTCATTTCATTCAAAAACAACTCGGATAGATTTTTCGTAAAGAATGATCGTAAATACCAAATTATTCAAATGCAAACCAAAATTTGAATTCAATTTAAAATATTTCTCCAAAATCTTTGTTTGCACCTAAAACTCATGTTTCGTGCATTTGTTTGCTCATTTCATTCAAAAACAACTCGGATAGATTTTTCGTAAAGAATGATAGTAAATACTAAATTATTCAAATGCAAACCAAAATTTGAATTCAATTCAAAATATTTGTCCAGAATCTCTGTTTGCACCTAAAATTCATGTTTCGTGCATTTGTTTGCTGATTTCATTCAAAAACAACTCGGATAGATTTTTCGTAAAGAATGATAGTAAATACTAAATTATTCAAATGCCAACCTAAATTTGAATTCAATTTAAGATATTTCTCCACAATCTTTGTTTGCACCTAATACTCATGTTTCGTGCTTTTGTTTGCTCATTTCATTCAAAAACAACTCGGATAGATTTTTCGTAAAGAATGATAGTAAATACTAAATTATTCAAATGCAAACCAAAATTTGTATTCATTCAAAATATTTCTCCACAATCTCTGTTTGCACCTAATACTCATGTTTCGTGCATTTGTTTGCTCATTTCATTCAAAAACAACTCGGATAGATTTTTCGTAAAGAATGATAGTAAATACTAAATTATTCAAATGCAAACCTAAATTTGAATTCAATTTAAGATATTTCTCCACAATCTTTGTTTGCACCTAATACTCATGTTTCGTGCTTTTGTTTTCTCATTTCATTCAAAAACAACTCGGATAGATTTTTCGTAAAGAATGATAGTAAATACTAAATTATTCAAATGCAAACCAAAATTTGTATTCATTCAAAATATTTCTCCACAATCTCTGTTTGCACCTAATACTCATGTTTCGTGCATTTGTTTGCTCATTTCATTCAAAAACAACTCGGATAGATTTTTCGTAAAGAATGATAGTAAATACTAAATTATTCAAATGCAAACCTAAATTTGAATTCAATTTAAGATATTTCTCCACAATCTTTGTTTGCACCTAATACTCATGTTTCGTGCTTTTGTTTTCTCATTTCATTCAAAAACAACTCGGATAGATTTTTCGTAAAGAATGACAGTAAATACTATATTATTCAAATGCAAACCTAAATTTGAATTCAATTTAAGATATTTCTCCACAATCTTTGTTTGCACCTAATACTCATGTTTCGTGCATTTGTTTGCTCATTTCATTCAAAAACAACTCGGATAGATTTTTCGTAAAGAATGATAGTAAATACCAAATTATTCAAATGCAAACCAAAATTTGAATTCAATTTAAAATATTTCTCCAAAATCTTTGTTTGCACCTAATACTCATGTTTCGTGCTTTTGTTTTCTCATTTCATTCAAAAACAACTCGGATAGATTTTTCGTAAAGAATGACAGTAAATACTATATTATTCAAATGCAAACCTAAATTTGAATTCAATTTAAGATATTTCTCCACAATCTTTGTTTGCACCTAATACTCATGTTTCGTGCATTTGTTTGCTCATTTCATTCAAAAACAACTCGGATAGATTTTTCGTAAAGAATGATAGTAAATACTAAATTATTCAAATGCAAACCTAAATTTGAATTCAATTTAAGATATTTCTCCACAATCTTTGTTTGCACCTAATACTCATGTTTCGTGCATTTGTTTGCTCATTTCATTCAAAAACAACTCGGATAGATTTTTCGTAAAGAATGATAGTAAATACTAAATTATTCAAATGCAAACCAAAATTTGTATTCAATTAAAAATATTTGTCCAGAATCTCTGTTTGCACCTAAAATTCATGTTTCGTGCATTTGTTTCCTGATTTCATTCAAAAACAACTCGGATAGATTTTTCGTAAAGAATGACAGTAAATACTATATTATTCAAATGCAAACCTAAATTTGAATTCAATTTAAGATATTTCTCCACAATCTTTGTTTGCACCTAAAACTCATGTTTCGTGCATTTGTTTGCTCATTTCATTCAAAAACAACTCGGATAGATTTTTCGTAAAGAATGATAGTAAATACTAAATTATTCAAATGCAAACCTAAATTTGAATTCAATTTAAGATATTTCTCCACAATCTTTGTTTGCACCTAATACTCATGTTTCGTGCTTTTGTTTTCTCATTTCATTCAAAAACAACTCGGATAGATTTTTCGTAAAGAATGACAGTAAATACTATATTATTCAAATGCAAACCTAAATTTGAATTCAATTTAAGATATTTCTCCACAATCTTTGTTTGCACCTAATACTCATCTTTCGTGCATTTGTTTGCTCATTTCATTCAAAAACAACTCGGATATATTTTTCGTAAAGAATGATAGTAAATACTAAATTATTCAAATGCAAACCTAAATTTGAATTCAATTTAAGATATTTCTCCACAATCTTTGTTTGCACCTAATACTCATGTTTCGTGCATTTGTTTGCTCATTTCATTCAAAAACAACTCGGATAGATTTTTCGTAAAGAATGATAGTAAATACTAAATTATTCAAATGCCAACCTAAATTTGAATTCAATTTAAGATATTTCTCCACAATCTTTGTTTGCACCTAATACTCATGTTTCGTGCTTTTGTTTGCTCATTTCATTCAAAAACAACTCGGATAGATTTTTCGTAAAGAATGATAGTAAATACTAAATTATTCAAATGCAAACCAAAATTTGTATTCATTCAAAATATTTCTCCACAATCTCTGTTTGCACCTAATACTCATGTTTCGTGCATTTGTTTGCTCATTTCATTCAAAAACAACTCGGATAGATTTTTCGTAAAGAATGATAGTAAATACTAAATTATTCAAATGCAAACCTAAATTTGAATTCAATTTAAGATATTTCTCCACAATCTTTGTTTGCACCTAATACTCATGTTTCGTGCTTTTGTTTTCTCATTTCATTCAAAAACAACTCGGATAGATTTTTCGTAAAGAATGATAGTAAATACTAAATTATTCAAATGCAAACCAAAATTTGTATTCATTCAAAATATTTCTCCACAATCTCTGTTTGCACCTAATACTCATGTTTCGTGCATTTGTTTGCTCATTTCATTCAAAAACAACTCGGATAGATTTTTCGTAAAGAATGATAGTAAATACTAAATTATTCAAATGCAAACCTAAATTTGAATTCAATTTAAGATATTTCTCCACAATCTTTGTTTGCACCTAATACTCATGTTTCGTGCTTTTGTTTTCTCATTTCATTCAAAAACAACTCGGATAGATTTTTCGTAAAGAATGACAGTAAATACTATATTATTCAAATGCAAACCTAAATTTGAATTCAATTTAAGATATTTCTCCACAATCTTTGTTTGCACCTAATACTCATGTTTCGTGCATTTGTTTGCTCATTTCATTCAAAAACAACTCGGATAGATTTTTCGTAAAGAATGATAGTAAATACCAAATTATTCAAATGCAAACCAAAATTTGAATTCAATTTAAAATATTTCTCCAAAATCTTTGTTTGCACCTAATACTCATGTTTCGTGCTTTTGTTTTCTCATTTCATTCAAAAACAACTCGGATAGATTTTTCGTAAAGAATGACAGTAAATACTATATTATTCAAATGCAAACCTAAATTTGAATTCAATTTAAGATATTTCTCCACAATCTTTGTTTGCACCTAATACTCATGTTTCGTGCATTTGTTTGCTCATTTCATTCAAAAACAACTCGGATAGATTTTTCGTAAAGAATGATAGTAAATACTAAATTATTCAAATGCAAACCTAAATTTGAATTCAATTTAAGATATTTCTCCACAATCTTTGTTTGCACCTAATACTCATGTTTCGTGCATTTGTTTGCTCATTTCATTCAAAAACAACTCGGATAGATTTTTCGTAAAGAATGATAGTAAATACTAAATTATTCAAATGCAAACCAAAATTTGTATTCAATTAAAAATATTTGTCCAGAATCTCTGTTTGCACCTAAAATTCATGTTTCGTGCATTTGTTTCCTGATTTCATTCAAAAACAACTCGGATAGATTTTTCGTAAAGAATGACAGTAAATACTATATTATTCAAATGCAAACCTAAATTTGAATTCAATTTAAGATATTTCTCCACAATCTTTGTTTGCACCTAAAACTCATGTTTCGTGCATTTGTTTGCTCATTTCATTCAAAAACAACTCGGATAGATTTTTCGTAAAGAATGATAGTAAATACTAAATTATTCAAATGCAAACCTAAATTTGAATTCAATTTAAGATATTTCTCCACAATCTTTGTTTGCACCTAATACTCATGTTTCGTGCTTTTGTTTTCTCATTTCATTCAAAAACAACTCGGATAGATTTTTCGTAAAGAATGACAGTAAATACTATATTATTCAAATGCAAACCTAAATTTGAATTCAATTTAAGATATTTCTCCACAATCTTTGTTTGCACCTAATACTCATGTTTCGTGCATTTGTTTGCTCATTTCATTCAAAAACAACTCGGATATATTTTTCGTAAAGAATGATAGTAAATACTAAATTATTCAAATGCAAACCTAAATTTGAATTCAATTTAAGATATTTCTCCACAATCTTTGTTTGCACCTAATACTCATGTTTCGTGCATTTGTTTGCTCATTTCATTCAAAAACAACTCGGATAGATTTTTCGTAAAGAATGATAGTAAATACTAAATTATTCAAATGCAAACCAAAATTTGTATTCAATTAAAAATATTTGTCCAGAATCTCTGTTTGCACCTAAAATTCATGTTTCGTGCATTTGTTTCCTGATTTCATTCAAAAACAACTCGGATAGATTTTTCGTAAAGAATGACAGTAAATACTATATTATTCAAATGCAAACCTAAATTTGAATTCAATTTAAGATATTTCTCCACAATCTTTGTTTGCACCTAATACTCATGTTTCGTGCATTTGTTTGCTCATTTCATTCAAAAACAACTCGGATAGATTTTTCGTAAAGAATGATAGTAAATACTAAATTATTCAAATGCAAACCAAAATTTGAATTCAATTCAAAATATTTGTCCAGAATCTCTGTTTGCACCTAAAATTCATGTTTCGTGCATTTGTTTCCTGATTTCATTCAAAAACAACTCGGATAGATTTTTCGTAAAGAATGATAGTAAATACTAAATTATTCAAATGCAAACCAAAATTTGAATTCAATTAAAAATATTTGTCCAGAATCTCTGTTTGCACGTAAAATTCATGTTTCGTGCATTTGTTTCCTGATTTCATTCAAAAACAACTCGGATAGATTTTTCGTAAAGAATGACAGTAAATACTATATTATTCAAATGCAAACCTAAATTTGAATTCAATTTAAGATATTTCTCCACAATCTTTGTTTGCACCTAAAACTCATGTTTCGTGCATTTGTTTGCTCATTTCATTCAAAAACAACTCGGATAGATTTTTCGTAAAGAATGATAGTAAATACTAAATTATTCAAATGCAAACCTAAATTTGAATTCAATTTAAGATATTTCTCCACAATCTTTGTTTGCACCTAATACTCATGTTTCGTGCTTTTGTTTTCTCATTTCATTCAAAAACAACTCGGATAGATTTTTCGTAAAGAATGACAGTAAATACTATATTATTCAAATGCAAACCTAAATTTGAATTCAATTTAAGATATTTCTCCACAATCTTTGTTTGCACCTAATACTCATGTTTCGTGCATTTGTTTGCTCATTTCATTCAAAAACAACTCGGATAGATTTTTCGTAAAGAATGATAGTAAATACTAAATTATTCAAATGCAAACCTAAATTTGAATTCAATTTAAGATATTTCTCCACAATCTTTGTTTGCACCTAATACTCATGTTTCGTGCATTTGTTTGCTCATTTCATTCAAAAACAACTCGGATAGATTTTTCGTAAAGAATGATAGTAAATACTAAATTATTCAAATGCAAACCAAAATTTGTATTCAATTAAAAATATTTGTCCAGAATCTCTGTTTGCACCTAAAATTCATGTTTCGTGCATTTGTTTCCTGATTTCATTCAAAAACAACTCGGATAGATTTTTCGTAAAGAATGACAGTAAATACTATATTATTCAAATGCAAACCTAAATTTGAATTCAATTTAAGATATTTCTCCACAATCTTTGTTTGCACCTAATACTCATGTTTCGTGCATTTGTTTGCTCATTTCATTCAAAAACAACTCGGATAGATTTTTCGTAAAGAATGATAGTAAATACTAAATTATTCAAATGCAAACCAAAATTTGAATTCAATTCAAAATATTTGTCCAGAATCTCTGTTTGCACCTAAAATTCATGTTTCGTGCATTTGTTTGCTGATTTCATTCAAAAACAACTCGGATAGATTTTTCGTAAAGAATGACAGTAAATACTATATTATTCAAATGCAAACCTAAATTTGAATTCAATTTAAGATATTTCTCCACAATCTTTGTTTGCACCTAAAACTCATGTTTCGTGCATTTGTTTGCTCATTTCATTCAAAAACAACTCGGATAGATTTTTCGTAAAGAATGATAGTAAATACTAAATTATTCAAATGCAAACCTAAATTTGAATTCAATTTAAGATATTTCTCCACAATCTTTGTTTGCACCTAATACTCATGTTTCGTGCTTTTGTTTTCTCATTTCATTCAAAAACAACTCGGATAGATTTTTCGTAAAGAATGACAGTAAATACTATATTATTCAAATGCAAACCTAAATTTGAATTCAATTTAAGATATTTCTCCACAATCTTTGTTTGCACCTAATACTCATGTTTCGTGCATTTGTTTGCTCATTTCATTCAAAAACAACTCGGATAGATTTTTCGTAAAGAATGATAGTACATACTAAATTATTCAAATGCAAACCAAAATTTGAATTCAATTCAAAATATTTGTCCAGAATCTCTGTTTGCACCTAAAATTCATGTTTCGTGCATTTGTTTGCTGATTTCATTCAAAAACAACTCGGATAGATTTTTCGTAAAGAATGACAGTAAATACTATATTATTCAAATGCAAACCTAAATTTGAATTCAATTTAAGATATTTCTCCACAATCTTTGTTTGCACCTAAAACTCATGTTTCGTGCATTTGTTTGCTCATTTCATTCAAAAACAACTCGGATAGATTTTTCGTAAAGAATGATAGTAAATACTAAATTATTCAAATGCAAACCTAAATTTGAATTCAATTTAAGATATTTCTCCACAATCTTTGTTTGCACCTAATACTCATGTTTCGTGCTTTTGTTTTCTCATTTCATTCAAAAACAACTCGGATAGATTTTTCGTAAAGAATGACAGTAAATACTATATTATTCAAATGCAAACCTAAATTTGAATTCAATTTAAGATATTTCTCCACAATCTTTGTTTGCACCTAATACTCATGTTTCGTGCATTTGTTTGCTCATTTCATTCAAAAACAACTCGGATAGATTTTTCGTAAAGAATGATAGTAAATACTAAATTATTCAAATGCAAACCTAAATTTGAATTCAATTTAAGATATTTCTCCACAATCTTTGTTTGCACCTAATACTCATGTTTCGTGCATTTGTTTGCTCATTTCATTCAAAAACAACTCGGATAGATTTTTCGTAAAGAATGATAGTAAATACTAAATTATTCAAATGCAAACCAAAATTTGTATTCAATTAAAAATATTTGTCCAGAATCTCTGTTTGCACCTAAAATTCATGTTTCGTGCATTTGTTTCCTGATTTCATTCAAAAACAACTCGGATAGATTTTTCGTAAAGAATGACAGTAAATACTATATTATTCAAATGCAAACCTAAATTTGAATTCAATTTAAGATATTTCTCCACAATCTTTGTTTGCACCTAATACTCATGTTTCGTGCATTTGTTTGCTCATTTCATTCAAAAACAACTCGGATAGATTTTTCGTAAAGAATGATAGTAAATACTAAATTATTCAAATGCAAACCAAAATTTGAATTCAATTCAAAATATTTGTCCAGAATCTCTGTTTGCACCTAAAATTCATGTTTCGTGCATTTGTTGGCTGATTTCATTCAAAAACAACTCGGATAGATTTTTCGTAAAGAATGACAGTAAATACTATATTATTCAAATGCAAACCTAAATTTGAATTCAATTTAAGATATTTCTCCACAATCTTTGTTTGCACCTAAAACTCATGTTTCGTGCATTTGTTTGCTCATTTCATTCAAAAACAACTCGGATAGATTTTTCGTAAAGAATGATAGTAAATACTAAATTATTCAAATGCAAACCTAAATTTGAATTCAATTTAAGATATTTCTCCACAATCTTTGTTTGCACCTAATACTCATGTTTCGTGCTTTTGTTTTCTCATTTCATTCAAAAACAACTCGGATAGATTTTTCGTAAAGAATGACAGTAAATACTATATTATTCAAATGCAAACCTAAATTTGAATTCAATTTAAGATATTTCTCCACAATCTTTGTTTGCACCTAATACTCATGTTTCGTGCATTTGTTTGCTCATTTCATTCAAAAACAACTCGGATAGATTTTTCGTAAAGAATGATAGTACATACTAAATTATTCAAATGCAAACCAAAATTTGAATTCAATTCAAAATATTTGTCCAGAATCTCTGTTTGCACCTAAAATTCATGTTTCGTGCATTTGTTTGCTGATTTCATTCAAAAACAACTCGGATAGATTTTTCGTAAAGAATGACAGTAAATACTATATTATTCAAATGCAAACCTAAATTTGAATTCAATTTAAGATATTTCTCCACAATCTTTGTTTGCACCTAATACTCATGTTTCGTGCTTTTGTTTGCTCATTTCATTCAAAAACAACTCGGTTAGATTTTCCGTAAAGAATGATAGTAAATACTAAATTATTCAAATGCAAACCAAAATTTGTATTCAATTCAAAATATTTCTCCACAATCTCTGCTTGCACCTAATACTCATGTTTCGTGCATTTGTTTGCTCATTTCATTCAAAAACAACTCGGAGAGATTTTTCGTAAAGAATGACAGTAAATACTATATTATTCAAATGCAAACCTAAATTTGAATTCAATTTAAGATATTTCTCCACAATCTTTGTTTGCACCTAATACTCATGTTTCGTGCATTTGTTTGCTCATTTCATTCAAAAACAACTCGGATAGATTTTTCGTAAAGAATGATAGTAAATACTAAATTATTCAAATGCAAACCAAAATTTGTATTCAATTGAAAATATTTGTCCAGAATCTCTGTTTGCACCTAAAATTCATGTTTCGTGCATTTGTTTCCTGATTTCATTCAAAAACAACTCGGATAGATTTTTCGTAAAGAATGACAGTAAATACTATATTATTCAAATGCAAACCTAAATTTGAATTCAATTTAAGATATTTCTCCACAATCTTTGTTTGCACCTAAAACTCATGTTTCGTGCATTTGTTTGCTCATTTCATTCAAAAACAACTCGGATAGATTTTTCGTAAAGAATGATAGTAAATACTAAATTATTCAAATGCAAACCTAAATTTGAATTCAATTTAAGATATTTCTCCACAATCTTTGTTTGCACCTAATACTCATGTTTCGTGCTTTTGTTTTCTCATTTCATTCAAAAACAACTCGGATAGATTTTTCGTAAAGAATGACAGTAAATACTATATTATTCAAATGCAAACCTAAATTTGAATTCAATTTAAGATATTTCTCCACAATCTTTGTTTGCACCTAATACTCATGTTTCGTGCATTTGTTTGCTCATTTCATTCAAAAACAACTCGGATAGATTTTTCGTAAAGAATGATAGTAAATACTAAATTATTCAAATGCAAACCTAAATTTGAATTCAATTTAAGATATTTCTCCACAATCTTTGTTTGCACCTAATACTCATGTTTCGTGCATTTGTTTGCTCATTTCATTCAAAAACAACTCGGATAGATTTTTCTTAAAGAATGATAGTAAATACTAAATTATTCAAATGCAAACCAAAATTTGTATTCAATTAAAAATATTTGTCCAGAATCTCTGTTTGCACCTAAAATTCATGTTTCGTGCATTTGTTTCCTGATTTCATTCAAAAACAACTCGGATAGATTTTTCGT
This sequence comes from Juncus effusus, assembly GCA_027726005.1. Taxonomy (NCBI): domain Eukaryota; kingdom Viridiplantae; phylum Streptophyta; class Magnoliopsida; order Poales; family Juncaceae; genus Juncus; species Juncus effusus. The sequence continues at coordinate 6,598,565 of CM050893.1, forward strand.
AAAGAATGACAGTAAATACTATATTATTCAAATGCAAACCTAAATTTAAATTCAATTTAAGATACTTCACCACAATCTTTGTTTGCACCTAAAACTCATGTTTCGTGCATTTGTTTGCTCATTTCATTCAAAAACAACTCGGATAGATTTTTCGTAAAGAATGATAGTAAATACTAAATTATTCAAATGCAAACCTAAATTTGAATTCAATTTAAGATATTTCACCACAATCTTTGTTTGCACCTAATACTCATGTTTCGTGCATTTGTTTCCTGATTTCATTCAAAAACAACTCGGATAGATTTTTCGTAAAGAATGACAGTAAATACTATATTATTCAAATGCAAACCTAAATTTGAATTCAATTTAAGATATTTCCCCACAATCTTTGTTTGCACCTAAAACTCATGTTTCGTGCATTTGTTTGCTCATTTCATTCAAAAACAACTCGGATAGATTTTTCGTAAAGAATGATAGTAAATACTAAATTATTCAAATGCAAACCTAAATTTGAATTCAATTTAAGATATTTCTCCACAATCTTTGTTTGCACCTAATACTCATGTTTCGTGCTTTTGTTTTCTCATTTCATTCAAAAACAACTCGGATAGATTTTTCGTAAAGAATGACAGTAAATACTATATTATTCAAATGCGAACCTAAATTTGAATTCAATTTAAGATATTTCTCCACAATCTTTGTTTGCACCTAATACTCATGTTTCGTGCATTTGTTTGCTCATTTCATTCAAAAACAACTCGGATAGATTTTTCGTAAAGAATGATAGTAAATACTAAATTATTCAAATGCAAACCAAAATTTGAATTCAATTCAAAATATTTGTCCAGAATCTCTGTTTGCACCTAAAATTCATGTTTCGTGCATTTGTTTGCTGATTTCATTCAAAAACAACTCGGATAGATTTTTCGTAAAGAATGACAGTAAATACTATATTATTCAAATGCAAACCTAAATTTGAATTCAATTTAAGATATTTCTCCACAATCTTTGTTTGCACCTAATACTCATGTTTCGTGCTTTTGTTTGCTCATTTCATTCAAAAACAACTCGGTTAGATTTTCCGTAAAGAATGATAGTAAATACTAAATTATTCAAATGCAAACCAAAATTTGTATTCAATTCAAAATATTTCTCCACAATCTCTGTTTGCACCTAATACTCATGTTTCGTGCATTTGTTTGCTCATTTCATTCAAAAACAACTCGGAGAGATTTTTCGTAAAGAATGACAGTAAATACTATATTATTCAAATGCAAACCTAAATTTGAATTCAATTTAAGATATTTCTCCACAATCTTTGTTTGCACCTAATACTCATGTTTCGTGCATTTGTTTGCTCATTTCATTCAAAAACAACTCGGATAGATTTTTCGTAAAGAATGATAGTAAATACTAAATTATTCAAATGCAAACCAAAATTTGAATTCAATTCAAAATATTTGTCCAGAATCTCTGTTTGCACCTAAAATTCATGTTTCGTGCATTTGTTTGCAGATTTCATTCAAAAACAACTCGGATAGATTTTTCGTAAAGAATGACAGTAAATACTATATTATTCAAATGCAAACCTAAATTTGAATTCAATTTAAGATATTTCTCCACAATCTTTGTTTGCACCTAAAACTCATGTTTCGTGCATTTGTTTGCTCATTTCATTCAAAAACAACTCGGATAGATTTTTCGTAAAGAATGATAGTAAATACTAAATTATTCAAATGCAAACCAAAATTAGAATTCAATTCAAAATATTTGTCCAGAATCTCTGTTTGCACCTAAAATTCATGTTTCGTGCATTTGTTTGCTGATTTCATTAAAAAACAACTCGGATAGATTTTTCGTAAAGAATGACAGTAAATACTATATTATTCAAATGCAAACCTAAATTTGAATTCAATTTAAGATATTTCTCCACAATCTTTGTTTGCACCTAAAACTCATGTTTCGTGCATTTGTTTGCTCATTTCATTCAAAAACAACTCGGATAGATTTTCCGTAAAGAATGATAGTAAATACTAAATTATTCAAATGCAAACCAAAATTTGTATTCAATTCAAAATATTTCTCCACAGTCTCTGTTTGCACCTAATACTCATGTTTCGTGCTTTTGTTTTCTCATTTCATTCAAAAACAACTCGGATAGATTTTTCGTAAAGAATGACAGTAAATACTATATTATTCAAATGCAAACCTAAATTTGAATTCAATTTAAGATATTTCTCCACAATCTTTGTTTGCACCTAATACTCATGTTTCGTGCTTTTGTTTGCTCATTTCATTCAAAAACAACTCGGTTAGATTTTCCGTAAAGAATGATAGTAAATACTAAATTATTCAAATGCAAACCAAAATTTGTATTCAATTCAAAATATTTCTCCACAATCTCTGTTTGCACCTAATACTCATGTTTCGTGCATTTGTTTGCTCATTTCATTCAAAAACAACTCGGAGAGATTTTTCGTAAAGAATGACAGTAAATACTATATTATTCAAATGCAAACCTAAATTTGAATTCAATTTAAGATATTTCTCCACAATCTTTGTTTGCACCTAATACTCATGTTTCGTGCATTTGTTTGCTCATTTCATTCAAAAACAACTCGGATAGATTTTTTGTAAAGAATGATAGTAAATACTAAATTATTCAAATGCAAACCAAAATTTGAATTCAATTCAAAATATTTGTCCAGAATCTCTGTTTGCACCTAAAATTCATGTTTCGTGCATTTGTTTGCTGATTTCATTCAAAAACAACTCGGATAGATTTTTCGTAAAGAATGACAGTAAATACTATATTATTCAAATGCAAACCTAAATTTGAATTCAATTTAAGATATTTCTCCACAATCTTTGTTTGCACCTAAAACTCATGTTTCGTGCATTTGTTTGCTCATTTCATTCAAAAACAACTCGGATAGATTTTTCGTAAAGAATGATAGTAAATACTAAATTATTCAAATGCAAACCTAAATTTGAATTCAATTTAAGATATTTCTCCACAATCTTTGTTTGCACCTAATACTCATGTTTCGTGCTTTTGTTTTCTGATTTCATTCAAAAACAACTCGGATAGATTTTTCGTAAAGAATGACAGTAAATACTATATTATTCAAATGCAAACCTAAATTTGAATTCAATTTAAGATATTTCTCCACAATCTTTGTTTGCACCTAATACTCATGTTTCGTGCTTTTGTTTGCTCATTTCATTCAAAAACAACTCGGATAGATTTTTCGTAAAGAATGATAGTAAATACTAAATTATTCAAATGCAAACCAAAATTTGTATTCAATTCAAAATATTTCTGCACAATCTCTGTTTGCACCTAATACTCATGTTTCGTGCATTTGTTTGCTCATTTCATTCAAAAACAACTCGGATAGATTTTTCGTAAAGAATGATAGTAAATACTAAATTATTCAAATGCAAACCTAAATTTGAATTCAATTTAAGATATTTCTCCACAATCTTTGTTTGCACCTAATACTCATGTTTCGTGCATTTGTTTTCTCATTTCATTCAAAAACAACTCGGATAGATTTTTCGTAAAGAATGACAGTAAATACTATATTATTCAAATGCAAACCTAAATTTGTATTCAATTAAAAATATTTGTCCAGAATCTCTGTTTGCACCTAAAATTCATGTTTCGTGCATTTGTTTCCTGATTTCATTCAAAAACAACTCGGATAGATTTTTCGTAAAGAATGACAGTAAATACTATATTATTCAAATGCAAACCTAAATTTGAATTCAATTTAAGATATTTCTCCACAATCTTTGTTTGCACCTAATACTCATGTTTCGTGCATTTGTTTGCTCATTTCATTCAAAAACAACTCGGATAGATTTTTCGTAAAGAATGATAGTAAATACTAAATTATTCAAATGCAAACCAAAATTTGTATTCAATTAAAAATATTTGTCCAGAATCTCTGTTTGCACCTAAAATTCATGTTTCGTGCATTTGTTTTCTGATTTCATTCAAAAACAACTCGGATAGATTTTTCGTAAAGAATGACAGTGAATACTATATTATTCAAATGCAAACCTAAATTTGAATTCAATTTAAGATATTTCTCCACAATCTTTGTTTGCACCTAATACTCATGTTTCGTGCTTTTGTTTGCTCATTTCATTCAAAAACAACTCGGATAGATTTTCCGTAAAGAATGATAGTAAATACTAAATTATTCAAATGCAAACCAAAATTTGTATTCAATTCAAAATATTTCTCCACAATCTCTGTTTGCACCTAATACTCATGTTTCGTGCATTTGTTTGCTCATTTCATTCAAAAACAACTCGGAGAGATTTTTCGTAAAGAATGACAGTAAATACTATATTATTCAAATGCAAACCTAAATTTGAATTCAATTTAAGATATTTCTCCACAATCTTTGTTTGCACCTAATACTCATGTTTCGTGCATTTGTTTGCTCATTTCATTCAAAAACAACTCGGATAGATTTTTTGTAAAGAATGATAGTAAATACTAAATTATTCAAATGCAAACCAAAATTTGAATTCAATTCAAAATATTTGTCCAGAATCTCTGTTTGCACCTAAAATTCATGTTTCGTGCATTTGTTTGCTGATTTCATTCAAAAACAACTCGGATAGATTTTTCGTAAAGAATGACAGTAAATACTATATTATTCAAATGCAAACCTAAATTTGAATTCAATTTAAGATATTTCTCCACAATCTTTGTTTGCACCTAAAACTCATGTTTCGTGCATTTGTTTGCTCATTTCATTCAAAAACAACTCGGATAGATTTTTCGTAAAGAATGATAGTAAATACTAAATTATTCAAATGCAAACCTAAATTTGAATTCAATTTAAGATATTTCTCCACAATCTTTGTTTGCACCTAATACTCATGTTTCGTGCTTTTGTTTTCTGATTTCATTCAAAAACAACTCGGATAGATTTTTCGTAAAGAATGACAGTAAATACTATATTATTCAAATGCAAACCTAAATTTGAATTCAATTTAAGATATTTCTCCACAATCTTTGTTTGCACCTAATACTCATGTTTCGTGCTTTTGTTTGCTCATTTCTTTCAAAAACAACTCGGATAGATTTTTCGTAAAGAATGATAGTAAATACTAAATTATTCAAATGCAAACCAAAATTTGTATTCAATTCAAAATATTTCTCCACAATCTCTGTTTGCACCTAATACTCATGTTTCGTGCATTTGTTTGCTCATTTCATTCAAAAACAACTCGGATAGATTTTTCGTAAAGAATGATAGTAAATACTAAATTATTCAAATGCAAACCTAAATTTGAATTCAATTTAAGATATTTCTCCACAATCTTTGTTTGCACCTAATACTCATGTTTCGTGCATTTGTTTTCTCATTTCATTCAAAAACAACTCGGATAGATTTTTCGTAAAGAATGACAGTAAATACTATATTATTCAAATGCAAACCTAAATTTGTATTCAATTAAAAATATTTGTCCAGAATCTCTGTTTGCACCTAAAATTCATGTTTCGTGCATTTGTTTCCTGATTTCATTCAAAAACAACTCGGATAGATTTTTCGTAAAGAATGACAGTAAATACTATATTATTCAAATGCAAACCTAAATTTGAATTCAATTTAAGATATTTCTCCACAATCTTTGTTTGCACCTAATACTCATGTTTCGTGCATTTGTTTGCTCATTTCATTCAAAAACAACTCGGATAGATTTTTCGTAAAGAATGATAGTAAATACTAAATTATTCAAATGCAAACCAAAATTTGTATTCAATTAAAAATATTTGTCCAGAATCTCTGTTTGCACCTAAAATTCATGTTTCGTGCATTTGTTTTCTGATTTCATTCAAAAACAACTCGGATAGATTTTTCGTAAAGAATGACAGTGAATACTATATTATTCAAATGCAAACCTAAATTTGAATTCAATTTAAGATATTTCTCCACAATCTTTGTTTGCACCTAATACTCATGTTTCGTGCTTTTGTTTGCTCATTTCATTCAAAAACAACTCGGATAGATTTTTCGTAAAGAATGATAGTAAATACTAAATTATTCAAATGCAAACCAAAATTTGTATTCAATTCAAAATATTTCTCCACAATCTCTGTTTGCACCTAATACTCATGTTTCGTGCATTTCTTTGCTCATTTCATTCAAAAACAACTCGGATAGATTTTTCGTAAAGAATGATAGTAAATACTAAATTATTCAAATGCAAACCTAAATTTGAATTCAATTTAAGATATTTCTCCACAATCTTTGTTTGCACCTAATACTCATGTTTCGTGCTTTTGTTTTCTCATTTCATTCAAAAACAACTCGGATAGATTTTTCGTAAAGAATGACAGTAAATACTATATTATTCAAATGCAAACCTAAATTTGTATTCAATTAAAAATATTTGTCCAGAATCTCTGTTTGCACCTAAAATTCATGTTTCGTGCATTTGTTTCCTGATTTCATTCAAAAACAACTCGGATAGATTTTTCGTAAAGAATGACAGTAAATACTATATTATTCAAATGCAAACCTAAATTTGAATTCAATTTAAGATATTTCTCCACAATCTTTGTTTGCACCTAATACTCATGTTTCGTGCATTTGTTTGCTCATTTCATTCAAAAACAACTCGGATAGATTTTTCGTAAAGAATGATAGTAAATACTAAATTATTCAAATGCAAACCAAAATTTGTATTCAATTAAAAATATTTGTCCAGAATCTCTGTTTGCACCTAAAATTCATGTTTCGTGCATTTGTTTCCTGATTTCATTCAAAAACAACTCGGATAGATTTTTCGTAAAGAATGACAGTAAATACTATATTATTCAAATGCAAACCTAAATTTGAATTCAATTTAAGATATTTCTCCACAATCTTTGTTTGCACCTAAAACTCATGTTTCGTGCATTTGTTTGCTCATTTCATTCAAAAACAACTCGGATAGATTTTTCGTAAAGAATGATAGTAAATACTAAATTATTCAAATGCAAACCTAAATTTGAATTCAATTTAAGATATTGCTCCACAATCTTTGTTTGCACCTAATACTCATGTTTCGTGCTTTTGTTTTCTCATTTCATTCAAAAACAACTCGGATAGATTTTTCGTAAAGAATGACAGTAAATACTATATTATTCAAATGCAAACCAAAATTTGAATTCAATTTAAGATATTTCTCCACAATCTTTGTTTGCACCTAAAACTCATGTTTCGTGCATTTGTTTGCTCATTTCATTCAAAAACAACTCGGATAGATTTTTCGTAAAGAATGATAGTAAATACTAAATTCTTCAAATGCAAACCTAAATTTGAATTCAATTTAAGATATTTCTCCACAATCTTTGTTTGCACCTAATACTCATGTTTCGTGCATTTGTTTGCTCATTTCATTCAAAAACAACTCGGATAGATTTTTCGTAAAGAATGATAGTAAATACTAAATTATTCAAATGCAAACCAAAATTTGTATTCAATTAAAAATATTTGTCCAGAATCTCTGTTTGCACCTAAAATTCATGTTTCGTGCATTTGTTTCCTGATTTCATTCAAAAACAACTCGGATAGATTTTTCGTAAAGAATGACAGTAAATACTATATTATTCAAATGCAAACCTAAATTTGAATTCAATTTAAGATATTTCTCCACAATCTTTGTTTGCACCTAAAACTCATGTTTCGTGCATTTGTTTGCTCATTTCATTCAAAAACAACTCGGATAGATTTTTCGTAAAGAATGATAGTAAATACTAAATTATTCAAATGCAAACCTAAATTTGAATTCAATTTAAGATATTTCTCCACAATCTTTGTTTGCACCTAATACTCATGTTTCGTGCTTTTGTTTTCTCATTTCATTCAAAAACAACTCGGATAGATTTTTCGTAAAGAATGACAGTAAATACTATATTATTCAAATGCAAACCAAAATTTGAATTCAATTTAAGATATTTCTCCACAATCTTTGTTTGCACCTAAAACTCATGTTTCGTGCATTTGTTTGCTCATTTCATTCAAAAACAACTCGGATAGATTTTTCGTAAAGAATGATAGTAAATACTAAATTCTTCAAATGCAGACCTAAATTTGAATTCAATTTAAGATATTTCTCCACAATCTTTGTTTGCACCTAATACTCATGTTTCGTGCTTTTGTTTTCTCATTTCATTCAAAAACAACTCGGATAGATTTTTCGTAAAGAATGACAGTAAATACTATATTATTCAAATGCAAACCTAAATTTGAATTCAATTTAAGATATTTCTCCACAATCTTTGTTTGCACCTAATACTCATGTTTCGTGCATTTGTTTGCTCATTTCATTCAAAAACAACTCGGATAGATTTTTCGTAAAGAATGATAGTAAATACTAAATTATTCAAATGCAAACCTAAATTTGAATTCAATTTAAGATATTTCTCCACAATCTTTGTTTGCACCTAATACTCATGTTTCGTGCATTTGTTTGAACTCGGATAGATTTTTCGTAAAGAATGATAGTAAATACTAAATTATTCAAATGCAAACCAAAATTTGTATTCAATTAAAAATATTTGTCCAGAATCTCTGTTTGCACCTAAAATTCATGTTTCGTGCATTTGTTTCCTGATTTCATTCAAAAACAACTCGGATAGATTTTTCGTAAAGAATGACATTAAATACTATATTATTCAAATGCAAACCAAAATTTGAATTCAATTTAAGATATTTCTCCACAATCTTTGTTTGCACCTAATACTCATGTTTCGTGCATTTGTTTGCTCATTTCATTCAAAAACAACTCGGATAGATTTTTCGTAAAGAATGATAGTAAATACTAAATTATTCAAATGCAAACCAAAATTTGAATTCAATTCAAAATATTTGTCCAGAATCTCTGTTTGCACCTAAAATTCATGTTTCGTGCATTTGTTTGCTGATTTCATTCAAAAACAACTCGGATAGATTTTTCGTAAAGAATGACAGTAAATACTATATTATTCAAATGCAAACCTAAATTTGAATTCAATTTAAGATATTTCTCCACAATCTTTGTTTGCACCTAAAACTCATGTTTCGTGCATTTGTTTGCTCATTTCATTCAAAAACAACTCGGATAGATTTTTCGTAAAGAATGATAGTAAATACTAAATTATTCAAATGCAAACCAAAATTAGAATTCAATTCAAAATATTTGTCCAGAATCTCTGTTTGCACCTAAAATTCATGTTTCGTGCATTTGTTTGCTGATTTCATTCAAAAACAACTCGGATAGATTTTTCGTAAAGAATGACAGTAAATACTATATTATTCAAATGCAAACCTAAATTTGAATTCAATTTAAGATATTTCTCCACAATCTTTGTTTGCACCTAAAACTCATGTTTCGTGCATTTGTTTGCTCATTTCATTCAAAAACAACTCGGATAGATTTTTCGTAAAGAATGATAGTAAATACTAAATTATTCAAATGCAAACCTAAATTTGAATTCAATTTAAGATATTTCTCCACAATCTTTGTTTGCACCTAATACTCATGTTTCGTGCTTTTGTTTTCTCATTTCATTCAAAAACAACTCGGATAGATTTTTCGTAAAGAATGACAGTAAATACTATATTATTCAAATGCAAACCAAAATTTGAATTCAATTTAAGATATTTCTCCACAATCTTTGTTTGCACCTAAAACTCATGTTTCGTGCATTTGTTTGCTCATTTCATTCAAAAACAACTCGGATAGATTTTTCGTAAAGAATGATAGTAAATACTAAATTCTTCAAATGCAGACCTAAATTTGAATTCAATTTAAGATATTTCTCCACAATCTTTGTTTGCACCTAATACTCATGTTTCGTGCTTTTGTTTTCTCATTTCATTCAAAAACAACTCGGATAGATTTTTCGTAAAGAATGACAGTAAATACTATATTATTCAAATGCAAACCTAAATTTGAATTCAATTTAAGATATTTCTCCACAATCTTTGTTTGCACCTAATACTCATGTTTCGTGCATTTGTTTGCTCATTTCATTCAAAAACAACTCGGATAGATTTTTCGTAAAGAATGATAGTAAATACTAAATTATTCAAATGCAAACCTAAATTTGAATTCAATTTAAGATATTTCTCCACAATCTTTGTTTGCACCTAATACTCATGTTTCGTGCATTTGTTTGAACTCGGATAGATTTTTCGTAAAGAATGATAGTAAATACTAAATTATTCAAATGCAAACCAAAATTTGTATTCAATTAAAAATATTTGTCCAGAATCTCTGTTTGCACCTAAAATTCATGTTTCGTGCATTTGTTTCCTGATTTCATTCAAAAACAACTCGGATAGATTTTTCGTAAAGAATGACATTAAATACTATATTATTCAAATGCAAACCAAAATTTGAATTCAATTTAAGATATTTCTCCACAATCTTTGTTTGCACCTAATACTCATGTTTCGTGCATTTGTTTGCTCATTTCATTCAAAAACAACTCGGATAGATTTTTCGTAAAGAATGATAGTAAATACTAAATTATTCAAATGCAAACCAAAATTTGAATTCAATTCAAAATATTTGTCCAGAATCTCTGTTTGCACCTAAAATTCATGTTTCGTGCATTTGTTTGCTGATTTCATTCAAAAACAACTCGGATAGATTTTTCGTAAAGAATGACAGTAAATACTATATTATTCAAATGCAAACCTAAATTTGAATTCAATTTAAGATATTTCTCCACAATCTTTGTTTGCACCTAAAACTCATGTTTCGTGCATTTGTTTGCTCATTTCATTCAAAAACAACTCGGATAGATTTTTCGTAAAGAATGATAGTAAATACTAAATTATTCAAATGCAAACCAAAATTAGAATTCAATTCAAAATATTTGTCCAGAATCTCTGTTTGCACCTAAAATTCATGTTTCGTGCATTTGTTTGCTGATTTCATTCAAAAACAACTCGGATAGATTTTTCGTAAAGAATGACAGTAAATACTATATTATTCAAATGCAAACCTAAATTTGAATTCAATTTAAGATATTTCTCCACAATCTTTGTTTGCACCTAATACTCATGTTTCGTGCTTTTGTTTGCTCATTTCATTCAAAAACAACTCGGATAGATTTTTCGTAAAGAATGATAGTAAATACTAAATTATTCAAATGCAAACCAAAATTTGTATTCAATTCAAAATATTTCTCCACAATCTCTGTTTGCACCTAATACTCATGTTTCGTGCATTTGTTTGCTCATTTCATTCAAAAACAACTCGGATAGATTTTTCGTAAAGAATGATAGTAAATACTAAATTATTCAAATGCAAACCTAAATTTGAATTCAATTTAAGATATTTCTCCACAATCTTTGTTTGCACCTAATACTCATGTTTCGTGCATTTGTTTGCTCATTTCATTCAAAAACAACTCGGATAGATTTTTCGTAAAGAATGATAGTAAATACTAAATTATTTAAATGCAAACCAAAATTTGTATTCAATTCAAAATATTTGTCCAGAATCTCTGTTTGCACCTAAAATTCATGTTTCGTGCATTTGTTTCCTGATTTCATTCAAAAACAACTCGGATAGATTTTTCGTAAAGAATGACAGTAAATACTAAATTATTCAAATGCAAACCTAAATTTGAATTCAATTTAAGATATTTCTCCACAATCTTTGTTTGCACCTAATACTCATGTTTCGTGCTTTTGTTTTCTCATTTCATTCAAAAACAACTCGGATAGAATTTTTCGTAAAGAATGACAGTAAATACTATATTATTCAAATGCAAACCTAAATTTGAATTCAATTTAAGATATTTCTCCAGAATCTCTGTTTGCACCTAAAATTCATGTTTCGTGCATTTGTTTGCTCATTTCATTCAAAAACAACTCGGATAGATTTTTCGTAAAGAATGATAGTAAATACTAAATTATTCAAATGCAAACCTAAATTTGAATTCAATTTAAGATATTTCTCCACAATCTTTGTTTGCACCTAATACTCATGTTTCGTGCATTTGTTTGCTCATTTCAATCAAAAACAACTCGGATAGATTTTTCGTAAAGAATGATAGTAAATACTAAATTATTCAAATGCAAACCAAAATTTGTATTCAATTAAAAATATTTGTCCAGAATCTCTGTTTGCACCTAAAATTCATGTTTCGTGCATTTGTTTCCTGATTTCATTCAAAAACAACTCGGATAGATTTTTCGTAAAGAATGACAGTAAATACTATATTATTCAAATGCAAACCTAAATTTGAATTCAATTTAAGATATTTCTCCACAATCTTTGTTTGCACCTAAAACTCATGTTTCGTGCATTTGTTTGCTCATTTCATTCAAAAACAACTCGGATAGATTTTTCGTAAAGAATGATAGTAAATACTAAATTATTCAAATGCAAACCTAAATTTGAATTCAATTTAAGATATTTCTGCACAATCTTTGTTTGCACCTAATACTCATGTTTCGTGCTTTTGTTTTCTCATTTCATTCAAAAACAACTCGGATAGATTTTTCGTAAAGAATGACAGTAAATACTATATTATTCAAATGCAAACCTAAATTTGAATTCAATTTAAGATATTTCTCCACAATCTTTGTTTGCACCTAATACTCAAGTTTCGTGCATTTGTTTGCTCATTTCATTCAAAAACAACTCGGATAGATTTTTCGTATAGAATGATAGTAAATACTAAATTATTCAAATGCAAACCAAAATTTGAATTCAATTCAAAATATTTGTCCAGAATCTCTGTTTGCACCTAAAATTCATGTTTCGTGCATTTGTTTGCTGATTTCATTCAAAAACAACTCGGATAGATTTTTCGTAAAGAATGACAGTAAATACTATATTATTCAAATGCAAACCTAAATTTGAATTCAATTTAAGATATTTCTCCACAATCTTTGTTTGCACCTAATACTCATGTTTCGTGCATTTGTTTGCTCATTTCATTCAAAAACAACTCGGATAGATTTTTCGTAAAGAATGATAGTAAATACTAAATTATTCAAATGCAAACCTAAATTTGAATTCAATTTAAGATATTTCTCCACAATCTTTGTTTGCACCTAATACTCATGTTTCGTGCATTTGTTTGAACTCGGATAGATTTTTCGTAAAGAATGATAGTAAATACTAAATTATTCAAATGCAAACCAAAATTTGTATTCAATTAAAAATATTTGTCCAGAATCTCTGTTTGCACCTAAAATTCATGTTTCGTGCATTTGTTTCCTGATTTCATTCAAAAACAACTCGGATAGATTTTTCGTAAAGAATGACATTAAATACTATATTATTCAAATGCAAACCAAAATTTGAATTCAATTTAAGATATTTCTCCACAATCTTTGTTTGCACCTAATACTCATGTTTCGTGCATTTGTTTGCTCATTTCATTCAAAAACAACTCGGATAGATTTTTCGTAAAGAATGATAGTAAATACTAAATTATTCAAATGCAAACCAAAATTTGAATTCAATTCAAAATATTTGTCCAGAATCTCTGTTTGCACCTAAAATTCATGTTTCGTGCATTTGTTTGCTGATTTCATTCAAAAACAACTCGGATAGATTTTTCGTAAAGAATGACAGTAAATACTATATTATTCAAATGCAAACCTAAATTTGAATTCAATTTAAGATATTTCTCCACAATCTTTGTTTGCACCTAAAACTCATGTTTCGTGCATTTGTTTGCTCATTTCATTCAAAAACAACTCGGATAGATTTTTCGTAAAGAATGATAGTAAATACTAAATTATTCAAATGCAAACCAAAATTAGAATTCAATTCAAAATATTTGTCCAGAATCTCTGTTTGCACCTAAAATTCATGTTTCGTGCATTTGTTTGCTGATTTCATTCAAAAACAACTCGGATAGATTTTTCGTAAAGAATGACAGTAAATACTATATTATTCAAATGCAAACCTAAATTTGAATTCAATTTAAGATATTTCTCCACAATCTTTGTTTGCACCTAATACTCATGTTTCGTGCTTTTGTTTGCTCATTTCATTCAAAAACAACTCGGATAGATTTTTCGTAAAGAATGATAGTAAATACTAAATTATTCAAATGCAAACCAAAATTTGTATTCAATTCAAAATATTTCTCCACAATCTCTGTTTGCACCTAATACTCATGTTTCGTGCATTTGTTTGCTCATTTCATTCAAAAACAACTCGGATAGATTTTTCGTAAAGAATGATAGTAAATACTAAATTATTCAAATGCAAACCTAAATTTGAATTCAATTTAAGATATTTCTCCACAATCTTTGTTTGCACCTAATACTCATGTTTCGTGCATTTGTTTGCTCATTTCATTCAAAAACAACTCGGATAGATTTTTCGTAAAGAATGATAGTAAATACTAAATTATTTAAATGCAAACCAAAATTTGTATTCAATTCAAAATATTTGTCCAGAATCTCTGTTTGCACCTAAAATTCATGTTTCGTGCATTTGTTTCCTGATTTCATTCAAAAACAACTCGGATAGATTTTTCGTAAAGAATGACAGTAAATACTAAATTATTCAAATGCAAACCTAAATTTGAATTCAATTTAAGATATTTCTCCACAATCTTTGTTTGCACCTAATACTCATGTTTCGTGCTTTTGTTTTCTCATTTCATTCAAAAACAACTCGGATAGAATTTTTCGTAAAGAATGACAGTAAATACTATATTATTCAAATGCAAACCTAAATTTGAATTCAATTTAAGATATTTCTCCAGAATCTCTGTTTGCACCTAAAATTCATGTTTCGTGCATTTGTTTGCTCATTTCATTCAAAAACAACTCGGATAGATTTTTCGTAAAGAATGATAGTAAATACTAAATTATTCAAATGCAAACCTAAATTTGAATTCAATTTAAGATATTTCTCCACAATCTTTGTTTGCACCTAATACTCATGTTTCGTGCATTTGTTTGCTCATTTCAATCAAAAACAACTCGGATAGATTTTTCGTAAAGAATGATAGTAAATACTAAATTATTCAAATGCAAACCAAAATTTGTATTCAATTAAAAATATTTGTCCAGAATCTCTGTTTGCACCTAAAATTCATGTTTCGTGCATTTGTTTCCTGATTTCATTCAAAAACAACTCGGATAGATTTTTCGTAAAGAATGACAGTAAATACTATATTATTCAAATGCAAACCTAAATTTGAATTCAATTTAAGATATTTCTCCACAATCTTTGTTTGCACCTAAAACTCATGTTTCGTGCATTTGTTTGCTCATTTCATTCAAAAACAACTCGGATAGATTTTTCGTAAAGAATGATAGTAAATACTAAATTATTCAAATGCAAACCTAAATTTGAATTCAATTTAAGATATTTCTGCACAATCTTTGTTTGCACCTAATACTCATGTTTCGTGCTTTTGTTTTCTCATTTCATTCAAAAACAACTCGGATAGATTTTTCGTAAAGAATGACAGTAAATACTATATTATTCAAATGCAAACCTAAATTTGAATTCAATTTAAGATATTTCTCCACAATCTTTGTTTGCACCTAATACTCAAGTTTCGTGCATTTGTTTGCTCATTTCATTCAAAAACAACTCGGATAGATTTTTCGTATAGAATGATAGTAAATACTAAATTATTCAAATGCAAACCAAAATTTGAATTCAATTCAAAATATTTGTCCAGAATCTCTGTTTGCACCTAAAATTCATGTTTCGTGCATTTGTTTGCTGATTTCATTCAAAAACAACTCGGATAGATTTTTCGTAAAGAATGACAGTAAATACTATATTATTCAAATGCAAACCTAAATTTGAATTCAATTTAAGATATTTCTCCACAATCTTTGTTTGCACCTAAAACTCATGTTTCGTGCATTTGTTTGCTCATTTCATTCAAAAACAACTCGGATAGATTTTTCGTAAAGAATGATAGTAAATACTAAATTATTCAAATGCAAACCAAAATTTGAATTCAATTCAAAATATTTGTCCAGAATCTCTGTTTGCACCTAAAATTCATGTTTCGTGCATTTGTTTCCTGATTTCATTCAAAAACAACTCGGATAGATTTTTCGTAAAGAATGACAGTAAATACTATATTATTCAAATGCAAACCTAAATTTGAATTCAATTTAAGATATTTCTCCACAATCTTTGTTTGCACCTAAAACTCATGTTTCGTGCATTTGTTTGCTCATTTCATTCAAAAACAACTCGGATAGATTTTTCGTAAAGAATGATAGTAAATACTAAATTATTCAAATGCAAACCTAAATTTGAATTCAATTTAAGATATTTCTCCACAATCTTTGTTTGCACCTAATACTCATGTTTCGTGCTTTTGTTTTCTCATTTCATTCAAAAACAACTCGGATAGATTTTTCGTAAAGAATGACAGTAAATACTATATTATTCAAATGCAAACCTAAATTTGAATTCAATTTAAGATATTTCTCCACAATCTTTGTTTGCACCTAATACTCATGTTTCGTGCATTTGTTTGCTCATTTCATTCAAAAACAACTCGGATAGATTTTTCGTAAAGAATGATAGTAAATACTAAATTATTCAAATGCAAACCAAAATTTGTATTCAATTCAAAATATTTGTCCAGAATCTCTGTTTGCACCTAAAATTCATGTTTCGTGCATTTGTTTGCTGATTTCATTCAAAAACAACTCGGATAGATTTTTCGTAAAGAATGACAGTAAATACTATATTATTCAAATGCAAACCTAAATTTGAATTCAATTTAAGATATTTCTCCACAATCTTTGTTTGCACCTAAAACTCATGTTTCGTGCATTTGTTTGCTCATTTCATTCAAAAACAACTCGGATAGATTTTTCGTAAAGAATGATAGTAAATACTAAATTATTCAAATGCAAACCTAAATTTGAATTCAATTTAAGATATTTCTCCACAATCTTTGTTTGCACCTAATACTCATGTTTCGTGCTTTTGTTTTCTCATTTCATTCAAAAACAACTCGGATAGATTTTTCGTAAAGAATGACAGTAAATACTATATTATTCAAATGCAAACCTAAATTTGAATTCAATTTAAGATATTTCTCCACAATCTTTGTTTGCACCTAATACTCATGTTTCGTGCATTTGTTTGCTCATTTCATTCAAAAACAACTCGGATAGATTTTTCGTAAAGAATGATAGTAAATACTAAATTATTCAAATGCAAACCAAAATTTGAATTCAATTCAAAATATTTGTCCAGAATCTCTGTTTGCACCTAAAATTCATGTTTCGTGCATTTGTTTCCTGATTTCATTCAAAAACAACTCGGATAGATTTTTCGTAAAGAATGACAGTAAATACTATATTATTCAAATGCAAACCTAAATTTGAATTCAATTTAAGATATTTCTCCACAATCTTTGTTTGCACCTAAAACTCATGTTTCGTGCATTTGTTTGCTCATTTCATTCAAAAACAACTCGGATATATTTTTCGTAAAGAATGATAGTAAATACTAAATTATTCAAATGCAAACCTAAATTTGAATTCAATTTAAGATATTTCTCCACAATCTTTGTTTGCACCTAATACTCATGTTTCGTGCTTTTGTTTTCTCATTTCATTCAAAAACAACTCGGATAGATTTTTCGTAAAGAATGACAGTAAATACTATATTATTCAAATGCAAACCTAAATTTGAATTCAATTTAAGATATTTCTCCACAATCTTTGTTTGCACCTAATACTCATGTTTCGTGCATTTGTTTGCTCATTTCATTCAAAAACAACTCGGATAGATTTTTCGTAAAGAATGATAGTAAATACTAAATTATTCAAATGCAAACCAAAATTTGTATTCAATTCAAAATATTTGTCCAGAATCTCTGTTTGCACCTAAAATTCATGTTTCGTGCATTTGTTTGCTGATTTCATTCAAAAACAACTCGGATAGATTTTTCGTAAAGAATGACAGTAAATACTATATTATTCAAATGCAAACCTAAATTTGAATTCAATTTAAGATATTTCTCCACAATCTTTGTTTGCACCTAAAACTCATGTTTCGTGCATTTGTTTGCTCATTTCATTCAAAAACAACTCGGATAGATTTTTCGTAAAGAATGATAGTAAATACTAAATTATTCAAATGCAAACCTAAATTTGAATTCAATTTAAGATATTTCTCCACAATCTTTGTTTGCACCTAATACTCATGTTTCGTGCTTTTGTTTTCTCATTTCATTCAAAAACAACTCGGATAGATTTTTCGTAAAGAATGACAGTAAATACTATATTATTCAAATGCAAACCTAAATTTGAATTCAATTTAAGATATTTCTCCACAATCTTTGTTTGCACCTAATACTCATGTTTCGTGCATTTGTTTGCTCATTTCATTCAAAAACAACTCGGATAGATTTTTCGTAAAGAATGATAGTAAATACTAAATTATTCAAATGCAAACCAAAATTTGAATTCAATTCAAAATATTTGTCCAGAATCTCTGTTTGCACCTAAAATTCATGTTTCGTGCATTTGTTTCCTGATTTCATTCAAAAACAACTCGGATAGATTTTTCGTAAAGAATGACAGTAAATACTATATTATTCAAATGCAAACCTAAATTTGAATTCAATTTAAGATATTTCTCCACAATCTTTGTTTGCACCTAAAACTCATGTTTCGTGCATTTGTTTGCTCATTTCATTCAAAAACAACTCGGATATATTTTTCGTAAAGAATGATAGTAAATACTAAATTATTCAAATGCAAACCTAAATTTGAATTCAATTTAAGATATTTCTCCACAATCTTTGTTTGCACCTAATACTCATGTTTCGTGCTTTTGTTTTCTCATTTCATTCAAAAACAACTCGGATAGATTTTTCGTAAAGAATGACAGTAAATACTATATTATTCAAATGCAAACCTAAATTTGAATTCAATTTAAGATATTTCTCCACAATCTTTGTTTGCACCTAATACTCATGTTTCGTGCATTTGTTTGCTCATTTCATTCAAAAACAACTCGGATAGATTTTTCGTAAAGAATGATAGTAAATACTAAATTATTCAAATGCAAACCTAAATTTGAATTCAATTTAAGATATTTCTCCACAATCTTTGTTTGCACCTAATACTCATGTTTCGTGCTTTTGTTTTCTCATTTCATTCAAAAACAACTCGGATAGATTTTTCGTAAAGAATGACAGTAAATACTATATTATTCAAATGCAAACCTAAATTTGAATTCAATTTAAGATATTTCTCCACAATCTTTGTTTGCACCTAAAACTCATGTTTCGTGCATTTGTTTGCTCATTTCATTCAAAAACAACTCGGATAGATTTTTCGTAAAGAATGATAGTAAATACTAAATTATTCAAATGCAAACCAAAATTTGAATTCAATTCAAAATATTTGTCCAGAATCTCTGTTTGCACCTAAAATTCATGTTTCGTGCATTTGTTTCCTGATTTCATTCAAAAACAACTCGGATAGATTTTTCGTAAAGAATGACAGTAAATACTATATTATTCAAATGCAAACCTAAATTTGAATTCAATTTAAGATATTTCTCCACAATCTTTGTTTGCACCTAAAACTCATGTTTCGTGCATTTGTTTGCTCATTTCATTCAAAAACAACTCGGATAGATTTTTCGTAAAGAATGATAGTAAATACTAAATTATTCAAATGCAAACCTAAATTTGAATTCAATTTAAGATATTTCTCCACAATCTTTGTTTGCACCTAATACTCATGTTTCGTGCTTTTGTTTTCTCATTTCATTCAAAAACAACTCGGATAGATTTTTCGTAAAGAATGACAGTAAATACTATATTATTCAAATGCAAACCTAAATTTGAATTCAATTTAAGATATTTCTCCACAATCTTTGTTTGCACCTAATACTCATGTTTCGTGCATTTGTTTGCTCATTTCATTCAAAAACAACTCGGATAGATTTTTCGTAAAGAATGATAGTAAATACTAAATTATTCAAATGCAAACCAAAATTTGTATTCAATTCAAAATATTTGTCCAGAATCTCTGTTTGCACCTAAAATTCATGTTTCGTGCATTTGTTTGCTGATTTCATTCAAAAACAACTCGGATAGATTTTTCGTAAAGAATGACAGTAAATACTATATTATTCAAATGCAAACCTAAATTTGAATTCAATTTAAGATATTTCTCCACAATCTTTGTTTGCACCTAAAACTCATGTTTCGTGCATTTGTTTGCTCATTTCATTCAAAAACAACTCGGATAGATTTTTCGTAAAGAATGATAGTAAATACTAAATTATTCAAATGCAAACCTAAATTTGAATTCAATTTAAGATATTTCTCCACAATCTTTGTTTGCACCTAATACTCATGTTTCGTGCTTTTGTTTTCTCATTTCATTCAAAAACAACTCGGATAGATTTTTCGTAAAGAATGACAGTAAATACTATATTATTCAAATGCAAACCTAAATTTGAATTCAATTTAAGATATTTCTCCACAATCTTTGTTTGCACCTAATACTCATGTTTCGTGCATTTGTTTGCTCATTTCATTCAAAAACAACTCGGATAGATTTTTCGTAAAGAATGATAGTAAATACTAAATTATTCAAATGCAAACCAAAATTTGAATTCAATTCAAAATATTTGTCCAGAATCTCTGTTTGCACCTAAAATTCATGTTTCGTGCATTTGTTTCCTGATTTCATTCAAAAACAACTCGGATAGATTTTTCGTAAAGAATGACAGTAAATACTATATTATTCAAATGCAAACCTAAATTTGAATTCAATTTAAGATATTTCTCCACAATCTTTGTTTGCACCTAAAACTCATGTTTCGTGCATTTGTTTGCTCATTTCATTCAAAAACAACTCGGATATATTTTTCGTAAAGAATGATAGTAAATACTAAATTATTCAAATGCAAACCTAAATTTGAATTCAATTTAAGATATTTCTCCACAATCTTTGTTTGCACCTAATACTCATGTTTCGTGCTTTTGTTTTCTCATTTCATTCAAAAACAACTCGGATAGATTTTTCGTAAAGAATGACAGTAAATACTATATTATTCAAATGCAAACCTAAATTTGAATTCAATTTAAGATATTTCTCCACAATCTTTGTTTGCACCTAATACTCATGTTTCGTGCATTTGTTTGCTCATTTCATTCAAAAACAACTCGGATAGATTTTTCGTAAAGAATGATAGTAAATACTAAATTATTCAAATGCAAACCAAAATTTGTATTCAATTCAAAATATTTGTCCAGAATCTCTGTTTGCACCTAAAATTCATGTTTCGTGCATTTGTTTGCTGATTTCATTCAAAAACAACTCGGATAGATTTTTCGTAAAGAATGACAGTAAATACTATATTATTCAAATGCAAACCTAAATTTGAATTCAATTTAAGATATTTCTCCACAATCTTTGTTTGCACCTAAAACTCATGTTTCGTGCATTTGTTTGCTCATTTCATTCAAAAACAACTCGGATAGATTTTTCGTAAAGAATGATAGTAAATACTAAATTATTCAAATGCAAACCTAAATTTGAATTCAATTTAAGATATTTCTCCACAATCTTTGTTTGCACCTAATACTCATGTTTCGTGCTTTTGTTTTCTCATTTCATTCAAAAACAACTCGGATAGATTTTTCGTAAAGAATGACAGTAAATACTATATTATTCAAATGCAAACCTAAATTTGAATTCAATTTAAGATATTTCTCCACAATCTTTGTTTGCACCTAATACTCATGTTTCGTGCATTTGTTTGCTCATTTCATTCAAAAACAACTCGGATAGATTTTTCGTAAAGAATGATAGTAAATACTAAATTATTCAAATGCAAACCAAAATTTGAATTCAATTCAAAATATTTGTCCAGAATCTCTGTTTGCACCTAAAATTCATGTTTCGTGCATTTGTTTCCTGATTTCATTCAAAAACAACTCGGATAGATTTTTCGTAAAGAATGACAGTAAATACTATATTATTCAAATGCAAACCTAAATTTGAATTCAATTTAAGATATTTCTCCACAATCTTTGTTTGCACCTAAAACTCATGTTTCGTGCATTTGTTTGCTCATTTCATTCAAAAACAACTCGGATATATTTTTCGTAAAGAATGATAGTAAATACTAAATTATTCAAATGCAAACCTAAATTTGAATTCAATTTAAGATATTTCTCCACAATCTTTGTTTGCACCTAATACTCATGTTTCGTGCTTTTGTTTTCTCATTTCATTCAAAAACAACTCGGATAGATTTTTCGTAAAGAATGACAGTAAATACTATATTATTCAAATGCAAACCTAAATTTGAATTCAATTTAAGATATTTCTCCACAATCTTTGTTTGCACCTAATACTCATGTTTCGTGCATTTGTTTGCTCATTTCATTCAAAAACAACTCGGATAGATTTTTCGTAAAGAATGATAGTAAATACTAAATTATTCAAATGCAAACCTAAATTTGAATTCAATTTAAGATATTTCTCCACAATCTTTGTTTGCACCTAATACTCATGTTTCGTGCTTTTGTTTTCTCATTTCATTCAAAAACAACTCGGATAGATTTTTCGTAAAGAATGACAGTAAATACTATATTATTCAAATGCAAACCTAAATTTGAATTCAATTTAAGATATTTCTCCACAATCTTTGTTTGCACCTAAAACTCATGTTTCGTGCATTTGTTTGCTCATTTCATTCAAAAACAACTCGGATAGATTTTTCGTAAAGAATGATAGTAAATACTAAATTATTCAAATGCAAACCTAAATTTGAATTCAATTTAAGATATTTCTGCACAATCTTTGTTTGCACCTAATACTCATGTTTCGTGCTTTTGTTTTCTCATTTCATTCAAAAACAACTCGGATAGATTTTTCGTAAAGAATGACAGTAAATACTATATTATTCAAATGCAAACCTAAATTTGAATTCAATTTAAGATATTTCTCCACAATCTTTGTTTGCACCTAATACTCATGTTTCGTGCATTTGTTTGCTCATTTCATTCAAAAACAACTCGGATAGATTTTTCGTATAGAATGATAGTAAATACTAAATTATTCAAATGCAAACCAAAATTTGAATTCAATTCAAAATATTTGTCCAGAATCTCTGTTTGCACCTAAAATTCATGTTTCGTGCATTTGTTTGCTGATTTCATTCAAAAACAACTCGGATAGATTTTTCGTAAAGAATGACAGTAAATACTATATTATTCAAATGCAAACCTAAATTTGAATTCAATTTAAGATATTTCTCCACAATCTTTGTTTGCACCTAAAACTCATGTTTCGTGCATTTGTTTGCTCATTTCATTCAAAAACAACTCGGATAGATTTTTCGTAAAGAATGATAGTAAATACTAAATTATTCAAATGCAAACCAAAATTTGAATTCAATTCAAAATATTTGTCCAGAATCTCTGTTTGCACCTAAAATTCATGTTTCGTGCATTTGTTTCCTGATTTCATTCAAAAACAACTCGGATAGATTTTTCGTAAAGAATGACAGTAAATACTATATTATTCAAATGCAAACCTAAATTTGAATTCAATTTAAGATATTTCTCCACAATCTTTGTTTGCACCTAAAACTCATGTTTCGTGCATTTGTTTGCTCATTTCATTCAAAAACAACTCGGATAGATTTTTCGTAAAGAATGATAGTAAATACTAAATTATTCAAATGCAAACCTAAATTTGAATTCAATTTAAGATATTTCTCCACAATCTTTGTTTGCACCTAATACTCATGTTTCGTGCTTTTGTTTTCTCATTTCATTCAAAAACAACTCGGATAGATTTTTCGTAAAGAATGACAGTAAATACTATATTATTCAAATGCAAACCTAAATTTGAATTCAATTTAAGATATTTCTCCACAATCTTTGTTTGCACCTAATACTCATGTTTCGTGCATTTGTTTGCTCATTTCATTCAAAAACAACTCGGATAGATTTTTCGTAAAGAATGATAGTAAATACTAAATTATTCAAATGCAAACCAAAATTTGTATTCAATTCAAAATATTTGTCCAGAATCTCTGTTTGCACCTAAAATTCATGTTTCGTGCATTTGTTTGCTGATTTCATTCAAAAACAACTCGGATAGATTTTTCGTAAAGAATGACAGTAAATACTATATTATTCAAATGCAAACCTAAATTTGAATTCAATTTAAGATATTTCTCCACAATCTTTGTTTGCACCTAAAACTCATGTTTCGTGCATTTGTTTGCTCATTTCATTCAAAAACAACTCGGATAGATTTTTCGTAAAGAATGATAGTAAATACTAAATTATTCAAATGCAAACCTAAATTTGAATTCAATTTAAGATATTTCTCCACAATCTTTGTTTGCACCTAATACTCATGTTTCGTGCTTTTGTTTTCTCATTTCATTCAAAAACAACTCGGATAGATTTTTCGTAAAGAATGACAGTAAATACTATATTATTCAAATGCAAACCTAAATTTGAATTCAATTTAAGATATTTCTCCACAATCTTTGTTTGCACCTAATACTCATGTTTCGTGCATTTGTTTGCTCATTTCATTCAAAAACAACTCGGATAGATTTTTCGTAAAGAATGATAGTAAATACTAAATTATTCAAATGCAAACCAAAATTTGTATTCAATTCAAAATATTTGTCCAGAATCTCTGTTTGCACCTAAAATTCATGTTTCGTGCATTTGTTTGCTGATTTCATTCAAAAACAACTCGGATAGATTTTTCGTAAAGAATGACAGTAAATACTATATTATTCAAATGCAAACCTAAATTTGAATTCAATTTAAGATATTTCTCCACAATCTTTGTTTGCACCTAAAACTCATGTTTCGTGCATTTGTTTGCTCATTTCATTCAAAAACAACTCGGATAGATTTTTCGTAAAGAATGATAGTAAATACTAAATTATTCAAATGCAAACCTAAATTTGAATTCAATTTAAGATATTTCTCCACAATCTTTGTTTGCACCTAATACTCATGTTTCGTGCTTTTGTTTTCTCATTTCATTCAAAAACAACTCGGATAGATTTTTCGTAAAGAATGACAGTAAATACTATATTATTCAAATGCAAACCTAAATTTGAATTCAATTTAAGATATTTCTCCACAATCTTTGTTTGCACCTAATACTCATGTTTCGTGCATTTGTTTGCTCATTTCATTCAAAAACAACTCGGATAGATTTTTCGTAAAGAATGATAGTAAATACTAAATTATTCAAATGCAAACCAAAATTTGTATTCAATTCAAAATATTTGTCCAGAATCTCTGTTTGCACCTAAAATTCATGTTTCGTGCATTTGTTTCCTGATTTCATTCAAAAACAACTCGGATAGATTTTTCGTAAAGAATGACAGTAAATACTATATTATTCAAATGCAAACCTAAATTTGAATTCAATTTAAGATATTTCTCCACAATCTTTGTTTGCACCTAAAACTCATGTTTCGTGCATTTGTTTGCTCATTTCATTCAAAAACAACTCGGATAGATTTTTCGTAAAGAATGATAGTAAATACTAAATTATTCAAATGCAAACCTAAATTTGAATTCAATTTAAGATATTTCTCCACAATCTTTGTTTGCACCTAATACTCATGTTTCGTGCTTTTGTTTTCTCATTTCATTCAAAAACAACTCGGATAGATTTTTCGTAAAGAATGACAGTAAATACTATATTATTCAAATGCAAACCTAAATTTGAATTCAATTTAAGATATTTCTCCACAATCTTTGTTTGCACCTAATACTCATGTTTCGTGCATTTGTTTGCTCATTTCATTCAAAAACAACTCGGATAGATTTTTCGTAAAGAATGATAGTAAATACTAAATTATTCAAATGCAAACCAAAATTTGAATTCAATTCAAAATATTTGTCCAGAATCTCTGTTTGCACCTAAAATTCATGTTTCGTGCATTTGTTTGCTGATTTCATTCAAAAACAACTCGGATAGATTTTTCGTAAAGAATGACAGTAAATACTATATTATTCAAATGCAAACCTAAATTTGAATTCAATTTAAGATATTTCTCCACAATCTTTGTTTACACCTAAAACTCATGTTTCGTGCATTTGTTTGCTCATTTCATTCAAAAACAACTCGGATTGATTTTTCGTAAATAATGATAGTAAATACTAAATTATTCAAATGCAAACCTAAATTTGAATTCAATTTAAGATATTTCTCCACAATCTTTGTTTGCACCTAATACTCATGTTTCGTGCTTTTGTTTTCTCATTTCATTCAAAAACAACTCGGATAGATTTTTCGTAAAGAATGACAGTAAATACTATATTATTCAAATGCAAACCTAAATTTGAATTCAATTTAAGATATTTCTCCACAATCTTTGTTTGCACCTAATACTCATGTTTCGTGCATTTGTTTGCTCATTTCATTCAAAAACAACTCGGATAGATTTTTCGTAAAGATTGATAGTAAATACTAAATTATTCAAATGCAAACCTAAATTTGAATTTAATTTAAGATATTTCTCCACAATCTTTGTTTGCACCTAATACTCATGTTTCGTGCATTTATTTGCTCATTTCATTCAAAAACAACTCGGATAGATTTTTCGTAAAGAATGATAGTAAATACTAAATTATTCAAATGCAAACCAAAATTTGTATTCAATTCATAATATTTGTCCAGAATCTCTGTTTGCACCTAAAATTCATGTTTCGTGCATTTGTTTCCTGATTTCATTCAAAAACAACTCGGATAGATTTTTCGTAAAGAATGACAGTAAATACTAAATTATTCAAATGCAAACCTAAATTTGAATTCAATTTAAGATATTTCTCCACAATCTTTGTTTGCACCTAATACTCATGTTTCGTGCATTTGTTTGGTCATTTCATTCAAAAACAACTCGGATAGATTTTTCGTAAAGAATGATAGTAAATACCAAATTATTCAAATGCAAACCAAAATTTGAATTCAATTTAAAATATTTCTCCAAAATCTTTGTTTGCACCTAAAACTCATGTTTCGTGCATTTGTTTGCTCATTTCATTCAAAAACAACTCGGATAGATTTTTCGTAAAGAATGATAGTAAATACTAAATTATTCAAATGCAAACCAAAATTTGAATTCAATTCAAAATATTTGTCCAGAATCTCTGTTTGCACCTAAAATTCATGTTTCGTGCATTTGTTTCCTGATTTCATTCAAAAACAACTCGGATAGATTTTTCGTAAAGAATGACAGTAAATACTAAATTATTCAAATGCAAACCTAAATTTGAATTCAATTTAAGATATTTCTCCACAATCTTTGTTTGCACCTAATACTCATGTTTCGTGCATTTGTTTGGTCATTTCATTCAAAAACAACTCGGATAGATTTTTCGTAAAGAATGATAGTAAATACCAAATTATTCAAATGCAAACCAAAATTTGAATTCAATTTAAAATATTTCTCCAAAATCTTAGTTTGCACCTAAAACTCATGTTTCGTGCATTTGTTTGCTCATTTCATTCAAAAACAACTCGGATAGATTTTTCGTAAAGAATGATAGTAAATACTAAATTATTCAAATGCAAACCAAAATTTGAATTCAATTTAAAATATTTCTCCAAAATCTTTGTTTGCACCTAAAACTCATGTTTCGTGCATTTGTTTGCTGATTTCATTCAAAAACAACTCGGATAGATTTTTCGTAAAGAATGACAGTAAATACTATATTATTCAAATGCAAACCTAAATTTGAATTCAATTTAAGATATTTCTCCACAATCTTTGTTTGCACCTAAAACTCATGTTTCGTGCATTTGTTTGCTCATTTCATTCAAAAACAACTCGGATAGATTTTTCGTAAAGAATGATAGTAAATACTAAATTATTCAAATGCAAACCTAAATTTGAATTCAATTTAAGATATTTCTCCACAATCTTTGTTTGCACCTAATACTCATGTTTCGTGCTTTTGTTTTCTCATTTCATTCAAAAACAACTCGGATAGATTTTTCGTAAAGAATGACAGTAAATACTATATTATTCAAATGCAAACCTAAATTTGAATTCAATTTAAGATATTTCTCCACAATCTTTGTTTGCACCTAATACTCATGTTTCGTGCATTTGTTTGCTCATTTCATTCAAAAACAACTCGGATAGATTTTTCGTAAAGAATGATAGTAAATACTAAATTATTCAAATGCCAACCTAAATTTGAATTCAATTTAAGATATTTCTCCACAATCTTTGTTTGCACCTAATACTCATGTTTCGTGCTTTTGTTTGCTCATTTCATTCAAAAACAACTCGGATAGATTTTTCGTAAAGAATGATAGTAAATACTAAATTATTAAAATGCAAACCAAAATTTGTATTCAATTCAAAATATTTCTCCACAATCTCTGTTTGCACCTAATACTCATGTTTCGTGCATTTGTTTGCTCATTTCATTCAAAAAAACTCGGAGAGATTTTTCGTAAAGAATGATAGTAAATACTAAATTATTCAAATGCAAACCTAAATTTGAATTCAATTTAAGATATTTCTCCACAATCTTTGTTTGCACCTAATACTCATGTTTCGTGCATTTGTTTGCTCATTTCATTCAAAAACAACTCGGATTGATTTTTCGTAAAGAATGATAGTAAATACCAAATTATTCAAATGCAAACCAAAATTTGAATTCAATTTAAAATATTTCTCCAAAATCATTGTTTGCACCTAAAACTCATGTTTCGTGCATTTGTTTGCTCATTTCATTCAAAAACAACTCGGATAGATTTTTCGTAAAGAATGATAGTAAATACTAAATCATTCAAATGCAAACCAAAATTTGAATTCAATTCAAAATATTTGTCCAGAATCTCTGTTTGCACCTAAAATTCATGTTTCGTGCATTTGTTTCCTGATTTCATTCAAAAACAACTCGGATAGATTTTTCGTAAAGAATGACAGTAAATACAAAATTATTCAAATGCAAACCTAAATTTGAATTCAATTTAAGATATTTCTCCACAATCTTTGTTTGCACCTAATACTCATGTTTCGTGCATTTGTTTGCTCATTTCATTCAAAAACAACTCGGATAGATTTTTCGTAAAGAATGATAGTAAATACTAAATTATTCAAATGCAAACCAAAATTTGAATTCAATTCAAAATATTTGTCCAGAATCTCTGTTTGCACCTAAAATTCATGTTTCGTGCATTTGTTTGCTGATTTCATTCAAAAACAACTCGGATAGATTTTTCGTAAAGAATGACAGTAAATACTATATTATTCAAATGCAAACCTAAATTTGAATTCAATTTAAGATATTTCTCCACAATCTTTGTTTGCACCTAAAACTCATGTTTCGTGCATTTGTTTGCTCATTTCATTCAAAAACAACTCGGATAGATTTTTCGTAAAGAATGATAGTAAATACTAAATTATTCAAATGCAAACCTAAATTTGAATTCAATTTAAGATATTTCTCCACAATCTTTGTTTGCACCTAATACTCATGTTTCGTGCTTTTGTTTTCTCATTTCATTCAAAAACAACTCGGATAGATTTTTCGTAAAGAATGACAGTAAATACTATATTATTCAAATGCAAACCTAAATTTGAATTCAATTTAAGATATTTCTCCACAATCTTTGTTTGCACCTAATACTCATGTTTCGTGCATATGTTTGCTCATTTCATTCAAAAACAACTCGGATAGATTTTTCGTAAAGAATGATAGTAAATACTAAATTATTCAAATGCAAACCTAAATTTGAATTCAATTTAAGATATTTCTCCACAATCTTTGTTTGCACCTAATACTCATGTTTCGTGCATTTGTTTGCTCATTTCATTCAAAAACAACTCGGATAGATTTTTCGTAAAGAATGATAGTAAATACTAAATTATTTAAATGCAAACCAAAATTTGTATTCAATTCAAAATATTTGTCCAGAATCTCTGTTTGCACCTAAAATTCATGTTTCGTGCATTTGTTTCCTGATTTCATTCAAAAACAACTCGGATAGATTTTTCGTAAAGAATGACAGTAAATACAAAATTATTCAAATGCAAACCTAAATTTGAATTCAATTTAAGATATTTCTCCACAATCTTTGTTTGCACCTAATACTCATGTTTCGTGCATTTGTTTGCTCATTTCATTCAAAAACAACTCGGATAGATTTTTCGTAAAGAATGATCGTAAATACCAAATTATTCAAATGCAAACCAAAATTTGAATTCAATTTAAAATATTTCTCCAAAATCTTTGTTTGCACCTAAAACTCATGTTTCGTGCATTTGTTTGCTCATTTCATTCAAAAACAACTCGGATAGATTTTTCGTAAAGAATGATAGTAAATACTAAATTATTCAAATGCAAATCAAAATTTGAATTCAATTCAAAATATTTGTCCAGAATCTCTGTTTGCACCTAAAATTCATGTTTCGTGCATTTGTTTGCTGATTTCATTCAAAAACAACTCGGATAGATTTTTCGTAAAGAATGATAGTAAATACTAAATTATTCAAATGCCAACCTAAATTTGAATTCAATTTAAGATATTTCTCCACAATCTTTGTTTGCACCTAATACTCATGTTTCGTGCTTATGTTTGCTCATTTCATTCAAAAACAACTCGGATAGAATTTTCGTAAAGAATGATAGTAAATACTAAATTATTCAAATGCAAACCAAAATTTGTATTCAATTCAAAATATTTCTCCAATATCTCTGTTTGCACCTAATACTCATGTTTCGTGCATTTGTTTGCTCATTTCATTAAAAAACAACTCGGATAGATTTTTCGTAAAGAATGATAGTAAATACTAAATTATTCAAATGCAAACCTAAATTTGAATTCAATTTAAGATATTTCTCCACAATCTTTGTTTGCACCTAATACTCATGTTTCGTGCTTTTGTTTTCTCATTTCATTCAAAAACAACTCGGATAGATTTTTCGTAAAGAATGACAGTAAATACTATATTATTCAAATGCAAACCTAAATTTGAATTCAATTTAAGATATTTCTCCACAATCTTTGTTTGCACCTAATACTCATGTTTCGTGCATTTGTTTGCTCATTTCATTCAAAAACAACTCGGATAGATTTTTCGTGAAGAATGATAGTAAATACTAAATTATTCAAATGCAAACCAAAATTTGAATTCAATTCAAAATATTTGTCCAGAATCTCTGTTTCCACCTAAAATTCATGTTTCGTGCATTTGTTTGCTGATTTCATTCAAAAACAACTCGGATAGATTTTTCGTAAAGAATGATAATAAATACTAAATTATTCAAATGCCAACCTAAATTTGAATTCAATTTAAGATATTTCTCCACAATCTTTGTTTCCACCTAATACTCATGTTTCGTGCTTTTGTTTGCTCATTTCATTCAAAAACTACTCGGATAGATTTTTCGTAAAGAATGATAGTAAATACTAAATTATTCAAATGCAAACCAAAATTTGTATTCAATTCAAAATATTTCTCCACAATCTCTGTTTGCACCTAAAACTCATGTTTCGTGCATTTGTTTGCTCATTTCATTCAAAAACCACTCGGAGAGATTTTTCGTAAAGAATGATAGTAAATACTAAATTATTCAAATGCAAACCTAAATTTGAATTCAATTTAAAATATTTCTCCACAATCTTTGTTTGCACCTAAAACTCATGTTTCGTGCATTTGTTTGCTCATTTCATTCAAAAACAACTCGGATAGATTTTTCGTAAAGAATGATAGTAAATACTAAATTATTCAAGTGCAAACCTAAATTTGAATTAAATTTAAGATATTTCTCCACAATCTTTGTTTGCACCTAATACTCATGTTTCGTGCTTTTGTTTTCTCATTTCATTCAAAAAGAACTCGGATAGATTTTTCGTAAAGAATGACTGTAAATACTATATTATTCAAATGCAAACCTAAATTTGAATTCAATTTAAGATATTTCTCCACAATCTTTGTTTGCACCTAATACTCATGTTTCGTGCTTTTGTTTTCTCATTTCATTCAAAAAGAACTCGGATAGATTTTTCGTAAAGAATGACTATAAATACTATATTATTCAAATGCAAACCTAAATTTGAATTCAATTTAAGATATTTCTCCACAATCTTTGTTTGCACCTAATACTCATGTTTCGTGCATTTGTTTGCTCATTTCATTCAAAAACAACTCGGATAGATTTTTCGTAAAGAATGATAGTAAATACTAAATTATTCAAATGCAAACCTAAATTTGAATTCAATTTAAGATATCTCCACAATCTTTGTTTGCACCTAATACTCATGTTTCGTGTATTTGTTTGCTCATTTCATTCAAAAACAACTCGGATAGATTTTTCGTAAAAAATGATAGTAAATACTAAATTATTCAAATGCAAACCAAAATTTGAATTCAATTCAAAATATTTCTCCACAATCTCTGTTTCCACCTAAAATTCATGTTTCGTGCATTTGTTTGCTGATTTCATTCAAAAACAACTCGGATAGATTTTTCGTAAAGAATGATAGTAAATACTAAATTATTCAAATGCAAACCAAAATTTGTATTCAATTCAAAATATTTGTCCAGAATCTCTGTTTGCACCTAAAATTCATGTTTCGTGCATTTGTTTCCTGATTTCATTCAAAAACAACTCGGATAGATTTTTCGTAAAGAATGACAGTAAATACTAAATTATTCAAATGCAAACCTAAATTTGAATTCAATTTAAGATATTTCTCCACAATCTTTGTTTGCACCTAATACTCATGTTTCGTGCATTTGTTTGCTCATTTCATTCAAAAACAACTCGGATAGATTTTTCGTAAAGAATGATAGTAAATACCAAATTATTCAAATGCAAACCAAAATTTGAATTCAATTTAAAATATTTCTCCAAAATCTTTGTTTGCACCTAAAACTCATGTTTCGTGCATTTGTTTGCTCATTTCATTCAAAAACAACTCGGATAGATTTTTCGTAAAGAATGATAGTAAATACTAAATTATTCAAATGCAAACCAAAATTTGAATTCAATTCAAAATATTTGTCCAGAATCTCTGTTTCCACCTAAAATTCATGTTTCGTGCATTTGTTTGCTGATTTCATTCAAAAACAACTCGGATAGATTTTTCGTAAAGAATGATAATAAATACTAAATTATTCAAATGCCAACCTAAATTTGAATTCAATTTAAGATATTTCTCCACAATCTTTGTTTCCACCTAATACTCATGTTTCGTGCTTTTGTTTGCTCATTTCATTCAAAAACTACTCGGATAGATTTTTCGTAAAGAATGATAGTAAATACTAAATTATTCAAATGCAAACCAAAATTTGTATTCAATTCAAAATATTTCTCCACAATCTCTGTTTGCACCTAAAACTCATGTTTCGTGCATTTGTTTGCTCATTTCATTCAAAAACCACTCGGAGAGATTTTTCGTAAAGAATGATAGTAAATACTAAATTATTCAAATGCAAACCTAAATTTGAATTCAATTTAAAATATTTCTCCACAATCTTTGTTTGCACCTAAAACTCATGTTTCGTGCATTTGTTTGCTCATTTCATTCAAAAACAACTCGGATAGATTTTTCGTAAAGAATGATAGTATATACTAAATTATTCAAGTGCAAACCTAAATTTGAATTAAATTTAAGATATTTCTCCACAATCTTTGTTTGCACCTAATACTCATGTTTCGTGCTTTTGTTTTCTCATTTCATTCAAAAAGAACTCGGATAGATTTTTCGTAAAGAATGACTGTAAATACTATATTATTCAAATGCAAACCTAAATTTGAATTCAATTTAAGATATTTCTCCACAATCTTTGTTTGCACCTAATACTCATGTTTCGTGCATTTGTTTGCTCATTTCATTCAAAAACAACTCGGATAGATTTTTCGTAAAGAATGATAGTAAATACTAAATTATTCAAATGCAAACCTAAATTTGAATTCAATTTAAGATATTTCTCCACAATCTTTGTTTGCACCTAATACTCATGTTTCGTGTATTTGTTTGCTCATTTCATTCAAAAACAACTCGGATAGATTTTTCGTAAAGAATGATAGTAAATACTAAATTATTCAAATGCAAACCAAAATTTGAATTCAATTCAAAATATTTGTCCAGAATCTCTGTTTCCACCTAAAATTCATGTTTCGTGCATTTGTTTGCTGATTTCATTCAAAAACAACTCGGATAGATTTTTCGTAAAGAATGATAGTAAATACTAAATTATTCAAATGCATACCAAAATTTGAATTCAATTCAAAATATTTGTCCAGAATCTCTGTTTGCACCTAAAATTCATGTTTCGTGCATTTGTTTCCTGATTTCATTCAAAAACAACTCGGATAGATTTTTCGTAAAGAATGACAGTAAATACTAAATTATTCAAATGCAAACCTAAATTTGAATTCAATTTAAGATATTTCTCCACAATCTTTGTTTGCTCCTAATACTCATGTTTCGTGCATTTGTTTGCTCATTTCATTCAAAAACAACTCGGATAGATTTTTCGTAAAGAACGATAGTAAATACCAAATTATTCAAATGCAAACCAAAATTTGAATTCAATTTAAAATATTTCTCCAAAATCTTTGTTTGCACCTAAAACTCATGTTTCGTGCATTTGTTTGCTCATTTCATTCAAAAACAACTCGGATAGATTTTTCGTAAAGAATGATAGTAAATACTAAATTATTCAAATGCAAACCAAAATTTGAATTGAATTCAAAATATTTGTCCAGAATCTCTGTTTGCACCTAAAATTCATGTTTCGTGCATTTGTTTGCTGATTTCATTCAAAAACAACTCGGATAGATTTTTCGTAAAGAATGATAGTAAATACTAAATTATTCAAATGCCAACCTAAATTTGAATTCAATTTAAGATATTTCTCCACAATCTTTGTTTGCACCTAATACTCATGTTTCGTGCTTTTGTTTGCTCATTTCATTCAAAAACAACTCGGATAGATTTTTCGTAAAGAATGATAGTAAATACTAAATTATTCAAATGCAAACCTAAATTTGAATTCAATTTAAGATATTTCTCCACAATCTTTGTTTGCTCCTAATACTCATGTTTCGTGCATTTGTTTGCTCATTTCATTCAAAAACAACTCGGATAGATTTTTCGTAAAGAATGATAGTAAATACTAAATTATTCAAATGCAAACCAAAATTTGTATTCAATTCAAAATATTTCTCCACAATCTCTGTTTGCACCTAATACTCATGTTTCGTGCATTTGTTTGCTCATTTCATTCAAAAACCACTCGGAGAGATTTTTCGTAAAGAATGATAGTAAATACTAAATTATTCAAATGCAAACCTAAATTTGAATTCAATTTAAAATATTTCTCCACAATCTTTGTTTGCACCTAAAACTCATGTTTCGTGCATTTGTTTGCTGATTTCATTCAAAAACAACTCGGATAGATTTTTCGTAAA
Organism: Juncus effusus; assembly: GCA_027726005.1. Classification (NCBI taxonomy): domain Eukaryota; kingdom Viridiplantae; phylum Streptophyta; class Magnoliopsida; order Poales; family Juncaceae; genus Juncus; species Juncus effusus. Next base: position 6,634,008 of record CM050893.1, read on the forward strand.
GAATGATAGTAAATACTAAATTATTCAAATGCCAACCTAAATTTGAATTCAATTTAAGATATTTCTCCACAATCTTTGTTTGCACCTAATACTCATGTTTCGTGCTTTTGTTTGCTCATTTCATTCAAAAACAACTCGGATAGATTTTTCGTAAAGAATGATAGTAAATACTAAATTATTCAAATGCAAACCAAAATTTGTATTCAATTCAAAATATTTCTCCACAATCTCTGTTTGCACCTAATACTCATGTTTCGTGCATTTGTTTGCTCATTTCATTCAAAAACAACTCGGATAGATTTTTCGTAAAGAATGATAGTAAATACTAAATTATTCAAATGCAAACCAAAATTTGTATTCAATTCAAAATATTTCTCCACAATCTCTGTTTGCACCTAATACTCATGTTTCGTGCATTTGTTTGCTCATTTCATTCAAAAACCACTCGGAGAGATTTTTCGTAAAGAATGATAGTAAATACTAAATTATTCAAATGCAAACCTAAATTTGAATTCAATTTAAATTATTTCTCCACAATCTTTGTTTGCACCTAAAACTCATGTTTCGTGCATTTCTTTGCTGATTTCATTCAAAAACAACTCGGATAGATTTTTCGTAAAGAATGATAGTAAATACTAAATTATTCAAATGCCAACCTAAATTTGAATTCAATTTAAGATATTTCTCCACAATCTTTGTTTGCACCTAATACTCATGTTTCGTGCTTTTGTTTGCTCATTTCATTCAAAAACAACTCGGATAGATTTTTCGTAAAGAATGATAGTAAATACTAAATTATTCAAATGCAAACCAAAATTTGTATTCAATTCAAAATATTTCTCCACAATCTCTGTTTGCACCTAATACTCATGTTTCGTGCATTTGTTTGCTCATTTCATTCAAAAACGACTCGGAGAGATTTTTCGTAAAGAATGATAGTAAATACTAAATTATTCAAATGCAAACCAAAATTTGTATTCAATTCAAAATATTTGTCCAGAATCTCTGTTTGCACCTAAAATTCATGTTTCGTGCATTTGTTTCCTGATTTCATTCAAAAACAACTCGGATAGATTTTTCGTAAAGAATGACAGTAAATACTAAATTATTCAAATGCAAACCTAAATTTGAATTCAATTTAAGATATTTCTCCACAATCTTTGTTTGCTCCTAATACTCATGTTTCGTGCATTTGTTTGCTCATTTCATTCAAAAACAACTCGGATAGATTTTTCGTAAAGAACGATAGTAAATACCAAATTATTCAAATGCAAACCAAAATTTGAATTCAATTTAAAATATTTCTCCAAAATCTTTGTTTGCACCTAAAACTCATGTTTCGTGCATTTGTTTGCTCATTTCATTCAAAAACAACTCGGATAGATTTTTCGTAAAGAATGATAGTAAATACTAAATTATTCAAATGCAAACCAAAATTTGAATTGAATTCAAAATATTTGTCCAGAATCTCTGTTTGCACCTAAAATTCATGTTTCGTGCATTTGTTTGCTGATTTCATTCAAAAACAACTCGGATAGATTTTTCGTAAAGAATGATAGTAAATACTAAATTATTCAAATGCCAACCTAAATTTGAATTCAATTTAAGATATTTCTCCACAATCTTTGTTTGCACCTAATACTCATGTTTCGTGCTTTTGTTTGCTCATTTCATTCAAAAACAACTCGGATAGATTTTTCGTAAAGAATGATAGTAAATACTAAATTATTCAAATGCAAACCTAAATTTGAATTCAATTTAAGATATTTCTCCACAATCTTTGTTTGCTCCTAATACTCATGTTTCGTGCATTTGTTTGCTCATTTCATTCAAAAACAACTCGGATAGATTTTTCGTAAAGAATGATAGTAAATACTAAATTATTCAAATGCAAACCAAAATTTGTATTCAATTCAAAATATTTCTCCACAATCTCTGTTTGCACCTAATACTCATGTTTCGTGCATTTGTTTGCTCATTTCATTCAAAAACCACTCGGAGAGATTTTTCGTAAAGAATGATAGTAAATACTAAATTATTCAAATGCAAACCTAAATTTGAATTCAATTTAAAATATTTCTCCACAATCTTTGTTTGCACCTAAAACTCATGTTTCGTGCATTTGTTTGCTGATTTCATTCAAAAACAACTCGGATAGATTTTTCGTAAAGAATGATAGTAAATACTAAATTATTCAAATGCCAACCTAAATTTGAATTCAATTTAAGATATTTCTCCACAATCTTTGTTTGCACCTAATACTCATGTTTCGTGCTTTTGTTTGCTCATTTCATTCAAAAACAACTCGGATAGATTTTTCGTAAAGAATGATAGTAAATACTAAATTATTCAAATGCAAACCAAAATTTGTATTCAATTCAAAATATTTCTCCACAATCTCTGTTTGCACCTAATACTCATGTTTCGTGCATTTGTTTGCTCATTTCATTCAAAAACAACTCGGATAGATTTTTCGTAAAGAATGATAGTAAATACTAAATTATTCAAATGCAAACCAAAATTTGTATTCAATTCAAAATATTTCTCCACAATCTCTGTTTGCACCTAATACTCATGTTTCGTGCATTTGTTTGCTCATTTCATTCAAAAACCACTCGGAGAGATTTTTCGTAAAGAATGATAGTAAATACTAAATTATTCAAATGCAAACCTAAATTTGAATTCAATTTAAATTATTTCTCCACAATCTTTGTTTGCACCTAAAACTCATGTTTCGTGCATTTCTTTGCTGATTTCATTCAAAAACAACTCGGATAGATTTTTCGTAAAGAATGATAGTAAATACTAAATTATTCAAATGCCAACCTAAATTTGAATTCAATTTAAGATATTTCTCCACAATCTTTGTTTGCACCTAATACTCATGTTTCGTGCTTTTGTTTGCTCATTTCATTCAAAAACAACTCGGATAGATTTTTCGTAAAGAATGATAGTAAATACTAAATTATTCAAATGCAAACCAAAATTTGTATTCAATTCAAAATATTTCTCCACAATCTCTGTTTGCACCTAATACTCATGTTTCGTGCATTTGTTTGCTCATTTCATTCAAAAACGACTCGGAGAGATTTTTCGTAAAGAATGATAGTAAATACTAAATTATTCAAATGCAAACCAAAATTTGTATTCAATTCAAAATATTTGTCCAGAATCTCTGTTTGCACCTAAAATTCATGTTTCGTGCATTTGTTTCCTGATTTCATTCAAAAACAACTCGGATAGATTTTTCGTAAAGAATGACAGTAAATACTAAATTATTCAAATGCAAACCTAAATTTGAATTCAATTTAAGATATTTCTCCACAATCTTTGTTTGCTCCTAATACTCATGTTTCGTGCATTTGTTTGCTCATTTCATTCAAAAACAACTCGGATAGATTTTTCGTAAAGAACGATAGTAAATACCAAATTATTCAAATGCAAACCAAAATTTGAATTCAATTTAAAATATTTCTCCAAAATCTTTGTTTGCACCTAAAACTCATGTTTCGTGCATTTGTTTGCTCATTTCATTCAAAAACAACTCGGATAGATTTTTCGTAAAGAATGATAGTAAATACTAAATTATTCAAATGCAAACCAAAATTTGAATTCAATTCAAAATATTTGTCCAGAATCTCTGTTTGCACCTAAAATTCATGTTTCGTGCATTTGTTTGCTGATTTCATTCAAAAACAACTCGGATAGATTTTTCGTAAAGAATGATAGTAAATACTAAATTATTCAAATGCCAACCTAAATTTGAATTCAATTTAAGATATTTCTCCACAATCTTTGTTTGCACCTAATACTCATGTTTCGTGCTTTTGTTTGCTCATTTCATTCAAAAACAACTCGGATAGATTTTTCGTAAAGAATGATAGTAAATACTAAATTATTCAAATGCAAACCTAAATTTGAATTCAATTTAAGATATTTCTCCACAATCTTTGTTTGCTCCTAATACTCATGTTTCGTGCATTTGTTTGCTCATTTCATTCAAAAACAACTCGGATAGATTTTTCGTAAAGAATGATAGTAAATACTAAATTATTCAAATGCAAACCAAAATTTGTATTCAATTCAAAATATTTCTCCACAATCTCTGTTTGCACCTAATACTCATGTTTCGTGCATTTGTTTGCTCATTTCATTCAAAAACCACTCGGAGAGATTTTTCGTAAAGAATGATAGTAAATACTAAATTATTCAAATGCAAACCTAAATTTGAATTCAATTTAAAATATTTCTCCACAATCTTTGTTTGCACCTAAAACTCATGTTTCGTGCATTTGTTTGCTGATTTCATTCAAAAACAACTCGGATAGATTTTTCGTAAAGAATGATAGTAAATACTAAATTATTCAAATGCCAACCTAAATTTGAATTCAATTTAAGATATTTCTCCACAATCTTTGTTTGCACCTAATACTCATGTTTCGTGCTTTTGTTTGCTCATTTCATTCAAAAACAACTCGGATAGATTTTTCGTAAAGAATGATAGTAAATACTAAATTATTCAAATGCAAACCAAAATTTGTATTCAATTCAAAATATTTCTCCACAATCTCTGTTTGCACCTAATACTCATGTTTCGTGCATTTGTTTGCTCATTTCATTCAAAAACGACTCGGAGAGATTTTTCGTAAAGAATGATAGTAAATACTAAATTATTCAAATGCAAACCAAAATTTGTATTCAATTCAAAATATTTGTCCAGAATCTCTGTTTGCACCTAAAATTCATGTTTCGTGCATTTGTTTCCTGATTTCATTCAAAAACAACTCGGATAGATTTTTCGTAAAGAATGACAGTAAATACTAAATTATTCAAATGCAAACCTAAATTTGAATTCAATTTAAGATATTTCTCCACAATCTTTGTTTGCTCCTAATACTCATGTTTCGTGCATTTGTTTGCTCATTTCATTCAAAAACAACTCGGATAGATTTTTCGTAAAGAACGATAGTAAATACCAAATTATTCAAATGCAAACCAAAATTTGAATTCAATTTAAAATATTTCTCCAAAATCTTTGTTTGCACCTAAAACTCATGTTTCGTGCATTTGTTTGCTCATTTCATTCAAAAACAACTCGGATAGATTTTTCGTAAAGAATGATAGTAAATACTAAATTATTCAAATGCAAACCAAAATTTGAATTCAATTCAAAATATTTGTCCAGAATCTCCGTTTGCACCTAAAATTCATGTTTCGTGCATTTGTTTGCTGATTTCATTCAAAAACAACTCGGATAGATTTTTCGTAAAGAATGATAGTAAATACTAAATTATTCAAATGCCAACCTAAATTTGAATTCAATTTAAGATATTTCTCCACAATCTTTGTTTGCACCTAATACTCATGTTTCGTGCTTTTGTTTGCTCATTTCATTCAAAAACAACTCGGATAGATTTTTCGTAAAGAATGATAGTAAATACTAAATTATTCAAATGCAAACCAAAATTTGTATTCAATTCAAAATATTTCTCCACAATCTCTGTTTGCACCTAATACTCATGTTTCGTGCATTTGTTTGCTCATTTCATTCAAAAACGACTCGGAGAGATTTTTCGTAAAGAATGATAGTAAATACTAAATTATTCAAATGCAAACCAAAATTTGTATTCAATTCAAAATATTTGTCCAGAATCTCTGTTTGCACCTAAAATTCATGTTTCGTGCATTTGTTTCCTGATTTCATTCAAAAACAACTCGGATAGATTTTTCGTAAAGAATGATAGTAAATACTAAATTATTCAAATGCCAACCTAAATTTGAATTCAATTTAAGATATTTCTCCACAATCTTTGTTTGCACCTAATACTCATGTTTCGTGCTTTTGTTTGCTCATTTCATTCAAAAACAACTCGGAGAGATTTTTCGTAAAGAATGATAGTAAATACTAAATTATTCAAATGCAAACCAAAATTTGAATTCAATTCAAAATATTTCTCCACAATCTCTGTTTGCACCTAATACTCATGTTTCGTGCATTTGTTTGCTCATTTCATTCAAAAACGACTCGGAGAGATTTTTCGTAAAGAATGATAGTAAATACTAAATTATTCAAATGCAAACCAAAATTTGTATTCAATTCAAAATATTTGTCCAGAATCTCTGTTTGCACCTAAAATTCATGTTTCGTGCATTTGTTTCCTGATTTCATTCAAAAACAACTCGGATAGATTTTTCGTAAAGAATGACAGTAAATACTAAATTATTCAAATGCAAACCTAAATTTGAATTCAATTTAAGATATTTCTCCACAATTTTTGTTTGCACCTAATACTCATGTTTCGTGCTTTTGTTTGCTCATTTCATTCAAAAACAACTCGGATAGATTTTTCGTAAAGAATGATAGTAAATACTAAATTATTCAAATGCAAACCTAAATTTGAATTCAATTTAAGATATTTCTCCACAATCTTTGTTTGCTCCTAATACTCATGTTTCGTGCATTTGTTTGCTCATTTCATTCAAAAACAACTCGGATAGATTTTTCGTAAAGAATGATAGTAAATACTAAATTATTCAAATGCAAACCAAAATTTGTATTCAATTCAAAATATTTCTCCACAATCTCTGTTTGCACCTAATACTCATGTTTCGTGCATTTGTTTGCTCATTTCATTCAAAAACCACTCGGAGAGATTTTTCGTAAAGAATGATAGTAAATACTAAATTATTCAAATGCAAACCTAAATTTGAATTCAATTTAAAATATTTCTCCACAATCTTTGTTTGCACCTAAAACTCATGTTTCGTGCATTTGTTTGCTGATTTCATTCAAAAACAACTCGGATAGATTTTTCGTAAAGAATGATAGTAAATACTAAATTATTCAAATGCCAACCTAAATTTGAATTCAATTTAAGATATTTCTCCACAATCTTTGTTTGCACCTAATACTCATGTTTCGTGCTTTTGTTTGCTCATTTCATTCAAAAACAACTCGGATAGATTTTTCGTAAAGAATGATAGTAAATACTAAATTATTCAAATGCAAACCAAAATTTGTATTCAATTCAAAATATTTCTCCACAATCTCTGTTTGCACCTAATACTCATGTTTCGTGCATTTGTTTGCTCATTTCATTCAAAAACGACTCGGAGAGATTTTTCGTAAAGAATGATAGTAAATACTAAATTATTCAAATGCAAACCAAAATTTGTATTCAATTCAAAATATTTGTCCAGAATCTCTGTTTGCACCTAAAATTCATGTTTCGTGCATTTGTTTCCTGATTTCATTCAAAAACAACTCGGATAGATTTTTCGTAAAGAATGACAGTAAATACTAAATTATTCAAATGCAAACCTAAATTTGAATTCAATTTAAGATATTTCTCCACAATCTTTGTTTGCTCCTAATACTCATGTTTCGTGCATTTGTTTGCTCATTTCATTCAAAAACAACTCGGATAGATTTTTCGTAAAGAACGATAGTAAATACCAAATTATTCAAATGCAAACCAAAATTTGAATTCAATTTAAAATATTTCTCCAAAATCTTTGTTTGCACCTAAAACTCATGTTTCGTGCATTTGTTTGCTCATTTCATTCAAAAACAACTCGGATAGATTTTTCGTAAAGAATGATAGTAAATACTAAATTATTCAAATGCAAACCAAAATTTGAATTCAATTCAAAATATTTGTCCAGAATCTCCGTTTGCACCTAAAATTCATGTTTCGTGCATTTGTTTGCTGATTTCATTCAAAAACAACTCGGATAGATTTTTCGTAAAGAATGATAGTAAATACTAAATTATTCAAATGCCAACCTAAATTTGAATTCAATTTAAGATATTTCTCCACAATCTTTGTTTGCACCTAATACTCATGTTTCGTGCTTTTGTTTGCTCATTTCATTCAAAAACAACTCGGATAGATTTTTCGTAAAGAATGATAGTAAATACTAAATTATTCAAATGCAAACCAAAATTTGTATTCAATTCAAAATATTTCTCCACAATCTCTGTTTGCACCTAATACTCATGTTTCGTGCATTTGTTTGCTCATTTCATTCAAAAACGACTCGGAGAGATTTTTCGTAAAGAATGATAGTAAATACTAAATTATTCAAATGCAAACCAAAATTTGTATTCAATTCAAAATATTTGTCCAGAATCTCTGTTTGCACCTAAAATTCATGTTTCGTGCATTTGTTTCCTGATTTCATTCAAAAACAACTCGGATAGATTTTTCGTAAAGAATGACAGTAAATACTAAATTATTCAAATGCAAACCTAAATTTGAATTCAATTTAAGATATTTCTCCACAATCTTTGTTTGCTCCTAATACTCATGTTTCGTGCATTTGTTTGCTCATTTCATTCAAAAACAACTCGGATAGATTTTTCGTAAAGAATGATAGTAAATACTAAATTATTCAAATGCAAACCAAAATTTGTATTCAATTCAAAATATTTCTCCACAATCTCTGTTTGCACCTAATACTCATGTTTCGTGCATTTGTTTGCTCATTTCATTCAAAAACCACTCGGAGAGATTTTTCGTAAAGAATGATAGTAAATACTAAATTATTCAAATGCAAACCTAAATTTGAATTCAATTTAAAATATTTCTCCACAATCTTTGTTTGCACCTAAAACTCATGTTTCGTGCATTTGTTTGCTGATTTCATTCAAAAACAACTCGGATAGATTTTTCGTAAAGAATGATAGTAAATACTAAATTATTCAAATGCCAACCTAAATTTGAATTCAATTTAAGATATTTCTCCACAATCTTTGTTTGCACCTAATACTCATGTTTCGTGCTTTTGTTTGCTCATTTCATTCAAAAACAACTCGGATAGATTTTTCGTAAAGAATGATAGTAAATACTAAATTATTCAAATGCAAACCAAAATTTGTATTCAATTCAAAATATTTCTCCACAATCTCTGTTTGCACCTAATACTCATGTTTCGTGCATTTGTTTGCTCATTTCATTCAAAAACGACTCGGAGAGATTTTTCGTAAAGAATGATAGTAAATACTAAATTATTCAAATGCAAACCAAAATTTGTATTCAATTCAAAATATTTGTCCAGAATCTCTGTTTGCACCTAAAATTCATGTTTCGTGCATTTGTTTCCTGATTTCATTCAAAAACAACTCGGATAGATTTTTCGTAAAGAATGACAGTAAATACTAAATTATTCAAATGCAAACCTAAATTTGAATTCAATTTAAGATATTTCTCCACAATCTTTGTTTGCTCCTAATACTCATGTTTCGTGCATTTGTTTGCTCATTTCATTCAAAAACAACTCGGATAGATTTTTCGTAAAGAACGATAGTAAATACCAAATTATTCAAATGCAAACCAAAATTTGAATTCAATTTAAAATATTTCTCCAAAATCTTTGTTTGCACCTAAAACTCATGTTTCGTGCATTTGTTTGCTCATTTCATTCAAAAACAACTCGGATAGATTTTTCGTAAAGAATGATAGTAAATACTAAATTATTCAAATGCAAACCAAAATTTGAATTCAATTCAAAATATTTGTCCAGAATCTCCGTTTGCACCTAAAATTCATGTTTCGTGCATTTGTTTGCTGATTTCATTCAAAAACAACTCGGATAGATTTTTCGTAAAGAATGATAGTAAATACTAAATTATTCAAATGCCAACCTAAATTTGAATTCAATTTAAGATATTTCTCCACAATCTTTGTTTGCACCTAATACTCATGTTTCGTGCTTTTGTTTGCTCATTTCATTCAAAAACAACTCGGATAGATTTTTCGTAAAGAATGATAGTAAATACTAAATTATTCAAATGCAAACCAAAATTTGTATTCAATTCAAAATATTTCTCCACAATCTCTGTTTGCACCTAATACTCATGTTTCGTGCATTTGTTTGCTCATTTCATTCAAAAACGACTCGGAGAGATTTTTCGTAAAGAATGATAGTAAATACTAAATTATTCAAATGCAAACCAAAATTTGTATTCAATTCAAAATATTTGTCCAGAATCTCTGTTTGCACCTAAAATTCATGTTTCGTGCATTTGTTTCCTGATTTCATTCAAAAACAACTCGGATAGATTTTTCGTAAAGAATGATAGTAAATACTAAATTATTCAAATGCCAACCTAAATTTGAATTCAATTTAAGATATTTCTCCACAATCTTTGTTTGCACCTAATACTCATGTTTCGTGCTTTTGTTTGCTCATTTCATTCAAAAACAACTCGGAGAGATTTTTCGTAAAGAATGATAGTAAATACTAAATTATTCAAATGCAAACCAAAATTTGAATTCAATTCAAAATATTTCTCCACAATCTCTGTTTGCACCTAATACTCATGTTTCGTGCATTTGTTTGCTCATTTCATTCAAAAACGACTCGGAGAGATTTTTCGTAAAGAATGATAGTAAATACTAAATTATTCAAATGCAAACCAAAATTTGTATTCAATTCAAAATATTTGTCCAGAATCTCTGTTTGCACCTAAAATTCATGTTTCGTGCATTTGTTTCCTGATTTCATTCAAAAACAACTCGGATAGATTTTTCGTAAAGAATGACAGTAAATACTAAATTATTCAAATGCAAACCTAAATTTGAATTCAATTTAAGATATTTCTCCACAATTTTTGTTTGCTCCTAATACTCATGTTTCGTGCATTTGTTTGCTCATTTCATTCAAAAACAACTCGGATAGATTTTTCGTAAAGAATGATAGTAAATACTAAATTATTCAAATGCAAACCAAAATTTGAATTCAATTCAAAATATTTGTCCAGAATCTCTGTTTGCACCTAAAATTCATGTTTCGTGCATTTGTTTGCTGATTTCATTCAAAAACAACTCGGATAGATTTTTCGTAAAGAATGATAGTAAATACTAAATTATTCAAATGCCAACCTAAATTTGAATTCAATTTAAGATATTTCTCCACAATCTTTGTTTGCACCTAATACTCTTGTTTCGTGCTTTTGTTTGCTCATTTCATTCAAAAACAACTCGGATAGATTTTTCGTAAAGAATGATAGTAAATACTAAATTATTCAAATGCAAACCAAAATTTGTATTCAATTCAAAATATTTCTCCACAATCTCTGTTTGCACCTAATACTCATGTTTCGTGCATTTGTTTGCTCATTTCATTCAAAAACGACTCGGAGAGATTTTTCGTAAAGAATGATAGTAAATACTAAATTATTCAAATGCAAACCAAAATTTGTATTCAATTCAAAATATTTGTCCAGAATCTCTGTTTGCACCTAAAATTCATGTTTCGTGCATTTGTTTCCTGATTTCATTCAAAAACAACTCGGATAGATTTTTCGTAAAGAATGATAGTAAATACTAAATTATTCAAATGCCAACCTAAATTTGAATTCAATTTAAGATATTTCTCCACAATCTTTGTTTGCACCTAATACTCATGTTTCGTGCTTTTGTTTGCTCATTTCATTCAAAAACAACTCGGATAGATTTTTCGTAAAGAATGATAGTAAATACTAAATTATTCAAATGCAAACCAAAATTTGTATTCAATTCAAAATATTTCTCCACAATCTCTGTTTGCACCTAATACTCATGTTTCGTGCATTTGTTTGCTCATTTCATTCAAAAACGACTCGGAGAGATTTTTCGTAAAGAATGATAGTAAATACTAAATTATTCAAATGCAAACCAAAATTTGTATTCAATTCAAAATATTTGTCCAGAATCTCTGTTTGCACCTAAAATTCATGTTTCGTGCATTTGTTTCCTGATTTCATTCAAAAACAACTCGGATAGATTTTTCGTAAAGAATGACAGTAAATACTAAATTATTCAAATGCAAACCTAAATTTGAATTCAATTTAAGATATTTCTCCACAATCTTTGTTTGCTCCTAATACTCATGTTTCGTGCATTTGTTTGCTCATTTCATTCAAAAACAACTCGGATAGATTTTTCGTAAAGAATGATAGTAAATACTAAATTATTCAAATGCAAACCAAAATTTGAATTCAATTCAAAATATTTGTCCAGAATCTCTGTTTGCACCTAAAATTCATGTTTCGTGCATTTGTTTGCTGATTTCATTCAAAAACAACTCGGATAGATTTTTCGTAAAGAATGATAGTAAATACTAAATTATTCAAATGCCAACCTAAATTTGAATTCAATTTAAGATATTTCTCCACAATCTTTGTTTGCACCTAATACTCATGTTTCGTGCTTTTGTTTGCTCATTTCATTCAAAAACAACTCGGATAGATTTTTCGTAAAGAATGATAGTAAATACTAAATTATTCAAATGCAAACCAAAATTTGTATTCAATTCAAAATATTTCTCCACAATCTCTGTTTGCACCTAATACTCATGTTTCGTGCATTTGTTTGCTCATTTCATTCAAAAACGACTCGGAGAGATTTTTCGTAAAGAATGATAGTAAATACTAAATTATTCAAATGCAAACCAAAATTTGTATTCAATTCAAAATATTTGTCCAGAATCTCTGTTTGCACCTAAAATTCATGTTTCGTGCATTTGTTTCCTGATTTCATTCAAAAACAACTCGGATAGATTTTTCGTAAAGAATGATAGTAAATACTAAATTATTCAAATGCCAACCTAAATTTGAATTCAATTTAAGATATTTCTCCACAATCTTTGTTTGCACCTAATACTCATGTTTCGTGCTTTTGTTTGCTCATTTCATTCAAAAACAACTCGGATAGATTTTTCGTAAAGAATGATAGTAAATACTAAATTATTCAAATGCAAACCAAAATTTGTATTCAATTCAAAATATTTCTCCACAATCTCTGTTTGCACCTAATACTCATGTTTCGTGCATTTGTTTGCTCATTTCATTCAAAAACGACTCGGAGAGATTTTTCGTAAAGAATGATAGTAAATACTAAATTATTCAAATGCAAACCAAAATTTGTATTCAATTCAAAATATTTGTCCAGAATCTCTGTTTGCACCTAAAATTCATGTTTCGTGCATTTGTTTCCTGATTTCATTCAAAAACAACTCGGATAGATTTTTCGTAAAGAATGACAGTAAATACTAAATTATTCAAATGCAAACCTAAATTTGAATTCAATTTAAGATATTTCTCCACAATCTTTGTTTGCTCCTAATACTCATGTTTCGTGCATTTGTTTGCTCATTTCATTCAAAAACAACTCGGATAGATTTTTCGTAAAGAATGATAGTAAATACTAAATTATTCAAATGCAAACCAATATTTGTATTCAATTCAAAATATTTCTCCACAATCTCTGTTTGCACCTAATACTCATGTTTCGTGCATTTGTTTGCTCATTTCATTCAAAAACCACTCGGAGAGATTTTTCGTAAAGAATGATAGTAAATACTAAATTATTCAAATGCAAACCAAAATTTGTATTCAATTCAAAATATTTGTCCAGAATCTCTGTTTGCACCTAAAATTCATGTTTCGTGCATTTGTTTCCTGATTTCATTCAAAAACAACTCGGATAGATTTTTCGTAAAGAATGACAGTAAATACTAAATTATTCAAATGCAAACCTAAATTTGAATTCAATTTAAGATATTTCTCCACAATCTTTGTTTGCTCCTAATACTCATGTTTCGTGCATTTGTTTGCTCATTTCATTCAAAAACAACTCGGATAGATTTTTCGTAAAGAATGATAGTAAATACTAAATTATTCAAATGCAAACCAATATTTGTATTCAATTCAAAATATTTCTCCACAATCTCTGTTTGCACCTAATACTCATGTTTCGTGCATTTGTTTGCTCATTTCATTCAAAAACCACTCGGAGAGATTTTTCGTAAAGAATGATAGTAAATACTAAATTATTCAAATGCAAACCAAAATTTGTATTCAATTCAAAATATTTGTCCAGAATCTCTGTTTGCACCTAAAATTCATGTTTCGTGCATTTGTTTCCTGATTTCATTCAAAAACAACTCGGATAGATTTTTCGTAAAGAATGACAGTAAATACTAAATTATTCAAATGCAAACCTAAATTTGAATTCAATTTAAGATATTTCTCCACAATCTTTGTTTGCTCCTAATACTCATGTTTCGTGCATTTGTTTGCTCATTTCATTCAAAAACAACTCGGATAGATTTTTCGTAAAGAATGATAGTAAATACTAAATTATTCAAATGCAAACCAAAATTTGTATTCAATTCAAAATATTTCTCCACAATCTCTGTTTGCACCTAATACTCATGTTTCGTGCATTTGTTTGCTCATTTCATTCAAAAACCACTCGGAGAGATTTTTCGTAAAGAATGATAGTAAATACTAAATTATTCAAATGCAAACCTAAATTTGAATTCAATTTAAAATATTTCTCCACAATCTTTGTTTGCACCTAAAACTCATGTTTCGTGCATTTGTTTGCTCATTTCATTCAAAAACAACTCGGATAGATTTTTCGTAAAGAATGATAGTAAATACTAAATTATTCAAATGCAAACCTAAATTTGAATTAAATTTAAGATATTTCTCCACAATCTTTGTTTGCACCTAATACTCATGTTTCGTGCTTTTGTTTTCTCATTTCATTCAAAAACAACTCGGATAGATTTTTCGTAAAGAATGACTGTAAATACTATATTATTCAAATGCAAACCTAAATTTGAATTCAATTTAAGATATTTCTCCACAATCTTTGTTTGCACCTAATACTCATGTTTCGTGCACTTGTTTGCTCATTTCATTCAAAAACAACTCGGATAGATTTTTCGTAAAGAATGATAGTAAATACTAAATTATTCAAATGCAAACCTAAATTTGAATTCAATTTAAGATATTTCTCCACAATCTTTGTTTGCACCTAATACTCATGTTTCGTGTATTTGTTTGCTCATTTCATTCAAAAACAACTCGGATAGATTTTTCGTAAAGAATGATAGTAAATACTAAATTATTCAAATGCAAACCAAAATTTGTATTCAATTCAAAATATTTGTCCAGAATCTCTGTTTGCACCTAAAATTCATGTTTCGTGCATTTGTTTCCTGATTTCATTCAAAAACAACTCGGATAGATTTTTCGTAAAGAATGACAGTAAATACTAAATTATTCAAATGCAAACCTAAATTTGAATTCAATTTAAGATATTTCTCCACAATCTTTGTTTGCTCCTAATACTCATGTTTCGTGCATTTGTCTGCTCATTTCATTCAAAAACAACTCGGATAGATTTTTCGTAAAGAACGATAGTAAATACCAAATTATTCAAATGCAAACCAAAATTTGAATTCAATTTAAAATATTTCTCCAAAATCTTTGTTTGCACCTAAAACTCATGTTTCGTGCATTTGTTTGCTCATTTCATTCAAAAACAACTCGGATAGATTTTTCGTAAAGAATGATAGTAAATACTAAATTATTCAAATGCAAACCAAAATTTGAATTCAATTCAAAATATTTGTCCAGAATCTCTGTTTGCACCTAAAATTCATGTTTCGTGCATTTGTTTGCTGATTTCATTCAAAAACAACTCGGATAGATTTTTCGTAAAGAATGATAGTAAATACTAAATTATTCAAATGCCAACCTAAATTTGAATTCAATTTAAGATATTTCTCCACAATCTTTGTTTGCACCTAATACTCATGTTTCGTGCTTTTGTTTGCTCATTTCATTCAAAAACAACTCGGATAGATTTTTCGTAAAGAATGATAGTAAATACTAAATTATTCAAATGCAAACCAAAATTTGTATTCAATTCAAAATATTTCTCCACAATCTCTGTTTGCACCTAATACTCATGTTTCGTGCATTTGTTTGCTCATTTCATTCAAAAACGACTCGGAGAGATTTTTCGTAAAGAATGATAGTAAATACTAAATTATTCAAATGCAAACCTAAATTTGAATTCAATTTAAAATATTACTCCACAATCTTTGTTTGCACCTAAAACTCATGTTTCGTGCATTTGTTTGCTCATTTCATTCAAAAACAACTCGGATAGATTTTTCGTAAAGAATGATAGTAAATACTAAATTATTCAAATGCAAACCTAAATTTGAATTCAATTTAAGATATTTCTCCACAATCTTTGTTTGCACCTAATACTCATGTTTCGTGCATTTGTTTGCTCATTTAATTCAAAAACAACTCGGATAGATTTTTCGTAAAGAATGATAGTAAATACTAAATTATTCAAATGCAAACCTAAATTTGAATTCAATTCAAGATATTTCTCCACAATCTTTGTTTGCACCTAATACTCATGTTTCATGCATTTGTTTTCTCATTTCATTCAAAAACAACTCGGATAGATTTTTCGTAAAGAATGATAGTAAATACTAAATTATTCAAATGCAAACCTAATTTGAATTCAATTTAAAATATTTCTCCAAAATCTTTGTTTGCACCTAAAACTCATGTTTCGTGCATTTGTTTGCTCATTTCATTCAAAAACAACTCGGATAGATTTTTCGTAAAGAATGATAGTAAATACTAAATTATTCAAATGCAAACCTAAATTTGAATTCAATTTAAGATATTTCTCCACAATCTTTGTTTGCACCTAATACTCATGTTTCGTGCATTTGTTTGCTCATTTCATTCAAAAACAACTCGGATAGATTTTTCGTAAAGAATGATAGTAAATACTAAATTATTCAAATGCAAACCAAAATTTGAATTCAATTCAAAATATTTGTCCAGAATCTCTGTTTGCACCTAAAATTCATGTTTCGTGCATTTGTTTGCTGATTTCATTCAAAAACAACTCGGATAGATTTTTCGTAAAGAATGATAGTAAATACTAAATTATTCAAATGCCAACCTAAATTTGAATTCAATTTAAGATATTTCTCCACAATCTTTGTTTGCACCTAATACTCATGTTTCGTGCTTTTGTTTGCTCATTTCATTCAAAAACAACTCGGATAGATTTTTCGTAAAGAATGATAGTAAATACTAAATTATTCAAATGCAAACCAAAATTTGTATTCAATTCAAAATATTTCTCCACAATCTCTGTTTGCACCTAATACTCATGTTTCGTGCATTTGTTTGCTCATTTCATTCAAAAACGACTCGGAGAGATTTTTCGTAAAGAATGATAGTAAATACTAAATTATTCAAATGCAAACCTAAATTTGAATTCAATTTAAAATATTACTCCACAATCTTTGTTTGCACCTAAAACTCATGTTTCGTGCATTTGTTTGCTCATTTCATTCAAAAACAACTCGGATAGATTTTTCGTAAAGAATGATAGTAAATACTAAATTATTCAAATGCAAACCTAAATTTGAATTCAATTTAAGATATTTCTCCACAATCTTTGTTTGCACCTAATACTCATGTTTCGTGCATTTGTTTGCTCATTTAATTCAAAAACAACTCGGATAGATTTTTCGTAAAGAATGATAGTAAATACTAAATTATTCAAATGCAAACCTAAATTTGAATTCAATTTAAGATATTTCTCCACAATCTTTGTTTGCACCTAATACTCATGTTTCATGCATTTGTTTTCTCATTTCATTCAAAAACAACTCGGATAGATTTTTCGTAAAGAATGATAGTAAATACTAAATTATTCAAATGCAAACCTAATTTGAATTCAATTTAAAATATTTCTCCAAAATCTTTGTTTGCACCTAAAACTCATGTTTCGTGCATTTGTTTGCTCATTTCATTCAAAAACAACTCGGATAGATTTTTCGTAAAGAATGATAGTAAATACTAAATTATTCAAATGCAAACCTAAATTTGAATTCAATTTAAGATATTTCTCCACAATCTTTGTTTGCACCTAATACTCATGTTTCGTGCATTTGTTTGCTCATTTCATTCAAAAACAACTCGGATAGATTTTTCGTAAAGAATGATAGTAAATACTAAATTATTCAAATGCAAACCAAAATTTGAATTCAATTCAAAATATTTGTCCAGAATCTCTGTTTGCACCTAAAATTCATGTTTCGTGCATTTGTTTGCTGATTTCATTCAAAAACAACTCGGATAGATTTTTCGTAAAGAATGATAGTAAATACTAAATTATTCAAATGCCAACCTAAATTTGAATTCAATTTAAGATATTTCTCCACAATCTTTGTTTGCACCTAATACTCATGTTTCGTGCTTTTGTTTGCTCATTTCATTCAAAAACAACTCGGATAGATTTTTCGTAAAGAATGATAGTAAATACTAAATTATTCAAATGCAAACCAAAATTTGTATTCAATTCAAAATATTTCTCCACAATCTCTGTTTGCACCTAATACTCATGTTTCGTGCATTTGTTTGCTCATTTCATTCAAAAACGACTCGGAGAGATTTTTCGTAAAGAATGATAGTAAATACTAAATTATTCAAATGCAAACCTAAATTTGAATTCAATTTAAAATATTACTCCACAATCTTTGTTTGCACCTAAAACTCATGTTTCGTGCATTTGTTTGCTCATTTCATTCAAAAACAACTCGGATAGATTTTTCGTAAAGAATGATAGTAAATACTAAATTATTCAAATGCAAACCTAAATTTGAATTCAATTTAAGATATTTCTCCACAATCTTTGTTTGCACCTAATACTCATGTTTCGTGCATTTGTTTGCTCATTTAATTCAAAAACAACTCGGATAGATTTTTCGTAAAGAATGATAGTAAATACTAAATTATTCAAATGCAAACCTAAATTTGAATTCAATTTAAGATATTTCTCCACAATCTTTGTTTGCACCTAATACTCATGTTTCATGCATTTGTTTTCTCATTTCATTCAAAAACAACTCGGATAGATTTTTCGTAAAGAATGATAGTAAATACTAAATTATTCAAATGCAAACCTAATTTGAATTCAATTTAAAATATTTCTCCAAAATCTTTGTTTGCACCTAAAACTCATGTTTCGTGCATTTGTTTGCTCATTTCATTCAAAAACAACTCGGATAGATTTTTCGTAAAGAATGATAGTAAATACTAAATTATTCAAATGCAAACCTAAATTTGAATTCAATTTAAGATATTTCTCCACAATCTTTGTTTGCACCTAATACTCATGTTTCGTGCATTTGTTTGCTCATTTCATTCAAAAACAACTCGGATAGATTTTTCGTAAAGAATGATAGTAAATACTAAATTATTCAAATGCAAACCAAAATTTGAATTCAATTCAAAATATTTGTCCAGAATCTCTGTTTGCACCTAAAATTCATGTTTCGTGCATTTGTTTGCTGATTTCATTCAAAAACAACTCGGATAGATTTTTCGTAAAGAATGATAGTAAATACTAAATTATTCAAATGCCAACCTAAATTTGAATTCAATTTAAGATATTTCTCCACAATCTTTGTTTGCACCTAATACTCATGTTTCGTGCTTTTGTTTGCTCATTTCATTCAAAAACAACTCGGATAGATTTTTCGTAAAGAATGATAGTAAATACTAAATTATTCAAATGCAAACCAAAATTTGTATTCAATTCAAAATATTTCTCCACAATCTCTGTTTGCACCTAATACTCATGTTTCGTGCATTTGTTTGCTCATTTCATTCAAAAACGACTCGGAGAGATTTTTCGTAAAGAATGATAGTAAATACTAAATTATTCAAATGCAAACCTAAATTTGAATTCAATTTAAAATATTACTCCACAATCTTTGTTTGCACCTAAAACTCATGTTTCGTGCATTTGTTTGCTCATTTCATTCAAAAACAACTCGGATAGATTTTTCGTAAAGAATGATAGTAAATACTAAATTATTCAAATGCAAACCTAAATTTGAATTCAATTTAAGATATTTCTCCACAATCTTTGTTTGCACCTAATACTCATGTTTCGTGCATTTGTTTGCTCATTTAATTCAAAAACAACTCGGATAGATTTTTCGTAAAGAATGATAGTAAATACTAAATTATTCAAATGCAAACCTAAATTTGAATTCAATTTAAGATATTTCTCCATAATCTTTGTTTGCACCTAATACTCATGTTTCATGCA
Source organism: Juncus effusus (assembly GCA_027726005.1). Classification (NCBI taxonomy): domain Eukaryota; kingdom Viridiplantae; phylum Streptophyta; class Magnoliopsida; order Poales; family Juncaceae; genus Juncus; species Juncus effusus. Next base: position 6,653,951 of record CM050893.1, read on the forward strand.
TTTGTTTTCTCATTTCATTCAAAAACAACTCGGATAGATTTTTCGTAAAGAATGATAGTAAATACTAAATTATTCAAATGCAAACCTAATTTGAATTCAATTTAAAATATTTCTCCAAAATCTTTGTTTGCACCTAAAACTCATGTTTCGTGCATTTGTTTGCTCATTTCATTCAAAAACAACTCGGATAGATTTTTCGTAAAGAATGATAGTAAATACTAAATTATTCAAATGCAAACCTAAATTTGAATTCAATTTAAGATATTTCTCCACAATCTTTGTTTGCACCTAATACTCATGTTTCGTGCATTTGTTTGCTCATTTCATTCAAAAACAACTCGGATAGATTTTTCGTAAAGAATGATAGTAAATACTAAATTATTCAAATGCAAACCTAAATTTGAATTCAATTTAAGATATTTCTCCACAATCTTTGTTTGCACCTAATACTCATGTTTCGTGAATTTGTTTGCTCATTTCATTCAAAAACAACTCGGATAGATTTTTCGTAAAGAATGATAGTAAATACTAAATTATTCAAATGCAAACCTAAATTTGAATTCAATTTAAAATATTTCTCCAAAATCTTTGTTTGCACCTAAAACTCACGTTTCGTGCATTTGTTTGCTCATTTCATTCAAAAACAACTCGGATAGATTTTTCGTAAAGAATGATAGTAAATACTAAATTATTCAAATGCAAACCAAAATTTGAATTCAATTCAAAATATTTGTCCAGAATCTCTGTTTGCACCTAATAATCATGTTTCATGCATTTGTTTTCTCATTTCATTCAAAAACAACTCGGATAGATTTTTCGTAAAGAATGATAGTAAATACTAAATTATTCAAATGCAAACCAAAATTTGAATTCAATTCAAAATATTTGTCCAGAATCTCTGTTTGCACCTAATAATCATGTTTCATGCATTTGTTTTCTCATTTCATTCAAAAACAACTCGGATAGATTTTTCGTAAAGAATGATAGTAAATACTAAATTATTCAAATGCAAACCTAAATTTGAATTCAATTTAAAATATTTCTCCAAAATCTTTGTTTGCACCTAAAACTCATGTTTCGTGCATTTGTTTGCTCATTTCATTCAAAAACAACTCGGATAGATTTTTCGTAAAGAATGATAGTAAATACTAAATTATTCAAATGCAAACCTAAATTTGAATTCAATTTAAGATAGTTCTCCACAATCTTTGTTTGCACCTAATACTCATGTTTCGTGCATTTGTTTGCTCATTTCATTCAAAAACAACTCGGATAGATTTTTCGTAAAGAATGATAGTAAATACTAAATTATTCAAATGCAAACCTAAATTTGAATTCAATTTAAAATATTTCTCCCAAATCTTTGTTTGCACCTAAAACTCATGTTTCGTGCATTTGTTTGCTCATTTCATTCAAAAACAACTCGGATAGATTTTTCGTAAAGAATGATAGTAAATACTAAATTATTCAAATGCAAACCTAAATTTGAATTCAATTTAAAATATTTCTCCAAAATCTTTGTTTGCACCTAAAACTCACGTTTCGTGCATTTGTTTGCTCATTTCATTCAAAAACAACTCGGATAGATTTTTCGTAAAGAATGATAGTAAATACTAAATTATTCAAATGCAAACCAAAATTTGAATTCAATTCAAAATATTTGTCCAGAATCTCTGTTTGCACCTAATAATCATGTTTCATGCATTTGTTTTCTCATTTCATTCAAAAACAACTCGGATAGATTTTTCGTAAAGAATGATAGTAAATACTAAATTATTCAAATGCAAACCAAAATTTGAATTCAATTCAAAATATTTGTCCAGAATCTCTGTTTGCACCTAATAATCATGTTTCATGCATTTGTTTTCTCATTTCATTCAAAAACAACTCGGATAGATTTTTCGTAAAGAATGATAGTAAATACTAAATTATTCAAATGCAAACCTAAATTTGAATTCAATTTAAAATATTTCTCCAAAATCTTTGTTTGCACCTAAAACTCATGTTTCGTGCATTTGTTTGCTCATTTCATTCAAAAACAACTCGGATAGATTTTTCGTAAAGAATGATAGTAAATACTAAATTATTCAAATGCAAACCTAAATTTGAATTCAATTTAAGATAGTTCTCCACAATCTTTGTTTGCACCTAATACTCATGTTTCGTGCATTTGTTTGCTCATTTCATTCAAAAACAACTCGGATAGATTTTTCGTAAAGAATGATAGTAAATACTAAATTATTCAAATGCAAACCTAAATTTGAATTCAATTTAAAATATTTCTCCCAAATCTTTGTTTGCACCTAAAACTCATGTTTCGTGCATTTGTTTGCTCATTTCATTCAAAAACAACTCGGACAGATTTTTCGTAAAGAATGATAGTAAATACTAAATTATTCAAATGCAAACCAAAATTTGTATTCAATTCAAAATATTTGTCCAGAATCTCTGTTTGCACCTAAAACTCATGTTTCGTGCATTTGTTTGCTCATTTCATTCAAGAACAACTCGGATAGATTTTTCGTAAAGAATGATAGTAAATACTAAATTATTCAAATGCAAACCTAAATTTGAATTCAATTTAAAATATTTCTCCACAATCTTTATTTGCACCTAATACTCATGTTTCGTGCATTTGTTTGCTCATTTCATTCAAAAAGAACTCGGATAGATATTTCGTAAAGAAATCATAGGAAATACGAAATTATTCAAATGCAAAACCTAAATTTGTACTCAATTTAAAATATTTCTCCACAATCTTTGTTTGATCCTAAAACTCATGTTTTGTTCGTTTGTTTGCTCGATTCACCCAAAAAAGACTTGGATAGATTTTTCGTGAAGAATGGAAGTAAATACTAAATTATTCAAATGCAAACCAAAATTTGTATTCAATTCAAAATATTTCTCCACAATCTCTGTTTGTACCTAAAACTCATGTTTCGTGCATTTGTTTGCTCATTTCGTTCAAAAACGACTCGGATAGATTTTTCGTAAAGAATGATAGTAAATACTAAATTATTCAAATGCAAACCTAAATTTGAATTCATTTTAAGATATTTCTCCACAATCTTTGTTTGCACCTAATACTCATGTTTCGTGCATTTGTTTGCTCATTTCATTCAAAAACAACTCGGATAGATTTTTCGTAAAGAATGATAGTAAATACTAAATTATTCAAATGCAAACCTAAATTTGAATTCAATTTAAAATATTTCTCCAGAATCTTTGTTTGCACCTAAAACTCACGTTTCGTGCATTTGTTTGCTCATTTCATTCAAAAACAACTCGGATAGATTTTTCGTAAAGAATGATAGTAAATACTAAATTATTCAAATGCAAACCTAAATTTGAATTCAATTTAAAATATTTCTCCAAAATCTTTGTTTGCACCTAAAACTCATGTTTCGTGCATTTGTTTGCTCATTTCATTCAAAAACAACTCGGATAGATTTTTCGTAAAGAATGATAGTAAATACTAAATTATTCAAATGCAAACCTAAATTTGAATTCAATTTAAGATATTTCTCCACAATCTTTGTTTGCACCTAATACTCATGTTTCGTGCATTTGTTTGCTCATTTCATTCAAAAACAACTCGGATAGATTTTTCGTAAAGAATGATAGTAAATACTAAATTATTCAAATGCAAACCTAAATTTGAATTCAATTTAAAATATTTCTCCAAAATCTTTGTTTGCACCTAAAACTCACGTTTCGTGCATTTGTTTGCTCATTTCATTCAAAAACAACTCGGATAGATTTTTCGTAAAGAATGATAGTAAATACTAAATTATTCAAATGCAAACCAAAATTTGAATTCAATTCAAAATATTTGTCCAGAATCTCTGTTTGCACCTAATAATCATGTTTCATGCATTTGTTTTCTCATTTCATTCAAAAACAACTCGGATAGATTTTTCGTAAAGAATGATAGTAAATACTAAATTATTCAAATGCAAACCAAAATTTGAATTCAATTCAAAATATTTGTCCAGAATCTCTGTTTGCACCTAATAATCATGTTTCATGCATTTGTTTTCTCATTTCATTCAAAAACAACTCGGATAGATTTTTCGTAAAGAATGATAGTAAATACTAAATTATTCAAATGCAAACCTAAATTTGAATTCAATTTAAAATATTTCTCCAAAATCTTTGTTTGCACCTAAAACTCATGTTTCGTGCATTTGTTTGCTCATTTCATTCAAAAACAACTCGGATAGATTTTTCGTAAAGAATGATAGTAAATACTAAATTATTCAAATGCAAACCTAAATTTGAATTCAATTTAAGATAGTTCTCCACAATCTTTGTTTGCACCTAATACTCATGTTTCGTGCATTTGTTTGCTCATTTCATTCAAAAACAACTCGGATAGATTTTTCGTAAAGAATGATAGTAAATACTAAATTATTCAAATGCAAACCTAAATTTGAATTCAATTTAAAATATTTCTCCCAAATCTTTGTTTGCACCTAAAACTCATGTTTCGTGCATTTGTTTGCTCATTTCATTCAAAAACAACTCGGACAGATTTTTCGTAAAGAATGATAGTAAATACTAAATTATTCAAATGCAAACCAAAATTTGTATTCAATTCAAAATATTTGTCCAGAATCTCTGTTTGCACCTAAAACTCATGTTTCGTGCATTTGTTTGCTCATTTCATTCAAGAACAACTCGGATAGATTTTTCGTAAAGAATGATAGTAAATACTAAATTATTCAAATGCAAACCTAAATTTGAATTCAATTTAAAATATTTCTCCCAAATCTTTGTTTGCACCTAAAACTCATGTTTCGTGCATTTGTTTGCTCATTTCATTCAAAAACAACTCGGACAGATTTTTCGTAAAGAATGATAGTAAATACTAAATTATTCAAATGCAAACCAAAATTTGTATTCAATTCAAAATATTTGTCCAGAATCTCTGTTTGCACCTAAAACTCATGTTTCGTGCATTTGTTTGCTCATTTCATTCAAGAACAACTCGGATAGATTTTTCGTAAAGAATGATAGTAAATACTAAATTATTCAAATGCAAACCTAAATTTGAATTCAATTTAAAATATTTCTCCACAATCTTTATTTGCACCTAATACTCATGTTTCGTGCATTTGTTTGCTCATTTCATTCAAAAAGAACTCGGATAGATATTTCGTAAAGAAATCATAGGAAATACGAAATTATTCAAATGCAAAACCTAAATTTGTACTCAATTTAAAATATTTCTCCACAATCTTTGTTTGATCCTAAAACTCATGTTTTGTTCGTTTGTTTGCTCGATTCACCCAAAAAAGACTTGGATAGATTTTTCGTGAAGAATGGAAGTAAATACTAAATTATTCAAATGCAAACCAAAATTTGTATTCAATTCAAAATATTTCTCCACAATCTCTGTTTGTACCTAAAACTCATGTTTCGTGCATTTGTTTGCTCATTTCGTTCAAAAACGACTCGGATAGATTTTTCGTAAAGAATGATAGTAAATACTAAATTATTCAAATGCAAACCTAAATTTGAATTCAATTTAAGATATTTCTCCACAATCTTTGTTTGCACCTAATACTCATGTTTCGTGCATTTGTTTGCTCATTTCATTCAAAAACAACTCGGATAGATTTTTCGTAAAGAATGATAGTAAATACTAAATTATTCAAATGCAAACCTAAATTTGAATTCAATTTAAGATATTTCTCCACAATCTTTGTTTGCACCTAATACTCATGTTTCGTGCATTTGTTTGCTCATTTCATTCAAAAACAACTCGGATAGATTTTTCGTAAAGAATGATAGTAAATACTAAATTATTCAAATGCAAACCTAAATTTGAATTCAATTTAAAATATTTCTCCAGAATCTTTGTTTGCACCTAAAACTCACGTTTCGTGCATTTGTTTGCTCATTTCATTCAAAAACAACTCGGATAGATTTTTCGTAAAGAATGATAGTAAATACTAAATTATTCAAATGCAAACCTAAATTTGAATTCAATTCAAAATATTTGTCCAGAATCTCTGTTTGCACCTAATAATCATGTTTCGTGCATTTGTTTTCTCATTTCATTCAAAAACAACTCGGATAGATTTTTCGTAAAGAATGATAGTAAATACTAAATTATTCAAATGCAAACCTAAATTTGAATTCAATTTAAAATATTTCTCCACAATCTTTGTTTGCACCTAAAACTCATGTTTCGTGCATTTGTTTGCTCATTTCATTCAAAAACAACTCGGATAGATTTTTCGTAAAGAATGATAGTAAATACTAAATTATTCAAATGCAAACCTAAATTTGAATTCAATTTAAAATATTTCTCCAAAATCTTTGTTTGCACCTAAAACTCACGTTTCGTGCATTTGTTTGCTCATTTCATTCAAAAACAACTCGGATAGATTTTTCGTAAAGAATGATAGTAAATACTAAATTATTCAAATGCAAACCAAAATTTGAATTCAATTCAAAATATTTGTCCAGAATCTCTGTTTGCACCTAATAATCATGTTTCGTGCATTTGTTTGCTCATTTCATTCAAAAACAACTCGGACAGATTTTTCGTAAAGAATGATAGTAAATACTAAATTATTCAAATGCAAACCTAAATTTGTATTCAATTCAAGATATTTCTCCACAATTTTTGTTTGCACCTAATACTCATGTTTCGTGCATTTGTTTGCTCATTTCATTCAAGAACAACTCGGATAGATTTTTCGTAAAGAATGATAGTAAATACTAAATTATTCAAATGCAAACCTAAATTTGAATTCAATTTAAAATATTTCTCCACAATCTTTATTTGCACCTAATACTCATGTTTCGTGCATTTGTTTGCTCATTTCATTCAAAAAGAACTCGGATAGATATTTCGTAAAGAAATCATAGGAAATACGAAATTATTCAAATGCAAAACCTAAATTTGTACTCAATTTAAAATATTTCTCCACAATCTTTGTTTGATCCTAAAACTCATGTTTTGTTCGTTTGTTTGCTCGATTCACCCAAAAAAGACTTGGATAGATTTTTCGTGAAGAATGGAAGTAAATACTAAATTATTCAAATGCAAACCAAAATTTGTATTCAATTCAAAATATTTCTCCACAATCTCTGTTTGTACCTAAAACTCATGTTTCGTGCATTTGTTTGCTCATTTCGTTCAAAAACGACTCGGATAGATTTTTCGTAAAGAATGATAGTAAATACTAAATTATTCAAATGCAAACCTAAATTTGAATTCAATTTAAGATATTTCTCCACAATCTTTGTTTGCACCTAATACTCATGTTTCGTGCATTTGTTTGCTCATTTCATTCAAAAACAACTCGGATAGATTTTTCGTAAAGAATGATAGTAAATACTAAATTATTCAAATGCAAACCTAAATTTGAATTCAATTTAAAATATTTCTCCAGAATCTTTGTTTGCACCTAAAACTCACGTTTCGTGCATTTGTTTGCTCATTTCATTCAAAAACAACTCGGATAGATTTTTCGTAAAGAATGATAGTAAATACTAAATTATTCAAATGCAAACCTAAATTTGAATTCAATTTAAAATATTTCTCCAAAATCTTTGTTTGCACCTAAAACTCATGTTTCGTGCATTTGTTTGCTCATTTCATTCAAAAACAACTCGGATAGATTTTTCGTAAAGAATGATAGTAAATACTAAATTATTCAAATGCAAACCTAAATTTGAATTCAATTTAAGATATTTCTCCACAATCTTTGTTTGCACCTAATACTCATGTTTCGTGCATTTGTTTGCTCATTTCATTCTAAAACAACTCGGATAGATTTTTCGTAAAGAATGATAGTAAATACTAAATTATTCAAATGCAAACCTAAATTTGAATTCAATTTAAGATATTTCTCCACAATCTTTGTTTGCACCTAATACTCATGTTTCGTGCATTTGTTTGCTCATTTCATTCAAAAACAACTCGGATAGATTTTTCGTAAAGAATGATAGTAAATACTAAATTATTCAAATGCAAACCTAAATTTGAATTCAATTTAAAATATTTCTCCACAATCTTTATTTGCACCTAATACTCATGTTTCGTGCATTTGTTTGCTCATTTCATTCAAAAAGAACTCGGATAGATATTTCGTAAAGAAATCATAGGAAATACGAAATTATTCAAATGCAAAACCTAAATTTGTACTCAATTTAAAATATTTCTCCACAATCTTTGTTTGATCCTAAAACTCATGTTTTGTTCGTTTGTTTGCTCGATTCACCCAAAAAAGACTTGGATAGATTTTTCGTGAAGAATGGAAGTAAATACTAAATTATTCAAATGCAAACCAAAATTTGTATTCAATTCAAAATATTTCTCCACAATCTCTGTTTGTACCTAAAACTCATGTTTCGTGCATTTGTTTGCTCATTTCGTTCAAAAACGACTCGGATAGATTTTTCGTAAAGAATGATAGTAAATACTAAATTATTCAAATGCAAACCTAAATTTGAATTCAATTTAAGATATTTCTCCACAATCTTTGTTTGCACCTAATACTCATGTTTCGTGCATTTGTTTGCTCATTTTATTCAAAAACAACTCGGATAGATTTTTCGTAAAGAATGATAGTAAATACTAAATTATTCAAATGCAAACCTAAATTTGAATTCAATTTAAAATATTTCTCCAGAATCTTTGTTTGCACCTAAAACTCACGTTTCGTGCATTTGTTTGCTCATTTCATTCAAAAACAACTCGGATAGATTTTTCGTAAAGAATGATAGTAAATACTAAATTATTCAAATGCAAACCTAAATTTGAATTCAATTTAAAATATTTCTCCAAAATCTTTGTTTGCACCTAAAACTCATGTTTCGTGCATTTGTTTGCTCATTTCATTCAAAAACAACTCGGATAGATTTTTCGTAAAGAATGATAGTAAATACTAAATTATTCAAATGCAAACCTAAATTTGAATTCAATTTAAGATATTTCTCCACAATCTTTGTTTGCACCTAATACTCATGTTTCGTGCATTTGTTTGCTCATTTCATTCTAAAACAACTCGGATAGATTTTTCGTAAAGAATGATAGTAAATACTAAATTATTCAAATGCAAACCTAAATTTGAATTCAATTTAAGATATTTCTCCACAATCTTTGTTTGCACCTAATACTCATGTTTCGTGCATTTGTTTGCTCATTTCATTCAAAAACAACTCGGATAGATTTTTCGTAAAGAATGATAGTAAATACTAAATTATTCAAATGCAAACCTAAATTTGAATTCAATTTAAAATATTTCTCCAAAATCTTTGTTTGCACCTAAAACTCACGTTTCGTGCATTTGTTTGCTCATTTCATTCAAAAACAACTCGGATAGATTTTTCGTAAAGAATGATAGTAAATACTAAATTATTCAAATGCAAACCAAAATTTGAATTCAATTCAAAATATTTGTCCAGAATCTCTGTTTGCACCTAATAATCATGTTTCATGCATTTGTTTTCTCATTTCATTCAAAAACAACTCGGATAGATTTTTCGTAAAGAATGATAGTAAATACTAAATTATTCAAATGCAAACCTAAATTTGAATTCAATTTAAAATATTTCTCCAAAATCTTTGTTTGCACCTAAAACTCATGTTTCGTGCATTTGTTTGCTCATTTCATTCAAAAACAACTCGGATAGATTTTTCGTAAAGAATGATAGTAAATACTAAATTATTCAAATGCAAACCTAAATTTGAATTCAATTTAAGATATTTCTCCACAATCTTTGTTTGCACCTAATACTCATGTTTCGTGCATTTGTTTGCTCATTTCATTCTAAAACAACTCGGATAGATTTTTCGTAAAGAATGATAGTAAATACTAAATTATTCAAATGCAAACCTAAATTTGAATTCAATTTAAGATATTTCTCCACAATCTTTGTTTGCACCTAATACTCATGTTTCGTGCATTTGTTTGCTCATTTCATTCAAAAACAACTCGGATAGATTTTTCGTAAAGAATGATAGTAAATACTAAATTATTCAAATGCAAACCTAAATTTGAATTCAATTTAAAATATTTCTCCAAAATCTTTGTTTGCACCTAAAACTCACGTTTCGTGCATTTGTTTGCTCATTTCATTCAAAAACAACTCGGATAGATTTTTCGTAAAGAATGATAGTAAATACTAAATTATTCAAATGCAAACCAAAATTTGAATTCAATTCAAAATATTTGTCCAGAATCTCTGTTTGCACCTAATAATCATGTTTCATGCATTTGTTTTCTCATTTCATTCAAAAACAACTCTGATAGATTTTTCGTAAAGAATGATAGTAAATACTAAATTATTCAAATGCAAACCTAAATTTGAATTCAATTTAAAATATTTCTCCAAAATCTTTGTTTGCACCTAAAACTCATGTTTCGTGCATTTGTTTGCTCATTTCATTCAAAAACAACTCGGATAGATTTTTCGTAAAGAATGATAGTAAATACTAAATTATTCAAATGCAAACCTAAATTTGAATTCAATTTAAGATAGTTCTCCACAATCTTTGTTTGCACCTAATACTCATGTTTCGTGCATTTGTTTGCTCATTTCATTCAAAAACAACTCGGATAGATTTTTCGTAAAGAATGATAGTAAATACTAAATTATTCAAATGCAAACCTAAATTTGAATTCAATTTAAAATATTTCTCCCAAATCTTTGTTTGCACCTAAAACTCATGTTTCGTGCATTTGTTTGCTCATTTCATTCAAAAACAACTCGGACAGATTTTTCGTAAAGAATGATAGTAAATACTAAATTATTCAAATGCAAACCAAAATTTGTATTCAATTCAAAATATTTGTCCAGAATCTCTGTTTGCACCAAAAACTCATGTTTCGTGCATTTGTTTGCTCATTTCATTCAAGAACAACTCGGATAGATTTTTCGTAAAGAATGATAGTAAATACTAAATTATTCAAATGCAAACCTAAATTTGAATTCAATTTAAAATATTTCTCCACAATCTTTATTTGCACCTAATACTCATGTTTCGTGCATTTGTTTGCTCATTTCATTCAAAAAGAACTCGGATAGATATTTCGTAAAGAAATCATAGGAAATACGAAATTATTCAAATGCAAAACCTAAATTTGTACTCAATTTAAAATATTTCTCCACAATCTTTGTTTGATCCTAAAACTCATGTTTTGTTCGTTTGTTTGCTCGATTCACCCAAAAAAGACTTGGATAGATTTTTCGTGAAGAATGGAAGTAAATACTAAATTATTCAAATGCAAACCAAAATTTGTATTCAATTCAAAATATTTCTCCACAATCTCTGTTTGTACCTAAAACTCATGTTTCGTGCATTTGTTTGCTCATTTCGTTCAAAAACGACTCGGATAGATTTTTCGTAAAGAATGATAGTAAATACTAAATTATTCAAATGCAAACCTAAATTTGAATTCAATTTAAGATATTTCTCCACAATCTTTGTTTGCACCTAATACTCATGTTTCGTGCATTTGTTTGCTCATTTCATTCAAAAACAACTCGGATAGATTTTTCGTAAAGAATGATAGTAAATACTAAATTATTCAAATGCAAACCTAAATTTGAATTCAATTTAAAATATTTCTCCAGAATCTTTGTTTGCACCTAAAACTCACGTTTCGTGCATTTGTTTGCTCATTTCATTCAAAAACAACTCGGATAGATTTTTCGTAAAGAATGATAGTAAATACTAAATTATTCAAATGCAAACCTAAATTTGAATTCAATTTAAAATATTTCTCCAAAATCTTTGTTTGCACCTAAAACTCATGTTTCGTGCATTTGTTTGCTCATTTCATTCAAAAACAACTCGGATAGATTTTTCGTAAAGAATGATAGTAAATACTAAATTATTCAAATGCAAACCTAAATTTGAATTCAATTTAAAATATTTCTCCACAATCTTTGTTTGCACCTAAAACTCATGTTTCGTGCATTTGTTTGCTCATTTCATTCAAAAACAACTCGGACAGATTTTTCGTAAAGAATGATAGTAAATACTAAATTATTCAAATGCAAACCAAAATTTGTATTCAATTTAAGATATTTGTCCAGAATCTCTGTTTGCACCAAAAACTCATGTTTCGTGCATTTGTTTGCTCATTTCATTCAAGAACAACTCGGATAGATTTTTCGTAAAGAATGATAGTAAATACTAAATTATTCAAATGCAAACCTAAATTTGAATTCAATTTAAAATATTTCTCCACAATCTTTATTTGCACCTAATACTCATGTTTCGTGCATTTGTTTGCTCATTTCATTCAAAAAGAACTCGGATAGATATTTCGTAAAGAAATCATAGGAAATACGAAATTATTCAAATGCAAAACCTAAATTTGTACTCAATTTAAAATATTTCTCCACAATCTTTGTTTGATCCTAAAACTCATGTTTTGTTCGTTTGTTTGCTCGATTCACCCAAAAAAGACTTGGATAGATTTTTCGTGAAGAATGGAAGTAAATACTAAATTATTCAAATGCAAACCAAAATTTGTATTCAATTCAAAATATTTCTCCACAATCTCTGTTTGTACCTAAAACTCATGTTTCGTGCATTTGTTTGCTCATTTCGTTCAAAAACGACTCGGATAGATTTTTCGTAAAGAATGATAGTAAATACTAAATTATTCAAATGCAAACCTAAATTTGAATTCAATTTAAGATATTTCTCCACAATCTTTGTTTGCACCTAATACTCATGTTTCGTGCATTTGTTTGCTCATTTCATTCAAAAACAACTCGGATAGATTTTTCGTAAAGAATGATAGTAAATACTAAATTATTCAAATGCAAACCTAAATTTGAATTCAATTTAAAATATTTCTCCAGAATCTTTGTTTGCACCTAAAACTCACGTTTCGTGCATTTGTTTGCTCATTTCATTCAAAAACAACTCGGATAGATTTTTCGTAAAGAATGATAGTAAATACTAAATTATTCAAATGCAAACCTAAATTTGAATTCAATTTAAAATATTTCTCCAAAATCTTTGTTTGCACCTAAAACTCATGTTTCGTGCATTTGTTTGCTCATTTCATTCAAAAACAACTCGGATAGATTTTTCGTAAAGAATGATAGTAAATACTAAATTATTCAAATGCAAACCTAAATTTGAATTCAATTTAAGATATTTCTCCACAATCTTTGTTTGCACCTAATACTCATGTTTCGTGCATTTGTTTGCTCATTTCATTCTAAAACAACTCGGATAGATTTTTCGTAAAGAATGATAGTAAATACTAAATTATTCAAATGCAAACCTAAATTTGAATTCAATTTAAGATATTTCTCCACAATCTTTGTTTGCACCTAATACTCATGTTTCGTGCATTTGTTTGCTCATTTCATTCAAAAACAACTCGGATAGATTTTTCGTAAAGAATGATAGTAAATACTAAATTATTCAAATGCAAACCTAAATTTGAATTCAATTTAAAATATTTCTCCACAATCTTTATTTGCACCTAATACTCATGTTTCGTGCATTTGTTTGCTCATTTCATTCAAAAAGAACTCGGATAGATATTTCGTAAAGAAATCATAGGAAATACGAAATTATTCAAATGCAAAACCTAAATTTGTACTCAATTTAAAATATTTCTCCACAATCTTTGTTTGATCCTAAAACTCATGTGTTTGTTCGTTTGTTTGCTCGATTCACCCAAAAAAGACTTGGATAGATTTTTCGTGAAGAATGGAAGTAAATACTAAATTATTCAAATGCAAACCAAAATTTGTATTCAATTCAAAATATTTCTCCACAATCTCTGTTTGTACCTAAAACTCATGTTTCGTGCATTTGTTTGCTCATTTCGTTCAAAAACGACTCGGATAGATTTTTCGTAAAGAATGATAGTAAATACTAAATTATTCAAATGCAAACCTAAATTTGAATTCAATTTAAGATATTTCTCCACAATCTTTGTTTGCACCTAATACTCATGTTTCGTGCATTTGTTTGCTCATTTTATTCAAAAACAACTCGGATAGATTTTTCGTAAAGAATGATAGTAAATACTAAATTATTCAAATGCAAACCTAAATTTGAATTCAATTTAAAATATTTCTCCAGAATCTTTGTTTGCACCTAAAACTCACGTTTCGTGCATTTGTTTGCTCATTTCATTCAAAAACAACTCGGATAGATTTTTCGTAAAGAATGATAGTAAATACTAAATTATTCAAATGCAAACCTAAATTTGAATTCAATTTAAAATATTTCTCCAAAATCTTTGTTTGCACCTAAAACTCATGTTTCGTGCATTTGTTTGCTCATTTCATTCAAAAACAACTCGGATAGATTTTTCGTAAAGAATGATAGTAAATACTAAATTATTCAAATGCAAACCTAAATTTGAATTCAATTTAAGATATTTGTCCAGAATCTCTGTTTGCACCTAATACTCATGTTTCGTGCATTTGTTTGCTCATTTCATTCTAAAACAACTCGGATAGATTTTTCGTAAAGAATGATAGTAAATACTAAATTATTCAAATGCAAACCTAAATTTGAATTCAATTTAAGATATTTCTCCACAATCTTTGTTTGCACCTAATACTCATGTTTCGTGCATTTGTTTGCTCATTTCATTCAAAAACAACTCGGATAGATTTTTCGTAAAGAATGATAGTAAATACTAAATTATTCAAATGCAAACCTAAATTTGAATTCAATTTAAAATATTTCTCCAAAATCTTTGTTTGCACCTAAAACTCACGTTTCGTGCATTTGTTTGCTCATTTCATTCAAAAACAACTCGGATAGATTTTTCGTAAAGAATGATAGTAAATACTAAATTATTCAAATGCAAACCAAAATTTGAATTCAATTCAAAATATTTGTCCAGAATCTCTGTTTGCACCTAATAATCATGTTTCATGCATTTGTTTTCTCATTTCATTCAAAAACAACTCGGATAGATTTTTCGTAAAGAATGATAGTAAATACTAAATTATTCAAATGCAAACCTAAATTTGAATTCAATTTAAAATATTTCTCCAAAATCTTTGTTTGCACCTAAAACTCATGTTTCGTGCATTTGTTTGCTCATTTCATTCAAAAACAACTCGGATAGATTTTTCGTAAAGAATGATAGTAAATACTAAATTATTCAAATGCAAACCTAAATTTGAATTCAATTTAAGATATTTCTCCACAATCTTTGTTTGCACCTAATATTCATGTTTCGTGCATTTGTTTGCTCATTTCATTCTAAAACAACTCGGATAGATTTTTCGTAAAGAATGATAGTAAATACTAAATTATTCAAATGCAAACCTAAATTTGAATTCAATTTAAGATATTTCTCCACAATCTTTGTTTGCACCTAATACTCATGTTTCGTGCATTTGTTTGCTCATTTCATTCAAAAACAACTCGGATAGATTTTTCGTAAAGAATGATAGTAAATACTAAATTATTCAAATGCAAACCTAAATTTGAATTCAATTTAAAATATTTCTCCAAAAACTTTGTTTGCACCTAAAACTCATGTTTCGTGCATTTGTTTGCTCATTTCATTCAAAAACAACTCGGATAGATTTTTCGTAAAGAATGATAGTAAATACTAAATTATTCAAATGCAAACCAAAATTTGTATTCAATTCAAAATATTTGTCCAGAATCTCTGTTTGCACCTAAAACTCATGTTTCGTGCATTTGTTTGCTCATTTCATTCAAGAACAACTCGGATAGATTTTTCGTAAAGAATGATAGTAAATACTAAATTATTCAAATGCAAACCTAAATTTGAATTCAATTTAAAATATTTCTCCACAATCTTTATTTGCACCTAATACTCATGTTTCGTGCATTTGTTTGCTCATTTCATTCAAAAAGAACTCGGATAGATATTTCGTAAAGAAATCATAGGAAATACGAAATTATTCAAATGCAAAACCTAAATTTGTACTCAATTTAAAATATTTCTCCACAATCTTTGTTTGATCCTAAAACTCGTGTTTTGTTCGTTTGTTTGCTCGATTCACCCAAAAAAGACTTGGATAGATTTTTCGTGAAGAATGGAAGTAAATACTAAATTATTCAAATGCAAACCAAAATTTGTATTCAATTCAAAATATTTCTCCACAATCTCTGTTTCTACCTAAAACTCATGTTTCGTGCATTCGTTTGCTCATTTCATTCAAAAACGACTCGGATAGATTTTTCGTAAAGAATGCTAGTAAATACTAAATTATTCAAATGCAAACCTAAATTTGAATTCAATTTAAAATATTTCTCCAAAATCTTTGTTTGCACCTAAAACTCACGTTTCGTGCATTTGTTTGCTCATTTCATTCAAAAACAACTCGGATAGATTTTTCGTAAAGAATGATAGTAAATACTAAATTATTCAAATGCAAACCAAAATTTGAATTCAATTCAAAATATTTGTCCAGAATCTCTGTTTGCACCTAAAACTCATGTTTCATGCATTTGTTTTCTCATTTCATTCAAAAACAACTCGGATAAAATATTTCTCCACAATCTTTGTTTGCACCTAATACTCATGTTTCGTGCATTTGTTTGCTCATTTCATTCAAAAAAAACTCGGTTAGATTTTTCGTAAAGAATGATAGTAAATACTAAATTATTCAAATGCAAACCTAAATTTGAATTCAATTTAAGATATTTCTCCACAATCATTGTTTGCACCTAATACTCATGTTTCGTGCATTTGTTTGCTCATTTCATTCAAAAACAACTCGGATAGATTTTTCGTAAAGAATGATAGTAAATACTAAATTATTCAAATGCAAACCTAAATTTGAATTCAAATTAAAATATTTCTCGACAATCATTGTTTGCACCTAATACTCATGTTTCGTGCATTTCTTTGCTCATTTCATTCAAAAAGAAGTCGGATAGATTTTTCGTAAAGAAATCATAGGAAATACGAAATTATTCAAATGCAAAACCTAAATTTGTACACAATTTAAAATATTTCTCCACATTCTTTGTTTGATCCTAAAACTCATGTTTTGTTCGTTTGTTTGCTCGTTTCACCCAAAAAAAACTCGGATAGATTTTTCGTGAAGAATGGTAGTAAATACAAAATTATTCAAATGCAAACCAAAATTAGTATTCAATTCAAAATATTGCTCCACAATCTCTGTTTGCACCTAATACTCGTGTTTCGTGCATTTCTCTGCTCATTTCATTCAAAAACAACTCGGATAGATTTTTCGTAAAGATTGATAGTAAATACTAAATTATTCAAATGCATACCAAAATTTGTATTCAATTCAAAATATTTCTCCCCAATCTCTGTTTGCACCTAAAACTCATGTTTCGTGCATTTGTTTGCTCATTTCATTCAAAAAGAACTCGGATAGATTTTTCGTAAAGATTGATAGTAAATACTAAATTATTCAAATGCAAACCAAAATTTGTATTCAATGTAAAATATTTCTCCACAATCTTTGTTTGCACCTAATACTCATGTTTCGTGCATTTGTTTGCTCATTTCATTCAAAAAAAACTCGGTTAGATTTTTCGTAAAGAATGATAGTAAATACTAAATTATTCAAATGCAAACCTAAATTTGAATTCAATTTAAGATATTTCTCCACAATCATTGTTTGCACCTAATACTCATGTTTCGTGCATTTGTTTGCTCATTTCATTCAAAAACAACTCGGATAGATTTTTCGTAAAGAATGATAGTAAATACTAAATTATTCAAATGCAAACCTAAATTTGAATTCAATTTAAGATATTTCTCCACAATCATTGTTTGCACCTAATACTCATGTTTCGTGCATTTGTTTGCTCATTTCATTCAAAAACAACTCGGATAGATTTTTCGTAAAGAATGATAGTAAATACTAAATTATTCAAATGCAAACCTAAATTTGAATTCAAATTAAAATATTTCTCCACAATCATTGTTTGCACCTAATACTCATGTTTCGTGCATTTCTTTGCTCATTTCATTCAAAAAGAAGTCGGATAGATTTTTCGTAAAAAAATCATAGGAAATACGAAATTATTCAAATGCAAAACCTAAATTTGTACACAATTTAAAATATTTCTCCACATTCTTTGTTTGATCCTAAAACTCATGTTTTGTTCGTTTGTTTGCTCGTTTCACCCAAAAAAAACTCGGATAGATTTTTCGTGAAGAATGGTAGTAAATACTAAATTATTCAAATGCAAACCAAAATTAGTATTCAATTCAAAATATTGCTCCACAATCTCTGTTTGCACCTAATACTCGTGTTTCGTGCATTTCTCTGCTCATTTCATTCAAAAACAACTCGGATAGATTTTTCGTAAAGATTGATAGTAAATACTAAATTATTCAAATGCATACCAAAATTTGTATTCAATTCAAAATATTTCTCCACAATCTCTGTTTGCTCCTAAAACTCATGTTTCGTGCATTTGTTTGCTCATTTCATTCAAAAAGAACTCGGATAGATTTTTCGTAAAGATTGATAGTAAATACTAAATTATTCAAATGCAAACCAAAATTTGTATTCAATGTAAAATATTTCTCCACAATCTTTGTTTGCACCTAATACTCATGTTTCGTGCATTTGTTTGCTCATTTCATTCAAAAAAAACTCGGTTAGATTTTTCGTAAAGAATGATAGTAAATACTAAATTATTCAAATGCAAACCTAAATTTGAATTCAATTTAAGATATTTCTCCACAATCATTGTTTGCACCTAATACTCATGTTTCGTGCATTTGTTTGCTCATTTCATTCAAAAACAACTCGGATAGATTTTTCGTAAAGAATGATAGTAAATACTAAATTATTCAAATGCAAACCTAAATTTGAATTCAAATTAAAATATTTCTCCACAATCATTGTTTGCACCTAATACTCATGTTTCGTGCATTTCTTTGCTCATTTCATTCAAAAAGAAGTCGGATTGATTTTTCGTAAAGAAATCATAGGAAATACGAAATTATTCAAATGCAAAACCTAAATTTGTACACAATTTAAAATATTTCTCCACATTCTTTGTTTGATCCTAAAACTCATGTTTTGTTCGTTTGTTTGCTCGTTTCACCCAAAAAAAACTCGGATAGATTTTTCGTGAAGAATGGTAGTAAATACTAAATTATTCAAATGCAAACCAAAATTTGTATTCAATTCAAAATATTGCTCCACAATCTCTGTTTGCACCTAATACTCGTGTTTCGTGCATTTCTTTGCTCATTTCATTCAAAAACAACTCGGATAGATTTTTCGTAAAGAATGATAGTAAATACTAAATTATTCAAATGCAAACCAAAATTTGTATTCAATGTAAAATATTTCTCCACAATCTTTGTTTGCACCTAATACTCATGTTTCGTGCATTTGTTTGCTCATTTCATTCAAAAAAAACTCGGTTAGATTTTTCGTAAAGAATGATAGTAAATACTAAATTATTCAAATGCAAACCTAAATTTGAATTCAATTTAAGATATTTCTCCACAATCATTGTTTGCACCTAATACTCATGTTTCGTGCATTTGTTTGCTCATTTCATTCAAAAACAACTCGGATAGATTTTTCGTAAAGAATGATAGTAAATACTAAATTATTCAAATGCAAACCTAAATTTGAATTCAAATTAAAATATTTCTCCACAATCATTGTTTGCACCTAATACTCATGTTTCGTGCATTTCTTTGCTCATTTCATTCAAAAAGAAGTCGGATAGATTTTTCGTAAAGAAATCATAGGAAATACGAAATTATTCAAATGCAAAACCTAAATTTGTACACAATTTAAAATATTTCTCCACATTCTTTGTTTGATCCTAAAACTCATGTTTTGTTCGTTTGTTTGCTCGTTTCACCCAAAAAAAACTCGGATAGATTTTTCGTGAAGAATGGTAGTAAATACTAAATTATTCAAATGCAAACCAAAATTTGTATTCAATTCAAAATATTGCTCCACAATCTCTGTTTGCACCTAATACTCGTGTTTCGTGCATTTCTTTGCTCATTTCATTCAAAAACAACTCGGATAGATTTTTCGTAAAGAATGATAGTAAATACTAAATTATTCAAATGCAAACCAAAATTTGTATTCAATGTAAAATATTTCTCCACAATCTTTGTTTGCACCTAATACTCATGTTTCGTGCATTTGTTTGCTCATTTCATTCAAAAAAAACTCGGTTAGATTTTTCGTAAAGAATGATAGTAAATACTAAATTATTCAAATGCAAACCTAAATTTGAATTCAATTTAAGATATTTCTCCACAATCATTGTTTGCACCTAATACTCATGTTTCGTGCATTTGTTTGCTCATTTCATTCAAAAACAACTCGGATAGATTTTTCGTAAAAAATGATAGTAAATACTAAATTATTCAAATGCAAACCTAAATTTGAATTCAAATTAAAATATTTCTCCACAATCATTGTTTGCACCTAATACTCATGTTTCGTGCATTTCTTTGCTCATTTCATTCAAAAAGAAGTCGGATAGATTTTTCGTAAAGAAATCATAGGAAATACGAAATTATTCAAATGCAAAACCTAAATTTGTACACAATTTAAAATATTTCTCCACATTCTTTGTTTGATCCTAAAACTCATGTTTTGTTCGTTTGTTTGCTCGTTTCACCCAAAAAAAACTCGGATAGATTTTTCGTGAAGAATGGTAGTAAATACTAAATTATTCAAATGCAAACCAAAATTAGTATCAATTCAAAATATTGCTCCACAATCTCTGTTTGCACCTAATACTCGTGTTTCGTGCATTTCTCTGCTCATTTGATTCAAAAACAACTCGGATAGATTTTTCGTAAAGATTGATAGTAAATACTAAATTATTCAAATGCATACCAAAATTTGTATTCAATTCAAAATATTTCTCCACAATCTCTGTTTGCACCTAAAACTCATGTTTCGTGCATTTGTTTGCTCATTTCATTCAAAAACAACTCGGATAGATTTTTCGTAAAGATTGATAGTAAATACTAAATTATTCAAATGCAAACCAAAATTTGTATTCAATGTAAAATATTTCTCCACAATCTTTGTTTGCACCTAATACTC
Organism: Juncus effusus; assembly: GCA_027726005.1. Lineage (NCBI taxonomy): Eukaryota > Viridiplantae > Streptophyta > Magnoliopsida > Poales > Juncaceae > Juncus > Juncus effusus. Next base: position 6,674,975 of record CM050893.1, read on the forward strand.
ATGTTTCGTGCATTTGTTTGCTCATTTCATTCAAAAAAAACTCGGTTAGATTTTTCGTAAAGAATGATAGTAAATACTAAATTATTCAAATGCAAACCTAAATTTGAATTCAATTTAAGATATTTCTCCACAATCATTGTTTGCACCTAATACTCATGTTTCGTGCATTTGTTTGCTCATTTCATTCAAAAACAACTCGGATAGATTTTTCGTAAAGAATGATAGTAAATACTAAATTATTCAAATGCAAACCTCAATTTGAATTCAAATTAAAATATTTCTCCACAATCATTGTTTGCACCTAATACTCATGTTTCGTGCATTTCTTTGCTCATTTCATTCAAAAAGAAGTCGGATAGATTTTTCGTAAAGAAATCATAGGAAATACGAAATTATTCAAATGCAAAACCTAAATTTGTACACAATTTAAAATATTTCTCCACATTCTTTGTTTGATCCTAAAACTCATGTTTCGTTCGTTTGTTTGCTCGTTTCACCCAAAAAAAACTCGAATAGATTTTTCGTGAAGAATGGTAGTAAATACTAAATTATTCAAATGCAAACCAAAATTAGTATTCAATTCAAAATATTGCTCCACAATCTCTGTTTGCACCTAATACTCGTGTTTCGTGCATTTCTTTGCTCATTTCATTCAAAAACGACTCGGATAGATTTTTCGTAAAGATTGATAGTAAATACTAAATTATTCAAATGCATACCAAAATTTGTATTCAATTCAAAATATTTCTCCACAATCTCTGTTTGCACCTAAAACTCATGTTTCGTGCATTTGTTCGCTCATTTCATTCAAAAACAACTCGGATAGATTTTTCGTAAAGATTGATAGTAAATACTAAATTATTCAAATGCAAACCAAAATTTGTATTCAATGTAAAATATTTCTCCACAATCTTTGTTTGCACCTAATACTCATGTTTCGTGCATTTGTTTGCTCATTTCATTCAAAAAAAACTCGGTTAGATTTTTCGTAAAGAATGATAATAAATACTAAATTATTCAAATGCAAACCTAAATTTGAATTCAATTTAAGATATTTCTCCACAATCATTGTTTGCACCTAATACTCATGTTTCGTGCATTTGTTTGCTCATTTCATTCAAAAACAACTCGGATAGATTTTTCGTAAAGAATGATAGTAAATACTAAATTATTCAAATGCAAACCTAAATTTGAATTCAAATTAAAATATTTCTCCACAATCATTGTTTGCACCTAATACTCATGTTTCGTGCATTTCTTTGCTCATTTCATTCAAAAAGAAGTCGGATAGATTTTTCGTAAAGAAATCATAGGAAATACGAAATTATTCAAATGCAAAACCTAAATTTGTACACAATTTAAAATATTTCTCCACATTCTTTGTTTGATCCTAAAACTCATGTTTCGTTCGTTTGTTTGCTCGTTTCACCCAAAAAAAACTCGAATAGATTTTTCGTGAAGAATGGTAGTAAATACTAAATTATTCAAATGCAAACCAAAATTTGTATTCAATTCAAAATATTGCTCCACAATCTCTGTTTGCACCTAATACTCGTGTTTCGTGCATTTCTTTGCTCATTTCATTCAAAAACAACTCGGATAGATTTTTCGTAAAGATTGATAGTAAATACTAAATTATTCAAATGCATACCAAAATTTGTATTCAATTCAAAATATTTCTCCACAATCTCTGTTTGCACCTAAAACTCATGTTTCGTGCATTTGTTTGCTCATTTCATTCAAAAACAACTCGGATAGATTTTTCGTAAAGAATGATAGTAAATACTAAATTATTCAAATGCAAACCAAAATTTGTATTCAATGTAAAATATTTCTCCACAATCTTTGTTTGCACCTAATACTCATGTTTCGTGCATTTGTTTGCTCATTTCATTCAAAAAAAACTCGGTTAGATTTTTCGTAAAGAATGATAGTAAATACTAAATTATTCAAATGCAAACCTAAATTTGAATTCAATTTAAGATATTTCTCCACAATCATTGTTTGCACCTAATACTCATGTTTCGTGCATTTGTTTGCTCATTTCATTCAAAAACAACTCGGAATGATTTTTCGTAAAAAATGATAGTAAATACTAAATTATTCAAATGCAAACCTATATTTGAATTCAAATTAAAATATTTCTCCACAATCATTGTTTGCACCTAATACTCATGTTTCGTGCATTTCTTTGCTCATTTCATTCAAAAAGAAGTCGGATAGATTTTTCGTAAAGAAATCATAGGAAATACGAAATTATTCAAATGCAAAACCTAAATTTGTACACAATTTAAAATATTTCTCCACATTCTTTGTTTGATCCTAAAACTCATGTTTTGTTCGTTTGTTTGCTCGTTTCACCCAAAAAAAACTCGGATAGATTTTGCGTGAAGAATGGTAGTAAATACTAAATTATTCAAATGCAAACCAAAATTAGTATTCAATTCAAAATATTGCTCCACAATCTCTGTTTGCACCTAATACTCGTGTTTCGTGCATTTCTCTGCTCATTTCATTCAAAAACAACTCGGATAGATTTTTCGTAAAGATTGATAGTAAATACTAAATTATTCAAATGCATACCAAAATTTGTATTCAATTCAAAATATTTCTCCACAATCTCTGTTTGCACCTAAAACTCATGTTTCGTGCATTTGTTTGCTCATTTCATTCAAAAACAACTCGGATAGATTTTTCGTAAAGAATGATAGTAAATACTAAATTATTCAAATGCAAACCAAAATTTGTATTCAATGTAAAATATTTCTCCACAATCTTTGTTTGCACCTAATACTCATGTTTCGTGCATTTGCTTGCTCATTTCATTCAAAAAAAACTCGGTTAGATTTTTCGTAAAGAATGATAGTAAATATTAAATTATTCAAATGCAAACCTAAATTTGAATTCAATTTAAGATATTTCTCCACAATCATTGTTTGCACCTAATACTCATGTTTCGTGCATTTGTTTGCTCATTTCATTCAAAAACAACTCGGATAGATTTTTCGTTAAGAATGATAGTAAATACTAAATTATTCAAATGCAAACCAAAATTTGTATTCAATGTAAAATATTTCTCCACAATCTTTGTTTGCACCTAATACTCATGTTTCGTCCATTTGTTTGCTCATTTCATTCAAAAACAACTCGGATAGATTGTTCGTAAAGAATGATAGTAAATACTAAATTATTCAAATGCAAACCTAAATTTGAATTCAAATTAAAATATTTCTCCACAATCATTGTTTGCACCTAATACTCATGTTTCGTGCATTTCTTTGCTCATTTCATTCAAAAAGAAGTCGGATTGATTTTTCGTAAAGAAATCATAGGAAATACGAAATTATTCAAATGCAAAACCTAAATTTGTACACAATTTAAAATATTTCTCCACATTCTTTGTTTGATCCTAAAACTCATGTTTTGTTCGTTTGTTTGCTCGTTTCACCCAAAAAAAACTCGGATAGATTTTTCGTGAAGAATGGTAGTAAATACTAAATTATTCAAATGCAAACCAAAATTAGTATTCAATTCAAAATATTGCTCCACAATCTCTGTTTGCACCTAATACTCGTGTTTCGTGCATTTCTTTGCTCATTTCATTCAAAAACAACTCGGATAGATTTTTCGTAAAGATTGATAGTAAATACTAAATTATTCAAATGCAAACCAAAATTTGTATTCAATGTAAAATATTTCTCCACAATCTTTGTTTGCACCTAATACTCATGTTTCGTGCATTTGTTTGCTCATTTCATTCAAAAAAAACTCGGTTAGATTTTTCGTAAAGAATGATAGTAAATACTAAATTATTCAAATGCAAACCTAAATTTGAATTCAATTTAAGATATTTCTCCACAATCATTGTTTGCACCTAATACTCATGTTTCGTGCATTTGTTTGCTCATTTCATTCAAAAACAACTCGGATAGATTTTTCGTAAAAAATGAAAGTAAATACTAAATTATTCAAATGCAAACCTAAATTTGAATTCAAATTAAAATATTTCTCCACAATCATTGTTTGCACCTAATACTCATGTTTCGTGCATTTCTTTGCTCATTTCATTCAAAAAGAAGTCGGATAGATTTTTCGTAAAGAAATCATAGGAAATACGAAATTATTCAAATGCAAAACCTAAATTTGTACACAATTTAAAATATTTCTTCACATTCTTTGTTTGATCCTAAAACTCATGTTTTGTTCGTTTGTTTGCTCGTTTCACCCAAAAAAAACTCGGATAGATTTTGCGTGAAGAATGGTAGTAAATACTAAATTATTCAAATGCAAACCAAAATTAGTATTCAATTCAAAATATTGCTCCACAATCTCTGTTTGCACCTAATACTCGTGTTTCGTGCATTTCTCTGCTCATTTCATTCAAAAACAACTCGGATAGATTTTTCGTAAAGATTGATAGTAAATACTAAATTATTCAAAAGCATACCAAAATTTGTATTCAATTCAAAATATTTCTCCACAATCTCTGTTTGCACCTAAAACTCATGTTTCGTGCATTTGTTTGCTCATTTCATTCAAAAACAACTCGGATAGATTTTTCGTAAAGAATGATAGTAAATACTAAATTATTCAAATGCAAACCAAAATTTGTATTCAATGTAAAATATTTCTCCACAATCTTTGTTTGCACCTAATACTCATGTTTCGTGCATTTGCTTGCTCATTTCATTCAAAAAAAACTCGGTTAGATTTTTCGTAAAGAATGATAGTAAATATTAAATTATTCAAATGCAAACCTAAATTTGAATTCAATTTAAGATATTTCTCCACAATCATTGTTTGCACCTAATACTCATGTTTCGTGCATTTGTTTGCTCATTTCATTCAAAAACAACTCGGATAGATTTTTCGTTAAGAATGATAGTAAATACTAAATTATTCAAATGCAAACCAAAATTTGTATTCAATGTAAAATATTTCTCCACAATCTTTGTTTGCACCTAATACTCATGTTTCGTCCATTTGTTTGCTCATTTCATTCAAAAACAACTCGGATAGATTTTTCGTAAAGAATGATAGTAAATACTAAATTATTCAAATGCAAACCTAAATTTGAATTCAAATTAAAATATTTCTCCACAATCATTGTTTGCACCTAATACTCATGTTTCGTGCATTTCTTTGCTCATTTCATTCAAAAAGAAGTCGGATAGATTTTTCGTAAAGAAATCATAGGAAATACGAAATTATTCAAATGCAAAACCTAAATTTGTACACAATTTAAAATATTTCTCCACTTTCTTTGTTTGATCCTAAAACTCATGTTTTGTTCGTTTGTTTGCTCGTTTCACCCAAAAAAAACTCGGATAGATTTTTCGTGAAGAATGGTAGTAAATACTAAATTATTCAAATGCAAACCAAAATTAGTATTCAATTCAAAATATTGCTCCACAATCTCTGTTTGCACCTAATACTCGTGTTTCGTGCATTTCTCTGCTCATTTCATTCAAAAACAACTCGGATAGATTTTTCGTAAAGATTGATAGTAAATACTAAATTATTCAAATGCATACCAAAATTTGTATTCAATTCAAAATATTTCTCCACAATCTCTGTTTGCACCTAAAACTCATGTTTCGTGCATTTGTTTGCTCATTTCATTCAAAAACAACTCGGATAGATTTTTCGTAAAGAATGATAGTAAATACTAAATTATTCAAATGCAAACCAAAATTTGTATTCAATGTAAAATATTTCTCCACAATCTTTGTTTGCACCTAATACTCATGTTTCGTGCATTTGCTTGCTCATTTCATTCAAAAAAAACTCGGTTAGATTTTTCGTAAAGAATGATAGTAAATATTAAATTATTCAAATGCAAACCTAAATTTGAATTCAATTTAAGATATTTCTCCACAATCATTGTTTGCACCTAATACTCATGTTTCGTGCATTTGTTTGCTCATTTCATTCAAAAACAACTCGGATAGATTTTTCGTTAAGAATGATAGTAAAAACTAAATTATTCAAATGCAAACCAAAATTTGTATTCAATGTAAAATATTTCTCCACAATCTTTGTTTGCACCTAATACTCATGTTTCGTCCATTTGTTTGCTCATTTCATTCAAAAACAACTCGGATAGATTTTTCGTAAAGAATGATAGTAAATACTAAATTATTCAAATGCAAACCTAAATTTGAATTCAAATTAAAATATTTCTCCACAATCATTGTTTGCACCTAATACTCATGTTTCGTGCATTTCTTTGCTCATTTCATTCAAAAAGAAGTCGGATAGATTTTTCGTAAAGAAATCATAGGAAATACGAAATTATTCAAATGCAAAACCTAAATTTGTACACAATTTAAAATATTTCTCCACTTTCTTTGTTTGATCCTAAAACTCATGTTTTGTTCGTTTGTTTGCTCGTTTCACCCAAAAAAAACTCGGATAGATTTTTCGTGAAGAATGGTAGTAAATACTAAATTATTCAAATGCAAACCAAAATTAGTATTCAATTCAAAATATTGCTCCACAATCTCTGTTTGCACCTAATACTCGTGTTTCGTGCATTTCTCTGCTCATTTCATTCAAAAACAACTCGGATAGATTTTTCGTAAAGATTGATAGTAAATACTAAATTATTCAAATGCATACCAAAATTTGTATTCAATTCAAAATATTTCTCCACAATCTCTGTTTGCACCTAAAACTCATGTTTCGTGCATTTGTTTGCTCATTTCATTCAAAAACAACTCGGATAGATTTTTCGTAAAGAATGATAGTAAATACTAAATTATTCAAATGCAAACCAAAATTTGTATTCAATGTAAAATATTTCTCCACAATCTTTGTTTGCACCTAATACTCATGTTTCGTGCATTTGCTTGCTCATTTCATTCAAAAAAAACTCGGTTAGATTTTTCGTAAAGAATGATAGTAAATATTAAATTATTCAAATGCAAACCTAAATTTGAATTCAATTTAAGATATTTCTCCACAATCATTGTTTGCACCTAATACTCATGTTTCGTGCATTTGTTTGCTCATTTCATTCAAAAACAACTCGGATAGATTTTTCGTTAAGAATGATAGTAAAAACTAAATTATTCAAATGCAAACCAAAATTTGTATTCAATGTAAAATATTTCTCCACAATCTTTGTTTGCACCTAATACTCATGTTTCGTCCATTTGTTTGCTCATTTCATTCAAAAACAACTCGGATAGATTTTTCGTAAAGAATGATAGTAAATACTAAATTATTCAAATGCAAACCTAAATTTGAATTCAAATTAAAATATTTCTCCACAATCATTGTTTGCACCTAATACTCATGTTTCGTGCATTTCTTTGCTCATTTCATTCAAAAAGAAGTCGGATAGATTTTTCGTAAAGAAATCATAGGAAATACGAAATTATTCAAATGCAAAACCTAAATTTGTACACAATTTAAAATATTTCTCCACTTTCTTTGTTTGATCCTAAAACTCATGTTTTGTTCGTTTGTTTGCTCGTTTCACCCAAAAAAAACTCGGATAGATTTTTCGTGAAGAATGGTAGTAAATACTAAATTATTCAAATGCAAACCAAAATTAGTATTCAATTCAAAATATTGCTCCACAATCTCTGTTTGCACCTAATACTCGTGTTTCGTGCATTTCTCTGCTCATTTCATTCAAAAACAACTCGGATAGATTTTTCGTAAAGATTGATAGTAAATACTAAATTATTCAAATGCATACCAAAATTTGTATTCAATTCAAAATATTTCTCCACAATCTCTGTTTGCACCTAAAACTCATGTTTCGTGCATTTGTTTGCTCATTTCATTCAAAAACAACTCGGATAGATTTTTCGTAAAGAATGATAGTAAATACTAAATTATTCAAATGCAAACCAAAATTTGTATTCAATGTAAAATATTTCTCCACAATCTTTGTTTGCACCTAATACTCATGTTTCGTGCATTTGCTTGCTCATTTCATTCAAAAAAAACTCGGTTAGATTTTTCGTAAAGAATGATAGTAAATATTAAATTATTCAAATGCAAACCTAAATTTGAATTCAATTTAAGATATTTCTCCACAATCATTGTTTGCACCTAATACTCATGTTTCGTGCATTTGTTTGCTCATTTCATTCAAAAACAACTCGGATAGATTTTTCGTTAAGAATGATAGTAAAAACTAAATTATTCAAATGCAAACCAAAATTTGTATTCAATGTAAAATATTTCTCCACAATCTTTGTTTGCACCTAATACTCATGTTTCGTCCATTTGTTTGCTCATTTCATTCAAAAACAACTCGGATAGATTTTTCGTAAAGAATGATAGTAAATACTAAATTATTCAAATGCAAACCTAAATTTGAATTCAAATTAAAATATTTCTCCACAATCATTGTTTGCACCTAATACTCATGTTTCGTGCATTTCTTTGCTCATTTCATTCAAAAAGAAGTCGGATAGATTTTTCGTAAAGAAATCATAGGAAATACGAAATTATTCAAATGCAAAACCTAAATTTGTACACAATTTAAAATATTTCTCCACTTTCTTTGTTTGATCCTAAAACTCATGTTTTGTTCGTTTGTTTGCTCGTTTCACCCAAAAAAAACTCGGATAGATTTTTCGTGAAGAATGGTAGTAAATACTAAATTATTCAAATGCAAACCAAAATTAGTATTCAATTCAAAATATTGCTCCACAATCTCTGTTTGCACCTAATACTCGTGTTTCGTGCATTTCTCTGCTCATTTCATTCAAAAACAACTCGGATAGATTTTTCGTAAAGATTGATAGTAAATACTAAATTATTCAAATGCATACCAAAATTTGTATTCAATTCAAAATATTTCTCCACAATCTCTGTTTGCACCTAAAACTCATGTTTCGTGCATTTGTTTGCTCATTTCATTCAAAAACAACTCGGATAGATTTTTCGTAAAGAATGATAGTAAATACTAAATTATTCAAATGCAAACCAAAATTTGTATTCAATGTAAAATATTTCTCCACAATCTTTGTTTGCACCTAATACTCATGTTTCGTGCATTTGCTTGCTCATTTCATTCAAAAAAAACTCGGTTAGATTTTTCGTAAAGAATGATAGTAAATATTAAATTATTCAAATGCAAACCTAAATTTGAATTCAATTTAAGATATTTCTCCACAATCATTGTTTGCACCTAATACTCATGTTTCGTGCATTTGTTTGCTCATTTCATTCAAAAACAACTCGGATAGATTTTTCGTTAAGAATGATAGTAAAAACTAAATTATTCAAATGCAAACCAAAATTTGTATTCAATGTAAAATATTTCTCCACAATCTTTGTTTGCACCTAATACTCATGTTTCGTCCATTTGTTTGCTCATTTCATTCAAAAACAACTCGGATAGATTTTTCGTAAAGAATGATAGTAAATACTAAATTATTCAAATGCAAACCTAAATTTGAATTCAAATTAAAATATTTCTCCACAATCATTGTTTGCACCTAATACTCATGTTTCGTGCATTTCTTTGCTCATTTCATTCAAAAAGAAGTCGGATTGATTTTTCGTAAAGAAATCATAGGAAATACGAAATTATTCAAATGCAAAACCTAAATTTGTACACAATTTAAAATATTTCTCCACTTTCTTTGTTTGATCCTAAAACTCATGTTTTGTTCGTTTGTTTGCTCGTTTCACCCAAAAAAAACTCGGATAGATTTTTCGTGAAGAATGGTAGTAAATACTAAATTATTCAAATGCAAACCAAAATTAGTATTCAATTCAAAATATTGCTCCACAATCTCTGTTTGCACCTAATACTCGTGTTTCGTGCATTTCTCTGCTCATTTCATTCAAAAACAACTCGGATAGATTTTTCGTAAAGATTGATAGTAAATACTAAATTATTCAAATGCATACCAAAATTTGTATTCAATTCAAAATATTTCTCCACAATCTCTGTTTGCACCTAAAACTCATGTTTCGTGCATTTGTTTGCTCATTTCATTCAAAAACAACTCGGATAGATTTTTCGTAAAGAATGATAGTAAATACTAAATTATTCAAATGCAAACCAAAATTTGTATTCAATGTAAAATATTTCTCCACAATCTTTGTTTGCACCTAATACTCATGTTTCGTGCATTTGTTTGCTCATTTCATTCAAAAAAAACTCGGTTAGATTTTTCGTAAAGAATGATAGTAAATACTAAATTATTCAAATGCAAACCTAAATTTGGATTCAATTTAAGATATTTCTCCACAATCATTGTTTGCACCTAATACTCATGTTTCGTGCATTTGTTTGCTCATTTCATTCAAAAACAACTCGGATAGATTTTTCGTAAAGAATGATAGTAAATACTAAATTATTCAAATGCAAACCTAAATTTGAATTCAAATTAAAATATTTCTCCACAATCATTGTTTGCACCTAATACTCATGTTTCGTGCATTTGTTTGCTCATTTCATTCAAAAACAACTCGGATAGATTTTTCGTAAAGAATGATAGTAAATACTAAATTATTCAATTGCAAACCAAAATTTGTATTCAATTCAAAATATTTGTCCAGAATCTCTGTTTGCACCTAAAATTCATGTTTCGTGCATTTGTTTGCTCATTTCATTCAAAAAGAAGTCGGATAGATTTTTCGTAAAGAAATCATAGGAAATACGAAATTATTCAAATGCAAAACCTAAATTTGTACACAATTTAAAATATTTCTCCACATTCTTTGTTTGATCCTAAAACTCATGTTTTGTTCGTTTGTTTGCTCGTTTCACCCAAAAAAAACTCGGATAGATTTTTCGTGAAGAATGGTAGTACATACTAAATTATTCAAATGCATACCAAAATTTGTATTCAATTCAAAATATTGCTCCACAATCTCTGTTTGCACCTAATACTCGTGTTTCGTGCATTTCTTTGCTCATTTCATTCAAAAACAACTCGGATAGATTTTTCGTAAAGTAAATACTAAATTATTCAAATGCAAACCTAAATTTGAATTCAATTTAAGATATTTCTCCACAATCTTTGTTTGCACCTAAAACTCATGTTTCGTGCATTTGTTTGCTCATTTCATTCAAAAACAACTCGGATAGATTTTTCGTAAAGAATGATAGTAAATACTAAATTATTCAAATGCAAACCAAAATTTGTATTCAATTCAAAATATTTGTCCAGAATCTCTGTTTGCACCTAAAACTCATGTTTCGTGCATTTGTTTGCTCATTTCATTCAAGAACAACTCGGATAGATTTTTCGTAAAGAATGATAGTAAATACTAAATTATTCAAATGCAAACCTAAATTTGAATTCAATTTAAAATATTTCTCCACAATCTTTATTTGCACCTAATACTCATGTTTCGTGCATTTGTTTGCTCATTTCATTCAAAAAGAACTCGGATAGATATTTCGTAAAGAAATCATAGGAAATACGAAATTATTCAAATGCAAAACCTAAATTTGTACTCAATTTAAAATATTTCTCCACAATCTTTGTTTGATCCTAAAACTCATGTTTTGTTCGTTTGTTTGCTCGATTCACCCAAAAAAGACTTGGATAGATTTTTCGTGAAGAATGGAAGTAAATACTAAATTATTCAAATGCAAACCTAAATTTGAATTCAAATTAAAATATTTCTCCACAATCATTGTTTGCACCTAATACTCATGTTTCGTGCATTTCTTTGCTCATTTCATTCAAAAAGAAGTCGGATAGATTTTTCGTAAAGAAATCATAGGAAATACGAAATTATTCAAATCCAAAACCTAAATTTGTACACAATTTAAAATATTTCTCCACATTCTTTGTTTGATCCTACAACTCATGTTTTGTTCGTTTGTGTGCTCGTTTCACCCAAAAAAAACTCGGATAGATTTTTCGTGAAGAATGGTAGTAAATACTAGATTATTCAAATGCAAACCAAAATTAGTATTCAATTGAAAATATTGCTCCACAATCTCTGTTTGCACCTAATACTCGTGTTTCGTGCATTTCTTTGCTCATTTCATTCAAAAACAACTCGGATAGATTTTTCGTAAAGATTGATAGTAAATACTAAATTATTCAAATGCATACCAAAATTTGTATTCAATTGAAAATATTTCTCCACAATCTCTGTTTGCACCTAAAACTCATGTTTCGTGCATTTGTTTGCTCATTTCATTCAAAAAAAACTCGGTTAGATTTTTCGTAAAGAATGATAGTAAATACTAAATTATTCAAATGCAAACCTAAATTTGGATTCAATTTAAGATATTTCTCCACAATCATTGTTTGCACCTAATACTCATGTTTCGTGCATTTGTTTGCTCATTTCATTCAAAAACAACTCGGATAGATTTTTCGTAAAGAATGATAGTAAATACTAAATTATTCAAATGCAAACCTAAATTTGAATTCAAATTAAAATTTTGCTCCACAATCTCTGTTTGCACCTAATACTCGTGTTTCGTACATTTCTTTGCTCATTTCATTCAAAAACAACTCGGATAGATTTTTCGTAAAGATTGATAGTAAATACTAAATTATTGAAATGCATACCAAAATTTGTATTCAATTCAAAATATTTCTCCACAATCTCTGTTTGCACCTAAAACTCATGTTTCGTGCATTTGTTTGCTCATTTCATTCAAAAACAACTCGGATAGATTTTTCGTAAAGAATGATAGTAAATACTAAATTATTCAAATGCAAACCAAAATTTCTATTCAATGTAAAATATTTCTCCACAATCTTTGTTTGCACCTAATACTCATGTTTCGTGCATTTGTTTGCTCATTTCATTCAAAAAAAACTAGGTTAGATTTTTCGTAAAGAATGATAGTAAATACTAAATTATTCAAATGCAAATCTAAATTTGAATTCAATTTAAGATATTTCTCCACAATCATTGTTTGCACCTAATACTCATGTTTCGTGCATTTGTTTGCTCATTTCAGTCAAAAACAACTCGGAGAGATTTTTCGTAAAGAATGATAGTAAATACTAAATTATTCAAATGCAAACCTAAATTTGAATTGAATTTATGATAATTCTCCACAATCATAGTTTGCACCTAATACTCATGTTTCGTGCATTTGTTTGCTCATTTCATTCAAAAACAACTCGGACAGATTTTTCGTAAAGAATGATAGTAAATACTAAATTATTCAAACGCAAACCTAAATTTGAATTCAAATTAAAATATTTCTCCACAATCATTGTTTGCACCTAATACTCATGTTTCGTGCATTTCTTTGCTCATTTCATTCAAAAAGAAGTCGGATAGATTTTTCGTAAAGAAATCATAGGAAATACTAAATTATTCAATTCCAAAACCTAAATTTGTACACAATTTAAAATATTTCTCCACATTCTTTGTTTGATCCTAAAACTCATGTTTAGTTCGTTTGTTTGCTCGTTTCACCCGAAAAAAACTCGGATAGATTTTTCGTGAAGAATGGTAGTAAATACTAAATTATTCAAATGCAAACCAAAATTTGTATTCAATTCAAAATATTGCTCCACAATCTCTGTTTGCACCTAATACTCGTGTTTCGTGCATTTCTTTGCTCATTTCATTCAAAAACAAGTCGGATAGATTATTCGTAAAGATTGATAGTAAATACTAAATTATTCAAATGCATACCAAAATTTGTATTCAATTCAAAATATTTCTTCACAATCTCTTTTTGCACCTAAAAGTCATGTTTCGTGCATTTGTTTGCTCATTTCATTCAAAAAAAACTCGGTTAGATTTTTCGTAAAGAATGATAGTAAATACTAAATTATTCAAATGCAAACCTAAATTTGGATTCAATTTAAGATATTTCTCCACAATCATTGTTTGCACCTAATACTCATGTTTCGTGCATTTGTTTGCTCATTTCATTCAAAAACAACTCGGATAGATTTTTCGTAAAGAATGATAGTAAATACTAAATTATTCCAATGCAAACCTAAATTTGAATTCAAATTAAAATATTTCTCCACAATCATTGTTTGCACCTAATACTCATGTTTCGTGCATTTGTTTGCTCATTTCATTCAAAAACAACTCGGATAGATTTTTCGTAAAGAATGACAGTAAATACTAAATTATTCAAATGCAAACCAAAATTTGTATTCAATTCAAAATATTTGTCCAGAATCTCTGTTTGCACCTAAAATTCATGTTTCGTGCATTTGTTTGCTCATTTCATTCAAAAAGAAGTCGGATAGATTTTTCGTAAAGAAATCATAGGAAATACGAAATTATTCAAATGCAAAACCTAAATTTGTACACAATTTAAAATATTTCTCCACATTCTTTGTTTGATCCTAAAACTCATGTTTTGTTCGTTTGTTTGCTCGTTTCACCCAAAAAAAACTCGGATAGATTTTTCGTGAAGAATGGTAGTACATACTAAATTATTCAAATGCATACCAAAATTTGTATTCAATTCAAAATATTGCTCCACAATCTCTGTTTGCACCTAATACTCGTGTTTCGTGCATTTCTTTGCTCATTTCATTCAAAAACAACTCGGATAGATTTTTCGTAAAGTAAATACTAAATTATTCAAATGCAAACCTAAATTTGAATTCAATTTAAGATATTTCTCCACAATCTTTGTTTGCACCTAAAACTCATGTTTCGTGCATTTGTTTGCTCATTTCATTCAAAAACAACTCGGATAGATTTTTCGTAAAGAATGATAGTAAATACTAAATTATTCAAATGCAAACCAAAATTTGTATTCAATGTAAAATATTTCTCCACAATCTTTGTTTGCACCTAATACTCATGTTTCGTCCAGTTGTTTGCTCATTTCATTCAAAAACAACTCGGATAGATTTTTCGTAAAGAATGATAGTAAATACTAAATTATTCAAATGCAAACCTAAATTTGAATTCAAATTAAAATATTTCTCCACAATCATTGTTTGCACCTAATACTCATGTTTCGTGCATTTCTTTGCTCATTTCATTCAAAAAGAAGTCGGATAGATTTTTCGTAAAGAAATCATAGGAAATACGAAATTATTCAAATGCAAAACCTAAATTTGTACACAATTTAAAATATTTCTCCACTTTCTTTGTTTGATCCTAAAACTCATGTTTTGTTCGTTTGTTTGCTCGTTTCACCCAAAAAAAACTCGGATAGATTTTTCGTGAAGAATGGTAGTAAATACTAAATTATTCAAATGCAAACCAAAATTAGTATTCAATTCAAAATATTGCTCCACAATCTCTGTTTGCACCTAATACTCGTGTTTCGTGCATTTCTCTGCTCATTTCATTCAAAAACAACTCGGATAGATTTTTCGTAAAGATTGATAGTAAATACTAAATTATTCAAATGCATACCAAAATTTGTATTCAATTCAAAATATTTCTCCACAATCTCTGTTTGCACCTAAAACTCATGTTTCGTGCATTTGCTTGCTCATTTCATTCAAAAAAAACTCGGTTAGATTTTTCGTAAAGAATGATAGTAAATATTAAATTATTCAAATGCAAACCTAAATTTGAATTCAATTTAAGATATTTCTCCACAATCATTGTTTGCACCTAATACTCATGTTTCGTGCATTTGTTTGCTCATTTCATTCAAAAACAACTCGGATAGATTTTTCGTTAAGAATGATAGTAAAAACTAAATTATTCAAATGCAAACCAAAATTTGTATTCAATGTAAAATATTTCTCCACAATCTTTGTTTGCACCTAATACTCATGTTTCGTCCATTTGTTTGCTCATTTCATTCAAGAACAACTCGGATAGATTTTTCGTAAAGAATGATAGTAAATACTAAATTATTCAAATGCAAACCTAAATTTGAATTCAAATTAAAATATTTCTCCACAATCATTGTTTGCACCTAATACTCATGTTTTGTGCATTTCTTTGCTCATTTCATTCAAAAAGAAGTCGGATAGATTTTTCGTAAAGAAATCATAGGAAATACGAAATTATTCAAATGCAAAACCTAAATTTGTACACAATTTAAAATATTTCTCCACTTTCTTTGTTTGATCCTAAAACTCATGTTTTGTTCG
This sequence comes from Juncus effusus, assembly GCA_027726005.1. NCBI lineage: Eukaryota > Viridiplantae > Streptophyta > Magnoliopsida > Poales > Juncaceae > Juncus > Juncus effusus. The sequence continues at coordinate 6,690,970 of CM050893.1, forward strand.
TTTGTTTGCTCGTTTCACCCAAAAAAAACTCGGATAGATTTTTCGTGAAGAATGGTAGTAAATACTAAATTATTCAAATGCAAACCAAAATTAGTATTCAATTCAAAATATTGCTCCACAATCTCTGTTTGCACCTAATACTCGTGTTTCGTGCATTTCTCTGCTCATTTCATTCAAAAACAACTCGGATAGATTTTTCGTAAAGATTGATAGTAAATACTAAATTATTCAAATGCATACCAAAATTTGTATTCAATTCAAAATATTTCTCCACAATCTCTGTTTGCACCTAAAACTCATGTTTCGTGCATTTGTTTGCTCATTTCATTCAAAAACAACTCGGATAGATTTTTCGTAAAGAATGATAGTAAATACTAAATTATTCAAATGCAAACCAAAATTTGTATTCAATGTAAAATATTTCTCCACAATCTTTGTTTGCACCTAATACTCATGTTTCGTGCATTTGTTTGCTCATTTCATTCAAAAAAAACTCGGTTAGATTTTTCGTAAAGAATGATAGTAAAAACTAAATTATTCAAATGCAAACCTAAATTTGGATTCAATTTAAGATATTTCTCCACAATCATTGTTTGCACCTAATACTCATGTTTCGTGCATTTGTTTGCTCATTTCATTCAAAAACAACTCGGATAGATTTTTCGTAAAGAATGATAGTAAATACTAAATTATTCAAATGCAAACCTAAATTTGAATTCAAATTAAAATATTTCTCCACAATCATTGTTTGCACCTAATACTCATGTTTCGTGCATTTGTTTGCTCATTTCATTCAAAAACAACTCGGATAGATTTTTCGTAAAGAATGATAGTAAATACTAAATTATTCAAATGCAAACCAAAATTTGTATTCAATTCAAAATATTTGTCCAGAATCTCTGTTTGCACCTAAAATTCATGTTTCGTTCATTTGTTTGCTCATTTCATTCAAAAAGAAGTCGGATAGATTTTTCGTAAAGATTGATTGTAAATACTAAATTATTCAAATGCATACCAAAATTTGTATTCAATTCAAAATATTTCTCCACAATCTCTGTTTGCACCTAAAACTCATGTTTCGTGCATTTGTTTGCTCATTTCATTCAAAAACAACTCGGATAGATTTTTCGTAAAGAATGATAGTAAATACTAAATTATTCAAATGCAAACCAAAATTTGTATTCAATGTAAAATATTTCTCCACAATCTTTGTTTGCACCTAATACTCATGTTTCGTGCATTTGCTTGCTCATTTCATTCAAAAAAAACTCGGTTAGATTTTTCGTAAAGAATGATAGTAAATATTAAATTATTCAAATGCAAACCTAAATTTGAATTCAATTTAAGATATTTCTCCACAATCATTGTTTGCACCTTATACTCATGTTTCGTGCATTTGTTTGCTCGTTTCATTCAAAAACAACTCGGATAGATTTTTCGTTAAGAATGATTGTAAAAACTAAATTATTCAAATGCAAACCAAAATTTGTATTCAATGTAAAATATTTCTCCACAATCTTTGTTTGCACCTAATACTCATGTTTCGTCCATTTGTTTGCTCATTTCATTCAAAAACAACTCGGATAGATTTTTCGTAAAGAATGATAGTAAATACTAAATTATTCAAATGCAAACCTAAATTTGAATTCAAATTAAAATATTTCTCCACAATCATTGTTTGCACCTAATACTCATGTTTTGTGCATTTCTTTGCTCATTTCATTCAAAAAGAAGTCGGATAGATTTTTCGTAAAGAAATCATAGGAAATACGAAATTATTCAAATGCAAAACCTAAATTTGTACACAATTTAAAATATTTCTCCACTTTCTTTGTTTGATCCTAAAACTCATGTTTTGTTCGTTTGTTTGCTCGTTTCACCCAAAAAAAACTCGGATAGATTTTTCGTGAAGAATGGTAGTAAATACTAAATTATTCAAATGCAAACCAAAATTAGTATTCAATTCAAAATATTGCTCCACAATCTCTGTTTGCACCTAATACTCGTGTTTCGTGCATTTCTCTGCTCATTTCATTCAAAAACAACTCGGATAGATTTTTCGTAAAGATTGATAGTAAATACTAAATTATTCAAATGCATACCAAAATTTGTATTCAATTCAAAATATTTCTCCACAATCTCTGTTTGCACCTAAAACTCATGTTTCGTGCATTTGTTTGCTCATTTCATTCAAAAACAACTCGGATAGATTTTTCGTAAAGAATGATAGTAAATACTAAATTATTCAAATGCAAACCAAAATTTGTATTCAATGTAAAATATTTCTCCACAATCTTTGTTTGCACCTAATACTCATGTTTCGTGCATTTGTTTGCTCATTTCATTCAAAAAAAACTCGGTTAGATTTTTCGTAAAGAATGATAGTAAATACTAAATTATTCAAATGCAAACCTAAATTTGGATTCAATTTAAGATATTTCTCCACAATCATTGTTTGCACCTAATACTCATGTTTCGTGCATTTGTTTGCTCATTTCATTCAAAAACAACTCGGATAGATTTTTCGTAAAGAATGATAGTAAATACTAAATTATTCAAATGCAAACCTAAATTTGAATTCAAATTAAAATATTTCTCCACAATTATTGTTTGCACCTAATACTCATGTTTCGTGCATTTGTTTGCTCATTTCATTCAAAAACAACTCGGATAGATTTTTCGTAAAGAATGATAGTAAATACTAAATTATTCAAATGCAAACCAAAATTTGTATTCAATTCAAAATATTTGTCCAGAATCTCTGTTTGCACCTAAAATTCATGTTTCGTGTATTTGTTTGCTCATTTCATTCAAAAAGAAGTCGGATAGATTTTTCGTAAAGATTGATAGTAAATACTAAATTATTCAAATGCATACCAAAATTTGTATTCAATTCAAAATATTTCTCCACAATCTCTGTTTGCACCTAAAACTCATGTTTCGTGCATTTGTTTGCTCATTTCATTCAAAAACAACTCGGATAGATTTTTCGTAAAGAATGATAGTAAATACTAAATTATTCAAATGCAAACCAAAATTTGTATTCAATGTAAAATATTTCTCCACAATCTTTGTTTGCACCTAATACTCATGTTTCGTGCATTTGTTTGCTCATTTCATTCAAAAAAAACTCGGTTAGATTTTTCGTAAAGAATGATAGTAAATACTAAATTATTCAAATGCAAACCTAAATTTGGATTCAATTTAAGATATTTCTCCACAATCATTGTTTGCACCTAATACTCATGTTTCGTGCATTTGTTTGCTCATTTCATTCAAAAACAACTCGGATAGATTTTTCGTAAAGAATGATAGTAAATACTAAATTATTCAAATGCAAACCTAAATTTGAATTCAAATTAAAATATTTCTCCACAATCATTGTTTGCACCTAATACTCATGTTTCGTGCATTTGTTTGCTTATTTCATTCAAAAACAACTCGGATCGATTTTTCGTAAAGAATGATAGTAAATACTAAATTATTCAAATGCAAACCAAAATTTGTATTCAATTCAAAATATTTGTCCAGAATCTCTGTTTGCACCTAAAATTCATGTTTCGTGCATTTGTTTGCTCATTTCATTCAAAAAGAAGTCGGATAGATTTTTCGTAAAGAAATCATAGGAAATACGAAATTATTCAAATGCAAAACCTAAATTTGTACACAATTTAAAATAGTTCTCCACATTCTTTGTTTGATCCTAAAACTCATGTTTTGTTCGTTTGTTTGCTCGTTTCACCCAAAAAAAACTCGGATAGATTTTTCGTGAAGAATGGTAGTACATACTAAATTATTCAAATGCATACCAAAATTTGTATTCAATTCAAAATATTGCTCCACAATCTCTGTTTGCACCTAATACTCGTGTTTCGTGCATTTCTTTGCTCATTTCATTCAAAAACAACTCGGATAGATTTTTCGTAAAGTAAATAGTAAATTATTCAAATGCAAACCTAAATTTGAATTCAATTTAAGATATTTCTCCACAATCTTTGTTTGCACCTAAAACTCATGTTTCGTGCATTTGTTTGCTCATTTCATTCAAAAACAACTCGGATAGATTTTTCGTAAAGAATGATAGTAAATACTAAATTATTCAAATGCAAACCAAAATTTGTATTCAATTCAAAATATTTGTCCAGAATCTCTGTTTGCACCTAAAACTCATGTTTCGTGCATTTGTTTGCTCATTTCATTCAAGAACAACTCGGATAGATTTTTCGTAAAGAATGATAGTAAATACTAAATTATTCAAATGCAAACCTAAATTTGAATTCAATTTAAAATATTTCTCCACAATCTTTATTTGCACCTAATACTCATGTTTCGTGCATTTGTTTGCTCATTTCATTCAAAAAGTACTCGGATAGATATTTCGTAAAGAAATCATAGGAAATACGAAATTATTCAAATGCAAAACCTAAATTTGTACTCAATTTAAAATATTTCTCCACAATCTTTGTTTGATCCTAAAACTCATGTTTTGTTCGTTTGTTTGCTCGATTCACCCAAAAAAGACTTGGATAGATTTTTCGTGAAGAATGGAAGTAAATACTAAATTATTCAAATGCAAACCTAAATTTGAATTCAAATTAAAATATTTCACCACAATCATTGTTTGCACCTAATACTCATGTTTCGTGCATTTCTTTGCTCATTTCATTCAAAAAGAAGTCGGATAGATTTTTCGTAAAGAAATCATAGGAAATACGAAATCATTCAAATCCAAAACCTAAATTTGTACACAATTTAAAATATTTCTCCACATTCTTTGTTTGATCCTACAACTCATGTTTTGTTCGTTTGTGTGCTCGTTTCACCCAAAAAAAACTCGGATAGATTTTTCGTGAAGAATGGTAGTAAATACTAGATTATTCAAATGCAAACCAAAATTAGTATTCAATTGAAAATATTGCTCCACAATCTCTGTTTGCACCTAATACTCGTGTTTCGTGCATTTCTTTGCTCATTTCATTCAAAAACAACTCGGATAGATTTTTCGTAAAGATTGATAGTAAATACTAAATTATTCAAATGCATACCAAAATTTGTATTCAATTGAAAATATTTCTCCACAATCTCTGTTTGCACCTAAAACTCATGTTTCGTGCATTTGTTTGCTCATTTCATTCAAAAACAACTCGGATAGATTTTTCATAAAGAATGATAGTAAATACTAAATTATTCAAATGCAAACCTAAATTTGAATTCAAATTAAAATATTGCTCCACAATCTCTGTTTGCACCTAATACTCGTGTTTCGTGCATTTCTTTGCTCATTTCATTCAAAAACAACTCGGATAGATTTTTCGTAAAGATTGATAGTAAATACTAAATTATTCAAATGCATACCAAAATTTGTATTCAATTGAAAATATTTCTCCACAATCTCTGTTTGCACCTAAAACTCATGTTTCGTGCATTTGTTTGCTCATTTCATTCAAAAACAACTCGGATAGATTTTTCGTAAAGAATGATAGTAAATACTAAATTATTCAAATGCAAACCTAAATTTGAATTCAAATTAAAATTTTGCTCCACAATCTCTGTTTGCACCTAATACTCGTGTTTCGTACATTTCTTTGCTCATTTCATTCAAAAACAACTCGGATAGATTTTTCGTAAAGATTGATAGTAAATACTAAATTATTGAAATGCATACCAAAATTTGTATTCAATTCAAAATATTTCTCCACAATCTCTGTTTGCACCTAAAACTCATGTTTCGTGCATTTGTTTGCTCATTTCATTCAAAAACAACTCGGATAGATTTTTCGTAAAGAATGATAGTAAATACTAAATTATTCAAATGCAAACCAAAATTTCTATTCAATGTAAAATATTTCTCCACAATCTTTGTTTGCACCTAATACTCATGTTTCGTGCATTTGTTTGCTCATTTCATTCAAAAAAAACTAGGTTAGATTTTTCGTAAAGAATGATAGTAAATACTAAATTATTCAAATGCAAATCTAAATTTGAATTCAATTTAAGATATTTCTCCACAATCATTGTTTGCACCTAATACTCATGTTTCGTGCATTTGTTTGCTCATTTCAGTCAAAAACAACTCGGAGAGATTTTTCGTAAAGAATGATAGTAAATACTAAATTATTCAAATGCAAACCTAAATTTGAATTCAATTTATGATATTTCTCCACAATCATAGTTTGCACCTAATACTCATGTTTCGTGCATTTGTTTGCTCATTTCATTCAAAAACAACTCGGACAGATTTTTCGTAAAGAATGATAGTAAATACTAAATTATTCAAATGCAAACCTAAATTTGAATTCAAATTAAAATATTTCTCCACAATCATTGTTTGCACCTAATACTCATGTTTCGTGCATTTCTTTGCTCATTTCATTCAAAAAGAAGTCGGATAGATTTTTCGTAAAGAAATCATAGGAAATACTAAATTATTCAAATGCAAAACCTAAATTTGTACACAATTTAAAATATTTCTCCACATTCTTTGTTTGATCCTAAAACTCATGTTTTGTTCGTTTGTTTGCTCGTTTCACCCGAAAAAAACTCGGATAGATTTTTCGTGAAGAATGGTAGTAAATACTAAATTATTCAAATGCAAACCAAAATTTGTATTCAATTCAAAATATTGCTCCACAATCTCTGTTTGCACCTAATACTCGTGTTTCGTGCATTTCTTTGCTCATTTCATTCAAAAACAAGTCGGATAGATTTTTCGTAAAGATTGATAGTAAATACTAAATTATTCAAATGCATACCAAAATTTGTATTCAATTCAAAATATTTCTTCACAATCTCTTTTTGCACCTAAAAGTCATGTTTCGTGCATTTGTTTGCTCATTTCATTCAAAAAGAACTCGGATAGATATTTCGTAAAGAAATCATAGGAAATACGAAATTATTCAAATGCAAAACCTAAATTTGTACTCAATTTAAAATATTTCTCCACAATCTTTGTTTGATCCTAAAACTCATGTTTTGTTCGTTTGTTTGCTCGATTCACCCAAAAAAGACTCGGATAGATTTTTCGTGAAGAATGGTAGTAAATACTAAATTATTCAAATGCAAACCTAAATTTGAATTCAAATTAAAATATTGCTCCACAATCTCTGTTTGCACCTAATACTCGTGTTTCGTGCATTTCTTTGCTCATTTCATTCAAAAACAACTCGGATAGATTTTTCGTAAAGATTGATAGTAAATACTAAATTATTCAAATGCATACCAAAATTTGTATTCAATTCAAAATATTTCTCCACAATCTCTGTTTGCACCTAAAACTCATGTTTCGTGCATTCGTTTGCTCATTTCATTCAAAAACAACTCGGATAGATTTTTCGTAAAGAATGATAGTAAATACTAAATTATTCAAATGCAAACCTAAATTTGAATTCAAATTAAAATTTTGCTCCACAATCTCTGTTTGCACCTAATACTCGTGTTTCGTACATTTCTTTGCTCATTTCATTCAAAAACAACTCGGATAGATTTTTCGTAAAGATTGATAGTAAATACTAAATTATTGAAATGCATACCAAAATTTGTATTCAATTCAAAATATTTCTCCACAATCTCTGTTTGCACCTAAAACTCATGTTTCGTGCATTTGTTTGCTCATTTCATTCAAAAACAACTCGGATAGATTTTTCGTAAAGAATGATAGTAAATACTAAATTATTCAAATGCAAACCAAAATTTCTATTCAATGTAAAATATTTCTCCACAATCTTTGTTTGCACCTAATACTCATGTTTCGTGCATTTGTTTGCTCATTTCATTCAAAAAAAACTAGGTTAGATTTTTCGTAAAGAATGATAGTAAATACTAAATTATTCAAATGCAAATCTAAATTTGAATTCAATTTAAGATATTTCTCCACAATCATTGTTTGCACCTAATACTCATGTTTCGTGCATTTGTTTGCTCATTTCAGTCAAAAACAACTCGGAGAGATTTTTCGTAAAGAATGATAGTAAATACTAAATTATTCAAATGCAAACCTAAATTTGAATTCAATTTATGATATTTCTCCACAATCATAGTTTGCACCTAATACTCATGTTTCGTGCATTTGTTTGCTCATTTCATTCAAAAACAACTCGGACAGATTTTTCGTAAAGAATGATAGTAAATACTAAATTATTCAAATGCAAACCTAAATTTGAATTCAAATTAAAATATTTCTCCACAATCATTGTTTGCACCTAATACTCATGTTTCGTGCATTTCTTTGCTCATTTCATGCAAAAAGAAGTCGGATAGATTTTTCGTAAAGAAATCATAGGAAATACTAAATTATTCAAATGCAAAACCTAAATTTGTACACAATTTAAAATATTTCTCCACATTCTTTGTTTGATCCTAAAACTCATGTTTTGTTCGTTTGTTTGCTCGTTTCACCCGAAAAAAACTCGGATAGATTTTTCGTGAAGAATGGTAGTAAATACTAAATTATTCAAATGCAAACCAAAATTTGTATTCAATTCAAAATATTGCTCCACAATCTCTGTTTGCACCTAATACTCGTGTTTCGTGCATTTGTTTGCTCATTTCATTCAAAAACAAGTCGGATAGATTTTTCGTAAAGATTGATAGTAAATACTAAATTATTCAAATGCATACCAAAATTTGTATTCAATTCAAAATATTTCTTCACAATCTCTTTTTGCACCTAAAAGTCATGTTTCGTGCATTTGTTTGCTCATTTCATTCAAAAAGAACTCGGATAGATATTTCGTAAAGAAATCATAGGAAATACGAAATTATTCAAATGCAAAACCTAAATTTGTACTCAATTTAAAATATTTCTCCACAATCTTTGTTTGATCCTAAAACTCATGTTTTGTTCGTTTGTTTGCTCGATTCACCCAAAAAAGACTTGGATAGATTTTTCGTGAAGAATGGAAGTAAATACTAAATTATTCAAATGCAAACCTAAATTTGAATTCAAATTAAAATATTGCTCCACAATCTCTGTTTGCACCTAATACTCGAGTTTCGTGCATTTCTTTGCTCATTTCATTCAAAAACAACTCGGATAGATTTTTCGTAAAGATTGATAGTAAATACTAAATTATTCAAATGCATACCAAAATTTGTATTCAATTCAAAATATTTCTCCACAATCTCTGTTTGCACCTAAAACTCATGTTTCGTGCATTCGTTTGCTCATTTCATTCAAAAACAACTCGGATAGATTTTTCATAAAGAATGATAGTAAATACTAAATTATTCAAATGCAAACCTAAATTTGAATTCAAATTAAAATATTGCTCCACAATCTCTGTTTGCACCTAATACTCGTGTTTCGTGCATTTCTTTGCTCATTTCATTCAAAAACAACTCGGATAGATTTTTCGTAAAGATTGATAGTAAATACTAAATTATTCAAATGCATACCAAAATTTGTATTCAATTGAAAATATTTCTCCACAATCTCTGTTTGCACCTAAAAGTCATGTTTCGTGCATTTGTTTGCTCATTTCATTCAAAAACAACTCGGATAGATTTTTCGTAAAGAATGATAGTAAATACTAAATTATTCAAATGCAAACCTAAATTTGAATTCAAATTAAAATTTTGCTCCACAATCTCTGTTTGCACCTAATACTCGTGTTTCGTACATTTCTTTGCTCATTTCATTCAAAAACAACTCGGATAGATTTTTCGTAAAGATTGATAGTAAATACTAAATTATTGAAATGCATACCAAAATTTGTATTCAACTCAAAATATTTCTCCACAATCTCTGTTTGCACCTAAAACTCCTGTTTCGTGCATTTGTTTGCTCATTTCATTCAAAAACAACTCGGATAGATTTTTCGTAAAGAATGATAGTAAATACTAAATTATTCAAATGCAAACCAAAATTTCTATTCAATGTAAAATATTTCTCCACAATCTTTGTTTGCACCTAATACTCATGTTTCGTGCATTTGTTTGCTCATTTCATTCAAAAAAAACTAGGTTAGATTTTTCGTAAAGAATGATAGTAAATACTAAATTATTCAAATGCAAATCTAAATTTGAATTCAATTTAAGATATTTCTCCACAATCATTGTTTGCACCTAATACTCATGTTTCGTGCATTTGTTTGCTCATTTCAGTCAAAAACAACTCGGAGAGATTTTTCGTAAAGAATGATAGTAAATACTAAATTATTCAAATGCAAACCTAAATTTGAATTCAATTTATGATATTTCTCCACAATCATAGTTTGCACCTAATACTCATGTTTCGTGCATTTGTTTGCTCATTTCATTCAAAAACAACTCGGACAGATTTTTCGTAAAGAATGATAGTAAATACTAAATTATTCAAATGCAAACCTAAATTTGAATTCAAATTAAAATATTTCTCCACAATCATTGTTTGCACCTAATACTCATGTTTCGTGCATTTCTTTGCTCATTTCATTCAAAAAGAAGTCGGATAGATTTTTCGTAAAGAAATCATAGGAAATACTAAATTATTCAAATGCAAAACCTAAATTTGTACACAATTTAAAATATTTCTCCACATTCTTTGTTTGATCCTAAAACTCATGTTTTGTTCGTTTGTTTGCTCGTTTCACCCGAAAAAAACTCGGATAGATTTTTCGTGAAGAATGGTAGTAAATACTAAATTATTCAAATGCAAACCAAAATTTGTATTCAATTCAAAATATTGCTCCACAATCTCTGTTTGCACCTAATACTCGTGTTTCGTGCATTTCTTTGCTCATTTCATTCAAAAACAAGTCGGATAGATTTTTCGTAAAGATTGATAGTAAATACTAAATTATTCAAATGCATACCAAAATTTGTATTCAATTCAAAATATTTCTTCACAATCTCTTTTTGCACCTAAAAGTCATGTTTCGTGCATTTGTTTGCTCATTTCATTCAAAAAGAACTCGGATAGATATTTCGTAAAGAAATCATAGGAAATACGAAATTATTCAAATGCAAAACCTAAATTTGTACTCAATTTAAAATATTTCTCCACAATCTTTGTTTGATCCTAAAACTCATGTTTTGTTCGTTTGTTTGCTCGATTCACCCAAAAAAGACTCGGATAGATTTTTCGTGAAGAATGGAAGTAAATACTAAATTATTCAAATGCAAACCTAAATTTGAATTCAAATTAAAATATTGCTCCACAATCTCTGTTTGCACCTAATACTCGTGTTTCGTGCATTTCTTTGCTCATTTCATTCAAAAACAACTCGGATAGATTTTTCGTAAAGATTGATAGTAAATACTAAATTATTCAAATGCATACCAAAATTTGTATTCAATTCAAAATATTTCTCCACAATCTCTGTTTGCACCTAAAACTCATGTTTCGTGCATTTGTTTGCTCATTTCATTCAAAAACAACTCGGATAGATTTTTCATAAAGAATGATAGTAAATACTAAATTATTCAAATGCAAATCTAAATTTGAATTCAATTTAAGATATTTCTCCACAATCATTGTTTGCACCTAATACTCATGTTTCGTGCATTTGTTTGCTCATTTCAGTCAAAAACAACTCGGAGAGATTTTTCGTAAAGAATGATAGTAAATACTAAATTATTCAAATGCAAACCTAAATTTGAATTCAATTTATGATATTTCTCCACAATCATAGTTTGCACCTAATACTCATGTTTCGTGCATTTGTTTGCTCATTTCATTCAAAAACAACTCGGACAGATTTTTCGTAAAGAATGATAGTAAATACTAAATTATTCAAATGCAAACCTAAATTTGAATTCAAATTAAAATATTTCTCCACAATCATTGTTTGCACCTAATACTCATGTTTCGTGCATTTCTTTGCTCATTTCATTCAAAAAGAAGTCGGATAGATTTTTCGTAAAGAAATCATAGGAAATACTAAATTATTCAAATGCAAAACCTAAATTTGTACACAATTTAAAATATTTCTCCACATTCTTTGTTTGATCCTAAAACTCATGTTTTGTTCGTTTGTTTGCTCGTTTCACCCGAAAAAAACTCGGATAGATTTTTCGTGAAGAATGGTAGTAAATACTAAATTATTCAAATGCAAACCAAAATTTGTATTCAATTCAAAATATTGCTCCACAATCTCTGTTTGCACCTAATACTCGTGTTTCGTGCATTTCTTTGCTCATTTCATTCAAAAACAAGTCGGATAGATTTTTCGTAAAGATTGATAGTAAATACTAAATTATTCAAATGCATACCAAAATTTGTATTCAATTCAAAATATTTCTTCACAATCTCTTTTTGCACCTAAAAGTCATGTTTCGTGCATTTGTTTGCTCATTTCATTCAAAAAGAACTCGGATAGATATTTCGTAAAGAAATCATAGGAAATACGAAATTATTCAAATGCAAAACCTAAATTTGTACTCAATTTAAAATATTTCTCCACAATCTTTGTTTGATCCTAAAACTCATGTTTTGTTCGTTTGTTTGCTCGATTCACCCAAAAAAGACTCGGATAGATTTTTCGTGAAGAATGGAAGTAAATACTAAATTATTCAAATGCAAACCTAAATTTGAATTCAAATTAAAATATTGCTCCACAATCTCTGTTTGCACCTAATACTCGTGTTTCGTGCATTTCTTTGCTCATTTCATTCAAAAACAACTCGGATAGATTTTTCGTAAAGATTGATAGTAAATACTAAATTATTCAAATGCATACCAAAATTTGTATTCAATTCAAAATATTTCTTCACAATCTCTTTTTGCACCTAAAAGTCATGTTTCGTGCATTTGTTTGCTCATTTCATTCAAAAAGAACTCGGATAGATATTTCGTAAAGAAATCATAGGAAATACGAAATTATTCAAATGCAAAACCTAAATTTGTACTCAATTTAAAATATTTCTCCACAATCTTTGTTTGATCCTAAAACTCATGTTTTGTTCGTTTGTTTGCTCGATTCACCCAAAAAAGACTTGGATAGATTTTTCGTGAAGAATGGAAGTAAATACTAAATTATTCAAATGCAAACCTAAATTTGAATTCAAATTAAAATATTGCTCCACAATCTCTGTTTGCACCTAATACTCGTGTTTCGTGCATTTCTTTGCTCATTTCATTCAAAAACAACTCGGATAGATTTTTCGTAAAGATTGATAGTAAATACTAAATTATTCAAATGCATACCAAAATTTGTATTCAATTCAAAATATTTCTCCACAATCTCTGTTTGCACCTAAAACTCATGTTTCGTGCATTTGTTTGCTCATTTCATTCAAAAACAACTCGGATAGATTTTTCATAAAGAATGATAGTAAATACTAAATTATTCAAATGCAAACCTAAATTTGAATTCAAATTAAAATATTGCTCCACAATCTCGGTTTGCACCTAATACTCGTGTTTCGTGCATTTCTTTGCTCATTTCATTCAAAAACAACTCGGATAGATTTTTCGTAAAGATTGATAGTAAATACTAAATTATTCAAATGCATACCAAAATTTGTATTCAATTGAAAATATTTCTCCACAATCTCTGTTTGCACCTAAAACTCATGTTTCGTGCATTTGTTTGCTCATTTCATTCAAAAACAACTCGGATAGATTTTTCGTAAAGAATGATAGTAAATACTAAATTATTCAAATGCAAACCTAAATTTGAATTCAAATTAAAATTTTGCTCCACAATCTCTGTTTGCACCTAATACTCGTGTTTCGTACATTTCTTTGCTCATTTCATTCAAAAACAACTCGGATAGATTTTTCGTAAAGATTGATAGTAAATACTAAATTATTGAAATGCATACCAAAATTTGTATTCAATTCAAAATATTTCTCCACAATCTCTGTTTGCACCTAAAACTCATGTTTCGTGCATTTGTTTGCTCATTTCATTCAAAAACAACTCGGATAGATTTTTCGTAATGAATGATAGTAAATACTAAATTATTCAAATGCAAACCAAAATTTCTATTCAATGTAAAATGTTTCTCCACAATCTTTGTTTGCACCTAATACTCATGTTTCGTGCATTTGTTTGCTCATTTCATTCAAAAAAAACTAGGTTAGATTTTTCGTAAAGAATGATAGTAAATACTAAATTATTCAAATGCAAATCTAAATTTGAATTCAATTTAAGATATTTCTCCACAATCATTGTTTGCACCTAATACTCATGTTTCGTGCATTTGTTTGCTCATTTCAGTCAAAAACAACTCGGAGAGATTTTTCGTAAAGAATGATAGTAAATACTAAATTATTCAAATGCAAACCTAAATTTGAATTCAATTTATGATATTTCTCCACAATCATAGTTTGCACCTAATACTCATGTTTCGTGCATTTGTTTGCTCATTTCATTCAAAAACAACTCGGACAGATTTTTCGTAAAGAATGATAGTAAATACTAAATTATTCAAATGCAAACCTAAATTTGAATTCAAATTAAAATATTTCTCCACAATCATTCATGTTTCGTGCATTTCTTTGCTCATTTCATTCAAAAAGAAGTCGGATAGATTTTTCGTAAAGAAATCATAGGAAATACTAAATTATTCAAATGCAAGACCTAAATTTGTACACAATTTAAAATATTTCTCCACATTCTTTGTTTGATCCTAAAACTCATGTTTTGTTCGTTTGTTTGCTCGTTTCACCCGAAAAAAACTCGGATAGATTTTTCGTGAAGAATGGTAGTAAATACTAAATTATTCAAATGCAAACCAAAATTTGTATTCAATTCAAAATATTGCTCCACAATCTCTGTTTGCACCTAATACTCGTGTTTCGTGCATTTCTTTGCTCATTTCATTCAAAAACAAGTCGGATAGATTTTTCGTAAAGATTGATAGTAAATACTAAATTATTCAAATGCATACCAAAATTTGTATTCAATTCAAAATATTTCTTCACAATCTCTTTTTGCACCTAAAAGTCATGTTTCGTGCATTTGTTTGCTCATTTCATTCAAAAAGAACTCGGATAGATATTTCGTAAAGAAATCATAGGAAATACGAAATTATTCAAATGCAAAACCTAAATTTGTACTCAATTTAAAATATTTCTCCACAATCTTTGTTTGATCCTAAAACTCATGTTTTGTTCGTTTGTTTGCTCGATTCACCCAAAAAAGACTGGGATAGATTTTTCGTGAAGAATGGAAGTAAATACTAAATTATTCAAATGCAAACCTAAATTTGAATTCAAATTAAAATATTGCTCCACAATCTCTGTTTGCACCTAATACTCGTGTTTCGTGCATTTCTTTGCTCATTTCATTCAAAAACAACTCGGATAGATTTTTCGTAAAGATTGATAGTAAATACTAAATTATTCAAATGCATACCAAAATTTGTATTCAATTCAAAATATTTCTCCACAATCTCTGTTTGCACCTAAAACTCATGTTTCGTGCATTTGTTTGCTCATTTCATTCAAAAACAACTCGGATAGATTTTTCATAGAGAATGATAGTAAATACTAAATTATTCAAATGCAAACCTAACTTTGAATTCAAATTAAAATATTGCTCCACAATCTCTGTTTGCACCTAATACTCGTGTTTCGTGCATTTCTTTGCTCATTTCATTCAAAAACAACTCGGATAGATTTTTCGTAAAGATTGATAGTAAATACTAAATTATTCAAATGCATACCAAAATTTGTATTCAATTGAAAATATTTCTCCACAATCTCTGTTTGCACCTAAAACTCATGTTTCGTGCATTTGTTTGCTCATTTCATTCAAAAACAACTCGGATAGATTTTTCGTAAAGAATGATAGTAAATACTAAATTATTCAAATGCAAACCTAAATTTGAATTCAAATTAAAATTTTGCTCCACAATCTCTGTTTGCACCTAATACTCGTGTTTCGTACATTTCTTTGCTCATTTCATTCAAAAACAACTCGGATAGATTTTTCGTAAAGATTGATAGTAAATACTAAATTATTGAAATGCATACCAAAATTTGTATTCAATTCAAAATATTTCTCCACAATCTCTGTTTGCACCTAAAACTCATGTTTCGTGCATTTGTTTGCTCATTTCATTCAAAAACAACTCGGATAGATTTTTCGTAAAGAATGATAGTAAATACTAAATTATTCAAATGCAAACCAAAATTTCTATTCAATGTAAAATATTTCTCCACAATCTTTGTTTGCACCTAATACTCATGTTTCGTGCATTTGTTTGCTCATTTCATTCAAAAAAAACTCGGTTAGATTTTTCGTAAAGAATGATAGTAAATACTAAATTATTCAAATGCAAACCTAAATTTGAATTCAATTTAAGATATTTCTCCACAATCATTGTTTGCACCTAATACTCATGTTTCGTGCATTTGTTTGCTCATTTCAGTCAAAAACAACTCGGACAGATTTTTCGTAAAGAATGATAGTAAATACTAAATTATTCAAATGCAAACCTAAATTTGAATTCAATTTATGATATTTCTCCACAATCATAGTTTGCACCTAATACTCATGTTTCGTGCATTTGTTTGCTCATTTCATTCAAAAACAACTCGGACAGATTTTTCGTAAAGAATGATAGTAAATACTAAATTATTCAAATGCAAACCTAAATTTGAATTCAAATTAAAATATTTCTCCACAATCATTGTTTGCACCTAATACTCATGTTTCGTGCATTTCTTTGCTCATTTCATTCAAAAAGAAGTCGGATAGATTTTTCGTAAAGAAATCATAGGAAATACTAAATTATTCAAATGCAAAACCTAAATTTGTACACAATTTAAAATATTTCTCCACATTCTTTGTTTGATCCTAAAACTCATGTTTTGTTCGTTTGTTTGCTCGTTTCACCCGAAAAAAACTCGGATAGATTTTTCGTGAAGAATGGTAGTAAATACTAAATTATTCAAATGCAAACCAAAATTTGTATTCAATTCAAAATATTGCTCCACAATCTCTGTTTGCACCTAATACTCGTGTTTCGTGCATTTCTTTGCTCATTTCATTCAAAAACAACTCGGATAGATTTTTCGTAAAGATTGATAGTAAATACTAAATTATTCAAATGCATACCAAAATTTGTATTCAATTCAAAATATTTCTCCACAATCTCTTTTTGCACCTAAAAGTCATGTTTCGTGCATTTGTTTGCTCATTTCATTCAAAAACAACTCGGATAGATTTTTCATAAAGAATGATAGTAAATACTAAATTATTCAAATGCAAACCAAAATTTGTATTCAATGTAAAATATTTCTCCACAATCTTTGTTTGCACCTAATACTCATGTTTCGTGCATTTGTTTGCTCATTTCATTCAAAAAAAACTCGGTTAGATTTTTCGTAAAGAATGATAGTAAATACTAAATTATTCAAATGCAAACCTAAATTTGAATTCAATTTAAGATATTTCTCCACAATCATTGTTTGCACCTAATACTCATGTTTCGTGCATTTGTTTGCGCATTTCATTCAAAAACAACTCGGATAGATTTTTCGTAAAGAATGATAGTAAATACTAAATTATTCAAATGCAAACCTAAATTTGAATTCAAATTAAAATA
This sequence comes from Juncus effusus, assembly GCA_027726005.1. NCBI lineage: Eukaryota > Viridiplantae > Streptophyta > Magnoliopsida > Poales > Juncaceae > Juncus > Juncus effusus. Next base: position 6,708,448 of record CM050893.1, read on the forward strand.
TTTCTCCACAATATTTGTTTGCACCTAATACTCATGTTTCGTGCATTTCTTTGCTCATTTCATTCAAAAAGAAGTCGGATAGATTTTTCGTAAAGAAATCATAGGAAATACGAAATTATTCAAATGCAAAACCTAAATTTGTACACAATTTAAAATATTTCTCCACATTCTTTGTTTGATCCTAAAACTCATGTTTTGTTCGTTTGTTTGCTCGTTTCACCCAAAAAAAACTCGGATAGATTTTTCGTGAAGAATGGTAGTAAATACTAAATTATTCAAATGCAAACCAAAATTAGTATTCAATTCAAAATATTGCTCCACAATCTCTGTTTGCACCTAATACTCGTGTTTCGTGCATTTCTCTGCTCATTTCATTCAAAAACAACTCGGATAGATTTTTCGTAAAGAATGATAATAAATACTAAATTATTCAAATGCAAACCTAAATTTGAATTCAAATTAAAATATTTCTCCACAATCGTTGTTTGCACCTAATACTCATGTTTCGTGCATTTCTTTGCTCATTTCATTCAAAAAGAAGTCGGATAGATTTTTCGTAAAGAAATCATAGGAAATACGAAATTATTCAAATGCAAAACCTAAATTTGTACACAATTTAAAATATTTCTCCACATTCTTTGTTTGATCCTAAAACTCATGTTTTGTTCGTTTGTTTGCTCGTTTCACCCAAAAAAAACTCGGATAGATTTTTCGTGAAGAATGGTAGTAAATACTAAATTATTCAAATGCAAACCAAAATTTGTATTCAATTCAAAATATTGCTCCACAATCTCTGTTTGCACCTAATACTCGTGTTTCGCGCATTTCTTTGCTCATTTCATTCAAAAACAACTCGGATAGATTTTTCGTAAAGATTGATAGTAAATACTAAATTATTCAAATGCATACCAAAATTTGTATTCAATTCAAAATATTTCTCCACAATCTCTGTTTGCACCTAAAACTCATGTTTCGTGCATTTGTTTGCTCATTTCATTCAAAAACAACTCGGATAGATTTTTCGTAAAGAATGATAGTAAATACTAAATTATTCAAATGCAAACCAAAATTTGTATTCAATGTAAAATATTTCTCCACAATCTTTGTTTGCACCTAATACTCATGTTTCGTGCATTTGTTTGCTCATTTCATTCAAAAAAAACTCGGTTAGATTTTTCGTAAAGAATGATAGTAAATACTAAATTATTCAAATGCAAACCTAAATTTGAATTCAATTTAAGATATTTCTCCACAATCATTGTTTGCACCTAATACTCATGTTTCGTGCATTTGTTTGCTCACTTCATTCAAAAACAACTCGGATAGATTTTTCGTAAAGAATGATAGTAAATACTAAATTATTCAAATGCAAACCTAAATTTGAATTCAAATTAAAATATTTCTCCACAATCATTGTTTGCACCTAATACTCATGTTTCGTGCATTTCTTTGCTCATTTCATTCAAAAAGAAGTCGGATAGATTTTTTGTAAAGAAATCATAGGAAATACGAAATTATTCAAATGCAAAACATAAATTTGTACACAATTTAAAATATTTCTCCACATTCTTTGTTTGATCCTAAAACTCTTGTTTTGTTCATTTGTTTGCTCGTTTCACCCAAAAAAAACTCGGATAGATTTTTCGTGAAGAATGGTAGTAAATACTAAATTATTCAAATGCAAACCAAAATTTGTATTCAATTCAAAATATTGCTCCACAATCTCTGTATGCACCTAATACTCGTGTTTCGTGCATTTCTTTGCTCATTTCATTCAAAAACAACTCGGATAGATTTTTCGTAATGATTGATAGTAAATGCTAAATTATTCAAATGCATACCAAAATTTGTATTCAATTCAAAATATTTCTCCACAATCTCTGTTTGCACCTAAAACTCATGTTTCGTGCATTTGTTTGCTCATTTCATTCAAAAACAACTCGGATAGATTTTTCGTAAAGATTGATAGTAAATACTAAATTATTCAAATGCATACCAAAATTTGTATTCAATTCAAAATATTTCTCCACAATCTCTGTTTGCACCTAAAACTCATGTTTCGTGCATTTGTTTGCTCATTTCATTCAAAAACAACTCGGATAGATTTTTCGTAAAGAATGATAGTAAATACTAAATTATTCAAATGCAAACCAAAATTTGTATTCAATGTAAAATATTTCTCCACAATCTTTGTTTGCACCTAATACTCATGTTTCGTGCATTTGTTTGCTCATTTCATTCAAAAAAAACTCGGTTAGATTTTTCGTAAAGAATGATAGTAAATACTAAATTATTCAAATGCAAACCTAAATTTGAATTCAATTTAAGATATTTCTCCACAATCATTGTTTGCACCTAATACTCATGTTTCGTGCATTTGTTTGCTCACTTCATTCAAAAACAACTCGGATAGATTTTTCGTAAAGAATGATAGTAAATACTAAATTATTCAAATGCAAACCTAAATTTGAATTCAAATTAAAATATTTCTCCACAATCATTGTTTGCACCTAATACTCATGTTTCGTGCATTTCTTTGCTCATTTCATTCAAAAAGAAGTCGGATAGATTTTTCGTAAAGAAATCATAGGAAATACGAAATTATTCAAATGCAAAACATAAATTTGTACACAATTTAAAATATTTCTCCACATTCTTTGTTTGATCCTAAAACTCTTGTTTTGTTCGTTTGTTTGCTCGTTTCACCCAAAAAAAACTCGGATAGATTTTTCGTGAAGAATGGTAGTAAATACTAAATTATTCAAATGCAAACCAAAATTTGTATTCAATTCAAAATATTGCTCCACAATCTCTGTATGCACCTAATACTCGTGTTTCGTGCATTTCTTTGCTCATTTCATTCAAAAACAACTCGGATAGATTTTTCGTAATGATTGATAGTAAATGCTAAATTATTCAAATGCATACCAAAATTTGTATTCAATTCAAAATATTTCTCCACAATCTCTGTTTGCACCTAAAACTCATGTTTCGTGCATTTGTTTGCTCATTTCATTCAAAAACAACTCGGATAGATTTTTCGTAAAGATTGATAGTAAATACTAAATTATTCAAATGCATACCAAAATTTGTATTCAATTCAAAATATTTCTCCACAATCTCTGTTTGCACCTAAAACTCATGTTTCGTGCATTTGTTTGCTCATTTCATTCAAAAACAACTCGGATAGATTTTTCGTAAAGAATGATAGTAAATACTAAATTATTCAAATGCAAACCAAAATTTGTATTCAATGTAAAATATTTCTCCACAATCTTTGTTTGCACCTAATACTCATGTTTCGTGCATTTGTTTGCTCATTTCATTCAAAAAAAACTCGGTTAGATTTTTCGTAAAGAATGATAGTAAATACTAAATTATTCAAATGCAAACCTAAATTTGAATTCAATTTAAGATATTTCTCCACAATCATTGTTTGCACCTAATACTCATGTTTCGTGCATTTGTTTGCTCACTTCATTCAAAAACAACTCGGATAGATTTTTCGTAAAGAATGATAGTAAATACTAAATTATTCAAATGCAAACCTAAATTTGAATTCAAATTAAAATATTTCTCCACAATCATTGTTTGCACCTAATACTCATGTTTCGTGCATTTCTTTGCTCATTTCATTCAAAAAGAAGTCGGATAGATTTTTCGTAAAGAAATCATAGGAAATACGAAATTATTCAAATGCAAAACATAAATTTGTACACAATTTAAAATATTTCTCCACATTCTTTGTTTGATCCTAAAACTCTTGTTTTGTTCGTTTGTTTGCTCGTTTCACCCAAAAAAAACTCGGATAGATTTTTCGTGAAGAATGGTAGTAAATACTAAATTATTCAAATGCAAACCAAAATTTGTATTCAATTCAAAATATTGCTCCACAATCTCTGTATGCACCTAATACTCGTGTTTCGTGCATTTCTTTGCTCATTTCATTCAAAAACAACTCGGATAGATTTTTCGTAATGATTGATAGTAAATGTTAAATTATTCAAATGCATACCAAAATTTGTATTCAATTCAAAATATTTCTCCACAATCTCTGTTTGCACCTAAAACTCATGTTTCGTGCATTTGTTTGCTCATTTCATTCAAAAACAACTCGGCTAGATTTTTCGTAATGAATGATAGTAAATACTAAATTATTCAAATGCAAACCAAAATTTGTATTCAATGTAAAATATTTCTCCACAATCTTTCTTTGCACCTAATACTCATGTTTCGTGCATTTGTTTGCTCATTTCATTCAAAAAAAACTCGGTTAGATTTTTCGTAAAGAATGATAGTAAATACTAAATTATTCAAATGCAAACCTAAATTTGAATTCAATTTAAGATATTTCTCCACAATCATTGTTTGCACCTAATACTCATGTTTCGTGCATTTGTTTGCGCATTTCATTCAAAAACAACTCGGATAGATTTTTCGTAAAGAATGATAGTAAATACTAAATTATTCAAATGCAAACCTAAATTTGAATTCAAATTAAAATATTTCTCCACAATATTTGTTTGCACCTAATACTCATGTTTCGTGCATTTCTTTGCTCATTTCATTCAAAAAGAAGTCGGATAGATTTTTCGTAAAGAAATCATAGGAAATACGAAATTATTCAAATGCAAAACCTAAATTTGTACACAATTTAAAATATTTCTCCACATTCTTTGTTTGATCCTAAAACTCATGTTTTGTTCGTTTGTTTGCTCGTTTCACCCAAAAAAAACTCGGATAGATTTTTCGTGAAGAATGGTAGTAAATACTAAATTATTCAAATGCATACCAAAATTAGTATTCAATTCAAAATATTGCTCCACAATCTCTGTTTGCACCTAATACTCGTGTTTCGTGCATTTCTCTGCTCATTTCATTCAAAAACAACTTGGATAGATTTTTCGTAAAGAATGATAATAAATACTAAATTATTCAAATGCAAACCTAAATTTGAATTCAAATTAAAATATTTCTCCACAATCGTTGTTTGCACCTAATACTCATGTTTCGTGCATTTCTTTGCTCATTTCATTCAAAAAGAAGTCGGATAGATTTTTCGTAAAGAAATCATAGGAAATACGAAATTATTCAAATGCAAAACCTAAATTTGTACACAATTTAAAATATTTCTCCACATTCTTTGTTTGATCCTAAAACTCATGTTTTGTTCGTTTGTTTGCTCGTTTCACCCAAAAAAAACTCGGATAGATTTTTCGTGAAGAATGGTAGTAAATACTAAATTATTCAAATGCAAACCAAAATTTGTATTCAATTCAAAATATTGCTCCACAATCTCTGTTTGCACCTAATACTCGTGTTTCGCGCATTTCTTTGCTCATTTCATTCAAAAACAACTCGGATAGATTTTTCGTAAAGATTGATAGTAAATACTAAATTATTCAAATGCATACCAAAATTTGTATTCAATTCAAAATATTTCTCCACAATCTCTGTTTGCACCTAAAACTCATGTTTCGTGCATTTGTTTGCTCATTTCATTCAAAAACAACTCGGATAGATTTTTCGTAAAGAATGATAGTAAATACTAAATTATTCAAATGCAAACCAAAATTTGTATTCAATGTAAAATATTTCTCCACAATCTTTGTTTGCACCTAATACTCATGTTTCGTGCATTTGTTTGCTCATTTCATTCAAAAAAAACTCGGTTAGATTTTTCGTAAAGAATGATAGTAAATACTAAATTATTCAAATGCAAACCTAAATTTGAATTCAATTTAAGATATTTCTCCACAATCATTGTTTGCACCTAATACTCATGTTTCGTGCATTTGTTTGCTCACTTCATTCAAAAACAACTCGGATAGATTTTTCGTAAAGAATGATAGTAAATACTAAATTATTCAAATGCAAACCTAAATTTGAATTCAAATTAAAATATTTCTCCACAATCATTGTTTGCACCTAATACTCATGTTTCGTGCATTTCTTTGCTCATTTCATTCAAAAAGAAGTCGGATAGATTTTTCGTAAAGAAATCGTAGGAAATACGAAATTATTCAAATGCAAAACATAAATTTGTACACAATTTAAAATATTTCTCCACATTCTTTGTTTGATCCTAAAACTCTTGTTTTGTTCGTTTGTTTGCTCGTTTCACCCAAAAAAAACTCGGATAGATTTTTCGTGAAGAATGGTAGTAAATACTAAATTATTCAAATGCAAACCAAAATTTGTATTCAATTCAAAATATTGCTCCACAATCTCTGTATGCACCTAATACTCGTGTTTCGTGCATTTCTTTGCTCATTTCATTCAAAAACAACTCGGATAGATTTTTCGTAATGATTGATAGTAAATGCTAAATTATTCAAATGCATACCAAAATTTGTATTCAATTCAAAATATTTCTCCACAATCTCTGTTTGCACCTAAAACTCATGTTTCGTGCATTTGTTTGCTCATTTCATTCAAAAACAACTCGGATAGATTTTTCGTAAAGATTGATAGTAAATACTAAATTATTCAAATGCATACCAAAATTTGTATTCAATTCAAAATATTTCTCCACAATCTCTGTTTGAACCTAAAACTCATGTTTCGTGCATTTGTTTGCTCATTTCATTCAAAAACAACTCGGATAGATTTTTCGTAAAGAATGACAGTAAATACTAAATTATTCAAATGCAAACCAAAATTTGTATTCAATGTAAAATATTTCTCCACAATCTTTGTTTGCACCTAATACTCATGTTTCGTGCATTTGTTTGCTCATTTCATTCAAAAAAAACTCGGTTAGATTTTTCGTAAAGAATGATAGTAAATACTAAATTATTCAAATGCAAACCTAAATTTGAATTCAATTTAAGATATTTCTCCACAATCATTGTTTGCACCTAATACTCATGTTTCGTGCATTTGTTTGCTCACTTCATTCAAAAACAACTCGGATAGATTTTTCGTAAAGAATGATAGTAAATACTAAATTATTCAAATGCAAACCTAAATTTGAATTCAAATTAAAATATTTCTCCACAATCATTGTTTGCACCTAATACTCATGTTTCGTGCATTTCTTTGCTCATTTCATTCAAAAAGAAGTCGGATAGATTTTTCGTAAAGAAATCATAGGAAATACGAAATTATTCAAATGCAAAACATAAATTTGTACACAATTTAAAATATTTCTCCACATTCTTTGTTTGATCCTAAAACTCTTGTTTTGTTCGTTTGTTTGCTCGTTTCACCCAAAAAAAACTCGGATAGATTTTTCGTGAAGAATGGTAGTAAATACTAAATTATTCAAATGCAAACCAAAATTTGTATTCAATTCAAAATATTGCTCCACAATCTCTGTATGCACCTAATACTCGTGTTTCGTGCATTTCTTTGCTCATTTCATTCAAAAACAACTCGGATAGATTTTTCGTAATGATTGATAGTAAATGTTAAATTATTCAAATGCATACCAAAATTTGTATTCAATTCAAAATATTTCTCCACAATCTCTGTTTGCACCTAAAACTCATGTTTCGTGCATTTGTTTGCTCATTTCATTCAAAAACAACTCGGCTAGATTTTTCGTAATGAATGATAGTAAATACTAAATTATTCAAATGCAAACCAAAATTTGTATTCAATGTAAAATATTTCTCCACAATCTTTCTTTGCACCTAATACTCATGTTTCGTGCATTTGTTTGCTCATTTCATTCAAAAAAAACTCGGTTAGATTTTTCGTAAAGAATGATAGAAAATACTAAATTATTCAAATGCAAACATAAATTTGAATTCAATTTAAGATATTTCTCCACAATCATTGTTTGCACCTAATACTCATGTTTCGTGCATTTGTTTGCTCATTTCATTCAAAAACAACTCGGATAGATTTTTCGTAAAGATTGATAGTAAATACTGAATTATTCAAATGCAAACCTAAATTTGAATTCAAATTAAAATATTTCTCCACAATCATTGTTTGCACCTAATACTCATGTTTCGTGCATTTCTTTGCTCATTTCATTCAAAAAGAAGTCGGATAGATTTTTCGTAAAGAAATCATAGGAAATACTAAATTATTCAACTGCAAAACATAAATTTGTACACAATTTAAAATATTTCTCCACATTCTTTGTTTGATCGTAAAACTCATGTTTTGTTCGTTTGTTTGCTCGTTTCACCCAAAAAAAACTCGGATAGATTTTTCGTGAAGAATGGTAGTAAATACTAAATTATTCAAATGCAAACCTAAATTTGAATTCAATTCAAAATATTGCTCCACAATCTCTGTTTGCACCTAATACTCGTGTTTCGTGCATTTCTTTGCTCATTTCATTCAAAAACAACTCGGATAGATTTTTCGTAAAGATTGATAGTAAATACTAAATTATTCAAATGCATACCAAAATTTGTATTCAATTCAAAATATTTCTCCACAATCTCTGTTTGCACCTAAAACTCATGTTTCGTGCATTTGTTTGCTCATTTCATTCAAAAACAACTCGGATAGATTTTTCGTAAAGAATGATAGTAAATACTAAATTATTCAAATGCAAACCAAAATTTGTATTCAATGTAAAATATTTCTCCACAATCTTTGTTTGCACCTAATACTCATGTTTCGTGCATTTGTTTGCTCATTTCATTAAAAAAAAACTCGGTTAGATTTTTCGTAAAGAATGATAATAAATACTAAATTATTCAAATGCAAACCTAAATTTGAATTCAATTTATGATATTTCTCCACAATCATTGTTTGCACCTAATACTCATGTTTCGTGCATTTGTTTGCTCATTTCATTCAAAAACAACTCGGACAGATTTTTCGTAAAGAATGATAGTAAATACTAAATTATTCAAATGCAAACCTAAATTTGAATTCAAATTAAAATATTTCTCCACAATCGTTGTTTGCACCTAATACTCATGTTTCGTGCATTTCTTTGCTCATTTCATTCAAAAAGAAGTCGGATAGATTTTTCGTAAAGAAATCATAGGAAATACGAAATTATTCAAATGCAAAACCTAAATTTGTACACAATTTAAAATATTTCTCCACATTCTTTGTTTGATCCTAAAAGTCATGTTTTGTTCGTTTGTTTGCTCGTCTCACCCAAAAAAAACTCGGATAGATTTTTCGTGAAGAATGGTAGTAAATACTAAATTATTCAAATGCAAACCAAAATTTGTATTCAATTCAAAATATTGCTCCACAATCTCTGTTTGCACCTAATACTCGTGTTTCGTGCATTTCTTTGCTCATTTCATTCAAAAACAACTCGGATAGATTTTTCGTAAAGATTGATAGTAAATACTAAATTAGTCAAATGCATACCAAAATTTGTATTCAATTCAAAATATTTCTCCACAATCTCTGTTTGCACCTAAAACTCATGTTTCGTGCATTTGTTTGCTCATTTCATTCAAAAACAACTCGGATAGATTTTTCGTAAAGCATGATAGTAAATACTAAATTATTCAAATGCAAACCAAAATTTGTATTCAATGTAAAATATTTCTCCACAATCTTTGTTTGCACCTAATACTCATGTTTCGTGCATTTGTTTGCTCATTTCATTAAAAAAAAACTCGGTTAGATTTTTCGTAAAGAATGATAATAAATACTAAATTATTCAAATGCAAACCTAAATTTGAATTCAATTTATGATATTTCTCCACAATCATTGTTTGCACCTAATACTCATGTTTCGTGCATTTGTTTGCTCATTTCATTCAAAAACAACTCGGACAGATTTTTCGTAAAGAATGATAGTAAATACTAAATTATTCAAATGCAAACCTAAATTTGAATTCAAATTAAAATATTTCTCCACAATCGTTGTTTGCACCTAATACTCATGTTTCGTGCATTTCTTTGCTCATTTCATTCAAAAAGAAGTCGGATAGATTTTTCGTAAAGAAATCATAGGAAATACGAAATTATTCAAATGCAAAACCAAAATTTGTATTCAATTCAAAATATTGCTCCACAATCTCTGTTTGCACCTAATACTCATGTTTCGCGCATTTCTTTGCTCATTTCATTCAAAAACAACTCGGATAGATTTTTCGTAAAGATTGATAATAAATACTAAATTATTCAAATGCATACCAAAATTTGTATTCAATTCAAAATATTTCTCCACAATCTCTGTTTGCACCTAAAACTCATGTTTCGTGTATTTGTTTGCTCATTTCATTCAAAAACAACTCGGATAGATTTTTCGTAAAGAATGATAGTAAATACTAAATTATTTAAATGCAAACCAAAATTTGTATTCAATGTAAAATATTTCTCCACAATCTTTGTTTGCACCTAATACTCATGTTTCGTGCATTTGTTTGCTCATTTCATTCAAAAAAAACTCGGTTAGATTTTTCGTAAAGAATGATAGTAAATACTAAATTATTCAAATGCAAACCTAAATTTGAATTCAATTTAAGATATTTCTCCACAATCATTGTTTGCACCTAATACTCATGTTTCGTGCATTTGTTTGCTCATTTCATTCAAAAACAACTCGGATAGATTTTTCGTAAAGAATGATAGTAAATACTAAATTATTCAAATGCAAACCAAAATTTGTATTCAATGTAAAATATTTCTCCACAATCTTTGTTTGCACCTAATACTCATGTTTCGTGCATTTGTTTGCTCATTTCATTAAAAAAAAACTCGGTTAGATTTTTCGTAAAGAATGATAATAAATACTAAATTATTCAAATGCAAACCTAAATTTGAATTCAATTTATGATATTTCTCCACAATCATTGTTTGCACCTAATACTCATGTTTCGTGCATTTGTTTGCTCATTTCATTCAAAAACAACTCGGACAGATTTTTCGTAAAGAATGATAGTAAATACTAAATTATTCAAATGCAAACCTAAATTTGAATTCAAATTAAAATATTTCTCCACAATCGTTGTTTGCACCTAATACTCATGTTTCGTGCATTTCTTTGCTCATTTCATTCAAAAAGAAGTCGGATAGATTTTTCGTAAAGAAATCATAGGAAATACGAAATTATTCAAATGCAAAACCTAAATTTGTACACAATTTAAAATATTTCTCCACATTCTTTGTTTGATCCTAAAAGTCATGTTTTGTTCGTTTGTTTGCTCGTCTCACCCAAAAAAAACTCGGATAGATTTTTCGTGAAGAATGGTAGTAAATACTAAATTATTCAAATGCAAACCAAAATTTGTATTCAATTCAAAATATTGCTCCACAATCTCTGTTTGCACCTAATACTCGTGTTTCGTGCATTTCTTTGCTCATTTCATTCAAAAACAACTCGGATAGATTTTTCGTAAAGATTGATAGTAAATACTAAATTATTCAAATGCATACCAAAATTTGTATTCAATTCAAAATATTTCTCCACAATCTCTGTTTGCACCTAAAACTCATGTTTCGTGCATTTGTTTGCTCATTTCATTCAAAAACAACTCGGATAGATTTTTCGTAAAGAATGATAGTAAATACTAAATTATTCAAATGCAAACCAAAATTTGTATTCAATGTAAAATATTTCTCCACAATCTTTGTTTGCACCTAATACTCATGTTTCGTGCATTTGTTTGCTCATTTCATTAAAAAAAAACTCGGTTAGATTTTTCGTAAAGAATGATAATAAATACTAAATTATTCAAATGCAAACCTAAATTTGAATTCAATTTATGATATTTCTCCACAATCATTGTTTTCACCTAATACTCATGTTTCGTGCATTTGTTTGCTCATTTCATTCAAAAACAACTCGGACAGATTTTTCGTAAAGAATGATAGTAAATACTAAATTATTCAAATGCAAACCTAAATTTGAATTCAAATTAAAATATTTCTCCACAATCGTTGTTTGCACCTAATACTCATGTTTCGTGCATTTCTTTGCTCATTTCATTCAAAAAGAAGTCGGATAGATTTTTCGTAAAGAAATCATAGGAAATACGAAATTATTCAAATGCAAAACCTAAATTTGTACACAATTTAAAATATTTCTCCACATTCTTTGTTTGATCCTAAAACTCATGTTTTGTTCGTTTGTTTGCTCGTCTCACCCAAAAAAAACTCGGATAGATTTTTCGTGAAGAATGGTAGTAAATACTAAATTATTCAAATGCAAACCAAAATTTGTATTCAATTCAAAATATTGCTCCACAATCTCTGTTTGCACCTAATACTCGTGTTTCGCGCATTTCTTTGCTCATTTCATTCAAAAACAACTCGTATAGATTTTTCGTAAATATTGATAATAAATACTAAATTATTCAAATGCATACCAAAATTTGTATTCAATTCAAAATATTTCTCCACAATCTCTGTTTGCACCTAAAACTCATGTTTCGTGTATTTGTTTGCTCATTTCATTCAAAAACAACTCGGATAGATTTTTCGTAAAGAATGATAGTAAATACTAAATTATTCAAATGCAAACCAAAATTTGTATTCAATGTAAAATATTTCTCCACAATCTTTGTTTGCACCTAATACTCATGTTTCGTGCATTTGTTTGCTCATTTCATTCAAAAAAAACTCGGTTAGATTTTTCGTAAAGAATGATAGTAAATACTAAATTATTCAAATGCAAACCTAAATTTGAATTCAATTTAAGATATTTCTCCACAATCATTGTTTGCACCTAATACTCATGTTTCGTGCATTTGTTTGCTCATTTCATTCAAAAACAACTCGGATAGATTTTTCGTAAAGAATGATAGTAAATACTAAATTATTCAAATGCAAACCAAAATTTGTATTCAATGTAAAATATTTCTCCACAATCTTTGTTTGCACCTAATACTCATGTTTCGTGCATTTGTTTGCTCATTTCATTAAAAAAAAACTCGGTTAGATTTTTCGTAAAGAATGATAATAAATACTAAATTATTCAAATGCAAACCTAAATTTGAATTCAATTTATGATATTTCTCCACAATCATTGTTTGCACCTAATACTCATGTTTCGTGCATTTGTTTGCTCATTTCATTAAAAAAAAACTCGGTTAGATTTTTCGTAAAGAATGATAATAAATACTAAATTATTCAAATGCAAACCTAAATTTGAATTCAATTTATGATATTTCTCCACAATCATTGTTTGCACCTAATACTCATGTTTCGTGCATTTGTTTGCTCATTTCATTCAAAAACAACTCGGACAGATTTTTCGTAAAGAATGATAGTAAATACTAAATTATTCAAATGCAAACCTAAATTTGAATTCAAATTAAAATATTTCTCCACAATCGTTGTTTGCACCTAATACTCATGTTTCGTGCATTTCTTTGCTCATTTCATTCAAAAAGAAGTCGGATAGATTTTTCGTAAAGAAATCATAGGAAATACGAAATTATTCAAATGCAAAACCTAAATTTGTACACAATTTAAAATATTTCTCCACATTCTTTGTTTGATCCCAAAACTCATGTTTTGTTCGTTTGTTTGCTCGTCTCACCCAAAAAAAACTCGGATAGATTTTTCGTGAAGAATGGTAGTAAATACTAAATTATTCAAATGCAAACCAAAATTTGTATTCAATTCAAAATATTGCTCCACAATCTCTGTTTGCACCTAATACTCGTGTTTCGTGCATTTCTTTGCTCATTTCATTCAAAAACAAGTCGGATAGATTTTTCGTAAAGATTGATAGTAAATACTAAATTATTCAAATGCATACCAAAATTTGTATTCAATTCAAAATATTTCTTCACAATCTCTTTTTGCACCTAAAAGTCATGTTTCGTGCATTTGTTTGCTCATTTCATTCAAAAAGAACTCGGATAGATATTTCGTAAAGAAATCATAGGAAATACGAAATTATTCAAATGCAAAACCTAAATTTGTACTCAATTTAAAATATTTCTCCACAATCTTTGTTTGATCCTAAAACTCATGTTTTGTTCGTTTGTTTGCTCGATTCACCCAAAAAAGACTTGGATAGATTTTTCGTGAAGAATGGAAGTAAATACTAAATTATTCAAATGCAAACCTAAATTTGAATTCAAATTAAAATATTGCTCCACAATCTCTGTTTGCACCTAATACTCGTGTTTCGTGCATTTCTTTGCTCATTTCATTCAAAAACAACTCGGATAGATTTTTCGTAAAGATTGATAGTAAATACTAAATTATTCAAATGCATACCAAAATTTGTATTCAATTCAAAATATTTCTCCACAATCTCTGTTTGCACCTAAAACTCATGTTTCGTGCATTTGTTTGCTCATTTCATTCAAAAACAACTCGGATAGATTTTTCGTAAAGAATGATAGTAAATACTAAATTATTCAAATGCAAACCAAAATTTGTATTCAATGTAAAATATTTCTCCACAATCTTTGTTTGCACCTAATACTCATGTTTCGTGCATTTGTTTGCTCATTTCATTAAAAAAAAACTCGGTTAGATTTTTCGTAAAGAATGATAATAAATACTAAATTATTCAAATGCAAACCTAAATTTGAATTCAATTTATGATATTTCTCCACAATCATTGTTTTCACCTAATACTCATGTTTCGTGCATTTGTTTGCTCATTTCATTAAAAAAAAACTCGGTTAGATTTTTCGTAAAGAATGATAATAAATACTAAATTATTCAAATGCAAACCTAAATTTGAATTCAATTTATGATATTTCTCCACAATCATTGTTTGCACCTAATACTCATGTTTCGTGCATTTGTTTGCTCATTTCATTCAAAAACAACTCGGACAGATTTTTCGTAAAGAAATCATAGGAAATACGAAATTATTCAAATGCAAAACCTAAATTTGTACACAATTTAAAATATTTCTCCACATTCTTTGTTTGATCCTAAAACTCATGTTTTGTTCGTTTGTTTGCTCGTCTCACCCAAAAAAAACTCGGATAGATTTTTCGTGAAGAATGGTAGTAAATACTAAATTATTCAAATGCAAACCAAAATTTGTATTCAATTCAAAATATTGCTCCACAATCTCTGTTTGCACCTAATACTCGTGTTTCGCGCATTTCTTTGCTCATTTCATTCAAAAACAACTCGGATAGATTTTTCGTAAAGATTGATAATAAATACTAAATTATTCAAATGCATACCAAAATTTGTATTCAATTCAAAATATTTCTCCACAATCTCTGTTTGCACCTAAAACTCATGTTTCGTGTATTTGTTTGCTCATTTCATTCAAAAACAACTCGGATAGATTTTTCGTAAAGAATGATAGTAAATACTAAATTATTCAAATGCAAACCAAAATTTGTATTCAATGTAAAATATTTCTCCACAATCTTTGTTTGCACCTAATACTCATGTTTCGTGCATTTGTTTGCTCATTTCATTCAAAAAAAACTCGGTTAGATTTTTCGTAAAGAATGATAGTAAATACTAAATTATTCAAATGCAAACCTAAATTTGAATTCAATTTAAGATATTTCTCCACAATCATTGTTTGCACCTAATACTCATGTTTCGTGCATTTGTTTGCTCATTTCATTCAAAAACAACTCGGATAGATTTTTCGTAAAGAATGATAGTAAATACTAAATTATTCAAATGCAAACCAAAATTTGTATTCAATGTAAAATATTTCTCCACAATCTTTGTTTGCACCTAATACTCATGTTTCGTGCATTTGTTTGCTCATTTCATTAAAAAAAAACTCGGTTAGATTTTTCGTAAAGAATGATAATAAATACTAAATTATTCAAATGCAAACCTAAATTTGAATTCAATTTATGATATTTCTCCACAATCATTGTTTGCACCTAATACTCATGTTTCGTGCATTTGTTTGCTCATTTCATTAAAAAAAAACTCGGTTAGATTTTTCGTAAAGAATGATAATAAATACTAAATTATTCAAATGCAAACCTAAATTTGAATTCAATTTATGATATTTCTCCACAATCATTGTTTGCACCTAATACTCATGTTTCGTGCATTTGTTTGCTCATTTCATTCAAAAACAACTCGGACAGATTTTTCGTAAAGAATGATAGTAAATACTAAATTATTCAAATGCAAACCTAAATTTGAATTCAAATTAAAATATTTCTCCACAATCGTTGTTTGCACCTAATACTCGTGTTTCGTGCATTTCTTTGCTCATTTCATTCAAAAAGAAGTCGGATAGATTTTTCGTAAAGAAATCATAGGAAATACGAAATTATTCAAATGCAAAACCTAAATTTGTACACAATTTAAAATATTTCTCCACATTCTTTGTTTGATCCTAAAACTCATGTTTTGTTCGTTTGTTTGCTCGTCTCACCCAAAAAAAACTCGGATAGATTTTTCGTGAAGAATGGTAGTAAATACTAAATTATTCAAATGCAAACCAAAATTTGTATTCAATTCAAAATATTGCTCCACAATCTCTGTTTGCACCTAATACTCGTGTTTCGTGCATTTCTTTGCTCATTTCATTCAAAAACAAGTCGGATAGATTTTTCGTAAAGATTGATAGTAAATACTAAATTATTCAAATGCATACCAAAATTTGTATTCAATTCAAAATATTTCTTCACAATCTCTTTTTGCACCTAAAAGTCATGTTTCGTGCATTTGTTTGCTCATTTCATTCAAAAAGAACTCGGATAGATATTTCGTAAAGAAATCATAGGAAATACGAAATTATTCAAATGCAAAACCTAAATTTGTACTCAATTTAAAATATTTCTCCACAATCTTTGTTTGATCCTAAAACTCATGTTTTGTTCGTTTGTTTGCTCGATTCACCCAAAAAAGACTTGGATAGATTTTTCGTGAAGAATGGAAGTAAATACTAAATTATTCAAATGCAAACCTAAATTTGAATTCAAATTAAAATATTGCTCCGCAATCTCTGTTTGCACCTAATACTCGTGTTTCGTGCATTTCTTTGCTCATTTCATTCAAAAACAACTCGGATAGATTTTTCGTAAAGATTGATAGTAAATACTAAATTATTCAAATGCATACCAAAATTTGTATTCAATTCAAAATATTTCTCCACAATCTCTGTTTGCACCTAAAACTCATGTTTCGTGCATTTGTTTGCTCATTTCATTCAAAAACAACTCGGATAGATTTTTCATAAAGAATGATAGTAAATACTAAATTATTCAAATGCAAACCTAAATTTGAATTCAAATTAAAATATTGCTCCACAATCTCTGTTTGCACCTAATACTCGTGTTTCGTGCATTTCTTTGCTCATTTCATTCAAAAACAACTCGGATAGATTTTTCGTAAAGATTGATAGTAAATACTAAATTATTCAAATGCATACCAAAATTTGTATTCAATTGAAAATATTTCTCCACAATCTCTGTTTGCACCTAAAACTCATGTTTCGTGCATTTGTTTGCTCATTTCATTCAAAAACAACTCGGATAGATTTTTCGTAAAGAATGATAGTAAATACTAAATTATTCAAATGCAAACCTAAATTTGAATTCAAATTAAAATTTTGCTCCACAATCTCTGTTTGCACCTAATACTCGTGTTTCGTACATTTCTTTGCTCATTTCATTCAAAAACAACTCGGATAGATTTTTCGTAAAGATTGATAGTAAATACTAAATTATTGAAATGCATACCAAAATTTGTATTCAATTCAAAATATTTCTCCACAATCTCTGTTTGCACCTAAAACTCATGTTTCGTGCATTTGTTTGCTCATTTCATTCAAAAACAACTCGGATAGATTTTTCGTAAAGAATGATAGTAAATACTAAATTATTCAAATGCAAACCAAAATTTCTATTCAATGTAAAATATTTCTCCACAATCTTTGTTTGCACCTAATACTCATGTTTCGTGCATTTGGTTGCTCATTTCATTCAAAAAAAACTAGGTTAGATTTTTCGTAAAGAATGATAGTAAATACTAAATTATTCAAATGCAAATCTAAATTTGAATTCAATTTAAGATATTTCTCCACAATCATTGTTTGCACCTAATACTCATGTTTCGTGCATTTGTTTGCTCATTTCAGTCAAAAACAACTCGGAGAGATTTTTCGTAAAGAATGATAGTAAATACTAAATTATTCAAATGCAAACCTAAATTTGAATTCAATTTATGATATTTCTCCACAATCATAGTTTGCACCTAATACTCATGTTTCGTGCATTTGTTTGCTCATTTCATTCAAAAACAACTCGGACAGATTTTTCGTAAAGAATGATAGTAAATACTAAATTATTCAAATGCAAACCTAAATTTGAATTCAAATTAAAATATTTCTCCACAATCATTGTTTGCACCTAATACTCATGTTTCGTGCATTTCTTTGCTCATTTCATTCAAAAAGAAGTCGGATAGATTTTTCGTAAAGAAATCATAGGAAATACTAAATTATTCAAATGCAAAACCTAAATTTGTACACAATTTAAAATATTTCTCCACATTCTTTGTTTGATCCTAAAACTCATGTTTTGTTCGTTTGTTTGCTCGTTTCACCCGAAAAAAACTCGGATAGATTTTTCGTGAAGAATGGTAGTAAATACTAAATTATTCAAATGCAAACCAAAATTTGTATTCAATTCAAAATATTGCTCCACAATCTCTGTTTGCACCTAATACTCGTGTTTCGTGCATTTCTTTGCTCATTTCATTCAAAAACAAGTCGGATAGATTTTTCGTAAAGATTGATAGTAAATACTAAATTATTCAAATGCATACCAAAATTTGTATTCAATTCAAAATATTTCTTCACAATCTCTTTTTGCACCTAAAAGTCATGTTTCGTGCATTTGTTTGCTCATTTCATTCAAAAAGAACTCGGATAGATATTTCGTAAAGAAATCATAGGAAATACGAAATTATTCAAATGCAAAACCTAAATTTGTACTCAATTTAAAATATTTCTCCACAATCTTTGTTTGATCCTAAAACTCATGTTTTGTTCGTTTGTTTGCTCGATTCACCCAAAAAAGACTTGGATAGATTTTTCGTGAAGAATGGAAGTAAATACTAAATTATTCAAATGCAAACCTAAATTTGAATTCAAATTAAAATATTGCTCCACAATCTCTGTTTGCACCTAATACTCGTGTTTCGTGCATTTCTTTGCTCATTTCATTCAAAAACAACTCGGATAGATTTTTCGTAAAGATTGATAGTAAATACTAAATTATTCAAATGCATACCAAAATTTGTATTCAATTCAAAATATTTCTCCACAATCTCTGTTTGCACCTAAAACTCATGTTTCGTGCATTTGTTTGCTCATTTCATTCAAAAACAACTCGGATAGATTTTTCATAAAGAATGATAGTAAATACTAAATTATTCAAATGCAAACCTAAATTTGAATTCAAATTAAAATATTGCTCCACAATCTCTGTTTGCACCTAATACTCGTGTTTCGTGCATTTCTTTGCTCATTTCATTCAAAAACAACTCGGATAGATTTTTCGTAAAGATTGATAGTAAATACTAAATTATTCAAATGCATACCAAAATTTGTATTCAATTGAAAATATTTCTCCACAATCTCTGTTTGCACCTAAAACTCATGTTTCGTGCATTTGTTTGCTCATTTCATTCAAAAACAACTCGGATAGATTTTTCGTAAAGAATGATAGTAAATACTAAATTATTCAAATGCAAACCTAAATTTGAATTCAAATTAAAATTTTGCTCCACAATCTCTGTTTGCACCTAATACTCGTGTTTCGTACATTTCTTTGCTCATTTCATTCAAAAACAACTCGGATAGATTTTTCGTAAAGATTGATAGTAAATACTAAATTATTGAAATGCATACCAAAATTTGTATTCAATTCAAAATATTTCTCCACAATCTCTGTTTGCACCTAAAACTCATGTTTCGTGCATTTGTTTGCTCATTTCATTCAAAAACAACTCGGATAGATTTTTCGTAAAGAATGATAGTAAATACTAAATTATTCAAATGCAAACCAAAATTTCTATTCAATGTAAAATATTTCTCCACAATCTTTGTTTGCACCTAATACTCATGTTTCGTGCATTTGTTTGCTCATTTCATTCAAAAAAAACTAGGTTAGATTTTTCGTAAAGAATGATAGTAAATAATAAATTATTCAAATGCAAATCTAAATTTGAATTCAATTTAAGATATTTCTCCACAATCATTGTTTGCACCTAATACTCATGTTTCGTGCATTTGTTTGCTCATTTCAGTCAAAAACAACTCGGAGAGATTTTTCGTAAAGAATGATAGTAAATACTAAATTATTCAAATGCAAACCTAAATTTGAATTCAATTTATGATATTTCTCCACAATCATAGTTTGCACCTAATACTCATGTTTCGTGCATTTGTTTGCTCATTTCATTCAAAAACAACTCGGACAGATTTTTCGTAAAGAATGATAGTAAATACTAAATTATTCAAATGCAAACCTAAATTTGAATTCAAATTAAAATATTTCTCCACAATCATTGTTTGCACCTAATACTCATGTTTCGTGCATTTCTTTGCTCATTTCATTCAAAAAGAAGTCGGATAGATTTTTCGTAAAGAAATCATAGGAAATACTAAATTATTCAAATGCAAAACCTAAATTTGTACACAATTTAAAATATTTCTCCACATTCTTTGTTTGATCCTAAAACTCATGTTTTGTTCGTTTGTTTGCTCGTTTCACCCGAAAAAAACTCGGATAGATTTTTCGTGAAGAATGGTAGTAAATACGAAATTATTCAAATGCAAACCAAAATTTGTATTCAATTCAAAATATTGCTCCAAAATCTCTGTTTGCACCTAATACTCGTGTTTCGTGCATTTCTTTGCTCATTTCATTAAAAAACAAGTCGGATAGATTTTTCGTAAAGATTGATAGTAAATACTAAATTATTCAAATGCATACCAAAATTTGTATTCAATTCAAAATATTTCTTCACAATCTCTTTTTGCACCTAAAAGTCATGTTTCGTGCATTTGTTTGCTCATTTCATTCAAAAAGAACTCGGATAGATATTTCGTAAAGAAATCATAGGAAATACGAAATTATTCAAATGCAAAACCTAAATTTGTACTCAATTTAAAATATTTCTCCACAATCTTTGTTTGATCCTAAAACTCATGTTTTGTTCGTTTGTTTGCTCGATTCACCCAAAAAAGACTTGGATAGATTTTTCGTGAAGAATGGAAGTAAATACTAAATTATTCAAATGCAAACCTAAATTTGAATTCAAATTAAAATATTGCTCCACAATCTCTGTTTGCACCTAATACTCGTGTTTCGTGCATTTCTTTGCTCATTTCATTCAAAAACAACTCGGATAGATTTTTCGTAAAGATTGATAGTAAATACTAAATTATTCAAATGCATACCAAAATTTGTATTCAATTAAAAATATTTCTCCACAATCTCTGTTTGCACCTAAAACTCATGTTTCGTGCATTTGTTTGCTCATTTCATTCAAAAACAACTCGGATAGATTTTTCATAAAGAATGATAGTAAATACTAAATTATTCAAATGCAAACCTAAATTTGAATTCAAATTAAAATATTGCTCCACAATCTCTGTTTGCACCTAATACTCGTGTTTCGTGCATTTCTTTGCTCATTTCATTCAAAAACAACTCGGATAGATTTTTCGTAAAGATTGATAGTAAATACTAAATTATTCAAATGCATACCAAAATTTGTATTCAATTGAAAATATTTCTCCACAATCTCTGTTTGCACCTAAAACTCATGTTTCGTGCATTTGTTTGCTCATTTCATTCAAAAACAACTCGGATAGATTTTTCGTAAAGAATGATAGTAAATACTAAATTATTCAAATGCAAACCTAAATTTGAATTCAAATTAAAATTTTGCTCCACAATCTCTGTTTGCACCTAATACTCGTGTTTCGTACATTTCTTTGCTCATTTCATTCAAAAACAACTCGGATAGATTTTTCGTAAAGATTGATAGTAAATACTAAATTATTGAAATGCATACCAAAATTTGTATTCAATTCAAAATATTTCTCCACAATCTCTGTTTGCACCTAAAACTCATGTTTCGTGCATTTGTTTGCTCATTTCATTCAAAAACAACTCGGATAGATTTTTCGTAAAGAATGATAGTAAATACTAAATTATTCAAATGCAAACCAAAATTTCTATTCAATGTAAAATATTTCTCCACAATCTTTGTTTGCACCTAATACTCATGTTTCGTGCATTTGTTTGCTCATTTCATTCAAAAAAAACTCGGTTAGATTTTTCGTAAAGAATGATAGTAAATACTAAATTATTCAAATGCAAACCTAAATTTGAATTCAATTTATGATATTTCTCCACAATCATAGTTTGCACCTAATACTCATGTTTCGTGCATTTGTTTGCTCATTTCATTCAAAAACAACTCGGACAGATTTTTCGTAAAGAATGATAGTAAATACTAAATTATTCAAATGCAAACCTAAATTTGAATTCAAATTAAAATATTTCTCCACAATCATTGTTTGCACCTAATACTCATGTTTCGTGCATTTCTTTGCTCATTTCATTCAAAAAGAAGTCGGATAGATTTTTCGTAAAGAAATCATAGGAAATACTAAATTATTCAAATGCAAAACCTAAATTTGTACACAATTTAAAATATTTCTCCACATTCTTTGTTTGATCCTAAAACTCATGTTTTGTTCGTTTGTTTGCTCGTTTCACCCGAAAAAAACTCGGATAGATTTTTCGTGAAGAATGGTAGTAAATACTAAATTATTCAAATGCAAACCAAAATTTGTATTCAATTCAAAATATTGCTCCCCAATCTCTGTTTGCACCTAATACTCGTGTTTCGTGCATTTCTTTGCTCATTTCATTCAAAAACAACTCGGATAGATTTTTCGTAAAGATTGATAGTAAATACTAAATTATTCAAATGCATACCAAAATTTGTATTCAATTCAAAATATTTCTCCACAATCTCTTTTTGCACCTAAAAGTCATGTTTCGTGCATTTGTTTGCTCATTTCATTCAAAAACAACTCGGATAGATTTTTCATATAGAATGATAGTAAATACTAAATTATTCAAATGCAAACCAAAATTTGTATTCAATGTAAAATATTTCTCCACAATCTTTGTTTGCACCTAATACTCATGTTTCGTGCATTTGTTTGCTCATTTCATTCAAAAAAAACTCGGTTAGATTTTTCGTAAAGAATGATAGTAAATACTAAATTATTCAAATGCAAACCTAAATTTGAATTCAATTTAAGATATTTCTCCACAATCATTGTTTGCACCTAATACTCATGTTTCGTGCATTTGTTTGCGCATTTCATTCAAAAACAACTCGGATAGATTTTTCGTAAAGAATGATAGTAAATACTAAATTATTCAAATGCAAACCTAAATTTGAATTCAAATTAAAATATTTCTCCACAATATTTGTTTGCACCTAATACTCATGTTTCGTGCATTTCTTTGTTCATTTCATTCAAAAAGAAGTCGGATAGATTTTTCGTAAAGAAATCATAGGAAATACGAAATTATTCAAATGCAAAACCTAAATTTGTACACAATTTAAAATATTTCTCCACATTCTTTGTTTGATCCTAAAACTCATGTTTTGTTCGTTTGTTTGCTCGTTTCACCCAAAAAAAACTCGGATAGATTTTTCGTGAAGAATGGTAGTAAATACTAAATTATTCAAATGCAAACCAAAATTAGTATTCAATTCAAAATATTGCTCCACAATCTCTGTTTGCACCTAATACTCGTGTTTCGTGCATTTCTCTGCTCATTTCATTCAAAAACAACTCGGATAGATTTTTCGTAAAGAATGATAATAAATACTAAATTATTCAAATGCAAACCTAAATTTGAATTCAAATTAAAATATTTCTCCACAATCGTTGTTTGCACCTAATACTCATGTTTCGTGCATTTCTTTGCTCATTTCATTCAAAAAGAAGTCGGATAGATTTTTCGTAAAGAAATCATAGGAAATACGAAATTATTCAAATGCAAAACCTAAATTTGTACACAATTTAAAATATTTCTCCACATTCTTTGTTTGATCCTAAAACTCATGTTTTGTTCGTTTGTTTGCTCGTTTCACCCAAAAAAAACTCGGATAGATTTTTCGTGAAGAATGGTAGTAAATACTAAATTATTCAAATGCAAACCAAAATTTGTATTCAATTCAAAATATTGCTCCACAATCTCTGTTTGCACCTAATACTCGTGTTTCGCGCATTTCTTTGCTCATTTCATTCAAAAACAACTCGGATAGATTTTTCGTAAAGATTGATAGTAAATACTAAATTATTCAAATGCATACCAAAATTTGTATTCAATTCAAAATATTTCTCCACAATCTCTGTTTGCACCTAAAACTCATGTTTCGTGCATTTGTTTGCTCATTTCATTCAAAAACAACTCGGATAGATTTTTCGTAAAGAATGATAGTAAATACTAAATTATTCAAATGCAAACCAAAATTTGTATTCAATGTAAAATATTTCTCCACAATCTTTGTTTGCACCTAATACTCATGTTTCGTGCATTTGTTTGCTCATTTCATTCAAAAAAAACTCGGTTAGATTTTTCGTAAAGAATGATAGTAAATACTAAATTATTCAAATGCAAACCTAAATTTGAATTCAATTTAAGATATTTCTCCACAATCATTGTTTGCACCTAATACTCATGTTTCGTGCATTTGTTTGCTCACTTCATTCAAAAACAACTCGGATAGATTTTTCGTAAAGAATGATAGTAAATACTAAATTATTCAAATGCAAACCTAAATTTGAATTCAAATTAAAATATTTCTCCACAATCATTGTTTGCACCTAATACTCATGTTTCGTGCATTTCTTTGCTCATTTCATTCAAAAAGAAGTCGGATAGATTTTTCGTAAAGAAATCATAGGAAATACGAAATTATTCAAATGCAAAACATAAATTTGTACACAATTTAAAATATTTCTCCACATTCTTTGTTTCATCCTAAAACTCTTGTTTTGTTCGTTTGTTTGCTCGTTTCACCCAAAAAAAACTCGGATAGATTTTTCGTGAAGAATGGTAGTAAATACTAAATTATTCAAATGCAAACCAAAATTTGTATTCAATTCAAAATATTGCTCCACAATCTCTGTATGCACCTAATACTCGTGTTTCGTGCATTTCTTTGCTCATTTCATTCAAAAACAACTCGGATAGATTTTTCGTAATGATTGATAGTAAATGCTAAATTATTCAAATGCATACCAAAATTTGTATTCAATTCAAAATATTTCTCCACAATCTCTGTTTGCACCTAAAACTCATGTTTCGTGCATTTGTTTGCTCATTTCATTCAAAAACAACTCGGATAGATTTTTCGTAAAGATTGATAGTAAATACTAAATTATTCAAATGCATACCAAAATTTGTATTCAATTCAAAATATTTCTCCACAATCTCTGTTTGCACCTAAAACTCATGTTTCGTGCATTTGTTTGCTCATTTCATTCAAAAACAACTCGGATAGATTTTTCGTAAAGAATGATAGTAAATACTAAATTATTCAAATGCAAACCAAAATTTGTATTCAATGTAAAATATTTCTCCACAATCTTTGTTTGCACCTAATACTCATGTTTCGTGCATTTGTTTGCTCATTTCATTCAAAAAAAACTCGGTTAGATTTTTCGTAAAGAATGATAGTAAATACTAAATTATTCAAATGCAAACCTAAATTTGAATTCAATTTAAGATATTTCTCCACAATCATTGTTTGCACCTAATACTCATGTTTCGTGCATTTGTTTGCTCACTTCATTCAAAAACAACTCGGATAGATTTTTCGTAAAGAATGATAGTAAATACTAAATTATTCAAATGCAAACCTAAATTTGAATTCAAATTAAAATATTTCTCCACAATCATTGTTTGCACCTAATACTCATGTTTCGTGCATTTCTTTGCTCATTTCATTCAAAAAGAAGTCGGATAGATTTTTCGTAATGAAATCATAGGAAATACGAAATTATTCAAATGCAAAACATAAATTTGTACACAATTTAAAATATTTCTCCACATTCTTTGTTTGATCCTAAAACTCTTGTTTTGTTCGTTTGTTTGCTCGTTTCACCCAAAAAAAACTCGGATAGATTTTTCGTGAAGAATGGTAGTAAATACTAAATTATTCAAATGCAAACCAAAATTTGTATTCAATTCAAAATATTGCTCCACAATCTCTGTATGCACCTAATACTCGTGTTTCGTGCATTTCTTTGCTCATTTCATTCAAAAACAACTCGGATAGATTTTTCGTAATGATTGATAGTAAATGCTAAATTATTCAAATGCATACCAAAATTTGTATTCAATTCAAAATATTTCTCCACAATCTCTGTTTGCACCTAAAACTCATGTTTCGTGCATTTGTTTGCTCATTTCATTCAAAAACAACTCGGCTAGATTTTTCGTAATGAATGATAGTAAATACTAAATTATTCAAATGCAAACCAAAATTTGTATTCAATGTAAAATATTTCTCCACAATCTTTCTTTGCACCTAATACTCATGTTTCGTGCATTTGTTTGCTCATTTCATTCAAAAAAAACTCGGTTAGATTTTTCGTAAAGAATGATAGAAAATACTAAATTATTCAAATGCAAACATAAATTTGAATTCAATTTAAGATATTTCTCCACAATCATTGTTTGCACCTAATACTCATGTTTCGTGCATTTGTTTGCTCATTTCATTCAAAAACAACTCGGATAGATTTTTCGTAAAGAATGATAGTAAATACTGAATTATTCAAATGCAAACCTAAATTTGAATTCAAATTAAAATATTTCTCCACAATCATTGTTTGCACCTAATACTCATGTTTCGTGCATTTCTTTGCTCATTTCATTCAAAAAGAAGTCGGATAGATTTTTCGTAAAGAAATTATAGGAAATACTAAATTATTCAACTGCAAAACATAAATTTGTACACAATTTAAAATATTTCTCCACATTCTTTGTTTGATCGTAAAACTCATGTTTTGTTCGTTTGTTTGCTCGTTTCACCCAAAAAAAACTCGGATAGATTTTTCGTGAAGAATGGTAGTAAATACTAAATTATTCAAATGCAAACCTAAATTTGAATTCAATTCAAAATATTGCTCCACAATCTCTGTTTGCACCTAATACTCGTGTTTCGTGCATTTCTTTGCTCATTTCATTCAAAAAGAAGTCGGATAGATTTTTCGTAAAGAAATTATAGGAAATACTAAATTATTCAACTGCAAAACATAAATTTGTACACAATTTAAAATATTTCTCCACATTCTTTGTTTGATCGTAAAACTCATGTTTTGTTCGTTTGTTTGCTCGTTTCACCCAAAAAAAACTCGGATAGATTTTTCGTGAAGAATGGTAGTAAATACTAAATTATTCAAATGCAAACATAAATTTGAATTCAATTTAAGATATTTCTCCACAATCATTGTTTGCACCTAATACTCATGTTTCGTGCATTTGTTTGCTCATTTCATTCAAAAACAACTCGGATAGATTTTTCGTAAAGATTGATAGTAAATACTAA
This sequence comes from Juncus effusus, assembly GCA_027726005.1. Lineage (NCBI taxonomy): Eukaryota > Viridiplantae > Streptophyta > Magnoliopsida > Poales > Juncaceae > Juncus > Juncus effusus. The sequence continues at coordinate 6,735,901 of CM050893.1, forward strand.
ATTATTCAAATGCATACCAAAATTTGTATTCAATTCAAAATATTTCTCCACAATCTCTGTTTGCACCTAAAACTCATGTTTCGTGCATTTGTTTGCTCATTTCATTCAAAAACAACTCGGATAGATTTTTCGTAAAGAATGATAGTAAATACTAAATTATTCAAATGCAAACCAAAATTTGTATTCAATGTAAAATATTTCTCCACAATCTTTGTTTGCACCTAATACTCATGTTTCGTGCATTTGTTTGCTCATTTCATTAAAAAAAAACTCGTTTCGATTTTTCGTAAAGAATGATAATAAATACTAAATTATTCAAATGCAAACCTAAATTTGAATTCAATTTATGATATTTCTCCACAATCATTGTTTCCACCTAATACTCATGTTTCGTGCATTTGTTTGCTCATTTCATTCAAAAACAACTCGGACAGATTTTTCGTAAAGAATGATAGTAAATACTAAATTATTCAAATGCAAACCTAAATTTGAATTCAAATTAAAATATTTCTCCACAATCGTTGTTTGCACCTAATACTCATGTTTCGTGCATTTCTTTGCTCATTTCATTCAAAAAGAAGTCGGATAGATTTTTCGTAAAGAAATCATAGGAAATACGAAATTATTCAAATGCAAAACCTAAATTTGTACACAATTTAAAATATTTCTCCACATTCTTTGTTTGATCCTAAAAGTCATGTTTTGTTCGTTTGTTTGCTCGTCTCACCCAAAAAAAACTCGGATAGATTTTTCGTGAAGAATGGTAGTAAATACTAAATTATTCAAATGCAAACCAAAATTTGTATTCAATTCAAAATATTGCTCCACAATCTCTGTTTGCACCTAATACTCGTGTTTCGTGCATTTCTTTGCTCATTTCATTCAAAAACAACTCGGATAGATTTTTCGTAAAGATTGATAGTAAATACTAAATTATTCAAATGCATACCAAAATTTGTATTCAATTCAAAATATTTCTCCACAATCTCTGTTTGCACCTAAAACTCATGTTTCGTGCATTTGTTTGCTCATTTCATTCAAAAACAACTCGGATAGATTTTTCGTAAAGAATGATAGTAAATACTAAATTATTCAAATGCAAACCAAAATTTGTATTCAATGTAAAATATTTCTCCACAATCTTTGTTTGCACCTAATACTCATGTTTCGTGCATTTGTTTGCTCATTTCATAAAAAAAAAACTCGGTTAGATTTTTCGTAAAGAATGATAATAAATACTAAATTATTCAAATGCAAACCTAAATTTGAATTCAATTTATGATATTTCTCCACAATCATTGTTTGCACCTAATACTCATGTTTCGTGCATTTGTTTGCTCATTTCATTCAAAAACAACTCGGACAGATTTTTCGTAAAGAATGATAGTAAATACTAAATTATTCAAATGCAAACCTAAATTTGAATTCAAATTAAAATATTTCTCCACAATCGTTGTTTGCACCTAATACTCATGTTTCGTGCATTTCTTTGCTCATTTCATTCAAAAAGAAGTCGGATAGATTTTTCGTAAAGAAATCATAGGAAATACGAAATTATTCAAATGCAAAACCAAAATTTGTATTCAATTCAAAATATTGCTCCACAATCTCTGTTTGCACCTAATACTCATGTTTCGCGCATTTCTTTGCTCATTTCATTCAAAAACAACTCGGATAGATTTTTCGTAAAGATTGATAATAAATACTAAATTATTCAAATGCATACCAAAATTTGTATTCAATTCAAAATATTTCTCCACAATCTCTGTTTGCACCTAAAACTCATGTTTCGTGTATTTGTTTGCTCATTTCATTCAAAAACAACTCGGATAGATTTTTCGTAAAGAATGATAGTAAATACTAAATTATTTAAATGCAAACCAAAATTTGTATTCAATGTAAAATATTTCTCCACAATCTTTGTTTGCACCTAATACTCATGTTTCGTGCATTTGTTTGCTCATTTCATTCAAAAACAACTCGGATAGATTTTTCGTAAAGATTGATAGTAAATACTAAATTATTCAAATGCATACCAAAATTTGTATTCAATTCAAAATATTTCTCCACAATCTCTGTTTGCACCTAAAACTCATGTTTCGTGCATTTGTTTGCTCATTTCATTCAAAAAAAACTCGGATAGATTTTTCGTAAAGAATGATAGTAAATACTAAATTATTCAAATGCAAACCAAAATTTGTATTCAATGTAAAATATTTCTCCACAATCGTTGTTTGCACCTAATACTCATGTTTCGTGCATTTGTTTGCTCATTTCATTCAAAAACAACTCGGATAGATTTTTCGTAAAGATTGATAATAAATACTAAATTATTCAAATGCATACCAAAATTTGTATTCAATTCAAAATATTTCTCCACAATCTCTGTTTGCACCTAAAACTCATGTTTCGTGTATTTGTTTGCTCATTTCATTCAAAAACAACTCGGATAGATTTTTCGTAAAGAATGATAGTAAATACTAAATTATTCAAATGCAAACCTAAATTTGAATTCAAATTAAAATATTTCTCCACAATCGTTGTTTGCACCTAATACTCATGTTTCGTGCATTTCTTTGCTCATTTCATTCAAAAAGAAGTCGGATAGATTTTTCGTAAAGAAATCATAGGAAATACGAAATTATTCAAATGCAAAACCTAAATTTGTACACAATTTAAAATATTTCTCCACATTCTTTGTTTGATCCTAAAAGTCATGTTTTGTTCGTTTGTTTGCTCGTCTCACCCAAAAAAAACTCGGATAGATTTTTCGTGAAGAATGGTAGTAAATACTAAATTATTCAAATGCAAACCAAAATTTGTATTCAATTCAAAATATTGCTCCACAATCTCTGTTTGCACCTAATACTCGTGTTTCGTGCATTTCTTTGCTCATTTCATTCAAAAACAACTCGGATAGATTTTTCGTAAAGATTGATAGTAAATACTAAATTATTCAAATGCATACCAAAATTTGTATTCAATTCAAAATATTTCTCCACAATCTCTGTTTGCACCTAAAACTCATGTTTCGTGCATTTGTTTGCTCATTTCATTCAAAAACAACTCGGATAGATTTTTCGTAAAGAATGATAGTAAATACTAAATTATTCAAATGCAAACCAAAATTTGTATTCAATGTAAAATATTTCTCCACAATCTTTGTTTGCACCTAATACTCATGTTTCGTGCATTTGTTTGCTCATTTCATAAAAAAAAAACTCGGTTAGATTTTTCGTAAAGAATGATAATAAATACTAAATTATTCAAATGCAAACCTAAATTTGAATTCAATTTATGATATTTCTCCACAATCATTGTTTGCACCTAATACTCATGTTTCGTGCATTTGTTTGCTCATTTCATTCAAAAACAACTCGGACAGATTTTTCGTAAAGAATGATAGTAAATACTAAATTATTCAAATGCAAACCTAAATTTGAATTCAAATTAAAATATTTCTCCACAATCGTTGTTTGCACCTAATACTCATGTTTCGTGCATTTCTTTGCTCATTTCATTCAAAAAGAAGTCGGATAGATTTTTCGTAAAGAAATCATAGGAAATACGAAATTATTCAAATGCAAAACCAAAATTTGTATTCAATTCAAAATATTGCTCCACAATCTCTGTTTGCACCTAATACTCATGTTTCGCGCATTTCTTTGCTCATTTCATTCAGAAACAACTCGGATAGATTTTTCGTAAAGATTGATAATAAATACTAAATTATTCAAATGCATACCAAAATTTGTATTCAATTCAAAATATTTCTCCACAATCTCTGTTTGCACCTAAAACTCATGTTTCGTGTATTTGTTTGCTCATTTCATTCAAAAACAACTCGGATAGATTTTTCGTAAAGAATGATAGTAAATACTAAATTATTTAAATGCAAACCAAAATTTGTATTCAATGTAAAATATTTCTCCACAATCTTTGTTTGCACCTAATACTCATGTTTCGTGCATTTGTTTGCTCATTTCATTCAAAAAAAACTCGGATAGATTTTTCGTAAAGAATGATAGTAAATACTAAATTATTCAAATGCAAACCTAAATTTGAATTCAATTTAAGATATTTCTCCACAATCATTGTTTGCACCTAATACTCATGTTTCGTGCATTTGTTTGCTCATTTCATTCAAAAACAACTCGGATAGATTTTTCGTAAAGAATGATAGTAAATACTAAATTATTCAAATGCAAACCAAAATTTGTATTCAATGTAAAATATTTCTCCACAATCTTTGTTTGCACCTAATACTCATGTTTCGTGCATTTGTTTGCTCATTTCATTAAAAAAAAACTCGGTTAGATTTTTCGTAAAGAATGATAATAAATACTAAATTATTCAAATGCAAACCTAAATTTGAATTCAATTTATGATATTTCTCCACAATCATTGTTTGCACCTAATACTCATGTTTCGTGCATTTGTTTGCTCATTTCATTCAAAAACAACTCGGACAGATTTTTCGTAAAGAATGATAGTAAATACTAAATTATTCAAATGCAAACCTAAATTTGAATTCAAATTAAAATATTTCTCCACAATCGTTGTTTGCACCTAATACTCATGTTTCGTGCATTTCTTTGCTCATTTCATTCAAAAAGAAGTCGGATAGATTTTTCGTAAAGAAATCATAGGAAATACGAAATTATTCAAATGCAAAACCTAAATTTGTACACAATTTAAAATATTTCTCCACATTCTTTGTTTGATCCTAAAAGTCATGTTTTGTTCGTTTGTTTGCTCGTCTCACCCAAAAAAAACTCGGATAGATTTTTCGTGAAGAATGGTAGTAAATACTAAATTATTCAAATGCAAACCAAAATTTGTATTCAATTCAAAATATTGCTCCACAATCTCTGTTTGCACCTGATACTCGTGTTTCGTGCATTTCTTTGCTCATTTCATTCAAAAACAACTCGGATAGATTTTTCGTAAAGATTGATAGTAAATACTAAATTATTCAAATGCATACCAAAATTTGTATTCAATTCAAAATATTTCTCCACAATCTCTGTTTGCACCTAAAACTCATGTTTCGTGCATTTGTTTGCTCATTTCATTCAAAAACAACTCGGATAGATTTTTCGTAAAGAATGATAGTAAATACTAAATTATTCAAATGCAAACCAAAATTTGTATTCAATGTAAAATATTTCTCCACAATCTTTGTTTGCACCTAATACTCATGTTTCGTGCATTTGTTTGCTCATTTCATTAAAAAAAAACTCGGTTAGATTTTTCGTAAAGAATGATAATAAATACTAAATTATTCAAATGCAAACCTAAATTTGAATTCAATTTATGATATTTCTCCACAATCATTGTTTTCACCTAATACTCATGTTTCGTGCATTTGTTTGCTCATTTCATTCAAAAACAACTCGGACAGATTTTTCGTAAAGAATGATAGTAAATACTAAATTATTCAAATGCAAACCTAAATTTGAATTCAAATTAAAATATTTCTCCACAATCGTTGTTTGCACCTAATACTCATGTTTCGTGCATTTCTTTGCTCATTTCATTCAAAAAGAAGTCGGATAGATTTTTCGTAAAGAAATCATAGGAAATACGAAATTATTCAAATGCAAAACCTAAATTTGTACACAATTTAAAATATTTCTCCACATTCTTTGTTTGATCCTAAAACTCATGTTTTGTTCGTTTGTTTGCTCGTCTCACCCAAAAAAAACTCGGATAGATTTTTCGTGAAGAATGGTAGTAAATACTAAATTATTCAAATGCAAACCAAAATTTGTATTCAATTCAAAATATTGCTCCACAATCTCTGTTTGCACCTAATACTCGTGTTTCGCGCATTTCTTTGCTCATTTCATTCAAAAACAACTCGGATAGATTTTTCGTAAAGATTGATAATAAATACTAAATTATTCAAATGCATACCAAAATTTGTATTCAATTCAAAATATTTCTCCACAATCTCTGTTTGCACCTAAAACTCATGTTTCGTGTATTTGTTTGCTCATTTCATTCAAAAACAACTCGGATAGATTTTTCGTAAAGAACGATAGTAAATACTAAATTATTCAAATGCAAACCAAAATTTGTATTCAATGTAAAATATTTCTCCACAATCTTTGTTTGCACCTAATACTCATGTTTCGTGCATTTGTTTGCTCATTTCATTCAAAAAAAACTCGGTTAGATTTTTCGTAAAGAATGATAGTAAATACTAAATTATTCAAATGCAAACCTAAATTTGAATTGAATTTAAGATATTTCTCCACAATCATTGTTTGCACCTAATACTCATGTTTCGTGCATTTGTTTGCTCATTTCATTCAAAAACAACTCGGATAGATTTTTCGTAAAGAATGATAGTAAATACTAAATTATTCAAATGCAAACCAAAATTTGTATTCAATGTAAAATATTTCTCCACAATCTTTGTTTGCACCTAATACTCATGTTTCGTGCATTTGTTTGCTCATTTCATTAAAAAAAAACTCGGTTAGATTTTTCGTAAAGAATGATAATAAATACTAAATTATTCAAATGCAAACCTAAATTTGAATTCAATTTATGATATTTCTCCACAATCATTGTTTGCACCTAATACTCATGTTTCGTGCATTTGTTTGCTCATTTCATTCAAAAACAACTCGGATAGATTTTTCGTAAAGAATGATAGTAAATACTAAATTATTCAAATGCAAACCAAAATTTGTATTCAATGTAAAATATTTCTCCACAATCTTTGTTTGCACCTAATACTCATGTTTCGTGCATTTGTTTGCTCATTTCATTAAAAAAAAACTCGGTTAGATTTTTCGTAAAGAATGATAATAAATACTAAATTATTCAAATGCAAACCTAAATTTGAATTCAATTTATGATATTTCTCCACAATCATTGTTTGCACCTAATACTCATGTTTCGTGCATTTGTTTGCTCATTTCATTCAAAAACAACTCGGATAGATTTTTCGTAAAGAATGATAGTAAATACTAAATTATTCAAATGCAAACCAAAATTTGTATTCAATGTAAAATATTTCTCCACAATCTTTGTTTGCACCTAATACTCATGTTTCGTGCATTTGTTTGCTCATTTCATAAAAAAAAAACTCGGTTAGATTTTTCGTAAAGAATGATAATAAATACTAAATTATTCAAATGCAAACCTAAATTTGAATTCAATTTATGATATTTCTCCACAATCATTGTTTGCACCTAATACTCATGTTTCGTGCATTTGTTTGCTCATTTCATTCAAAAACAACTCGGACAGATTTTTCGTAAAGAATGATAGTAAATACTAAATTATTCAAAAGCAAACCTAAATTTGAATTCAAATTAAAATATTTCTCCACAATCGTTGTTTGCACCTAATACTCATGTTTCGTGCATTTCTTTGCTCATTTCATTCAAAAAGAAGTCGGATAGATTTTTCGTAAAGAAATCATAGGAAATACGAAATTATTCAAATGCAAAACCTAAATTTGTACACAATTTAAAATATTTCTCCACATTCTTTGTTTGATCCTAAAACTCATGTTTTGTTCGTTTGTTTGCTCGTCTCACCCAAAAAAAACTCGGATAGATTTTTCGTGAAGAATGGTAGTAAATACTAAATTATTCAAATGCAAACCAAAATTTGTATTCAATTCAAAATATTGCTCCACAATCTCTGTTTGCACCTAATACTCGTGTTTCGCGCATTTCTTTGCTCATTTCATTCAAAAACAACTCGGATAGATTTTTCGTAAAGATTGATAATAAATACTAAATTATTCAAATGCATACCAAAATTTGTATTCAATTCAAAATATTTCTCCACAATCTCTGTTTGCACCTAAAACTCATGTTTCGTGCATTTGTTTGCTCATTTCATTCAAAAACAACTCGGATAGATTTTTCGTAAAGAATGATAGTAAATACTAAATTATTCAAATGCAAACCAAAATTTGTATTCAATGTAAAATATTTCTCCACAATCTTTGTTTGCACCTAATACTCATGTTTCGTGCATTTGTTTGCTCATTTCATTCAAAAAAAACTCGGTTAGATTTTTCGTAAAGAATGATAGTAAATACTAAATTATTCAAATGCAAACCTAAATTTGAATTCAATTTAAGATATTTCTCCACAATCATTGTTTGCACCTAATACTCATGTTTCGTGCATTTGTTTGCTCATTTCATTCAAAAACAACTCGGATAGATTTTTCGTAAAGAATGATAGTAAATACTAAATTATTCAAATGCAAACCAAAATTTGTATTCAATGTAAAATATTTCTCCACAATCTTTGTTTGCACCTAATACTCATGTTTCGTGCATTTGTTTGCTCATTTCATTAAAAAAAAACTCGGTTAGATTTTTCGTAAAGAATGATAATAAATACTAAATTATTCAAATGCAAACCTAAATTTGAATTCAATTTATGATATTTCTCCACAATCATTGTTTGCACCTAATACTCATGTTTCGTGCATTTGTTTGGTCATTTCATTCAAAAACAACTCGGACAGATTTTTCGTAAAGAATGATAGTAAATACTAAATTATTCAAATGCAAACCTAAATTTGAATTCAAATTAAAATATTTCTCCACAATCGTTGTTTGCACCTAATACTCATGTTTCGTGCATTTCTTTGCTCATTTCATTCAAAAAGAAGTCGGATAGATTTTTCGTAAAGAAATCATAGGAAATACGAAATTATTCAAATGCAAAACCTAAATTTGTACACAATTTAAAATATTTCTCCACATTCTTTGTTTGATCCTAAAACTCATGTTTTGTTCGTTTGTTTGCTCGTCTCACCCAAAAAAAACTCGGATAGATTTTTCGTGAAGAATGGTAGTAAATACTAAATTATTCAAATGCAAACCAAAATTTGTATTCAATTCAAAATATTGCTCCACAATCTCTGTTTGCACCTAATACTCGTGTTTCGCGCATTTCTTTGCTCATTTCATTCAAAAACAACTCGGATAGATTTTTCGTAAAGATTGATAATAAATACTAAATTATTCAAATGCATACCAAAATTTGTATTCAATTCAAAATATTGCTCCACAATCTCTGTTTGCACCTAATACTCGTGTTTCGCGCATTTCTTTGCTCATTTCATTCAAAAACAACTCGGATAGATTTTTCGTAAAGATTGATAATAAATACTAAATTATTCAAATGCATACCAAAATTTGTATTCAATTCAAAATATTTCTCCACAATCTCTGTTTGCACCTAAAACTCATGTTTCGTGCATTTGTTTGCTCATTTCATTCAAAAACAACTCGGATAGATTTTTCGTAAAGAATGATAGTAAATACTAAATTATTCAAATGCAAACCAAAATTTGTATTCAATGTAAAATATTTCTCCACAATCTTTGTTTGCACCTAATACTCATGTTTCGTGCATTTGTTTGCTCATTTCATTCAAAAAAAACTCGGTTAGATTTTTCGTAAAGAATGATAGTAAATACTAAATTATTCAAATGCAAACCTAAATTTGAATTCAATTTAAGATATTTCTCCACAATCATTGTTTGCACCTAATACTCATGTTTCGTGCATTTGTTTGCTCATTTCATTCAAAAACAACTCGGATAGATTTTTCGTAAAGAATGATAGTAAATACTAAATTATTCAAATGCAAACCAAAATTTGTATTCAATGTAAAATATTTCTCCACAATCTTTGTTTGCACCTAATACTCATGTTTCGTGCATTTGTTTGCTCATTTCATTAAAAAAAAACTCGGTTAGATTTTTCGTAAAGAATGATAATAAATACTAAATTATTCAAATGCAAACCTAAATTTGAATTCAATTTATGATATTTCTCCACAATCATTGTTTGCACCTAATACTCATGTTTCGTGCATTTGTTTGGTCATTTCATTCAAAAACAACTCGGACAGATTTTTCGTAAAGAATGATAGTAAATACTAAATTATTCAAATGCAAACCTAAATTTGAATTCAAATTAAAATATTTCTCCACAATCGTTGTTTGCACCTAATACTCATGTTTCGTGCATTTCTTTGCTCATTTCATTCAAAAAGAAGTCGGATAGATTTTTCGTAAAGAAATCATAGGAAATACGAAATTATTCAAATGCAAAACCTAAATTTGTACACAATTTAAAATATTTCTCCACATTCTTTGTTTGATCCTAAAACTCATGTTTTGTTCGTTTGTTTGCTCGTCTCACCCAAAAAAAACTCGGATAGATTTTTCGTGAAGAATGGTAGTAAATACTAAATTATTCAAATGCAAACCAAAATTTGTATTCAATTCAAAATATTGCTCCACAATCTCTGTTTGCACCTAATACTCGTGTTTCGCGCATTTCTTTGCTCATTTCATTCAAAAACAACTCGGATAGATTTTTCGTAAAGATTGATAATAAATACTAAATTATTCAAATGCATACCAAAATTTGTATTCAATTCAAAATATTGCTCCACAATCTCTGTTTGCACCTAATACTCGTGTTTCGCGCATTTCTTTGCTCATTTCATTCAAAAACAACTCGGATAGATTTTTCGTAAAGATTGATAATAAATACTAAATTATTCAAATGCATACCAAAATTTGTATTCAATTCAAAATATTTCTCCACAATCTCTGTTTGCACCTAAAACTCATGTTTCGTGCATTTGTTTGCTCATTTCATTCAAAAACAACTCGGATAGATTTTTCGTAAAGAATGATAGTAAATACTAAATTATTCAAATGCAAACCAAAATTTGTATTCAATGTAAAATATTTCTCCACAATCTTTGTTTGCACCTAATACTCATGTTTCGTGCATTTGTTTGCTCATTTCATTCAAAAAAAACTCGGTTAGATTTTTCGTAAAGAATGATAGTAAATACTAAATTATTCAAATGCAAACCTAAATTTGAATTCAATTTAAGATATTTCTCCACAATCATTGTTTGCACCTAATACTCATGTTTCGTGCATTTGTTTGCTCATTTCATTCAAAAACAACTCGGATAGATTTTTCGTAAAGAATGATAGTAAATACTAAATTATTCAAATGCAAACCAAAATTTGTATTCAATGTAAAATATTTCTCCACAATCTTTGTTTGCACCTAATACTCATGTTTCGTGCATTTGTTTGCTCATTTCATTAAAAAAAAACTCGGTTAGATTTTTCGTAAAGAATGATAATAAATACTAAATTATTCAAATGCAAACCTAAATTTGAATTCAATTTATGATATTTCTCCACAATCATTGTTTGCACCTAATACTCATGTTTCGTGCATTTGTTTGGTCATTTCATTCAAAAACAACTCGGACAGATTTTTCGTAAAGAATGATAGTAAATACTAAATTATTCAAATGCAAACCTAAATTTGAATTCAAATTAAAATATTTCTCCACAATCGTTGTTTGCACCTAATACTCATGTTTCGTGCATTTCTTTGCTCATTTCATTCAAAAAGAAGTCGGATAGATTTTTCGTAAAGAAATCATAGGAAATACGAAATTATTCAAATGCAAAACCTAAATTTGTACACAATTTAAAATATTTCTCCACATTCTTTGTTTGATCCTAAAACTCATGTTTTGTTCGTTTGTTTGCTCGTCTCACCCAAAAAAAACTCGGATAGATTTTTCGTGAAGAATGGTAGTAAATACTAAATTATTCAAATGCAAACCAAAATTTGTATTCAATTCAAAATATTGCTCCACAATCTCTGTTTGCACCTAATACTCGTGTTTCGCGCATTTCTTTGCTCATTTCATTCAAAAACAACTCGGATAGATTTTTCGTAAAGATTGATAATAAATACTAAATTATTCAAATGCATACCAAAATTTGTATTCAATTCAAAATATTTCTCCACAATCTCTGTTTGCACCTAAGACTCATGTTTCGTGTATTTGTTTGCTCATTTCATTCAAAAACAACTCGGATAGATTTTTCGTAAAGAATGATAGTAAATACTAAATTATTCAAATGCAAACCAAAATTTGTATTCAATGTAAAATATTTCTCCACAATCTTTGTTTGCACCTAATACTCATGTTTCGTGCATTTGTTTGCTCATTTCATTCAAAAAAAACTCGGTTAGATTTTTCGTAAAGAATGATAGTAAATACTAAATTATTCAAATGCAAACCTAAATTTGAATTCAATTTAAGATATTTCTCCACAATCATTGTTTGCACCTAATACTCATGTTTCGTGCATTTGTTTGCTCATTTCATTCAAAAACAACTCGGACAGATTTTTCGTAAAGAATGATAGTAAATACTAAATTATTCAAATGCAAACCTAAATTTGAATTCAAATTAAAATATTTCTCCACAATCGTTGTTTGCACCTAATACTCATGTTTCGTGCATTTCTTTGCTCATTTCATTCAAAAAGAAGTCGGATAGATTTTTCGTAAAGAAATCATAGGAAATACGAAATTATTCAAATGCAAAACCTAAATTTGTACACAGTTTAAAATATTTCTCCACATTCTTTGTTTGATCCTAAAACTCATGTTTTGTTCGTTTGTTTGCTCGTCTCACCCAAAAAAAACTCGGATAGATTTTTCGTGAAGAATGGTAGTAAATACTAAATTATTCAAATGCAAACCAAAATTTGTATTCAATTCAAAATATTGCTCCACAATCTCTGTTTGCACCTAATACTCGTGTTTCGCGCATTTCTTTGCTCATTTCATTCAAAAACAACTCGGATAGATTTTTCGTAAAGATTGATAATAAATACTAAATTATTCAAATGCATACCAAAATTTGTATTCAATTCAAAATATTTCTCCACAATCTCTGTTTGCACCTAAAACTCATGTTTCGTGTATTTGTTTGCTCATTTCATTCAAAAACAACTCGGATAGATTTTTCGTAAAGAATGATAGTAAATACTAAATTATTCAAATGCAAACCAAAATTTGTATTCAATGTAAAATATTTCTCCACAATCTTTGTTTGCACCTAATACTCATGTTTCGTGCATTTGTTTGCTCATTTCATTCAAAAAAAACTCGGTTAGATTTTTCGTAAAGAATGATAGTAAATACTAAATTATTCAAATGCAAACCTAAATTTGAATTCAATTTAAGATATTTCTCCACAATCATTGTTTGCACCTAATACTCATGTTTCGTGCATTTGTTTGGTCATTTCATTCAAAAACAACTCGGACAGATTTTTCGTAAAGAATGATAGTAAATACTAAATTATTCAAATGCAAACCTAAATTTGAATTCAAATTAAAATATTTCTCCACAATCGTTGTTTGCACCTAATACTCATGTTTCGTGCATTTCTTTGCTCATTTCATTCAAAAAGAAGTCGGATAGATTTTTCGTAAAGAAATCATAGCAAATACGAAATTATTCAAATGCAAAACCTAAATTTGTACACAATTTAAAATATTTCTCCACATTCTTTGTTTGATCCTAAAACTCATGTTTTGTTCGTTTGTTTGCTCGTCTCACCCAAAAAAAACTCGGATAGATTTTTCGTGAAGAATGGTAGTAAATACTAAATTATTCAAATGCAAACCAAAATTTGTATTCAATTCAAAATATTGCTCCACAATCTCTGTTTGCACCTAATACTCGTGTTTCGCGCATTTCTTTGCTCATTTCATTCAAAAACAACTCGGATAGATTTTTCGTAAAGATTGATAATAAATACTAAATTATTCAAATGCATACCAAAATTTGTATTCAATTCAAAATATTTCTCCACAATCTCTGTTTGCACCTAAAACTCATGTTTCGTGTATTTGTTTGCTCATTTCATTCAAAAACAACTCGGATAGATTTTTCGTAAAGAATGATAGTAAATACTAAATTATTCAAATGCAAACCAAAATTTGTATTCAATGTAAAATATTTCTCCACAATCTTTGTTTGCACCTAATACTCATGTTTCGTGCATTTGTTTGCTCATTTCATTCAAAAAAAACTCGGTTAGATTTTTCGTAAAGAATGATAGTAAATACTAAATTATTCAAATGCAAACCTAAATTTGAATTCAATTTAAGATATTTCTCCACAATCATTGTTTGCACCTAATACTCATGTTTCGTGCATTTGTTTGCTCATTTCATTCAAAAACAACTCGGATAGATTTTTCGTAAAGAATGATAGTAAATACTAAATTATTCAAATGCAAACCAAAATTTGTATTCAATGTAAAATATTTCTCCACAATCTTTGTTTGCACCAAATACTCATGTTTCGTGCATTTGTTTGCTCATTTCATTAAAAAAAAACTCGGTTAGATTTTTCGTAAAGAATGATAATAAATACTAAATTATTCAAATGCAAACCTAAATTTGAATTCAATTTATGATATTTCTCCACAATCATTGTTTGCACCTAATACTCATGTTTCGTGCATTTGTTTGCTCATTTCATTCAAAAACAACTCGGACAGATTTTTCGTAAAGAATGATAGTAAATACTAAATTATTCAAATGCAAACCTAAATTTGAATTCAAATTTAAATATTTCTCCACAATCGTTGTTTGCACCTAATACTCATGTTTCGTGCATTTCTTTGCTCATTTCATTCAAAAAGAAGTCGGATAGATTTTTCGTAAAGAAATCATAGGAAATACGAAATTATTCAAATGCAAAACCTAAATTTGTACACAATTTAAAATATTTCTCCACATTCTTTGTTTGATCCTAAAACTCATGTTTTGTTCGTTTGTTTGCTCGTCTCACCCAAAAAAAACTCGGATAGATTTTTCGTGAAGAATGGTAGTAAATACTAAATTATTCAAATGCAAACCAAAATTTGTATTCAATTCAAAATATTGCTCCACAATCTCTGTTTGCACCTAATACTCGTGTTTCGCGCATTTCTTTGCTCATTTCATTCAAAAACAACTCGGATAGATTTTTCGTAAAGATTGATAATAAATACTAAATTATTCAAATGCATACCAAAATTTGTATTCAATTCAAAATATTTCTCCACAATCTCTGTTTGCACCTAAAACTCATGTTTCGTGTATTTGTTTGCTCATTTCATTCAAAAACAACTCGGATAGATTTTTCGTAAAGAATGATAGTAAATACTAAATTATTCAAATGCAAACCAAAATTTGTATTCAATGTAAAATATTTCTCCACAATCTTTGTTTGCACCTAATACTCATGTTTCGTGCATTTGTTTGCTCATTTCATTCAAAAAAAACTCGGTTAGATTTTTCGTAAAGAATGATAGTAAATACTAAATTATTCAAATGCAAACCTAAATTTGAATTCAATTTAAGATATTTCTCCACAATCATTGTTTGCACCTAATACTCATGTTTCGTGCATTTGTTTGCTCATTTCATTCAAAAACAACTCGGATAGATTTTTCGTAAAGAATGATAGTAAATACTAAATTATTCAAATGCAAACCAAAATTTGTATTCAATGTAAAATATTTCTCCACAATCTTTGTTTGCACCTAATACTCATGTTTCGTGCATTTGTTTGCTCATTTCATTAAAAAAAAACTCGGTTAGATTTTTCGTAAAGAATGATAATAAATACTAAATTATTCAAATGCAAACCTAAATTTGAATTCAATTTATGATATTTCTCCACAATCATTGTTTGCACCTAATACTCATGTTTCGTGCATTTGTTTGCTCATTTCATTCAAAAACAACTCGGACAGATTTTTCGTAAAGAATGATAGTAAATACTAAATTATTCAAATGCAAACCTAAATTTGAATTCAAATTAAAATATTTCTCCACAATCGTTGTTTGCACCTAATACTCATGTTTCGTGCATTTCTTTGCTCATTTCATTCAAAAAGAAGTTGGATAGATTTTTCGTAAAGAAATCATAGGAAATACGAAATTATTCAAATGCAAAACCTAAATTTGTACACAATTTAAAATATTTCTCCACATTCTTTGTTTGATCCTAAAACTCATGTTTTGTTCGTTTGTTTGCTCGTCTCACCCAAAAAAAACTCGGATAGATTTTTCGTGAAGAATGGTAGTAAATACTAAATTATTCAAATGCAAACCAAAATTTGTATTCAATTCAAAATATTGCTCCACAATCTCTGTTTGCACCTAATACTCGTGTTTCGCGCATTTCTTTGCTCATTTCATTCAAAAACAACTCGGATAGATTTTTCGTAAAGATTGATAATAAATACTAAATTATTCAAATGCATACCAAAATTTGTATTCAATTCAAAATATTTCTCCACAATCTCTGTTTGCACCTAAAACTCATGTTTCGTGTATTTGTTTGCTCATTTCATTCAAAAACAACTCGGATAGATTTTTCGTAAAGAATGATAGTAAATACTAAATTATTCAAATGCAAACCAAAATTTGTATTCAATGTAAAATATTTCTCCACAATCTTTGTTTGCACCTAATACTCATGTTTCGTGCATTTGTTTGCTCATTTCATTCAAAAAAAACTCGGTTAGATTTTTCGTAAAGAATGATAGTAAATACTAAATTATTCAAATGCAAACCTAAATTTGAATTCAATTTATGATATTTCTCCACAATCATTGTTTGCACCTAATACTCATGTTTCGTGCATTTGTTTGCTCATTTCATTAAAAAAAAACTCGGTTAGATTTTTCGTAAAGAATGATAATAAATACTAAATTATTCAAATGCAAACCTAAATTTGAATTCAATTTATGATATTTCTCCACAATCATTGTTTGCACCTAATACTCATGTTTCGTGCATTTGTTTGCTCATTTCATTCAAAAACAACTCGGACAGATTTTTCGTAAAGAATGATAGTAAATACTAAATTATTCAAATGCAAACCAAAATTTGTATTCAATTCAAAATATTTCTCCACAATCGTTGTTTGCACCTAATACTCATGTTTCGTGCATTTCTTTGCTCATTTCATTCAAAAAGAAGTCGGATAGATTTTTCGTAAAGAAATCATAGGAAATACGAAATTATTCAAATGCAAAACCTAAATTTGTACACAATTTAAAATATTTCTCCACATTCTTTGTTTGATCCTAAAACTCATGTTTTGTTCGTTTGTTTGCTCGTCTCACCCAAAAAAAACTCGGATAGATTTTTCGTGAAGAATGGTAGTAAATACTAAATTATTCAAATGCAAACCAAAATTTGTATTCAATTCAAAATATTGCTCCACAATCTCTGTTTGCACCTAATACTCGTGTTTCGCGCATTTCTTTGCTCATTTCATTCAAAAACAACTCGGATAGATTTTTCGTAAAGATTGATAATAAATACTAAATTATTCAAATGCATACCAAAATTTGTATTCAATTCAAAATATTTCTCCACAATCTCTGTTTGCACCTAAAACTCATGTTTCGTGCATTTGTTTGCTCATTTCATTCAAAAACAACTCGGATAGATTTTTCGTAAAGAATGATAGTAAATACTAAATTATTCAAATGCAAACCAAAATTTGTATTCAATGTAAAATATTTCTCCACAATCTTTGTTTGCACCTAATACTCATGTTTCGTGCATTTGTTTGCTCATTTCATTCAAAAAAAACTCGGTTAGATTTTTCGTAAAGAATGATAGTAAATACTAAATTATTCAAATGCAAACCTAAATTTGAATTCAATTTAAGATATTTCTCCACAATCATTGTTTGCACCTAATACTCATGTTTCGTGCATTTGTTTGCTCATTTCATTCAAAAACAACTCGGATAGATTTTTCGTAAAGAATGATAGTAAATACTAAATTATTCAAATGCAAACCAAAATTTGTATTCAATGTAAAATATTTCTCCACAATCTTTGTTTGCACCTAATACTCATGTTTCGTGCATTTGTTTGCTCATTTCATTAAAAAAAAACTCGGTTAGATTTTTCGTAAAGAATGATAATAAATACTAAATTATTCAAATGCAAACCTAAATTTGAATTCAATTTATGATATTTCTCCACAATCATTGTTTGCACCTAATACTCATGTTTCGTGCATTTGTTTGCTCATTTCATTCAAAAACAACTCGGACAGATTTTTCGTAAAGAATGATAGTAAATACTAAATTATTCAAATGCAAACCTAAATTTGAATTCAAATTAAAATATTTCTCCACAATCGTTGTTTGCACCTAATACTCATGTTTCGTGCATTTCTTTGCTCATTTCATTCAAAAAGAAGTCGGATAGATTTTTCGTAAAGAAATCATAGGAAATACGAAATTATTCAAATGCAAAACCTAAATTTGTACACAATTTAAAATATTTCTCCACATTCTTTGTTTGATCCTAAAACTCATGTTTTGTTCGTTTGTTTGCTCGTCTCACCCAAAAAAAACTCGGATAGATTTTTCGTGAAGAATGGTAGTAAATACTAAATTATTCAAATGCAAACCAAAATTTGTATTCAATTCAAAATATTGCTCCACAATCTCTGTTTGCACCTAATACTCGTGTTTCGCGCATTTCTTTGCTCATTTCATTCAAAAACAACTCGGATAGATTTTTCGTAAAGATTGATAATAAATACTAAATTATTCAAATGCATACCAAAATTTGTATTCAATTCAAAATATTTCTCCACAATCTCTGTTTGCACCTAAAACTCATGTTTCGTGTATTTGTTTGCTCATTTCATTCAAAAACAACTCGGATAGATTTTTCGTAAAGAATGATAGTAAATACTAAATTATTCAAATGCAAACCAAAATTTGTATTCAATGTAAAATATTTCTCCACAATCTTTGTTTGCACCTAATACTCATGTTTCGTGCATTTGTTTGCTCATTTCATTCAAAAAAAACTCGGTTAGATTTTTCGTAAAGAATGATAGTAAATACTAAATTATTCAAATGCAAACCTAAATTTGAATTCAATTTAAGATATTTCTCCACAATCATTGTTTGCACCTAATACTCATGTTTCGTGCATTTGTTTGCTCATTTCATTCAAAAACAACTCGGATAGATTTTTCGTAAAGAATGATAGTAAATACTAAATTATTCAAATGCAAACCAAAATTTGTATTCAATGTAAAATATTTCTCCACAATCTTTGTTTGCACCTAATACTCATGTTTCGTGCATTTGTTTGCTCATTTCATTAAAAAAAAACTCGGTTAGATTTTTCGTAAAGAATGATAATAAATACTAAATTATTCAAATGCAAACCTAAATTTGAATTCAATTTATGATATTTCTCCACAATCATTGTTTGCACCTAATACTCATGTTTCGTGCATTTGTTTGCTCATTTCATTCAAAAACAACTCGGACAGATTTTTCGTAAAGAATGATAGTAAATACTAAATTATTCAAATGCAAACCTAAATTTGAATTCAAATTAAAATATTTCTCCACAATCGTTGTTTGCACCTAATACTCATGTTTCGTGCATTTCTTTGCTCATTTCATTCAAAAAGAAGTCGGATAGATTTTTCGTAAAGAAATCATAGGAAATACGAAATTATTCAAATGCAAAACCTAAATTTGTACACAATTTAAAATATTTCTCCACATTCTTTGTTTGATCCTAAAAGTCATGTTTTGTACGTTTGTTTGCTCGTCTCACCCAAAAAAAACTCGGATAGATTTTTCGTGAAGAATGGTAGTAAATACTAAATTATTCAAATGCAAACCAAAATTTGTATTCAATTCAAAATATTGCTCCACAATCTCTGTTTGCACCTAATACTCGTGTTTCGTGCATTTCTTTGCTCATTTCATTCAAAAACAACTCGGATAGATTTTTCGTAAAGATTGATAGTAAATACTAAATTATTCAAATGCATACCAAAATTTGTATTCAATTCAAAATATTTCTCCACAATCTCTGTTTGCACCTAAAACTCATGTTTCGTGCATTTGTTTGCTCATTTCATTCAAAAACAACTCGGATAGATTTTTCGTAAAGAATGATAGTAAATACTAAATTATTCAAATGCAAACCAAAATTTGTATTCAATGTAAAATATTTCTCCACAATCTTTGTTTGCACCTAATACTCATGTTTCGTGCATTTGTTTTCTCATTTCATTAAAAAAAAACTCGGTTAGATTTTTCGTAAAGAATGATAATAAATACTAAATTATTCAAATGCAAACCTAAATTTGAATTCAATTTATGATATTTCTCCACAATCATTGTTTGCACCTAATACTCATGTTTCGTGCATTTGTTTGCTCATTTCATTCAAAAACAACTCAAACAGATTTTTCGTAAAGAATGATAGTAAATACTAAATTATTCAAATGCAAACCAAAATTTGTATTCAATGTAAAATATTTCTCCACAATCTTTGTTTCCACCTAATACTCATGTTTCGTGCATTTGTTTGCTCATTTCATTAAAAAAAAACTCGGTTAGATTTTTCGTAAAGAATGATAATAAATACTAAATTATTCAAATGCAAACCTAAATTTGAATTCAATTTATGATATTTCTCCACAATCATTGTTTGCACCTAATACTCATGTTTCGTGCATTTGTTTGCTCATTTCATTCAAAAACAACTCGGACAGATTTTTCATAAAGAATGATAGTAAATACTAAATTATTCAAATGCAAACCTAAATTTGAATTCAAATTAAAATATTTCTCCACAATCGTTGTTTGCACCTAATACTCATGTTTCGTGCATTTCTTTGCGCATTTCATTCAAAAAGAAGTCGGATAGATTTTTCGTAAAGAAATCATAGGAAATACGAAATTATTCAAATGCAAAACCTAAATTTGTACACAATTTAAAATATTTCTCCACATTCTTTGTTTGATCCTAAAACTCATGTTTTGTTCGTTTGTTTGCTCGTCTCACCCAAAAGAAACTCGGATAGATTTTTCGTGAAGAATGGTAGTAAATACTAAATTATTCAAATGCAAACCAAAATTTGTATTCAATTCAAAATATTGCTCCACAATCTCTGTTTGCACCTAATACTCGTGTTTCGCGCATTTCTTTGCTCATTTCATTCAAAAACAACTCGGATAGATTTTTCGTAAAGATTGATAATAAATACTAAATTATTCAAATGCATACCAAAATTTGTATTCAATTCAAAATATTTCTCCACAATCTCTGTTTGCACCTAAAACTCATGTTTCGTGCATTTGTTTGCTCATTTCATTCAAAAACAACTCGGATAGATTTTTCGTAAAGAATGATAGTAAATACTAAATTATTCAAATGCAAACCAAAATTTGTATTCAATGTAAAATATTTCTCCACAATCTTTGTTTGCACCTAATACTCATGTTTCGTGCATTTGTTTGCTCATTTCATTCAAAAAAAACTCGGTTAGATTTTTCGTAAAGAATGATAGTAAATACTAAATTATTCAAATGCAAACCTAAATTTGAATTCAATTTAAGATATTTCTCCACAATCATTGTTTGCACCTAATACTCATGTTTCGTGCATTTGTTTGCTCATTTCATTCAAAAACAACTCGGATAGATTTTTCGTAAAGAATGATAGTAAATACTAAATTATTCAAATGCAAACCAAAATTTGTATTCAATGTAAAATATTTCTCCACAATCTTTGTTTGCACCTAATACTCATGTTTCGTGCATTTGTTTGCTCATTTCATTAAAAAAAAACTCGGTTAGATTTTTCGTAAAGAATGATAATAAATACTAAATTATTCAAATGCAAACCTAAATTTGAATTCAATTTATGATATTTCTCCACAATCATTGTTTGCACCTAATACTCATGTTTCGTGCATTTGTTTGCTCATTTCATTCAAAAACAACTCGGACAGATTTTTCGTAAAGAATGATAGTAAATACTAAATTATTCAAATGCAAACCTAAATTTGAATTCAAATTAAAATATTTCTCCACAATCGTTGTTTGCACCAAATACTCATGTTTCGTGCATTTCTTTGCTCATTTCATTCAAAAAGAAGTCGGATAGATTTTTCGTAAAGAAATCATAGGAAATACGAAATTATTCAAATGCAAAACCTAAATTTGTACACAATTTAAAATATTTCTCCACATTCTTTGTTTGATCCTAAAACTCATGTTTTGTTCGTTTGTTTGCTCGTCTCACCCAAAAAAAACTCGGATAGATTTTTCGTGAAGAATGGTAGTAAATACTAAATTATTCAAATGCAAACCAAAATTTGTATTCAATTCAAAATAATGCTCCACAATCTCTGTTTGCACCTAATACTCGTGTTTCGCGCATTTCTTTGCTCATTTCATTCAAAAACAACTCGGATAGATTTTTCGTAAAGATTGATAGTAAATACTAAATTATTCAAATGCATACCAAAATTTGTATTCAATTCAAAATATTTCTCCACAATCTCTGTTTGCACATAAAACTCATGTTTCGTGCATTTGTTTGCTCATTTCATTCAAAAACAACTCGGATAGATTTTTCGTAAAGAATGATAGTAAATACTAAATTATTCAAATGCAAACCAAAATTTGTATTCAATGTAAAATATTTCTCCACAATCTTTGTTTGCACCTAATACTCATGTTTCGTGCATTTGTTTGCTCATTTCATTCAAAAAAAACTCGGTTAGATTTTTCGTAAAGAATGATAGTAAATACTAAATTATTCAAATGCAAACCTAAATTTGAATTCAATTTAAGATATTTCTCCACAATCATTGTTTGCACCTAATACTCATGTTTCGTGCATTTGTTTGCTCATTTCATTCAAAAACAACTCGGATAGATTTTTCGTAAAGAATGATAGTAAATACTAAATTATTCAAATGCAAACCTAAATTTGAATTCAAATTAAAATATTTCTCCACAATCATTGTTTGCACCTAATACTCATGTTTCGTGCATTTCTTTGCTCATTTCATTCAAAAAGAAGTCGGATAGATTTTTCGTAAAGAAATCATAGGAAATACGAAATTATTCAAATGCAAAACATAAATTTGTACACAATTTAAAATATTTCTCCACATTCTTTGTTTGATCCTAAAACTCTTGTTTTGTTCGTTTGTTTGCTCGTTTCACCCAAAAAAAACTCGGATAGATTTTTCGTGAAAAATGGTAGTAAATACTAAATTATTCAAATGCAAACCAAAATTTGTATTCAATTCAAAATATTGCTCCACAATCTCTGTATGCACCTAATACTCGTGTTTCGTGCATTTCTTTGCTCATTTCATTCAAAAACAACTCGGATAGATTTTTCGTAATGATTGATAGTAAATGCTAAATTATTCAAATGCATACCAAAATTTGTATTCAATTCAAAATATTTCTCCACAATCTCTGTTTGCACCTAAAACTCATGTTTCGTGCATTTGTTTGCTCATTTCATTCAAAAACAACTCGGCTAGATTTTTCGTAAAGAATGATAGTAAATACTAAATTATTCAAATGCAAACCAAAATTTGTATTCAATGTAAAATATTTCTCCACAATCTTTCTTTGCACCTAATACTCATGTTTCGTGCATTTGTTTGCTCATTTCATTCAAAAAAAACTCGGTTAGATTTTTCGTAAAGAATGATAGAAAATACTAAATTATTCAAATGCAAACATAAATTTGAATTCAATTTAAGATATTTCTCCACAATCATTGTTTGCACCTAATACTCATGTTTCGTGCATTTGTTTGCTCATTTCATTCAAAAACAACTCGGATAGATTTTTCGTAAAGAATGATAGTAAATACTGAATTATTCAAATGCAAACCTAAATTTGAATTCAAATTAAAATATTTCTCCACAATCATTGTTTGCACCTAATACTCATGTTTCGTGCATTTCTTTGCTCATTTCATTCAAAAAGAAGTCGGATAGATTTTTCGTAAAGAAATCATAGGAAATACGAAATTATTCAAATGCAAAACCTAAATTTGTACACAATTTAAAATATTTCTCCACATTCTTTGTTTGATCCTAAAACTCATCTTTTGTTCGTTTGTTTGCTCGTTTCACCCAAAAAAAACTCGGATAGATTTTTCGTGAAGAATGGTAGTAAATACTAAATTATTCAAATGCAAACCAAAATTTGTATTCAATTCAAAATATTGCTCCACAATCTCTGTATGCACCTAATACTCGTGTTTCGTTCATTTCTTTGCTCATTTCATTCAAAAACAACTCGGATAGATTTTTCGTAATGATTGATAGTAAATGCTAAATTATTCAAATGCATACCAAAATTTGTATTCAATTCAAAATATTTCTCCACAATCTCTGTTTGCACCTAAAACTCATGTTTCGTGCATTTGTTTGCTCATTTCATTCAAAAACAACTCGGATAGATTTTTCGTAAAGAATGACAGTAAATACTAAATTATTCAAATGCAAACCTAAATTTGAATTCAATTTAAGATATTTCTCCACAATCTTTCTTTGCACCTAATACTCATGTTTCGTGCATTTGTTTGCTCATTTCATTCAAAAAAAACTCGGTTAGATTTTTCGTAAAGAATGATAGAAAATACTAAATTATTCAAATGCAAACATAAATTTGAATTCAATTTAAGATATTTCTCCACAATCATTGTTTGCACCTAATACTCATGTTTCGTGCATTTGTTTGCTCATTTCATTCAAAAACAACTCGGATAGATTTTTCGTAAAGAATGATAGTAAATACTGAATTATTCAAATGCAAACCTAAATTTGAATTCAAATTAAAATATTTCTCCACAATCATTGTTTGCACCTAATACTCATGTTTCGTGCATTTCTTTGCTCATTCCATTCAAAAAGAAGTCGGATAGATTTTTCGTAAAGAAATCATAGGAAATACGAAATTATTCAAATGCAAAACCTAAATTTGTACACAATTTAAAATATTTCTCCACATTCTTTGTTTGATCCTAAAACTCATCTTTTGTTCGTTTGTTTGCTCGTTTCACCCAAAAAAAACTCGGATAGATTTTTCGTGAAGAATGGTAGTAAATACTAAATTATTCAAATGCAAACCAAAATTTGTATTCAATTCAAAATATTGCTCCACAATCTCTGTATGCACCTAATACTCGTGTTTCGTGCATTTCTTTGCTCATTTCATTCAAAAACAACTCGGATAGATTTTTCGTAATGATTGATAGTAAATGCTAAATTATTCAAATGCATACCAAAATTTGTATTCAATTCAAAATATTTCTCCACAATCTCTGTTTGCACCTAAAACTCATGTTTCGTGCATTTGTTTGCTCATTTCATTCAAAAACAACTCGGCTAGATTTTTCGTAAAGAATGATAGAAAATACTAAATTATTCAAATGCAAACATAAATTTGAATTCAATTTAAGATATTTCTCCACAATCATTGTTTGCACCTAATACTCATGTTTCGTGCATTTGTTTGCTCATTTCATTCAAAAACAACTCGGATAGATTTTTCGTAAAGAATGATAGTAAATACTGAATTATTCAAATGCAAACCTAAATTTGAATTCAAATTAAAATATTTCTCCACAATCATTGTTTGCACCTAATACTCATGTTTCGTGCATTTCTTTGCTCATTTCATTCAAAAAGAAGTCGGATAGATTTTTCGTAAAGAATGATAGTAAATACTAAATTATTCAAATGCAAACCAAAAGTTGTATTCAATGTAAAATATTTCTCCACAATCATTGTTTGCACCTAATACTCATGTTTCGTGCATTTCTTTGCTCATTCCATTCAAAAAGAAGTCGGATAGATTTTTCGTAAAGAAATCATAGGAAATACGAAATTATTCAAATGCAAAACCTAAATTTGTACACAATTTAAAATATTTCTCCACATTCTTTGTTTGATCCTAAAACTCATCTTTTGTTCGTTTGTTTGCTCGTTTCACCCAAAAAAAACTCGGATAGATTTTTCGTGAAGAATGGTAGTAAATACTAAATTATTCAAATGCAAACCAAAATTTGTATTCAATTCAAAATATTGCTCCACAATCTCTGTATGCACCTAATACTCGTGTTTCGTGCATTTCTTTGCTCATTTCATTCAAAAACAACTCGGATAGATTTTTCGTAATGATTGATAGTAAATGCTAAATTATTCAAATGCATACCAAAATTTGTATTCAATTCAAAATATTTCTCCACAATCTCTGTTTGCACCTAAAACTCATGTTTCGTGCATTTGTTTGCTCATTTCATTCAAAAACAACTCGGCTAGATTTTTCGTAAATAATGATAGTAAATACTAAATTATTCAAATGCAAACCAAAATTTGTATTCAATGTAAAATATTTCTCCACAATCTTTCTTTGCACCTAATACTCATGTTTCGTGCATTTGTTTGCTCATTTCATTCAAAAAAAACTCGGTTAGATTTTTCGTAAAGAATGATAGAAAATACTAAATTATTCAAATGCAAACATAAATTTGAATTCAATTTAAGATATTTCTCCACAATCATTGTTTGCACCTAATACTCATGTTTCGTGCATTTGTTTGCTCATTTCATTCAAAAACAACTCGGATAGATTTTTCGTAAAGAATGATAGTAAATACTGAATTATTCAAATGCAAACCTAAATTTGAATTCAAATTAAAATATTTCTCCACAATCATTGTTTGCACCTAATACTCATGTTTCGTGCATTTCTTTGCTCATTTCATTCAAAAAGAAGTCGGATAGATTTTTCGTAAAGAAATCATAGGAAATACAAAATTATTCAAATGCAAAACCTAAATTTGTACACAATTTAAAATATTTCTCCACATTCTTTGTTTGATCCTAAAACTCATCTTTTGTTCGTTTGTTTGCTCGTTTCACCCAAAAAAAACTCGGATAGATTTTTCGTGAAGAATGGTAGTAAATACTAAATTATTCAAATGCACACCTAAACTTGAATTCAATTTAAGATATTTCTCCACAATCTTTGTTTGCACCTAATACTCATGTGTCGTGCATTTGTTTACTCATTTAATTCAAAAACAACTCGGATAGATTTTTCGTAAAGAATGATAGTAAATACTAAATTATTCAGATGCAAACCTAAATTTGAATTCAATTTAAGATATTTCTCCACAATCTTAGTTTGCACCCAATACTCATGTGTCGTGCATTTGTTTACTCATTTCATTCAAAAACAACTCGGATAGATTTTTCGTAAAGAATGATAGTAAATACTAAATTATTCAGATGCAAACCTAAATTTGAATTCAATTTAAAATATTTCTCCACAATCTTTGTTTGCACCTAATACTCTTGTTTCGTGCATTTGTTTGCTCATTTCATTCAAAACGAAACATGAGTATTAGGTGCAAACAGAGATTGTGGAGAAATATTTTGAATTGAATACAAATTTTGGTTTGCATTTGAATAATTTAGTATTTACTATCATTCTTTACGAAAAATCTATCCGAGTTGTTTTTGAATGAAATGAGCAAACAAAAGCACGAAACATGAGTATTAGGTGCAAACAAAGATTGTGGAGAAATATCTTGAATTGAATTCAAATTTAGGTTGGCATTTGAATAATTTAGTATTTACTATCATTCTTTACGAAAAATCTATCCGAGTTGTTTTTGAATGAAATGAGCAAACAAATGCACCAAACATGAATTTTAGGTGCAAACAGAGATTCTGGACAAATATTTTGAATTGAATACAAATTTTGGTTTGCATTTGAATAATTTGGTATTTACTATCATTCTTTACGAA
Source organism: Juncus effusus (assembly GCA_027726005.1). Taxonomy (NCBI): domain Eukaryota; kingdom Viridiplantae; phylum Streptophyta; class Magnoliopsida; order Poales; family Juncaceae; genus Juncus; species Juncus effusus. Next base: position 6,763,450 of record CM050893.1, read on the forward strand.
AAATCTATCCGAGTTGTTTTTGAATGAAATGTGCAAACAGATGCACGAAACATGAGTATTAGGTGCAAACAAAGATTGTGGAGAAATATCTTAAATTGAATTCAAATTTAGGTTTGCATTTGAATAATTTAGTATTTACTATCATTCTTTACGAAAAATCTATCCGAGTTGTTTTTGAAAGAAATGAGCAAACAAATGCACGAAACATGAGTATTAGGTGCAAACAAAGATTGTGGAGAAATATCTTAAATTGAATTCAAATTTAGGTTTGCATTTGAATAATTTAGTATTTACTATCATTCTTTACGAAAAATCTATCCGAGTTGTTTTTGAATGAAATCAGCAAACAAATGCACGAAACATGAGTATTAGGTGCAAACAGAGATTCTGGATAAATATTTTGAATTGAATTCAAATTTAGGTTTGCATTTGAATAATTTAGTATTTACTGTCATTCTTTACGAAAAATCTATCCGAGTTGTTTTTGAATGAAATGAGCAAACAAATGCACGAAACATGAGTTTTAGGTGCAAACAAAGATTTTGGAGAAATATCTTAAATTGAATTCAAATTTAGGTTTGCATTTGAATAATTTAGTATTTACTATCATTCTTTACGAAAAATCTATCCGAGTCGTTTTTGAATGAAATGAGAAAACAAATGCATGAAACATGAGTATTAGGTGCAAACAAAGATTTTGGAGAAATATCTTAAATTGAATTCAAATTTAGGTTTGCATTTGAATAATTTAGTATTTACTGTCATTCTTTACGAAAAATCTATCCGAGTCGTTTTTGAATGAAATGAGAAAACAAATGCATGAAACATGAGTATTAGGTGCAAACAAAGATTTTGGAGAAATATCTTAAATTGAATTCAAATTTAGGTTTGCAATTGAATAATTTAGTATTTACTATCATTCTTTACGAAAAATCTATCCGAGTTGTTTTTGAATGAAATGAGCAAACAAATGCACGAAACATGAGTATTAGGTGGAAACAAAGATTGTGGAGAAATATCTTAAATTGAATTCAAATTTAGGTTTGCATTTGAATAATATAGTATTTACTGTCATTCTTTACGTAAAATCTATCCGAGTTGTTTTTGAATGAAATGAGAAAACAAAAGCACGAAACATGAGTATTAGGTGCAAACAAAGATTGTGGAGAAATATCTTAAATTGAATTCAAATTTAGGTTTGCATTTGAATAATTTAGTATTTACTGTCATTCTTTACGAAAAATCTATCCGAGTTGTTTTTGAATGAAATGAGCAAACAAATGCACGAAACATGAGTTTTAGGTGCAAACAAAGATTTTGGAGAAATATCTTAAATTGAATTCAAATTTAGGTTTGCATTTGAATAATTTAGTATTTAGTATCATTCTTTACGAAAAATCTATCCGAGTTGTTTTTGAATGAAATCAGCAAACAAATGCACGAAACATGAGTATTAGGTGCAAACAGAGATTCTGGATAAATATTTTGAATTGAATTCAAATTTAGGTTTGCATTTGAATAATTTAGTATTTACTGTCATTCTTTACGAAAAATCTATCCGAGTTGTTTTTGAATGAAATGAGCAAACAAATGCACGAAACATGCGTATTAGGTGCAAACAAAGATTGTGGAGAAATATCTTAAATTGAATTCAAATTTAGGTTTCCATTTGAATAATATAGTATTTACTGTCATTCTTTACGTAAAATCTATCCGAGTTGTTTTTGAATGAAATGAGAAAACAAAAGCACGAAACATGAGTATTAGGTGCAAACAAAGATTGTGGAGAAATATCTTAAATTGAATTCAAATTTAGGTTTGCATTTGAATAATTTAGTATTTACTGTCATTCTTTACGAAAAATCTATCCGAGTTGTTTTTGAATGAAATGAGCAAACAAATGCACGAAACATGAGTTTTAGGTGCAAACAAAGATTTTGGAGAAATATCTTAAATTGAATTCAAATTTAGGTTTGCATTTGAATAATTTAGTATTTAGTATCATTCTTTACGAAAAATCTATCCGAGTAGTTTTTGAATGAAATGAGCAAACAAATGCACGAAACATGAGTATTAGGTGCAAACAGAGATTGTGGAGAAATATTTTGAATTGAATACAAATTTTGGTTTGCATTTGAATAATTTAGTATTTACTATCATTCTTTACGAAAAATCTATCCGAGTAGTTTTTGAATGAAATAAGCAAACAAATGCACGAAACATGAGTATTAGGTGCAAACAGAGATTGTGGAGAAATATTTTGAATTGAATACAAATTTTGGTTTGCATTTGAATAATTTAGTATTTACTATCATTCTTTACGAAAAATCTATCCGAGTTGTTTTTGAATGAAATGAGCAAACAAATGCACGAAACATGAGTATTAGGTGCAAACAAAGATTGTGGAGAAATATCTTAAATTGAATTCAAATTTAGGTTTGCATTTCAATAATTTAGTATTTACTATCATTCTTTACGAAAAATCTATCCGAGTAGTTTTTGAATGAAATGAGCAAACAAATGCACGAAACATGAGTTTTAGGTGCAAACAAAGATTTTGGAGAAATATCTTAAATTGAATTCAAATTTAGGTTTGCATTTGAATAATTTAGTATTTAGTATCATTCTTTACGAAAAATCTATCCGAGTTGTTTTTGAATGAAATCAGCAAACAAATGCACGAAACATGAGTATTAGGTGCAAACAGAGATTCTGGATAAATATTTTGAATTGAATTCAAATTTAGGTTTGCATTTGAATAATTTAGTATTTACTGTCATTCTTTACGAAAAATCTATCCGAGTTGTTTTTGAATGAAATGAGCAAACAAATGCACGAAACATGCGTATTAGGTGCAAACAAAGATTGTGGAGAAATATCTTAAATTGAATTCAAATTTAGGTTTCCATTTGAATAATATAGTATTTACTGTCATTCTTTACGTAAAATCTATCCGAGTTGTTTTTGAATGAAATGAGAAAACAAAAGCACGAAACATGAGTATTAGGTGCAAACAAAGATTGTGGAGAAATATCTTAAATTGAATTCAAATTTAGGTTTGCATTTGAATAATTTAGTATTTACTGTCATTCTTTACGAAAAATCTATCCGAGTTGTTTTTGAATGAAATGAGCAAACAAATGCACGAAACATGAGTTTTAGGTGCAAACAAAGATTTTGGAGAAATATCTTAAATTGAATTCAAATTTAGGTTTGCATTTGAATAATTTAGTATTTAGTATCATTCTTTACGAAAAATCTATCCGAGTAGTTTTTGAATGAAATGAGCAAACAAATGCACGAAACATGAGTATTAGGTGCAAACAGAGATTGTGGAGAAATATTTTGAATTGAATACAAATTTTGGTTTGCATTTGAATAATTTAGTATTTACTATCATTCTTTACGAAAAATCTATCCGAGTAGTTTTTGAATGAAATAAGCAAACAAATGCACGAAACATGAGTATTAGGTGCAAACAGAGATTGTGGAGAAATATTTTGAATTGAATACAAATTTTGGTTTGCATTTGAATAATTTAGTATTTACTATCATACTTTACGAAAAATCTATCCGAGTAGTTTTTGAATGAAATCAGCAAACAAATGCACGAAACATGAGTATTAGGTGCAAACAGAGATTCTGGATAAATATTTTGAATTGAATTCAAATTTAGGTTTGCATTTGAATAATTTAGTATTTACTGTCATTCTTTACGAAAAATCTATCCGAGTTGTTTTTGAATGAAATGAGCAAACAAATGCACGAAACATGAGTGTTAGGTGCAAACAAAGATTGTGGAGAAATATCTTAAATTGAATTCAAATTTAGGTTTGCATTTGAATAATATAGTATTTACTGTCATTCTTTACGTAAAATCTATCCGAGTTGTTTTTGAATGAAATGAGAAAACAAAAGCACGAAACATGTGTATTAGGTGCAAACAAAGATTGTGGAGAAATATCTTAAATTGAATTCAAATTTAGGTTTGCATTTGAATAATTTAGTATTTACTGTCATTCTTTACGAAAAATCTATCCGAGTTGTTTTTGAATGAAATGAGCAAACAAATGCGAGAAACATGAGTTTTAGGTGCAAACAAAGATTTTGGAGAAATATCTTAAATTGAATTCAAATTTAGGTTTGCATTTGAATAATTTAGTATTTAGTATCATTCTTTACGAAAAATCTATCCGAGTTGTTTTTGAATGAAATCAGCAAACAAATGCACGAAACATGAGTATTAGGTGCAAACAGAGATTCTGGATAAATATTTTGAATTGAATTCAAATTTAGGTTTGCATTTGAATAATTTAGTATTTACTGTCATTCTTTACGAAAAATCTATCCGAGTTGTTTTTGAATGAAATGAGCAAACAAATGCACGAAACATGAGTATTAGGTGCAAACAAAGATTGTGGAGAAATATCTTAAATTGAATTCAAATTTAGGTTTGCATTTGAATAATATAGTATTTACTGTCATTCTTTACGTAAAATCTATCCGAGTTGTTTTTGAATGAAATGAGAAAACAAAAGCACGAAACATGAGTATTAGGTGCAAACAAAGATTGTGGAGAAATATCTTAAATTGAATTCAAATTTAGGTTTGCATTTGAATAATTTAGTATTTACTGTCATTCTTTACGAAAAATCTATCCGAGTTGTTTTTGAATGAAATGCGCAAACAAATGCACGAAACATGAGTTTTAGGTGAAAACAATGATTTTGGAGAAATATCTTAAATTGAATTCAAATTTAGGTTTGCATTTGAATAATTTAGTATTTAGTATCATTCTTTACGAAAAATCTATCCGAGTTGTTTTTGAATGAAATCAGCAAACAAATGCACGAAACATGAGTATTAGGTGCAAACAGAGATTCTGGATAAATATTTTGAATTGAATTCAAATTTAGGTTTGCATTTGAATAATTTAGTATTTACTGTCATTCTTTACGAAAAATCTATCCGAGTTGTTTTTGAATGAAATGAGCAAACAAATGCACGAAACATGAGTATTAGGTGCAAACAAAGATTGTGGAGAAATATCTTAAATTGAATTCAAATTTAGGTTTGCATTTGAATAATATAGTATTTACTGTCATTCTTTACGTAAAATCTATCCGAGTTGTTTTTGAATGAAATGAGAAAACAAAAGCACGAAACATGAGTATTAGGTGCAAACAAAGATTGTGGAGAAATATCTTAAATTGAATTCAAATTTAGGTTTGCATTTGAATAATTTAGTATTTACTGTCATTCTTTACGAAAAATCTATCCGAGTTGTTTTTGAATGAAATGAGCAAACAAATGCACGAAACATGAGTTTTAGGTGAAAACAAAGATTTTGGAGAAATATCTTAAATTGAATTCAAATTTAGGTTTGCATTTGAATAATTTAGTATTTAGTATCATTCTTTACGAAAAATCTATCCGAGTTGTTTTTGAATGAAATCAGCAAACAAATGCACGAAACATGAGTATTAGGTGCAAACAGAGATTCTGGATAAATATTTTGAATTGAATTCAAATTTAGGTTTGCATTTGAATAATTTAGTATTTACTGTCATTCTTTACGAAAAATCTATCCGAGTTGTTTTTGAATGAAATGAGCAAACAAATGCACGAAACATGAGTATTAGGTGCAAACAAAGATTGTGGAGAAATATCTTAAATTGAATTCAAATTTAGGTTTGCATTTGAATAATTTAGTATTTACTATCATTCTTTACGAAAAATCTATCCGAGTTGTTTTTGAATGAAATGAGCAAACAAATGCACGAAACATGAGTTTTAGGTGCAAACAAAGATTTTGGAGAAATATCTTAAATTGAATTCAAATTTAGGTTTGCATTTGAATAATTTAGTATTTACTGTCATTCTTTACGAAAAATCTATCCGAGTAGTTTTTGAATGAAATGAGCAAACAAATGCACGAAACATGAGTATTAGGTGCAAACAGAGATTGTGGAGAAATATTTTGAATTGAATACAAATTTTGGTTTGCATTTGAATAATTTAGTATTTACTATCATACTTTACGAAAAATCTATCCGAGTAGTTTTTGAATGAAATCAGCAAACAAATGCACGAAACATGAGTATTAGGTGCAAACAGATATTCTGGATAAATATTTTGAATTGAATTCAAATTTAGGTTTGCATTTGAATAATTTAGTATTTACTGTCATTCTTTACGAAAAATCTATCCGAGTTGTTTTTGAATGAAATGAGCAAACAAATGCACGAAACATGAGTTTTAGGTGCAAACAAAGATTTTGGAGAAATATCTTAAATTGAATTCAAATTTAGGTTTGCATTTGAATAATTTAGTATTTAGTATCATTCTTTACGAAAAATCTATCCGAGTAGTTTTTGAATGAAATGAGCAAACAAATGCACGAAACATGAGTATTAGGTGCAAACAGAGATTGTGGAGAAATATTTTGAATTGAATACAAATTTTGGTTTGCATTTGAATAATTTAGTATTTACTATCATTCTTTACGAAAAATCTATCCGAGTAGTTTTTGAATGAAATAAGCAAACAAATGCACGAAACATGAGTATTAGGTGCAAACAGAGATTGTGGAGAAATATTTTGAATTGAATACAAATTTTGGTTTGCATTTGAATAATTTAGTATTTACTATCATACTTTACGAAAAATCTATCCGAGTAGTTTTTGAATGAAATCAGCAAACAAATGCACGAAACATGAGTATTAGGTGCAAACAGAGATTCTGGATAAATATTTTGAATTGAATTCAAATTTAGGTTTGCATTTGAATAATTTAGTATTTACTGTCATTCTTTACGAAAAATCTATCCGAGTTGTTTTTGAATGAAATGAGCAAACAAATGCACGAAACATGAGTGTTAGGTGCAAACAAAGATTGTGGAGAAATATCTTAAATTGAATTCAAATTTAGGTTTGCATTTGAATAATATAGTATTTACTGTCATTCTTTACGTAAAATCTATCCGAGTTGTTTTTGAATGAAATGAGAAAACAAAAGCACGAAACATGTGTATTAGGTGCAAACAAAGATTGTGGAGAAATATCTTAAATTGAATTCAAATTTAGGTTTGCATTTGAATAATTTAGTATTTACTGTCATTCTTTACGAAAAATCTATCCGAGTTGTTTTTGAATGAAATGAGCAAACAAATGCGAGAAACATGAGTTTTAGGTGCAAACAAAGATTTTGGAGAAATATCTTAAATTGAATTCAAATTTAGGTTTGCATTTGAATAATTTAGTATTTAGTATCATTCTTTACGAAAAATCTATCCGAGTTGTTTTTGAATGAAATCAGCAAACAAATGCACGAAACATGAGTATTAGGTGCAAACAGAGATTCTGGATAAATATTTTGAATTGAATTCAAATTTAGGTTTGCATTTGAATAATTTAGTATTTACTGTCATTCTTTACGAAAAATCTATCCGAGTTGTTTTTGAATGAAATGAGCAAACAAATGCACGAAACATGAGTATTAGGTGCAAACAAAGATTGTGGAGAAATATCTTAAATTGAATTCAAATTTAGGTTTGCATTTGAATAATATAGTATTTACTGTCATTCTTTACGTAAAATCTATCCGAGTTGTTTTTGAATGAAATGAGAAAACAAAAGCACGAAACATGAGTATTAGGTGCAAACAAAGATTGTGGAGAAATATCTTAAATTGAATTCAAATTTAGGTTTGCATTTGAATAATTTAGTATTTACTGTCATTCTTTACGAAAAATCTATCCGAGTTGTTTTTGAATGAAATGCGCAAACAAATGCACGAAACATGAGTTTTAGGTGAAAACAATGATTTTGGAGAAATATCTTAAATTGAATTCAAATTTAGGTTTGCATTTGAATAATTTAGTATTTAGTATCATTCTTTACGAAAAATCTATCCGAGTTGTTTTTGAATGAAATCAGCAAACAAATGCACGAAACATGAGTATTAGGTGCAAACAGAGATTCTGGATAAATATTTTGAATTGAATTCAAATTTAGGTTTGCATTTGAATAATTTAGTATTTACTGTCATTCTTTACGAAAAATCTATCCGAGTTGTTTTTGAATGAAATGAGCAAACAAATGCACGAAACATGAGTATTAGGTGCAAACAAAGATTGTGGAGAAATATCTTAAATTGAATTCAAATTTAGGTTTGCATTTGAATAATATAGTATTTACTGTCATTCTTTACGTAAAATCTATCCGAGTTGTTTTTGAATGAAATGAGAAAACAAAAGCACGAAACATGAGTATTAGGTGCAAACAAAGATTGTGGAGAAATATCTTAAATTGAATTCAAATTTAGGTTTGCATTTGAATAATTTAGTATTTACTGTCATTCTTTACGAAAAATCTATCCGAGTTGTTTTTGAATGAAATGAGCAAACAAATGCACGAAACATGAGTTTTAGGTGAAAACAAAGATTTTGGAGAAATATCTTAAATTGAATTCAAATTTAGGTTTGCATTTGAATAATTTAGTATTTAGTATCATTCTTTACGAAAAATCTATCCGAGTTGTTTTTGAATGAAATCAGCAAACAAATGCACGAAACATGAGTATTAGGTGCAAACAGAGATTCTGGATAAATATTTTGAATTGAATTCAAATTTAGGTTTGCATTTGAATAATTTAGTATTTACTGTCATTCTTTACGAAAAATCTATCCGAGTTGTTTTTGAATGAAATGAGCAAACAAATGCACGAAACATGAGTATTAGGTGCAAACAAAGATTGTGGAGAAATATCTTAAATTGAATTCAAATTTAGGTTTGCATTTGAATAATTTAGTATTTACTATCATTCTTTACGAAAAATCTATCCGAGTTGTTTTTGAATGAAATGAGCAAACAAATGCACGAAACATGAGTTTTAGGTGCAAACAAAGATTTTGGAGAAATATCTTAAATTGAATTCAAATTTAGGTTTGCATTTGAATAATTTAGTATTTACTGTCATTCTTTACGAAAAATCTATCCGAGTAGTTTTTGAATGAAATGAGCAAACAAATGCACGAAACATGAGTATTAGGTGCAAACAGAGATTGTGGAGAAATATTTTGAATTGAATACAAATTTTGGTTTGCATTTGAATAATTTAGTATTTACTATCATACTTTACGAAAAATCTATCCGAGTAGTTTTTGAATGAAATCAGCAAACAAATGCACGAAACATGAGTATTAGGTGCAAACAGATATTCTGGATAAATATTTTGAATTGAATTCAAATTTAGGTTTGCATTTGAATAATTTAGTATTTACTGTCATTCTTTACGAAAAATCTATCCGAGTTGTTTTTGAATGAAATGAGCAAACAAATGCACGAAACATGAGTATTAGGTGCAAACAAAGATTGTGGAGAAATATCTTAAATTGAATTCAAATTTAGGTTTGCATTTGAATAATATAGTATTTACTGTCATTCTTTACGTAAAATCTATCCGAGTTGTTTTTGAATGAAATGAGAAAACAAAAGCACGAAACATGAGTATTAGGTGCAAACAAAGATTGTGGAGAAATATCTTAAATTGAATTCAAATTTAGGTTTGCATTTGAATAATTTAGTATTTACTGTCATTCTTTACGAAAAATCTATCCGAGTTGTTTTTGAATGAAATGAGCAAACAAATGCACGAAACATGAGTTTTAGGTGAAAACAAAGATTTTGGAGAAATATCTTAAATTGAATTCAAATTTAGGTTTGCATTTGAATAATTTAGTATTTAGTATCATTCTTTACGAAAAATCTATCCGAGTTGTTTTTGAATGAAATCAGCAAACAAATGCACGAAACATGAGTATTAGGTGCAAACAGAGATTCTGGATAAATATTTTGAATTGAATTCAAATTTAGGTTTGCATTTGAATAATTTAGTATTTACTGTCATTCTTTACGAAAAATCTATCCGAGTTGTTTTTGAATGAAATGAGCAAACAAATGCACGAAACATGAGTATTAGGTGCAAACAAAGATTGTGGAGAAATATCTTAAATTGAATTCAAATTTAGGTTTGCATTTGAATAATATAGTATTTACTGTCATTCTTTACGTAAAATCTATCCGAGTTGTTTTTGAATGAAATGAGAAAACAAAAGCACGAAACATGAGTATTAGGTGCAAACAAAGATTGTGGAGAAATATCTTAAATTGAATTCAAATTTAGGTTTGCATTTGAATAATTTAGTATTTACTATCATTCTTTACGAAAAATCTATCCGAGTTGTTTTTGAATGAAATGAGCAAACAAATGCACGAAACATGAGTTTTAGGTGCAAACAAAGATTTTGGAGAAATATCTTAAATTGAATTCAAATTTAGGTTTGCATTTGAATAATTTAGTATTTAGTATCATTCTTTACGAAAAATCTATCCGAGTAGTTTTTGAATGAAATGAGCAAACAAATGCACGAAACATGAGTATTAGGTGCAAACAGAGATTGTGGAGAAATATCTTAAATTGAATTCAAATTTAGGTTTGCATTTGAATAATTTAGTATTTACTGTCATTCTTTACGAAAAATCTATCCGAGTAGTTTTTGAATGAAATGAGCAAACAAATGCACGAAACATGAGTATTAGGTGCAAACAGAGATTGTGGAGAAATATTTTGAATTGAATACAAATTTTGGTTTGCATTTGAATAATTTAGTATTTACTATCATACTTTACGAAAAATCTATCCGAGTAGTTTTTGAATGAAATCAGCAAACAAATGCACGAAACATGAGTATTAGGTGCAAACAGAGATTCTGGATAAATATTTTGAATTGAATTCAAATTTAGGTTTGCATTTGAATAATTTAGTATTTACTGTCATTCTTTACGAAAAATCTATCCGAGTTGTTTTTGAATGAAATGAGCAAACAAATGCACGAAACATGAGTATTAGGTGCAAACAAAGATTGTGGAGAAATATCTTAAATTGAATTCAAATTTAGGTTTGCATTTGAATAATATAGTATTTACTGTCATTCTTTACGTAAAATCTATCCGAGTTGTTTTTGAATGAAATGAGAAAACAAAAGCACGAAACATGAGTATTAGGTGCAAACAAAGATTGTGGAGAAATATCTTAAATTGAATTCAAATTTAGGTTTGCATTTGAATAATTTAGTATTTACTGTCATTCTTTACGAAAAATCTATCCGAGTTGTTTTTGAATGAAATGAGCAAACAAATGCACGAAACATGAGTTTTAGGTGCAAACAAAGATTTTGGAGAAATATCTTAAATTGAATTCAAATTTAGGTTTGCATTTGAATAATTTAGTATTTAGTATCATTCTTTACGAAAAATCTATCCGAGTTGTTTTTGAATGAAATCAGCAAACAAATGCACGAAACATGAGTATTAGGTGCAAACAGAGATTCTGGATAAATATTTTGAATTGAATTCAAATTTAGGTTTGCATTTGAATAATTTAGTATTTACTGTCATTCTTTACGAAAAATCTATCCGAGTTGTTTTTGAATGAAATGAGCAAACAAATGCACGAAACATGAGTATTAGGTGCAAACAAAGATTGTGGAGAAATATCTTAAATTGAATTCAAATTTAGGTTTGCATTTGAATAATATAGTATTTACCGTCATTCTTTACGTAAAATCTATCCGAGTTGTTTTTGAATGAAATGAGAAAACAAAAGCACGAAACATGAGTATTAGGTGCAAACAAAGATTGTGGAGAAATATCTTAAATTGAATTCAAATTTAGGTTTGCATTTGAATAATTTAGTATTTACTGTCATTCTTTACGAAAAATCTATCCGAGTTGTTTTTGAATGAAATGAGCAAACAAATGCACGAAACATGAGTTTTAGGTGCAAACAAAGATTTTGGAGAAATATCTTAAATTGAATTCAAATTTAGGTTTGCATTTGAATAATTTAGTATTTACTGTCATTCTTTACGAAAAATCTATCCGAGTTGTTTTTGAATGAAATCAGCAAACAAATGCACGAAACATGAGTATTAGGTGCAAACAGAGATTCTGGATAAATATTTTGAATTGAATTCAAATTTAGGTTTGCATTTGAATAATTTAGTATTTACTGTCATTCTTTACGAAAAATCTATCCGAGTTGTTTTTGAATGAAATGAGCAAACAAATGCACGAAAGATGAGTATTAGGTGCAAACAAAGATTGTGGAGAAATATCTTAAATTGAATTCAAATTTAGGTTTGCATTTGAATAATATAGTATTTACTGTCATTCTTTACGTAAAATCTATCCGAGTTGTTTTTGAATGAAATGAGAAAACAAAAGCACGAAACATGAGTATTAGGTGCAAACAAAGATTGTGGAGAAATATCTTAAATTGAATTCAAATTTAGGTTTGCATTTGAATAATTTAGTATTTACTGTCATTCTTTACGAAAAATCTATCCGAGTCGTTTTTGAATGAAATGAGCAAACAAATGCACGAAACATGAGTTTTAGGTGCAAACAAAGATTTTGGAGAAATATCTTAAATTGAATTCAAATTTAGGTTTGCATTTGAATAATTTAGTATTTAGTATCATTCTTTACGAAAAATCTATCCGAGTTGTTTTTGAATGAAATCAGCAAACAAATGCACGAAACATGAGTATTAGGTGCAAACAGAGATTCTGGATAAATATTTTGAATTGAATTCAAATTTAGGTTTGCATTTGAATAATTTAGTATTTACTGTCATTCTTTACGAAAAATCTATCCGAGTTGTTTTTGAATGAAATGAGCAAACAAATGCACGAAACATGAGTATTAGGTGCAAACAAAGATTGTGGAGAAATATCTTAAATTGAATTCAAATTTAGGTTTGCATTTGAATAATATAGTATTTACTGTCATTCTTTACGTAAAATCTATCCGAGTTGTTTTTGAATGAAATGAGAAAACAAAAGCACGAAACATGAGTATTAGGTGCAAACAAAGATTGTGGAGAAATATCTTAAATTGAATTCAAATTTAGGTTTGCATTTGAATAATTTAGTATTTACTGTCATTCTTTACGAAAAATCTATCCGAGTTGTTTTTGAATGAAATGAGCAAACAAATGCACGAAACATGAGTTTTAGGTGCAAACAAAGATTTTGGAGAAATATCTTAAATTGAATTCAAATTTAGGTTTGCATTTGAATAATTTAGTATTTAGTATCATTCTTTACGAAAAATCTATCCGAGTTGTTTTTGAATGAAATCAGCAAACAAATGCACGAAACATGAGTATTAGGTGCAAACAGAGATTCTGGATAAATATTTTGAATTGAATTCAAATTTAGGTTTGCATTTGAATAATTTAGTATTTACTGTCATTCTTTACGAAAAATCTATCCGAGTTGTTTTTGAATGAAAAGAGCAAACAAATGCACGAAACATGAGTATTAGGTGCAAACAAAGATTGTGGAGAAATATCTTAAATTGAATTCAAATTTAGGTTTGCATTTGAATAATATAGTATTTACTGTCATTCTTTACGTAAAATCTATCCGAGTTGTTTTTGAATGAAATGAGAAAACAAAAGCACGAAACATGAGTATTAGGTGCAAACAAAGATTGTGGAGAAATATCTTAAATTGAATTCAAATTTAGGTTTGCATTTGAATAATTTAGTATTTACTGTCATTCTTTACGAAAAATCTATCCGAGTTGTTTTTGAATGAAATGAGCAAACAAATGCACGAAACATGAGTTTTAGGTGCAAACAAAGATTTTGGAGAAATATCTTAAATTGAATTCAAATTTAGGTTTGCATTTGAATAATTTAGTATTTAGTATCATTCTTTACGAAAAATCTATCCGAGTAGTTTTTGAATGAAATGAGCAAACAAATGCACGAAACATGAGTATTAGGTGCAAACAGAGATTGTGGAGAAATATTTTGAATTGAATACAAATTTTGGTTTGCATTTGAATAATTTAGTATTTACTATCATTCTTTACGAAAAATCTATCCGAGTAGTTTTTGAATGAAATGAGCAAACAAATGCACGAAACATGAGTATTAGGTGCAAACAGAGATTGTGGAGAAATATTTTGAATTGAATACAAATTTTGGTTTGCATTTGAATAATTTAGTATTTACTATCACACTTTACGAAAAATCTATCGGAGTAGTTTTTGAATGAAATCAGCAAACAAATGCACGAAACATGAGTATTAGGTGCAAACAGAGATTCTGGATAAATATTTTGAATTGAATTCAAATTTAGGTTTGCATTTGAATAATTTAGTATATACTGTCATTCTTTACGAAAAATCTATCCGAGTTGTTTTTGAATGAAATGAGCAAACAAATGCACGAAACATGAGTATTAGGTGCAAACAAAGATTGTGGAGAAATATCTTAAATTGAATTCAAATTTAGGTTTGCATTTGAATAATATAGTATTTACTGTCATTCTTTACGTAAAATCTATCCGAGTTGTTTTTGAATGAAATGAGAAAACAAAAGCACGAAACATGAGTATTAGGTGCAAACAAAGATTGTGGAGAAATATCTTAAATTGAATTCAAATTTAGGTTTGCATTTGAATAATTTAGTATTTACTGTCATTCTTTACGAAAAATCTATCCGAGTTGTTTTTGAATGAAATGAGCAAACAAATGCACGAAACATGAGTTTTAGGTGCAAACAAAGATTTTGGAGAAATATCTTAAATTGAATTCAAATTTAGGTTTGCATTTGAATAATTTAGTATTTAGTATCATTCTTTACGAAAAATCTATCCGAGTAGTTTTTGAATGAAATGAGCAAACAAATGCACGAAACATGAGTATTAGGTGCAAACAGAGATTGTGGAGAAATATTTTGAATTGAATACAAATTTTTGTTTGCATTTGAATAATTTAGTATTTACTATCATTCTTTACGAAAAATCTATCCGAGTAGTTTTTGAATGAAATGAGCAAACAAATGCACGAAACATGAGTATTAGGTGCACACAGAGATTGTGGAGAAATATTTTGAATTGAATACAAATTTAGGTTTGCATTTGAATAATTTAGTATTTACTATCATTCTTTACGAAAAATCTATCCGAGTTGTTTTTGAATGAAATGAGCAAACAAAAGCACAAAACATGAGTATTAGGTGCAAACAAAGATTGTGGAGAAATATCTTAAATTGAATTCAAATTTAGGTTGGCATTTGAATAATTTAGTATTTACTATCATTCTTTACGAAAAATCTATCCGAGTTGTTTTTGAATGAAATGAGCAAACAAATGCACGAAACTTGAATTTTAGGTGCAAACAGAGATTCTGGACAAATATTTTGAATTGAATACAAATTTTGGTTTGCATTTGAATAATTTAGTATTTACTATCATTCTTTACGAAAAATCTATCCGAGTAGTTTTTGAATGAAATGAGCAAACAAATGCACGAAACATGAGTTTTAGGTGCAAACAAAGATTTTGGAGAAATATTTTGAATTGAATTCAAATTTAGGTTTGCATTTGAATAATTTGGTATTTACTATCATTCTTTACGAAAAATCTATCCGAGTTGTTTTTGAATGAAATGAGCAAACAAATGCACGAAACATGAGTATTAGGTGCAAACAAAGATTGTGGAGAAATATCTTAAATTGAATTCAAATTTAGGTTTGCATTTGAATAATTTGGTATTTACTATCATTCCTTACGAAAAATCTATCCGAGTTGTTTTTGAATGAAATGAGCAAACAAATGCACGAAACATGAGTATTAGGTGCAAACAAAGATTGTGGAGAAATATCTTAAATTGAATTCAAATTTAGGTTTGCATTTGAATAATTTAGTATTTACTATCATTCTTTACGAAAAATCTATCCGAGTTGTTTTTGAATGAAATCAGCAAACAAATGCACGAATCATGAATTTTAGGTGCAAACAGAGATTCTGGACTAATATTTTGAATTGAATACAAATTTTCGTTTGCATTTGAATAATTTAGTATTTACTATTATTCTTTACGAAAAATCTATCCGAGTTGTTTTTGAATGAAATGAGCAAACAAATGCACGAAACATGAGTATTAGGTGCAAACAAAGGTTGTGGAGAAATATCTTAAATTGAATTCAAATTTAGGTTTGCATTTGAATAATTTGGTATTTACTATCATTCTTTACGAAAAATCTATCCGAGTTGTTTTTGAATGAAATGAGCAAACAAATGCACGAAACATGAGTTTTAGGTGCAAACAGAGATTGTGGAGAAATATTTTGAATTGAATTCAAATTTAGGTTTGCATTTGAATAATTTAGTATTTACTATCATTCTTTACGAAAAATCTATCCGAGTAGTTTTTGAATGAAATGAGCAAACAAATGCACGAAACATGAGTATTAGGTGCAAACAGAGATTGTGGAGAAATATTTTGAATTGAATACAAATTTTGGTTTGCATTTGAATAATTTAGTATTTACTATCATTGTTTACGAAAAATCTATCCGAGTTGTTTTTGAATGAAATGAGCAAACAAAAGCACGAAACATGAGTATTAGGTGCAAACAAAGATTGTGGAGAAATATCTTAAATTGAATTCAAATTTAGGTTGGCATTTGAATAATTTAGTATTTACTATCATTCTTTACGACAAATCTATCCGAGTTGTTTTTGAATGAAATGAGCAAACAAATGCACGAAACATGAGTTTTAGGTGCAAACAAAGATTTTGGAGAAATATTTTGAATTGAATTCAAATTTAGGTTTGCATTTGAATAATTTGGTATTTACTATCATTCTTTACGAAAAATCTATCCGAGTTGTTTTTGAATGAAATGAGCAAACAAATGCACGAAACATGAGTTTTAGGTGCAAACAAAGATTGTGGAGAAATATCTTAAATTGAATTCAAATTTAGGTTGGCATTTGAATAATTTAGTATTTACTATCATTCTTTACGAAAAATCTATCCGAGTTGTTTTTGAATGAAATGAGCAAACAAATGCACGAAACTTGAATTTTAGGTGCAAACAGAGATTCTGGACAAATATTTTGAATTGAATACAAATTTTGGTTTGCATTTGAATAATTTAGTATTTACTATCATTCTTTACGAAAAATCTATCCGAGTTGTTTTTGAATGAAATGAGCAAACAAATGCACGAAACATGAGTTTTAGGTGCAAACAAAGATTTTGGAGAAATATTTTGAATTGAATTCAAATTTAGGTTTGCATTTGAATAATTTGGTATTTACTATCATTCTTTACGAAAAATCTATCCGAGTTGTTTTTGAATGAAATGAGCAAACAAATGCACGAAACATGAGTATTAGGTGCAAACAAAGATTGTGGAGAAATATCTTAAATTGAATTCAAATTTAGGTTTGCATTTGAATAATTTGGTATTTACTATCATTCCTTACGAAAAATCTATCCGAGTTGTTTTTGAATGAAATGAGCAAACAAATGCACGAAACATGAGTATTAGGTGCAAACAAAGATTGTGGAGAAATATCTTAAATTGAATTCAAATTTAGGTTTGCATTTGAATAATTTAGTATTTACTATTATTCTTTACGAAAAATCTATCCGAGTTGTTTTTGAATGAAATGAGCAAACAAATGCACGAAACATGAGTATTAGGTGCAAACAAAGGTTGTGGAGAAATATCTTAAATTGAATTCAAATTTAGGTTTGCATTTGAATAATTTGGTATTTACTATCATTCTTTACGAAAAATCTATCCGAGTTGTTTTTGAATGAAATGAGCAAACAAATGCACGAAACATGAGTTTTAGGTGCAAACAGAGATTGTGGAGAAATATTTTGAATTGAATTCAAATTTAGGTTTGCATTTGAATAATTTAGTATTTACTATCATTCTTTACGAAAAATCTATCCGAGTAGTTTTTGAATGAAATGAGCAAACAAATGCACGAAACATGAGTATTAGGTGCAAACAGAGATTGTGGAGAAATATTTTGAATTGAATACAAATTTTGGTTTGCATTTGAATAATTTAGTATTTACTATCATTGTTTACGAAAAATCTATCCGAGTTGTTTTTGAATGAAATGAGCAAACAAAAGCACGAAACATGAGTATTAGGTGCAAACAAAGATTGTGGAGAAATATCTTAAATTGAATTCAAATTTAGGTTGGCATTTGAATAATTTAGTATTTACTATCATTCTTTACGACAAATCTATCCGAGTTGTTTTTGAATGAAATGAGCAAACAA
This sequence comes from Juncus effusus, assembly GCA_027726005.1. Taxonomy (NCBI): domain Eukaryota; kingdom Viridiplantae; phylum Streptophyta; class Magnoliopsida; order Poales; family Juncaceae; genus Juncus; species Juncus effusus. The sequence continues at coordinate 6,781,625 of CM050893.1, forward strand.
ATGCACGAAACATGAGTTTTAGGTGCAAACAAAGATTTTGGAGAAATATTTTGAATTGAATTCAAATTTAGGTTTGCATTTGAATAATTTGGTATTTACTATCATTCTTTACGAAAAATCTATCCGAGTTGTTTTTGAATGAAATGAGCAAACAAATGCACGAAACATGAGTTTTAGGTGCAAACAAAGATTGTGGAGAAATATCTTAAATTGAATTCAAATTTAGGTTGGCATTTGAATAATTTAGTATTTACTATCATTCTTTACGAAAAATCTATCCGAGTTGTTTTTGAATGAAATGAGCAAACAAATGCACGAAACTTGAATTTTAGGTGCAAACAGAGATTCTGGACAAATATTTTGAATTGAATACAAATTTTGGTTTGCATTTGAATAATTTAGTATTTACTATCATTCTTTACGAAAAATCTATCCGAGTTGTTTTTGAATGAAATGAGCAAACAAATGCACGAAACATGAGTTTTAGGTGCAAACAAAGATTTTGGAGAAATATTTTGAATTGAATTCAAATTTAGGTTTGCATTTGAATAATTTGGTATTTACTATCATTCTTTACGAAAAATCTATCCGAGTTGTTTTTGAATGAAATGAGCAAACAAATGCACGAAACATGAGTATTAGGTGCAAACAAAGATTGTGGAGAAATATCTTAAATTGAATTCAAATTTAGGTTTGCATTTGAATAATTTGGTATTTACTATCATTCCTTACGAAAAATCTATCCGAGTTGTTTTTGAATGAAATGAGCAAACAAATGCACGAAACATGAGTATTAGGTGCAAACAAAGATTGTGGAGAAATATCTTAAATTGAATTCAAATTTAGGTTTGCATTTGAATAATTTAGTATTTACTATTATTCTTTACGAAAAATCTATCCGAGTTGTTTTTGAATGAAATGAGCAAACAAATGCACGAAACATGAGTATTAGGTGCAAACAAAGGTTGTGGAGAAATATCTTAAATTGAATTCAAATTTAGGTTTGCATTTGAATAATTTGGTATTTACTATCATTCTTTACGAAAAATCTATCCGAGTTGTTTTTGAATGAAATGAGCAAACAAATGCACGAAACATGAGTTTTAGGTGCAAACAGAGATTGTGGAGAAATATTTTGAATTGAATTCAAATTTAGGTTTGCATTTGAATAATTTAGTATTTACTATCATTCTTTACGAAAAATCTATCCGAGTAGTTTTTGAATGAAATGAGCAAACAAATGCACGAAACATGAGTATTAGGTGCAAACAGAGATTGTGGAGAAATATTTTGAATTGAATACAAATTTTGGTTTGCATTTGAATAATTTAGTATTTACTATCATTGTTTACGAAAAATCTATCCGAGTTGTTTTTGAATGAAATGAGCAAACAAAAGCACGAAACATGAGTATTAGGTGCAAACAAAGATTGTGGAGAAATATCTTAAATTGAATTCAAATTTAGGTTGGCATTTGAATAATTTAGTATTTACTATCATTCTTTACGACAAATCTATCCGAGTTGTTTTTGAATGAAATGAGCAAACAAATGCACGAAACATGAGTTTTAGGTGCAAACAAAGATTTTGGAGAAATATTTTGAATTGAATTCAAATTTAGGTTTGCATTTGAATAATTTGGTATTTACTATCATTCTTTACGAAAAATCTATCCGAGTTGTTTTTGAATGAAATGAGCAAACAAATGCACGAAACATGAGTTTTAGGTGCAAACAAAGATTGTGGAGAAATATCTTAAATTGAATTCAAATTTAGGTTGGCATTTGAATAATTTAGTATTTACTATCATTCTTTACGAAAAATCTATCCGAGTTGTTTTTGAATGAAATGAGCAAACAAATGCACGAAACTTGAATTTTAGGTGCAAACAGAGATTCTGGACAAATATTTTGAATTGAATACAAATTTTGGTTTGCATTTGAATAATTTAGTATTTACTATCATTCTTTACGAAAAATCTATCCGAGTTGTTTTTGAATGAAATGAGCAAACAAATGCACGAAACATGAGTTTTAGGTGCAAACAAAGATTTTGGAGAAATATTTTGAATTGAATTCAAATTTAGGTTTGCATTTGAATAATTTGGTATTTACTATCATTCTTTACGAAAAATCTATCCGAGTTGTTTTTGAATGAAATGAGCAAACAAATGCACGAAACATGAGTATTAGGTGCAAACAAAGATTGTGGAGAAATATCTTAAATTGAATTCAAATTTAGGTTTGCATTTGAATAATTTGGTATTTACTATCATTCCTTACGAAAAATCTATCCGAGTTGTTTTTGAATGAAATGAGCAAACAAATGCACGAAACATGAGTATTAGGTGCAAACAAAGATTGTGGAGAAATATCTTAAATTGAATTCAAATTTAGGTTTGCATTTGAATAATTTAGTATTTACTATCATTCTTTACGAAAAATCTATCCGAGTTGTTTTTGAATGAAATCAGCAAACAAATGCACGAATCATGAATTTTAGGTGCAAACAGAGATTCTGGACTAATATTTTGAATTGAATACAAATTTTCGTTTGCATTTGAATAATTTAGTATTTACTATTATTCTTTACGAAAAATCTATCCGAGTTGTTTTTGAATGAAATGAGCAAACAAATGCACCAAACATGAGTATTAGGTGCAAACAAAGGTTGTGGAGAAATATCTTAAATTGAATTCAAATTTAGGTTTGCATTTGAATAATTTGGTATTTACTATCATTCTTTACGAAAAATCTATCCGAGTTGTTTTTGAATGAAATGAGCAAACAAATGCACGAAACATGAGTTTTAGGTGCAAACAGAGATTGTGGAGAAATATTTTGAATTGAATTCAAATTTAGGTTTGCATTTGAATAATTTAGTATTTACTATCATTCTTTACGAAAAATCTATCCGAGTAGTTTTTGAATGAAATGAGCAAACAAATGCACGAAACATGAGTATTAGGTGCAAACAGAGATTGTGGAGAAATATTTTGAATTGAATACAAATTTTGGTTTGCATTTGAATAATTTAGTATTTACTATCATTGTTTACGAAAAATCTATCCGAGTTGTTTTTGAATGAAATGAGCAAACAAAAGCACGAAACATGAGTATTAGGTGCAAACAAAGATTGTGGAGAAATATCTTAAATTGAATTCAAATTTAGGTTGGCATTTGAATAATTTAGTATTTACTATCATTCTTTACGAAAAATCTATCCGAGTTGTTTTTGAATGAAATGAGCAAACAAATGCACGAAACATGAGTTTTAGGTGCAAACAAAGATTTTGGAGAAATATTTTGAATTGAATTCAAATTTAGGTTTGCATTTGAATAATTTGGTATTTACTATCATTCTTTACGAAAAATCTATCCGAGTTGTTTTTGAATGAAATGAGCAAACAAATGCACGAAACATGAGTTTTAGGTGCAAACAAAGATTGTGGAGAAATATCTTAAATTGAATTCAAATTTAGGTTGGCATTTGAATAATTTAGTATTTACTATCATTCTTTACGAAAAATCTATCCGAGTTGTTTTTGAATGAAATGAGCAAACAAATGCACGAAACTTGAATTTTAGGTGCAAACAGAGATTCTGGACAAATATTTTGAATTGAATACAAATTTTGGTTTGCATTTGAATAATTTAGTATTTACTATCATTCTTTACGAAAAATCTATCCGAGTTGTTTTTGAATGAAATGAGCAAACAAATGCACGAAACATGAGTTTTAGGTGCAAACAAAGATTTTGGAGAAATATTTTGAATTGAATTCAAATTTAGGTTTGCATTTGAATAATTTGGTATTTACTATCATTCTTTACGAAAAATCTATCCGAGTTGTTTTTGAATGAAATGAGCAAACAAATGCACGAAACATGAGTATTAGGTGCAAACAAAGATTGTGGAGAAATATCTTAAATTGAATTCAAATTTAGGTTTGCATTTGAATAATTTGGTATTTACTATCATTCCTTACGAAAAATCTATCCGAGTTGTTTTTGAATGAAATGAGCAAACAAATGCACGAAACATGAGTATTAGGTGCAAACAAAGATTGTGGAGAAATATCTTAAATTGAATTCAAATTTAGGTTTGCATTTGAATAATTTAGTATTTACTATCATTCTTTACGAAAAATCTATCCGAGTTGTTTTTGAATGAAATCAGCAAACAAATGCACGAATCATGAATTTTAGGTGCAAACAGAGATTCTGGACTAATATTTTGAATTGAATACAAATTTTCGTTTGCATTTGAATAATTTAGTATTTACTATTATTCTTTACGAAAAATCTATCCGAGTTGTTTTTGAATGAAATGAGCAAACAAATGCACCAAACATGAGTATTAGGTGCAAACAAAGGTTGTGGAGAAATATCTTAAATTGAATTCAAATTTAGGTTTGCATTTGAATAATTTGGTATTTACTATCATTCTTTACGAAAAATCTATCCGAGTTGTTTTTGAATGAAATGAGCAAACAAATGCACGAAACATGAGTTTTAGGTGCAAACAGAGATTGTGGAGAAATATTTTGAATTGAATTCAAATTTAGGTTTGCATTTGAATAATTTAGTATTTACTATCATTCTTTACGAAAAATCTATCCGAGTAGTTTTTGAATGAAATGAGCAAACAAATGCACGAAACATGAGTTTTAGGTGCAAACAAAGATTTTGGAGAAATATTTTGAATTGAATTCAAATTTAGGTTTGCATTTGAATAATTTGGTATTTACTATCATTCTTTACGAAAAATCTATCCGAGTTGTTTTTGAATGAAATGAGCAAACAAATGCACGAAACATGAGTATTAGGTGCAAACAAAGATTGTGGAGAAATATCTTAAATTGAATTCAAATTTAGGTTTGCATTTGAATAATTTGGTATTTACTATCATTCTTTACGAAAAATCTATCCGAGTTGTTTTTGAATGAAATGAGCAAACAAGTGCACGAAACATGAGTATTAGGTGCAAACAAAGATTGTGGAGAAATATCTTAAATTGAATTCAAATTTAGGTTTGCATTTGAATAATTTAGTACTTACTATCATTCTTTACGAAAAATCTATCCGAGTTGTTTTTGAATGAAATCAGCAAACAAATGCACGAATCATGAATTTTAGGTGCAAACAGAGATTCTGGACTAATATTTTGAATTGAATACAAATTTTCGTTTGCATTTGAATAATTTAGTATGTACTATTATTCTTTACGAAAAATCTATCCGAGTTGTTTTTGAATGAAATGAGCAAACAAATGCACGAAACATGAGTATTAGGTGCAAACAAAGATTGTGGAGAAATATCTTAAATTGAATTCAAATTTAGGTTTGCATTTGAATAATTTAGTATTTACTATCATTCTTTACGAAAAATCTATCCGAGTTGTTTTTGAATGAAATGAGCAAACAAATGCACGAAACATGAGTTTTAGGTGCAAACAGAGATTGTGGAGAAATATTTTGAATTGAATTCAAATTTAGTTTTGCATTTGAATAATTTGGTATTTACTATCATTCTTTACGAAAAATCTATCCGAGTTGTTTTTGAATGAAATGAGCAAACAAGTGCACGAAACATGAGTATTAGGTGCAAACAAAGATTGTGGAGAAATATCTTAAATTGAATTCAAATTTAGGTTTGCATTTGAATAATTTAGTACTTACTATCATTCTTTACGAAAAATCTATCCGAGTTGTTTTTGAATGAAATCAGCAAACAAATGCACGAATCATGAATTTTAGGTGCAAACAGAGATTCTGGACTAATATTTTGAATTGAATACAAATTTTCGTTTGCATTTGAATAATTTAGTATGTACTATTATTCTTTACGAAAAATCTATCCGAGTTGTTTTTGAATGAAATGAGCAAACAAATGCACGAAACATGAGTATTAGGTGCAAACAAAGATTGTGGAGAAATATCTTAAATTGAATTCAAATTTAGGTTTGCATTTGAATAATTTAGTATTTACTATCATTCTTTACGAAAAATCTATCCGAGTTGTTTTTGAATGAAATGAGCAAACAAATGCACGAAACATGAGTTTTAGGTGCAAACAGAGATTGTGGAGAAATATTTTGAATTGAATTCAAATTTAGGTTTGCATTTGAATAATTTGGTATTTACTATCATTCTTTACGAAAAATCTATCCGAGTTGTTTTTGAATGAAATGAGCAAACAAGTGCACGAAACATGAGTATTAGGTGCAAACAAAGATTGTGGAGAAATATCTTAAATTGAATTCAAATTTAGGTTTGCATTTGAATAATTTAGTACTTACTATCATTCTTTACGAAAAATCTATCCGAGTAGTTTTTGAATGAAATCAGCAAACAAATGCACGAATCATGAATTTTAGGTGCAAACAGAGATTCTGGACTAATATTTTGAATTGAATACAAATTTTCGTTTGCATTTGAATAATTTAGTATGTACTATTATTCTTTACGAAAAATCTATCCGAGTTGTTTTTGAATGAAATGAGCAAACAAATGCACGAAACATGAGTATTAGGTGCAAACAAAGATTGTGGAGAAATATCTTAAATTGAATTCAAATTTAGGTTTGCATTTGAATAATTTAGTATTTACTATCATTCTTTACGAAAAATCTATCCGAGTTGTTTTTGAATGAAATGAGCAAACAAATGCACGAAACATGAGTTTTAGGTGCAAACAGAGATTGTGGAGAAATATTTTGAATTGAATTCAAATTTAGGTTTGCATTTGAATAATTTAGTATTTACTATCATTCTTTACGAAAAATCTATCCGAGTAGTTTTTGAATGAAATGAGCAAACAAATGCACGAAACATGAGTATTAGGTGCAAACAGAGATTGTGGAGAAATATTTTGAATTGAATACAAATTTTGGTTTGCATTTGAATAATTTAGTATTTACTATCATTGTTTACGAAAAATCTATCCGAGTTGTTTTTGAATGAAATGAGCAAACAAAAGCACGAAACATGAGTATTAGGTGCAAACAAAGATTGTGGAGAAATATCTTAAATTGAATTCAAATTTAGGTTGGCATTTGAATAATTTAGTATTTACTATCATTCTTTACGAAAAATCTATCCGAGTTGTTTTTGAATGAAATGAGCAAACAAATGCACGAAACATGAGTTTTAGGTGCAAACAAAGATTTTGGAGAAATATTTTGAATTGAATTCAAATTTAGGTTTGCATTTGAATAATTTGGTATTTACTATCATTCTTTACGAAAAATCTATCCGAGTTGTTTTTGAATGAAATGAGCAAACAAATGCACGAAACATGAGTATTAGGTGCAAACAAAGATTGTGGAGAAATATCTTAAATTGAATTCAAATTTAGGTTTGCATTTGAATAATTTGGTATTTACTATCATTCTTTACGAAAAATCTATCCGAGTTGTTTTTGAATGAAATGAGCAAACAAATGCACGAAACATGAGTATTAGGTGCAAACAAAGATTGTGGAGAAATATCTTAAATTGAATTCAAATTTAGGTTTGCATTTGAATAATTTAGTATTTACTATCATTCTTTACGAAAAATCTATCCGAGTAGTTTTTGAATGAAATCAGCAAACAAATGCACGAATCATGAATTTTAGGTGCAAACAGAGATTCTGGACTAATATTTTGAATTGAATACAAATTTTCGTTTGCATTTGAATAATTTAGTATTTACTATTATTCTTTACGAAAAATCTATCCGAGTTGTTTTTGAATGAAATGAGCAAACAAATGCACGAAACATGAGTATTAGGTGCAAACAAAGATTGTGGAGAAATATCTTAAATTGAATTCAAATTTAGGTTTGCATTTGAAAGTATTTACTATCATTCTTTACGAAAAATCTATCCGAGTTGTTTTTGAATGAAATGAGCAAACAAATGCACGAAACATGAGTTTTAGGTGCAAACAGAGATTGTGGAGAAATATTTTGAATTGAATTCAAATTTAGGTTTGCATTTGAATAATTTAGTATTTACTATCATTCTTTACGAAAAATCTATCCGAGTAGTTTTTGAATGAAATGAGCAAACAAATGCACGAAACATGAGTATTAGGTGCAAACAGAGATTGTGGAGAAATATTTTGAATTGAATACAAATTTTGGTTTGCATTTGAATAATTTAGTATTTACTATCATTGTTTACGAAAAATCTATCCGAGTTGTTTTTGAATGAAATGAGCAAACAAAAGCACGAAACATGAGTATTAGGTGCAAACAAAGATTGTGGAGAAATATCTAAAATTGAATTCAAATTTAGGTTGGCATTTGAATAATTTAGTATTTACTATCATTCTTTACGAAAAATCTATCCGAGTTGTTTTTGAATGAAATGAGCAAACAAATGCACGAAACATGAGTTTTAGGTGCAAACAAAGATTTTGGAGAAATATTTTGAATTGAATTCAAATTTAGGTTTGCATTTGAATAATTTGGTATTTACTATCATTCTTTACGAAAAATCTATCCGAGTTGTTTTTGAATGAAATGAGCAAACAAATGCACGAAACATGAGTATTAGGTGCAAACAAAGATTGTGGAGAAATATCTTAAATTGAATTCAAATTTAAGTTTGCATTTGAATAATTTGGTATTTACTATCATTCTTTACGAAAAATCTATCCGAGTTGTTTTTGAATGAAATGAGCAAACAAGTGCACGAAACATGAGTATTAGGTGCAAACAAAGATTGTGGAGAAATATCTTAAATTGAATTCAAATTTAGGTTTGCATTTGAATAATTTAGTACTTACTATCATTCTTTACGAAAAATCTATCCGAGTTGTTTTTGAATGAAATCAGCAAACAAATGCACGAATCATGAATTTTAGGTGCAAACAGAGATTCTGGACTAATATTTTGAATTGAATACAAATTTTCGTTTGCATTTGAATAATTTAGTATGTACTATTATTCTTTACGAAAAATCTATCCGAGTTGTTTTTGAATGAAATGAGCAAACAAATGCACGAAACATGAGTATTAGGTGCAAACAAAGATTGTGGAGAAATATCTTAAATTGAATTCAAATTTAGGTTTGCATTTGAATAATTTAGTATTTACTATCATTCTTTACGAAAAATCTATCCGAGTTGTTTTTGAATGAAATGAGCAAACAAATGCACGAAACATGAGTTTTAGGTGCAAACAGAGATTGTGGAGAAATATTTTGAATTGAATTCAAATTTAGGTTTGCATTTGAATAATTTGGTATTTACTATCATTCTTTACGAAAAATCTATCCGAGTTGTTTTTGAATGAAATGAGCAAACAAGTGCACGAAACATGAGTATTAGGTGCAAACAAAGATTGTGGAGAAATATCTTAAATTGAATTCAAATTTAGGTTTGCATTTGAATAATTTAGTACTTACTATCATTCTTTACGAAAAATCTATCCGAGTTGTTTTTGAATGAAATCAGCAAACAAATGCACGAATCATGAATTTTAGGTGCAAACAGAGATTCTGGACTAATATTTTGAATTGAATACAAATTTTCGTTTGCATTTGAATAATTTAGTATGTACTATTATTCTTTACGAAAAATCTATCCGAGTTGTTTTTGAATGAAATGAGCAAACAAATGCACGAAACATGAGTATTAGGTGCAAACAAAGATTGTGGAGAAATATCTTAAATTGAATTCAAATTTAGGTTTGCATTTGAATAATTTAGTATTTACTATCATTCTTTACGAAAAATCTATCCGAGTTGTTTTTGAATGAAATGAGCAAACAAATGCACGAAACATGAGTTTTAGGTGCAAACAGAGATTGTGGAGAAATATTTTGAATTGAATTCAAATTTAGGTTTGCATTTGAATAATTTGGTATTTACTATCATTCTTTACGAAAAATCTATCCGAGTTGTTTTTGAATGAAATGAGCAAACAAGTGCACGAAACATGAGTATTAGGTGCAAACAAAGATTGTGGAGAAATATCTTAAATTGAATTCAAATTTAGGTTTGCATTTGAATAATTTAGTACTTACTATCATTCTTTACGAAAAATCTATCCGAGTAGTTTTTGAATGAAATCAGCAAACAAATGCACGAATCATGAATTTTAGGTGCAAACAGAGATTCTGGACTAATATTTTGAATTGAATACAAATTTTCGTTTGCATTTGAATAATTTAGTATGTACTATTATTCTTTACGAAAAATCTATCCGAGTTGTTTTTGAATGAAATGAGCAAACAAATGCACGAAACATGAGTATTAGGTGCAAACAAAGATTGTGGAGAAATATCTTAAATTGAATTCAAATTTAGGTTTGCATTTGAATAATTTAGTATTTACTATCATTCTTTACGAAAAATCTATCCGAGTTGTTTTTGAATGAAATGAGCAAACAAATGCACGAAACATGAGTTTTAGGTGCAAACAGAGATTGTGGAGAAATATTTTGAATTGAATTCAAATTTAGGTTTGCATTTGAATAATTTAGTATTTACTATCATTCTTTACGAAAAATCTATCCGAGTAGTTTTTGAATGAAATGAGCAAACAAATGCACGAAACATGAGTATTAGGTGCAAACAGAGATTGTGGAGAAATATTTTGAATTGAATACAAATTTTGGTTTGCATTTGAATAATTTAGTATTTACTATCATTGTTTACGAAAAATCTATCCGAGTTGTTTTTGAATGAAATGAGCAAACAAAAGCACGAAACATGAGTATTAGGTGCAAACAAAGATTGTGGAGAAATATCTTAAATTGAATTCAAATTTAGGTTGGCATTTGAATAATTTAGTATTTACTATCATTCTTTACGAAAAATCTATCCGAGTTGTTTTTGAATGAAATGAGCAAACAAATGCACGAAACATGAGTTTTAGGTGCAAACAAAGATTTTGGAGAAATATTTTGAATTGAATTCAAATTTAGGTTTGCATTTGAATAATTTGGTATTTACTATCATTCTTTACGAAAAATCTATCCGAGTTGTTTTTGAATGAAATGAGCAAACAAATGCACGAAACATGAGTATTAGGTGCAAACAAAGATTGTGGAGAAATATCTTAAATTGAATTCAAATTTAGGTTTGCATTTGAATAATTTGGTATTTACTATCATTCTTTACGAAAAATCTATCCGAGTAGTTTTTGAATGAAATGAGCAAACAAATGCACGAAACATGAGTATTAGGTGCAAACAGAGATTGTGGAGAAATATTTTGAATTGAATACAAATTTTGGTTTGCATTTGAATAATTTAGTATTTACTATCATTGTTTACGAAAAATCTATCCGAGTTGTTTTTGAATGAAATGAGCAAACAAAAGCACGAAACATGAGTATTAGGTGCAAACAAAGATTGTGGAGAAATATCTTAAATTGAATTCAAATTTAGGTTGGCATTTGAATAATTTAGTATTTACTATCATTCTTTACGAAAAATCTATCCGAGTTGTTTTTGAATGAAATGAGCAAACAAATGCACGAAACATGAGTTTTAGGTGCAAACAAAGATTTTGGAGAAATATTTTGAATTGAATTCAAATTTAGGTTTGCATTTGAATAATTTGGTATTTACTATCATTCTTTACGAAAAATCTATCCGAGTTGTTTTTGAATGAAATGAGCAAACAAATGCACGAAACATGAGTATTAGGTGCAAACAAAGATTGTGGAGAAATATCTTAAATTGAATTCAAATTTAGGTTTGCATTTGAATAATTTGGTATTTACTATCATTCTTTACGGAAAATCTATCCGAGTTGTTTTTGAATGAAATGAGCAAACAAATGCACGAAACATGAGTATTAGGTGCAAACAAAGATTGTGGAGAAATATCTTAAATTGAATTCAAATTTAGGTTTGCATTTGAATAATTTAGTATTTACTATCATTCTTTACGAAAAATCTATCCGAGTGAGAAATATTTTGAATTGAATTCAAATTTAGGTTTGCATTTGAATAATTTGGTATTTACTATCATTCTTTACGAAAAATCTATCCGAGTTGTTTTTGAATGAAATGAGCAAACAAGTGCACGAAACATGAGTATTAGGTGCAAACAAAGATTGTGGAGAAATATCTTAAATTGAATTCAAATTTAGGTTTGCATTTGAATAATTTAGTACTTACTATCATTCTTTACGAAAAATCTATCCGAGTTGTTTTTGAATGAAATCAGCAAACAAATGCACGAATCATGAATTTTAGGTGCAAACAGAGATTCTGGACTAATATTTTGAATTGAATACAAATTTTCGTTTGCATTTGAATAATTTAGTATGTACTATTATTCTTTACGAAAAATCTATCCGAGTTGTTTTTGAATGAAATGAGCAAACAAATGCACGAAACATGAGTATTAGGTGCAAACAAAGATTGTGAAGAAATATCTTAAATTGAATTCAAATTTAGGTTTGCATTTGAATAATTTAGTATTTACTATCATTCTTTACGAAAAATCCATCCGAGTTGTTTTTGAATGAAATGAGCAAACAAATGCACGAAACATGAGTTTTAGGTGCAAACAGAGATTGTGGAGAAATATTTTGAATTGAATTCAAATTTAGGTTTGCATTTGAATAATTTGGTATTTACTATCATTCTTTACGAAAAATCTATCCGAGTTGTTTTTGAATGAAATGAGCAAACAAGTGCACGAAACATGAGTATTAGGTGCAAACATAGATTGTGGAGAAATATCTTAAATTGAATTCAAATTTAGGTTTGCATTTGAATAATTTAGTACTTACTATCATTCTTTACGAAAAATCTATCCGAGTAGTTTTTGAATGAAATCAGCAAACAAATGCACGAATCATGAATTTTAGGTGCAAACAGAGATTCTGGACTAATATTTTGAATTGAATACAAATTTTCGTTTGCATTTGAATAATTTAGTATGTACTATTATTCTTTACGAAAAATCTATCCGAGTTGTTTTTGAATGAAATGAGCAAACAAATGCACGAAACATGAGTATTAGGTGCAAACAAAGATTGTGGAGAAATATCTTAAATTGAATTCAAATTTAGGTTTGCATTTGAATAATTTAGTATTTACTATCATTCTTTACGAAAAATCTATCCGAGTTGTTTTTGAATGAAATGAGCAAACAAATGCACGAAACATGAGTTTTAGGTGCAAACAGAGATTGTGGAGAAATATTTTGAATTGAATTCAAATTTAGGTTTGCATTTGAATAATTTAGTATTTACTATCATTCTTTACGAAAAATCTATCCGAGTAGTTTTTGAATGAAATGAGCAAACAAATGCACGAAACATGAGTATTAGGTGCAAACAGAGATTGTGGAGAAATATTTTGAATTGAATACAAATTTTGGTTTGCATTTGAATAATTTAGTATTTACTATCATTGTTTACGAAAAATCTATCCGAGTTGTTTTTGAATGAAATGAGCAAACAAAAGCACGAAACATGAGTATTAGGTGCAAACAAAGATTGTGGAGAAATATCTTAAATTGAATTCAAATTTAGGTTGGCATTTGAATAATTTAGTATTTACTATCATTCTTTACGAAAAATCTATCCGAGTTGTTTTTGAATGAAATGAGCAAACAAATGCACGAAACATGAGTTTTAGGTGCAAACAAAGATTTTGGAGAAATATTTTGAATTGAATTCAAATTTAGGTTTGCATTTGAATAATTTGGTATTTACTATCATTCTTTACGAAAAATCTATCCGAGTTGTTTTTGAATGAAATGAGCAAACAAATGCACGAAACATGAGTATTAGGTGCAAACAAAGATTGTGGAGAAATATCTTAAATTGAATTCAAATTTAGGTTTGCATTTGAATAATTTGGTATTTACTATCATTCTTTACGAAAAATCTATCCGAGTTGTTTTTGAATGAAATGAGCAAACAAATGCACGAAACATGAGTTTTAGGTGCAAACAGAGATTGTGGAGAAATATTTTGAATTGAATTCAAATTTAGGTTTGCATTTGAATAATTTAGTATTTACTATCATTCTTTACGAAAAATCTATCCGAGTTGTTTTTGAATGAAATGAGCAAACAAATGCACGAAACATGAGTATTAGGTGCAAACAAAGATTGTGGAGAAATATCTTAAATTGAATTCAAATTTAGGTTTGCATTTGAATAATTTGGTATTTACTATCATTCTTTACGGAAAATCTATCCGAGTTGTTTTTGAATGAAATGAGCAAACAAATGCACGAAACATGAGTATTAGGTGCAAACAAAGATTGTGGAGAAATATCTTAAATTGAATTCAAATTTAGGTTTGCATTTGAATAATTTAGTATTTACTATCATTCTTTACGAAAAATCTATCCGAGTGAGAAATATTTTGAATTGAATTCAAATTTAGGTTTGCATTTGAATAATTTGGTATTTACTATCATTCTTTACGAAAAATCTATCCGAGTTGTTTTTGAATGAAATGAGCAAACAAGTGCACGAAACATGAGTATTAGGTGCAAACAAAGATTGTGGAGAAATATCTTAAATTGAATTCAAATTTAGGTTTGCATTTGAATAATTTAGTACTTACTATCATTCTTTACGAAAAATCTATCCGAGTTGTTTTTGAATGAAATCAGCAAACAAATGCACGAATCATGAATTTTAGGTGCAAACAGAGATTCTGGACTAATATTTTGAATTGAATACAAATTTTCGTTTGCATTTGAATAATTTAGTATGTACTATTATTCTTTACGAAAAATCTATCCGAGTTGTTTTTGAATGAAATGAGCAAACAAATGCACGAAACATGAGTATTAGGTGCAAACAAAGATTGTGAAGAAATATCTTAAATTGAATTCAAATTTAGGTTTGCATTTGAATAATTTAGTATTTACTATCATTCTTTACGAAAAATCTATCCGAGTTGTTTTTGAATGAAATGAGCAAACAAATGCACGAAACATGAGTTTTAGGTGCAAACAGAGATTGTGGAGAAATATTTTGAATTGAATTCAAATTTAGGTTTGCATTTGAATAATTTGGTATTTACTATCATTCTTTACGAAAAATCTATCCGAGTTGTTTTTGAATGAAATGAGCAAACAAGTGCACGAAACATGAGTATTAGGTGCAAACAAAGATTGTGGAGAAATATCTTAAATTGAATTCAAATTTAGGTTTGCATTTGAATAATTTAGTACTTACTATCATTCTTTACGAAAAATCTATCCGAGTAGTTTTTGAATGAAATCAGCAAACAAATGCACGAATCATGAATTTTAGGTGCAAACAGAGATTCTGGACTAATATTTTGAATTGAATACAAATTTTCGTTTGCATTTGAATAATTTAGTATGTACTATTATTCTTTACGAAAAATCTATCCGAGTTGTTTTTGAATGAAATGAGCAAACAAATGCACGAAACATGAGTATTAGGTGCAAACAAAGATTGTGGAGAAATATCTTAAATTGAATTCAAATTTAGGTTTGCATTTGAATAATTTAGTATTTACTATCATTCTTTACGAAAAATCTATCCGAGTTGTTTTTGAATGAAATGAGCAAACAAATGCACGAAACATGAGTTTTAGGTGCAAACAGAGATTGTGGAGAAATATTTTGAATTGAATTCAAATTTAGGTTTGCATTTGAATAATTTAGTATTTACTATCATTCTTTACGAAAAATCTATCCGAGTAGTTTTTGAATGAAATGAGCAAACAAATGCACGAAACATGAGTATTAGGTGCAAACAGAGATTGTGGAGAAATATTTTGAATTGAATACAAATTTTGGTTTGCATTTGAATAATTTAGTATTTACTATCATTGTTTACGAAAAATCTATCCGAGTTGTTTTTGAATGAAATGAGCAAACAAAAGCACGAAACATGAGTATTAGGTGCAAACAAAGATTGTGGAGAAATATCTTAAATTGAATTCAAATTTAGGTTGGCATTTGAATAATTTAGTATTTACTATCATTCTTTACGAAAAATCTATCCGAGTTGTTTTTGAATGAAATGAGCAAACAAATGCACGAAACATGAGTTTTAGGTGCAAACAAAGATTTTGGAGAAATATTTTGAATTGAATTCAAATTTAGGTTTGCATTTGAATAATTTGGTATTTACTATCATTCTTTACGAAAAATCTATCCGAGTTGTTTTTGAATGAAATGAGCAAACAAATGCACGAAACATGAGTATTAGGTGCAAACAAAGATTGTGGAGAAATATCTTAAATTGAATTCAAATTTAGGTTTGCATTTGAATAATTTGGTATTTACTATCATTCTTTACGAAAAATCTATCCGAGTTGTTTTTGAATGAAATGAGCAAACAAATGCACGAAACATGAGTTTTAGGTGCAAACAGAGATTGTGGAGAAATATTTTGAATTGAATTCAAATTTAGGTTTGCATTTGAATAATTTAGTATTTACTATCATTCTTTACGAAAAATCTATCCGAGTAGTTTTTGAATGAAATGAGCAAACAAATGCACGAAACATGAGTATTAGGTGCAAACAGAGATTGTGGAGAAATATTTTGAATTGAATACAAATTTTGGTTTGCATTCGAATAATTTAGTATTTACTATCATTGTTTACGAAAAATCTATCCGAGTTGTTTTTGAATGAAATGAGCAAACAAAAGCACGAAACATGAGTATTAGGTGCAAACAAAGATTGTGGAGAAATATCTTAAATTGAATTCAAATTTAGGTTGGCATTTGAATAATTTAGGATTTACTATCATTCTTTACGAAAAATCTATCCGAGTTGTTTTTGAATGAAATGAGCAAACAAATGCACGAAACATGAGTTTTAGGTGCAAACAAAGATTTTGGAGAAATATTTTGAATTGAATTCAAATTTAGGTTTGCATTTGAATAATTTGGTATTTACTATCATTCTTTACGAAAAATCTATCCGAGTTGTTTTTGAATGAAATGAGCAAACAAATGCACGAAACATGAGTATTAGGTGCAAACAAAGATTGTGGAGAAATATCTTAAATTGAATTCAAATTTAGGTTTGCATTTGAATAATTTGGTATTTACTATCATTCTTTACGAAAAATCTATCCGAGTTGTTTTTGAATGAAATGAGCAAACAAATGCACGAAACATGAGTTTTAGGTGCAAACAGAGATTGTGGAGAAATATTTTGAATTGAATTCAAATTTAGGTTTGCATTTGAATAATTTGGTATTTACTATCATTCTTTACGAAAAATCTATCCGAGTTGTTTTTGAATGAAATGAGCAAACAAGTGCACGAAACATGAGTATTAGGTGCAAACAAAGATTGTGGAGAAATATCTTAAATTGAATTCAAATTTAGGTTTGCATTTGAATAATTTAGTACTTACTATCATTCTTTACGAAAAATCTATCCGAGTAGTTTTTGAATGAAATCAGCAAACAAATGCACGAATCATGAATTTTAGGTGCAAACAGAGATTCTGGACTAATATTTTGAATTGAATACAAATTTTCGTTTGCATTTGAATAATTTAGTATTTACTATCATTCTTTACGAAAAATCTATCCGAGTTGTTTTTGAATGAAATGAGCAAACAAATGCACGAAACATGAGTTTTAGGTGCAAACAGAGATTGTGGAGAAATATTTTGAATTGAATTCAAATTTAGGTTTGCATTTGAATAATTTAGTATTTACTATCATTCTTTACGAAAAATCTATCCGAGTAGTTTTTGAATGAAATGAGCAAACAAATGCACGAAACATGAGTATTAGGTGCAAACAGAGATTGTGGAGAAATATTTTGAATTGAATACAAATTTTGGTTTGCATTTGAATAATTTAGTATTTACTATCATTGTTTACGAAAAATCTATCCGAGTTGTTTTTGAATGAAATGAGCAAACAAAAGCACGAAACATGAGTATTAGGTGCAAACAAAGATTGTGGAGAAATATCTTAAATTGAATTCAAATTTAGGTTGGCATTTGAATAATTTAGTATTTACTATCATTCTTTACGAAAAATCTATCCGAGTTGTTTTTGAATGAAATGAGCAAACAAATGCACGAAACATGAGTTTTAGGTGCAAACAAAGATTTTGGAGAAATATTTTGAATTGAATTCAAATTTAGGTTTGCATTTGAATAATTTGGTATTTACTATCATTCTTTACGAAAAATCTATCCGAGTTGTTTTTGAATGAAATGAGCAAACAAATGCACGAAACATGAGTATTAGGTGCAAACAAAGATTGTGGAGAAATATCTTAAATTGAATTCAAATTTAGGTTTGCATTTGAATAATTTGGTATTTACTATCATTCTTTACGAAAAATCTATCCGAGTTGTTTTTGAATGAAATGAGCAAACAAATGCACGAAACATGAGTTTTAGGTGCAAACAGAGATTGTGGAGAAATATTTTGAATTGAATTCAAATTTAGGTTTGCATTTGAATAATTTAGTATTTACTATCATTCTTTACGAAAAATCTATCCGAGTAGTTTTTGAATGAAATGAGCAAACAAATGCACGAAACATGAGTATTAGGTGCAAACAGAGATTGTGGAGAAATATTTTGAATTGAATACAAATTTTGGTTTGCATTCGAATAATTTAGTATTTACTATCATTGTTTACGAAAAATCTATCCGAGTTGTTTTTGAATGAAATGAGCAAACAAAAGCACGAAACATGAGTATTAGGTGCAAACAAAGATTGTGGAGAAATATCTTAAATTGAATTCAAATTTAGGTTGGCATTTGAATAATTTAGGATTTACTATCATTCTTTACGAAAAATCTATCCGAGTTGTTTTTGAATGAAATGAGCAAACAAATGCACGAAACATGAGTTTTAGGTGCAAACAAAGATTTTGGAGAAATATTTTGAATTGAATTCAAATTTAGGTTTGCATTTGAATAATTTGGTATTTACTATCATTCTTTACGAAAAATCTATCCGAGTTGTTTTTGAATGAAATGAGCAAACAAATGCACGAAACATGAGTATTAGGTGCAAACAAAGATTGTGGAGAAATATCTTAAATTGAATTCAAATTTAGGTTTGCATTTGAATAATTTGGTATTTACTATCATTCTTTACGAAAAATCTATCCGAGTTGTTTTTGAATGAAATGAGCAAACAAATGCACGAAACATGAGTTTTAGGTGCAAACAGAGATTGTGGAGAAATATTTTGAATTGAATTCAAATTTAGGTTTGCATTTGAATAATTTGGTATTTACTATCATTCTTTACGAAAAATCTATCCGAGTTGTTTTTGAATGAAATGAGCAAACAAGTGCACGAAACATGAGTATTAGGTGCAAACAAAGATTGTGGAGAAATATCTTAAATTGAATTCAAATTTAGGTTTGCATTTGAATAATTTAGTACTTACTATCATTCTTTACGAAAAATCTATCCGAGTAGTTTTTGAATGAAATCAGCAAACAAATGCACGAATCATGAATTTTAGGTGCAAACAGAGATTCTGGACTAATATTTTGAATTGAATACAAATTTTCGTTTGCATTTGAATAATTTAGTATTTACTATCATTCTTTACGAAAAATCTATCCGAGTTGTTTTTGAATGAAATGAGCAAACAAATGCACGAAACATGAGTTTTAGGTGCAAACAGAGATTGTGGAGAAATATTTTGAATTGAATTCAAATTTAGGTTTGCATTTGAATAATTTAGTATTTACTATCATTCTTTACGAAAAATCTATCCGAGTAGTTTTTGAATGAAATGAGCAAACAAATGCACGAAACATGAGTATTAGGTGCAAACAGAGATTGTGGAGAAATATTTTGAATTGAATACAAATTTTGGTTTGCATTTGAATAATTTAGTATTTACTATCATTGTTTACGAAAAATCTATCCGAGTTGTTTTTGAATGAAATGAGCAAACAAAAGCACGAAACATGAGTATTAGGTGCAAACAAAGATTGTGGAGAAATATCTTAAATTGAATTCAAATTTAGGTTGGCATTTGAATAATTTAGTATTTACTATCATTCTTTACGAAAAATCTATCCGAGTTGTTTTTGAATGAAATGAGCAAACAAATGCACGAAACATGAGTATTAGGTGCAAACAAAGATTGTGGAGAAATATCTTAAATTGAATTCAAATTTAGGTTTGCATTTGAATAATTTGGTATTTACTATCATTCTTTACGAAAAATCTATCCGAGTTGTTTTTGAATGAAATGAGCAAACAAATCCACGAAACATGAGTATTAGGTGCAAACAAAGATTGTGGAGAAATATCTTAAATTGAATTCAAATTTAGGTTTGCATTTGAATAATTTAGTATTTACTATCATTCTTTACGAAAAATCTATCCGAGTTGTTTTTGAATGAAATCAGCAAACAAATGCACGAATCATGAATTTTAGGTGCAAACAGAGATTCTGGACTAATATTTTGAATTGAATACAAATTTTCGTTTGCATTTGAATAATTTAGTATTTACTATTATTCTTTACGAAAAATCTATCCGAGTTGTTTTTGAATGAAATGAGCAAACAAATGCACGAAACATGAGTTTTAGGTGCAAACAGAGATTGTGGAGAAATATTTTGAATTGAATTCAAATTTAGGTTTGCATTTGAATAATTTAGTATTTACTATCATTCTTTACGAAAAATCTATCCGAGTAGTTTTTGAATGAAATGAGCAAACAAATGCACGAAACATGAGTATTAGGTGCAAACAGAGATTGTGGAGAAATATTTTGAATTGAATACAAATTTTGGTTTGCATTTGAATAATTTAGTATTTACTATCATTGTTTACGAAAAATCTATCCGAGTTGTTTTTGAATGAAATGAGCAAACAAAAGCACGAAACATGAGTATTAGGTGCAAACAAAGATTGTGGAGAAATATCTTAAATTGAATTCAAATTTAGGTTGGCATTTGAATAATTTAGTATTTACTATCATTCTTTACGAAAAATCTATCCGAGTTGTTTTTGAATGAAATGAGCAAACAAATGCACGAAACATGAGTTTTAGGTGCAAACAAAGATTTTGGAGAAATATTTTGAATTGAATTCAAATTTAGGTTTGCATTTGAATAATTTGGTATTTACTATCATTCTTTACGAAAAATCTATCCGAGTTGTTTTTGAATGAAATGAGCAAACAAATGCACGAAACATGAGTATTAGGTGCAAACAAAGATTGTGGAGAAATATCTTAAATTGAATTCAAATTTAGGTTTGCATTTGAATAATTTGGTATTTACTATCATTCTTTACGAAAAATCTATCCGAGTTGTTTTTGAATGAAATGAGCAAACAAATCCACGAAACATGAGTATTAGGTGCAAACAAAGATTGTGGAGAAATATCTTAAATTGAATTCAAATTTAGGTTTGCATTTGAATAATTTAGTATTTACTATCATTCTTTACGAAAAATCTATCCGAGTTGTTTTTGAATGAAATCAACAAACAAATGCACGAATCATGAATTTTAGGTGCAAACAGAGATTCTGGACTAATATTTTGAATTGAATACAAATTTTCGTTTGCATTTGAATAATTTAGTATTTACTATTATTCTTTACGAAAAATCTATCCGAGTTGTTTTTGAATGAAATGAGCAAACAAATGCACGAAACATGAGTATTAGGTGCAAACAAAGATTGTGGAGAAATATCTTAAATTGAATTCAAATTTAGGTTTGCATTTGAATAATTTGGTATTTACTATCATTCTTTACGAAAAATCTATCCGATTTGTTTTTGAATGAAATGAGCAAACAAGTGCACGAAACATGAGTATTAGGTGCAAACAAAGATTGTGGAGAAATATCTTAAATTGAATTCAAATTTAGGTTTGCATTTGAATAATTTAGTATTTACTATCATTCTTTACGAAAAATCAATCCGAGTTGTTTTTGAATGAAATCAGCAAACAAATGCACGAATCATGAATTTTAGGTGCAAACAGAGATTCTGGACTAATATTTTGAATTGAATACAAATTTTCGTTTGCATTTGAATAATTTAGTATTTACTATTATTCTTTACGAAAAATCTATCCGAGTTGTTTTTGAATGAAATGAGCAAACAAATGCACGAAACATGAGTATTAGGTGCAAACAAAGATTGTGGAGAAATATCTTAAATTGAATTCAAATTTAGGTTTGCATTTGAATAATTTGGTATTTACTATCATTCTTTACGAAAAATCTATCCGAGTTGTTTTTGAATGAAATGAGCAAACAAATCCACGAAACATGAGTATTAGGTGCAAACAAAGATTGTGGAGAAATATCTTAAATTGAATTCAAATTTAGGTTTGCATTTGAATAATTTAGTATTTACTATCATTCTTTACGAAAAATCTATCCGAGTTGTTTTTGAATGAAATCAGCAAACAAATGCACGAATCATGAATTTTAGGTGCAAACAGAGATTCTGGACTAATATTTTGAATTGAATACAAATTTTCGTTTGCATTTGAATAATTTAGTATTTACTATTATTCTTTACGAAAAATCTATCCGAGTTGTTTTTGAATGAAATGAGCAAACAAATCCACGAAACATGAGTATTAGGTGCAAACAAAGATTGTGGAGAAATATCTTAAATTGAATTCAAATTTAGGTTTGCATTTGAATAATTTAGTATTTACTATCATTCTTTACGAAAAATCTATCCGAGTTGTTTTTGAATGAAATCAGCAAACAAATGCACGAATCATGAATTTTAGGTGCAAACAGAGATTCTGGACTAATATTTTGAATTGAATACAAATTTTCGTTTGCATTTGAATAATTTAGTATTTACTATTATTCTTTACGAAAAATCTATCCGAGTTGTTTTTGAATGAAATGAGCAAACAAATGCACGAAACATGAGTTTTAGGTGCAAACAGAGATTGTGGAGAAATATTTTGAATTGAATTCAAATTTAGGTTTGCATTTGAATAATTTAGTATTTACTATCATTCTTTACGAAAAATCTATCCGAGTAGTTTTTGAATGAAATGAGCAAACAAATGCACGAAACATGAGTATTAGGTGCAAACAGAGATTGTGGAGAAATATTTTGAATTGAATACAAATTTTGGTTTGCATTTGAATAATTTAGTATTTACTATCATTGTTTACGAAAAATCTATCCGAGTTGTTTTTGAATGAAATGAGCAAACAAAAGCACGAAACATGAGTATTAGGTGCAAACAAAGATTGTGGAGAAATATCTTAAATTGAATTCAAATTTAGGTTGGCATTTGAATAATTTAGTATTTACTATCATTCTTTACGAAAAATCTATCCGAGTTGTTTTTGAATGAAATGAGCAAACAAATGCACGAAACATGAGTTTTAGGTGCAAACAAAGATTTTGGAGAAATATTTTGAATTGAATTCAAATTTAGGTTTGCATTTGAATAATTTGGTATTTACTATCATTCTTTACGAAAAATCTATCCGAGTTGTTTTTGAATGAAATGAGCAAACAAATGCACGAAACATGAGTATTAGGTGCAAACAAAGATTGTGGAGAAATATCTTAAATTGAATTCAAATTTAGGTTTGCATTTGAATAATTTGGTATTTACTATCATTCTTTACGAAAAATCTATCCGAGTTGTTTTTGAATGAAATGAGCAAACAAATCCACGAAACATGAGTATTAGGTGCAAACAAAGATTGTGGAGAAATATCTTAAATTGAATTCAAATTTAGGTTTGCATTTGAATAATTTAGTATTTACTATCATTCTTTACGAAAAATCTATCCGAGTTGTTTTTGAATGAAATCAGCAAACAAATGCACGAATCATGAATTTTAGGTGCAAACAGAGATTCTGGACTAATATTTTGAATTGAATACAAATTTTCGTTTGCATTTGAATAATTTAGTATTTACTATTATTCTTTACGAAAAATCTATCCGAGTTGTTTTTGAATGAAATGAGCAAACAAATGCACGAAACATGAGTATTAGGTGCAAACAAAGATTGTGGAGAAATATCTTAAATTGAATTCAAATTTAGGTTTGCATTTGAATAATTTGGTATTTACTATCATTCTTTACGAAAAATCTATCCGATTTGTTTTTGAATGAAATGAGCAAACAAGTGCACGAAACATGAGTATTAGGTGCAAACAAAGATTGTGGAGAAATATCTTAAATTGAATTCAAATTTAGGTTTGCATTTGAATAATTTAGTATTTACTATCATTCTTTACGAAAAATCAATCCGAGTTGTTTTTGAATGAAATCAGCAAACAAATGCACGAATCATGAATTTTAGGTGCAAACAGAGATTCTGGACTAATATTTTGAATTGAATACAAATTTTCGTTTGCATTTGAATAATTTAGTATTTACTATCATTCTTTACGAAAAATCTATCCGAGTAGTTTTTGAATGAAATGAGCAAACAAATGCACGAAACATGAGTATTAGGTGCAAACAGAGATTGTGGAGAAATATTTTGAATTGAATACAAATTTTGGTTTGCATTTGAATAATTTAGTATTTACTATCATTGTTTACGAAAAATCTATCCGAGTTGTTTTTGAATGAAATGAGCAAACAAAAGCACGAAACATGAGTATTAGGTGCAAACAAAGATTGTGGAGAAATATCTTAAATTGAATTCAAATTTAGGTTGGCATTTGAATAATTTAGTATTTACTATCATTCTTTACGAAAAATCTATCCGAGTTGTTTTTGAATGAAATGAGCAAACAAATGCACGAAACATGAGTTTTAGGTGCAAACAAAGATTTTGGAGAAATATTTTGAATTGAATTCAAATTTAGGTTTGCATTTGAATAATTTGGTATTTACTATCATTCTTTACGAAAAATCTATCCGAGTTGTTTTTGAATGAAATGAGCAAACAAATGCACGAAACATGAGTATTAGGTGCAAACAAAGATTGTGGAGAAATATCTTAAATTGAATTCAAATTTAGGTTTGCATTTGAATAATTTGGTATTTACTATCATTCTTTACGAAAAATCTATCCGAGTTGTTTTTGAATGAAATGAGCAAACAAATCCACGAAACATGAGTATTAGGTGCAAACAAAGATTGTGGAGAAATATCTTAAATTGAATTCAAATTTAGGTTTGCATTTGAATAATTTAGTATTTACTATCATTCTTTACGAAAAATCTATCCGAGTTGTTTTTGAATGAAATCAGCAAACAAATGCACGAATCATGAATTTTAGGTGCAAACAGAGATTCTGGACTAATATTTTGAATTGAATACAAATTTTCGTTTGCATTTGAATAATTTAGTATTTACTATTATTCTTTACGAAAAATCTATCCGAGTTGTTTTTGAATGAAATGAGCAAACAAATGCACGAAACATGAGTATTAGGTGCAAACAAAGATTGTGGAGAAATATCTTAAATTGAATTCAAATTTAGGTTTGCATTTGAATAATTTGGTATTTACTATCATTCTTTACGAAAAATCTATCCGATTTGTTTTTGAATGAAATGAGCAAACAAGTGCACGAAACATGAGTATTAGGTGCAAACAAAGATTGTGGAGAAATATCTTAAATTGAATTCAAATTTAGGTTTGCATTTGAATAATTTAGTATTTACTATCATTCTTTACGAAAAATCAATCCGAGTTGTTTTTGAATGAAATCAGCAAACAAATGCACGAATCATGAATTTTAGGTGCAAACAGAGATTCTGGACTAATATTTTGAATTGAATACAAATTTTCGTTTGCATTTGAATAATTTAGTATTTACTATTATTCTTTACGAAAAATCTATCCGAGTTGTTTTTGAATGAAATGAGCAAACAAATGCACGAAACATGAGTATTAGGTGCAAACAAAGATTGTGGAGAAATATCTGAAATTGAATTCAAATTTAGGTTTGCATTTGAATAATTTAGTATTTACTATCATTCTCTACGAAAAATCTATCCGAGTTGTTTTTGAATGAAATGAGCAAACAAATGCACGAAACATGAGTTTTAGGTGCAAACAGAGATTGTGGAGAAATATTTTGAATTGAATTCAAATTTAGGTTTGCATTTGAATAATTTAGTATTTACTATCATTCTTTACGAAAAATCTATCCGAGTAGTTTTTGAATGAAATGAGCAAACAAATGCACGAAACATGAGTATTAGGTGCAAACAGAGATTGTGGAGAAATATTTTGAATTGAATACAAATTTTGGTTTGCATTTGAATAATTTAGTATTTACTGTCATTCTTTACGAAAAATCTATCCGAGTTGTTTTTGAATGAAATGAGAAAACAAAAGCACGAAACATGAGTATTAGGTGCAAACAAAGATTGTGGAGAAATATCTTAAATTGAATTCAAATTTAGGTTTGCATTTGAATACTTTAGTATTTACTATCATTCTTTACGAAAAATCTGTCCGAGTTGTTTTTGAATGAAATGAGCAAACAAAAGCACGAAACATGAGTATTAGGTGCAAACAAAGATTGTGGAGAAATATCTTAAATTGAATTCAAATTTAGGTTGGCATTTGAATAATTTAGTATTTACTATCATTCTTTACGAAAAATCAATCCGAGTTGTTTTTGAATGAAATCAGCAAACAAATGCACGAATCATGAATTTTAGGTGCAAACAGAGATTCTGGACTAATATTTTGAATTGAATACAAATTTTCGTTTGCATTTGAATAATTTAGTATTTACTATTATTCTTTACGAAAAATCTATCCGAGTTGTTTTTGAATGAAATGAGCAAACAAATGCACGAAACATGAGTATTAGGTGCAAACAAAGATTGTGGAGAAATATCTGAAATTGAATTCAAATTTAGGTTTGCATTTGAATAATTTAGTATTTACTATCATTCTCTACGAAAAATCTATCCGAGTTGTTTTTGAATGAAATGAGCAAACAAATGCACGAAACATGAGTATTAGGTGCAAACAAAGATTGTGGAGAAATATCTTAAATTGAATTCAAATTTAGGTTTGCATTTGAATAATTTGGTATTTACTATCATTCTTTACGAAAAATCTATCCGAGTTGTTTTTGAATGAAATGAGCAAACAAATCCACGAAACATGAGTATTAGGTGCAAACAAAGATTGTGGAGAAATATCTTAAATTGAATTCAAATTTAGGTTTGCATTTGAATAATTTAGTATTTACTATCATTCTTTACGAAAAATCTATCCGAGTTGTTTTTGAATGAAATCAGCAAACAAATGCACGAATCATGAATTTTAGGTGCAAACAGAGATTCTGGACTAATATTTTGAATTGAATACAAATTTTCGTTTGCATTTGAATAATTTAGTATTTACTATTATTCTTTACGAAAAATCTATCCGAGTTGTTTTTGAATGAAATGAGCAAACAAATCCACGAAACATGAGTATTAGGTGCAAACAAAGATTGTGGAGAAATATCTTAAATTGAATTCAAATTTAGGTTTGCATTTGAATAATTTAGTATTTACTAT
Organism: Juncus effusus; assembly: GCA_027726005.1. NCBI lineage: Eukaryota > Viridiplantae > Streptophyta > Magnoliopsida > Poales > Juncaceae > Juncus > Juncus effusus. The sequence goes on from CM050893.1 coordinate 6,809,024, forward strand.
CATTCTTTACGAAAAATCTATCCGAGTTGTTTTTGAATGAAATCAGCAAACAAATGCACGAATCATGAATTTTAGGTGCAAACAGAGATTCTGGACTAATATTTTGAATTGAATACAAATTTTCGTTTGCATTTGAATAATTTAGTATTTACTATTATTCTTTACGAAAAATCTATCCGAGTTGTTTTTGAATGAAATGAGCAAACAAATGCACGAAACATGAGTTTTAGGTGCAAACAGAGATTGTGGAGAAATATTTTGAATTGAATTCAAATTTAGGTTTGCATTTGAATAATTTAGTATTTACTATCATTCTTTACGAAAAATCTATCCGAGTAGTTTTTGAATGAAATGAGCAAACAAATGCACGAAACATGAGTATTAGGTGCAAACAGAGATTGTGGAGAAATATTTTGAATTGAATACAAATTTTGGTTTGCATTTGAATAATTTAGTATTTACTATCATTGTTTACGAAAAATCTATCCGAGTTGTTTTTGAATGAAATGAGCAAACAAAAGCACGAAACATGAGTATTAGGTGCAAACAAAGATTGTGGAGAAATATCTTAAATTGAATTCAAATTTAGGTTGGCATTTGAATAATTTAGTATTTACTATCATTCTTTACGAAAAATCTATCCGAGTTGTTTTTGAATGAAATGAGCAAACAAATGCACGAAACATGAGTTTTAGGTGCAAACAAAGATTTTGGAGAAATATTTTGAATTGAATTCAAATTTAGGTTTGCATTTGAATAATTTGGTATTTACTATCATTCTTTACGAAAAATCTATCCGAGTTGTTTTTGAATGAAATGAGCAAACAAATGCACGAAACATGAGTATTAGGTGCAAACAAAGATTGTGGAGAAATATCTTAAATTGAATTCAAATTTAGGTTTGCATTTGAATAATTTGGTATTTACTATCATTCTTTACGAAAAATCTATCCGAGTTGTTTTTGAATGAAATGAGCAAACAAATCCACGAAACATGAGTATTAGGTGCAAACAAAGATTGTGGAGAAATATCTTAAATTGAATTCAAATTTAGGTTTGCATTTGAATAATTTAGTATTTACTATCATTCTTTACGAAAAATCTATCCGAGTTGTTTTTGAATGAAATCAGCAAACAAATGCACGAATCATGAATTTTAGGTGCAAACAGAGATTCTGGACTAATATTTTGAATTGAATACAAATTTTCGTTTGCATTTGAATAATTTAGTATTTACTATTATTCTTTACGAAAAATCTATCCGAGTTGTTTTTGAATGAAATGAGCAAACAAATGCACGAAACATGAGTATTAGGTGCAAACAAAGATTGTGGAGAAATATCTGAAATTGAATTCAAATTTAGGTTTGCATTTGAATAATTTAGTATTTACTATCATTCTCTACGAAAAATCTATCCGAGTTGTTTTTGAATGAAATGAGCAAACAAATGCACGAAACATGAGTTTTAGGTGCAAACAGAGATTGTGGAGAAATATTTTGAATTGAATTCAAATTTAGGTTTGCATTTGAATAATTTAGTATTTACTATCATTCTTTACGAAAAATCTATCCGAGTAGTTTTTGAATGAAATGAGCAAACAAATGCACGAAACATGAGTATTAGGTGCAAACAGAGATTGTGGAGAAATATTTTGAATTGAATACAAATTTTGGTTTGCATTTGAATAATTTAGTATTTACTGTCATTCTTTACGAAAAATCTATCCGAGTTGTTTTTGAATGAAATGAGAAAACAAAAGCACGAAACATGAGTATTAGGTGCAAACAAAGATTGTGGAGAAATATCTTAAATTGAATTCAAATTTAGGTTTGCATTTGAATAATTTAGTATTTACTATCATTCTTTACGAAAAATCTGTCCGAGTTGTTTTTGAATGAAATGAGCAAACAAAAGCACGAAACATGAGTATTAGGTGCAAACAAAGATTGTGGAGAAATATCTTAAATTGAATTCAAATTTAGGTTGGCATTTGAATAATTTAGTATTTACTATCATTCTTTACGAAAAATCAATCCGAGTTGTTTTTGAATGAAATCAGCAAACAAATGCACGAATCATGAATTTTAGGTGCAAACAGAGATTCTGGACTAATATTTTGAATTGAATACAAATTTTCGTTTGCATTTGAATAATTTAGTATTTACTATTATTCTTTACGAAAAATCTATCCGAGTTGTTTTTGAATGAAATGAGCAAACAAATGCACGAAACATGAGTATTAGGTGCAAACAAAGATTGTGGAGAAATATCTGAAATTGAATTCAAATTTAGGTTTGCATTTGAATAATTTAGTATTTACTATCATTCTCTACGAAAAATCTATCCGAGTTGTTTTTGAATGAAATGAGCAAACAAATGCACGAAACATGAGTTTTAGGTGCAAACAGAGATTGTGGAGAAATATTTTGAATTGAATTCAAATTTAGGTTTGCATTTGAATAATTTAGTATTTACTATCATTCTTTACGAAAAATCTATCCGAGTAGTTTTTGAATGAAATGAGCAAACAAATGCACGAAACATGAGTATTAGGTGCAAACAGAGATTGTGGAGAAATATTTTGAATTGAATACAAATTTTGGTTTGCATTTGAATAATTTAGTATTTACTGTCATTCTTTACGAAAAATCTATCCGAGTTGTTTTTGAATGAAATGAGAAAACAAAAGCACGAAACATGAGTATTACGTGCAAACAAAGATTGTGGAGAAATATCTTAAATTGAATTCAAATTTAGGTTTGCATTTGAATAATTTAGTATTTACTATCATTCTTTACGAAAAATCTGTCCGAGTTGTTTTTGAATGAAATGAGCAAACAAAAGCACGAAACATGAGTATTAGGTGCAAACAAAGATTGTGGAGAAATATCTTAAATTGAATTCAAATTTAGGTTGGCATTTGAATAATTTAGTATTTACTATCATTCTTTACGAAAAATCTATCCGAGTTGTTTTTGAATGAAATGAGCAAACAAATCCACGAAACATGAGTATTAGGTGCAAACAAAGATTGTGGAGAAATATCTTAAATTGAATTCAAATTTAGGTTTGCATTTGAATAATTTAGTATTTACTATAATTCTTTACGAAAAATCTATCCGAGTTGTTTTTGAATGAAATCAGCAAACAAATGCACGAATCATGAATTTTAGGTGCAAACAGAGATTCTGGACTAATATTTTGAATTGAATACAAATTTTCGTTTGCATTTGAATAATTTAGTATTTACTATTATTCTTTACGAAAAATCTATCCGAGTTGTTTTTGAATGAAATGAGCAAACAAATGCACGAAACATGAGTTTTAGGTGCAAACAGAGATTGTGGAGAAATATTTTGAATTGAATTCAAATTTAGGTTTGCATTTGAATAATTTAGTATTTACTATCATTCTTTACGAAAAATCTATCCGAGTAGTTTTTGAATGAAATGAGCAAACAAATGCACGAAACATGAGTATTAGGTGCAAACAGAGATTGTGGAGAAATATTTTGAATTGAATACAAATTTTGGTTTGCATTTGAATAATTTAGTATTTACTATCATTGTTTACGAAAAATCTATCCGAGTTGTTTTTGAATGAAATGAGCAAACAAAAGCACGAAACATGAGTATTAGGTGCAAACAAAGATTGTGGAGAAATATCTTAAATTGAATTCAAATTTAGGTTGGCATTTGAATAATTTAGTATTTACTATCATTCTTTACGAAAAATCTATCCGAGTTGTTTTTGAATGAAATGAGCAAACAAATGCACGAAACATGAGTTTTAGGTGCAAACAAAGATTTTGGAGAAATATTTTGAATTGAATTCAAATTTAGGTTTGCATTTGAATAATTTGGTATTTACTATCATTCTTTACGAAAAATCTATCCGAGTTGTTTTTGAATGAAATGAGCAAACAAATGCACGAAACATGAGTATTAGGTGCAAACAAAGATTGTGGAGAAATATCTTAAATTGAATTCAAATTTAGGTTTGCATTTGAATAATTTGGTATTTACTATCATTCTTTACGAAAAATCTATCCGAGTTGTTTTTGAATGAAATGAGCAAACAAATGCACGAAACATGAGTATTAGGTGCAAACAAAGATTGTGGAGAAATATCTTAAATTGAATTCAAATTTAGGTTTGCATTTGAATAATTTAGTATTTACTATCATTCTTTACGAAAAATCTATCCGAGTTGTTTTTGAATGAAATGAGCAAACAAATGCACGAAACATGAGTATTAGGTGCAAATAAAGATTGTGGAGAAATATCTTAAATTGAATTCAAATTTAGGTTGGCATTTGAATAATTTAGTATTTACTATTATTGTTTACGAAAAATCTATCCGAGTTGTTTTTGAATGAAATGAGCAAACAAATGCACGAAACATGAGTATTAGGTGCAAACAAAGATTGTGGAGAAATATCTTAAATTGAATTCAAATTTAGGTTTGCATTTGAATAATTTGGTATTTACTATCATTCTTTACGAAAAATCTATCCGATTTGTTTTTGAATGAAATGAGCAAACAAGTGCACGAAACATGAGTATTAGGTGCAAACAAAGATTGTGGAGAAATATCTTAAATTGAATTCAAATTTAGGTTTGCATTTGAATAATTTAGTATTTACTATCATTCTTTACGAAAAATCAATCCGAGTTGTTTTTGAATGAAATCAGCAAACAAATGCACGAATCATGAATTTTAGGTGCAAACAGAGATTCTGGACTAATATTTTGAATTGAATACAAATTTTCGTTTGCTTTTGAATAATTTAGTATTTACTATTATTCTTTACGAAAAATCTATCCGAGTTGTTTTTGAATGAAATGAGCAAACAAATGCACGAAACATGAGTATTAGGTGCAAACAAAGATTGTGGAGAAATATCTTAAATTGAATTCAAATTTAGGTTTGCATTTGAATAATTTAGTATTTACTATCATTCTCTACGAAAAATCTATCCGAGTTGTTTTTGAATGAAATGAGCAAACAAATGCACGAAACATGAGTTTTAGGTGCAAACAGAGATTGTGGAGAAATATTTTGAATTGAATTCAAATTTAGGTTTGCATTTGAATAATTTAGTATTTACTATCATTCTTTACGAAAAATCTATCCGAGTAGTTTTTGAATGAAATGAGCAAACAAATGCACGAAACATGAGTATTAGGTGCAAACAGAGATTGTGGAGAAATATTTTGAATTGAATACAAATTTTGGTTTGCATTTGAATAATTTAGTATTTACTGTCATTCTTTACGAAAAATCTATCCGAGTTGTTTTTGAATGAAATGAGAAAACAAAAGCACGAAACATGAGTATTAGGTGCAAACAAAGATTGTGGAGAAATATCTTAAATTGAATTCAAATTTAGGTTTGCATTTGAATAATTTAGTATTTACTATCATTCTTTACGAAAAATCTGTCCGAGTTGTTTTTGAATGAAATGAGCAAACAAAAGCACGAAACATGAGTATTAGGTGCAAACAAAGATTGTGGAGAAATATCTTAAATTGAATTCAAATTTAGGTTGGCATTTGAATAATTTAGTATTTACTATCATTCTTTACGAAAAATCTATCCGAGTTGTTTTTGAATGAAATGAGCAAACAAATGCACGAAACATGAGTTTTAGGTGCAAACAAAGATTTTGGAGAAATATTTTGAATTGAATTCAAATTTAGGTTTGCATTTGAATAATTTGGTATTTACTATCATTCTTTACGAAAAATCTATCCGAGTTGTTTTTGAATGAAATGAGCAAACAAATGCACGAAACATGAGTATTAGGTGCAAACAAAGATTGTGGAGAAATATCTTAAATTGAATTCAAATTTAGGTTTGCATTTGAATAATTTGGTATTTACTATCATTCTTTACGAAAAATCTATCCGAGTTGTTTTTGAATGAAATGAGCAAACAAATGCACGAAACATGAGTATTAGGTGCAAACAAAGATTGTGGAGAAATATCTTAAATTGAATTCAAATTTAGGTTTGCATTTGAATAATTTAGTATTTACTATCATTCTTTACGAAAAATCTATCCGAGTTGTTTTTGAATGAAATGAGCAAACAAATGCACGAAACATGAGTATTAGGTGCAAATAAAGATTGTGGAGAAATATCTTAAATTGAATTCAAATTTAGGTTGGCATTTGAATAATTTAGTATTTACTATTATTGTTTACGAAAAATCTATCCGAGTTGTTTTTGAATGAAATGAGCAAACAAATGCACGAAACATGAGTTTTAGGTGCAAACAAAGATTTTGGAGAAATATTTTAAATTGAATTCAAATTTAGGTTTGCATTTGAATAATTTGGTATTTACTATCATTCTTTACGAAAAATCTATCCGAGTTGTTTTTGAATGAAATGAGCAAACAAGTGCACGAAACATGAGTATTAGGTGCAAACAAAGATTGTGGAGAAATATCTTAAATTGAATTCAAATTTAGGTTTGCATTTGAATAATTTAGTATTTACTATCATTCTTTACGAAAAATCTATCCGAGTTGTTTTTGAATGAAATCAGCAAACAAATGCACGAATCATGAATTTTAGGTGCAAACAGAGATTCTGGACTAATATTTTGAATTGAATACAAATTTTCGTTTGCATTTGAATAATTTAATATTTACTATCATTCTTTACGAAAAATCTATCCGAGTTGTTTTTGAATGAAATGAGCAAACAAATGCACGAAACATGAGTATTAGGTGCAAACAAAGATTGTGGAGAAATATCTTAAATTGAATTCAAATTTAGGTTTACATTTGAATAATTTAGTATTTACTATCATTCTTTACGAAAAATCTATCCGAGTTGTTTTTGAATGAAATGAGCAAACAAATGCACGAAACATGAGTTTTAGGTGCAAACAGAGATTGTGGAGAAATATTTTGAATTGAATTCAAATTTAGGTTTGCATTTGAATAATTTAGTATTTACTATCATTCTTTACGAAAAATCTATCCGAGTAGTTTTTGAATGAAATGAGCAAACAAATGCACGAAACATGAGTATTAGGTGCAAACAGAGATTGTGGAGAAATATTTTGAATTGAATACAAATTTTGGTTTGCATTTGAATAATTTAGTATTTACTATCATTCTTTACGAAAAATCTATCTGAGTTGTTTTTGAATGAAATGAGCAAACAAAAGCACGAAACATGAGTATTAGGTGCAAACAAAGATTGTGGAGAAATATCTTAAATTGAATTCAAATTTAGGTTGGCATTTGAATAATTTAGTATTTACTATCATTCTTTACGAAAAATCTATCCGAGTAGTTTTTGAATGAAATGAGCAAACAAATGCACGAAACATGAGTATTAGGTGCAAACAGAGATTGTGGAGAAATATTTTGAATTGAATACAAATTTTTGTTTGCATTTGAATAATTTAGTATTTACTATCATTCTTTACGAAAAATCTATCTGAGTTGTTTTTGAATGAAATGAGCAAACAAAAGCATGAAACATGAGTATTAGGTGCAAACAAAGATTGTGGAGAAATATCTTAAATTGAATTCAAATTTAGGTTGGCATTTGAATAATTTAGTATTTACTGTCATTCTTTACGAAAAATCTATCCGAGTTGTTTTTGAATGAAATGAGCAAACAAATGCACGAAACATGAGTTTTAGGTGCAAACAAAGATTTTGGAGAAATATCTTAAATTGAATTCAAATTTAGGTTTGCATTTGAATAATTTAGTATTTAGTATCATTCTTTACGAAAAATCTATCCGAGTTGTTTTTGAATGAAATCAGCAAACAAATGCACGAAACATGAGTATTAGGTGCAAACAGAGATTCTGGATAAATATTTTGAATTGAATTCAAATTTAGGTTTGCATTTGAATAATTTAGTATTTACTGTCATTCTTTACGAAAAATCTATCCGAGTTGTTTTTGAATGAAATGAGCAAACAAATGCACGAAACATGAGTATTAGGTGCAAACAAAGATTGTGGAGAAATATCTTAAATTGAATTCAAATTTAGGTTTGCATTTGAATAATATAGTATTTACTGTCATTCTTTACGTAAAATCTATCCGAGTTGTTTTTGAATGAAATGAGAAAACAAAAGCACGAAACATGAGTATTAGGTGCAAACAAAGATTTTGGAGAAATATCTTAAATTGAATTCAAATTTAGGTTTGCATTTGAATAATTTAGTATTTACTATCATTCTTTACGAAAAATCTATCCGAGTAGTTTTTGAATGAAATGAGCAAACAAATGCACGAAACATGAGTATTAGGTGCAAACAGAGATTGTGGAGAAATATTTTGAATTGAATACAAATTTTTGTTTGCATTTGAATAATTTAGTATTTACTATCATTCTTTACGAAAAATCTATCTGAGTTGTTTTTGAATGAAATGAGCAAACAAAAGCATGAAACATGAGTATTAGGTGCAAACAAAGATTGTGGAGAAATATCTTAAATTGAATTCAAATTTAGGTTTGCATTTGAATAATATAGTATTTACTGTCATTCTTTACGTAAAATCTATCCGAGTTGTTTTTGAATGAAATGAGAAAACAAAAGCACGAAACATGAGTATTAGGTGCAAACAAAGATTTTGGAGAAATATCTTAAATTGAATTCAAATTTAGGTTTGCATTTGAATAATTTAGTATTTACTATCATTCTTTACGAAAAATCTATCCGAGTAGTTTTTGAATGAAATGAGCAAACAAATGCACGAAACATGAGTATTAGGTGCAAACAGAGATTGTGGAGAAATATTTTGAATTGAATACAAATTTTTGTTTGCATTTGAATAATTTAGTATTTACTATCATTCTTTACGAAAAATCTATCTGAGTTGTTTTTGAATGAAATGAGCAAACAAAAGCATGAAACATGAGTATTAGGTGCAAACAAAGATTGTGGAGAAATATCTTAAATTGAATTCAAATTTAGGTTGGCATTTGAATAATTTAGTATTTACTGTCATTCTTTACGAAAAATCTATCCGAGTTGTTTTTGAATGAAATGAGCAAACAAATGCACGAAACATGAGTTTTAGGTGCAAACAAAGATTTTGGAGAAATATCTTAAATTGAATTCAAATTTAGGTTTGTATTTGAATAATTTAGTATTTAGTATCATTCTTTACGAAAAATCTAACCGAGTTGTTTTTGAATGAAATGAGCAAACAAATGCACGAAACATGAGTATTAGGTGCAAACAGAGATTCTGGATAAATATTTTGAATTGAATTCAAATTTAGGTTTGCATTTGAATAATTTAGTATTTACTGTCATTCTTTACGAAAAATCTATCCGAGTTGTTTTTGAATGAAATGAGCAAACAAATGCGCGAAACATGAGTATTAGGTGCAAACAAAGATTGTGGAGAAATATCTTAAATTGAATTCAAATTTAGGTTTGCATTTGAATAATATAGTATTTACTGTCATTCTTTACGTAAAATCTATCCGAGTTGTTTTTGAATGAAATGAGAAAACAAAAGCACGAAACATGAGTATTAGGTGCAAACAAAGATTTTGGAGAAATATCTTAAATTGAATTCAAATTTAGGTTTGCATTTGAATAATTTAGTATTTACTATCATTCTTTACGAAAAATCTATCCGAGTAGTTTTTGAATGAAATGAGCAAACAAATGCACGAAACATGAGTATTAGGTGCAAACAGAGATTGTGGAGAAATATTTTGAATTGAATACAAATTTTTGTTTGCATTTGAATAATTTAGTATTTACTATCATTCTTTACGAAAAATCTATCTGAGTTGTTTTTGAATGAAATGAGCAAACAAAAGCATGAAACATGAGTATTAGGTGCAAACAAAGATTGTGGAGAAATATCTTAAATTGAATTCAAATTTAGGTTGGCATTTGAATAATTTAGTATTTACTGTCATTCTTTACGAAAAATCTATCCGAGTTGTTTTTGAATGAAATGAGCAAACAAATGCACGAAACATGAGTTTTAGGTGCAAACAAAGATTTTGGAGAAATATCTTAAATTGAATTCAAATTTAGGTTTGCATTTGAATAATTTAGTATTTAGTATCATTCTTTACGAAAAATCTATCCGAGTTGTTTTTGAATGAAATCAGCAAACAAATGCACGAAACATGAGTATTAGGTGCAAACAGAGATTCTGGATAAATATTTTGAATTGAATTCAAATTTAGGTTTGCATTTGAATAATTTAGTATTTACTGTCATTCTTTACGAAAAATCTATCCGAGTTGTTTTTGAATGAAATGAGCAAACAAATGCACGAAACATGAGTATTAGGTGCAAACAAAGATTGTGGAGAAATATCTTAAATTGAATTCAAATTTAGGTTTGCATTTGAATAATATAGTATTTACTGTCATTCTTTACGTAAAATCTATCCGAGTTGTTTTTGAATGAAATGAGAAAACAAAAGCACGAAACATGAGTATTAGGTGCAAACAAAGATTTTGGAGAAATATCTTAAATTGAATTCAAATTTAGGTTTGCATTTGAATAATTTAGTATTTAGTATCATTCTTTACGAAAAATCTATCCGAGTTGTTTTTGAATGAAATCAGCAAACAAATGCACGAAACATGAGTATTAGGTGCAAACAGAGATTCTGGATAAATATTTTGAATTGAATTCAAATTTAGGTTTGGATTTGAATAATTTAGTATTTACTGTCATTCTTTACGAAAAATCTATCCGAGTTGTTTTTGAATGAAATGAGAAAACAAAAGCACGAAACATGAGTATTAGGTGCAAACAAAGATTGTGGAGAAATATCCTAAATTGAATTCAAATTTAGGTTTGCATTTGAATAATTTAGTATTTACTATCATTCTTTACGAAAAATCTATCCGAGTTGTTTTTGAATGAAATGAGCAAACAAATGCACGAAACATGAGTATTAGGTGCAAACAAAGATTGTGGAGAAATATCTTAAATTGAATTCAAATTTTGGTTGGCATTTGAATAATTTAGTATTTACTATCATTCTTTACGAAAAATCTATCCGAGTTGTTTTTGAATGAAATGAGCAAACAAAGATTGTGGACAAATATTTTGAATTGAATTCAAATTTAGGTTTGCATTTGAATAATTTAGTATTTACTATCATTCTTTACGAAAAATCTATCCGAGTTGTTTTTGAATGAAATGAGCAAACAGATGAACGAAACATGAGTATTAGGTGCAAACAAACATTGTGGAGAAATATCTTAAATTGAATTCAAATTTAGGTTTGCATTTGAATAATTTAGTATTTACTATCATTCTTTACGAAAAATCTATCCGAGTTGTTTTTGAATGAAATGAGCAAACAAATGCACGAAACATGAGTATTAGGTGCAAACAAAGATTGTGGAGAAATATCTTAAATTGAATTCAAATTTAGGTTTGCATTTGAATAATATAGTATTTACTGTCATTCTTTACGTCAAATCTATCCGAGTTGTTTTTGAATGAAATGAGAAAACAAAAGCACGAAACATGAGTATTAGGCGCAAACAAAGATTGTGGAGAAATATCTTAAATTGAATTCAAATTTAGGTTTGCATTTGAATAATTTAGTATTTACTGTCATTCTTTACGAAAAATCTATCCGAGTTGTTTTTGAATGAAATGAGCAAACAAATGCACGAAACATCAGTTTTAGGTGCAAACAAAGATTTTGGAGAAATATCTTAAATTGAATTCAAATTTAGGTTTGCATTTGAATAATTTAGTATTTAGTATCATTCTTTACGAAAAATCTATCCGAGTTGTTTTTGAATGAAATCAGCAAACAAAGGCACGAAACATGAGTATTAGGTGCAAACAGAGATTCTGGATAAATATTTTGAATTGAATTCAAATTTAGGTTTGCATTTGAATAATTTAGTATTTACTGTCATTCTTTACGAAAAATCTATCCGAGTTGTTTTTGAATGAAATGAGCAAACAAATGCACGAAACATGAGTATTAGGTGCAAACAAAGATTGTGGAGAAATATCTTAAATTGAATTCAAATTTAGGTTTGCATTTGAATAATATAGTATTTACTGTCATTCTTTACGTAAAATCTATCCGAGTTGTTTTTGAATGAAATGAGAAAACAAAAGCACGAAACATGAGTATTAGGTGCAAACAAAGATTTTGGAGAAATATCTTAAATTGAATTCAAATTTAGGTTTGCATTTGAATAATTTAGTATTTAGTATCATTCTTTACGAAAAATCTATCCGAGTTGTTTTTGAATGAAATCAGCAAACAAATGCACGAAACATGAGTATTAGGTGCAAACAGAGATTCTGGATAAATATTTTGAATTGAATTCAAATTTAGGTTTGCATTTGAATAATTTAGTATTTACTGTCATTCTTTACGAAAAATCTATCCGAGTTGTTTTTGAATGAAATGAGCAAACAAATGCACGAAACATGAGTTTTAGGTGCAAACAAAGATTTTGGAGAAATATCTTAAATTGGATTCAAATTTAGGTTTGCATTTGAATAATTTAGTATTTACTGTCATTCTTTACGAAAAATCTATCCGAGTCGTTTTTGAATGAAATGAGAAAACAAATGCATGAAACATGAGTATTAGGTGCAAACAAAGATTTTGGAGAAATATCTTAAATTGAATTCAAATTTAGGTTTGCATTTGAATAATTTAGTATTTACTGTCATTCTTTACGAAAAATCTATCCGAGTCGTTTTTGAATGAAATGAGAAAACAAATGCATGAAACATGAGTATTAGGTGCAAACAAAGATTTTGGAGAAATATCTTAAATTGAATTCAAATTTAGGTTTGCATTTGAATAATTTAGTATTTACTATCATTCTTTACGAAAAATCTATCCGAGTTGTTTTTGAATGAAATGAGCAAACAAATGCACGAAACATGAGTATTAGGTGCAAACAAAGATTGTGGAGAAATATCTTAAATTGAATTCAAATTTAGGTTTGCATTTGAATAATATAGTATTTACTGTCATTCTTTACGTAAAATCTATCCGAGTTGTTTTTGAATGAAATGAGAAAACAAAAGCACGAAACATGAGTATTAGGTGCAAACAAAGATTGTGGAGAAATATCTTAAATTGAATTCAAATTTAGGTTTGCATTTGAATAATTTAGTATTTACTGTCATTCTTTACGAAAAATCTATCCGAGTTGTTTTTGAATGAAATGAGCAAACAAATGCACGAAACATGAGTTTTAGGTGCAAACAAAGATTTTGGAGAAATATCTTAAATTGAATTCAAATTTAGGTTTGCATTTGAATAATTTAGTATTTAGTATCATTCTTTACGAAAAATCTATCCGAGTTGTTTTTGAATGAAATCAGCAAACAAATGCACGAAACATGAGTATTAGGTGCAAACAGAGATTCTGGATAAATATTTTGAATTGAATTCAAATTTAGGTTTGCATTTGAATAATTTAGTATTTACTGTCATTCTTTACGAAAAATCTATCCGAGTTGTTTTTGAATGAAATGAGCAAACAAATGCACGAAACATGAGTATTAGGTGCAAACAAAGATTGTGGAGAAATATCTTAAATTGAATTCAAATTTAGGTTTGCATTTGAATAATATAGTATTTACTGTCATTCTTTACGTAAAATCTATCCGAGTTGTTTTTGAATGAAATGAGAAAACAAAAGCACGAAACATGAGTATTAGGTGCAAACAAAGATTGTGGAGAAATATCTTAAATTGAATTCAAATTTAGGTTTGCATTTGAATAATTTAGTATTTACTGTCATTCTTTACGAAAAATCTATCCGAGTTGTTTTTGAATGAAATGAGCAAACAAATGCACGAAACATGAGTTTTAGGTGCAAACAAAGATTTTGGAGAAATATCTTAAATTGAATTCAAATTTAGGTTTGCATTTGAATAATTTAGTATTTAGTATCATTCTTTACGAAAAATCTATCCGAGTTGTTTTTGAATGAAATCAGCAAACAAATGCACGAAACATGAGTATTAGGTGCAAACAGAGATTCTGGATAAATATTTTGAATTGAATTCAAATTTAGGTTTGCATTTGAATAATTTAGTATTTACTGTCATTCTTTACGAAAAATCTATCCGAGTTGTTTTTGAATGAAATGAGCAAACAAATGCACGAAACATGAGTATTAGGTGCAAACAAAGATTGTGGAGAAATATCTTAAATTGAATTCAAATTTAGGTTTGCATTTGAATAATATAGTATTTACTGTCATTCTTTACGTAAAATCTATCCGAGTTGTTTTTGAATGAAATGAGAAAACAAAAGCACGAAACATGAGTATTAGGTGCAAACAAAGATTTTGGAGAAATATCTTAAATTGAATTCAAATTTAGGTTTGCATTTGAATAATTTAGTATTTAGTATCATTCTTTACGAAAAATCTATCCGAGTTGTTTTTGAATGAAATCAGCAAACAAATGCACGAAACATGAGTATTAGGTGCAAACAGAGATTCTGGATAAATATTTTGAATTGAATTCAAATTTAGGTTTGCATTTGAATAATTTAGTATTTACTGTCATTCTTTACGAAAAATCTATCCGAGTTGTTTTTGAATGAAATGAGCAAACAAATGCACGAAACATGAGTATTAGGTGCAAACAAAGATTGTGGAGAAATATCTTAAATTGAATTCAAATTTAGGTTTGCATTTGAATAATATAGTATTTACTGTCATTCTTTACGTCAAATCTATCCGAGTTGTTTTTGAATGAAATGAGAAAACAAAAGCACGAAACATGAGTATTAGGCGCAAACAAAGATTGTGGAGAAATATCTTAAATTGAATTCAAATTTAGGTTTGCATTTGAATAATTTAGTATTTACTGTCATTCTTTACGAAAAATCTATCCGAGTTGTTTTTGAATGAAATGAGCAAACAAATGCACGAAACATCAGTTTTAGGTGCAAACAAAGATTTTGGAGAAATATCTTAAATTGAATTCAAATTTAGGTTTGCATTTGAATAATTTAGTATTTAGTATCATTCTTTACGAAAAATCTATCCGAGTTGTTTTTGAATGAAATCAGCAAACAAAGGCACGAAACATGAGTATTAGGTGCAAACAGAGATTCTGGATAAATATTTTGAATTGAATTCAAATTTAGGTTTGCATTTGAATAATTTAGTATTTACTGTCATTCTTTACGAAAAATCTATCCGAGTTGTTTTTGAATGAAATGAGCAAACAAATGCACGAAACATGAGTATTAGGTGCAAACAAAGATTGTGGAGAAATATCTTAAATTGAATTCAAATTTAGGTTTGCATTTGAATAATATAGTATTTACTGTCATTCTTTACGTAAAATCTATCCGAGTTGTTTTTGAATGAAATGAGAAAACAAAAGCACGAAACATGAGTATTAGGTGCAAACAAAGATTTTGGAGAAATATCTTAAATTGAATTCAAATTTAGGTTTGCATTTGAATAATTTAGTATTTAGTATCATTCTTTACGAAAAATCTATCCGAGTTGTTTTTGAATGAAATCAGCAAACAAAGGCACGAAACATGAGTATTAGGTGCAAACAGAGATTCTGGATAAATATTTTGAATTGAATTCAAATTTAGGTTTGCATTTGAATAATTTAGTATTTACTGTCATTCTTTACGAAAAATCTATCCGAGTTGTTTTTGAATGAAATGAGCAAACAAATGCACGAAACATGAGTATTAGGTGCAAACAAAGATTGTGGAGAAATATCTTAAATTGAATTCAAATTTAGGTTTGCATTTGAATAATATAGTATTTACTGTCATTCTTTACGTAAAATCTATCCGAGTTGTTTTTGAATGAAATGAGAAAACAAAAGCACGAAACATGAGTATTAGGTGCAAACAAAGATTTTGGAGAAATATCTTAAATTGAATTCAAATTTAGGTTTGCATTTGAATAATTTAGTATTTAGTATCATTCTTTACGAAAAATCTATCCGAGTTGTTTTTGAATGAAATCAGCAAACAAATGCACGAAACATGAGTATTAGGTGCAAACAGAGATTCTGGATAAATATTTTGAATTGAATTCAAATTTAGGTTTGCATTTGAATAATTTAGTATTTACTGTCATTCTTTACGAAAAATCTATCCGAGTTGTTTTTGAATGAAATGAGCAAACAAATGCACGAAACATGAGTTTTAGGTGCAAACAAAGATTTTGGAGAAATATCTTAAATTGGATTCAAATTTAGGTTTGCATTTGAATAATTTAGTATTTACTGTCATTCTTTACGAAAAATCTATCCGAGTCGTTTTTGAATGAAATGAGAAAACAAATGCATGAAACATGAGTATTAGGTGCAAACAAAGATTTTGGAGAAATATCTTAAATTGAATTCAAATTTAGGTTTGCATTTGAATAATTTAGTATTTACTGTCATTCTTTACGAAAAATCTATCCGAGTCGTTTTTGAATGAAATGAGAAAACAAATGCATGAAACATGAGTATTAGGTGCAAACAAAGATTTTGGAGAAATATCTTAAATTGAATTCAAATTTAGGTTTGCATTTGAATAATTTAGTATTTACTATCATTCTTTACGAAAAATCTATCCGAGTTGTTTTTGAATGAAATGAGCAAACAAATGCACGAAACATGAGTATTAGGTGCAAACAAAGATTGTGGAGAAATATCTTAAATTGAATTCAAATTTAGGTTTGCATTTGAATAATATAGTATTTACTGTCATTCTTTACGTAAAATCTATCCGAGTTGTTTTTGAATGAAATGAGAAAACAAAAGCACGAAACATGAGTATTAGGTGCAAACAAAGATTGTGGAGAAATATCTTAAATTGAATTCAAATTTAGGTTTGCATTTGAATAATTTAGTATTTACTGTCATTCTTTACGAAAAATCTATCCGAGTTGTTTTTGAATGAAATGAGCAAACAAATGCACGAAACATGAGTTTTAGGTGCAAACAAAGATTTTGGAGAAATATCTTAAATTGAATTCAAATTTAGGTTTGCATTTGAATAATTTAGTATTTAGTATCATTCTTTACGAAAAATCTATCCGAGTTGTTTTTGAATGAAATCAGCAAACAAATGCACGAAACATGAGTATTAGGTGCAAACAGAGATTCTGGATAAATATTTTGAATTGAATTCAAATTTAGGTTTGCATTTGAATAATTTAGTATTTACTGTCATTCTTTACGAAAAATCTATCCGAGTTGTTTTTGAATGAAATGAGCAAACAAATGCACGAAACATGAGTATTAGGTGCAAACAAAGATTGTGGAGAAATATCTTAAATTGAATTCAAATTTAGGTTTGCATTTGAATAATATAGTATTTACTGTCATTCTTTACGTAAAATCTATCCGAGTTGTTTTTGAATGAAATGAGAAAACAAAAGCACGAAACATGAGTATTAGGTGCGAACAAAGATTTTGGAGAAATATCTTAAATTGAATTCAAATTTAGGTTTGCATTTGAATAATTTAGTATTTAGTATCATTCTTTACGAAAAATCTATCCGAGTTGTTTTTGAATGAAATCAGCAAACAAATGCACGAAACATGAGTATTAGGTGCAAACAGAGATTCTGGATAAATATTTTGAATTGAATTCAAATTTAGGTTTGCATTTGAATAATTTAGTATTTACTGTCATTCTTTACGAAAAATCTATCCGAGTTGTTTTTGAATGAAATGAGCAAACAAATGCACGAAACATGAGTATTAGGTGCAAACAAAGATTGTGGAGAAATATCTTAAATTGAATTCAAATTTAGGTTTGCATTTGAATAATATAGTATTTACTGTCATTCTTTACGTAAAATCTATCCGAGTTGTTTTTGAATGAAATGAGAAAACAAAAGCACGAAACATGAGTATTAGGCGCAAACAAAGATTGTGGAGAAATATCTTAAATTGAATTCAAATTTAGGTTTGCATTTGAATAATTTAGTATTTACTGTCATTCTTTACGAAAAATCTATCCGAGTTGTTTTTGAATGAAATGAGCAAACAAATGCACGAAACATCAGTTTTAGGTGCAAACAAAGATTTTGGAGAAATATCTTAAATTGAATTCAAATTTAGGTTTGCATTTGAATAATTTAGTATTTAGTATCATTCTTTACGAAAAATCTATCCGAGTTGTTTTTGAATGAAATCAGCAAACAAAGGCACGAAACATGAGTATTAGGTGCAAACAGAGATTCTGGATAAATATTTTGAATTGAATTCAAATTTAGGTTTGCATTTGAATAATTTAGTATTTACTGTCATTCTTTACGAAAAATCTATCCGTGTTGTTTTTGAATGAAATGAGCAAACAAATGCACGAAACATGAGTATTAGGTGCAAACAAAGATTGTGGAGAAATATCTTAAATTGAATTCAAATTTAGGTTTGCATTTGAATAATATAGTATTTACTGTCATTCTTTACGTAAAATCTATCCGAGTTGTTTTTGAATGAAATGAGAAAACAAAAGCACGAAACATGAGTATTAGGTGCAAACAAAGATTGTGGAGAAATATCTTAAATTGAATTCAAATTTAGGTTTGCATTTGAATAATTTAGTATTTACTGTCATTCTTTACGAAAAATCTATCCGAGTTGTTTTTGAATGAAATGAGCAAACAAATGCACGAAACATGAGTTTTAGGTGCAAACAAAGATTTTGGAGAAATATCTTAAATTGAATTCAAATTTAGGTTTGCATTTGAATAATTTAGTATTTAGTATCATTCTTTACGAAAAATCTATCCGAGTTGTTTTTGAATGAAATCAGCAAACAAATGCACGAAACATGAGTATTAGGTGCAAACAGAGATTCTGGATAAATATTTTGAATTGAATTCAAATTTAGGTTTGCATTTGAATAATTTAGTATTTACTGTCATTCTTTACGAAAAATCTATCCGAGTTGTTTTTGAATGAAATGAGCAAACAAATGCACGAAACATGAGTATTAGGTGCAAACAAAGATTGTGGAGAAATATCTTAAATTGAATTCAAATTTAGGTTTGCATTTGAATAATATAGTATTTACTGTCATTCTTTACGTAAAATCTATCCGAGTTGTTTTTGAATGAAATGAGAAAACAAAAGCACGAAACATGAGTATTAGGTGCAAACAAAGATTTTGGAGAAATATCTTAAATTGAATTCAAATTTAGGTTTGCATTTGAATAATTTAGTATTTAGTATCATTCTTTACGAAAAATCTATCCGAGTTGTTTTTGAATGAAATCAGCAAACAAATGCACGAAACATGAGTATTAGGTGCAAACAGAGATTCTGGATAAATATTTTGAATTGAATTCAAATTTAGGTTTGCATTTGAATAATTTAGTATTTACTGTCATTCTTTACGAAAAATCTATCCGAGTTGTTTTTGAATGAAATGAGCAAACAAATGCACGAAACATGAGTATTAGGTGCAAACAAAGATTGTGGAGAAATATCTTAAATTGAATTCAAATTTAGGTTTGCATTTGAATAATATAGTATTTACTGTCATTCTTTACGTAAAATCTATCCGAGTTGTTTTTGAATGAAATGAGAAAACAAAAGCACGAAACATGAGTATTAGGCGCAAACAAAGATTGTGGAGAAATATCTTAAATTGAATTCAAATTTAGGTTTGCATTTGAATAATTTAGTATTTACTGTCATTCTTTACGAAAAATCTATCCGAGTTGTTTTTGAATGAAATGAGCAAACAAATGCACGAAACATCAGTTTTAGGTGCAAACAAAGATTTTGGAGAAATATCTTAAATTGAATTCAAATTTAGGTTTGCATTTGAATAATTTAGTATTTAGTATCATTCTTTACGAAAAATCTATCCGAGTTGTTTTTGAATGAAATCAGCAAACAAATGCACGAAACATGAGTATTAGGTGCAAACAGAGATTCTGGATAAATATTTTGAATTGAATTCAAATTTAGGTTTGCATTTGAATAATTTAGTATTTACTATCATTCTTTACGAAAAATCTATCCGAGTTGTTTTTGAATGAAATGAGCAAACAAATGCACGAAACATGAGTATTAGGTGCAAACAAAGATTGTGGAGAAATATCTTAAATTGAATTCAAATTTAGGTTTGCATTTGAATAATATAGTATTTACTGTCATTCTTTACGTAAAATCTATCCGAGTTGTTTTTGAATGAAATGAGAAAACAAAAGCACGAAACATGAGTATTAGGTGCAAACAAAGATTTTGGAGAAATATCTTAAATTGAATTCAAATTTAGGTTTGCATTTGAATAATTTAGTATTTAGTATCATTCTTTACGAAAAATCTATCCGAGTTGTTTTTGAATGAAATCAGCAAACAAATGCACGAAACATGAGTATTAGGTGCAAACAGAGATTCTGGATAAATATTTTGAATTGAATTCAAATTTAGGTTTGCATTTGAATAATTTAGTATTTACTGTCATTCTTTACGAAAAATCTATCCGAGTTGTTTTTGAATGAAATGAGCAAACAAATGCACGAAACATGAGTATTAGGTGCAAACAAAGATTGTGGAGAAATATCTTAAATTGAATTCAAATTTAGGTTTGCATTTGAATAATATAGTATTTACTGTCATTCTTTACGTAAAATCTATCCGAGTTGTTTTTGAATGAAATGAGAAAACAAAAGCAAGAAACATGAGTATTAGGCGCAAACAAAGATTGTGGAGAAATATCTTAAATTGAATTCAAATTTAGGTTTGCATTTGAATAATTTAGTATTTACTGTCATTCTTTACGAAAAATCTATCCGAGTTGTTTTTGAATGAAATCAGCAAACAAATGCACGAAACATGAGTATTAGGTGCAAACAGAGATTCTGGATAAATATTTTGAATTGAATTCAAATTTAGGTTTGCATTTGAATAATTTAGTATTTACTGTCATTCTTTACGAAAAATCTATCCGAGTTGTTTTTGAATGAAATGAGCAAACAAATGCACGAAACATGAGTTTTAGGTGCAAACAAAGATTTTGGAGAAATATCTTAAATTGGATTCAAATTTAGGTTTGCATTTGAATAATTTAGTATTTACTGTCATTCTTTACGAAAAATCTATCCGAGTCGTTTTTGAATGAAATGAGAAAACAAATGCATGAAACATGAGTATTAGGTGCAAACAAAGATTTTGGAGAAATATCTTAAATTGAATTCAAATTTAGGTTTGCATTTGAATAATTTAGTATTTACTGTCATTCTTTACGAAAAATCTATCCGAGTCGTTTTTGAATGAAATGAGAAAACAAATGCATGAAACATGAGTATTAGGTGCAAACAAAGATTTTGGAGAAATATCTTAAATTGAATTCAAATTTAGGTTTGCATTTGAATAATTTAGTATTTACTATCATTCTTTACGAAAAATCTATCCGAGTTGTTTTTGAATGAAATGAGCAAACAAATGCACGAAACATGAGTATTAGGTGCAAACAAAGATTGTGGAGAAATATCTTAAATTGAATTCAAATTTAGGTTTGCATTTGAATAATATAGTATTTACTGTCATTCTTTACGTAAAATCTATCCGAGTTGTTTTTGAATGAAATGAGAAAACAAAAGCAAGAAACATGAGTATTAGGCGCAAACAAAGATTGTGGAGAAATATCTTAAATTGAATTCAAATTTAGGTTTGCATTTGAATAATTTAGTATTTAGTATCATTCTTTACGAAAAATCTATCCGAGTTGTTTTTGAATGAAATCAGCAAACAAATGCACGAAACATGAGTATTAGGTGCAAACAGAGATTCTGGATAAATATTTTGAATTGAATTCAAATTTAGGTTTGCATTTGAATAATTTAGTATTTACTGTCATTCTTTACGAAAAATCTATCCGAGTTGTTTTTGAATGAAATGAGCAAACAAATGCACGAAACATGAGTACTAGGTGCAAACAAAGATTGTGGAGAAATATCTTAAATTGAATTCAAATTTAGGTTTGCATTTGAATAATATAGTATTTACTGTCATTCTTTACGTAAAATCTATCCGAGTTGTTTTTGAATGAAATGAGAAAACAAAAGCAAGAAACATGAGTATTAGGCGCAAACAAAGATTGTGGAGAAATATCTTAAATTGAATTCAAATTTAGGTTTGCATTTGAATAATTTAGTATTTAGTATCATTCTTTACGAAAAATCTATCCGAGTTGTTTTTGAATGAAATCAGCAAACAAATGCACGAAACATGAGTATTAGGTGCAAACAGAGATTCTGGATAAATATTTTGAATTGAATTCAAATTTAGGTTTGCATTTGAATAATTTAGTATTTACTGTCATTCTTTACGAAAAATCTATCCGAGTTGTTTTTGAATGAAATGAGCAAACAAATGCACGAAACATGAGTTTTAGGTGCAAACAAAGATTTTGGAGAAATATCTTAAATTGGATTCAAATTTAGGTTTGCATTTGAATAATTTAGTATTTACTGTCATTCTTTACGAAAAATCTATCCGAGTCGTTTTTGAATGAAATGAGAAAACAAATGCATGAAACATGAGTATTAGGTGCAAACAAAGATTTTGGAGAAATATCTTAAATTGAATTCAAATTTAGGTTTGCATTTGAATAATTTAGTATTTACTGTCATTCTTTACGAAAAATCTATCCGAGTCGTTTTTGAATGAAATGAGAAAACAAATGCATGAAACATGAGTATTAGGTGCAAACAAAGATTTTGGAGAAATATCTTAAATTGAATTCAAATTTAGGTTTGCATTTGAATAATTTAGTATTTACTATCATTCTTTACGAAAAATCTATCCGAGTTGTTTTTGAATGAAATGAGCAAACAAATGCACGAAACATGAGTATTAGGTGCAAACAAAGATTGTGGAGAAATATCTTAAATTGAATTCAAATTTAGGTTTGCATTTGAATAATATAGTATTTACTGTCATTCTTTACGTAAAATCTATCCGAGTTGTTTTTGAATGAAATGAGAAAACAAAAGCACGAAACATGAGTATTAGGTGCAAACAAAGATTGTGGAGAAATATCTTAAATTGAATTCAAATTTAGGTTTGCATTTGAATAATTTAGTATTTACTGTCATTCTTTACGAAAAATCTATCCGAGTTGTTTTTGAATGAAATGAGCAAACAAATGCACGAAACATGAGTTTTAGGTGCAAACAAAGATTTTGGAGAAATATCTTAAATTGAATTCAAATTTAGGTTTGCATTTGAATAATTTAGTATTTAGTATCATTCTTTACGAAAAATCTATCCGAGTTGTTTTTGAATGAAATCAGCAAACAAATGCACGAAACATGAGTATTAGGTGCAAACAGAGATTCTGGATAAATATTTTGAATTGAATTCAAATTTAGGTTTGCATTTGAATAATTTAGTATTTACTGTCATTCTTTACGAAAAATCTATCCGAGTTGTTTTTGAATGAAATGAGCAAACAAATGAACGAAACATGAGTATTAGGTGCAAACAAAGATTGTGGAGAAATATCTTAAATTGAATTCAAATTTAGGTTTGCATTTGAATAATATAGTATTTACTGTCATTCTTTACGTAAAATCTATCCGAGTTGTTTTTGAATGAAATGAGAAAACAAAAGCACGAAACATGAGTATTAGGTGCAAACAAAGATTTTGGAGAAATATCTTAAATTGAATTCAAATTTAGGTTTGCATTTGAATAATTTAGTATTTAGTATCATTCTTTACGAAAAATCTATCCGAGTTGTTTTTGAATGAAATCAGCAAACAAATGCACGAAACATGAGTATTAGGTGCAAACAGAGATTCTGGATAAATATTTTGAATTGAATTCAAATTTAGGTTTGCATTTGAATAATTTAGTATTTACTGTCATTCTTTACGAAAAATCTATCCGAGTTGTTTTTGAATGAAATGAGCAAACAAATGCACGAAACATGAGTTTTAGGTGCAAACAAAGATTTTGGAGAAATATCTTAAATTGGATTCAAATTTAGGTTTGCATTTGAATAATTTAGTATTTACTGTCATTCTTTACGAAAAATCTATCCGAGTCGTTTTTGAATGAAATGAGAAAACAAATGCATGAAACATGAGTATTAGGTGCAAACAAAGATTTTGGAGAAATATCTTAAATTGAATTCAAATTTAGGTTTGCATTTGAATAATTTAGTATTTAGTATCATTCTTTACGAAAAATCTATCCGAGTTGTTTTTGAATGAAATCAGCAAACAAAGGCACGAAACATGAGTATTAGGTGCAAACAGAGATTCTGGATAAATATTTTGAATTGAATTCAAATTTAGGTTTGCATTTGAATAATTTAGTATTTACTGTCATTCTTTACGAAAAATCTATCCGTGTTGTTTTTGAATGAAATGAGCAATCAAATGCACGAAACATGAGTATTAGGTGCAAACAAAGATTGTGGAGAAATATCTTAAATTGAATTCAAATTTAGGTTTGCATTTGAATAATATAGTATTTACTGTCATTCTTTACGTAAAATCTATCCGAGTTGTTTTTGAATGAAATGAGAAAACAAAAGCACGAAACATGAGTATTAGGTGCAAACAAAGATTGTGGAGAAATATCTTAAATTGAATTCAAATTTAGGTTTGCATTTGAATAATTTAGTATTTACTGTCATTCTTTACGAAAAATCTATCCGAGTTGTTTTTGAATGAAATGAGCAAACAAATGCACGAAACATGAGTTTTAGGTGCAAACAAAGATTTTGGAGAAATATCTTAAATTGAATTCAAATTTAGGTTTGCATTTGAATAATTTAGTATTTAGTATCATTCTTTACGAAAAATCTATCCGAGTTGTTTTTGAATGAAATCAGCAAACAAATGCACGAAACATGAGTATTAGGTGCAAACAGAGATTCTGGATAAATATTTTGAATTGAATTCAAATTTAGGTTTGCATTTGAATAATTTAGTATTTACTGTCATTCTTTACGAAAAATCTGTCCGAGTTGTTTTTGAATGAAATGAGCAAACAAATGCACGAAACATGAGTATTAGGTGCAAACAAAGATTGTGGAGAAATATCTTAAATTGAATTCAAATTTAGGTTTGCATTTGAATAATATAGTATTTACTGTCATTCTTTACGTAAAATCTATCCGAGTTGTTTTTGAATGAAATGAGAAAACAAAAGCACGAAACATGAGTATTAGGTGCAAACAAAGATTTTGGAGAAATATCTTAAATTGAATTCAAATTTAGGTTTGCATTTGAATAATTTAGTATTTAGTATCATTCTTTACGAAAAATCTATCCGAGTTGTTTTTGAATGAAATCAGCAAACAAATGCACGAAACATGAGTATTAGGTGCAAACAGAGATTCTGGATAAATATTTTGAATTGAATTCAAATTTAGGTTTGCATTTGAATAATTTAGTATTTACTGTCATTCTTTACGAAAAATCTATCCGAGTTGTTTTTGAATGAAATGAGCAAACAAATGCACGAAACATGAGTTTTAGGTGCAAACAAAGATTTTGGAGAAATATCTTAAATTGGATTCAAATTTAGGTTTGCATTTGAATAATTTAGTATTTACTGTCATTCTTTACGAAAAATCTATCCGAGTCGTTTTTGAATGAAATGAGAAAACAAATGCATGAAACATGAGTATTAGGTGCAAACAAAGATTTTGGAGAAATATCTTAAATTGAATTCAAATTTAGGTTTGCATTTGAATAATTTAGTATTTAGTATCATTCTTTACGAAAAATCTATCCGAGTTGTTTTTGAATGAAATCAGCAAACAAAGGCACGAAACATGAGTATTAGGTGCAAACAGAGATTCTGGATAAATATTTTGAATTGAATTCAAATTTAGGTTTGCATTTGAATAATTTAGTATTTACTGTCATTCTTTACGAAAAATCTATCCGTGTTGTTTTTGAATGAAATGAGCAATCAAATGCACGAAACATGAGTATTAGGTGCAAACAAAGATTGTGGAGAAATATCTTAAATTGAATTCAAATTTAGGTTTGCATTTGAATAATATAGTATTTACTGTCATTCTTTACGTAAAATCTATCCGAGTTGTTTTTGAATGAAATGAGAAAACAAAAGCACGAAACATGAGTATTAGGTGCAAACAAAGATTGTGGAGAAATATCTTAAATTGAATTCAAATTTAGGTTTGCATTTGAATAATTTAGTATTTACTGTCATTCTTTACGAAAAATCTATCCGAGTTGTTTTTGAATGAAATGAGCAAACAAATGCACGAAACATGAGTTTTAGGTGCAAACAAAGATTTTGGAGAAATATCTTAAATTGAATTCAAATTTAGGTTTGCATTTGAATAATTTAGTATTTAGTATCATTCTTTACGAAAAATCTATCCGAGTTGTTTTTGAATGAAATCAGCAAACAAATGCACGAAACATGAGTATTAGGTGCAAACAGAGATTCTGGATAAATATTTTGAATTGAATTCAAATTTAGGTTTGCATTTGAATAATTTAGTATTTACTGTCATTCTTTACGAAAAATCTGTCCGAGTTGTTTTTGAATGAAATGAGCAAACAAATGCACGAAACATGAGTATTAGGTGCAAACAAAGATTGTGGAGAAATATCTTAAATTGAATTCAAATTTAGGTTTGCATTTGAATAATATAGTATTTACTGTCATTCTTTACGTAAAATCTATCCGAGTTGTTTTTGAATGAAATGAGAAAACAAAAGCACGAAACATGAGTATTAGGTGCAAACAAAGATTTTGGAGAAATATCTTAAATTGAATTCAAATTTAGGTTTGCATTTGAATAATTTAGTATTTAGTATCATTCTTTACGAAAAATCTATCCGAGTTGTTTTTGAATGAAATCAGCAAACAAATGCACGAAACATGAGTATTAGGTGCAAACAGAGATTCTGGATAAATATTTTGAATTGAATTCAAATTTAGGTTTGCATTTGAATAATTTAGTATTTACTGTCATTCTTTACGAAAAATCTATCCGAGTTGTTTTTGAATGAAATGAGCAAACAAATGCACGAAACATGAGTATTAGGTGCAAACAAAGATTGTGGAGAAATATCTTAAATTGAATTCAAATTTAGGTTTGCATTTGAATAATATAGTATTTACTGTCATTCTTTACGTAAAATCTATCCGAGTTGTTTTTGAATGAAATGAGAAAACAAAAGCAAGAAACATGAGTATTAGGCGCAAACAAAGATTGTGGAGAAATATCTTAAATTGAATTCAAATTTAGGTTTGCATTTGAATAATTTAGTATTTACTGTCATTCTTTACGAAAAATCTATCCGAGTTGTTTTTGAATGAAATGAGCAAACAAATGCACGAAACATGAGTATTAGGTGCAAACAGAGATTCTGGATAAATATTTTGAATTGAATTCAAATTTAGGTTTGCATTTGAATAATTTAGTATTTACTGTCATTCTTTACGAAAAATCTATCCGAGTTGTTTTTGAATGAAATGAGCAAACAAATGCACGAAACATGAGTATTAGGTGCAAACAAAGATTGTGGAGAAATATCTTAAATTGAATTCAAATTTAGGTTTGCATTTGAATAATATAGTATTTACTGTCATTCTTTACGTAAAATCTATCCGAGTTGTTTTTGAATGAAATGAGAAAACAAAAGCACGAAACATGAGTACTAGGTGCAAACAAAGATTTTGGAGAAATATCTTAAATTGAATTCAAATTTAGGTTTGCATTTGAATAATTTAGTATTTAGTATCATTCTTTACGAAAAATCTATCCGAGTTGTTTTTGAATGAAATCAGCAAACAAATGCACGAAACATGAGTATTAGGTGCAAACAGAGATTCTGGATAAATATTTTGAATTGAATTCAAATTTAGGTTTGCATTTGAATAATTTAGTATTTACTGTCATTCTTTACGAAAAATCTATCCGAGTTGTTTTTGAATGAAATGAGCAAACAAATGCACGAAACATGAGTATTAGGTGCAAACAAAGATTGTGGAGAAATATCTTAAATTGAATTCAAATTTAGGTTTGCATTTGAATAATATAGTATTTACTGTCATTCTTTACGTAAAATCTATCCGAGTTGTTTTTGAATGAAATGAGAAAACAAAAGCACGAAACATGAATACTAGGTGCAAACAAAGATTTTGGAGAAATATCTTAAATTGAATTCAAATTTAGGTTTGCATTTGAATAATTTAGTATTTAGTATCATTCTTTACGAAAAATCTATCCGAGTTGTTTTTGAATGAAATCAGCAAACAAATGCACGAAACATGAGTATTAGGTGCAAACAGAGATTCTGGATAAATATTTTGAATTGAATTCAAATTTAGGTTTGCATTTGAATAATTTAGTATTTACTGTCATTCTTTACGAAAAATCTATCCGAGTTGTTTTTGAATGAAATGAGCAAACAAATGCACGAAACATGAGTATTAGGTGCAAACAAAGATTGTGGAGAAATATCTTAAATTGAATTCAAATTTAGGTTTGCATTTGAATAATATAGTATTTACTGTCATTCTTTACGTAAAATCTATCCGAGTTGTTTTTGAATGAAATGAGAAAACAAAAGCAAGAAACATGAGTATTAGGCGCAAACAAAGATTGTGGAGAAATATCTTAAATTGAATTCAAATTTAGGTTTGCATTTGAATAATTTAGTATTTACTGTCATTCTTTACGAAAAATCTATCCGAGTTGTTTTTGAATGAAATGAGCAAACAAATGCACGAAACATGAGTATTAGGTGCAAACAGAGATTCTGGATAAATATTTTGAATTGAATTCAAATTTAGGTTTGCATTTGAATAATTTAGTATTTACTGTCATTCTTTACGAAAAATCTATCCGAGTTGTTTTTGAATGAAATGAGCAAACAAATGCACGAAACATGAGTATTAGGTGCAAACAAAGATTGTGGAGAAATATCTTAAATTGAATTCAAATTTAGGTTTGCATTTGAATAATATAGTATTTACTGTCATTCTTTACGTAAAATCTATCCGAGTTGTTTTTGAATGAAATGAGAAAACAAAAGCACGAAACATGAGTACTAGGTGCAAACAAAGATTTTGGAGAAATATCTTAAATTGAATTCAAATTTAGGTTTGCATTTGAATAATTTAGTATTTAGTATCATTCTTTACGAAAAATCTATCCGAGTTGTTTTTGAATGAAATCAGCAAACAAATGCACGAAACATGAGTATTAGGTGCAAACAGAGATTCTGGATAAATATTTTGAATTGAATTCAAATTTAGGTTTGCATTTGAATAATTTAGTATTTACTGTCATTCTTTACGAAAAATCTATCCGAGTTGTTTTTGAATGAAATGAGCAAACAAATGCACGAAACATGAGTATTAGGTGCAAACAAAGATTGTGGAGAAATATCTTAAATTGAATTCAAATTTAGGTTTGCATTTGAATAATATAGTATTTACTGTCATTCTTTACGTAAAATCTATCCGAGTTGTTTTTGAATGAAATGAGAAAACAAAAGCACGAAACATGAGTACTAGGTGCAAACAAAGATTTTGGAGAAATATCTTAAATTGAATTCAAATTTAGGTTTGCATTTGAATAATTTAGTATTTAGTATCATTCTTTACGAAAAATCTATCCGAGTTGTTTTTGAATGAAATCAGCAAACAAATGCACGAAACATGAGTATTAGGTGCAAACAGAGATTCTGGATAAATATTTTGAATTGAATTCAAATTTAGGTTTGCATTTGAATAATTTAGTATTTACTGTCATTCTTTACGAAAAATCTATCCGAGTTGTTTTTGAATGAAATGAGCAAACAAATGCACGAAACATGAGTATTAGGTGCAAACAAAGATTGTGGAGAAATATCTTAAATTGAATTCAAATTTAGGTTTGCATTTGAATAATATAGTATTTACTGTCATTCTTTACGTAAAATCTATCCGAGTTGTTTTTGAATGAAATGAGAAAACAAAAGCAAGAAACATGAGTATTAGGCGCAAACAAAGATTGTGGAGAAATATCTTAAATTGAATTCAAATTTAGGTTTGCATTTGAATAATTTAGTATTTACTGTCATTCTTTACGAAAAATCTATCCGAGTTGTTTTTGAATGAAATGAGCAAACAAATGCACGAAACATGAGTATTAGGTGCAAACAGAGATTCTGGATAAATATCTTAAATTGAATTCAAATTTAGGTTTGCATTTGAATAATATAGTATTTACTGTCATTCTTTACGTAAAATCTATCCGAGTTGTTTTTGAATGAAATGAGAAAACAAAAGCACGAAACATGAGTATTAGGTGCAAACAAAGATTGTGGAGAAATATCTTAAATTGAATTCAAATTTAGGTTTGCATTTGAATAATTTAGTATTTACTGTCATTCTTTACGAAAAATCTATCCGAGTTGTTTTTGAATGAAATGAGCAAACAAATGCACGAAACATGAGTTTTAGGTGGAAACAAAGATTTTGGAGAAATATCTTAAATTGAATTCAAATTTAGGTTTGCATTTGAATAATTTAGTATTTAGTATCATTCTTTACGAAAAATCTATCCGAGTTGTTTTTGAATGAAATCAGCAAACAAATGCACGAAACATGAGTATTAGGTGCAAACAGAGATTCTGGATAAATATTTTGAATTGAATTCAAATTTAGGTTTGCATTTGAATAATTTAGTATTTACTGTCATTCTTTACGAAAAATCTATCCGTGTTGTTTTTGAATGAAATGAGCAAACAAATGCACGAAACATGAGTATTAGGTGCAAACAAAGATTGTGGAGAAATATCTTAAATTGAATTCAAATTTAGGTTTGCATTTGAATAATATAGTATTTACTGTCATTCTTTACGTAAAATCTATCCGAGTTGTTTTTGAATGAAATGAGAAAACAAAAGCACGAAACATGAGTACTAGGTGCAAACAAAGATTTTGGAGAAATATCTTAAATTGAATTCAAATTTAGGTTTGCATTTGAATAATTTAGTATTTAGTATCATTCTTTACGAAAAATCTATCCGAGTTGTTTTTGAATGAAATCAGCAAACAAATGCACGAAACATGAGTATTAGGTGCAAACAGAGATTCTGGATAAATATTTTGAATTGAATTCAAATTTAGGTTTGCATTTGAATAATTTAGTATTTACTGTCATTCTTTACGAAAAATCTATCCGAGTTGTTTTTGAATGAAATGAGCAAACAAATGCACGAAACATGAGTATTAGGTGCAAACAAAGATTGTGGAGAAATATCTTAAATTGAATTCAAATTTAGGTTTGCATTTGAATAATATAGTATTTACTGTCATTCTTTACGTAAAATCTATCCGAGTTGTTTTTGAATGAAATGAGAAAACAAAAGCACGAAACATGAGTACTAGGTGCAAACAAAGATTTTGGAGAAATATCTTAAATTGAATTCAAATTTAGGTTTGCATTTGAATAATTTAGTATTTAGTATCATTCTTTACGAAAAATCTATCCGAGTTGTTTTTGAATGAAATCAGCAAACAAATGCACGAAACATGAGTATTAGGTGCAAACAGAGATTCTGGATAAATATTTTGAATTGAATTCAAATTTAGGTTTGCATTTGAATAATTTAGTATTTACTGTCATTCTTTACGAAAAATCTATCCGAGTTGTTTTTGAATGAAATGAGCAAACAAATGCACGAAACATGAGTATTAGGTGCAAACAAAGATTGTGGAGAAATATCTTAAATTGAATTCAAATTTAGGTTTGCATTTGAATAATATAGTATTTACTGTCATTCTTTACGTAAAATCTATCCGAGTTGTTTTTGAATGAAATGAGAAAACAAAAGCACGAAACATGAGTATTAGGCGCAAACAAAGATTGTGGAGAAATATCTTAAATTGAATTCAAATTTAGGTTTGCATTTGAATAATTTAGTATTTACTGTCATTCTTTACGAAAAATCTATCCGAGTTGTTTTTGAATGAAATGAGCAAACAAATGC
This sequence comes from Juncus effusus, assembly GCA_027726005.1. Taxonomy (NCBI): domain Eukaryota; kingdom Viridiplantae; phylum Streptophyta; class Magnoliopsida; order Poales; family Juncaceae; genus Juncus; species Juncus effusus. The sequence continues at coordinate 6,840,979 of CM050893.1, forward strand.
ACGAAACATCAGTTTTAGGTGCAAACAAAGATTTTGGAGAAATATCTTAAATTGAATTCAAATTTAGGTTTGCATTTGAATAATTTAGTATTTAGTATCATTCTTTACGAAAAATCTATCCGAGTTGTTTTTGAATGAAATCAGCAAACAAATGCACGAAACATGAGTATTAGGTGCAAACAGAGATTCTGGATAAATATTTTGAATTGAATTCAAATTTAGGTTTGCATTTGAATAATTTAGTATTTACTGTCATTCTTTACGAAAAATCTATCCGAGTTGTTTTTGAATGAAATGAGCAAACAAATGCACGAAACATGAGTATTAGGTGCAAACAAAGATTGTGGAGAAATATCTTAAATTGAATTCAAATTTAGGTTTGCATTTGAATAATATAGTATTTACTGTCATTCTTTACGTAAAATCTATCCGAGTTGTTTTTGAATGAAATGAGAAAACAAAAGCACGAAACATGAGTATTAGGTGCAAACAAAGATTGTGGAGAAATATCTTAAATTGAATTCAAATTTAGGTTTGCATTTGAATAATTTAGTATTTACTGTCATTCTTTACGAAAAATCTACCCGAGTTGTTTTTGAATGAAATGAGCAAACAAATGCACGAAACATGAGTTTTAGGTGCAAACAAAGATTTTGTAGAAATATCTTAAATTGAATTCAAATTTAGGTTTGCATTTGAATAATTTAGTATTTAGTATCATTCTTTACGAAAAATCTATCCGAGTTGTTTTTGAATGAAATCAGCAAACAAATGCACGAAACATGAGTATTAGGTGCAAACAGAGATTCTGGATAAATATTTTGAATTGAATTCAAATTTAGGTTTGCATTTGAATAATTTAGTATTTAGTATCATTCTTTACGAAAAATCTATCCGAGTTGTTTTTGAATGAAATCAGCAAACAAATGCACGAAACATGAGTATTAGGTGCAAACAGAGATTCTGGATAAATATTTTGAATTGAATTCAAATTTAGGTTTGCATTTGAATAATTTAGTATTTACTGTCATTCTTTACGAAAAATCTATCCGAGTTGTTTTTGAATGAAATGAGCAAACAAATGCACGAAACATGAGTATTAGGTGCAAACAAAGATTGTGGAGAAATATCTTAAATTGAATTCAAATTTAGGTTTGCATTTGAATAATATAGTATTTACTGTCATTCTTTACATAAAATCTATCCGAGTTGTTTTTGAATGAAATGAGAAAACAAAAGCACGAAACATGAGTATTAGGTGCAAACAAAGATTGTGGAGAAATATCTTAAATTGAATTCAAATTTAGGTTTGCATTTGAATAATTTAGTATTTACTGTCATTCTTTACGAAAAATCTATCCGAGTTGTTTTTGAATGAAATGAGCAAACAAATGCACGAAACATGAGTATTAGGTGCAAACAAAGATTGTGGAGAAATATCTTAAATTGAATTCAAATTTAGGTTTGCATTTGAATAATATAGTATTTACTGTCATTCTTTACGTAAAATCTATCCGAGTTGTTTTTGAATGAAATGAGAAAACAAAAGCACGAAACATGAGTATTAGGTGCAAACAAAGATTGTGGAGAAATATCTTAAATTGAATTCAAATTTAGGTTTGCATTTGAATAATTTAGTATTTACTGTCATTCTTTACGAAAAATCTATCCGAGTTGTTTTTGAATGAAATGAGCAAACAAATGCACGAAACATCAGTTTTAGGTGCAAACAAAGATTTTGGAGAAATATCTTAAATTGAATTCAAATTTAGGTTTGCATTTGAATAATTTAGTATTTAGTATCATTCTTTACGAAAAATCTATCCGAGTTGTTTTTGAATGAAATCAGCAAACAAATGCACGAAACATGAGTATTAGGTGCAAACAGAGATTCTGGATAAATATTTTGAATTGAATTCAAATTTAGGTTTGCATTTGAATAATTTAGTATTTACTGTCATTCTTTACGAAAAATCTATCCGAGTTGTTTTTGAATGAAATGAGCAAACAAATGCACGAAACATGAGTATTAGGTGCAAACAAAGATTGTGGAGAAATATCTTAAATTGAATTCAAATTTAGGTTTGCATTTGAATAATATAGTATTTACTGTCATTCTTTACGTAAAATCTATCCGAGTTGTTTTTGAATGAAATGAGAAAACAAAAGCACGAAACATGAGTATTAGGTGCAAACAAAGATTGTGGAGAAATATCTTAAATTGAATTCAAATTTAGGTTTGCATTTGAATAATTTAGTATTTACTGTCATTCTTTACGAAAAATCTACCCGAGTTGTTTTTGAATGAAATGAGCAAACAAATGCACGAAACATGAGTTTTAGGTGCAAACAAAGATTTTGTAGAAATATCTTAAATTGAATTCAAATTTAGGTTTGCATTTGAATAATTTAGTATTTAGTATCATTCTTTACGAAAAATCTATCCGAGTTGTTTTTGAATGAAATCAGCAAACAAATGCACGAAACATGAGTATTAGGTGCAAACAGAGATTCTGGATAAATATTTTGAATTGAATTCAAATTTAGGTTTGCATTTGAATAATTTAGTATTTAGTATCATTCTTTACGAAAAATCTATCCGAGTTGTTTTTGAATGAAATCAGCAAACAAATGCACGAAACATGAGTATTAGGTGCAAACAGAGATTCTGGATAAATATTTTGAATTGAATTCAAATTTAGGTTTGCATTTGAATAATTTAGTATTTACTGTCATTCTTTACGAAAAATCTATCCGAGTTGTTTTTGAATGAAATGAGCAAACAAATGCACGAAACATGAGTATTAGGTGCAAACAAAGATTGTGGAGAAATATCTTAAATTGAATTCAAATTTAGGTTTGCATTTGAATAATATAGTATTTACTGTCATTCTTTACATAAAATCTATCCGAGTTGTTTTTGAATGAAATGAGAAAACAAAAGCACGAAACATGAGTATTAGGTGCAAACAAAGATTGTGGAGAAATATCTTAAATTGAATTCAAATTTAGGTTTGCATTTGAATAATTTAGTATTTACTGTCATTCTTTACGAAAAATCTATCCGAGTTGTTTTTGAATGAAATGAGCAAACAAATGCACGAAACATGAGTATTAGGTGCAAACAAAGATTGTGGAGAAATATCTTAAATTGAATTCAAATTTAGGTTTGCATTTGAATAATATAGTATTTACTGTCATTCTTTACGTAAAATCTATCCGAGTTGTTTTTGAATGAAATGAGAAAACAAAAGCACGAAACATGAGTATTAGGTGCAAACAAAGATTTTGGAGAAATATCTTAAATTGAATTCAAATTTAGGTTTGCATTTGAATAATTTAGTATTTAGTATCATTCTTTACGAAAAATCTATCCGAGTTGTTTTTGAATGAAATCAGCAAACAAATGCACGAAACATGAGTATTAGGTGCAAACAGAGATTCTGGATAAATATTTTGAATTGAATTCAAATTTAGGTTTGCATTTGAAT